>JARDYH010000002.1:169243005-170493005 GCA_029215795.1 Anniella stebbinsi | reverse complement strand
CCAAGAGAAGGCTGTTGAGTCTCTCCCCATCACACACTCACACACACACAAAGAGAGAGGAAGAGAAATCTGAAATGCCGCCACTGTTGTTCACTTGAACTGTCCATAGAAATATAGCCAGGGTGGAAAATGGGCTTACAAAAACACATTCATAAACGGGCAAGGATCAGCTGCTTTCAGGTATCCATGTCATACAAAGCACAAACCAAAAAAAGAGAGTGTCTTTTGTCTGACTCTTTCTGCTGTTCCTTTTCTTTTGCAGCCAAAGTGGAGCCACCTTCATCTTGGGCAATATAGCCTCTATTCTTATACCAGGGAGTTTCAGATTTAATGCTGTTCTGTTCAGTGACCTCCTTTCTCTCCATTACCCAGCCGCCAATAGACTATTTTCCCCCTTTTCCTTCTTGGTGCTGCTGTTTAATTCATTCTTCCAGCTCCAGATGCTGCCCTGATATTTGAACAAGGGCAACTATGTACTTCCAAACATTTTTTTAAAAAACTGGGGAAAGCTTCAAACAAACAGGAAATTGCATGGAACAGTCATCATGATGTTCTAATGACCAAGAAGCCAGTACATGCATTTTAAAGCCAGTACATGCATTTTAAATATGTAACACAACATTGCCATAATGGTGGGATTGCAAATTGAGCTTCCATAATTCATGGCTAGTGAGTGCTCATGATTTAGCTTGTTTTTTAAAAAAATAAAAGCAGGGTGGGGAAAGAAGCCAGGCTTTGTAGCATAAATATGCCAATGAGAACCAGATTCTCATGGTATACTACAGAAGAGAATCCTAATGCATTAACATGCCAGAGTCAGAACAGCCTCCAAAATATAATGCGTGCCTTATATCTCCTGGTTAAAATCCCATTAATCATCTAAAGCTTTAGGGTACAAACCTACAGGGCAAATACCCAATGGATTGAGAGCTCCATCCTCCACTTGTGCATGTTGAGGGAGAGTGGTCCCTTGAACCTGTCTCGTCTACCCACCTTGCTGTGGGTGAAGATGGGCACTGGGAGGCTTCTGGGTCCATGCCCTCTCCTTTCTTCTCTCCTCCCCCACTCAGCAGCATGCCCCCTTTCCCTCCTCCTCTTCTTTCTTTGAGGTTGCAACATCTCTCTTGGGAGAGGAGCTGCTGCGGAGCTTTCCATGGCAGCTAGGAGGCATGCGGGGGTAGCTTGGGCAAAAGAAATCCCCACTTCAATTTCCCCCTCCCCAAGGATGTAGCTCTGTCTCCAGCCAGCAGGGGGTGGAGGGAATTCCCAGCCTCCTGTGGCCCCTCAGACACCACCTAGGGGCCGTAGGATTGCTCCCTTAGTTGATTAATCTACTGGTCAGACTGATTAAAGCTTGCAGCCCTGGGTCACAGCCCAAGACAGCTGTACATGGCTGGTGGAGAGAAGCACATACACAGCTGGAAAGGGGCTGACCATTTTGACTGCAGCCAATCACCCAGCTGAACAGACAGGCTGCGTTTCCACTTAAGACCCCCCCCCTCTCTTGCCAGTGCGGTGGGGTCATTAGCAGCAGTGAAAATGTTATTGCGCACCTCAGGCTCCGTAGGCACATCTCTGGTTATGCAGTGACTGTTACTATCTAGAATTGTGCCACTATTTACAAGTGAGTCAGTTAAAGGCTGATTCACTTTGCATTGTGCAGTGTTCATGTGCATTAGCCAGCAGGGTGTTAGAGACAGACGGAATGATCCGAGACCCTAAAGCTATTGCTATTTTAAACAACCCAAAACATTCTTCCTGGATGGCCATAAGGTTCTGAATGCTAAAGATTTCCTTTTAGACAAGGTATCAGAGAAGCTCTGGTCATTTGGGAGAAATCATTACACTCCAAGAACCAGTCCTTCCTTCAGGCATAATAGCTTATAAATTTGCAGGGTTTAGCAGAAGATTTGGGGGGGGGGGGGTACCATCAAGGTATAGAAATGTGCCTATTACTTGGTTTATTATTATAAATCACTATCACTTTGCTGGGTTCCATTTGGATTTTCTGCCTCTAGCACTAAAACATCTGCTTCTGATTATTCATACAAATATAATCAGGATTTTCCAATTAGTTTTTTGTCAGCTGCCATCTAGTGGCCAATTTGTAACTAGGAATGGGTGATTCTCTCAATCTCAATTTCACACAGGTTTTCATTTTTTCCACTGCTAAATTCGTTCCATCCCATTTCCACATCATCTTGTGATTGGGGTTTTTTAGTCTGCACAAAAATGTGTACATATTTTCATGCACATTTTTGAAAATGAACACATTTTTTTCAAATGTACACATTTTTGTGCACACCTTTTCAAATTATGCATTTTTGCAAGTGAATTTTCCATTGAATAAAGCATTTTGTGTGCATTTTGCCAAATATGCACATTTTTATACACACTGTTTCAAACGTGCACTGTTTTACCTCTTTTTTTTTCAAACCACATTGCAAACTTTGGGAAAATATGGATCTCAATGTCTAACTGAGTTTTGGTATGTATTTTGGCAAGTGCAAATTTGGTAAGCTTGCATCACAATGCAAACCAAATGAATTTCTCACTCATCCTTATTTGTTTTCTTTTTATTTATTTTTATTTGCAAATATACAACTTAAACATTAACATAACACAGAAAGCATACTTGCAAGGAATAATAAATTACATATGCTTTTTTTAAAAGAAGAAAGAAAATGCTACACAGTCCAATACTATAAACACAGTGCAGATTATTTGACATTGGTTATTGGGCAGTTTTACCTCATCCTTATTTGTTACACCAATGATACCCTCCTAAAAAAAAACCCAGGACTCAGGAAATCATTTTGCTCAATGACATTCAAAGGGCCACAAGAACATAAAGTGTTGACATGCTGGATCAGACTGAGGTCAGATTTCGGAGGTGGGGGGGTTAGATTTGCTGAGTGGCAATAACTTGGTGTCTGCTACTGGGAAGAGGAAAGTATTTTTCTTTGGATCTTCCTAGGATCTCCCTGCCCATCATCATAAAGCTGGGTTGTTGAGCCTCAGGGCCTTGAGCCCAGCCCACCTGGGGTCCCAAAATCGACCTCCAGGGTTTCCCAGGTGGCCACACACCCTTTTCCTGGCCCTCCCTCCTTTTCCCCAACCATCTATCATTTCCAAGCTGTTGTGCAGGAGTTTTCTCTTCCTTTCTTCATTCGAAAAGGTTGAAATGCCTCTTGTGAGATTTAGTTACTGGCAGTAAGAGCTGAAGGGGCAATCCTATGCACCCAGACAGCATATGGGGTGGAGGGGACTGGATAGTTTGGTTTCCAGGCTCTGAGGTTGGAGCCAGAAAACCATGCTCTCTGCCCCCTCCCCATTATAGCTGGAGCAGAGAGAACTAAGCCAGCTACCTCTCTGCCCTTAGAAAGATGGAGCATAGAGACAGGGAAAATGGGGCATTCCTGGAATGGGGCGAGAAACTGGGGTGACTGCGATATGAGATATCCTATGGCTGCCTCCAGTCTCCTCCTCTCCCCTTCTGAGGTACCACCACTAGACAGATGAAATTGGGCAAAATTGCCTGCCTAGAAGCAACGTAGGCTGGCTTGAGCGCAAAGTCGACGGTTCTCCTGCCTTACATTGGATAGCCAGCAGCCTCCGAGTTTCAAGGCTGCCAGCAATCCACATAGGATTGTGCACTTAAGCTACAATGTCATTGTATTTTGGGATTTCTGGTATCTTTGGCCTTTGGCCCCACCGACCAGTAGAATGCAACCTCCAGGAGGATCGCCAAAATTGAACTCACCCCCTGGGCTGAAAGAGGTTCAACACCCCTTTCATAGAGAAAATACAACAAAGCAGGGGTGGGGAGTTTGGTATGTTGTATAACTTGGCGGAACAATGCACATTATCTGTGTGAAGAAAAATAGGTGATGGGAAGTAATGCGCTTATGCACAGAAATGGTGTGTCCATTAGCGTGGCAACAAATTTGCTCCCAAAAATCCTTCTGTCCAAATTTTGATGTGAAACATTCATACCTGAAATTCTCTGAATATTCAGATATTTGCTGACCATATGCCCAAAACTTTATATGTCTTCTTTGATATCTCATTATGTTTGAATTATTTGATTTTGGTGTTTGATTTCAAGACTGGATATTTGACAGCATTTGATACTGAATGCAAGCTTTTTTCAATCCCGTTGATTTCAGTGTGAAGACTACAAGAAAATGCTTAAATCTGAAATCAATGGTACTTGGGATGTATTGGGAGTTTCATTTTTGCTTGCAAAACATGCAAGTGTGCCCCATTCAAAGTTCTAAAGGGTGAGCAAGGATGAGCATGTTTCTGCTGAAAATATTCACAAATTGTCGAACAGGTGCTCGCACTCATCTCATTCCGAATTGCTGGTTCAATTTGGGCAAATTTCCTAATTTGCACAAATTTGCTCAATCAATAATTGGGCACAAACCAAGTGGCAAGATGATGTTCGGACAGTCCTAGCGACCTTGAACATCGCTCATTCGCCTATCCCTAGCGTGGATCATGTCCCAGTGCTTTTAGCAGAAGGAAACATGCATACCGTGAATAGGTCAATAAATAGATTTCTTAAATAAAATGGTGTGCTGACCTGCCTTGGGCTACAATCCTAAACACATCTCCTGGTTCCTGTGTAGTTGAGTAGGCAGGCAAAGGCAATCTGTATACAGCAGGAACAGGTTACCCAGACCAGTAGCTGCTCCTAGATGCTCAGAGCAGTAAGCAAGCCTGGCTCAGCAACTGTTCTAAAAGCCATGGAAAATCATCTGACCTGCTCCAGATCTCCCTGCAGTTCCTTTAATTGGCCACAGCTGAGCTGGTGGATAGGTTGAATTCCTACCTGACATCCCCTAGGTCAGCAGTTCAAGATCTGACCCAACTTTGTCCTGGCATTTGAGAGGTTGATGGCTGTGTGCACACCTTAAGTTCAACTCATCTAGACACCTATGAATAAAATTTAAATTGTGTGTGTGTGTGGAAATGAGACCATTGATTGGGAAATAGGGTTGGGGAGTTATTTGGTTTTTTGTGAATGAGACTTATCTTAGCTCTGGTCACTAAGAATTGTACCCACATGTTCAATAGATATAGCTTTTAAGGTCACACAAAGTCAGCAAAACACATTTTATAAATTCAGGGGCATAAAATACTTATGAGAAAGACATCTGGAGATGTTATATAAATAGGACCAGAGTGCATTAAAAGCAGAATGACTTTCCCAACCTGGTGTTCTCCATATGTATTGGACTATAAAGTCCATTACTCCCACCATTAGCCATCATTCCCAATGACCATTGGTCATGTTGTCTGGGAATTATGGGAGTTGTAGTCCAGCATATTTGGAGGGCGCCAGGTTGGGGAAAACTGGTGCAATTCATTTTATTCAGAGGAGTGACTGAAAGTTGCTCTCAAGGAGTCTAGTTCAGTTCTATCTCTGTCATACCAGGAGTCCCGCTATCTTTCCATAATTGTAAAAAGTTCATTTGGGAGAATGAAGATAGACAGGCACCTGAAAATTTCACAAAGGTTTAAATAAGAAGGAAAAGCTGTTTCTGTTCTATGTTCCACTCATTCATCTCAGTCCACTTTTTGTAACTAGAGTTTTATGATCCCAGAAGTCATAAAATGGACAGACAAAAACCCTACTCAGGCATTCTGTACCTGAATAGTGCAAACACACATGCTAGCCTTACCTTTCTCTGTCACGTTCATTGCTCTCTACTCATGGAGGGTGATGGTCCGAAGAGTCTTCTATATCCATGGAAGCTCTTCATGCAAGTCAAAATGTGGATTTTATCTCAATGCCAGTTGTGAAGTAGAACAATCATACAATTAAAAAAATGTACCAAAAATGTGTCAGGGATGGACCATATTTAGTAGGGGTGTGCACGGACCCCCCGGATCGGATCGGGACCCGGATCGGGACCTCCAATTTTGTCACGGACCGGTTCGGACAAAATCGGAGGCCCCCCGGACCGGATCGAGTCCGATCCCGACCCAAAAATCGTAAATTTTTGGATCGGCCACCATTTTTTTCCCCATAGACTTGCATTGCAATGCAAGTCTATGAGGAAAAAATGGCGGCGGGTGGGTGAGGGGGGGCCTAACTCCCTCCCCCCCCGGGGCCGTCCGCTGTGGACGGCCCCGGCAGGTAAGCCCCCTCCCCCGCGCTCCCTACCCCCCCTGGGGCCGTCTGCTTCCATCCGCTGGCGCCCGCGGGCGCCAGCGGATAGAAGCGGACGGCTCCGGGGGGGGTAAGCCCCCTTACCCGCCACTGCTTACCTTCTCGGCCCGTCCGCTCCCGTCCGGCGCCGGCGGCTACTACCAGCGGGCTCCGCGGCCTACTCTCGAGTAGCGCGCCGGGTGATGACATCACCCGGCGCGCCACCCTGGAGTAGGCCGCAGAGCCTGCTGGTAGTAGTCGCCGCCGCCGGACGGGAGCGGACGGGCCGGCAAGGTAAGGGCCCCCTCCCCCCCTCCGCGCGCCCCCTCCTCCCCTCCACGCACCCCCTGCTTACCTTCTCGGCCCGTCCGCTCCCGTCCGGGGCCGGCGGCTACTACCAGCGGGCTCCGCGGCCTGCTCTAGAGTAGCGCGCCGGGTGATGACATCACCCGGCGCGCCACCCTGGAACAGGCCGCGGAGCCCGCTGGTAGTAGCTGCCGCTGCCGGACGGGAGCGGCCGGGCCGGGAAGGTAAGCGCCCCCCTCCTCCCCCCCCTCCTCCCCCCCCCGCTGTCCACTTTCATCGGCGGGCGCCCGCTGGCGCCCGCCAATGGAAGCGGCGGTGGGCGCCAGTGGGCGCCCGCCAATCCGCCGATCCGCCAAACCGGTTCGGAGCCTTTTCGGACCGGTTCGGATTGGATCGGCCGATCCAGCTGTCAGATCGGAAATCGGATAATTTATCCGATTTCCCACTGGACCGGACTCGGATCGTGGATCGGGTCCGATCCAGTGCACATCCCTAATATTTAGTTCAGTCCTGAATTTCCTTCTAAATGTATAACTTGACCCTGCTTTGAAGTCCACAAATTAGTAAAACTTGATGCCCCAAAAGTCACAGCCAAATAATAAGCCCAACTGAGCCTCTCTCTGAGAAAATAAGTATTAGTACTTACCTGTTTTGCTAAGAAGCCCAGCTGCACTCTGAAGCTAGCCCTGAACCTATGTCCTCTGATGAAAAATGTCAGCCTCTTGTATTCCACAATTTGTAACACTAAGTATAACATTAGATATTTGTTGATTGGCCCTTTGGCTCATGATATCATAATGGTATTTGTGGGAAATTAGCTACACAAGATGGGTTAGAGGGGCAAATAAGGTTACCATGGGGCCAGAATTTTACTGGCCTGGCCAAACATTCATTAGCTCAATTCGGACGACACGATAGTCAATGGTGCGGTAATAATCAACTTTACAGTTGTTCATGTAGGGGGTACTCCCCACACAACATAGTAATAAATAATCAACTGTGGTGTGGATTAGGATCAGCGCTGAGTTGACTATGGCAGCATTCGGACGACACGATAGTGAATACAACTGACGATTGTTTCCCCCACACCAGTTGTTTATTGTGTCGTCCGAATTGAGCCATTGTCTCTATAACCTCTTCCTTTCTTCACTCAATTCATACCTTTGTCATCTAAATACCTAGCCTCTTCCATGGCTGCATGCCTGCTTCTAATGTATTAAAAGAAATGCTAGTTCATTGTTGTTATGCCTTTAGCAATTTCCTTACCTTATCATCAACTTGTATTTTTTTTTTTGTGCAGGAATTTGTGCTTTTTCCATTTCTTTTTAGTTGATTAATCAGGCCTTAGTTTGAGCAATCCGGCTTAGCTTAGCACCTTTTTTCAATGCATAGACTCAACCCCAGAGCATATGAAATAAGAACAGAGGAAACTGTCCATGAAAATGAGCAAAGTTCATTTTTCTTGCCATCAAATAGAGCTCTTCCTAATCAGAAATCAGATATCCATTTGATCTCTTAAAAATTAAGCTCCTTAAAAAAGGTTTTAAAATTAAGCACCTTTTTCACTTCCTCTTAGATATGCATATAGCATCTTCAAGCATTTAATGCACTTGGAAATCTCAAATACAAACAATAAGAAAGTATCCTGCTTTATTTGTCTGAATCTCAGTGAACAGAAAGAAAAATGGCACAACTGATAAAGAAGATGTGATGCTTTGGTGCAGTGGCCGTACTTAATCATAAATAAATAAAACAATTATCAGCAATTCATAAACCAGATGGGGTTCATTGATGAAAGACACAATCCTGAATTATAGGGTCTTGTGACTGCAATGGACCTCCACAGTGTCAGAATTCACTAACTTAGCTCAGTGGAGGCTGGTGACTCTAATGTCAGTGGGGTGGTGAATCAGGTACAGGTTTCAGTCAGAACTCTATCAAAGGTTCTCCTGTTTCTGAGAAAACAACTCTGTAGAGAGAGAAGTACTTGTTTTATATGTTAGGACAGTTTTGTTTTAATTTATTAATTTATTTATTTATTGCATTTTTATACTGCCCATCAGCCGAGGCTCTCTGGGCAGTGCACAATTAAAACCATAAAGTACAACAGGTATAGATAAATTTAAAACGTTAAAAGTTTTTTAAGGCAATATAAAACCAGTTAAATTGAAATCCAGGGAAATCCAGTGTGAAAAGGTATGTTTTCAGGAGGTGTTTAAAAGATGTTATGTTTTCTGCCTCCCGAACCAAACGAGGGAGGGTTTTCCAGAGGGTGGGTGCCACTACAGAGAAGGCCTACCACTGAGGTTCTTCATGGCAACATTCCGTTCCAGCAGGACCTCCTCTGAGGATCGTAACTGTCATCTGGGTGTATATAAGGGAAGGTGGTCTGCTAGGTATGCTGGTCCCAAGTTGTTTAGGGCTTTGTAGGATAACAACATAGCCTTGTATGTGGCTTGGTAGCTAACAGGCAGACAGTGCAGTTCTTTTAATACAAGTTTTATATGAACAGAGCTAGGTGTCCCCATGAGCACCCTAGCTACTGTGTACTGTACTAGCTGCTGCTTCCGAAACACACATATGGTGCCCCACATAGAGTGCATTACAGTAGTCTAATTGTGAGGTTACCAGTGCATGAATGACTGTGGCTAAGCTATCCTATCCAGGAACGGGCATATTTGGCATACTGACCGAAGTTGATAATGGGCGCTCCAGACCACTGAGGTAACCTGGGCCTCCAGTGACAAAGATGGATCTAAGAGCATGCCCAAACTACTGACCTGCTCCTTCAGAGGGAGTGCAAGCCATCCAGAACAGGCAAACACCCCAATTCCCAGACCTGGGAACAACTAACCCACAAGGCCTCTGTCTTACCAGAATTCAGCTTTGGTTTGTTGACCCTCATCCAAGCCCTAACTGTATCCTGGCACTGGTTCAGAACGTGCACAGCCTCTCCCGATTCAGATGTTACAGAGAAATAGAGCTGAGTGTCATCAGCATACTGGTGACACCTTGCCCCAAATCTCCTGATGACCTCTCCCAATGGCTTCATATAGATATTAAATAACATTGGGGACAGGATGCTGCCCTGTGGTACTCCATAGTTCAGCTGCCTTGAAGCTGAAGTGCAGTCACCCAATGCTATTCTCTGGAACCAACCCCACAGGTAGGAGTCAAACCACTGTAAAACAGTGCATCCAACTCCCAACTCACGAAGGCAGCCCAGGAGGATACCATGATCAACAGTATCGAAAGCCACTGAGAAATCGAGAAGTAACAGGGCCACCCTCCCCCTGTCCCTTCTCCCAAAGAAGATCATCCATCAGGGCAACCAAAGCCAATTCCATCCCAAAACCGGACCTGAACCCAGACTGGAATGAATCCAGATAATCAGTTTCATCCAAGAGTGCCTGCAGTTGAGTTTTCTCTCTAACAATGGGTATATATATAATATAATTTACTTGTAAGTGCCAAATAATGCAAATAATAATGTAGAACTTAATTAACAGTCCTTCATATCACACCTTGAAATTGCAATATTTGGGCACTGAAGGATTAATTGTAATGCTGTCAGATACCCAGAAGGCAATTACCAGGCACATTGCCATCATGAATTAATCTGTGAAGAAACATAGAAGCTTTAATAAAGAAATGTCACATGTTTTTATCAATACCAATTTCTGTGGTCTTTCCTCATATTCCTCTAGAACGTCCTAAGAGCTGGTAATTTGGTCCCCTTCGAGTTGATTCAGGAGTGTGACACATACTACAGCACCTACAAATTCATAAAACCAAAAGGGGCAGAGAAGGATCCAAAATGTTACTTCAGACAACACAGAAGAGTTGAAGAAGGCTAGCATTAGTTTTTCTTGTCTCTTGCTGTGCTACCGTTACCATTGAGTAGGCCAGATTTTTGTTTGCCTTTTTCCTTCACTAAGAAGAATCCAGTGGTGTCCAGCTGCTAGCACTTTCGATGTGGCAAAATTTAGCACCCGGGCACGTTCTGTTAGGAATCAAATGATTAAATCTATAATAATTCACTTCAACATTACTTTATACTAGTAGACACTGTCTCTGAAGTTAATTCTGATCCTGAATATTTTATGTACATTTTTGTATTTGCAGTTTGTGTATGTATTTGTATTTGCTAGTGTGGTTGGTCTGTGCCCATAATTGAATGAATGAATGAATGAATGAATGAATGAATGAATGAATGAACTAGTGGAAACCCAAGACCCATTGTGCAAGCAAGTGCTATTGACATTGTGCAAGTCAACATCAATAGCACTTGCTAGCACAGTGTAATAATTCTAGCAGCCAGACACTGATGGTTCCTTCCCGTTATCTGTTCTTGTTGTGTTTCTTAGATTGTAAGCCACTTTGGTAGGGAATTGTCTATTCTTTGTATACCCTTCATAGAACTGTAAGTCTCATGATACTAATACTATGGGTGGTGTCCTACTGTGCCCATGAGCAAATGGGACTCACCATTTGGACAACAGGGCTTTGGCGCTTATAAAAATAAGCCGAAACAAGTGGAAATGCCCATTTCCAGAATGAGGCAGGTCAGCAGAGATCACAGAAGGGAGCTCTGTTGACAAGTCCCAATTGGAAACAAGCATTCCCTGTTGCTGGGGTTGTTTTTAGAAGCTCCAAAGTCCTGTTACACAAGTGGTGAATCCTAGGAAGGCAACAAAGTGTGCCTGTTGGATGGATACTGCCCTAATTATGCTACTAATAATAGTAAGCTTTGATGGCATGAAAACATTCCTCTGAATTTTAGCCCCCTGGCCATCTTCCAGACTTGAATGAAAAATGGGGGGGGGGATCCTCAGACATACAACCCTCAGATATCCTCAGCCTTGGTAAGAGAAGGTTGGGTGGGGATGTCATAATAAATGTGAGGTAATTGGTTTGCAAACTCATAGGTCTGAGAGGAGACGTGGGAACAGGTTTGAGTTTTTCTGAGGCCACCAACTTGAAATTTCATTCCTTCATGAGTTCCTAGAAGACCTTTTGAAATTGGCGTGTGTGAATACTGGAGTATAAAGTATGCATGTGGTCTGCTAAATGTGAATCATCACATATGTGTGGTGATCATACCCCTGATTAGATGTGTTTTAAGGAGAAATGGGGATAATAACACATTAAAACACAAGTCCCATTTGAGTCATTACTTGCACAGTGTGCATTTGGGTATTCATACTTGTTTATAAAAGGTCTGATAGGAAGCAGCCCTAAATCTAGTTTTCTAAAGCAGAGATAAAAAATGTGGGGCCCTCCCATAATCCCTAACCATTGGCCATGATGTCTGGGATTTATGGCAACTGTAGTCCAAAACAATTGGAGGGCACTGATCTATTTTCACACATGAGATGGGAATTCGTTTTGACTTAAATTAGTTTAAACAGATGCAAAATGGAAATCTGTTCATGGTGAGAATTTATATTTGCTATCTCTTTCAGTGGAGGTTGGTGGCTCTGATTTTAGTGGGGCTGTGAAGCCATTCTGGGTTTCAGACTGAACCAGACTGAAATCTAAGGGAGCTATCCAAAGTTCTGAACTCTGTCTACCAAATAGGTTTGGCACCTCAGATAGCTCCTTTAGAGTTCCAGCTGTTTCTGACTGAAACCCAGAATGGATTCACAGACTCACCAAAATTGGACCCACTAGGCTCCACTGATCTCTTTGGCATTCTAATGTCTATTAACAGCATTCAAACAGGAAGAGCATTCGAAAGGCTAAATGGTGAATTTACATCTGTCCTATGAAAACACTCTAATGCTGCAATCCTAGGTGCTCTTAATTAGCAGGAATTAAGCTCTGTGACTTATTTCTGAGTAAATGTGTTTAGATGGGGCTGTAAGTCAACTATTGGTATAGCTAATAAGAATTCCACCTTTTAATAAACAGGTCACACTTTAATCTGGATTCTAAGATAAATAAATAAATAAATAAATAAATAAATAAATAAATAAATAGAATTCCCAATCCACACCTGATTTAATCAATGTTTAAGTTTCCCCTTCAATAAAGAAGCACAGAAAGTGTGGATCAGCCCCCAGCCTGAATGTGTTAATACTTTACAGGAAAAATCCTCTACTGATCATAGCTTATTCTTGGTTTTATGCATTTTCAATGTTTATAGGACACTTTCCAAGAATTGTTTTTTGCCCAACTTGTAGAAAGAGAGAAGTTCAGTGGGTGAATTTTTCTTTGCTTGGGGTTTGTTTGTTTGTTTGTTTGTTTTACAATTTTATAGTCAAACCAAGTGGATTAAACAGCATTTGTATGCGCAGTTACCTTTGATGCCACTCAGATTGCACATGGCTGCTACAATGGCAGATTCCATTTCCATATTTTTTACTCTGGCTTCGTTAGCTGCCTTTAAATATTTCATTTTGTCTTCTTCTGTGTATGAACAGATTGCACCGTCGAGGCGAGCTTGACCTATAAGTGCATTAAATACACATGGAGCCTCCATAACAGGGCCCCAGAGACCTGTGACACCTGATCAGCCAAACTGATTGCTCTTCTTAAATGCTACTCTCACTGCCGGACACATCGCTTGCATGAGTCAAAGAAGGCATTTAGTATAGATCTTCCAAAAGGGAAGCTGTTGGAAGGAGTTAGAAGCTGATGGGAGGCTTATGAACCCAGGTAGGAAGGACTATAGCTCAGGGGCAGAGCACCTGCTTTGCCAATAGAAGGTTCCAGGTTCAATCCCTGGCATCTCCAGGTAGGACAGGGAAAGAGCCTGGTTTGAATCCCTGGAGAGCCGCTGCCAATCAGCACAAATATACTGACTGCTTCCTGTATAGCAGAATGGCAGGAAAGGAGTGCTATTCCCATGGGCCCATTTTCCCATTCCCTCCAACAATCCGTGCTGCTCATCTTACAAATACATATACATGTACACACACACACACACACACACACAGAGAGAGAGAGAGAGAGAGAGAGAGAGAGAGAGAGAGATGGTTATAACCCAAAATATCACTCAAGCACATGGCAGGGAACAGTGTCTACATCAGGCCCTTTGGCTCCCTCTCCATCCCCTGGAGGAATGCCCCCTGTTGCTTGCTGTTCACCCTCCCAATTGGGAGTGGGAGAGGCACCCAGTGATCATAGATTCCCCTTGTCATACTTTTCCCCTTTTCCCCATAGATCCCACCTTAGTACTCCGCTTTAAGGGCCAATTCCCAATTGAGAAGGGGAGCAGCACCTCAGGGGAATCCCCACACTGTCATCTATGGTCTATGATTTGAGATAACGATGGGTGACGTGGTGCTGGGGTCTTAGCAGGCATAGGAGGAGCGGCTCCTCCCAGTACCAGCCAGGTGCTTTTCTCCCTGCCTCTCTTAGCACAGAGTAAGACAAAATGGGCGGATGATATCAGTGGGTGTGGCCATGCCCGCTGATGTAATGTGGCCCATGGAAGGCCCAGTGGTGAGGCGGATGGCAATTTGCTGCTCCACTAACCAGGTCTCCACCCCTGGCTTACTTATAAAGTGTTAGCCTCAATTGGCAGGCATATATAGACATGGATGTTGGCAGGGGAGATGTACAAAGTGGGGTTAGAGGGCATGAAAGCCAAAAAGTGCAGCCTGTTACAAAGCAACTGGAGCTTAAATGTATGCAAAGTGGGCAGAGTGACTATTCAAAATGGCAGTAATGAATGATAAAACCATCGTCTCAACATGGCTGAGTCAATTAATACCTGTAATGTCTTCATTGTCGCTATTCAGACTCAAACAAATAGAATCAGATTTTGTTCTTAAGCACATACACATAAGCAGTCACACTGAGTTAACTGTGTCTGCTCAACTTCTGAAATTCGGTATCAAGGCCTCTGACTTTGACATTCACTTTGCAGAATATAAGCATGCAGGTTTTGCTCAGTTAGAGAACCTCCTTTATCTGAACTTCAGGCTATGACAGGATGTGCTTGCTTCCCATTTTCCCTCATTCATTGAACCCTACATGTTTAACTCAACTTCTGAACGCCCAAATATTTTGCCTGCCCACAAAATTATTCTGATACATGATTTGCACCCTCCTAGCTGTACCTTCATAGAAATCCAGCATGCACATAGTGTTGCCAATGATGGTGTTGAATTGGTGTAACTCCTTGCCACACTCCATCAGCTCTGCAGCTATCTTCTCATCTAGGTCTGTCTTGCGAATGACTGGCTTCCCCAGGATAACCTGTTCTAACTCAGGCTTGAAGGAGGCATTTACAGCCTGTCTGGTAACCACCACAGATCCTGGCTCCAACCCTATTTTGCCAAAACAACAACAACAACAACAACAACAAACTATGACATTTTTCACGGTGACTACTTAATGCATATTAAAAAGAGAGAAGAGAATATTTCTAGCCCAAACTAGACATTATGGAGATGGTGTATCGATTGCCAACCTGCCCATCCCTCCCTGCATTTCCCAGGATAACATCTTGTAATGAAAGAAGGCATAACGCCCTTACACCAGTCTTGCCACGCCCAGGAAGCAGCCAATTAAGTGGAACAGAAAATACCTATTCCACCAGATGTGCCAATGTGAATAAGGATGACATTGGTGCACTTAGAATGATACAGCAGCTTGATGACCTCATGCAGCATAATTGCAGCGGAGGAGATCCCTATCCCATGCTGAAAAGGAACAACAAACAAAAAGCACGCCTATGGTCAGAATTAATATATTAGGCATAATAGTTTCCCACTGGACATAAGAAACACCCAAAATAACTGATTTTGTATATATGTATAAGTTTGAGTGTGTGTTTGTGTTATAGTAGTATGGGAGAGGAACCACACAAAGTACGAAGCAATTCCCTAACCACTCAATCACAACAATAGACAGAAATCACACACGTTATGGGGTATTTGACTTTCTTCCACCCCCTGCTTCAAGTCTTGTTTTATGATTGTTTAAATTTTTGTTTTAATCTTGACTGTATTGTTGTTAGCCACTAATAAGCACTATTTTTTGGTGGAAAGATGGAGTACAAATCAAATAAATAAACCAAATCAAATAAATAGATGCCAAAGGCATAAAGGATTCAAGTAGCCTATCTACACTACTGCTTTAAAACGGTTTATAACAGTTTTAAACCGGTTATTAACCGCTTTAAAACTGTTATAAACCGTTTTAAAGCAGTAGTGTAGATAGGCTCAAGGCCAGCTCT
Source organism: Anniella stebbinsi (assembly GCA_029215795.1). Lineage (NCBI taxonomy): Eukaryota > Metazoa > Chordata > Lepidosauria > Squamata > Anniellidae > Anniella > Anniella stebbinsi. The sequence goes on along the minus strand of JARDYH010000002.1, from coordinate 170,477,349 downwards.
ATCCAGGTGAAACCGCTCACATTTTACATGCAGGATGCTGCAGGCTCCAACCTAGGGTACCACCCCACACTAGAAAATATGCAAAGGCCCTGTCACCAAGGCACACTTGAGCCAATCGGGAGGAGCACTGCATGGACCAATAGCCTTGCTCATGCATGGGCCAAGCAGCCCCTTTGGCCCACTCTTCCCCATGTCAACCCACATGAGCCATCCACACACATCCTACTATTTTGCTGTGTAAGCACTGCTCCCACCCCTACTATTTTGCCCTGCCAGGTAGCATCTCAGCAGGTCTCACTACCCTTCCCTGTCCTCCGCTTTCCTCTTGCTCCCCTCATGGCAAGATATACATAACTTGTGTACTTACACTGACTGCCGTACAGGACCTGCTTTGTACATGGCGTACCGATCTGTCACTGTGCAGATGTTGGGCAACTCACAACTTAGGCTGCTAATTGTAGCTTCATCATCATATAGTGGATAAAAGCTTTCATCCTCACAGGGCTTCCCCCCATGCATACAAACTAGTATGAATGACATTATTTTTTTAAAAAACAGAGTCAGAATTGTTAGAATACTACGCATCCTGCTGAAGGTAGATTCAGCATTTTTAAGGATGTTTTTAGGATGTTTTAGGATGTTTTAATGCAGTTTTAATCAGTTTTATGTATTTTACCATGTTGTTGTTCCCCGCCTTGATCTAGACGGAGAAGCGGGTAAGAAATAAATTGTTATTATTATTATTATTCTGGAAATTTATGTATTTATTTCTTTTCTATACTGCCAATAGCCAAAGCTCACTGGGTGTTTCACAAAAGTTAAACCAACAGAGGCAAATGCTAAACAGCACACAACTGCACAAAGTATAACTAAACATCAAGAGACTGGGGTAAACAGACTAATATAATATGTCAGCATGAAAGAAATTGCAACAGGATTGGGACATGTAACATCAATTACATATGTTCAGAACAGAGGGGAAAACCTTCAAAACAGTTGCATGCATTTAGTAATAAAATGCTGAAATAGAAAGAAACCGGCACACAGTGAGATAAGCCTTTACAGGCCTCCGGATTTTGTACCTGTTTCACCGCAGCTTCTTTAGAAACTCGCTGGTGAAAATTAAAACCATAAGTACAGCATGACATTTAATATGAAAGCTTAAAACCACTATATAAAACCACGATACCAAAGTACAAGCAGGATAAAATACCAAAGTACAATGCAAGATTTAAAATAGCAGAGCTGAAAGATTAGGATAGTAAATTGCTAAAATACTGGGAAAATAAATAGGGTCTTCACCTGGCGCCAGAAAGAGTACAACGTAGGTGCCAAGCGAACCTCTCTTTATGTAGTAGTAGTAGTAGTAGTAGTAGTATTGCCTTCCCTTCCTCCAAGGACCATTTTTTTGGAAGGCCATAGCTTGGTAGAGCACCTACTTTGCATGCAGAAGGTCTGAAGTTCAATCCCTGGCATCTCCAGGTAGGGCTAAGAAAGAATCTTTCCTGTAACCCTGGAAGCTGCTGCTAGTCAGTGTCGACAATACTGTGCTAGATGGACCAAGGATCCGATTCAGTATAAGACAGCTTCCGTTGAGCATTTGATGATGCTTTAGCCTCACTACAATGCTGTGACATAGACCAAGTTGAAAGAGAGGGAGGCTTGCCCAATGCCAGCATCAACCTCAGCTTCTCCGAGCACAGTACAAATGCATGGCAGTGTAGCTGCTGTTGTGGATTGTCCCATGTGTAGATGAAGGCCACCGCCCTGATGTGCCATGCATCAGGGCTTTGAAACTTCTAAAGGCCTGATCCATATCTATTTCAGACCAGACTTGGACCCTGTATGTTTGAGGGTTCATTTCAGAGCTGGGTATAAAACCCAGCTTTGGCAGTGAGCCGATCAACACACTAGCTTTGTAACATTTTATAAGGGTTACGAAAACTCTTTGGGCCACATGATGCACTCTCTTGAATGTTGTATACCTGAGGTTTTTTAAAACTTACTTCAGCTATATACAACAGTTTTTACTTTTAATAAATCATTTTAAGTAAAATAATGTGTCCTTCCTTACCGTTTGTGATTCGTGAGGGCAGTGCTTCGTTTACCGGTGCCCAAATGCTTAGCCGTTGATTGGTGGGGAAGAAAGAGGGGCTAAGGAGGAAGTGGGTGAGTGAACTACAACACCCACAATGCTTAGCCCTATACTCATTGTAAAAACGAAACAGAAAGAGACGGACAGAAGGGTGTGGGACTGCACACACCGCTTTGAAGACTGAAGGATTTTTCTCCTGTAACATGAATACTCTTTAATGTGGCCTAAGATGTTTTGGAACGCATCTATTTGGAACGTTTTAAAATACTATTTAAAACGTTCCAAGGTACTGTGTAGATAGGCTCAGTGTCTATTGGCCACGTTAATTACAGCCCTGTGATCAGAAAACCTTTACTCATGCAACTCTTATAGACGCTGTACTGTTTTAAAAAGGTTTATAACATTATTGACAACTGTTGGAGCCCATAACACACTCCATATACAATTTTCAAACTATTTTCAAAGTGTTATATCTTGCTTGGTGTAGATTTGGCCCTAGTTGCAGGAGATGTGACATTAACGGTGACAGAAGACAGAACCTCCTCCTGTGCCAGACTATTCCTTGCTGTGTGAACACGCAGATTATGTCCCCTGCTGATATAATGCCTGAAGCTGTAAAATAATCAGCTAGGCACTATGCAGCATCCATCATTCAAAAGGAGATTAAGGGGAAGGGGATCTTTTTAAAAACAAACAAACAAACAAACATGATGTAGCCTTATCCAAGCTTCCTCTCTGTAAGAGCAATGAAACAGCATTTCCCTACCACACTCCACAGCATTGGCTGCTGCTAGCAAAGCAAGGGACATGCTGAACATAATGGGGCCGGCAATGAGATTAGTGAACTAATCTCATTGCCGGTGGCCAATGGTAGACACATGTTTTTTGTAACGTGTAGCTCCATCAGACTAGTAGGCTAGGCTGACCATATGAAAAGGAGGACAGGGCTGATGTAACTTTAACAGTTGTAGAGAAAAGGGAATTTCAGCCAGTGTCATTTGTATGCAATTAGTTCCCCTCTTCATCACAACAATTAAAGTTGCAGGTACTATACTAGAGTGACCATATACAAAAGAAGGCAGGGCCCTTGCAACTTTAACTGTTGTGATGAAGAGGGAATTTCACCAGGAACTAATTGCATACAAATCACACTGGGTGAAATTCACTTTGCTCTACAACTGTTAAAGTTACAAGAGCCCTGTCCTCCTTTTCATATGGTCAGCCTATAGTAGGTGATCCTTAAAGGCCTCCCTCTCCCTTGCAAATCCAGGGATGGAGTTGTATGTTCTACTGTACATTCCCAATTTTTGTACAGTCAGAAAAGGCATTTGGCATGAGAAATTGACTCCTTTCAAGCTTCTGAAACATTTGATCTTCCAGCACAACATTTGTTCTCTTACCTTTACATCTCCAAACATGGCAGGCAAATTATGGGTACCAGTCCCAAGAGCTAAATGATACAGGACATCCTCTTTCATCTTTTCAAGGTGAGGGTTGGGGACATGAATGGTGGTTTCTCTGTCAATGTAGAGTAGAAAGATATGAGCTCAGAGCATGAAAATAGCAGCAAAGTGAAGCAATTGGACTAATGCAATGGCAAGTTATGCCTCTTGATTACATCTCTGAAGGCTTTGATCCAACTCTGTTGTTCCTACATTGAATGTCCATCTATAATCATCTCTAGCTACAAATCACTAGGGCTGAGGAAGTCAACTTAAATTTAAAATATCTTACTGCATTCTACATAGGACAGATGAGCCAGCCTCTATGCAAAAGAATAAAAATGGACACAAATCTGACATCAGGAATGGCAATGTTCAAAATTTATTTATTTATTTAATTCCATTTATATACCTCCCCATAGCCGAAGCTCTCTGGGCGGTTTACAAAAAGCCACTGGAGGAACATTTAAACCTCCCAGAACACTTTATCAATGGCCTTAAGGTGACCACTCTTGAATAAAGGAATTTCAAAGACAAAATTGCTGAAGTACAGTTCATCAAAAGATTCAATTCTTTTTCCTGTAGTTTCCAAAAGGACAAAGGTTGGTTTGTTTTAATATCACACCACATTTGTCAATCAGCTCACCACTGCAGTTATGTTTGTCTGATCCCCCAACAATGTTTTGTGAATAGTAGCTGTTAAGGTAATTATCACTGTCTGTACCTCTTACATTTCAATTTTCTCTGACAACAGTTTACATCGAGTGGAGGCTGGTGGCTCCAATTTTATTGAGGCCATGAATCCATTCCGTGTTTCAGTCAGAACCAGACAGAACTCTAAAGGAGGTATCCAAGGTACTGATCCTATTTTGAAGGTAGGGTTCAACACCTTAGAAAGCTCCTTTAGAGTTCTGGCTGGTTCTAACTGAAACCCAGAATGGATTCACAGCCTCACCAAAATCAGAGGCACCAGCCTCCACTGTTTACATGTCTCTCCTCCCATCACACCCCGTTGAGGTGAACACTTTATACTTCTCATGAAGTGAACAGTATCCACAAAAAAACTATGCCAGAATAGATTTGTTAGTCTTTAAGATTTATTTATTAATTAAATTATTTATTAAACTTTTATACTGCCCAACAGCTGAAGCTCTCTGGGCAGTTCACAGAAATTAAAACCATAAAATAGATGGCGCAAGACTCTCGGTTGTTCCTGCTGCAACACAGACTAACAAGGCAACCCCTCTGAGAATTCTATAGGTGAATACATGCAAAGCAATTTGACTGTACTTTTCAGTGGCAGCCATGTGTATATCACAAGTTCCAGCCTTACATTTATATCTATCCTAACTAGATCATATCATTTTTTATTCTTACTTTGACATCTTCAGCTTGCCCTCTGTCTTCTTCTCAGCCTTATGCCCAGAAGCCATTCTACTTTTGAGCGTAAGGAAGAAAATGAAGGAAACACTACAAAAGGAAGAAGTTAATAAGTAACAGTGTTAGAGGAGAGACATTGGTGGGAGCATCTAAACAGCAAGCAATATAACAGTGCTATTCAGAGCTCACAAAATCTTCATATAGTTGAGAGCTACAAGATGTGCCTGACTGTAGGCAGGAATTTGGGTGGCTAAGGAAAGAGTTCACATGTGCACATTCATCACTTGATGACTGAAACTTCAGTTGATTTGCTAATGTAAAACAGCCATTGCACATTGAGAAGTACTGGCTTTTCTATGCCCCATATCACCCCAGTTGCAATATGTTTCAATAAAGACAGTTCACTCATTCAGCCACAAGTCAGTGAGTGATGAGATTATACCGACAACCCGTGTATCTGCATGTATGAATCAGGCTGAAGGTCAAATACATTGGTGCGAAAGGAGCTGGTACAGAGTCTTTCCCTGACTTGCAGCTATGTTTGTGCTACATAACTAGAGTCTGCTTAAACTCACCCAACAAGTAATTCCTATTTCTGTTCTTGGGATAATGAGTGAATTACTCTTTTGCCAACTCCGTTCCCATGTTGTAGTTGAATTTCATGTTGATTCATATTGGGCTTGTTGCCAATGTTTGCACGTTCATGGGACATCTGGGGGCAAAAACGCCTTTGCACTCCACACGGTCAGGAACCTTGCACAATTGAGCACATGGTGACATCAAGAGCAAAGCTAGTCTGGCTCCTTCTCCTCACATAAACGCATAAAGGAAATGCCTGAAAGAGGCTCTAATGAGACTGTCTTCCTGTTGCCTCAGTGATATATTTACCACAGGGATAGGCAACGTGAAGCCCTCCAGATGTTTTGGTTTATAACTCCCATCAGCCTTTGCTCCAGCATAGCCAATGGTGAGGGATGGTGAGAGTTGTAGGCCAAAGCGTCTGGAGGGCCACAAGTGGCCCACCACTGGTTTGACTAGAAGCTATCATAGCCTGGCTAGTATGTTGCCATGGCCTGAAATAAAGAACTCTTCGAACCACTGGAATTCTGCTCAGCCTGCCTTATATCCCATTTTCACGAGGCAGTATAGAAAGGCATTTGCATAAGGAATTTTCTAAGCCTTTCTGCTAGAAGAACTTTATTTACAGTCAAACAGACCAGCAAAGTAATACACTGTATGCAACACATACAAAATTATTTACATCAGGCCATTAAAATTAGGGCTCTGCTTTGGATTGCAGAGGATAGGAATTTTGCAACTTGCACTGTAATACACTTATCTACCCCCTTCAAAAGCAACTCGACTAATGACTCCCTGGAACGTCCCACCTGATGCCGTATGAGAGGATACAGCAGGGCATTCCTAGCATTTTGATAAAAGCAGAAGTCAAACAACACATGTTCTAAGGACTCTACCTCAAAATTGTTGCATGGGCAAAGCCTGCTATTAACAGGGATTTTATTGTATCTTCCTTCCAACAACTTAGAAGAAAGGACATTAAAACAGGCCAAAGAGAAAGCTCGTCTATATTTGGGGATATCGAGCCACTCTAAATAGGCCATTTTCCCACTAGGCATGGCATCTGAAAGACCCAAAGAAAGAGGACAGCAGGGGCCCAAGGCACTCCCTTTCTGCTAGTTTTAAAAGAATGCCCTTCCTTTTACATTTAAACACCTGTGAACGCTGATTTCCCTTCAAATAAATCAAATTTCTTTTTAATTGCAAAACTGCACCTTAATTTTCCTAAGAAACGTGTGGGCAATTTTTGCTGGTACAGGAGCTGATTTCCCCTCTCCTCCTCCACACTCTCCAGAATTGCTGCTGTGCCCCTGAATTTGTGGTAGAAAAGTTGTGCCCCTTGGTTTTAAGCAAAACCATGCTTCCCAAAGCCTCCAGGGAGCATGATGTTGATTTAAAACAAAATCATAATTTGTAACTTTTTTTTTTTTGCCACTATGCCATTGCATGTTGGTGGTACATTTAGCAGTGCAGGGGGGGGGGGGGCACAAAAAAGGCCACTTGGATCACATGTGATCTGCAGGCTATGTGTTGCTCATCTCTGCCCTAAGAGCTCTTTTTGTAAGATCTGCAGGTCTTGTACTATTGTAGTGGAATCTAGCAATAGCATACCCAGTTTTTTGTAGGGGTTTGGATCTTTGAGGGATGTTGAATGTGAAGAGGTTGAAAGGGAAAAAAACTTACTTAATTTCTGTTTCCAGAACACCTGGGAACTGAAGTTCTGTGACTAGGGATCATTAACAGGGAATTGTCAGAGCTTTCACCACACAACTGTTCCCAGGAAGTCCTCACATGCTCCTATTATTCTGTTGTGTTTTAGGAGGCATTAACATTTACTGATTTGCTGGCTTCTAAGCAAATATCTACACTACAAACTAGTAACACTTTGATACCAGTTTTATTGTCATGGCTTTTCACTAAAGAATCGGTCAGTGTTCACATGACATTTAAACATAAAGCTAAGCAAAAAAGTTTAGAAAAAGACGGTATTTCTTAGGCAGATGTCTTTCTACAGTGCCTGATGAAATAATGAGCGTCATCAGATGTGGGGGGGGGGGGTGAAATCATGGTTCCCTACTGATGTTTCTCCGCCCCCGCTCCAGTCCCACGATACTTCCTCTTTCTCCCCAGAGAAGAAAAAGGAAGTAAACAAACGACCATGTGGCCAATTCAGGGCCATTTTTATCTCGCTGCTTTTCCTGCACACAGCAAGAATTGGTGGCACACTCCGTTTTTTAAAAAACAAAGTCGGATTAGGATGGGTACATTTTGTGATGGAAAACAAGCAAGGAGCAGGGAGGAGCGCAGGCGGCGGACGTCGTCTAAATGACACTCAATATTTTACCTGCTTAGCTAAGAGACCAGTTGCTCCCTGAAGCTACTTCTTCGACCTGCATCCTCTAAAACAAAGGCTGGCTTGATGTCATTTATTCCACCTTGCATAACGGTAGGTCTGATAGGCCATTTGGCTCTGACATCATAATAACATGGAAAGTGTTCCTCTTCCAGAATTCTATAACTGGAGGTGATCCAGTGAAATAGATTGATGGTAGATTCAATCCCAGCCGGCTTGGGATCATCCTAGGGTCATCTGTATTGTGAGTGGTAGTGACAGAATGGTGGACAAGATGGTCCTGAATTTGATCCATTAATTCTTATGTTCTATAGATATTTTTGAGCCACTGTACAAAAATAATAATGGGACAGCTTGCATAACTAACATTTTTATTGTATTTTATTTTAAACTCTCATTCATTAAAACATGCATTATCTATGGTCGTCAGAGCAACTTACAATAAAAGCCAAACAATCAATTACAGCAGGCATTTACAAACCAGCATAAGATGGACACAGCACTACAAAGCCTGGGCAAATGAAAAAAGGTTTTCACCTGGCATAAAAAAAAATTAAAATGAAGTGAAGATGGTTCCAAATGAACCTCTCCGGGAAAAGAGTTTTTAATAAAGCTTGATTTTGCATGATTTTGCATTTGAATTCAAATATGAGGGTTGGGATTTCTATATATAGTACAAAGTTAAAAGAAAAAAGAAAAGAAAAAAGAATGTCATTTTTTCCCAAGATGCTTCTTAATCAAGTGCCCAACCAACTTCTGTGGTCTCTTCTGGTATTCCTTCAGGACATCATGAGGTGTGGTGATCTGGTCGCCTTCAAGTCGGTTCAAGAGTGTTACACATACCACTGCACCTTATGTATTATAAAACAAAACCATAAAGACATCCCACACAAAAAGAGATTACTTTAAAATAATAACTATGAACGCTGGTTTTAAAAAAAAATAACACTGTCCTATGTTTACAAGGATAAAAGGGATAAAACCAGCAATGGGAGATACAGGGGGGGGAGTGTTTTAGCGGTAGATATAGCCAATTCACAACGGCATTAAACCTTTAAAAGTCATTCTACATAGGTTGCTTGCCCTCCACCTTTAAATGACAGAAGAGAGAGGAAGGTCTTCTATCCGTGTAGTGTGATTTCTGTAATTGTTTATACTTAGGCTGACCAGATAAAATCCAGGTCAGGGCTCCTGTAACTTTAACAGTTGTAGAGAAAAGGGAATTTCAGCCAGTGTCATTTGTATGCAATTAGTTCCTGGTGAAATTTCCTCTTCATCACAACAGTTAAAGGTGCAGGCACTATACTAGAGTGACCATATACAAAAGAAGGCAGGGCCCCTGCAACTTTAACTGTAGTGATGAAGAGGGAATTTCACCAGGAACTAATTGCATACAAATGACACTGGCTGAAATTCCCTTTTCTCTACAACTGTTAAAGTTACATGAGCCCTGACCTGGATTTTATCTGGTCACCCTATTTATACTGCCACTACCCACCTCTTCCCACAGAACCAGGTCTTGTGAAGGTATGGCTCGTTTTAGTTCTTCTATTCTTAAGGAATACAGGATCCTTAGGGGCTCCTCTTTGTGTTGCTCTGCACCTTGGGCCAGGTTGAGTGATTTCATCCCCCAGCCAGAAAATATTCCTAGCACATTATGCCATGGCTCATTACTGCAAATTCTGCACAGTTGGCAGGTATTGAGCTTCTACTGACATCGTATTAGGGATAACGGAGTCTGTCAAGTATCCCACACTGACTGCCCAAATCTAAAAAGGACCAAATGCTAATGATAAGAAAAAGAATCCGGAGGGAGGGAGGGAGAGAGAGAGAGAGGGAGAGGGTATAAAACAACACAATAGCAAAGCAACAAGGAGGCTCTGGATCCACTATGGATACAGTCAGACTTAAGGTAAACTATAAGAAAGACAGACTAACACAGAGTATTAGGGGAAAAAATACGCTTAGCTTAAAAAAAATTTTTTTTAATACTCTGCTGTTAGTCCTTCTATCTTTCATATACATGTGGGTATATGTGAGACTGCACACATGCAATTACCTTTGATGCCACTAAGGTTGCACATGGCCGCGAAAACAGAAGATTCCATCTCAATATTTCTGACTCCAGCCTTGAAAGCAGCTTTTAAATATTGCTGTTTCTCTTCTTCAGTGTATGAGCAGATGGCACCATCAAGGCGAGCTTGGCCTGAAAATGCATGAAATGCAGATTTTTATACATTCAATGAAAACGCTGCAAGAAGACTCCAGAGAATGAGTTGAATTGCTTGATCAGCTAAACTTCCCTTAATGCTTTGTACTAGGAGCTACTGTTGGTACTATGCTAGCAGGAGCCACAAGGGATCATAGAATCATGGAATAGTAGAGTTGGAAGGGGCCTACAAGGCCATCGGGTCCAACCCCCTGCTCAATGCAGGAATCCACACCTGACAGATGGTTGTCCAGCTGCCTCTTGAAGGCCAATAGTGTGGGAGAGCCCACCATCTCCTTAAGTCATTGGTTCCATTGTCGTATTGTTCTAACAGTCAGGAAGTTTTTCCTGATGTTCCAGCCGGAACATTCAGTCCAGGAGGAAGTGCTGTTTAGGAAAACAGATCAATAGGTGGTGGTGGTGGGATCTTAAAGCATATGTTCCTAGGCAGGACTGATGATAGGAAGCTTAGATTTGGAGAGGAGCACTGTTAAGAGTTGTGAACATGTGTTTTCTTTTCTTTTAAAAAAATTCCAGTGATTTTTGTCACATCCAGTTCTTTTAAGCTACAATAAAACCTAAGCGACAACAAAACACACTTGGCTGTTCTCAAAAGCTCTCTTTCTGCCTATAAATCCACATATCCATCACAATTGGGAGGGAGGGGTTGTAGCTCAGCAGTAGAGCACATGCCCTGGCATCTCTAGGTAGGGCTAGAAAAAGCCCTGCCTGAAATTCTGGAGAGCTGCTGCCCATCAGTGCCGGCAATACTGGGCTAGATGGACCAAGGCTCTGACTCAGTATAAGGCAGCTTCCCTATGTTCCTAACTTCTATCCTACTCCTGAGGCACTCAGCCTCAAAAACAGATTTTCATGTGACTCTCCCATGGGACTCCTACACAAAGGCTCCTGCCAAGAGGGAAATCCTCCTCACCCTGTCCCTGGTGTTATGTACAGAACTGTGAGTGCAGCAGAATGCTACAGGCCGACTGCTGCACTCACAAAGCCTCCCCTCTTTCAATGGCCCCCTCCACAAGGATGCGCTTTTGCGCCCGGTTCGGCGATTATGCGCATTATCGCCGAGGCGCATTTACTCCTAATCCCTCTGCACGGGAGGTGGCGAGAGGCGGCGAAGCACATTAATTGATGTCCAAAAAGCGCTTTACAAGAAGTTAATGCACATAATCGCTTGTTCACACGGCGAAAATGCGCTTTAATGGCCGGAGCAAAATAAAAGTCGCTATTTAACGCGCATTCGATAATGCGCATAATCCGGGAGATAACGCGCCTCTACGCCCGATTTGCGCTCCGCTGGTGTGGAGGTAAAATTTATAATGAGCCTTCAACGAGCATTAAACCTCTCTTGTGGAGGTAGCCTCAGACACACAAAGACACACACCCACACCTTAATCTAAGCACAACTTCACTGCCCTTCTACCCCAGTCAGTGTTGTCAGAGAGTGGATAACACCACTCATCTTTGGGGGCAGAAAGGAAGTGGGGAAGTCTCTGAAACTGCAGCTGTGCTCTGTCGATGAAGTGCTGGGCTCCCTGGCTGAGCAATACCATCCAGTCCTTCCTAGCCTGACCCAATATCGCCACCAGCTATCTCAAAAAATAACAATAGCCTGGTGCAGATGTAGTGTTCCCAATTGCACAGCCATGGAGAGCTCACTTGCTGAGTACCCCGGGTTTGAATCTCCAGGTTTCTTCAACTATTTTTTTAAAAAAAAATCCATAACCACAGAAATTGACCTTAATTCAGCATATTACTTCAAAGCATGCACCCACGCACACGCAAAGCCCTGGGGCATTCCGTTTCTTGAATTCACATGCATGGCTCGTGCGTTACATGGGATCAAGGCATTTGTCCTAGAAATTAAGTCTGAAAAGTACCTGTCTGTTCAATTTAATTAGAGAGAGATCACCATGGTCTGAGGTCAAGCCTGATGCACGCAAACAACAGGTCACATGTTAAACCTGCTTTTGCACTGTATCACTTGAGAATGCAGTTGGAGAATATTACATGATTGGGCTTCTCTACATTAAAAAAAACAAAAAACGCACTGCCTTACCATGATTTCTGCATCCATTTTCTTTCTTGGATGTGATCGGGCCATTACATGGGCGGCCAAGTGGTTTTGAAATTGAATACTCCATCTGCTTGCCACATGTGTTCAATTCACTTTAATGAGACAGTGCGTGTAATTATAGCACAACACTGAGGTTACACACTGGGAAATTTCTGGCATATTCCCACATTATCTCCAGGTTTTTTAAACCTGCAGTTTCCAGGACATAGCATGGGAGGGTCCCTGGATGCTGGCAACATTGTGTAATGAACCCATAAACTTCCATGAGTAGCCAATCACAAGCTTGCTATAAATCGCTCATTTAGAGAAGTTCAATGAATGTTCCTATATTTTTTTAATCCTCACAAATAGAAAACTAGACACTCTCTCTCTCAGTTTGCTAGTTTGGTATGTGCAATGATTATTTTTCATGGGGAAGCATTCAACTAAATGAAGAGTCACCCTACCTATGCTCTGAAACGTTTCAATAAAGAAAGAGCTGCATCTCTCAATCTGCTGTTTGTGTTACTAGGTTCAAACTTGGATGGTGAGGGGGGTCTACCCTATTTATCTCTCTTTAATTTTCCTAATTTTCCAATTCTATTGGTTCTCTGTTTATTTAATCCTTAAAAAAATTACATATACTATCTCACTTTCTGCCAATTCAAATGTTTTGCTTGTCAGCTATTCTGATTGCTTTGTTATTCAGATTGCACTGCACCAGCCTTACCTTCATAGAAATCCAGAGTACACATAGTGTTCCCGACAACTGTATTGAACTCATCTATTTCTTTGGCACACTCCATCAGGTCTTCGGCCAGTTTTTCATCTAAGTCTGTGGTACGAAACACAGACTTTCCCAGAATAACCTGTTCAAATTGAGGTTTGAAGGTGGCATCTACAGATTGCTGAGTGATCACTACAGATCCTGGCTCCAAACCTACATTTCAAAAATATGGATTTGTTTCAGGATTATACTGGACATCACAAGCCAATGACTATGAAATAGTTTTACTGCCACGAAATAAAAACAGGAGGCATACCTATCCCACCAGATGTACCAATACGAACAATGATTACATTGGAGCATTTGGAATGATAGAGCAACTTGATGAGCTCATGTAACATGATGGCAATTGACGGGATCCCCATTCCATGCTGAAATGAAAAAGGGACGGAGGAGCAACAACGAATATTAACATGTCATTTATTGCCTTCTTCTTACAGCACACTATGTTCTGCCTTCTGCCCATCTCTCATCCAGATCTCAATCTACTGGTAGATCAGTGGGCGATTTGCAGTAGACCTGCTAGGGTTTCTGATTTCCAGCTGTTTGACAATAGCAGCAACAAAACACTCATTTCCAGGTCATGACAGAACAGCTCCCTTCTGCAAGCTCTGCTGACCTGCCACGTTCTGGAAATGAGCATTTTCACTCGTTTCTAGTTACTTCAAGAACCACTAGCTCTCTTGTTGCACTATTGATCAGTCCCACTGGCATGTGGGCAGCATTGGATACTGAATAATAACATCAACATCAACAACAACAACATCAACAACAACAACAACAACAACAATGACAACAGAAAACGATTAGTAAGTACCCTTATCTACACAGCCAAAGGAAATATGGCCACAATTGGTTAACTCCCTGAAAGCCCTAAGTAATGGAGGGAGTAGGGAGAAATGATATGAAGGGATACTCTCCATGATGTTAAGACAGCTCAAACCTGAAATATCATAAAACTACTCTCTCAACTTAGAAGGGTCCACAATAAAGCTAAGCATTTGGATAATCAGATTCTCCCAGTGCAAAGGCATGCATTTCTATGTGATGCCTTCAGCTAAGGTAATAGAACACTATAGCAAGGTGTCCTGGGAGTGATGAGTGTGTTCCATATGTCCACATCCGATTGCGGACTTGGTGCACTGCCTTCTGAAATTTCCTGTTTAGTGACAGAGTTAAATTTATAAATGGTATCTTGGGAGTCCATGAATTTGCTTCAGATGTAGAAACAGTGGGCCAGTTTGCATACAGAGCATGCCAATGCATGCGTGAGACCATTTTCAATATTCAGCACCCGACCGTGGCTTGTCGTGTCATGAACACCCAGGTAGCAGAAGTTGTGGGAAGGTTAAACAACCCTCACATAACACATAGGCTGAATTCAGACGACACATTAAGCTACGGGGGGGGGGGGGGGGGAGTCGTCAGTTGTATTGACTATCGTGTCGTCCGAATGCTGCCATAGTCAACTCAGCGCTGATCCTAATCCACACCATGGTTGATTATTTATTACCATGTTGTGTGGGGAGTACCCCCTAGATGAACAACTGTAAAGTTGTTTATTACCCCACCATTGACTATCGTGTTGTCCAAATTCAGCCACTGTCTCTTGTTGGGTTATCTGAGGATTGTTTAACTCTTGCACAATCTCTGCCGCCTGGATTCACACAACATGACAAGCTGCAGTTGAGCACTGAATATTCACATGCCGTCTGTATTACCTATAGAATATCAATGTTTGCACTAACAGCAAAGAAAATTAGAGCAAATTTTATTGGTATGTTGGAGGAACCTGGGCCTGGGGTCCATATTGAATTATATTCATATTCCTCTTTTTACCTTTTATTCCTCACCTATATGTATTTGGCTTGTACAATAAATGTGTGATAATGATGATTACACTTTATAATTGTGTATGCTTAAAAAGCTGAAACTTCTTTGAAGTACCTTAAAACGCAAGCCTATCTGTATAGTAAGATCTTCCTTAGAGACCCTTCTCTGGGTCCAACTGGTATCAGAGATGAGGTGGGTGGTGATCAGGAAAGGGGCCTTCTTCATTCTGGTGCCCCAGTTGGATTCTCTCCCCAGAGGGCTTTGCATCGTGTCAAAGTTGACACTTTTCAGCACCAGGTGAAAATACTATTTATTTTTAGTTCTGCTGTTTTAACTCTGTCCTATATTTGTATTTGTGTGCTGTTTTAGTAGAAGTGTCTGAATAAAGAAAAGCGAATACAACAAGTGAATCAGGGGCGGATTAAGGCCAGCTGATGCCCTAAGCACAGCCCAATAACAGTGCCCCCTTGGCCCTTCCACTGCTTAGCTGGCAAGACATCAAGACTCAATAAGTGCTGAAGGTGAAATAAGACATTAAAAACTCAGTTTTCTTCAAGGCCATCATCCCCCACGCCAGAACATACAACTATATTAAATATAAACTGTTTTTATTATATTTATATATTCCTTAAAAGTAGATGGCTACAGCTATGGTACCGGTACTCTGTGGTGCCCCCCCTTCCCTTGGTATCCTAAGCACGTGCTTATATCATTTAATGGTTAATCCAGGGCTGAAGTGAATACAAAAACAGCTTGGCAAACTTTATTGTCACAAATAGTACTCTGGCTAAGCAGCCAGAAGTACAAAACAGCAGAGCAAAATTACAATAGGATAAAACCACTACTACCATAAAACACAGTGAGCATGCTAGTCTTTTTATACACAGGAAGCCCAGACTTAAAATTAACTTATTTGGCTCCACCTTGCTCCTGGGCAACATTCCCCCTTTGTGACCCCTCTTTGCACCCAAGGCTCCCAGGTGGATCCAGAGCTGTTAATTAGCTCTAGCACCCTGAGCGACCCTTGTTATTGTGCCTGCTAACTGCTTTAAAACTCTAAGGGCATATTACCTTTTAGCTGGCACCATTTTTTGGTGTGATCCCCCTCATCGCTATTCTAATATGCTGTTTTGCCTGAGCACAAAACTAACTGTGCAGATCTTGGCCTACCTATAGATACAACCCTAATCTAATGACAACTTCATGTGCCTTCAAGCATGTTTTTAAAATGGACAATTCAGTTGTAATCATTAGACCTCAAATACAAAGTAAATCTATTTTTCCCTTCTCAAAGACGTTTCCTTTACAGACATAAATACATTTACCACATACACACACATAGGTATGGCACTTACGCTGACTGAGAGCACAGGGCCTGCTTTATACATTGCATAGCGATCTGTTCCTGCACAGATATTGGGATAGTCACTACCAGGGCCGCCAATTCCCAGCTCTTCAGCAATGTAGGTAATAAAAGCTTTCATCCGGGAAGGGCTTCCTCCAACACATACAAACTAGGCAACATTAAAGAGAGAGAGAGAGAAATGTTAGAATATTATATACCCTTCTAGAGCATTAACACTAAGCTAGGGATAGATATAGAAAGGGGTTTTGTTTTGAAAAATGAACTTCGCCAAAATCATTTCTAACCATATTTATTTCCACTGCAGAACATTACTTTCAGAAGTCTCTATAAATGACTAGATAGGGGGTGGCTATAAGCTCACTGGTACATCATAGGTTTTGCAAATCAAAGGTCCCAGGTTCAATTCCTAATATCTCCACTTAGAGCAGGGGTGGGCAACCTGTGGCCCATGGGTCACTTGTGGCCCTTAAAGACCATTTCTGCACCTAGCTCTCAATGGGTTGCTGCACCTGCCACCAAAGCCGTGCCTGTCCTGCTGACACCCCGCCTCTTCCCCAGCCTTTCCTAGAACGCTAAAAGTCTGGATTATTTTCCCTAAGCGCATTTAATGCGCCCTAAGCCTCCATGTGGTTTTAAAGGAACCGGCGGCTTGAATGGATTAGATCAAGTCCTGACAGGGAAAAGCGATATCTCCCAGCAGCCGGTTCCAAGCCTCAATATAAAACCTAAACCTTGCATCCCAGGCTCTAAAGTGTTTTTTTTAAATCATACAACACCTGAATCTCTGCAGAGACAGGATTGTACTCCCTCGATGCCCCCAAAGAGCCAGACTAAAGGGTCGTTCCATTTTTGCCTGGGGGGAAAGGCGGTCTGGTTGAAGTACTCATCTGACAGGACCTGACCGGAGGAAGAAAGAGATGTGGAGGGGTAGAGTGGAAGAGCGAAGGAGCGAAAGAGCAGCTATTCAGGTGAAAGGGATCATAAGCTTGACACGCTTCTGCATCAGAAGTAAAAAGAAATTCAGAGGCAAACCGGGGGGGGGGGGGAATTAAGTGTGATGGAGGTCTGAGTATGAGCTACTTTCTGGAGCCAAACTGGGTAGCCTTTCATGATTTAAACAGCTCTAGCTCAATATGAAGAGTTCCAGAATGCCTAAATACTCTTTCTTTATACTGTCACCAAGTAAAGACAGTTTAATTACAAGGTTTATCAAAATGATATTCTCTTTATCACATTTACAAGCACAAAGTAAAAAACAAACAAACCCTCAGTCATGCATTAATCTACATAAACCAGATGCCATTTCTTTTGAATGCCCAGGGCAGGGCAGAAGGTAAATCTGGATCTACTAGTAGAT
Source organism: Anniella stebbinsi (assembly GCA_029215795.1). Taxonomy (NCBI): domain Eukaryota; kingdom Metazoa; phylum Chordata; class Lepidosauria; order Squamata; family Anniellidae; genus Anniella; species Anniella stebbinsi. Next base: position 170,459,877 of record JARDYH010000002.1, on the reverse strand, counting down.
TGCTGGATGATTTTTCAGCAGATCAGCAGGGGATTCTGGATCCCAATTAACAATAGCCACAACAAAAGCCTTTCTCCTCACCCCTAAAATTGGGTTGTTACAATCTCTGGTTTGTAGTAACTCAGATGTAGATTTAAACTTGTATAAGCAGGGTATCCCAACTCATGAAGTACTGTAGGTAATTGGCTCCATCCTTTGAGTGCCATTTTGAGTCTGTCTATGCCTGCCTTCTTCTCCCCCCACCCTGCCCTGCCACTATTTTGCACCTAGCTCTAGTTGGTGGACTTCAGACTTCGGGCTGGGGTGGAAGTAAGCCTGAGGTCTGCCCATGCCTGGCTTAGTGGCACATGCAAGATAACCCACCTCTTCGTGCAGATTTTTCCTGAGGTGTGACTCAGCCAGCATAGTTATATGTTCTATTGCTGATCAGTGATTATTTTTATGGATATATATTTTATGGTTATATGATGATTATCATGACTGTGATGTTAACTGCTTTGATAGTTAACTGGAAAGCAGTATATAAACCTGTGTAATGAATAAATAAAAATAGGAGTCAGTTGTGCAGTGGTGAGGGCAACAGGGGAAACTGCTGCTCTGTTGCCACAGTATAAAGCCCCTTTTTTTTACCTTTACATCTCCAAATAAGGCAGGAAGATCATGAGTACCAGTCCCAAGGGCAAAATGATACAGGATGTCTCCTTTCATCTTCTCAAGGTGTGGGTTGGAGACATGAATGGAAGTTTTTCTGTCAAAGAGGAAATTGGTATTAATTCATAGCACTGAAGTAGATATCTTTAAACAAGGCAACTAGTATTACACCTGGGTGATTAGAATTCTTCTTGATTACAGCCTTGAAAGTTTTGACTTTTCTGGTGTATTCCCATTCTGGGTGACCATCTTCAGTGCATTCTTCTATAAACAAATTCCTCATTCACTGGTCTGTGGAAGTCAAGTTTCGTGTATAAATTTGTAAAGGATGGATCTTATATGATTGCACCTAAATTGGTTAATTGCTGGAGGTGTAATACTGCTAATGCTTCTCTTAATCATATGTTTTGGCAATGCCCAATAGTTGCCTCTTTTTAGGAAGAGGTTATTATATGGATAAACTTCTTATTGGAACACTCTTTAAGAGTTACTGATGTACATGTTCTCTTAAATTATCTACCTGCTTCCTGGAAATTAATGCATGGTGAGCATAAATGGATTCTCCACACTCTTTTGGCAGCTAAAAGACATCAATGGAAGGATAAATGCTCACCTCCTATGCAATGGATTGAGGACTTAACAATGCTTTCGGCATTTGAATGAATAGTCTATAGCATATTCACAAATGGATACATATATGGATATTTAGCTTGCCTTTGTTGAAGTTTAGGTATAATGGTTTTTTTCTAGAAATGTGTGTGTGTGTATATACATATTCATTTCATATCCATCAATTGAAACGGATACATTGAATCAGGTATTTACATTTTTTCTTTTCTTTTTCTTTCATGGTTTTGTTTTGTTCAGTTTAAATTTATAATAAAAATAATTTTAAAAAGTCAGATAAGAATTGCAGTGCAAATTAGAATAGACACAATACTGAGCCAAGGTTCGTGCCTCACATCCCATCTGTTGGAATATCACTTCTGCTATAGCCATATAAAAGAGGTTGGGAATATATTTGCTCCCCATCTTCCCACTCTCCCATTTTTGAGGCATTCTAAACTTCTTCCTGAACCCTGATAAATAGGAGTGGATTCAGTTCTTACTCGGAAGACTGCTTGTCCACCGTCTTCTTCTCCATAGCATCACCAGAGGCCATTGTGTTTAGGCAGGACCTGAAGAACACATTGGAACAGCTGCATCACAGGGTAAGAAGTAAGCACTAGGGTGTGCACGCCGCCCCAGAATTATCTGATAACTGCGAACATCCGCGGTGCATTCGATCTTCCAGAGCAGGGATTGGCCGCTTCTAAACCCATCAAATAATTTCAGAGCGGAGATGCTCCCAATCGGAGCTTCTAACGTCTCTGCAATTATTCGACCAGTTTGTATGTGTGGGTGGGTGTGGGTGTGTGGTGTGCCTAATTGAAAACCTCCCAATAAGGAACATGGGGTGGTGGAGTGGGGCAGTTTTGATAATTGATATTGACATCTGTGGCTCACCATTTAGGATTGCCAAAGCACTGTCCATGACCATGTTATGTTCTCCTCCAATTAAAGTGTTCAGGGAAGGGAATTTTCTCACGGTTCTTGATTCCATGCACTCATTGCTGTTCTCGGACGTGTGGCGTTCGTTTTGGTCAGGGAGAGAGAGATTCTTTTACCTTTGCACACACAGTGCAAAGTGGGATGGGGGCATTTGTTTGCAAAGTGAGATTTAGAGAAGGAGAGGGGAGGGAGAGAGAGAGATCTACGAGATCTCTAGACGACTCTGGGCTCATCTACACCTAAGGATGTAGAGGGAGGGATGGAGGGAGGGGGAGGATTATCGACTTACCTGCTCCTGTAATCCTCCCCCAGCATCTAGACGGCTGCACGATGTCCCAGAAGGGAATAGGGATGTCGCAGCCGCCATTTTTTAAAAAAAGGAAAGAAAGAAGAAGAGCCCTGTTGCGTGGCGAAAAAGGTAAGACCCCCCCCCGCCAAACTCCATGCCCACCCACCCCCGCCATCCTGCAGATGGCAAAATTGCTCCCCCCCCCATGGGCACGGAGCAACCCCATGCAGCTTCATGCCTGTTTCAGGACCCAGGAGTGCGCAACACACCAGCCACTGTCCTCAGGATGGTCCCGGGACTGCTGAAAAAATGGGATATCCCCGGGTTCCGTTATCCCAGGGTCATCCCTAGATCATCCCCGGTTGATCCCGGGATCCCCTGTGCATCATATGGATGCACAGGGACGACCTAGATACGACCCCAGGACAAATGCCTGGTGTAGACATCTTTCTTTCAGAGGGTGCCTCTACAAGAGCGATTTAAAGCTCTTTCAAGGTGCATTAAGAAATTTACCTCTACAAGAGCGGAGCCTAAATCAGGGGCTCAGGCGCGTTTTCTCTCCGATTATTCGCATTTTCGAATGCGCGTTAATTAGCGAGTTTTAATTTACGGTGGGAGTAAGAGCGCCTTATGTCCATGTAAACACTTCTGAGGAGGCGCATTAACAATCAGGGGGTTGGACTGTGGTCATGATCTCATGTATAGAACTGCCCCTTCGCTGGGAAAACCTCCCACTTTTTGGTTTAGATTCATTTCCTCTCTCCTCCTGGCAACTTCCTCCTTGTACTCCGTCTCTCTGGATGGAAGCTCCAAGAAGAGGGGACCCAACGTGAACCAAAAATAAAGTTTCTTTGAAGTATCCTGATGAAATATTTTAACATGGAGACACGGGGCCAGATGGAGATGGTTTTATGAGAAGGAAAGGGGGTATAATTAGCCATCAGCCAACATAACTTCCCCTCGCTTCTTGCTGGGTTCCTGAGCTGAGGTGTGTGTGTGTGTGTGTGTGTGTGTGTTTCAATTGTTGAGCTCACTGGGAAGTGGAGGGGGAAGGAACGAAGCAGCATCCCCCTGTCTGTTTTGGTGGGTGTGTGTGGGTGTGCGCGCGAAGCACATTCCCATTTACTCCTGAGGAGGTCACGTCAAATGGCAGTCGGGCGAAGGAGGGGGGAAGACAGGTAGCCGAACATGTTAATCAGCTCATTCCTTTCAGGTAACCTAGGAAACCAAAGGTGGGAGATTCTGGTGGGCGGGGAGAATAAAGGGAGGGAACCGGTTTGGGGAGTTTCTCTGGGACAAAGCGCATTACTTTCAGCAACATTTGCATGCGATTCTCAGCATGTCAAAAACTTTTAAATGCCTTTCATACAGCCCGTAATGCGCTTCAATGCCTCCCAGGTATAGTGATTAGGCGTAAAAGCGATTGAGAGAAGATGCGCATAATCGGGGAACCCAAATCTTGTAGAGGGGAGCAAAGAGAGAAGGAGCGGGGGGGGGGGCGCTGTTTTTGTTTGGCTGTCTTTATGTGCTTTGTTCATTTCACCTATTCCACCCCCGGCATGTACGTGTGTGCCTGCCTGTGCTGTTAAAACATTTTCCTCCAATGTGTCTGCCCATCTTGCCTTGCAGGGCTGGGTTGCGCGTTTATTATTATTATTATTATTATTATTATTTTCCCCTTAATGGTTTGACGTCCTGTAGCCCTCCTTCCTCAAAGCTGAGCCTTCCCAGCAGCACTTGGCTTCAAAGTTACAAGTGTCTTCTTCTTGCACTTGCATGTTTGTGAGTTTTAGGGTTGTGCAGTGCACACAAGCAGTACATCATTAATAAAGCACACTTTGATAACATTCTACCAATAGGCGTGGGAGACACTGACTGCTGCTGCTGCTGCTGCTGGGTGTGGCCGTAAGGGGAGAGGGAGGGCAGGGCAGGCTGGTTGGTTGGTTGCACCTTTCTGCTTGGACCCATAGAAGTCAGCCACAGTGCTGGGCTGGCATTGTGAGTCAGCTTCCTCACCTGAGTAAGGCAGGCTGTTTATTTCTCAGTTAAAGTATTACTCCTATTGGCTGGCTGGGCTTCCAGTGCAAGGAGGGGGCCATTGTCCTCCTCCTCCTCCTCTGGTGTAGCCTCCCACAGGGAAGCTGTTGTTGTTGCCTTGACTCAAGTCACTCCAATGTGCCCGACTGACAGTGGGGGAGGACTGCCACTGCCTCTTCCTCCTTCTCCTCCTCCTCCTGCAAGCCTCCTGCCCTCTCTGAGGATGGCCTAGCTGTGTGCTGCTATTGTGGCACTGAGTAATATATATATACTTCTTTATTATTGCTCTAAGCGCTTTTCCTGCTGCTTCATTTCCCTCTCCCTCGCCATACAGAACAAGGCACAAGAGAGGAGCCTGCCTGAGAGGTCATTTGAGTTCAGACTTTTAAAATTCCCTATAAATCACTGCATACAGGGATCTGCTCCAAACGCCCTCTTTAAAAGCTGTCACGGTGCCAATTTTGTGTGTTTATCTTCAAAACTGAGGGAGCTGTGAGGATTTCTGTTACTTCCCATTGACGAGAATGTAGCGGGTACCCAAAAACGGAGCGTTTTTTCACAAAACTATCCGGCAGAGTGGAGAGAGGGAGGTGCTCCAGAAATCGGGGCAGAGAATGGCCTCATCGAAGCGACGCCTCGAATTTCAGGGTGGAGAATACCAGCTCTTCACAGCCCTAGTAAGCACTGTACAAAATAAGTGATGATGGAGCAGGACTACAGACATGCCTGACATCAGGCTGCACGGCTGCAAGCATATGCACACTTACTCAGGAACAAGTCCTATTGTATTCTGCTTGATTTACTTCTGAGAAAAACATGCACAATTATGGTATTCATTTTTAAAAAAATAAATCTCAGCAATGAAAGTAATAGAGAAATAAAATTTTCCCGAAAGCCTCGTGAAACAATGCAACAGAACCCAGCCCCAATGCTCTTCCCCAACTGGGGCATCTCAGCCTGCAGGTGAGGAGTTGCTGCCTGCTGCTGCACAGGGGCCTGGAGGTGAGGTGAGAACCTCTAGCACACCCAAGAAGAGGAGCCTGTCAGGAGTAGGCCTAGCTGGACCCTACACCATGCTATCCTGGATTTCTGCATGCGGAAAGGTGGTGGCTGGCACAGGGGTGCATGTGTGTGTGTGTCCCCTTCCCAGTCTGAACCAGTCCTGTCAGGAAAAGATCCCTCCTTGCTGACGGCAGTTAGAGGGGGCTGGTGGCTCCCATGCAAGTGAGGCTGTGAATCCGCACTTGGTCTAACAACCCGCTAGAGGAGCTATCCAAGACGCGGATAGTTTCCTTAAGAGTTCTGACTGGTTCTGACCGAAACCCAGAGTGGGTTCCCCCCCACCCCCGCTGACACCAGAGCCACCAGCCTCCACCTGAGGTGGTCCCAGGCACCCGCGAGGGGCCACACCTGAGGCAGCTTCCTCCCACCGAGCAGGTGCCCTCCGGAGGTGTGGCAATGGTGTGTATTTTTAACATGTTTTTAAACGTTTTAAAACTGTACCATGCTTAATTCTATTTTTCATTTGTGTATACCGCTGTTTGTTTTCACTGTACGTGTTTTAATTTGTAAGCTGCCTTGGGACCCATTACTGGGGAAAAGGTGGGATGATTAATAATAATAATAATAATAATAATAATAATAATACAACTCCCAGCATCCTCCAGCCAGCCCTCAGGACGGCGCCCACTTGGGGAAGGCTGCCATTACGGGGCGCGCACAGCCAGCCGGGTCCGGGCGCGCGCTCTCCTCCTCCTCTTCCTCCTCCTCCCGCTCCCAGGCGACGGGACCCTCTGGACCCAGCGACCGGGGCTCGGGGCGGGAGCAGGAGGAGAGGGACGGAGCCTCCCAGCCCCGGGCTGGAGCCGCTGCCGCCTCCGGGCTGCGGACGGAGCGAGAGGCCCTGGAGGACGAGGCGCCCCAAGCGCCGGGCGCCACGGGTGCGCCCCAGCTCTCCCTCGCCCTGCCTCTGCCGCCTCCTTACCTGAAGGCCGTCGGGCCCAGGTGGCCGTCGGAGAGCCGCTGCGGGAGCGAGCAGCGACGCAGGCGCGTCACCTTGGGGGCCGCTGGAGAGACCGAGCGAGAGGGTGACCCTGCTGCCGCTGCGCCCTCACTGCTACTGGCGGCTCCCTGGGCGCTGCGGCTGCCCCCGGCTCTGGCCTTCCTGTTGTTCTCGCCCCGCCGACGCCGCCCCACCGTCGCCTGTCGCTGGAATAACGGTCAATGCGCTTATTGCAGGGTCCGATGCCCTTCCTCGCCCGGTGCTTCCCGGTAGCCGCGTTAGTCACTCCTGCCTGTCGGGGCGAGTGGAGGCAGGCGGGAGCAGGCAGTCGGGGCGTTGTTGGGGCCGGTTGGGTTTTCTGTCGGGGCCCCTGAGCCTCTCACAGGCAGGAACTCCGCATGCCACGCTTGAGCCGTTCCTGCCTTCTTTGTGGGTCTTCACCTGGAGAATTTCTGCCTGCCCCATAGCTGTTAAAAAGTTCACGAATCCTGACAGCCGCTAGCATTTGATGGCGTGATTTCTGCATTGGGCTGCTCCTTCTATGGTGACAGGTGTGTTTGTGTGCTTGCGCGTGTTGTTGTTTTTATTTTCTTATTACATTTACATTTTGCCTTTCTTCCAAGGAGTTCAAAGTGACATACATAATCTGCCCCCAAACGCACACACACATTTTATTGTCACAACAAACCTGTGAGACAGGTTAGGCTGAGTGTGTGTGACTGGCCCAAGGCCTTCATGGCTGAATGGGATTTGAACCTAGGTCTCCCTTATACTGGGCCAACATTAGCCACTATGCCACACTGAACCTCATTAGGCAATTCCACAGATATGTGTGTCTCCCTTTCTTACTTAGGGACAGTTAGTGCACAGGGACACTTGACTCACGGCATCCTTCTGTCTAAAATTGCCTGGTCATGTGTCACTTCCTTGTAGTGGTTTTTATGGTCTGTTTTTGTTTTTTTAACATCACCATGAATTGCAATTCCTGAAACACCGGAGTCTGCTGTTTGGGGGGGGGGGGGGAGATTAGGTTCACTTGGATCAGGTAAGTCCTTGAATATGTCTAAAAGAGCTTTCTAGATTAAGTGTGTACTTTAAATATTTCTAGCGTGTATGATATATGAACATACCTATATTCCCCTGGTGGGAATAGGGCCTCTAAAGAATAGGATCTCCCCTAAAAGATGGGGGGGGGGAGAATGTGCTCTCACTATGACTATCACACACACACAAAGTCTAGATTTTCAGGGTGTGTCAAGTGTGTACTTCCATGAACTCTATTTTACAATTTCAGCTAGGAATGTGATGCAATGCAGCTATATGGGAAGGAACACTAAAGGATGCAATACCAGGGTGGAAATCCTGCATTAACACACATCACACAAAGTTCCTCTATCAAGCAAACATACTTTAAGAAACCTCATTTTCAACAGTGAATTAACTGTGCTCACAAATATATATTATAAAAGTTCTGGGGGCGGGGTGGGCAACCTGCAGGTTGCCTTTTTTGCAGGTTCCACCCCCACCCCCAATTTGCCGCTGTTGGATAGAACGGGTGCACAATGTAAAAGGACAGTTCATCAATGGAAACATCTTCCTAGGAAGATGGTGATCATGAAGAATTTCTGCAAAAGGCAATCCTTGTGAATGCTTGATGCACGGCAGAAAATGAGCTGGAAAAGATGAGAACATTGAATGGAAATGCCAGTCTGCTGGTGCAAGACACCTTTGGATCCAGGCCCTTATCTAGACAGAAGTAGCCTAGCTACAGTTATCCATGCTCTGATAACCTCTCATCTGGATTACTGCAATGGGGCTGCCTGTGAAAACGGTCTGGAAACTTCAACTGGTACAAAACAGGGCAGCCCGACTGTTAGCAGGGATCGGCTAACGAGACCATATTACGCCAGTCCTTTTCCAGCTCCACTGGCTGCCGGTCCAGTTCTGGGCCCAATACAAAGTGCTAGTATTAACATTCAAAGGCCTAAACGGCTTGGGGCCAGGGTATCTGAAGTAACGCCTCCTCCCATATGTACCTGCCCAGACACTAAGATCAACTTCAGGGGTCCTTCTCCGTGAGCCCCTGCCAAAGGAAGTGAGGCAGGTGGCTGCCAGGAGGAGGGCCTTCTCTGCTGTGACACCCTGGCTGTGGAATGAGGTTTGCCTGGCACCTATGTTATACTCTTTTAGACGCCAGGTGAAGACTTCTTTATTTTCTCAGTATTTTAACAGCTTATTTGTCTAATTATTAACTTTGCTGTTTTAAATTTGAATTTTAAATCTATATTGCTGCTTGGTTTTATCCTGCTTTTGTTCTTATATACTATGTTTTTATACTGTTATTCTATATTTTGAATAATTGTTATGGTTTTAATGGGCAGTATAAAATGCAATAAATAAATAAATATCTAGAAAAAGCCTTGAGGCAGATTAATGTAAACCTGAGCTGTAGCTTTCTCTGTGTGGTGGATACCTTGATCAGGTTGCAGATTCCTATGCATGTTAATTTCAAATATGCCAAAACAGAGGTAGGAATTTTTTTCTTCCCATATTTGGTTGATGTTTTACTTCTCTAGTTGATTTTAATTCTTATTAAAAAGCTCATAGGTTGAGATCATTGTCGGACGTGTTATATGTCCCACCAAAAGATGTTTCTGTGGCAGCGCCACTGTAGTGGAATTCTCTCCGAGGTGAGACTAGCCTATCCCCTCCCTGATGGTGTTTAGACAAGCGGTGAAAATATTATTTCGCTTGGCATATTTTTCTTGTAAAAACTATATATGAAGGAAGGCTTTAACTCAGCTCCTTTCGATTTTAAAGCTTTAGTTTTGATTTTTGTTATTTAATTATTATTTTGGTTTTGTTCTTTTACGTAAATCTCTTTGGAGCACTTGTTAAGGCAGCAAGATGGTATAAAATGATTTTATAAATAAGTACATATATTTCCCTATTTAACTTCCTGATTGTGTCCCATGCCATGGACTTCTCACTTATTCATGTATCTCGTTGTCAGCCATCTTCAGGATCATTGCCCTCCTGGGTCCTTCAGGCCTAAGAATGTTTATTTATACCCTCCTTTACTCCAAGGAGTTTGTATGTGTGCCATGGAGTCTCTGGCCCTCCATAGCATCTCTTTTCCCTCCCATGGTGTATGGGAGCAGTGTCTCTTTAAGCCATTCCAGGACTCTTTCCTTTAACAAAAGAACTGCACTCTCTCTTCTTTGCTCCCACCTTTTTCTTGCTGGGATTGACCATTGCCTGTGCTCTTGGCTTTTAAACCATCTGAAACTTAACAGGAAGACTAGTGTTGAGTAAACTAGTTCCAGAACATAGTCGTACAAACCCCCAAAGTTTACAAACATTTTTCCAATTACCAATGCATTGTGATACATTTTACCATAGCTAGGGTTTTCCAGACAGATGGTGCCTAACACTACTAATCCATTGTGTAGCTAGTCCATCTTTTCCTCCCTAGTGGATTTTCGATGGCAAGATAAAAAAAAATGGGAAAAGGAAAGTGTGTGGTTTACCTATGGAAGCCTACATTTTGAAACACAAGCACACAAAGTAAACCCTGTGAATGTGGCAGGACATGTGCATGATAAAAGCCTTCCTGTGGAAGCACACCTAGGCTGAAAGAACTCTTCTGCATTTAAAGAGACAATTCCACTAGCTGGATTAGCATATTTTGACAATGTAATCCTTTACCTAACAAATTATACTGGAATTTCACTGGCTTCTCTTCCTAACTAGGGGGCTGTCTTGATAATGGTGCACTGGCACCGCGAGCCCCCCAAACCCTATGGTTTCGCTTCTGCGGGGTTGCACTACATTATCCCCACGCCAAGGAGTGCAAGTTTATAGGGGTCATGGCGGGGGGAGCCGCTGCCACCGCCGCTCCCTCCCTGGCTTTCCCCCACTTACCTCGCGGTGATTGAAACCAAGGGGAGACCTTTCCCCCCCATCAAAAGTGACTCTTCTCCCCACCTGGAGGCAGTGCAGGGGCATTCTGGTGGCCATTCGGCTTGCCCCCTCCCCTGGTGGACAGCAACCGATCACAGGTTACGATCTGCCCAGCGACGCCTCTGTGACCTCAGAGCATGGGTAAGTCAACTTTTTTGCTGGGGGTGGGGGGGAAGTGCCAGGATGCCGGCATGGTGGCTTCTGCATCGTATAATTGATACCACGCCACTGCACAACCACCACGGGGCTTTCATCATGCATAGACAGCCCCTAGGTACTAGCTTGGAAATTGAAAAGCACCTTCTTGTCCTCCCTGTCTCTTATATTCAAAACTGAAATAGTGTTTCTTTGGTTTATGGAAGTAATCCACTGAGGGGATCAGAAATACTGAATACAGGCTGCCTGGACTATTGACCTAGAGATGCATGGAACCTCCTAATTCTGGTCCAGAAAACATCCAGTAGGCCACTTTCTCTTTCTGGATGTCTGGAAAATTTCTAGCTTCCAAAACATGATGGCTCAAAATGGGTTCACCCCCATAGTTCAGCAATCTAAGAACAGGGAACTTTTCAAGACCACCACCTGCCCAGGGGATATAGACCCCCCCTTCTGAGGTTGTGTAGACAGAGAGATGTGTTTGCTAAGCTATATCAGAAGGGACCAAATGGTTAATGATTGCATGTATGTGCGTACAAATAGATGCTAGAAGTCTTGGTAACAAGAGTCCCATGTATTCGAGCAGTCCAGTGCTCATTTTAGCTCTTGAAATCACACCCAATAGCTGTTTTGAGTTACCATCACTGGATTTCTTGGCTGTTACCTCACCATGTAATAGTGACTTTCTTAGCTGAGTGCTTAATTGCCAGTCTATGTAAATGGTCCTGGTATCAAAAGTTCTAGGGAAAGGAAGTTCTTTTTTCCAGTTTAATCTTTTATTATACTCAATTTTAAATTAAAAAGTAAACAGATTTGATGCATAGTCAGTTAATTATCAAATGTAGCAGAAACAATTAAAACAACAGCAACAATCAGGTTACTAGGAAAGGAACAATTCTTGGGCTGTTGTATACAGTCTTGTTTACAACTAAGGATTATTCAGTTCTTACTGCATTTCCTGAATCTCATTATATATAGTGCTGTAGTTCACAAGAATCACATTCCTTCAAATGCAGGCAGGAAACTAAGGATTTCCCTTTAAAAGCTTCTCTGTTTTCTTTAAAAAGCTGTCTGGCAAGCACAAAAATTGAAAGTTCTTCTGGCATCTTCTACTTCCCAATTACTGTAATTTTTTCCCTCCCAAGCACATTTTCCTGCTAATAATATTTGTCCCCAAAGTTCCAAAGATCTCTAGTCATTACTAGTGAGTGTCACTTCAGATTAACAAATATTCAGGGAGAAAAAAATCCGGCAATGATATCTTCCTTAAAATGGCCATTAGTAGAGCTTGTGTTTTATCAAATGATTCTCACTGAGCTGAACAGGAAGAAACCTATTCCCAAGAGTTTTCTATTAAAAATAACCCAAAGTTGGCATTTCCCCTAAACTTTGTATGACTCACAGAAGCAGCTTTACATTCACTATTTTTTTAAAAAAGTTGTAATTAGAGTATTCCCAGAAACTACCAAAAAAACAAACAAAAGAACAAAACCATAAAAAATGCATTGGGAAAAAGAATGTCCTCATTCTGACAAATTGCAGTGAACTTCAGGATTGTGTCCCCCCCCCCCCCCCCCTCTGGCAAGGCTGTGAGGAAGCACTCAGAAGCCTTTATTTCCATTTTACACTTATCACAACTTGTTGTGATGTTCAAACCCAGACAAAATGTGGTCAGTCTAAACTACGATTTGCTGAAGCAAGTCGATGGGCCTATTCAGATAATATGCTAAGCCATGGATAGGCCGCTAACCCTTCTGCAACAAATGGTTAGTGAGCATGTTTAAACCATGGTTATGTAGCCACCATGGTTAGGAATGGTTCACACAGCATGTTAAGTTATGGTTTACATGACACGTTAAATCATGATGTTTAGCTCAAAGTGCTTAAATACCATGGCTTAGTGTGTCATCTGAACAGGGTCAATGTCAAGCCATAGTTTATGAAATTGGCTTGTTTCAACTAACCACAATTAAGAGTCACCCCTTTTTAGCATTCAGACATGCTAAACCAGTGGAAGCTTCTGATGTTGCAGCCATGTCAGAGGAGAGGAGATGGGGAGAAACATATGAGCCTAAGCTCATTCCCCTAATGCTAAACCATGATTTACTGTTATATCCAAATGTGGCCAATGTTATCATCACTATCAATGTTAGTGTATGCAATTCTCATCACTATCAGCACTAATGTTTACAGTTCTCATTACTATTAAAGCTGGTGTATTATGAAACTTTTTAAATTGACACTTGAAAAATTAAATATTGCTTCCATTAGTTTCACTGCCGTTCATTTCGGAATTCCCCCTATACCAATCCAAGCCTGACTCAAGTTTGTCAAGGGCCAATGGAACTCTTACAAGCCAATATTCCACCCTCTGTATGAGCCCATCCAGGTGGCCATTTTACCTACAGCTGCACCACCTGTATGGTAAACTCCTCCTTACCATTTGGTAGGATAATACAACTAGCCAAGTTACTATGAGGTAAGGAAAATCACCTTGGGGTAGATTGGCTCTCTGTATGTTTTCACATTTGGTCACTGGTCACTGCATTGCAGTGATAACCTCTTACAAGATATAAAACTCATCAGGTAAACAAGGTAAGCTATTCTATCTAGCTAAAGTAAAAATATATTGATGATTTGAGGGCATTGTATTTCAAGGAAGGTAAATACAATGTGCCTGTTTTCAGATTTCCCTAGAAATCAGGGCTGTCTTTGACAAACTATTCCTAGTTTCAAATGTCTAGGTCATGGAAAGTACCCCAATGCTCTCTTCCCTGCTTTAGCATCTTTGTACAAGGATCCACAAATGCAGTGGCCAGGTGGTCTATGTCTGCGTTCCCAGCACAAAGCAAGAGACCTTCCCCAAGATATCTCCACAGAGAACTCCAAGGAAGGAGAGGTGTTTCACTACATGTTATCCCTCTCAGTTCTTGGACATGTGCAGGTAACTCAGTAGAGGGACTAGGTCAGCTTCTCACTTCATGCTAAGTTTTCAAGATACTCGGAAGCTGGAAGAACAGTGCTTGGGTTATGGGGGAAAGGTAGGGGCTCCTTGTGAAATTCAAAAGCCCCAAACCCTGACTCACTCCAATCTTAGCAAACTCATGTCCCCGTTCCCTTATAAAAAAGCAGCAGCTTAAAGGGACTCCACAAAAGTTAAGGGCTCCCAGTGTCCTTTGATCTCCCCCCAGTAATTCAAGCACTACACATGAGGGATTCTTATTGCTTCTGAGTTTCTCCAAAGCCTAGCATGAGGCAAGACTGACTCAATCCGCTCTCATGAATCCTACACATGTATCAGAGGTTTTGAGGAGAGGTGAATTCAGCAGCAGCCTCAAATAATTGTCAGCTACTAAAACCAGCCAAAATTAGCAGACCCCATAGTTGTATATATGATGTTTTAACAACTCCAAACCAGACACAAATCTTCTACTCTTACTGAACTTCTGAAGAAAGCACCTCAAGAGCATTCACCAAACTGGAATGTAATAGGAAACAGATTCTGATTTGTTGATGTTAGGATATGCAATATTGTACCACGATTAGCCAAATCAGCTGAGGCAAGTGTAACAATAGAAAAGGTCTCAAATGCATTCACCAAACAAAGAAGACACACTTAAAAACCAATGCTGATTTTTGAAACATGTTTTAAGGTATTTCTACTTTTAAAATAGTTTTCAATTTGCCTAACAAAATTTTAAATGTGCCTGATGTGCTCCAATTAATTTTCTAAACTCCCTAGGTGAGCTGACGGAGGTGGTCTCGGGTGTACTGTTGAGATCCCCCAGACTGTTGGTTCTGGGGGATTGTCAACATTCACGCTGAGGGCACCTTATTCGGGGCAGCTCAAGATTTCATGGTCTCCATGACAACCATGGAACTGTCCCAACATGCCATCGGCCCAACGCATGTAGCAGGGCATACTCTAGACCTGGTTTTCACAACTGGACATGGAGATGGTGATCTGAAAGTAGAGGACTTTACATCAGTCCCTTTGTCATGGTCAGATCACTGCTTGCTGAGGTTTAGACTTACAGCGGCTTTTCCCCTCTGCAAGGGTGGGGGAACCTATTAAGATGGTCCGCCCCCGGAGGCTAATGGATCCGGATGGTTTCCAGAGGGCTCTGGGGAGTTTTCCGGCTGATAGGGCTGGCTCTCCTGTCGAAACCTTGGTTGATCTGTGGAATGCAGAAATGACCCGGGCGGTTGACACGATTGCTCCTGAGCGCCCTCTCCTGTGTAGAGCTCGTACAGCTCCATGGTATACCCCAGAGCTGAGAGCAATGAAACAAAATATTAGATGGCTTGAGGGCAGATGGAGACGAACTCCTGATGGATGCAATCAAACACTGGTAAGTGCCTATAGTAAGGTATATTCAGGGGCAGTGAGGACGGCAAAAAAGCAATACTTTGCTGCCACCATCAAATCATCAATCTGCCACCCAGCGGAGCTTTTCAGAGTTGTCCGGGGGCTATTACATGCCGGCCTCAAGGATGTGCTACAACCATCTGAGGCCCGCTGTACTGAATTTGCTAGGCACTTCCAGAATAAAATCTTGGGCATCCGCCAGGACTTAAGACTCCAGTGTTATAGCAGGTAAATCTAGTGAGGTGTCCAGAGCACAGGCTTGTCCTGTTTTCTTGGATGAGTTTCAGTTGATACAGCTCGAGGATGTTGACAAGGTGCTTGGACAGGTTTGTGCAACCACCTCTGTATTGGATCCTTGCCCCTCTTGGCTAATAAAAGCTAGCAGGGATGGAACAGCCGGCTGGGCCAGGGAAGTGATTAATGCCTCTCTACGAGAGGGAGTGGTCCCAGGCCGCTTGAAGGAGGCGGTAGTGAGACCACTCATGAAGAAATCTTCCCTAGACCCCGAAAATCTTAATAACTATAGACCTGTGGCAAATATTCCATTCCTGGGCAAGGTCCTTGAGTGAGTGGTTGCGAGCCAGCTCCAGACACTCTTGGATGAGACTGATTATCTGGATCCATTTCAGTCCAGCTTCAGGTCTGGTTTTGGTACGGAAACAGCCTTGGTTGCCCTGTATGATGACCTATGTCAGGAGAAAGACAGGGGGAGTGTGACTCTGTTGATTCTCCTTGATCTTTCAGCGGCTTTCGATACCATCGACCATGGTATCCTTCTGGGACAACTGGCTGAGTTGGGAGTGGGAGGCACTGCACTGCAGTGGTTCCGCTCCTACTTGGCGGGGCAGCTCCAGGTGGTGCTTGGGGGATATTGCTTGGCCCCGTGGATTCTCCAGTATGGGGTTCCTCAGGGGTCAGTCTTGTCCCCCATGCTGTTCAACATCTACATGAAACCGCTGAGTGCAGTCATCCAGAGTTTTGGGGTGCGTTGTCATCAGTACGCTGATGACACACAACTCTATTTCTCCTTTTCATCTTCAGCAGGTGAGGCTGTGGATGTGCTGAACCAGTGCCTGGCTGCGGCAATGGACTGAATGGGGGCTAACAAACTGAAACTCAATCCAGACAAGACTGAGATGCTGTTAGTGGGTGGTTCTGCTGACCGGATGGAGGGTGTTCAACCTGTTCTGGATGGGGTTGCACACCCCCTGAAGGAGCGGGTTCGTAGCTTGGGGGTTCTCCTAGAACCATCTTTGTCACTTGAGGCTCAGGTGGCCTCGGTGGCACGGAGTGCCTTCTACCAACTTCGGTTGGTGGCCCAGCTACGCTCCTATCTGGACAGGGATAACCTGGCTTCAGTTGTGTATGCTCTGGTAATCTCTAAATTGGATTACTGCAATGCACTGTACGTGGGGCTGCCTTTGAAGACGGTTCAGAAGCTGCAGCTTGTGCAAAATGCAGCGGCCAGAGTGATAACAGGAACCAGAAGGTTCAAGCATATAAGACCTACTCTGGCCCGCTTGCATTGGCTGCCTATACATTTCCGAGCCCAATTCAAGGTGCTGGTTTTAACCTATAAAGCCTTACACGGCTTGGGACCACAATACTTGATGGAACGCCTCTCCCGACATGAACCTACCCGTACACTACGATCCACATCAAAGGTCCTCCTCCGGTTGCCTACTCCAAGGGAGGCACGGAGGGTGGCAACAAGGGAAAGGGCCTTTTCAGTGGTGGCCCCCCAATTATGGAATGATCTCCCTGACGAGGCTCACCTGGCATCAACATTGTTATCTTTTCGGCGCCAGGTCAAGACTTTCCTCTTCTCCCAGGCATTTAACAGCATATGATGAGGGGTTTTGTGTTTTTGTGTTGTTGTTGTGCTTTGACCCAGAAGGATATTGTAATTTTAACTTGTTTTTATGCTTTATGCTTTTAAATTTTGTATATTGGTGTTTTCATTGTTCAATGTTTTTAATTTTTGTAAACCGCCCAGAGAGCTTCGGCTATGGGGCGGTATATAAATGGAATAAAATAAATAAATAAATAAATCTCCCAAGTAAAATCTTCTTTAAATTTTTCAGAGTAAAACAGCTTTGGCAGGATGAGTTGAGATTTCCTTTTGCTACGTACAGCCCTAAGGCAATAATTAAACAACTATTTCTACTTGCTAATGGTTTGTTCAAATAGAATCCAAGTATTTATGTAAGTGTATATGATATAAGGTATACACCAGAACAACATAAGAATGGTATTGAAAATGATCAATAAAATCCAATGTTCTGGTATACAATTTTGCAATTCAAAATTAATAAATATATTCTTTTAGTATGGACCAACACCACAAGAATCTGACCCATTTTACTTACCTCATTCAACACAATTAAACATTTAAAAAGAAAGCCTAGCATTGTAAGGCATGTGTTAATCAAATTAGTCTCATTTTAATGGAACAATACACTTTCACTCCAATAATGCAGCACTACAAACACAGCATATATTAACCAGATCCTGTGACTCCAAGAATGCTACAGTTCACCAGCTCACAAACAGATGCTGCTGCTTTAGACCAGGCTATAAAGCACACCTTAGTAGAAGTTGGTAGTAACTGGCATTAGAAACAGACAACATCTTATGATACAACAGACCGAGACATTTTAACAGCAGAAGCAAGCATAGACTTTAAAAGATTGCTGGAAAAGATTGCTGGACCAAAATCATGTCAGTTGTAAATTTAATCAGGGATGAATGTGGCCAATTGTTTAGGTGAGGCTTGTATATCACATCAACATATAACGATTGCAGCCTGCTCACTAAACTGTATTATGGTTTTCTGCGCTCAGTATTGTTTTGAAAAAGCAACAGAAATTGTGGCAATTCTATGAAGTATCTGCTTTTACTCATTGTCTGTTTGCTCTGATCCTGGCTGGGATGTCTCTGAATCTGCAATACAAAAAATAAGAGGAAATCAACAGGGCTTACTTCTGAGTGGACATGCAAAGGACTGCACTATTCTTTTTTTTGTTTTTGTTTTTTAAGGCAGGTATTATGTAACAAATCTCTAGGACTCCATAGCAGAGGACTGAAATGGAACTAATAAAACAAAGTTGTTATCCAATACATAGAGTTCATTTTCCTCATTTGAATTACATTTTCCTTTTTCAAAAGCTTGCTGCTTTGCTTCGAGTAGACCTCAGCTGCATGCACAAGTTTAATTAGCCTTCATACAATGATCCTCCTTGTCCCAGCCATCCTGACTAAAAATTCTTTCCCCCCCCCACCTCTTTCTTAAACTTCTCAAGTAGACCACTAATACAGCCCACTTCTAATAACTGTGGCTATTTACTATGTTTGCTCTAGCCTAGGGTGACCATATTTTGGAAACCAAAAAGGAGGACAACATGGCTGCCCCAAGGGGGCATGCCCACCAACATGACTGTCCCCCAAGAGGGCGTGCCCACCACATGTCCAGCCCCCAAGGGGGCGTGCCCACCCAAACATGGCCTTGGTCACATCTGATTTCACAGCATACAATTAAGACAAACATTACATGACATCTTAATGTTAAAACCACTGAAATAAAGAACAAGTGAGACATTCAATGTATAGGAATTAACTTCACTCACTCCTACTTTTGTAACTTTTCCTGTACTTTGAAGCTTTTGCTCCCTTTCCCTCAAATATCTTTTCTGACTGCAAATCCTTCACTGGATGACCATAATCTCACCTTTCCTAACATTTCACACTCTTTCACTATCACCTTTTTCATATCCATACTCACAGATTCAGCATATTGCTACCACTGAACAAATGAAGCAGTTGACAAGTGCAGAAAAATCTAGTACAATAAAGGAGCATCCTAGCATTCAGGAAGAGTATAAAATACAATTACCCTGCAAACATTAGCCATGGAACAAAATGGACTAAAGGCTTGTTGCAGTCACTTCTCACTAGCACCTCTTACCTTATTTCAACTTCTGGTTTATCAATGAGAAACTAATCTTAAAAAGTGTAATTATATCTCTGGTTCATTAGCCATGTAAACAAAACCATGGTCAGTAGCAACACAAAGAAAGGCCAGAACAGATACCTATTATCACATCTTTCCCTCCTTTTATTCAGATATCTCCTGAATTTACACTGCCTCAGTGTGCAGCGAACAGAAATCCCAATCAGGGCCTCAAACAAAACTGCCCAAAGAAATGACAGAAACAAGTCCCATTGATTTCAATAAAGCTTATTCCCAGATAAATGAATATAGGATTGCAGCCTTTTCATATCTTTACCATGCAAAGTAACGAAGAAAAAAGGGCTAAAATAGGAGATTAATCCCTCATGCCCCCTTTCACATTAAACTCTTTTGATCACCAGGCAGCTAGCAACTTTCCCATGTCCAGCACATAATTACAGGTGGCAAAAGCTGTGAGCTTCTCCAAGGAGTCCCTGGCAATTGTGTTGACTGGTAAGCACAATTGTAGCTTCAAAGCTTCAAGGCACTATGGTGAACGCAATGGGTGCACTCTCAGACCCCCAAAAGTGGATTCCAGAGTTACTGGTATCCTTCTGTAGGTTAAGTGGTATGCTCCCCCACATCCACCTGCCCTTCCTCTCCTTTTTAAAAATTATTTTTATTTTAAATTATTTTTGTGCTGCTTTTAAGGAAAGAACTCTTTAGAATTGTTGAGAAATTAATTTCACGTGCACATAGGATGGGGTGGGGAGAAATGGCCCAAATAGAATTAAGCATAAGTATATAAGAAGTGCCATGCTGGATCAGACCGAGGGTCCATCTAGTCCAGCACTCTGTTCACACAGTGACCAACCAGCTGTCAACCAGGGACCAACAAAGCACGACATGGTGCAACAGCACCATCCCACCCATGTTCCTCAGCAACTGGTGCACACAGGCTGACTGCCTCGGATACTGGAGGTAGTACATAACCATCAGGGTTAGTAGGCATTGATCGCCTCCTCCTATTAGCCTTTCCCTGCTGGTTTTGTTTTGTTTGTTTTTGCTCCTCAGTAAATGATACTCAGAGGTAGACTGCAGTTGAGCATGGAGGTTCCATGTAGCCATTATGATAAGATTTCTCCTTGAATTGTCTCATTCCTTTTTAAAACCAGCACAAGAGTCTGTGTATGTATCAGCCATGCTTTTAAGCACATTCACATTCACCCATCACAGAAATACACTCACACACAAACACACACACTCTCTCAGGATCACCCACCTCAAAACACAGCACACACATCTATTCATAGACAAACAACCATGCACCCCATTCACTCATCATCACACACACATGCTCACCAAAGGCAATAAAAATTTAAATCCACACACTGCTTCAGACTCACCCAAAGTGGGGGGAAAACTCCACACCCTCCCCAAGACAATTAAAAAAAAATAAACTCCACACACACACACTTAACGAGTTGGGGGGGGGGGGGAGAATAAAATCCAATCACCAAAGGCAAAATAATAATAATCCACAGCCACCCACACAAGGCAAAATAACATTCATCAACATAATAAATCCAATAATAACAATAATAATAACAACAACAACAACAACATAAAATCCACATATGCACCAAGGCAAAAACCAACCAAGCAAAAACATACACACTCAATCAAGGTTAAAAATAAAATACAAATCCACACACACCAACATACCCACCCATGG
The DNA here is from genome assembly GCA_029215795.1 of Anniella stebbinsi. NCBI lineage: Eukaryota > Metazoa > Chordata > Lepidosauria > Squamata > Anniellidae > Anniella > Anniella stebbinsi. The sequence goes on along the minus strand of JARDYH010000002.1, from coordinate 170,439,175 downwards.
CAAAACTAATAATTGTTTTAAAATACACCCAAGGCAATCCCACTCTCTGCATACACTCACCCAATTACTTCTTCAAACTCTGGGCTGCTCCCTGCCCTGAAAGGCCATCTGGACTGTCCCAGCCCTCTCCCACGACCCAGAAGAAGCCCCAATGCATCATGGGAAAGGCTGGAAAGGCCCGAACTCGGAAATGCCAAAACAGGCATTTCCAGACTTTCCTGCTCGACGATCTGGGGTTCTTTTGGGTCGCTGACATGGCAGTGACCCATTAGAAGCCCAGATGGACCGCGAAAGAGGCTGGAAAAGCCTATGTAGGCACTTCCAGGTTTGGGCCTTTCCAGCCTTTCCCATGATGCATTTGGGGCTTCTGCTGGGCTGATGTCATAGCGACGACCCAGCACAAGCCCCGATGCATCATGGGAGAGGCTGGAAAGGCCAGAACCCGGAAGTGCCTACACAGGCTTTTCTAGCCTTTTCTGTGTGGTGATCCGGGGTGCTTTGGGGTCGTCGACATGGCAGCGACCCAGAAGAGGCCCCAGAAGGCTGCACAGGAGCCAGTGAAGGCTTGCAGGCTGCATTAACCGGAAATCCGAAAAGGCGGCTCTGATGCCTTATCCTAGCCTCTTGCCGCTGCTGCCCCTGTTGCGCCTTTACTATTAGTCCCACAGCTCTACAGCCCAGCAACCTGCCCTCAGACAAGCATCAAGGTTCCCGCTGCCACCAGTACCTTCCTCAGGTACACTTTCAATGACCACACCAGTTTGTTCAAATTAACAGGATTTATTAACATTAAGTATATTGCGTGCACAGTAAGCTTATTGGTTTCAAGTATAATCCTTATATGTTTCAAACTGTTTCCAAAGCCAAACTGTTTCCTCTCAATATCAATCAAAACACCTCACTAGCTACTCTCTCTCTCTCTGCTCAACCCACAATCAACCCCCTCCTCAGTTCAACCCAAAACAACCCCTGTCAGCTCTCCCTCTGTCTGACACACACAGCTCCTCCCACTCTCACACACTCCACCAATCCAGGCACTCCAAACAACTAACCAATCAGCTCTCACTTACCACTCATTCCATACTCACCCAAACCTGCAACTCTAAACAATAACTTTTACAACACATTCACATTTCTAAACAGAACATAACACTGGCCTTCCTGCGCAGCGATTAGGGCCTTTTTTCCGGTATGTTGGATCCCAGGCCCGGTTCCACCGGATCCAGTTCATTTTCCCAGTGTTCTCCGGAATTTTCCGGTGGGTCTGGGCACCCTACTCTAGCCACCATAGAGACACACAACACTAAGACAACCTTGTCTTCCAGCTTGGGAACTTCTCCAACATGGGATTAAATTTTATACATACATACATACATCACTCAAGTTGGAGAAAGCTGCTATAATCAATGTCTGCAATGCAGCTGAAAGTCATTGGCATTCTTATCATGACCAACTGAAATGGAAAGAGTTCAAACGGAGGAGGAGTCAAAAATAGCTAGTTCTCCAGCTGAGTCAAAGGAGTAGCACTGTTTCCTGCCTCTCCCTTTTCTACAGGCTACTGGACAACAGTTGGAGAAGAGGCAAAACCTGAGCTGGCTTCTTACAAGGCTGATAATAGCCCTTCTTTCGTACAGCATGAAAAAGGAAAATATAATCCAATTAAGTCCAATTTCTAGAGTTTATCTACTGCAGCCTTCCTCAGCCCACAATACCCTCCAGATGTGTTGGACTGCAACTCCTACGCTGGCTGGGAATGATGTGAATTGCAGTCCAACACATTTGGAGGGCACCAGAGGGTGGGAAAGGCTTTCAAAGGAGAGACATTTGCCTTTAGCTTTGCTGCTTGTTTCCAATAATTACTATATTAGGTTTTTTGTTTTTCTTTAAAAGAAGTTATAAAACATTACCATTAAGCTGTAGATTCTTTTTCTCCCACGCATCGTGCTGCTTATGCCACTCACCCCCATACCCACTGCTCATCAGTTTAGTGAAGTTTACATGTTCATCTTTTACGGGAACAGCCCTACAAAGAAAACACACAAGAATTAAAGCCTAAAACAAAACTGGTACCCATTGTTTTACCATGTCGCCTTGTAAAAACATATTCTGTTCGACAGCTGGTGGGCCACTTTGTGAATTGAGTGCTGGACTAGATGGACCCTCGGTCTGATCCAGCATGGCACTTCTTACGTTCTTATGTTCTTATTCTGTATGTAAACAACAAAAATGTGTGATCTTTCAGAAGACGCCATCAGTCAAAATTGTGTACTAGTTATAACCTGTACCACTGTTTTCAAAGACAATTTCTTAGCAGTAGTTTATTGAAACGCTCCACTGTTGCAAATTTTCTGTGCCACTTTTATAGACAAAATAGCTTGCAAGATGCAAGAAAAGCCACTTCACACAATGACTCAATTCGGACAACATATTAGGCAACGGAGGGGTAAATAGAGTACTGACAGTGCGTTAGGCAGGGGGAGCTCCACAGACGACATGCTGCAGCCGGCGCTGCTCGGCACCGGCAAACGCCCCAGTTGCTACGAACGTGCAGCGGCCATTTTGGTGCAGCGTCTGCTCCCTCCTCCTCCCTCAGTCCCCCAGCCGTATCCCAGCATGCACCATGAGTTCTGCCGGCTGTATAGAGCGGCCGGGGGTTTTGGCTGCTCTAGCCGGCAGAACTCTATCCCCAAACGGAATAGTCCACTGAGAGAGGGGGAGCTGAATTTGGACGACACTTTAAATAACGGGGCTTCAGGCTGAACAACATGCAAGCCCGTTGTTTCCCTCCGTTGTTTAAATTGCCCAATTAGCGTACTGTCATTTGTGTGTGTGTAGTGTGTTACTCCCCACACGACACAATAAGCAACACAGCTGACGATTGTTCCCCCCCCCCCCCCCGTTGCTTAATAGTTTTAGACCTCCACGGTGGAGTTTTTACACCACAGTTGGGAAACGTGCTGTCTGGCGGGAAAACTCCATGCAACAGTGGAGTTTTTTGGGAAAACACTCCATGCAGAATATCCAGTGTACAGAGGAGAGTTCCTGCACAACCACTGTGTTGCATGCTGTGTGGGGAGCTCCATAGAGTTTTCTGATGCGTTGAGTTGACATTTCCCACTGGCTACAGAGTTCTCTAGCAAGAGCGGTGAAAAAAGCAAGTGCCACTCTAGGAAAGCCGCCGGGATTGTTTTTTCACAGCAATGGCTGATGGGATACCAGCAGGAGGGCCAGAGGAGAGAGGCAGGAGTAACTGTCACTCAAACACCGCAATGACTTTTATTAAACTTCACGGTAGCCCACACTCACATAACGGTGGAGTTAGAACATGTTGTGTGAGGAGTGTCCCCTAAAAACTCAACCCTTGAGTGGAGTTTTCACAGTGCGTTGACTATTGTGTTGTCTGAACTGAGCCAGTTAGTAACCTTTCCTGAACAGGTGTATGGAAAAAGTCAAGCTGTGTATATGTGGCACTGGGAATCTGCTGACCACAGGATTTGTGTGTGTATTGTGCATGCTACACACACACACAGTAGTTGGGAAGTATGGGTGGGCTTCCCAGCTCTCTCCTCCCTACAGCACCCCCATAATCTTATACAGAGGGTCAGAGGACCCTAATGGATGAAGAAGGCTTTGTAGGAAGAAGGGGGACCCCTAAAATCAGGCAGAGACACCTTATATGAATGGAGCTCCACTCAAGGAAGGTGCCTCTCTCCAATTTGGGGGGAATCCCCTTCCCCCTTAGCCCCCTGCACCACAGCCTGCCCCATTCAGCAGGGCTCCTTGACCCTCCGTACAGCATTTTCGGGAGGCTGCTGTGGAAAGGACGAGGCAAGGGAGTTGGCCAGCCCAGCTACATGCACAGAAATCTGGATCCAATAGTGTACTGGGTGGACTCAACGAATGTGGCACAAAAGGATCATATTCGAAGAACGCAAGAGCCCCAAACTCCCTTGGGCATGTGGAACTATTTTCATGGTTCTCTGGATCCCAGCCGTTAAAATAGACTCATGGGCAAATCTTCACACTGGACAACATACATGGATGTTCACCTCATCCCTTACCCCTGACTCTACCAGTGCAAAAATTGTCATGCTTGAAAGAGGAACTGTTGATAAATATGAATTACCAAGGCAAGGAAATAATGATCACAAACTATCTAACCAACAATAGTTTCCATATGAAATTCTTCCAAAATGAAGCCGGGGTATGCCTGCCACCATTTTCAGAAAGACCGGCCCTGTTCAGAAGACACTATAAACGCTGATGGTTAAGGATTTTGGTTGAGCAGCAGGGTTTAAGGTGTCTTGTGCGATGCGTTTTGCTAAACTCTGCTCACTCACTAACCACAGTCAGACCGTCTACAGCAGGGTTAGCGGCTCTAACCATGGCTTAAAGTGTTGTGTGCGAAAGCATGGCTTGTGGTTAGTGCTAACCTCAGAGAATCACAGTTTCACTAACCACAGAGCCTGAAGTGTTGTCTGAACAGGCCCATTGTCACCAAGTATGCATGCACCTGACAGGTAAACATTGTATTTTTTTTAGGAACGATTAACTCATTGCAGTCTGCATATGCTATAGATTAGTTTAGAGAAGAATGCTTTGTTAGAAATAGCAACAGCATAGCTGAATCAGGGAGAAGATGACTTCTCTGAAAGGCTCTCTGAATCAAGGAAGACATTTGTTCTTAGAAGGGCCCCTGAATTTGACAAGAAAGGTTTGCTTGAATCAGTCATACATGAATGTTTTGAAATAAGGATTGTGGCCATTTTAGGCAGAATTTATAAAAATAGAGATTTTAGCATGACTGAGATCCTGAGAGAACATAAAGCTTGTGAAACATGCTTATTTAGCACAAAGTAAACTAGGAAAATATACTTATATTTTTAAAAACTCATATTTACTTAATTGGTAGTTAAGTAAATAACAACTGCTTTGTTGACTGGAATGGTAATGTTAAAAGTAATGGTAATAAGGGTATATTATAATGTTAGCTACTATTTTAGTTATATTTTAATCACCATAATTATAGGATATTTTAGAACATTCAAAGCTTGCCTCATAATTGCAGGTATGTTACTCTTTACACTTATTTGAGCAAAATATGTATTCATTCACTGAATGTACTATCTGCCTACACAATTTCTACTATTCAGATATAATTCTTGTTACCCTGGACAATCAATTGGAATCTACAACTGCTTGGGGACTGCCCAAATTGTAAACAGACAAACCTGGTGGTGAAGTGGCTGGTGGTGGTGGAGTGGCTGGTGGTGGTGGAGGAGGGACAAAGTGCCTCTGTCAGCTTCCAGCAGACTAGTAAAACACTTTATAGACTAGTAACTTTTGTGGGCTTATTTACAAAACTGCATTATGCATATCCCTACACTGGACAGTAGAGTTATTTGCACATGGAATAATAAGACTTGGATTTAGAACACAAGCATTATATCATACTAACATTGGAGGGAAGTAAAGCCTGTTTCCTCCATGGGGGTCTTCTTCTTCAAAAGATGGTGGCTTTCTGTGTGGGTATCTTGGCGATACATCAGGAAGCTTTGTTAGTGTGAAAAGAAAACCTAATTCAGTAGTTGGCATAAACACATACATGATTAAGAGCGTCACCACAACGGGGGGGGGGGGGATTGCATTTGCTTACTGTCGCTTGTCCGCCCGCACGTTTGTCCCTCATTACCTCCTCTTTTAAAAGAGGAAGTAAACAACTTGCGTGTGGCCCATTCAGTGGGCCGTTTGATTGCGCTGCTTCACCTGCACACAGTCGGAGATAGCGGCAAAGTCAGACTTACTGGGGTGTTTTTTTGTGGCGCGAAGAAGGCTAGAAGGGGCGGGAGGCATGCAGGACACAGATGATATCATGGGAGGGATCCGCGAAAATCCGTGAGCGCCCAGCAACAAGCGTGCAATAAAACGCTCGTCTGATGGATCTCTAAAACTGTCTGAAGGAACAGGTAAAAGGGAAGAATGTTCCTAGGGGAATTACAGTATATTCTGTAGCAGATGTAGCCATCTTTCAAAATCCTGCCTGACACTGGACAATAGCTAGGATTTGCTTGTGGCTGGAATAGGACACTGTGTGAATGCATCTCAAGTGGCACTTTACAAAGTGATCAAGACAGTTAGATTAACATTTTAGAGCAGTCATAACATGCATACTTCAGAGTGTCAAAACCATGGTTAAAAGATCAAAAAGGGACTGCAGGCTTGCACACATAATCCCTCCACTCCCCAGCTAAAATTAAGCATGCTTAAACATTGCAATAGTGCTTTAAAAATTGTTAAGGGTAGTCCCAGTTTACTATTTACTAGGATTTAGAACTGTGGCTCAAAGTTGATTAGCAGACTCTAGTTAAGGAGCCTGGTTGGATACAAGTAAACAGTCACCAGGACTTAAGGAAAAGGGAAGACCATGATAGTATTTCAAAGAAAAAACTGCAGTCATTAATAGTTTTGACAAGATGGCCTACTCCAAATACTCATTTCCTGGCTTAGCTATTCGCAGAAGTGTTCCATTTGATATGTTCTCTCTACCTTTCATCAAACCAAGTTCTAGTTTTAGGAAAACTCACCTCCACTTTTCTGCGATCTGGAGAGCCCTCAACTTGTGTTTCTTTTTCCTGATGGAAAAAAAAAGTTGTTTAAGAAAGAAATTAAGGCGATTGTTTTATAAAGTTTGTGATAAAAACATATCAATACTGACTCTTTGACAATTCAACATTATGTGCTCTCTTTCCCGCCTTCCACTTGCAGACTATTGCATGTAATGCCAATCTGATCTGGAGAGTTCCCCAACTCTCTGTGGCAAGCCTGGGGTGTGGCTGAGGAGCTGCATGCAACAGGGAGGGGAAATATAGACAACCCCATGTTGATATAAAAGAAAGATAGGACCAGTTTCAAAACTTTATATTTCAGCTGGACAGACAACATCCCATTGAAATATTCTCTACTTTTAAATAGTCAGTGCTCAAAAATAAAACTCTTAAAATAAAAATGTGCATGTGGCATAACGTCCCCACTGATAGCTACTTAAAACTGTAGCCATTCACAATAATGAATTTACATGGTTGGAAAGCACAATGCTAAACATATTTAGTCATAAGTTTCATTGAGCTCAATGCAACTCATGTCCAAGTATGTGTACATGCGATTGTAGGCCAAAACATTTTCCCCTAGCTCCACCTAAAAGGAGCATATTTATGCAAAAGAGACAACTCCTCCTAGAAAAAGACAAAACTCAACCAGCACAATATTGCAGCCATAGCCTACATATGCTGGAATCCTAGAATGGGTAGGATTTCCACTAAAAGCAGAGAGGACAAGATGGATGTTCATAGCCTTATCCACTTTCAATAGGAACTGTGAAGTGCAGTTGTTTCATACTCACAACTATTTGTGGTAGATGTTTTGTCCATATTAAGAGGCGACAGAGTTTTCAAAATTAATAGCACAATCCTATGCACGTTTATTTGAATTTAAGACCGGCTGACTTGAATGGGACCTATCACTTAGTAAGTGTGCTCAAGATTGCAACCTAAGAAATGCAAATTTAATGTATTTGACAAAAAAAGTGGCTTACAAAATAAGCTTCGGCATCACTAATGAATGGAATCTGGTGAGCTTTGGGAACTATTTAGCTTATTTATTTATTTGCAATATTTATATACCACTCCCCATCCAAAAGATTTCGGAGCAGTGAACAACAAATAGAATAAAACAACAACAACAATATATTAAAAATTGCCATCTTTAAAAGAACAAAATTCTGATAAAACCTGAGTTCTGGTAAAACCGCAGCCGATTGTTCAAGGAAACCTTCCTGAAATAATGTTTTCAGGAGGCGCTGGAAGCAATACAATGTTGGTGCCTGTCTGACCTCCAAAGGCAAGGAATTCCATAAGAAGGGGGCCACCACACTGAATGCTCTTCTCCTGGTGGATGCCAATTGGACCATGTCCATGTGGAACCACCAGGAACATGCTCTCAGGTGACCTCAGTGACTGGGCAGGTTGGTAAGGGAGAAGGCACTCTCTCAGGTATCCCAGTCCCAAGCTGTTTATGGCTGGAAATCAGGAAAAACTTCCTGATTGTTAGAGCAGTACAACAATGGAACCAATTAGCTGGGGAGGTCATGGGCTCTCCCACACCAGAGGCATTTAAGAGACAGCTGGACCACCATCTGTCAGGGATGCTTTAAGGTGGATTCCTGCATTGAGCAGGGGGTTGGACACGATGGCCTTACAGGCCCCTTCCAACTCTTCTATTTTATGATTCTAAATACTGACCGGTAGCAAATAGGCAGCAAGTACAGTTCCCCCAGAAAAGGAATTGCATGCTGAAAAGGGGCATCTCCCAACAACAGCTGAACTGCTGCATTCTGCACTAGCTCCAGCTTCCAGAACAGCTTTAAGGGCAGTCCCAAATACAGTGTATTGCTTTAATCCAGTCTTGAAGTTACTAATGCCTGTATCACTGTGGCCAAGCTATCCCTGTCCAGGAGAGGCCATATCAGGTGAACCAGGAAAAGCTGGTAAAAGGCACTCTGAGCAGCTGCGTCCACTTGGGCCTTCAGCAACAGTGATGGATCTAGGAGTATGCTATGGTTATTGCTACAAGCGGTTGTGGAAAAACTACAACTCACAAGAAATGATGGAGCAGGGGGATGTTGAAATCAAAGATATAAAAAATGGCACAACAGCATGCAAAACCTGCAGTACTTATACTTTTCCAGAGTAGTCAAAAGGCCTTTCCATCAGCATGAGATTAATCTAAAATGATTCCAGAACCTTCTATTTGAAAATAGTGCCATCTAAATTTAGGCTTTTAAGACTGAGGTGGCAAAACATTGGGATGGGGGAATGCTTTGGTAGAAAAAATGCTTTAGTCAAAAGCATCATAGTTTAGGTTTCTCACACACATACATCTCAGGCTGCAATCCTAAATGCATTACAGGAGACAAAAAGCCCCATTTAAACCATGGGACATATTTCAGAACAAACATACATTGGATTGTACTAAACATATTAACCCGAAGGTTCTGTTGTTCTCAACGTAACTCATGTCCAAGTAAGGTATATATGATTGCAGCCAATCGATCATCCCCAGAGGCCCTATACCATGTTGCAAGTATGCTAAAGTACATGTAATTGAAGTAATTGAGTATTCTTCCCCGCTTGTCTATAACTCCATTTCACCTTTCCTTTGTTGTTTCTCTGTGTCTATTTTAGGCCGAAAGCCTCTTATGGGTATGGAACTGCCATATTCATTATTTGTAAAGTGCCATGTACTTAAGATGATGCTATAAAAACAAATACTTTCTCCAGAGCATAGTAGTAATCTAGGAATATTTCAACCATACCTTTTTCTCTGTATTTTCTTCAGCATCAACATCTCTTTTCCAAACACTTTTCATATCATAATCAAAAGGCCCCCTTTTAGGGTCATAGGTGGCATGTTCTTCTGCCTTAAACTCCTTATGAACCATGTAATTTGGCATGTCTGGAATACGATGTCTGCAGACAAAGTTTAACCACGATACATTATGTTCTTTGTTCTCAATGAAATTCTGGGCTTGTACAAGAGATGCAACTGATTAGAATTCTCTGCATTTCAACACTCTTTACTTCCCCTCCTTCCCAATCGCTTAAAAGAGATTAGCAGGGCCTATGAAGGCACAGATTGCTTATTTAGGCTCATCAGCCATTGCTGGTTTAATATGATGCATGTGCCAGTCAGGAGCTCTGCAGGATCCCAGGGTCACTTTGCCATTGATATCACAGCTTGATTGTTACTTAGAAGGTGGTCAGGCCAGAGGCCTTTCTTTAAAAACTACGGTTTTGCAGTAGTAGTTGAGATTCTGCCCAGTTACAAATAGTCAAATAACTATAAGAAAAGCAGCAGTAATTACAATAGACAGAATGCTGAGCTGGACATCCCATCTGTAGGAATCCAACTTCTGCCATAGCAATATAACGATTAGAAATATATTTGTTCCCCATCTCTCCCCTCCCCGCTATTTTTAGGGACTGATAAATAGCAGTGGATTCAGTTCTCACTCTGAATGCTTGTCCATCTTCTTCTGCAAAGCATCATCAGAAGCCATTGAATTTAGGTTAGACCCTAAGGAAGAAAACATGAGAATTGGGACAGCTGGACAACATGGTAAACACTGCACAAAATAAGGAAACAAGGAAAAGGATTATATCCATGCATGAGATCGGGCTGCAATTCTACACACACTTAGGAGCAAGTTCCACCACATTCCATGCGATTTACTTCCAAGTAAAACGTGCACAAGGATTATGTGGTTCATTTTTGTGTTTTTTTCAACAATGAAAGGAATAGAGAAATTAATATTCCTAGAAACCTCGTAAAGCCATTACAGACAGTCGTGACTAATGCAGCAGAATCAAGCTCTTTCCCGACTGGAACACCTCTGGCTGCAGGTGAGGAGTTACACTTCTGGGTACTGCCACACAGGGGCCTGGAGGTAGGGTGGGAACCTCTGGCACATCGAAGAAGAGGGGTCATGTCAAGCAGAAGGCTAGGCTGGACCCTACTCCATGCTAACCTAGTTTTCTACATGCAAGGAGGAATGCGCACGGGGGGGGGGGGGGGGGTATTCAAACATGGGGACTGGTCACCAGCCTAAAAAAGCTTCGTCCCTCGGTTCTGCTGAGAGTAAGAACTGGCCTTTTAAACCCACAAGCGGATGGCACGTGAGAAGGCCCCTCGTGGCTGGTGTGCGGCTGTGGAAGGCGGTGGCTGGGTGATTTCGCTCCACAAGGCCTGCGACTCCAGCCGCCGCCTAAAGCAAACCGCTTTCCTGGCTGCCAACCGGGCAGGGATCTGCGAAGGGCGATACCGCCACGGACGCATGGGCGGCTCTGTGCAAAGCAACCCGGCTCTGCGCTCTCTCCCCATTCCGCAAAAAAGCATCATCGGGGACTTGGGAGGGGCAGAAGGATCGGAGCCTCCCGGGGCTTGGATCAGCTGGTGCCTCTGGGTTGCAGAGAGGCGCTGCTGGGGTCCTAAACCACAAATCACCGCAATACAGGCGCACAAGCTCCCCCCCCCTTGTTCCTCTGGCAGCAGCAGCTCCGCGTACCTGGAAAAGACGAAGCCGAACAGGTGGCAGGAGACAGGTCCACTCCTTTCCAAAGCAGGAGGCGGATGGACAATGTCATACTACTGAGCATGCGCGAGTGCAAATGAGCATGCGCAGTAGCAGCAACTGAAGCCGTGCGCCCCTTTGCTTGCCCATAACTGCAATCCGATTTCAGTAAACTGGATTCTATTGTACACAAGCTCAGCTTAAATCAAGAAAAGAGGATCAGACACAACGGATCGTCTGGGTACGCCACCCAGTGCCCTTGAGATGTTTGGGACTACAGCTCCCCCAATGCACGACCATTCACTATTCTGGGTGGAGCTGATGGGAGTTGTGGTCCAAAACATCGGGAGGGCACTAGGTTGGGGAGGATTGGAAGAGCAGACGCTCAGCCTCTCCTCTTGTACTCACAGCCCTGACTCTGGCTGTAACAAAGAGGTAGTAATTACACTAACAACAACAACAACAACAACAAAACCCAGACAGTAAATTATATCATTATATATATAAAAAAAGAAATTCAAGAGAGAGAAATGTAAAGGTGCAAAAACATCCGAAGGTTGGTTATGAGATGGGGGAGATCTGGTTTGGCAAACGTTCATGTGAAAAGGATCTAGGGACCTTAGTGGATCACAAGCTGAATGTGAACCAGCAATGTGATGCAGCTGCTAAAAAGGCGAATGCAATCTTGGGCCATGTTAACAGAATAGGCTGACCATATGAAAAGGAGGACAGGGCTCATGTAACGTTAACAGTTGTACAGAAAAGGGAATTTCAGCCAGTGTCATTTGTATGCAATTAGTTCCTGGTGAAATTCCCTCTTCATCACAACAGTTAAACGTGCAGGCACTATACTAGAGTGACCATATACAAAAGAAGGCAGCCCCCTGCAACTTTAACTGTTGTGATGAAGAGGGAATATCACCAGGAACTAATAGCATACAAATGACACTGGCTGAAATTTCCTTTTCTCTACAACTGTTAAAGTTACATGAGCCCTGTCCTCCTTTTTATATGGTCTGCCTATAACAGAAGCATAGAACCCGGAGCATGGGAAGTAATCATTCTGGTGTTTTCTGCAATCGTCAGGTCACATTTGGGGCACTGTGTCCAGTTTTGGGTGCCACATTTTAAGGACATTGACAAACTGGAGCACATCCAGAGAATAACAACCAGCATTTCCTTTTATGCTGTCACATTATAAGCACCCGGAAACCATGTCCTATGAGGAATGATTGAAAGAGCTGGGTATGTTTATCCTGGAGAAGAGAAACATGACAGCAAATGTCAAATATCAGAGAGGATCTCATGCAGAAAATGGAGGAGATGGGTTTTTCCCCCCAGTTGCTTCAGCGGGCAGGAGTAGACCCAACAGGTGGAAACTGCAGGGAAGCAAATTCCAGCTAAACATAAGGAGAAACTTCCTAATAGTAAGTGCTATTTGACCGTAAAACAAACTGCTCTGGGCAGTGGTGGGCTCTCCTTTGCTGGAGGTATTTAAGCAGAACAGCCATTTATCAGCAATGCTGTAGCTGCATCCTGCATTGCAGATCCTGCACTGAGCAGGGAGTTTGACTAGATGACCTCCCACAGATGTGTAACAGCCATCCAGCTTATCTAATAGGTCATCGCTGCCTGCAGCTGCCCAGGCTCAGCCACTTTCAGGGAGGTAGCAGGCCCCAGAGATTTCCTACACCTGGCTATTCCTCACCTATACAACAGCCATCCTCTCTTCTCTGGTCTTGACTTATCTTGGTCTACTCAAGACTGTCCAGTACTCTGCTGCCGGGATTATTCAACTGTTTCATCACTCTGACCACTTGATATCGTTCTAAAAATCCTATACTGGCTCCTTGTCCACTCTTGGATCCTGCACAAGTTCAAAACATTTGTAGTTGAGAACATCTGAAGACCGTCAGGTTATCTGACCCTGGACCAGCACCGTTCTTACTTGCTTTCTGGCTGGCAATCAACCCTTGTTTGTTTCACTCAGCACTTAAGGATTTGATAGCCAACATGATTTGCAGATTTTCTTGTTGTTATGTAAGGATTTGATAGCCAACTTGACTTGCAGATTTTCTTGTTGTTATGTTTTAACTTTGGTTTTGTTTAAAAAGTTTTAAATTTTTGTGTTGTATACTGCATTGAGGGCCTGCATGCTGAAAGGCACTCCAAACATATTTAAAATAAATAGATAATAAATTTTGTTTTTGGATTTTTCTGACTAATCAGGGTATTTCAGACTACCTGTGCTCCCAACTTCAGTTTTCTATGTCATAGGGAAGCATCCTAACAATTTTGGTATCGTTCTGTGAATTTCTTTGTATAAGGCTCCACAAATGGTGTCAATTTGCCCATGCCCAGAACAAAGAGAGAAACTTCCCTTTCCCAGAGTTCTCTGCACATCACAGAGAACTGAGGCAGGAGAAGCCTCTCACTTCATGCTGGGTGGAGGGATGGACACTCAGTGCTTCCAATCCCTCCACCTATCAAAGGGCATCATGCAGCTATTCCATATTTTCTTACTTAATTGATTTTTGGCACTACAAAAAAAGACAGAAGATAAGTTGGGAAAACACGGAAGGGCTACGAGTGGAAGATGACATTGATTGACTGAACAGGGCTGTCTGTTATCTCGCTGGCAGAGGGGCTGCCCTGCCTGTTTGGAGTGGAGGAAATTAATTATCATTAAAGCCTGAGCTTTGGACTTCGTTGAACTTTCAAAATCTGCACGTCTACACTTATCAAGCTTCAGTTTAAACCCAAAATAAGCCTTACGCTACCGTTATTCTTATATAAGATTTTTTCAGAATACAACAGCTTGGTAAAATTAGTTGAAAGTTTCTTTTGCTGTGTATACAGTATTAAAGCAACATATAATGTAATTTAGGCAGCAAGAATCATTTTGTTGCCTCTAGATACAATCATCTTGCTATTATGCTTGTCATGAGTGAAACGTAAATTGTGAGTAAATCTTGTATTTCTGATTTATTTATCTTTTGCTGATGGTTATGTGCTACCTCCAGTATCAGAGGCAGTAAGCCTGTGTGACCAGTTGCTGGGGAACATGAGTGGGAGGATGCTGTTGCACCATGTCCTGCTTTGATGGTCTCTGGTCGACAGCTGGTTGGCCACTGTGTGAACAGAGTGCTGGACTAGACGGACCCTGGGTCTGATCCAGCAGGGCTCTTCGTATGTTCTAATATAAACTACAATAGGTAAGGTGGTTAGTTAATAACGTTATCCACTTTATTATTCCACAAAATAAGCAAGGAAAAATTGTTTCCACTTACTAACGATGCTTATTCAAGTAAAACCCAAGTATTTAAGTTCATATGATTCAAGGTATTACTCAAACTAAAGGAAGAATGGTGTTGAAAACAAGATGGCTTTGCAAAGCTTACATTGCTCAAACGGGTCTCACAGTTTTGTTCCACTATACTCTCTCCAATAGTGCAAAGTCATAGCAGAGCACATATTACACAGTTTCTGTGACTCCAGGGATGTTACTGTTCACCAGCACTCAAGAACCTTGTGTTGCTTTAGAAGACAAGGCTATAAAGCAAAACATCGTATGGGCTGTCTAGTACAGCGGTTAGTAACCTCAAGACTGGATTACTGCAATGTGCTTTAGCTGGGGCTGCCCTTAAGGCTACTCCGGATGCTGGAGCTAGTGCGGAACGCAGCAACTCAGCTGTTGTTGGAAGCTGCCTCTTTTCAGCATGCAACTCCTTTGCTGTGGTAACTGCACTGGCTGCCTACTGGCTAACAGGCCAGGTTTAAGGCTTTGGTACTAGTGTACAAAGCCCTAAACAACATGGGACCAGGATACCTGAGAGAGCGCCTTCTCCCCTATCAACCTGCCTGGTCATTGTGGCCATTGGAGGGCATGCTCCTGGTGGTTCAACATAGACCTTTGGCCTGATTGGAGTCTGCCAGGAGAAGAGCCTTTAGTATGGTAGAACTCTTTGGAACTCCCTGCACCTGGAGATCAGGCAGGGGCCAACACAATGCTGCTTCCTGTGCCTCCTGAAAACAACTCTTTCCCAGAAAGCATTCCTCAATTGACCAGCCGCTATTTATTGGTACTTTGTTTTAAATTGAACAATTTTAATTTGCTGTTTTAAACCTTTTTTTTTCTTTTTACTGTTTTATTCCTATGTTCACCCCTTTGGAATCTATTTTAGCAACGGAGTGGTATATAAATATTGTAAATAAATAACTGGCATTAGAAACAGACAACATCTTAAGATACAGACTGAAACATTTAACTGCAGAAGCAAGTATCCAGAGTTTAAAAGCTTGCTGAATCAGAGCACTCAACCAAATTCATGTCAGTTGCAAACTTACTGAAATAAACAGAAAATCAACAGGGATGAATGCGGTCCATTGTTAAAATATCCTGGTTGGAGTCCCCTAGAGCGCAATCCTATCAATTGCATCCTCAAACTAGAGGGGTCTGATTATCCAATGCAGGGTGGTAGCAGCAGCAGAGGCAATCTTCACCATGCCATCCTGCAGATTTTGCCTGACAGATGGTTGTCCTGCTGCCTCTTGAATGCCTCTAGTGTGGGAGAGCTCATCACCTCCCAAAGTCATTGGTTCCATTGCGTATTGCTCTAACAGTCAGGAAGTTTTTCCTGATGTCCAGCCGGAATCTGGCTTCCTGTACCTTTAGCCCATTATTCTGTGTCCTGCATTCTGGGTGGATTGAGAAGAGATCCTGGCCCTCCTCTGCATGACAACCTTTCAAATATTTGAAGAGTGCTATCATGTCTCCCCTCAATCTTCTCTTCTCCAGGCTAAACATGCCCAGTTCTTTCAATCTCTCCTCATAGGGCTTTGTTTCCAGACCCCCAAATCATCCTCGTTGCCCTCCTCTGAACACGCTCCAGATTGTCTGCATCCTTCTTGAAGTGTGGTGCCTAGAACTGGACGCAATACTCAAGATGGGGCCTAACCAGTGCTGAATAGAGAGGGGAATCAGCACCTCGCACGATTTGGAAGCTATACTTCTATTAATGCAGCCCAAAATAGCATTGCCTTTTTTTGCAGCCAGATCACACTGTTGCCTCATATTCAGCTTGTGATTTGCAACCATTCCAAGATCCTTCTCGCTTGTCATTATAGTCCCGGTTAATGCAACAGAGGCACTAGGGAATTTCACCAGGAACTAATTGCATACAAATGACACTGGCTGAAATTCCCTTTTCTCTACAACTGTTAAAGTTACATGAGCCCTGTCCTCCTTTTCATATGGTCAGCCTAACGTTAGAGGACTGGCCAGGGGCGGCGGCACCAACACAACCACCTCAGTGTCGGCCTTGGCTGCCGACCAAGCAGGAACCCGAGCGGGGCCATACCTTCCTCCAACCCAGCAGGTCCCCTGCTGAGAGGTGTTGTACTACAACTCCCAGCATCCTCCAGCCAGCCCTCAGGACGGCGCCGGCTTGGGGAAGGCTGCCATTACAGGACGCGCACAACCAGCCGGGTCCGGGCGCGCGCTCTCCTCCTCCCGCTCCCAGGCGACTGGACCCTCTGGACCCAGCGACCGGGGCTCGGAGCAGGAGCAGGAGAAGAGGGACGGAGCCTCCCAGACCCGGGCTGGAGCCGCTGCCGCCTCCGGGCTGCGGATGGAGCGAGAGGCCCCAGGAGGACGTGGTGCCCCAAGCCCGGGGCGGCCAAGGCCTCCCTCGCCCTGCTTCCACTGGCAGCAGCTGCTGCCGCTGCCCCCCTCCCGCCCTCTGTTTACCTGCAGAAGCCGAAGAAGAAACGGGAGGAGGCGCGTCCAGTCTTGCAGAAGCTTTTGAGCGCGGTGGTTGTTGCACCGCTACGGAGCATGCTGGACTCAGCCCAGAGGAACATGCCCAGTGGCAGCGGCTGGGCCCATGAGCCCCTTCCGTGGCGGCTCTCGATGGGAACCCGTAACTTAGATGCTATGTACACACGCAGGATACAACACTTTGAAAACATTTTGAAAACTATATGGTGTGAGTCCTGGGCCCCAACAGTTCTCAAAACTGCTATAAACTGTTTTAAACGGTTTTAAAGCAGCAGTGTAGATAGGCTCTTAGATTAGGCTGATCAGATAAAATCCAGGTCACGTCTCATGTAACTTTAACAGTTGTAGAGAAAAGGGAATTTCAGCCAGGGTCATTCGTTTGCAATTAGTTCCTGGTGAAATTCCCTCTTCATCACAACAGTTAAAGGTGCAGGCACTATACTAGAGTCACCATATACAAAAGAAGGCAGGGCCCTGCAATTTTAATTGTTGTGATGAAGAGGGAATTTCACCAGGAACTAATTGCATACAAATGACACTGGCTCAAATTCCCTTTGCTCTACACCTGTTAAAGTTACATGAGCCCTGACCTGGATTTTATCTGGTCACCCTATCTTAGATACTATGTACAAGCGAAGCCTAAACAAACTTCATTAACCTGGTGCCCACTTCCGTCCCCCCCCCCCCCATTGTTTGGCCAACTCTCAGCATTCCTGACCATTGGTCATGCTGGCTGGGGCTGATGAGAGATGTTGTCCCAAAACATCTCGAGGTCACCAGGTTGCCTACGTTTGGTGTAACGTGTTAATATCCAAAGGGAACTAAAACATTTGCAGGGTAAAAAGATCATTATTGGCACTGTACAAAAAGTCCCCAGAGCGGGAAAGACAGAAATGTGCAGTGCTCTTGTACTAACTGCCCTGACACTGGCAGCATTCCGACGACACGATAATCAATGGATTGGGGGGGGGGGGGGGACAATAGTCCGTTGTGTTGATTATCGTGTCGTCCGAATGCTGCTAATAACTTACTGTCCGTTGCCTCTTCCCCCCTCCGTTGCCTAAAATGCCGTCCGAATGCTGCTAATAACTTACTGTCCGTTGCCTCTTCCCCCCTCCGTTGCCTAAAATGCCGTCCGAATGCTGCCGATCAGCATCACAATGGACGATTGTTCCCCCACCCCCCTCCGTTGATTATCGTGTCGTCCGAAACCAGCCAGACAGTAGATAAATGATCTCATTATAACATGTTGGGCCAAAATTAACAAGATGACATTCAGCATGAATGTAAAATCATGTATTTACATCAAAGGGATAGGTATGGGATGGGGGAAGATGTGGTTTAGCAGGTGTTCATGTGGAAAGAATACGAACTGATGTGATTACACGGGAGGAGAGGGGCAAGGAAAGGTCCTGCTCTGTTTCCCAGGGCTCCTTTAAACGGTTGAATAGAGTTGAATCGAGGGAGCACCTCCCTCCCTGGCATGTGTGCTTGCTGTCTGTTTTCTCACGGCCCACAGGAAAACCAGGACTTACTTCTGAGTAGAAGTAAGTTTTTGCTGTTAAGTTTACAATCCTCATCACACTTACTTGGGAGTAAACCCCATTGAACACATTGGGACTTACTTCTGAGACATGGGGATTGGATCTGCCTCCCTTTGTTGCTATCTGAAAGGCTCTCATGCAGAAGATGTAGCAAAGGTTTGGGGCTGGGGCTGCATCCCCATTAGTCCAATAGTTAACCTGACCATGAGCTTTTGAACATCCCTCTAGTTCCAATGCCATATTGTAACAAAGACCCTCTTCACACGAAACGTTTACCGTGTACTCGTGGTTGATTGCTCATGGAAGTTTATGGGTCCTTTTCACAATGTCATCAACCTCCGCTGTTTCTCCTGTTGTTTTGAAGCTTTATTCCAATTTTGTTTAAATCACCAGTAGTGCAGTAATAAATATAACCTGCCATCAAAGAGGTGGTGTATTTCTGGAATCACACAATATTGCAGTGACATTTACTGGTTGTATAAAGGAACTGGTTGTCACTTGCCAACAAAGGGAATGCCCCCCCTCCAAAAGGGGAGGAGAAGCACATGTATTGTTTACATTCAATGATTAAAAGTATAAAATTATATAATAGCACAGAAATTAATATAAGAAACAAAACAGTACAGAATATAAATAGAACATAAACTAAAAATAAAATAGAAACGACTGAAGAATATACAGCAACCCCTAACTGCCCCACTAAAATTACACACCTTTGAACTGCCCCAGAAGTATAACATCTCAAAATGCGATAAGGATTGAACCATAGTCTCATAGGCGTAAAACAGTTCAAAAGTCGAAGGCAGAACATATTAAATAGGAACTACATAAAACAATGAACATTAAAAATTATTGCCATCAGCACGAGAAAGGAGAAGCCTCACAAAAACCTAAGAGTACAAAATTGGAAGAACAAACACACAGGAAGCTTAAAAGTCAAAAGGAAATTTCCCCATCTCTTAGGAGCAAAGCTGTGCTGAGACACAAAGTCCAAGCCCAGGAAAACTATGGGAAAACGTAAGGTCTTGTGAAGTGAAAGAAAAGGAGCCATAGCACATAAAGCATTGCTGTGTGTTCTTTTCCCCTCATATAACTGTGTTCTCATAGCACCCCAATGTTACTGCTAACTCACATTCTCTTAGGGTGGACATGTGTCCTACTTTACAGAGTACAAGTTGTAGCCCTCCTTGAAGGGCTATAAATTGTCAGAAGGCTGTCCTTTATTTGAAGGTGTCATCTACTTGAAGGGCTATACACTCCAAGTCCAATTTAAATATAAAGAACAGTCAAGAGGGAGAGCAGAAGCCTTTATGTTGCCCATCAATAGCTAGCACCTGGACAACAGTCACGCCAGTCACTTGGACACAGTCTTCCCCATTACGGTGAGATAGAATCATAGAATAGTAGAGTTGGAAGGGGCCTATAAGGCCATTGAGTCCAACCCCATGCTCGATGCAGGAATCTACCTTAAAGCATCCCTGACAGATGGTTGTCCAGCTGCCTCTTGAATGCCTCTAGTGTGGGAGAGCCCACAACCTCCGTAAGTGATTCCATTGTCTTTTGCTCTCAGTCAGGAAGTTTTTCTTGATGTCCAGCCAGCATCTGGCTTCCTGGAACTCGAGTCCATTATTCTGTGTTCTGCACTCTGGGTTGTGTGACAACCTCTGTGTGACAACCTTTCAAGTATTTGAAGAGTGCTATCATGTCTCTCCTCAATCTTCTCTTCTCCGGGCTAAACATGCGCAGTTCTTTCAATCTCTCCTCATAGGGCTTTATTTCCAGACCCCTATTCATCCTCATTGCCCTCCTCTGAACACACTCCACATTGTCTGCATCCTTCTTGAAGTGTGGTGCCCAGAACTGGATGCAATACTCAAGATGGGGCCTAACAAGTGCTGAGTAGAGGGGAACCAGTACCTCGCGTGATTTGGAAGCTATACTTCTATTAATGCATCCCAGAATAGCATTTGCTTTTTTTGCAGCCACATCACACTGTTGGCTCATATTCAGCTTGTGATCTACAACAATTCCAAGATCCTTCTCGCTTGTCGTATTGCTGAGCCAAGTATCCCCCATCTTGTAACTGTGAATTTGGTTTCTTTTTCCTAGGTGTAGAACTTGGCATTTATCCCTATTAAATTTCATTCTGTTGTTTTCAGCCCAGCGCTCCAGTCTATTAAGACTGATAGATTTACTGATGCAGAGATAACATGGGAGAGAAGACAGGGTCAGTCTCTCACTTCATGCCAGGCTTTTGAGCTGCTCAGAAGCCACAAAAATAGATAATCACTTCTTCTGAGTTTCTTCAAAGATCAGCATGAAGTAAGACTAACTCCCTCCTCTTACCTGAGTCCTCTGCACATGCCAGAAATTTTGAGCAGAGATGGGGCCCAAGCCAACCATAAATAATGGCCAGTTACCCAGACAACTCAAACTTGGTGGGCCCTTATTTGAATATGATTTTGCAGGTTGTTATACTCCAATCTAGACACAAGATCCTTTGGTCTTAGTAAATGTCTGAAGAAAGGGTCTCAAGAACATTCACTGAATACAATAGAATGGAAAACAAATTCTAATTAGTTGATATTACATAGCTAGGAAATACAATATTGTACCAACATTTGCCAGGAAATTTATGGAGGCAAGTAGAACAAGATAAATGCAATATATCAAGGACAACGAATAAAGATCTCGAGATTTTGTTGAATATTCAGAAATGGTAATATTAGTGAAACCTAAATGTCTTATGAACTACAACTGAAGGCTTTGAAACAATAGGAAAGTTACTGGCAGGATGGTTCAGGGTTCTTCCTCCTTGAAAAGCACTGAAGAAGGTGCATGTGGACCTTCTCCCTCAGTTAAAAGTGAATAGGGCAGCCTTGTTGGCAAATAGCAGAACTGGACTGAATACGATCAGCCTTGTAAAATGAAAAAAAAATCAAACAGCTTTTTTAAAAATAAATTTTGAAGTAGTTCTACTATTAAAATGATTTGCAGTTTGCCTAATGAAATTTACAATGTACCAGGTTTGCTGCTGTTAGCTGTCTAAACAATTATTGAGTCAATCTTGTATTTATTTTGTTTTGCAGTTTTAATATAAATTGCAGTGGCCAGGGTGACTAGCCAATAATACATTTCCACTTTACTATTCCACAAAATAATAATAAAGGGACAATTATTTCCACTTTCAAATGATGTTTATTCAAGTAGAACCCAAGTATTTATGTACGTTTTATATGATGCGAGGTATTAATCAAAACAAAATAAGAATGGTGTTGAAAACTATCAATACAATCCAACAGTTTGAATAGTAATTTCAATGCCAATATACACTGAAATTTTATACATATATATATAAATATATAATACCACATGAATCTTTTACTTACCCCCATTCAACATTTGGAAACATAAAAAAGGCTCAGCATTGCAAAGCTTGTTGCTCAAACAAGTCTCATTGTTTTATTCCACTATACTCTCTCCAGTAGTGCAGTGGCGTAGCAAAGCATTTATTAACCGGGTCCTGTGGCTTCACGGATGCTACTGTTCACCTGCTCTCAAGCAGTTGGTGTAGTTTTAGAAGACAATGCTATAAAGCAAACCTTAGTAGAAGTTGGTGATAACTGACATTAGAAGTAGACAACATCTTAAGATACAGACATTTAACTTCAGAAGCAAGCACCCAGAATTTAAAAGCTTGCCAACAGATTACTGGATCAAATTCATGTCAGTTGCGAACTTACTGAAACAAACAGAAAACCAACAGGGATGAAAGATGCCCATTATTTAAATATCTTGGTTAGAGTCAGGTAATCTAACATATCAGCACTGAACTACGGAAGCCTGCTTCCTAAACTGTATTATAGTTTTCTGCGCTCAGTGTTGTTTTGAAAAAGAAATAGCATTTGTGGCAATTCTACGAAGTATCCACATTTACTCATTGTCTGTTTGTGCTGATTCTGGCGGGGACGTCTCTGAATCTGTAATACAAGAAATGAAAACAAAAGGTATTCTCACTGAAACACAAACAATAAACTCTTCGCAACAAGTTCTTTTTAATCTGAACAGAGAGCAGGTCTTTACTCTTGTAATGTTTCCCTTGAAATGAAATAACAGCACAGGAATTGGGGCATTTCGTCCTCTTTAAAGGAGTCTTTACTCTCATTCCTTACTCATTTTAATTTCCTTTTTAGTGTGACTGTAATATGGTAATAAAAATATTGTAGAACACATTTAAGCACCTTGGATTTTTGAAATATGCTATGTAAATGCTAATTATTACACACTATTACAAAGAAGGACATTAACTGGGTTCATATACTTGGCATGCAGGGCTAAACAACTGCTTTTGCCAGGGTTGGATCCAGATTTAGCCATATCTAGAATAGGCCCACTGAAATCAGTGGGACTTAAGTTAATCAAAAGTAACTCATGATTTCAATGGGTTTACTCTAGGTATGACTAAATCTGGATCCAATCCCTATTGTATTAATAAAACCCAAGACAAAAAGTGTGTAATTCTTAGGAAAGAATTCAGCCATATGGCTGAAAGGAAACAGGAAGCATTCCTGGGTTGGTGTATGTAGTGTCACTAACATTCTGCTTTTCTTTTAAAATAAGAACATAAACATGTTTATCAATCAAGGCACAATTATTCATGTCAGCCTTGAACAGTATTCTTTTAACATATGCATGACACAGATTATCATGTAGAAATCTAGTTGTGCCTCTACCAACTAGATCAGGGTGAGCAATTCGTGGCCCTACAGATGCATTGCCTTATTACTCCCACTATCCCTCACCATTGGTTATGCTGGCTACACAGGGCTGATGAGAGCTGCAAGACAAAACATTGGGAGGACTGTGTTCTTTAATTGTATTCTTTTAAGATTTAACATAATGAGTTGCTATACTTTTTGATATCCTTACATTCGATGGCATTCCCAAGTCGCAGATTTCTTTAAATCTATGCAAATAATGTCCTAGCACCAAAAAATACATCCGTATATGTTTAACTAGGCTGATAAAAACCAATTTAGTCAGTGCCCATGCATGTTTGCTTAGCTCAGTGGGGCTTGGTCCTAGGTAAGTTTACATATGATTGCAACCATGTAGTGCAATTCTACATATGCTTATTTTGAAGTAAGTCCCATTAGTTTCCATGGAGCTTACTTCTATGTAAATGTGCATAGGACTCTAGTCAATACATAGACTAAGTCTAGATGACATGCCGCGGGCACCAGTTTGCATATCCAACTCCCTCTTGGGAAGAGTGTGTGTGTTTAACCCTGGCACAACCCACACTCGTCAGATCTGGACAACACAACAACTCCTGAGTGGTGGTTGCATATTAAAACTGGTGGCCGCATATGCCATAGCTTCACTCTGGTTAATAACCCATGGTGGGCTGTCATGTCATACAAACAGCCCGACAGAAAGTTCATTTTCCTAATTTGGATTATATTTTCCTTTGTCAAATGTTTCCTGCTTTGCTTCCAGTAGACCTCTGTGGCATGGAAAAGTTTAATTAACTTTCATACAATGATCCTTCCTGTCCCAGCTGTCTTGCTAATAATTCCCCCCCTTCTTACCTTCTCCACTATAGCACTGATACAGTCCAGTGGAGTACTGTGGGTACCTTCCTATGTTCACTCTAGTCTCAACAGACACACACAATGCAAATACAACCCAGCCTTCCTGCTCAGGATCTTCTCCAACATGGAATTAAATTCTAGGAGATATTTTGGATGCAGTGAATTCTGCCTAAATGCAAGCAGTCAACCTAGATGCCAACCCTACTATTTGTGTGTGCTTTACAACAACTCTGCATTTTTCTTCAGCTTGTAGTCTTTCGTATAATAGGGCCCAATCTAGAAATGTACACGTGGCACATCTGTGTATATTGTTGGGCTTTCATTTTGTTTCTCTGAACAGCAGTTCCCCCTGCTGCATGGTAAGCAGCAGCTGCGTTGCATTTTAAAAAAGAGCAGAATGTGATACAGTGCAGAAAAACTAACTAACAAAAACAAAGGCCATTACATCTGCTGATCTTTGACTCATTCTTCTCAGGATTGGGGCCAGTATGTAGAATGTTCATTTATTTTACCATTCTTTGGTTGGGGGTCATTGTTATTAAACATTTCAAAGCACGACAAGAAAGAAATTGAAAATAAATGAAATGCTGTTATCTCCTCTTTGGATATGCCTTGAAATAATAATTGGGAAAGATGAGGAAACTTTCCACTTCTGGGACTTCTTATACCAAATTACAAATACCTATTTGAATACATTTGCAGCATGGACTGATGATAAAGGAAGCTTAATGTTTGGGGGAAAGGGGAGGGGCTGCTGAAGAGTTGATTGGAAGGCCCATCTCGCTGTGAGTACATGTGGACACATCTGCCCGCGAATGGATGGGAGAATAAAATGAAATACATATAGCAACCGTCACTCTATTCAAGTCAAAGGATTTTGCCTATAAATAGGTAATGAGAAGTAATGATTAACATTAAAAGCATTTGTAATAAGCATAAGCCTTGGTTTTTAAAAAAAGTTACTTCCGCTCATTAAATTTTCTTGACCATGTAAGAAAGGGAGTGTATGATTCTTATGTTCTGTTAAGGCAGACATGGGCTGTTACAGAAGGGGTCTTGGGTGGCATACATTCTGAGGTTGAAGAGCGGCTTCTTAGGCTGGGCACCCATTTCAAATCCAGACTGAGATCTAGGTTTTCTTTTGTGTGACAGTGTATGTTTCCTAGCTTTCTGCCTCTTTTCTATTTTCTTCTGGTACTCACTTGGAGGAGGAAGAGAATCTGCAAGAAACAATGAAGAAGGAATCCTTTACTCAATATGCATTCATGTAATTGCATCAACCTAAACTGCTTTCATGATCCTCAAAGTATTTGTTGGGGTGAAATGAACTATAATGGAATCTAGACCTATGGAAAACCTTTGAATGCAATGCAGAGGAAAAGAAGCCACAATGGCTTCTTTACCTGGACTGTGCATGCCGCTCGCATGCCCACCATTTCCCTAATTACCCTCACCATGGGGCAAGTCATGGGTTGTCCATATCCAGTGAGGTGAGCGGCAGGGTGGCTTCCAAACCACCCCATAATCCCTACAAGCCATGAACTGTGGGAGGGTTTGGCAGCCACCCCTGCTGTGCATCTCGCTGGGTTTGGACAGCATAGCAACCCACACCATGGCGAGGATAATTAGGGAAATGGCGGGCACATGAGCCTCTGATTGCCCAAACCCGGTCAATATGTACCAGGATATTTGTAGGGGCTTAGTTCTCTAGAGTTATTTTATTAGAGGATGACTCTTTGCAAGAACAGCATTTCGTCAGATATATATTTAGATGCTGTCTATCACACGATAGTCATTTAAAATGAGGTTTTCAATGGACAATAATCTAAAAACAATTACATTATGCTTCAATTTTAACATAATATTTGCAACTATTTGCAACTGAAATCAATGGCAATGATGTTCAAGTTATGGGTATGGTTCTTTGTGTGCAATGAAGCTTTCTTATTGTTATTATGTTAGGCTATAATTGAGTGCAGGTTAATAGGATTTATTTACAGAACACTGTGTTAAGATTCGGTGCATTAACATACAATACTCAAGTACACCGTTGTCTTTATGCCTTATAGATAACCTATTCTAACTCCTTATCACAAAGAAACCACATAGAAGCTTTATGGGGGAAACATTGAATGAATAAGCTATGAACCAAAGTCCAGTTTCAAGAATTTATTTACTGGGTTGTTTCATGATTTTAAGGGATGCATCTAAATACATCTAGCTTTACTGCCTATTTTCAGTCATTACTACATCTTTCTATTTCAAAAAGGAGCGGTAACACATTACCATTAGGATGGGAACTCTTTTTCTCCCACTCATCGCGCTGCTGAAGCCACTCATCTCCATAACCACTGCTGATCAGTTTGCTAAAGTTTACAGGTTCATTTTTCTTGTGAGCAGGCCTACAGAGAAAACATCAAGGAAGAACTTTCCTTAAAATTCTAGTTCTGAATCCTTATAGCAAAACTAATGCCCAACATTTTTACATGTATTACGTTGAAATATGTCGCCTGATAACAAATTATAATGCAAATAATAAGTCAGAAACTGTTTTTAGAAGAATGCTATCAAACAAAATGGTAAATGCTGGTTATACGACATGCCACAAACACTACCTTATCAGTCAAATGAAATTCTCCACTATTGTTAACGAGAACAAATAGTAAATATTGCCATTGTTAAGAGCCAGGTAACTTGCAGAACTCATAAAAGAAAACTTCGGGCTACTTCACAAAACCTTTTCTGAATAAGCGTATAGAAAAAGGCATATGGAAGATTCTGCATGCCTTTTTTGCTGCATGTACATGCATTGGGAACGTACTGATCACCACAACTTCCCAAACCCGGCACATGAATGCAAGAGTAGCTGCGATCCAAACAATTATATTAAATGGGCCCAAAGGAATGCCATGTCCGGTGGGATTGTTTTACTTTTTTCCTTTAAACTTCAGGATTCCATGCCATCTCAAAAGGTGTTTTTGAATTCCCCTTTATTTCAAAAAGTGATCCAAAATGTGATCCAAAGCCCGCTGAGACATGTGGAACTTTGGCTCTTAGCTGGTAAAATAGATAGAGGGACACATATTTATTCAGGACAACATGTATAGGCGTTCACATCCTTCCCGCCCACCAGCGAAGAAGAAAATAACGTTTCATGCATCCCAAGTCAAAGCAGAAATTATTGGTAAATGTGAATGATAAACAACAGAGGACACAGAAATATATGAGCAGTTTATACAAATGTGCACACCTTGCCCATAACGTAGTTCAAAATGTTATTGTTTTCCTTTGCATAAACTGATCCTGTATGACTGTGATATTATACTTTTCATTCTCAGCTATAAAAAAATTAATCAACCAATAGCAAAACTGATTATTGTTAAGAAATGGACAAATGCAAAATAGATTAGAGTGGATTAGCGAAGTATGGCAAGTAGCACAATCATTAAAATTCGTTGGAACACTTAGATTGAGGGATGGCTAGTAAGATCCAAAATTTGTTAATAAATGGGATCTATTTATTGAATTTTGGAAATCTAATAATGATGTGGAAATTAATATTAATTCATGCTTTATTTATTAACAATTTAATTGATTTTGATGATTTTTTCTATGAAGGAATTTGTGTGACTTATGATGTATTTATGCTCCATTATCTATTTACTTATTCTATGTAATATGCCTCTGATCGTTCACTATCTATTATTTTTTCAATGAATTAATTCATTTCAAATTATCAAATTTTATCGTTTTAAATTTAGAATGTGTCATGATATTAGTGATGTTTAGATGATGACATAGTATGTATTGTAATTTGTATATAGATATAATAAAATATTTTTAGCAATATGCTTAATGTGAAGATCAACACGTAGCTAATTATGATGGTGCAGTAAAAGATTTCATATAATAAATTGTACTGGAGCCAAAGGTAACACAATATTATACCAGCTTTGGTTTTAAGCACTTGCCTAGTAGACACAGACAACAAGAGATTGCATGCAGGCAAGTAAGCAGGTTGGTAGAAAAGGGACCAAGTGCTCTGTCCTTCCCCTGTGCAGTGCAATGCAGTGGGCTGTTCTCCATCTCTCCTCTGTCAGTCCTCAAAAAAACCCACTGCAGACTAGTAACTTTTATGGGCTTGTTTACAAGGTTGCATTATGCACATCTCTACACTGGAGAGTAGAGTTAGCTGTACACGCAATCCTAGAATCTGGATTTAAAACATACTATTTATTACTAACACTGGAGGGAAGTAAAGCCTGTTTCCTCCCTGAAATTATATCATATATTACTAACATTGGAGGGAAGTAAAGCCTGTTTCCTCCATGGAATTCTTTAGTTGAAATAGGTTGCGGTGTTCTGTGCGGGTATCTTGGTGTTATAGCAGGAAGCTTTATCTGTGTGAAAAGAAAACCAAATTCAGTAGTTGACATGAATACACATAGGATTAAAACTGACTGAAGTAACAGCAAAGAAAGAAATAATATCCCGGGAGGATTTATTTATTTATTACATTTGTATACCACCCCATAGCCGAAGCTCTCTGGGCGGTTTACATGGGATTAAAAACAATTAAAAACAATATACAAAAATTAAAACAGCAAAAACATACAACATACACACAATCTGTACATTTAAAAACCACTTCAACACTTCAAAAAACTACAAAAACAAAACAAAACAAACCCAGGCTCCTCAGATATTGCCAAATGCCTGAGAGAAGAGGAAAGTCTTGACCTGGCGCCGAAAAGATAACAATGTTGGCGCCAGGCGGGCCTCGTCAGGGAGATCGTTCCACAATTGGGGAGCCACCACAGAGAAGGCCCTCTCTCTTGTTGCCGACCTCTGAGCTTCCCAGTATATTTTGTAATGCAAGGGTGGGGAACATTTTTTTCTGTTAAGAGCCAAGTTCCTTCGGGAGTAATTTGCCAGGGGCTGCATTCTGGCAGTGGGTGGGGCCAGAGCCGGTGGTCAGCAAGATTGGAATGATGGTAGTTATTTCATGTCTTTTAGGGAGCCTTTTTGGCAGCCTCCCCCCTTTGTGTCTGTGCTCTCTCTCTCTGCCACCACCTCACTTTTCTTTCTCTCTGCCACTCCATTTTTCTTGCTCTCCCCCTCCCCACTGCCACCTGCATCCCTAGGACTTGCCCTCCCATCTAAAAAATATTTTTTAAAGCCTGTCAAAAGTTCTTAAAGATACCAAGATAAAACAGTTGCTATGCCCTGAGATGTGCGTGTGTGTGCATGTATTATCTATCTCGGAATCCTATGCAAACCAGATTCCACCACTTTTGCTACGATGAGAGAAAGCAAGACAGACTGGGAGGCAGGCAGGTGTAGGAGGAAGCTCAAAGCATCTTTTTAGAGGATGCTATGTCACTCTAGCAACCATGATTACCGGCCTGGCCTACGAGCTTGCTGGTGCATCTCATGGCAGTGATGGCTGAATTGTGCCGGACTGGGTCAAAGTTGATGCCATGAGCTGCAAATTTCCTGCTATAATGGATGTAGCAAACTTTCAGCATCCTGTCATTTTTATGAGGCAAGGCTGCACTTTTGCACCCAAACAAATGTGTTCTGACTAGTTCCTGATACATAAGGAAAGTTTGAGATGCAGCAACCAGACTGTGAACTATTGAGGGGGATCTGTTTCAGGGCTGTGGGACCCTTTTCCCGAGCCCCAATCCAAATTGGCTCCAACATAATGTGTAGTTTGGCCCTTAATGTTATATTAAAGAATTACAAAGTTTGTTGCCTTAGGGCCAAACAACATATTACATTAAATGTATCTTTGCATTGAATAGCATTAAAATTGCAAATAGCATCAGGTGATGAGCGTATAATTATTGGGATCACATCAGGTGTGTGTGTGGATTAAACCCTTTCCTCCCCTAATTAATACTGAAGAATATCCCCCTTCTAAAGGTGCCCTGCATTGGAAGAAAAACCTTCATTGGCGCCCACTGTCAAATAATGGGTAAGCACTGCATCAGTACCACCATTAAATACTGTTAAGAGTAGCCAGGGTTTGTTATTTATTGGGAAATGAGGGTTTGAAGCTGATTCACAAATGCTGGTTAAGAATGAGCCTGGGTAAGTACAAGTTTATGGAGGAAACAACATTGACTCAGTGCCAATGACCTAAGTGGACATGATAGAGATTTGGAGGGAAAAAAAACTGCAATTATGCAATGATGTGACTGTCAACTCTAAAAACCTATTTCCTGGCCTAGCTGTTCTTAAAAACAGTCCATTAAACCAGGTTTCTTCTACTTCTTATCAAATCCAAGTCTAGTTTTAGGGAAACTCACCTCTTCTTTTGTGCCGCTTGGAGAGTCCTCAACTTGTACTCCATTTTCCTAATGGGAAATTTTTACATAATTTTAGTAAGGAAGGTGATTAAGCTTCAATATAAAATATGTGATAAAGATATATATTAATATTGACTATAAAATTTGGCATAAACTGCAGACAATACCAACTCTTATCTTTATATACTTCAATCAGAAAATACAATATCCCACTGAAATATTTTCTAATATTAAACTGTCAATGCTGAAGAATAATACACTTGAAGCTAGTGGCATAAAATTCTTATAGAGAATTACTTAAAAACTGTAACAAAGAGTCCTGTGGCACCTTAAAGACTAACAATTTACTTATTTATTATTTAAAGCATTTCTATCCCACTCCTCAGCCAAAAAAGGCTCTCAGAGCATCCAGCAAAAAGGACAATCCCCTGCCCACAGGCTTTCAATCTAAAATGACACATACATGGGGAGGGAAGAAGAAAAAAAAAATGAAGGAGAGTGCCAGCAGGCGCCAGCTGGTGGAATGGCCCTGCTTCCCCCTCATTTCCCAGGGAGAGGGGGTAGTCCAACAGGAGCTGGCCCCAATGTCCCCTTTTGCCTTCTTTTGGCTGCCTTGCTTCTTCTTTTTCCCCCACAGGGCAATTGATGTCAGTTAGCCCAGGGGGGGAGGGGCAGAGGAAAGAGTTCAAATGGAGTAGACGGGACATATATTGCCTACCCCTGGTCTACATGGAAGAGAAGAAATTCTTCCTAGGGAAAGAGGAAAACCAACAACTGCAATATGGTAGTCATTGCCAATATGTTAGAGAGAGGGAATGTGTGGCGCTTTAGATGTTGGTGGACTGCAATTTTCATCATCCCTCACCGCTGGCTATGAGGGTTAAGTTTGATGAGAGTTGCAGTCCAACATCTGGAGGGCCACATGTTCCCCATGCCTAAAATAAGTGATGCAATCATATAGCTGCTATGATTTCCACTAAAAGTAGCAAGGATAAGATGGAAAGTCATAGACTCATCCACATTCAGCAGAAACTGAGATGCAATTGTTTCATACCTGGACTTCCAGCCCAACCACAACCATTTTGGGCAGAAAATTTGCTAATTTTAACATATAACAGAATTTTCAAAGTAACTAACAGCATCCTACACGTTTATTTGAATGTAAGTCCCAATGACTTGAATGGGACCTACCACTTAGTGTGTTTAGGATTGCACCCTAAGAAATGGAAATCATACATACTGGGCCAAATGAAGATGGCTTATAAAATACGCTTCAGTATCACTATGAATGGAATCTGAAGTGAATCTTACCTTTGACAGCTATTTAGTCTATGCTGTGGGCTATAAACCGCAGTGGAAAAGCTAGAGCTGATAAGTACTGACAGGCTGAAAAGAAGTTTTCTTCAGTTTCTTAGGACCATGTTATCATAAACATGATGTAGCTTAAAACACACACACACACATACACACACACACACACACACACCCTAATAGAAGGCTTTTAAAATAAAGTGTTAAAGAAAGGATGTTTAGGTAGGTTAATGTAACCAAACTACTAATTATATACACAAATTGCATGGAAAAATGCCCATCTATACTGCCTGATAGGCCTTGAATTCTATACCAACTTTAGCCTAGAAAGAATATTGTCTCCCTACCCAATCCAGGTGAGACAAATAGCACCTTTCAATATGTGTGTATGGGTAGGAGGTATAAGACTGAAGTCATGAAAATGATACAATCCGATTCTGGGGTTATTTCTAATTCTTTTATTTTTAAAGGCAACAATCCATGTCACATCTAGTTTGGCCCTTAGAAGCCAAGAAAATGGCCACTTTAAAAAAATGTCCCAGATTTTAGTTTTTCCTGACAGCTCTCCAAAAAGCATTAAGATTTAGATGTAAGAACATGTTCTAGTAGCTGGAAAAAATGGATTCATACTGGTTTGGATAACCTAATCTAGAATCCACAAGAGCCTAGATGTTTTTAACTTGGCTTGGTAGGAAACCCCTGGGGTTGAAGTGTTTTTGTACTGTGAAATGTCCTTAAGGGTTTGTTTTTATAACTGCACCAAATTAGTTTTTCCCTTATTGAATACACTGAGGAAGCTGGCCTTTAAACTACTATTGGTTTTTAGTTCTTTGCTTATATCTTGGAAATGCATTTAACCCTGTGGCTCTAAATAAGCAGGTACCTGCAAATTATTTAAATAAGACAAAATGAAAGATAGTGTCAGAAACGTGACATTTAAACCTGCTTGAACATTTCAGTAGTTATTTCTCAAGGTTTAGCTATAAAGGCTGCAAGATCAGTAATTCATGTTGAAGGAGCACTATCTAGGCAAAATTAATTCAATTCAATTCAAGAGTAGGTATTTTAAGCATAAACTTAATTCTCCTACAGAAATCAAAGAAATTGAAATGCTTAACTTTGCCTCAATGATATCCAGTATTACTTCAGAAAGTGAACCTAAAACAACTGAGAGACAGATGCAGCTAATGCACTAAATTAAGATACTCAGTATGTTGTGAAACTAAAAAATGAAGTACCTCAAATGACACGTGAAAGTACAAGTGGGTTGTTCAATAAAATGTTGCGGTATGAAGTGTTCCTGTTTAGGGTTCCAGCTAGTCAGCCATGGTTTCTTTCAGGAGACTCAATTCCACCCTCCTCCTCCCTACTTTTACATCCTCACCATCAGTGGGACTGGTAGGTAATTTTAGAACCTGGGTTTAATGAGCTTATGGGGGCTCCTTTTAGATGTCCAAGTGTATTACTCCACTTGTGAAGCACACACTGACATCTCTCTTCTTCCCTCCCTGCCACTCCATGCTTCACAACGGCTGCTACATTCCTGACACATTAGAGCAAAGAAACAAAACAAACTGATAAAAAAAGAAATGTGCAGTTTTGCATTTTAAACTCACTTAATTTATAGTACCATGAAGGCCTTTTCCCCCTGTGGTCCCCCTGGAATACATTGCCACTGGCGGCCCAACAGGCCCCATCATTGCTGGCTTTTAAGGCGGCCCTGAAAACGTACTATTTTACTCTGGCCTTCCTCTAATTATGTTATATCAGACTGGGTTGTAGTTCCAGTTCTCTGTTGTAAGGTTTATTTTATGTTGGTGTTCGCTGCTAACGCTTTTTGTACTGTGTTTTTGATACTGCATCTGTTTTTATTATGTATTTTATTGTTGTACGCTGCCTTGAAATGGCTCCTGCCCTGAATATCGGCCAATAAATATTTTAAATAAATAAATAAAATACTATCATGACTACAGGAATAAGGAGTTTGCTTTTACTACTCTGATGCTAAACACATTTATTTGGGAATAAACATCATTTTATTGTAGAAAAGGATGTTTTTAAAGTAAAAATTATAAAATGAGCAACTTTAACCAAGAACATGGCCAGAATTACCTTCTAATTCTAAAAAGTTTTAAAAAATAAGAGAAGAAAACAGCATTGCCTGGTGGCCATCTTCATACCCATGCTGGCCCAGGTAGTGATGATGGGCTTGTTTGCCACCATGCTCACTTGCAGTTCTCTGGATGGTCATTTTGGTGCCCCCTGGACTCTGGACCTTGGCCCCAAGGTCCAGCCTAACTGCACCACTGCCCCCACCTCAATAGTCAACCAGCATTCCATGGCCACTGAGCATGATCATTGGGCTATTCTTACCCTGCCCCTGTGCTTTTTACTAAAGAGTTATTGTTTGTCTTGAGATTTCCCATAGCCTGCTGATAAAATACTATCATGACTACAGGAATAAGGAGTTTGGTTTTACTACTCTGATGCTAAACACATTTATTTGGGAATAAACATCATTTTATTGTAGAAAAGGATAATGTTTTTAAAATAAAAATAATAAAATGAGCAACTTTAACCAGGAACATGGCCAGAACTTTTCTGTGGATGGTGCTGTATTGGCTACATAAGCATTGGCACTCTGAGACCTGAGTTTGCCATTAGTATATAAACAGAGAAATCTCTTTTCTTTGTTCTTCAAGGCCTTTATTTCACAAGAATGTCCATTATACAAATTAAGAAGGGGAAAATGATAAGAAAAAATAATAATACAATGGGACTCAATTCTGAATAAATATACATAGGATTGTACTGTCAACATGTTGCAATAATAACGACAAAATAACGACCTTTTCTGGATAACTGCAAAATTTGCAATCCTGAGGAACTTTATTTATTTGCAAAAATCAAACCCACATATTAGCAGAAAATTGTTTTTAGTATTTGTCTATTTTCTGAAGTGTACAGTAGTAACCTAGGGATATCTAAATCATACCTCTCTCTTATCTTTGTTCTCTTTGTCCTCAGCATCTCTTTGCCAAACACTTTTCATATCGAAATCAAAAGGTCCCCTCTTAGGCTCATAGCTGGGAGGTTGATCAGTCTTAAACTCCTCATGAATCATGTAGTCTGGCATGGCTGAACCCCGAGTTCTGCAGCGAAAGTTTTACCATTATCCATTACATTTTTTGTTAACAAAATTCCAGATTTGAGGAAGAAATGCAACATTCTCTTTTTTCCAACCCTCATCAACCTCTGTCAGCCAAAAGAAATGAACAATGCTCATGAAGACACATACTTACTTAGACTCATCAGCTGCTGCTGGTTTGCTATGATGGGAGTACCACTCAGGTGCACCATAAGACCCCAGGGACACTTTGCGTGGAGTAGGTGTAAAATGTCTCAACAAATCTTAAGTCAAGGACATTTAAAGAGACAAAGAGATTTAAGTACTGTGGATTTATAAAATGATAACTAAATAACATGGTTTTCTGCACACTATTAAAACAAGGGAGCAATATCAAATATGCTTTTATTCTAACCCACAACATAAGAAGGCCAAACTATATGAGATGATGGGGGACCTGTAACTGGATCTCTTATCCCTTTAAATTTTTTGGGGAAAGCAGCAGATTGGGAGTTTAGAGCTGGGCGGGGGCAGGGGCAGGGGGTTTAACTGTGTCCTGCTATGCTAATTTCCCAACAAAAATCTTTCTGAAGGTTGCTATTTGCCCCAGGGATAATTTGGGGGAAGTGGGGTTCCCCCTCCCCCCAAATTTAAAGAGACCAGACAGTCTAATGTTGCTATTTTGCTGTCTCATCTAGTTTGGCCCTAAGCTTTCTGGATGTGCATTTGAGTGCCCTTTGGTCTGCCAAAGCCCTAGACCTTGGCAGTGAGGTCCAGCCCTAGCTGCAGCATGGACCCCATTCTGATTTTTCATTACGACATTCCCCAAACACAGACATGTAAAACAAGTAAGACCTGCAACAACATAGTGCAGTATGGAGTACTCTTGTTTACTGTTCCAGTGAATCAGCCATGCTCTCCTCCAGAATGCTCCATTCCATTCCCCCTCCCACCCAATTTTCTGGAGTTTTCCTCCAGTCTTTCAGCATTCTGTGCCCACTGGCACAGTCCTCATTGCAATATTTTTGGGTGTTCCACCCTTAAAGTTTCCCCCCCCCACCACCATTTTTTTTGTTTTTTGCAAACCTCAAGGTTCTCCCAAGCGTGCCAATACCTCCCTCTTGTGGTTGTTGCTGTTTTGTTTACATAAGCAACCAGTCTCCCCTGAAGATTGGAAATAAAATATAAGATTTTGATGATGATACAGGAATTTGAAGTGACAGTGTTGTGAAGTAGGCAGCTGATTTTACAATGTTGAAAACACTATTTTACAACTCCAGATATGCCAGGTATCTGGTTGGGTTTCTGTGTTGCAGTTCAGTTCAATCTGAGAACATGCTATTGCTCTATACCATAATTTGAGGTTTATTGTCAGTAATGCATTCAAATTATAGTAACTTCAATATTCTATATAACATGAAACTGTTATGTGCATGAACGGGGGCTCTAAATTAGCAAATATTTTACATACTTTATTGCAATAGTAGGTTAGTGAGCCCTCAACTCTAATTTACTACACTTTTCTCCCCTCTGACATTTCTGAACTTGCGATTAGCGGTTCAGAGTTTGTAAGAAAAAGCTGCTGGGGAACCAAGCCAGTAGCATTAGCTGGGCAATAGAAAGCTCACACTTCGTGTACATTAACATATCATGCAGCAACACCACAAACTCTGTGGTGGTGCTGAAGAGCCATACTTTTCTTCATGTATTCTATTCTCACACCAATTCCCAAAATATTCTTATAGTAGCCTCCAGACTCTCTATATGTACTGAGCCTCTGGAAATAGCCATTATATTTATATGAATTTAATCACCAGGTCGGCCTCCTTGTTTTGCCAGCTTTACATATTCTGAGTCGGTGTCTTTGATCCACTTCCTTCGCCCCCCAAAAGTAATATCACTGTGAGGATCTCCAAAATCACCAAGACCTGGGATCTGGGATGCTGGTTGTTGTGGAACTTCAGAATTAACAAGCTCCTCTGATCGCTTTAGCGGCACATGATAATACCAATCTGTATTAACAAGAAAAAAGTAGTTGCAATAAATGCCACACAATTACTCTTGTAGCATCAGGCATTAAATTCACATTATAAGTTGATGCGATATATTGTATGTTATTGGTGATGTGTAAAATCTCTTGTGCTTTAGGATATACCCCACCCTTCAGTGGCCAGCCAGCATTCACAAGGTAGCTTACAAATATAAGAGTAAGAAATGCAAATATTACAAAACAGCTAGCAGTGCAATCCTATATATAACTACTCAGAAGTAAGCCCTATTGGATTCAATGACACTTACTTGCAGGTAAGTTTATATAGGATTCCAGCTTAAAGCAACAATCAAACAACAGTATAGCCCAAGATAAAATACCTGCTCATTCATTTGCACACTAAAAGAAATCATTACATAGTCTAATAATACTTCAAAATATCACAATAACTATGGATTACTTTTCAGTAAGATAATAAACCTTGTGACTGGGCCACACCACTTCAAACTGCAAATTGTACTCCCTTAAAATGTGTATGAAGGGTTTTTTAAAAAACATAAAACAATATATAGCATTAAAGAATGAGAATTCCTGTGCATATCATAGACATATTCAACATTTAAATACAGGATACATTTCTGCACCTAGAGCAGGAATAAGATTCTTCCCCTGGTCCCACCCCCACTACCAGAAGGGAAAAGCTCTTACCTCCTATCAGCAGCTTGATAGGAGATAAGAGCTGTTCCCTGCCGGGCAGAAGGGGTAAGACCTGGGGAGGAAGATACTGAGTGATTCAGTCTTGCTTCCTTCTGAGCAGACATGTGGAAGCTTGTCCTGATCACTAGTGAATAGGCATACTGCTTATCTTTAATTCTGAGTAGACATGCATAGGCTTGATATTTGGGATACTATTTGAAAGTACTGCTGAGTGATTAAGTCCTTCCTATTTCTAAGCAGACTTCTAAGTAAAGGCTTGTCCTGCAATTTGTGAGTAAACATGCTTCCTACTATAAATTGTAATGATGGCATTTTGTGTGGGGGACACAGTCTTTTGCCTTTGGCCTTGCCCACCACTGGAATGTGGCCCAGAGAGCTTCTTCAAAATGGAATCTGGCCCTCAGGCAAACAAAGGTTCCCCACCCTTGACGTAGAGAGTGCTGCCATCTTCATGAGAGAAGGCATACAGGCTGCTTGTTGCTTGTGAATTGAGCCTTCTGGTGAACTTTGATCTTGTTTGGATATACTAGAAGTATCCTGCCTCTGCAGTTCTTTGATCCCTCTCTTTTGTCAACCTCTTCACTTTTCCTCTCAAATGACTATGACAAAGACAATGTGGGTAGCTTAAGGCGCAGAAGTTTGAGGCTCACTCTCTAGGACTGGGTATAGTCACAATTTTGCTTGTACAAAACAAAGGCAAATGCAAAAAGCAAAACCTCTGCGGCCACAATCATATGCACACTTACATCAGAGTCAATGCCACTAAACAGTGTGTTTGTCTTCTGAGTAAACATGCCTAGGATTGCTCTATACTAAGTTACAAATAATGCATTTTATGTTACTAAAGTAGTAAAGTAAGTTTAGGTTTGATAAGAAAATATTTCACACATTTCATTTTTAGCTGAAAAGTCTGGTGGGGGTGGGTTGGTTCCCTGAAGTAAAAACCAATGGGGGAAAAGTTCCCATGGCTTCATTCTTTCTGGAAATGTATTTATGACTCTTCCCCCAAGTGGACTGCCATATGAACTGCTGTTGCCACGGCCACCATTTTCTGTACATGGGGAGGGGGGCAGATTTGGTACTGAGACTTTCAAGCTGATGATCCATACAGGATACATGTCTTATGATTATACTGCTAATCTGCTTTAGATAATAATAATAATACTTACCCGCCTCTCCTTTTGGATCGAGGCGGGGTACAACATTAATACAATAACAATATAGATCAAATAGATAAATTAATTAAAAGAGCATATAAAACAATCAACACATTTTAAAATTCTTGATTTAAAGTTCATCTGGGTAGGCTTGCTGGAAGAGGCTAGCTTTTATAGCTGCCTTAAACTCAAGAGAGAGTGTAAATTGATGAACCTCTTCCAGCAGGCCATTCCAGAGTCTGGGGGCAACAGAAGAAAAGGTCCTCTGGGTAACATTTGTCAGCCTAGTTTTGGCTGACTGAAGTAAATTCTCCCCAGAGAACCTGTGTGTGTGGGGCAGATTGTAAGGGAGAAGGCGATCCCGCAGGTAACCTGGACCCAAACCATGTAGGGCTTTAAAGGTAATAAGCAACACTTTGTACTTTGCCCGGAAACTAATTGGCAGCCAGTGAAGTGATTTTAAAGTTGATGTAATATGGTCATCCCTAGGTGTAATGGTGACCAACCTGCCTGCCATATTTTGAACTAACTGAAGTTTTGAACTAGATACAATGATAGCCCTATGTAAAGTGCATTGCAGAAGTCAAGCCTCGAAGTTACCAGTGCGTGCACTACCGTCTTTAGGTCTTCCAACTCTAGGAAAGGGAACAGCTGGCGCAACAGCCAAAGCTGATAGCAGGCACTCCTAGCCGTCGTATCTATCTGGGCTGTCATTTGGAGCGACGGATCCAGGAGCACCCCCAAGCTGCAAACACAGCCTTTCAGGGGGAGTGTAACCCCATTTAGAACTGGTTGACACACCTCCAAACCCAGGTTGGGGCCTTTGACAGTAAGCATCTCCGTCTTGTCTGGATTCAGCTTCAGTTTTTTTTTCCTCATCCAGCCCATTACCCGCCTCCAAGCATTCTTTCAGAGGAGACACACTATCCTTAGCTGATGATGTTGTCGAAGGCATAGAGAAATATATTTGGATGTCATCTGCATACTGATAGCATACCGCCCCATGCCTCTGGATGATCTCTCCTAGCAGTTTCATGTAGATGTTAAAGAGCATTGGGGATAGGATGTAAACTATTCTCAATAAGGATGTGCAGTTTTGATTACTCTTTACATGAAAAACATCACATAAGCATAAACAGTATACTTGCCACATGGTGCATATCGATTTGGGGGTCCACGGGGCTCTTTATTTGTATTCCTCATACCTGTATAGTGGGGAGGAATTTCTTTTTAAAATGAAGTATGTCACCAGATGACATATAGTAACTGTTAAAGCAGACGGAGAGATGGATGTCTTTTCCTTTAGTTAGGGTAGGTTCTCCAGTATAGAGGATGCTAGATTCTCCACCTATATATATATACACACACACAAAATTTAAAAGCAGCATGCTTTTGTATAAAGCTTTGCTCCAAACTTCAGAGCATCGTGAGGCTATTGCATTTTGTTTCAGGTGTGGACTGAAAAATGAACAGTTTCAAGGTCTACTGATAAGTTTTAAATTTACAAAACAAGAATGCATACTTAGGATTCCATAGCAGTGGGCATAACTAATGGATCCTACAGAGTCCAGCATCCCCGGAACCATCATGTTCTAGGTGGTCCACCATAAATGGGCAAGAGTCCCCTGACGATCACTTTTGCCCATCCTTGGTGTATTTCTTTGAATCCTGCAGTACTGTCTTCAGCTCCCTGTAATAACCATTTGGGGAGACAGGAAACCAGGGCTGTCAACTTGTACCTTTAACAGATGCACCACAGACAGATATTTAGCAAGTGTATCAAATCTCATCACAACACCAGCCAAAACTATACCTGTTGGATTTGTGCACATTAAAAGACACAGAGCTGACAGAAGAAGAGGAGGAAAAACCACATGCCTCCCCGCCGCTCAGCATCCCTCACCCACTAATCATGGCATCATATATGCCCACTGTTCACTAGGCCCTCCCCTGAGAAACATCATCTTTTCAAATCAAACAGGTAATTTGATGCCCCCCAAAATGGCGCTGAGCGACATAACCACTGTTAGGGTGACCATATGAAAAGGAGGACAGGGCTCCTGTATCCTTAACAGTTGCATAGAAAAGAGAAATTCAGTAGGTGTCATTTGTATGCAATTAGTTCAACTGTCGGGATGAAGCGGGGATTTCACCAGGTGCTGCATGCCTAGAAAGGACACCTGCTGAAATTCCCTTTTCTATGCCGTTGTTAAAGATACAGGAGCCCCGTCCTCCTTTCCGTAGGGTCACCCTAGTTTAACTCTCTACTTCAGCCAAATGAAGCTCACTTTGGGGCCAAAAGTCTCCCCCCCCCTCTGAAATCTATTCTACCTTGCAAGGGTGTTGTGAAGATGGAACTAGGATACCCCCCCCCCCTCGTATGAAAGGGACTCTGAGCGCCACAAAGGGAGACCTGGGCACCCTACATGGCGAAGAAAAAAAGGGGGGCTCCTCGCTGGCTCTCTGAGGGGAGGGGGGAGCCCGGCCACCTCGCCCGACCTGGGCGCCCTTTCCGACAGTCGAGGAGGGAGGGGTCTACCGGGGCACCACCACACTCGCACACGGACACCCACCGCCGCCACTAGCCGCCAGGGTCCCTCGCAGCGGCTGGGACCGGGCAAGAGGTGGGGGGGGAGAACCTCTCGCGCTCCGCTACCGGCTTCCCGCCGGCCAGAAAGTTCGAACCGAAAGCGCCGCGCCGATGGAAAGGAGGCGGCGGAGGAGGCCACAAACAATCCCCGTCTCCATGGCAACGGGGGGGGCTGAGGCTTGCGCGCGGCGTCGAAGGAGAAGGAAAGGATTGAGGGGGGAGGGGCCTACTCGGCCCCCTTCCGACAAATCAGGAGGCGGCACCGACGCCCGAGGGGGTGAGTCTTAGCCAATTGAATTCCCTCCCTGAGGAGGAGGCGGTGCCTGGGGCTTACCGAGCCGGAGAGGCGAGCTCACCCCTGTCCCCCTCACGCGTCGCTCCAAAAGACCAACCGTCGTGTCGGCTTTTCTCCTCATGCCCGTCCTGGCTTAGCTGCCTGGTTGGTGGTGGTGGTGGTTGGGGCGTTTTATGTATTAACGGTTGACCTGTGGAGATTAACGGTTGACCTGCGGAATCTCCTTTATGTAACATTTAAACCGTTTCGCATTCATGGTACTGGGGGGGGGGGCTTATGGGAGTTGTAGTCCAAAACACTTGGAGGGTGCCGGGTTGCCTGTCCCCTGGTCTAGGACTGGAACTAAGCCTGGGGGTGGGGGGGTGTCAAATGCATTCAAATGTCTTTTATGCTTTGGAGCTTACTGGCCGGCTCTGCTCTTCGAAGTCAATAATCTCCCGAGGTGGTTTGAGGATAAGATGGGATGTTCCCACGTACACAGCCCTGATCTCCCTAGAAAAGGGGCAGGATACAAGGGTGGGTGAGGGCGCTTAGTCTGTGCTTAATTGGCACGTGCAAATATATACACCTGCGTCCCTTATTAGACTTATTTACAGTTATATGGATGAGATTTTTAAAAAACGATGAAATTTCATTTTGTGTGATACTTAAAGGCTTCAGCAGACTCCAGTGAGCCTTAAGCGTACTCATTTCAGTGAGCTTTCGAGCACCCAGTTGCATAGAATGAGGCAGTTTCGAGTTGTTCTGTAATAACTTCCTATAAGTGTAAGTAATTCGAAATAGTCTAGGCAAAATGGCTCTGATGAGTTTAAATCTCTGCTTAACATCATCATCATCATAACCTGGGTTTTGGTGGGAAGACGCGACAACTAACTCTCCATTTCCTTTTGCCCGTCTTGTGAAATGGGGCATACGAGTAATCATTCATATTACATTATTCCTCCTCACAGTGTTGGAATACTTCACTCTGATTTACATGCTACAAAGTGTTGTGATGATTTATTATCAAGTGATTATAATAAACTGGGTTGCCCTGAAACTAATGGAGCACACACTAAAAAGCACTTTTGGATGAATTACTCCTTACTGCATATGGTATTCACACTACCATTTTCAAGGGCTAGTTTGACTGGAAGAAATACTAGATTATGTTTGCTGGATATTGCCCTATACTCCTCTGACTGAAAGATGATTTAACGTGCAATCCTATGCATGTTTAGGCAGAAAAAAGTCCCACAGCTCCCAGCAGCTCCCAGCATCCCCCAGCCAGCCAAAACCCAGGTTATTTCTGTCTAAACATGCCTAGGATTGTGCCTTTAGGCATCTTAAGATAAACAGCCCTTGAGGTGGAGTCAAAATGCATTCCTGCAGCAGACGATACGTGGTTTTATAGATTCTTTTAAAAAACTAACAAACCAATCTCCTATGTAAACCACCCAGAGAGCTTTGGCTATGGGGTGGTATACAAATGTAATAAATAAATAAATACTGATTATGGCCAACAGGCCATTCTTTCCTTAAACTTAAGAGTTATCAACTTTGAGATATTCCACCTGCCCTTTTGATGTTTTTACTTCAGATTTGGTATCCATGAGATAAATTTGGGTTGGTTCCATGCAAGACCTTTACTGAGCAATCACACTGCCTTGTTCATATAATTTTAGAGGAGGTTGAGAGGTTGTCTTGCATTTATAGTGGTGTTTTCCCATGACTTCCATCTTTTCTCTTACCAGAAAAAAATGGAATAGCTGCACAACGCTGTTTGGGAGTTAGTGCTAGGAAACCTGCAACAAGTCATCCTCGTTGTTTTGAGCTGCTCTATTCTGTAGAGGAACTGCAAACTTCAATTCACTACACATTTTCAAGGAGGCCAGGATAGATGTTAAACACCCTGCAACGTGATATCTCCCTTGAAGATTACATATTGGCATGAAAGTTGGTATGCTGTGTTAGGGTCACTATTCCACACTTCAATTTCACTTTGGTCCCTGAACCCATTTTGTAGGAGAGGGGAAGTATAAGACTCAACGCAATGCACTAATTCAAGACTGAATTATCACAGAAAAAACAGCTTCATCTCCTACATCCGTTTTCAAAGAAAATGAGGTGGAAAAATGCAGGATGTATATAATATATGACTTGGAGACTGATCTGTTTGAATGAAAGTTGGTGTACATATTCATGAAATTATGAATTTCA
Organism: Anniella stebbinsi; assembly: GCA_029215795.1. NCBI lineage: Eukaryota > Metazoa > Chordata > Lepidosauria > Squamata > Anniellidae > Anniella > Anniella stebbinsi. Next base: position 170,395,433 of record JARDYH010000002.1, on the reverse strand, counting down.
TGGTTAAGCCCCAGTCTTCAACCACTGCATCCATTCCAAAAGAACAAGGGAGCAAGTGAGGTCTCTCAAACACTGTCCTTTACTTGTATCAACAGACGTTGTAATACCTTCATCTTTGATTTTGTGATATCGGGCATTTTTAGAAGCTCACAAATATATGTATGACCAGCAACCAGCCCACAGTTGTCCATCTCCTTCCTTAGCTTTCTGCACTAGATGACAAAAAAGCAAATAATGCCAAAAAGTTAATAGATTTCCAGTACCTTGCAGAGCAGGTCTTTTTGATGGGTACGATACTCCATTAAAGTTAATGACCCTTCTCTCTTAAGATTGCTAGGCATATTGTTGCAAGCGTCAGATATTTTCAAAAACACCCCATTTCAATAAATTTTAATAGTTGCTTAGCTGAAGGTGCTTGCTGTGGGTGGAGCTCCAAGGATTTATAGTTGTTTCTGGGTGCTTGGCTAGTTCCCGATATTCAACTGGCATATTTGCAAATGAACAACACTTAAAAGATCCCGTAATTCTCCAGTACTTTCCCCTCACACGTGAACTGACCATGTAAAAGGCAATCCTCTGGGATTTCCTACATCTTTGGGAAAGAGGAAAAGATGAAACAGTAGGTTTGTAGTGTTTGCTTACTCAACGGTTAATTACTCCAAGATTGTGGCTTCCCCATTGCTCACAACCGAGAAATGGACTAGAGGATAGCTCCGTTATTGTGAATATTAGGAATATGGACTACATGGCAGTAATGGTCCATATTTAACATTCTATTTCTGCTGGCTAATCACAGTTCATATTTGTTGAACTCATCAGTGTGAAATCAGTAGAAAGATCTGGGGATGTTCACATATTTTATTAGGACAAAAGAATTTCCAAGCAGACACTTTGTTTTGATGTCTTCTATTGCTGAATATAAGAGTTGCACCCCAGCAACTTATCTTTAAAGATCCTTAATAATTACATGATCCAACATATTTTTAATTTACACTCCCACATTAATATGTGTCCTTCTGTACTTATATTGTTTCAGCAGCAAGTGGTAAGCACATAGAAGTATGTACGGAGTCCCAAAGTCTTCAGGGAGTAACTATCCAACCGAACACTCTAATGAAGCAGACAATGGCTCTAACAGTGACAGCTCAGACTGTGACACCCGACTTTTAGAGAGGTATGCATAATTTTCAACTTATGTTAGTATTCAAGAAACATGGAAGTAGATATGTTGAAATGTTCTCTTATTTCCCCAAATAAGAGAACTCTCAGCTCTCTCACAAAGAAGGAGTGGGAATTTTTCAGTCAAGTTGCTACGGAAGTTTTCTTTTGTTTCATTTCTGTGGATGTTGATCCAAACTACACAGGGGTATAATTTTGTTTTCTTGCTGATGCTTCTCTTATCAACTACATAGGTCATCCATCCCAATGCTGTACTATATGAACACTTCCTAAATCTTTCTCAAATCCAATTCCGAGGTGAATGTTGCCGCCCATGCATTTTCAGTTTGATCAGTCTTAAAACAAGTTGGGGTGATGCAAGAGTCTTCATGAACAGTGTAACTGCTCAGTGTGCGTGTGCATTCATGTACATAACAGGTTGTGGTATCCAAGTTAAATGGAGAAAGAGCTTTGCAAGGATAAAGAGCATGGTGCTTTTTAGATTAGAAAAAAAGATGATGGGGTAGGGCGAGAACATCATAGAAATTTATCAAATTGCGAATGATGTGGAGATCAGGTCATGGGTGTCTGCTGGAATTTTTCCAGGGGGTGGGGGGCAAAGCTGAAGATTTTAACTTTATAGGCCGTTGTTATCACACACACGGTTTTAAGCACACTCACCGTGACTTTGATCCACTTCTTCAGCGCCTTGACTTGCATGACATTGTCCCCCTCGTGCTGTTCTCGCACCCTGAGTGCTCCATTTTTAGTTTCTGTTTTGATTTAACCCTGAACGGGCAAAGTCCATTTCAGGCAAGTTCAACAGGCTGAGCTGAGGTATCGGAGCAAAAACGACCACGTGTAATTCAAAACGCTAGATTCGCATAGGAAACGGAAGGGGAATGCGCAGAAGCAACCCGGGGGGGGGGGGGTGGAATGGTATGTGTGATAAAGGCCTTAGAATGGGAACACCATTAAATGGTTGATAGTTGGAAGAAAGTGGGTGGGGACAGGCAAAGAGGGCATAGCATTCTAGGTAATCCTGAAGGGCTGGATTGGGACCCGGACCTAGGCCTGAGGTTCTGCACCTCTCAATTAGAACCTGAAAGCTAAAGGCTTGGCGAACCTCAAGATTCAAGTTGTTGATAGACCAGAACAAGGACATTACACTGACTGCCCTAGACCAAGAACATTGTATTTAAGGAAGTTTTTTAAAGATAAAAGACGTAACGCTCTGAATGTTTAAATAAATGCAATTAGTTAAGTTAAACCTTTTGTTAATTTGATTTTTCTCCATGAATTGTTTTTCCAGGTAACTAACTTGTATAATGCATTTTTGAATGTTATTTTCACTAATATATTATTATTATTATTATTATTATTATTATTATTATTATATTTATATACTGCCCATAGCCGAAGCTCTCTGGCCGGTTTACAAAAATTAATAAGTGTAGAAGATGATTTCTGAAAGGGCAGGGGAATAGTTTGGCTGTGACTACTGCATCATGGGTAAGTTGACCATATGAAAAGGAGGACAGGGCTCATGTAACTTTAACAATTGTAGAGAAAAGGGAATTTCAGCCAGTGTCATTTGTATGCAATTAGTTCCTGGTGAAATTCCCTCTTCATCACAACAGTTAAAGTTGCAGGGGCCCTGCCTTCTTTTGTATATGGTCACTCTAGTATAGTGCCTGCAACTTTAACTGTTGTGATGAAGAGGGAATTTCACCAGGAACTAATTGCATACAAATGACACTGGCTGAAATTCCCTTTTCTCTACAACTTGTCTACAACAAGTTACATGAGCCCTGCCCTCCTTTTCATATGGTCAGCCTAATCATGGGTGGAGCCTGTTAGACAAAATGAGCAGAGCAAGTAGCAAAATCTCAAGGCAAGTAGAAAATATCTGCCCCCTTGATTCTGGTGACGCACCCTGAGATTTTACTCCAGAGATTCTAAGAAAAAGGCTGATATCCAGATCAGGCTCTGAAGACCCATCAAAGAGCATGCTTTCTACTTATTTCTTAATAAAATTATTTCTTAAAACTTAGGTCCTACCTTTCCATGATACGACTCAAAACAGCTTATAAAAGTATCAGAATATACAACCGAATAATAACATCCAAATAAAAACAATACAAAACAATTCCTAGAAAAGAAAAGCAGGTAAGCTTTTATGGACTACAGCACTTTATCAGATGCAAAGGAAGTGTTATTCTGAGTTGCAGGTGTGTATGTGTGTACACAGATGATAGGAGCACTAGATTGAATGGATTGAAGGCTGGTTTAGAGCTAGACTTAGTCATACTTTTGGAGATCTGCTGAAATCATTTGGACTTAAATTAGTCATGACCAACTTCAGTCCCATTGATTTCAATGGGTCTACTCTAAGTATGGCTGTAAGTGTGGATCCAACTGAATTTCTATCAACGGCTTATAACCATGATAGATAAGAGAACCAGAATATTTTTGAAGAGCATATACTGAGGACAAATTACAGGTGACCTTTATGGCATGATTGGGTTCTTCAAAATGTATGTTGTTGGCTACTGTTGGACACAAAATACTGTACTTGATGGACCTTTGATGTGAACCATCTAGGCAGCTTGTGCTCTTATGTACTTTTTTCATCTAAAGCCTTTTTCACTTTTTAGTTTGTCCCGAGGACAAAAGTCACTTGGCAGCTGTACGGATAGCCACCCTCTCTTCAGTCATAAAAGGAAAAATGCACAGTTTCCATGCCCACCCAAGAGTAAGTTGAATTGTTGTTATTGCTTACTTAATTATAATTGGTTGGATTCAGACTTCATCATATTTAGAGTAGACCCACTGAAATCGATGAGACTGAAGTTAATTCCAATTATCTTGGTGGGCCTATTCTAAGTCTAAGATTTTACCAAAGTTGTTTATACGTTTTTAATATTTCTGAACCTGAACAGATGTTAATCTGGCAAGATCGTGCAGAGTTTTCAGATCAATCCCTGCTACTTATCATTAAAATAACAATCAGAAAAATATATTTAACATCCAGGTTGACTAATTTAATGTATTTTGTATAGTGAAACACAGCCTTCCTTTTTATTCTCTATCCTTTTACTTTGAAATAGATTTAGAAAGCTCAAGAGTTCATTTTGTGATTCCTATTTAAAGACACATATGTTGGTCCATTAAAAATTACATATTTGCCTGCTTTCTCCAGATTTGTGGGGCTCTAGCCAACAACAACCCATCTTCATAACACAATGGCTTTGCAGTGTTCCCCTGGGTGATTTGAATGATGTCAAATTACATTTCCTTGGTGGCTGAAGAGCCCGATCTTAATTTAATGAGATTAACAAGGCAACAAAACCCTGAATTAAACAGCTTGTCAATAGAGGCATGGTTTAAAATAATAATAATAATAGTAATAATAATAATAATAATAATAATAATAATAATTTATTTCTTACCCGCCTCTCCGTCTGGATCGAGGCGGGGAACAACAACATGATAAAATACATAAAACTGATTAAAACATGACAAATATTATTAAAACTGCATAAAAAATCCTAAAACATCCTAAAAACATCCTTAAAACATTCTAAAATTCCACTGGATATGCCTGCAGGAAGAGAACAGTCTTTATAGCTTTCTTAAATTCTAAAAGACTGTTAAGTTGACGAGTCTCCTCCGGCAGGTCATTCCACAGTCTGGGAGCGGCAGAAGAGAAGGTCCTCTGGGTAACTGTTGTCAGCCTAGTCTTGGCCGACTGCAGTAAGTTCTTCCCAGAGGACCTGAGCATGCGGGGCGGATTGTATGGGAGAAGGCGATCCCGCAGGTAACCTGGACCCAAACCATGTAGGGCTTTAAAGGTAATAACCAACACTTTATACTTCGCCCGGAAACTAATTGGCAGCCAGTAGAGCAATTTTAAAGCTGGCGTAATATGGAGAATATTCATTTTTAAATCATCAGTGAGATTACCTAATGAAAAATCTCAAATGCAGGAATTTTTAAAAAAAATCAAGGTTAACATTAACTTTTCATGATTACATAGGTATTTCTGAAATACCTTATACCAGGGATCCTCAAACTTTTTAGTCCGGTAGGCACATTCAACATTTTGACAAAGTGTTGTCATGGGCACTTGCACCAAATGGTTGCCTGTTCACAAAATGGCTGCCATGGTAAGTGTGGCCAGTCACAAAACACCCATTTCCCAGAAGGCAGACAGGTGTGACTAAAAGAGAAGTAACTTGCCCCAGAACCTGAGCTCCAAAACATCAAAAAAACACTCTTTTGATCCCACAATTCTCAGCTCCAACTTTCATTTCCCAGAAGGGAAACTGATGAGGCTCAGAGACAAGTAAATTGTTCAAGAAACTGAGTTCAAGATCAGCTCTGCCCCAAATGCCAAATCATATATTTTTACCTCCACAAAGCATAGGATGACCAGATAAAATCCATGTCAGGGCTCATGTAACTTTAAAAGTTGTAGTGAAAAGGGAATTTCAGCCAGTGTCATTTGTATGCAATTAGTTCCTGGTGAAATTCCCTCAGGGCCCTGCCTTCTTTTGTATATGGTCACTCTAGTATAGTGCCTGCACCTTTAACTGTTGTGATGAAGAGGGAATATCACCAGGAACTAATTGCATACAAATGACACTGGCTGAAATTCCCTTTTCTCTACAACTTGTCTACAACAAGTTACATGAGCCCTGACCTGGATTTTATCTAGTCAGCCTAACAAAGCACATATTTATCTCCACAAATACCCATTTGCAGAAAGAAAACTGGTGATTCTTAGAGAAACACTACCCTCCCCCCAAAGAAATACCAGGCAAAACACTCCCTAGCTCCCCAGAAGGCTTCTTACCACCCCTACGTTACCTGTTTCTTTTTTTCTGGGCAGCTGGGTACACTTTAAAACAAAGCACTGGCCTGCAGCCATCTGCCATTTTATTTTCTAAAAATACTTCTAAGGGTAAAGTGGGAAACAATAGGCTTCCTGGAAATAAAATTGGTGCTACCTCACTTTGTTACTTTACACTTCATTTCTATGTTGCCTTTCAGCCAAAAGGCACCCAAAGTGACTCACTGCACCATCAGGCCAGAAATACTGTATTTGTGTATGTGTATATATATTCAGACAATACACTAAATACAAGTATAAATCAGAAATATCACAACAACTATTTAAAACTCAAACAACAACAGGCCTGAAGCCCGAACACACTTTCGTGTCCAAAACCAAAAACACCAAAGGAGAGCTGGAATAATCCCTATCTCCTTATAAGGTTTCCCAGGCAGGGTGATGGAACAGAGCGGGGGTGGGAGGGTGATTGCCTTGGTTGGAACAGCATCTCTTCCCTGAAACAGTGACTCCAAAGTTGCAGCCTTGCTTATAAGGTCTCCGATTAAGGATGGGTGGAGTAGGTAGAATAGCTCACCCATGGTGGAACAGCATTTCTGGCCTGATGGTGCCTGCCTGCCTGCCTCCCATTTAAAATTTCTTTTAATAGTATTTTAAAAAACTTAACCATTTTAAAAAAATTAGGATGGGGGAGGGAGCCTGGTGAAGTCCAAGGGATGTGTCAGCAGGCATGTTGGCGCCATAGGCAACACATTGAGGATCCTGGCATTATGTATACTATGAAGAAAAAACCTATAAAAATTTTAGTGTTTTCTTTATTTCCAAGGCCACACTCCCATGCATACTTACTTGGGACTAAGTTGTACTGTACTCATTGGTCCCAACTTCTGAGTCAATATGTGTAGGATCAGGCTGTACAGCTGTGATCCTAACAGTGCAATCCTATATATGTCTACTTCCAAGTAATCCCATTCAATACACTAGAGTTTATTCCCAGGTAAGTGGGAATGAGATTCCAGCCTAAGGCACTTAAATTTTATTGAATGTATTAGGATAATAAATATCAAGTTTGGGGAAACTTCCCATGCTTGGCTCCTACTACAGATTTTCCCTATCTTTCAGATAGTATGTATCAGTACTTTTCGCCAATATCAATAATTTTCTGGGTAATCCAGCCAAAGAGAAGCACAGTCACGTCTCATTGATTTCAATACATTTTCCCATTTCCTGGGAAAATTGCCAACAGTTCTGGTCTAACAAATTAACTTTATCCACTGAATAAATGTGACCAAACTTCAACAATGATGCAAAGCTATGTAGCATGTTTCTTGTAAATTCAAACCATGTGGTGCATTCTTTTATCATAATCTTGTGTGTATTTTCCAGAAAGTATCATCAGGCTCATCTGTAATTTGGTAGTGCTAATCATAATAGCTCCATTTTGCTTAGTGAAAAAAGTCTACTGCAGCTCATCAAGGTAAATATGATCAATAATCTTTTCTAAAGAAAGAACTGGAAAATAGACTAACACAGTACTTTTTAAACATTTTGAAATGGGACTTACCTGTAAATGAACTATAGATTTTGAACCGTATTTCCCTCCTCTGCAACAGGAAATGTAAGAATATCTATCACACATTAGTCATTAACACCAAACATGTTTATATTATCCTTTTCATTTTTAATGTTAATTTAGGTATAAAATAGGCAGCCTGTATTTGAATAGAATTTAAGGATGACATATACAGAGGGAGGCTGTTCTTTTAAAGGCGCCTGACAACAATGCTCAATACTACCAGACCAATGAAAGGAAAAGGGCCTCTTGAAAATGACAAAAGAAGCCCCTTGCTGAGTGACCCATCCAAGAATACATTGGGACCCACCAGGGTTGAGAAGTACTGGACTAGTAGACTGATCCAGTGGTGCAGTTTAGGGCCAATCGAAATGTAACCTTTATCACATGATTGGCTTTTTCATGTTTTTTTCGTTATTAAATAGAAGCTGCAGGAGACCCTAATCCAGATCAAGATGATGATATGAGTGGGAGGGGGTTTAAACCTTTGCAGGGCTGCTATTTGAATTGGTGCCCACTAAAGCATTTGCTTGTGCTGGCACAAATCTTTCGGCAAAGCCTTGCACTAAATGGGACAAGCAGCTGCAGTGGTGCAGCTGTGCCATTTAAGTCCCTTGCAAGGGATCAATATTGGAGCTGCATAGCTGTGCCAGTGCAAAGGGAGACTATGAGGGACTTTTTCTACCACACTGACACCACCTGTGGGGAAACTGCTCCTTCACTGGTGAGTTCCCACCTATCAGGTTTCTTATTTGTAGCAAATGTGTATATTTCTGGGCCTAAGGAACTCTCTGCCACAATACTTCAGAATTTCACAAGCTGGTCCTTTTCTGTTGTCACCAATTCTCTTACTTTAAGACCTCCTAGTAGCTTGGTATAAGTGGTTTAGACACGAGATGGGCATCAACACTAAAGACAAGATGAACTATTAAACAAGTTCATTTATTGAAGGGAAATTTTATACATAAGGAAATAATAGTATTCGGGGTTTCCACAAGAATGCTTGCTAAGACTTCTTAAGAGACACTGTTGCTATTACAAGCCTTTTAGGGCACAATTCTATACATGTTTAAACAAAAAAACATCCTATTGCTCCCAGCATTCCCCCAGCCAGCTTTTCTGTCTAAACATGCGTAGGATTGTGCCCTTAATGACTCTTTTACCTCTGGCCAAATTCTCTGAACCTCTACCCAAGCCAAATATGCTAACAACCAGGTCCAACTCTTTTTTGGGTACAGTCTTCTGCTGACTCCCAAAGCTCATCCAGGAGTCAACAAGCCTGGTTCTTCAATAAACAGTGGCCTGCACAGGAACACAAACAGATGATATTTGCATTAAGGCTGTTCATTGCCTCGGATCCAAATCCCGAATCTGAGGCAAATCAGGGTGATTCGGAAGGTTTGGAAACAGATCTGCAGCAAATCGAAACAGATCTGAATCAGTCTGAAGCAAATCAACATGGTCAGAATCGATATGGTTCGATTTGGACTTTTTTTTTTCAAGTGCAGACAGCCTGTCTGTGTGTACAATGTTTGTTTTGTTAAGATAGCGGGGTGGAGAGGAGTTTGGAGGGGGAAATTGCTGTTTAAATGACAGCTTCATCCCCCAATCCTCCTGAAGTCTCCCAATTCTCTCCAGCAGCCTCCAATCACAAAGGTGGAAAAGGGCTTAAGGACAGTCGGGTTTGTTGTTGGTGTGTGTTTTGGGGCATTGGTACTTGGATGTTTCATGAGCGTTTCCCCTTCTCTCACTGTTAATCTCTTTCTGCTTGTTTTTTTTTTAAATTCAAAATTTATATTTAAAAATCTTTCTAGTTGTTAGCCTTTAGTGAGTTTGTTGCTATCCTTCCCCCCTTCCTTCCCCTTCCTCCATTTTTCCCTAAAAAAAGCAAATTTTACAAGTTGATTACATGAATACCACTGCATCAATCGGTCTGAAATTTGGCCGACATGAGTGCTTACACAGAGGCTCAATTCGGACGACACGATAGTCAATGGTGGGGTAATAATCAACTTTACAGTTGTTCAACTAGGGGGTATTCCCCACACAACATGGTAATAAATAATCAACTGTGGTGTGGATTAGGATCAGCGCTGAGTTGACTATGGCAGCATTCGGATGACACAATAGTCAAAACAACTGATGATTGTTTCCCCCACACCAGTTGTTTATTGTGTCATCCGAATTGAGCCAGAGTCTAAGTTATAGGCATTTGTTTTTTCCAATGCAAGTCTATGGGAAAATGAGGAATTCAAATCTCAATTTGGAAATCCAAATCTCAGTTTGGATTCGGATCCAAAACTAATCAAAACAGGTGTGAATAGGGCCTGATTTGGACCTTCAGAATCGGGATCTGAAGCGAATTGGGGGTCCGTGCACAGCCCTAATTTGCATGTGTGCAGGTCATTGGATACTTCTAAAAACACACAGGGTACAAACCAGGGAGGAACTCTGTTCTGCCATCTTATCTATGGATTACCCTACCTCTTGATTGATGCTTGGCAGTGGAGGGGAATATGTGTGCAGTGGCAGTGCACATCTCCATGGAGACAAGGAGCCATGATTTTAAAGGTACAGGCACCATCTCGTTGCAGTAGCAAACATATACAACCATCCTAGATTTAATTCTGTTAATGAAACTAGAACCAGAACGCAGAGCATCAAATCCATAGTGGAACCAATAATGTCGGCATTCTGAGCATCTAACGAAGCTGTTGGTTCAAAGTCTTTTATGATTAATTCTAACATTACATTTTGTCTCTTTGGTGTTTCTCAGTGGAAGCTGTGCTCAGAAAATCGTGTTTTGGCTGACCCTGTTCTCACTGCTTTTTGGTGAGCTTCCTCCTAGATGTCTAAGAATACATTGAAGCTCTTTAATAAAAGATTCACCATAACTATGGTGCACTACAGCTTGCCTTGCTTTAAGCATATTTATACGGACATAAGCCTCATTGAATTCAGCAGAATTTACAACACAAACCTATGCCTTACTACTCATAAGTAAATCCTACTGTTTCCAGTGGGATTTACTCACTAGTAAGCGTGTTTAGGATTGCAGCCATAATTTATTGTAAGTATAGTAACATTAAACTGCTTGGAGATAGAATACAAAGGATTCTTGCCATCTGACTCTAAATGTGTTACTTATTACTTATGAGATTGAAAAAGCATGCTTCATAGGGCAATGAAAGCATGATGAATAGGATCCTAGAGTTTCTACTCTTCCCAAGAAGGTTTAGGGGATGTTCGCACATTTCCTTAGTTAATCTGTTTATTTTGCTTTAAAGTGATACATATGTTTAGGGATCGGTGATATGAATCAGCAGAGGTAGTTAAGAAGTTGGAAGTACAGCAGTTAAAATTAACCATGGAACCCATTTAACTGGGATCTGAAATATGGTCTGAAGTAGATTTCAGACTTAGTATTAAGGAGAGCTCTAGTTGATCTTAATTGTGGTTATTACTGGCGCCGATGAACAAATTAAGGTGCAATTCTATGCATGTTTAGACAGGAAAAGAATCCTACAACTTCCAGCATTCCCCAGCCAGCATGTGTAGGATTGCACTCTTAACTGATATTCAGACAGGAGAGGGGAATTGTATGAATTGAAGAGCAAGGCTACAGGGAGGAAAGCAGGATTTGTTCTTGAGTTGCTTTCGATTTCCTAACAACTGTTAAGTGGGAGCCTGAGTTATATGTCTGTATCAGCTCTAATTCTTTTGTTTGGGACCTTCATTATGAGAGTTCACTTCAAATAACTTCTGTGTGCGAAAGAAAAGGAGATAAAGCAATTTGGGAGGATATGGGCATATATGGATATTGACATGTCAGTGATACTATACCAGGGGTTAAAACTGCTGGTGAGGAACATAATTATCAGCATTTTAAAATACAATAGGTTTTAATTTCTAATAGGTGCTATCTATGTGGGACTGTTTGATGGAAATATCTGTCAGCTATTTGGAGAAGAATGGAGAGACTTCTCCATTTGTGATCTCATCCAGGTGATTTCTTTTACTATTGAGTTTGATTATTCCGCATCCTCCCTTACCAGTATGTCAGGAATTGTGTGCTATTAAGATGCATATGAATTGTTTCATTTCATTCTACATCCAGAATAAATGCAGTACTTGGAGGTATCAGGTAGAATGTCTTACTACTACTTTTGTATTCAAACTGGAATTGCCTATTTTTTCCTTTGCTTTTCTGATCCTGCATGTGTTTGTACCTGACTTGCAGAAATTAGGGCAGTGAAGACTTCCCCTATCAGCTTAATTTTTGTATTTCAACCTGTTATTAAATGGACAGGAGCAGGGCGGGTAAAAAAGATGGCAAACCTAATTCAGAGTCAAAATTAACAGTGATTATTTCTAGTTTAACTAATATTGGAAAGTCACTTTATTGTGGCATCTTATCTTTGTAAGCATTCAATGGAGCTTGTTCTAACTGATTCGCAAACAGGATTGTACTGGCAAGAACCCTCTGGAGTAAAGGCAGGTTTTTGGTTTTGTAAGGGACAGAGCCTGCTAATCCCCTATTTAATTCTGAACTTTGGGGAAATGTCTTAGTAAAATGGCTGAATATAATGGTAGCTATCCCTGAGGTATAAGGCCGTTCATGCAATTACCAATTGTGTGAATCACTTTTTAAAACTAAATAGGTGCGTGCACCCCTCCTCCGAAACAAGCCATACCTTTAAAAAGCCATTCACACAATTTGAATCTTGTCTAGTTTGACGTGGTATGTATGTATGCTTTTTGCCATGAGCTCCTGGGATCTGATCCTGGAGCAGAAAGTCACTGAATGCTCTGCCTTTGGTGTTGGTGGCTGAAGAACCTTTCATCTGAGATTTTTAGAAGTAGTTAATGAGGAGTGCAGCACAATCTAAGCATGTTCACTTAGAAGTAAGTTCAGTGGATTGGATCCATATTTAAGCTTGTGGAACTCCTCCAGACCCCTGAAAATACTACGCAGAGGATTAGGGGGCCTTGCTGAATGGCGTAAGCTGTAAAGCCTGACTGTGGGTATCCCTTAATAGAGATGGGAAGGCCCGGGAAAAAAAATGGGAAAATTCGGGGGGGAAAACATTTTTTCCCGTTTTTTTCAAAGCCTTTTTTTGTTTTTTCCCCCCAAAAAATGAAAAAAAATTGAAGAAAAAACAGATAATGGAATGTTTTATTTTAGCATGATGTATATAATGTTTAAGACAAGGTGTTTATATATTTACTTCTCCAAAAGATTTCTAAAAATTATGTACAGTATCAGATTATTACAATTTCTGTACACCGAGGACAAGCAAGTCCTAGGTTGCAAACTGAGACTACAGCTCTCAAATACAAGAGCAAGATGCATTTTTTTTCTGGGAGGAAAAACATTTTTTTCCAGGGCTTCAAAAGTTCCGGAATTTTTTTCATCTCTACCCCCGAAAATCAGGCAGAGGCACCTTCTGCAAGTGGAACCCGTCTGTCAATGGAAGGCAGATCCTGTATCCAATATAATGTAACTCCCAGACAGTTATTCTCCCAGTCAGAGCTGCTTATGTTCCCAAGCCCCCCATGGGATTGATCAGTTCTACGTGCACTTACCTTCAACAATACCTGTTCCCAGACCACTCTCAGTGGCCATAGGATTGCAAATTTGGTGCAGGGAGCGTACTTCCTATTATTTTACTTGCTTATCTTTATAGAATAATCTATGTGATGTATGCTTGAATTTCTAATTATTTTTCCCCCTGAATAGGGTGAAACACAAGATCTGAGATCCCTAATGTAAGAATATGTTTAAAATATTTTATATAGATGTATCTGCTTTATTTCTCTTTGTGAAACAAAATTTTGACTCATTGGCCATATTCAGATGAAATGCCATGGTTTGTTTAGCTTAATTATTTGTATGTCCAGACCCACCCCAGCCAACCAACTATGGTTTGCTTGTTGTAACCACATTTTGAAATTGGCTGAGGAATTTCACCTTGCATTAACTGTGGTTTGTCATTTCATCTGAAACTACTATCCTACATTAATCCTAGTTTCTTGCATTGCTTGGCTAACCTGGCTATAGACATTAAGCAAGACTGGCTAGAAAATGAAACCATTACTGCAGCTAAGCGACTGTTGATGATGCTTTCCTAGACTCTTCCCTCCATCTTTATTCTCGGTGACAATAGAATGTGTGCCATCTTCTGAAGAAGAGGTTTTGGTGTAATTATCTGCTCCATAGCCCTTCTGAAGTCACTGGGACCTCTATAGATAAAGTGGCTTCTTACAATTAATTGCACACCAACAGGGACATAACAGTACTGCAGGAGTGGTGCTTTGTATCACTGTCCATTATTTTCCTCTAGGAAGGCTAATCACATTTTGGAAAGAAAGGCGCTTGAAATTGCACCTCTGAAGGAGCAGGTAGTTAAGCTACAATCGCAGCTTCATGGTCTGAGATTGGGTATGAAGGCCATCAGCCATCATGCTGTCAGCGAAGTATTAGAAGGATATACCAGCAAAGGCATTACAAGATGGGTAAGATGAAATCAAGGTTTTGTAGACAGAAATCATATTTATATCTGGTTTCTATTACACCAGATCAGTGGTGACCAACCTACTTGGCCACTGTGACAAAAGTCAGATCCTCACACAGTGCCACTCTGGTGCATGCTACAATTCATAACAGGCAATGGCATTGGGTGTGGGTGGGAAGGCAGGGTCGTAGGGCTGGGCCTTTCTGCTCCTGCCTAGGGACACCACAACACTTTGCGGCCTGTGCCACTTGTGGTACTCTAGGTGTGGGGGTTCACCAAATGAATTTACTTAGTGCAAGTTTTCTAGAAAACTGGCAGCCATAATTCACGATAGCTCTTTGGGTTGCAAGTTACTGTATTTTTGACATTCCCCTACATAGTTACAGGTGGAATAATGGCTGAATTGTAAATTATTTACCTCTCGTCCACTGACAGAGTGTTGAAAAGGTGCTAAAAGAATTAATGGAAAAGCTGGATGAAGATGATGTTCAAATGCCTGATTATGCCCTCAAATCAGCAGGTATTAATGGCAGTTATGAACAAAACTTGCGCATGCTATTTTGGAGATTTTAACTGTTCAAACATAGTATAAGTGATATCAATCTCAATATGTAAGGTTTTGAGCTATTTAGAAGTCAGAATAAATATCTAAACACTTCAGGTAGCCAGTGAAATGTTCTTAGTGCTCTATCCTTGTCATGATGCAGGTTGTCACCTTCTGCACCAGCTGCAGCCTCTAAACAATCTTCAAAGGCAGCTCCATGTTTGCACATCCCAATTGTCAAGCCCTAAGATATGTGTACCTGTAGCTAGGTCTGAATCTGGTAGAAAAGGCTGTAGCTTTCCTGCTGGATAGCTGGTGAAAAGCATTCCTAGCCACTGCCCAAAAAAACGTGATCTAGGATTACCCCAATACTGCAAAATTTGAGCAATCAGGGGGAGCTGGAGCCCATTAAACATTTCAGCCATATCACCAGTTCTATGTTCACGTGTATCAAAAGCTAATAAAATTTATCATAAAATGGTGAGGAGTTTTCACAGTTGATCTTCCAGTTCTTCTTCGTGGTCTCTGTGCATCACACATATGGGCTCGCGCCGGCGCCGAGCTCTCTTCGGGAAACTTCTATCTAGCTAGGATTTTTGGCGGGAACCCCTCCCCCCACCGTCCTATCGCGCATGCTCAGGGGTCCCGCCTACCTCAGTTCTTCTTCGACCGCTTAGCTGAATGCCTCGCGGGAGACTTCCTCCGTCGTCAGAGACTGTAAGAAGACAAAAGTTTTTAATAAATTAGTTAGTTAGCTAGGTTCTAGTTTCCAGTTAGTGTTTGTTATAAAAAAAATAAAATAAAATAAAATAATAATAAATAAGGTTATAGATAAGTTTAGTTAAGGCGTTTTTTCTCCCCCTGCGGCCTATGGCGCAGACCGCGCTTTTCAAGCGCTGCTCTGGTTGCCGCGCCAAACTAGCCCTCACGGATGGACATTCTTTATGCCTGGGCTGTTTGGGAGAGGGCCATATTACTGACTCCTGCTCCCATTGCATGAGGTTTTCAAGGCAGACCAGGAGGAACAGGGCGGACCGGCTACGAAGCCTGCTTTGGAGCAAAGCCCTCTCCGCCATTGACCGCCCGACCGTAGCCCGCATGGAACCGCGGCCATCTTCTTCTGGGGAGCGAGGGCTATCGCCCCAAGTACGCTCACGCCCAGCAACTCCTGGCTTGTCCCCTGTTAGGACTACATGCCAGGCACCGTTGTCGCCTTCTCCCCCTCCTGCTAAGCAAAAGAAGGGAAAAACGGCGAAAAAGTCGAAACAACCATCGACTTCGACAAAGGTATCGAAGACGGGGCCTTCGACGTCGAAGCATTCGATACCGAAGAAACTCTCCTCGGTACCACACAAACCGATGAGCACCACGGTACCGACGAAATCTTCATCGGTACCTTCTTCGTTGTCGTCGACATCGAAAGCGCCAAATCAACGGAAACGCCCCTCATCGTTACCGGCGGACCAGCCCTCGGGATCGAGGCGCCGCCTATCGAGCACTCAGTCTCAACCAGGTCATTCAACTCCGCGAGAGGAATCATCGATCCGGCCCCCTTCATTACCATCTCCGGTACCGACGGAACCACGCTCGGAGCCGCAGGACATCCTTCCTCTCGGGTCGGACGTTCTCGTCATCGACGAAGAATACTCCAATCCCACCGGGACCGAGGCTTCGGTACCGATGCTCCATCGTCGATCACGATCTCGGTCCGCCTCTCGAGACTGGGACCGCTATTCGGATCGTTCCCAGCGTATGCCTCCACCGGTACCACCTCGCCGGACCACGTCTCTCCTCCCGGCGCCGACACGTCGACACCGTCAGCCCCACTCGATACCGGAGCATTCTCTCTCCTCCCGGTACCGGCGCTCGCTACCGTCGCCGTCTGAAGACGACTACGAGTCGGACCCGTCCTCGGTTCCATCGCCGGCACCATCGATGCCTTCACCGACAGAGGAAGTCGCTACCGAGGAGGGTGCCTCGCCAACCATGGAGCTCGGGGGCTTTAACGAGCAGATGCTCCGCCTAGCCCAGTCGCTCGGGATCGACGTCCAGCAACCAGAAGAGGAGGAAGGGGACATCTATGATGTCATGAGGACAGAGCCAACCCCTCAACTGACGCTCCCTCTGGTTCCCACATTGTTAAAAACGGCCAAGCAATCCTGGTCCAATCCAGCCACGCTGGCGCCCACCTCAAAACGACTGGACGCCCTCTACAAAGTCAAAGAAGTGGAAGCCCCTTTCCTGGCTACCCACCCTAAACCGAACTCGATTGTTGTGGAGGCATCACAGGGTAAATCGGGGCGAACTCATGCAGCCCCTGTTGATAAGGAAGGCCGAAAGCTGGACTCTGTTGGAAGGAGGATATATTCCTCAGCGGCACTGGTACTGAAAACATCCAACTACCAGGCCATGATGGCCAGGTACCAGTTGTTTCTCTGGCAGAAGATCTCCAATTTAACTGATTACCTGCCTGACGACCAGCGGGACCTGGCACGTGTTTTTCAGGCGGAGGCTGTTCGACTATCAAAACAGCAGATGACCACCGCCAGACATCAGGTGGACTCAGGCTCAAAGGCCTTAGTGGGAGCTGTCGCCCTCCGCCGGCATGCGTGGCTGCGTTCGGCCAACCTCCCGATTGAAACAAAGAACAGAATCGAAGATTTGCCCTTTGACGGGGAG
The DNA here is from genome assembly GCA_029215795.1 of Anniella stebbinsi. Classification (NCBI taxonomy): domain Eukaryota; kingdom Metazoa; phylum Chordata; class Lepidosauria; order Squamata; family Anniellidae; genus Anniella; species Anniella stebbinsi. The sequence continues at coordinate 170,378,109 of JARDYH010000002.1, read as the reverse complement.
GGGTTATTCAATACGCAAACCGATTCTACAATGGATACTATCCACAAGGCGAAGATGACCGCAAAGAAAATGGGATTCAGCCAAACCCCTGCACAGTCCTTCCGTCCCCGGAAGTGGTACAGGCCTTTACCCTACCAGCCAGGACAAGGCCAGGAGCGTGGTCAACGCTACCAACAACCGACTATGTCAACGTCTTACCACCAGCGCAAGGCCGCCCCTCGGTACGCACAACCCCGCCAAAAGCAGACCCAACAACAAAAATGCCGTCTTTGACTCACCCCAAGACGTCTCAGTCTCGCCACTAAACAGGCTTCAGCCCTTTTACCAAACTTGGGCATCCATTACCACCGACCACTGGGTGCTGCAAATCATCCAGCGAGGTTACAAAATAGACTTCGAAGTCCTTCCTCCTCTAGGCACTGTCAAAACCACACCGCCATCACACACTCTGATTCAGGAAACATGCGCCTTGCTGGACAAGGGCGCGATCGTAGCTGTTCCAACGCACCAAGCAGAAAACGGGTTCTACTCCCGTTATTTTACAGTGCACAAGAAGGACGGAGGACTCCGCCCTATCATGGATCTCCGAGGTCTGAACAAGTTCATCCGGTCTCAGAAATTTCGCATGATCACACTCTCTGCCATCCTTCCACTCCTCAGACGGGACACTTGGTTTACGCTGATCGATCTCAAGGATGCCTACTTTCATATAGCCATCCTCGAGGAACACCAAAAATACCTCCGTTTCGCCATCGGGGCCCAACTCTACCAATTCGTGGTCCTACCTTTCGGATTAAAGACAGCTCCAAGAGTCTTTACCAAATGCATGGCAGCAGTGTGTGCGCACCTGCGATCCATCAACATCGAAGTCTATCCTTACCTCGACGACTGGCTAGTCGTCTCTCCTACTCGCCACCAAGCAATCGCAGACGTAAACACGGTGGAATCCACCCTCTCCTCCTTAGGCCTACAAATAAATTACGAAAAGTCAGTTTTTCAACCAACCACTTCACTTCAGTTCATCGGGGTTCATCTCGATTCCTCGCCTGCAAGGGCGTTTCTCCCCCAGGACAGATTACAAACCCTACAACATTTAGCTGCCAAACTAAGTGTCCGAAGACGGGCAACGGCTTTTACGATCTTGCGCCTCCTGGGACTTATGGCAGCGGCCATCTGTGTGGTCAGATGGGCACGGTTAAGAATGCGCCCCCTCCAGCAACTTCTCCTGAGTCGCTATACGACCCTGCAGGACCCGCGCAAACAAATACTTACCATTCCGACCCACGTACGACGTTCGCTCCTATGGTGGACACAGCCATCAAATCTGTCGCAAGGACTTCCGTTCGTCGATTCTGGTCCCTCCAGGATTGTCACGACCGATGCATCACTGAGAGGCTGGGGGGCACACCTGGATGACCTGTTCATACAAGGAAGATGGTCACGTTCAGAGAGCTCCCTGCACATAAACAAGCTGGAGCTCCTCGCCGTAAAGAAAGCCTTGCAAGCCTTTCTCCCTCAACTACGGGGACATCACGTGAGGGTGCTGTCGGACAACACATCCGTAGTTTGGTACATCACCAAAGAAGGTGGCACCCGCTCCCCCCGCCTGCTGCACCTCACCATGGACATCTTGCACTGGGCAATCACAAAGAATATAAGGCTCTCAGCTCTGCATATCGCAGGGACAGACAACATCAAGGCGGACGAATTAAGCCGCTCCTTCAAAGACACCCACGAGTGGGAGCTAGCCCCCCGGGTTCTGCATCGCCTCTTTACCCAGTGGGGCACGCCGGACATCGACATCTTTGCAACCTCCGACAACAGAGTCTGCCGGGCCTATTGCTCCAGGGCAGGCATGGGCCACGACTCCCTAGGGGATGCATTCCTATGGGACTGGTCTCGCGGTCTCCTATACATGTTCCCTCCGATCCCCCTTATAGCGAAGACTATCACGCAAGCCCAGCGTCACCAGGCCAACGCTATCCTGATTGCACCGTGGTGGCCACGGCAAGCGTGGTTCACGCCTCTACTCAGACTAGCAAACCATCGAGTTTGGCGTCTCCCATCCTCCCCGGACCTTCTATCCAGGGACAACGGCAGGGTACTCCATCCGGACATACAAACCTTACGCTTGACAGCGTGGAGACTCCAGCCCTCTGGCAAGGGATAGTCTTACCTGAAACCATAAAGGCGATTTTGGACGCCTCTAGAAAGCCCTCGACTAGGGCATCTTACTTAGCAAAGTGGAAAAAGTTCAGAACTTTTGCTGCTGAAAAAGGTTTCAATAGTACCTCAGCAACTATCACGAACATTATCGCATTCCTACACTCCCTGCATACTACAGGCCTAAAGCTATCTTCTATCCGTGTCTATCTGGCGGCCATTGCAGTTCACCATCCGCTCATAGACGGATTCTCAGCGTTCACTCATCCCCTTGCCAGGGCTTTCCTTAGAGGCCTGCATAACCTCTTTCCACCCGTTCGCCCACTAGTTCCGCAGTGGAGCCTCTCGTTAGTATTGACAGCATTATCCGCTAAACCCTTTGAGCCGCTGGCTACAACCAATACCCGTTTGTTGACACTTAAAACTGTCTTCCTAGTTGCCATTACGTCCGCAAGGCGCGCGTCAGAGCTTGCGGCGCTTCTTGTTGACCCACCTTATACGCAGTTCTTCCGTGACAAGGTCATCCTCCGTACTCCGCCGTCGTTTGTCCCCAAGGTTGCCTCAGAGTTCCATATGAACCAGGACATTGTGTTACCTACCTTTTTCCAAGCACCCGCCGATCCGTTATGCACCACGCTGCACGCGTTGGACGTCAGAAGGGCACTAGCCTTCTACAAGTCCCGTTCTGAAGGGTATCGCAGGTCACGCCAACTCTTTGTCTGTTTTGGTGGAAAGAATAAAGGGTTACCAGTGTCCCCACAACGTCTTTCCAAGTGGATTGTCGACACAATCACCTTATCGTATCAGATCCTCGGAAAAGAAGTACCCACTGGGCTAATTGCCCACTCTACCAGAGGACAGGCCACCTCAACGGCACTCCTCCATGGCGCAACTCTCCCAGACCTGTGTAAGGCGGCCACTTGGGCGAATGCTTCCACCTTTGTGAGGCACTACCGCCTTGACGTTAGAGCGCGTCAGGACTCCTCCTTTGGCAGAGCAGTCCTATCTTCAATATGCCAATGACCACACAGCGTGCCTCTCCCACCTCCGGTAAGTTGGCTTATTACTCGCCCATATGTGTGATGCACAGAGACCACGAAGAAGAAATGCAGGTTGCTTACCTGTAACTGTAGTTCTTCGAGTGGTCATCTGTGCAGTCACACAACCCACCCACCGTCCCCTCTTGGCATCGCTGTCCTGATTGTCAAGTTGACTACTGCATGCTCAATTAGTCTAACTCATAATTTCATTGTTAAATTGCCTTAGTCGCGAGGCCTAGCGGTCTCAGGGAACTGAGGTAGGCGGGACCCCTGAGCATGCGCGATAGGACGGTGGGGGGAGGGGTTCCCGCCAAAAATCCTAGCTAGATAGAAGTTTCCCGAAGAGAGCTCGGCGCCGGCGCGAGCCCATATGTGTGACTGCACAGATGACCACTCGAAGAACTACAGTTACAGGTAAGCAACCTGCATTTATACATATCAACTATGACCTCAGTCACATTACTCTGCCCAAATCAGATGCTAGAATGGCATGGATCTAATCCAGTCATTTCATGTCATTTAGGTGTACCTAAAATTGCAAGGTAGCCAGTGTTGTTCAGTCTTCTCTCTAAAGGAAAGTATTGATAAAACCAGTGGGCCTGGATTATCTGACTGAGACCCCTCAACAGCCTGGATACATTGTTCTAGCTTGTATATTGCTGACCTTATTCCCCAGGTCCTATCAATATTGCCTTTGGTGGTGACAGAAATTGCAACTCATCTATATAAACAAGGAACAGGGGACACCCTCCCATACAGTTCAGTTGTAACTCTCATCACATTAGTGGAACTTGGTCCACTATTTGTTTGTTGTGCAGACACTTTGACAGAGGCTATAGTCTTCTGTGATAAACTATATGACTGTTGTATGCCTGAGAATTGTTTATATAGAACACATTTTTAAAAAAAGTATGAGAAGTATTATTGCATAGCAATTTAATTTTAGGTGCCGGCATTGTTCAATCCAGAACCACTAGGAGCTACCGCCATGATGGAGGAAAATACTTCTGGATGTCATTCATTATGCTTCCTTTTGTGAAGTCTCCAGATGTAATTCTTCAGGTAGAAATAAATCTAAATTTCCTTTCTATGCCTATCAGGCCAATGCTACTGTTAGGTAATGCTTCCAATTTTTTATTATTTTTTAGAAATTTGGGAATGATTATTTGGAGAATTTCCTCCTGCCTAGTGGGGTCATAACTTTCCTGGGCTCAGCATGTCTTTTAGCTCAACCTACAATATAATAGCATGGTGGTCCAAGCCATTTTATGGACATGCAGAGAATAGATCCGGAGTGAGGCAGTAGGAAGAACAAGGTAAATGGGGATGTTGGATGATGGCAATGGGAATGAAGCTAAATGAAAGATTGAGGGGAAAATAAAAGTAATGGTTAGGTGTTTTTTTTCTGATTATTAAATTAGGAAGCTACTACCATTAGGCTTTTTGGTTTGATTGCTTTTGTAGATTTGTTGAAGACTTAACAACATTTTGTTGTTAAAACATTTAAAAGTGTTTCAATAAAAAAGTTTAAAGCAGGTTTGGTTTGTAATATTATAGCTAAACTTTCAGTTAATTAAATATCAATCGATAATTACAAACTAAACTAAAGGGGACAAAATGAATCATTAAGGCTGCAATCCTACGCACGTTTAGACAGGAAAAAAAGTCCTGCTATTGCTTTGGCTGACTTATGGCACCTATAAGCTTAGCAATAGAATACCTAAACTATTCAGAATTCCTTTGTTTTTTCTTGCAGCCTAATTACCATCCTGGAGACTGCTGGTCTTTCCCTGGAAATCAAGGTGAAACAGTGGTCAGGCTAGCCAAGGAAGTTATTCCAAGAGCTGTTACAATAGAGCATATATCTAAGAAAGTCTCCCCCACAGGAGAGATCTCCAGTGCTCCCAAAGATTTTGCAATCTATGTGAGCATCATGTTCCAGTTTTCATATAGGATTTAAGGGAAGCAAATTATGAAATTATTGTTACTTGCAACTTCATTTATTTTTAGGAAAGGTATTATGCTCTAAAATTCTATTACACAAAAGCAGAAGGCAGCAGTTGACAAACTGAACAAATATATAATGCACAAGGCAAACAACTGCAAAACAATGAAAATATTCAAAATTGAGGTAGACAAATACTTTTTATCGACTGTATAATTTTTGTAAACTCTATATACATAATTGTTGCTTATAACAAGCTACACAGCTAAATGAAGAATAATTTAAACACTACAGTCCATAATCAAAAGCAAACATATATGTTTTTCAAACAAAACTATTTTTGCAATGCTAATGTTGCAACAAAAGTTTTCAAAACAAACTGTTCTTTATATTACAATGAGAAATACAACAGGCTTCCGGTTATCAACCCGTTTCATGAGAAGCAAGCCTCTTCAGATAGGCTTGTATATTGTAGCTGAAAAAACAAAAATGATAACAGATACATTTTTAGTTTTTAATTTTTACCCCAGAGGGAGATTACACATTCAGTCTTGTATTTGTTTATATAAGCTATCCAAGTTATAAAAAATGTTATGAACTCACCACCAACTTAAAAGCTATTTCCGTGGGAAAAGGAGGGATTCATTCCTCAAGTTGTTGAAAGAAGTTATTCTGTAGCAAAGTACATATACATGATATACTGTTAGCTTCAAATAAAGTGAATGGGAAAACTCAAGTCCCGGCCAAAATTGTGACGCTTCTGATGTGATGAGCTGTATGCAGCTGGTCACTGTTAACAAGTAACAAGGGCTTTTTATCAGTAGAGACTGATTACTCAGGTGAAAACTGTAAATACGTGAGTATTCTATATTGGCATTTAAGCCATTAGGCTGCGTAGAATTCAATCTGAAAATCTATTCTGCCTCTCTTCTTAGGAGTTGATTGTCATAATCACACCAATTTTAATTGTGCGTGTGGATCCTATCGATTAACAGAAATCTGAAATCATGATGATGATGAGAACAGTCAATAAAGTGCTGTACTAGTGGTGCTTCTAAAACATGGTGTTTTAATTTTGAATGATGCTCAACAATCCTATTCCGAATGCAGCGTGTAGTTTTTCCAGCGTAAATCAAATTACGTGGGCAAATAATAATATAAATAGTCCGCTTGGTCAAGCAGTTTGAAAAATGCCGTAAACTGAATATTCGATTATCAATGGGATGTTGAAACTCCTTTGTTTGAATTGTTAAAGCACAAACAGAGCATCCACCACATCTGAAGTGTCCTCTGATCAATCAATCAAATTTTATTTGAATCAAGCGAATAGCCATTGCAATTAATAACAGTAAAATAAACATAATACAAAAAGCAGAGAGTAAAATGTTCCATATTCGGAGGGGGGGGGGAATCCTCAACATAAATATACTCAGTGTCACCAAGCAAATAAAAGCGTTGAATGCAGTTAGAACTGAAATTATTCAATTTAGAACTCCGGATGTGATTGCATCCCTTGTTTTAATAGCAGTTGCTAAAAATTTTGGAGTTTTTGCTGTAACTAATCTATTATAATCCTCAAGGAGGAAGTTCACATAATAATCAGTTGGATGCCCTGGACATGGCAGTAAAAATGGGGTAATTAACTCTTCACGAGTATTTCTATACAAAGGACAAACTAGCAGCACATGGAGCAATGGTTTCAATATTTCCATCTCCACAAACACGATCCCGATTTTGATATGGAATTCTCCTCTAACGGCCTTCAAGTACTGCTGAAGGAAGTGCATTAAAACATGCTTTTGAGAAAGCCGTTCTATGTTTAGGGTATGTAAGCTGCTGTAAGTAGACCGGTGTCTTATCTGAGGAACTGAATGAAGACTGAGATAAGGGCACAGTTTCCTCATTATGGACAAGCTATTTTGTAATTCAGTGTCTGATAAACGCTATTTCAATACTTCCTTTGCTTTAAAGAAACCTCGGCCTAATAAGTATTGAGCTGAAAAGCCTGCTAAATTTAGCCTCTTATTCACAGCTTTCATCCAGCTACTTTTGTGGGAATCTATCAAGGGGAGTAGACCAGTGGCAGTTAAATGTAGCTTCAACCAGTAAATAAGTATCCTCATCCAGACCTGCGTGTGAATAGAACACCAGCTTCAAGCCTTAAAGCGGCATTAGGAACACAATTAGGTACTGCAAAAACTTGCCTAAGAAATTTGGACTGCACTACCTCCAATGGTTTTAGATTGGTTTCGGCCCAAATTGGAATTCCAAAGAGCAGTTGGGCTGTTGGCTTGGCTTTGAAGACTTCAGGAGCCTCAGGAATAAAGTTACATCCCTTTGTTCTAGAAAATCTCAATAACATTCTAGTACTTGTAGCTTTTTCAATTGCGTAGTCTTGCTGAGCTGTCCATGTTCCAGAACATTGGAATACTATTCCCAGATATTTAAAAACTTTAACTTGCTCAGTAAAGTTCCCATTCAGGTGCCATTTATATGGTTTATAGTGCCTGGCAAAGACCATAACCTTCGTTTTATCGCAGTTGATTATGAGATGTTCTTTTTGGCAGTACATAGAGAATGCCCTTAACAGCCTCCTTAATCCCACTTTGGTCTGCGATAGGATTACATGGTGTTTTAATTTTGAACGATGCTCAACAATCCTAGTCCGAATGCAGTGTGTAATTTTTCCAACGTAAATCAAATTACATGGGCAAATAATAATATAAATAGTCCGCTTGGTCAAGCAGTTTGAAAAATGCCATAAACTGAATATTCAATTATCAATGGGATGTTGAAACTCCTTTGTTTGAATTGTTAAAGCACAAACAGAGCATCCACCACATCTGAAGTGTTCTCTGATTTCATCTTGTGGTTTAAATGGGGGGGGGGGGTCAATATCAGAATGTATTAATTTGTCTCGTAATTTTTTGCTTCTTAATCCTATTTGTGGTATGCAACTTTGAGTTAATTAATGACTTAAGAAATTACTTGAAATAGTTTCTGAATTTGCTATAATTCCATGCTACATACAAGACAGGTGTTTTGCACAAGGCCACAGTTCAGGGATCCTGAGCATTGTTGTTAACCCGCTAAATGGTCTATACTACATACTATTCTGTGAAGTCTTTCAGAGCACGGAGACAAAACAAATTATTGGAGAAGCAATTAAACAATTTTATTCATCAAATATTAGCTATGGAATAGCTTTGGTAGTGGGAAATGGCAAGGCACAATAGAAGATGTTTATCTGATGACTTTATAAAACTATTTGAAAGCTTTGATCCAAGCATAGGGTTCACGGATCTTGCTGGAAGAAAAGTACAGACTATGGGGAGATAATATTCCCATGTAAACCATAGCTTCCCAGATCAGTCCTATAAAAAGGATTTTGCTCCCTTGTATTAGAGAGAATGTAAACAGTTATTCTAAAAGGACCCAGGAGTTTATACTTAAGCACAGAACATTTTGATACAATGAAAAGATTGATAAAGCAGCCCAACCCAGATTGGGAAACTCTGAGGTCTACTATGGCCAGTTTGCAAGATGTTTTGTGGATCTGTGCATCCACTCGGACTTGGACTCAACAGAATGATGAAGAGCTGGCATGCCTGTCAATTGACCAGGCAAATATCAGCAGCTGTTTATAATTTGACCACAATCAAATATTGTCAAGTGTTTCAAGAACACCATTGTGTAAATGGAAATTTACTTTTTGTTTCACTATGGTGTCATTTGTTAGTGAGGGCAGCTTGCCCTTAGCACCTCTAGCAGTCAGGATCAAATCTAACAGCATAACAACACATCTCCCACTGCCTACCTGGTCTAATTGCAACCATCTCTTAAACGAGCAGTTATCAGTGGTAAAAGCTAATTGAATTAATACAAGGGAGACTCGGGTTCAAATCTTCACTCTGCCATGAAGCTCAGTGGGTAATGTTGGGTCAGTCACTCATCCTAACCTACCTCATAGGATTAATGTGAGGATAAAATGTGGAAGAGGAAAGCTATGGCATGTTTCAGATGACACGATAATCAATGGAGGGAGGGGGAACAATCGTCTGTTGTGTGGCTGATCGGCAGCATTCGGACGACATTTCAGGCAATGGGGGGGGGGGAAGAGGCAACAGACAGTAAGTTATTGGCAGCATTTGGACGACACGGTAACGAACACAACTGACAATTGTCCCCCCCCCCCCCCCCCCGTTGATTGTCGTGTCGTCCGAATGCTGCCTACCTATCCTGCTCTGAGATACTTGGAGGAAGAGTGGAATCAATATGTAATAATTATAATTGTTTAAAATAAATGTCCTTGTTTCACATGTTTTTAAAGTTGCAAAAATATCATGATTGTTAATAAATAACTAATGCATAAATAAAAGTTTTTCTCATAACAGTATGTGACTAGGCATGTTTTAACCAAATTCCCAATGCTAAATAGATACAATCTTAATCTTTATTCTGCTTGCTATTTTTATTATGAGTAACACTGTACAATGCAATATCATGTTGTGTTTGTTGAGCTAACATATTTCTTGACTGTTGATGATTTGCCCTTTCTCTCCCAAAGGGGCTAAAGCAGGAAAAGGAGGCGCAGGGAACGTTCTTAGGGCAGTTTGTTTATGACACTGAAGGAGATTTAATTCAAACTTTCCAACTGAAGGTATGTTGAGCATGATGGGAAACTGCTATCCAGTTCTAGGAAGTGTCATTTCTGGCCACAAGGATAACTAATGCTATTATTAATTACCTATGTTAATAATCACTATGATTTCCTCAAGACAAAAGTCAGAAGGCTGGATATGTGATGATCCTATGTCAGGGAAAACATAATGAACTAAAAGAAATATTTTCTCTTTCAGAATGAATCTTCTGAATATATGAGCCATATGAAACTGAAAGTGCTAAACAACTGGGGGCACCCAAACTACACTTGCATTTATCGCTTCAGGGTACATGGAGATGTAGATATTCTGCACATGGAGCCTGCTAGTGTAGAAACAGCCAAAGTAGCACAAGACTAAACTAGTGTGAATTTGCTGTGCTTCTGCTTCAATTAAAAAAAAGAAAAAGAAATATGCTGCAGCAACAATAAAAAGCTTCTGGCAAATTGTTTTATTCACTTTCATTACTGGATAGGAACTACCATTGATGACAGATTTGGGAAGAAACAGTGTGAAGGGTAACAAATCTATAAAATAAGAGGTTTTTGAATTGTGTCTCTCTAAGCAGGAGTGAGCATCCTTTTTCTCCCCAAGGGCTGTGTACAGCCATGGCCAGAGGTGGCAGTGGGCTGGTGGTGGATGTGGCCAAGACTGGCACCCCCCTCACCCCCCCTACATTCATGGAAGGGTTAACCCTCCCCTCCCTGTATGCCATCCTCGCCATGCAAGTCGTGCTGCCCCCAGCCCATCAAGCAGTTTTTGAATATGCTAAGGCAAACATTGTGATGATAATTGTGGATATTACTCTCTCCATGCACCGCCCAGCCACCAAACGTGTTTAGTGGCCTGTGGGGTGTACCACAAAAAATGGGGGGGGGGGGGCTGTGGCTTGGCCAACCAGATAAGCTGCACTGAAGGCAGCTTGAAGTGGCATGAAGTTTGAGAGAAAACTATTGCCTAATGCTGCAATCCTATGCACACTTACTTGGGAGGAAGACCCACTGAACTCATTGAAACTTCTGACTAAGTATGCATAGAATTGCAATGATAAAACACCACAATAACATCGTATTTTAATGTCAAAGGTAAAGTAATAATAAAATTACAGACTGAAATCTACCCGCCCCCCAAAATGGTTCCAGCGTCTTGAGTAGCTCCTGCAGAGTTCTGGCAGCTTCTGAGTGAAACCCTGGATTCAGCATAGCCCCACCGAAATCGGAGCCACCAGCCTCCACTGCCTGAGGGTAAAGTCCCATTGCGTTCCTTGGGGCTCGCGGCTGACCAGGCAGGGATAAAACTGCCCCGCCCAAGCAGAGAGGAAGTGGTAGGAGGGAATCCCGGAAGTGACGCGTGGGCCCGGATTCCTGTTGCTCCATAGAGGTAGGTGGTTCTCAATTTAGGCCTAAGAAAACATGGCGATTTCCGGTGCTTTGGGGGGGGTTGTTGAGGCTGCTCAGGACGTGCAGGGGCTTGATGGTGACACGTCCAGTTCTCGGCTGAACGCGCTCGTAGTAACCAATGCAAAGAAACGACGCCATAGAGGCTGGGTGAGGACGGGAGAAATCAGGAAGCCGCCGCGGAACAGCCGTTCTCCGTTTTTTGCCTTTGGCGTCGTGCTCCTGACCCGCGCAAATGGTAACCGGAAGTGGTAAAGGGTTTGCGGTGTTTTGACTCTTCGGCGCCGGCTAGGTTGTGTGTTCTTGGCGCCATGCGGCTGAGAGGGCGGATTGTGGACATCGGCAGCCTCAACCACTTCACGCGTGAGTGGCAGACCGCATGTATACCGAGCGTCATGCGTCTCCGGTTGAGTTTCTGCCTGGCAGGCCACTGCTTAAGGGAATAGGCAAGGAGTTTTGCTGGAGGGCAGGGGAGGATGTAGAAACAGCAGGGCTGCTCTAGGAAATGAAATGAAATGAAGTGGTGGTTGTTTTTAAATATGGTGACCCTATATGGAAAGGAGGACGGGGCTCCTGTACTTTAGCAGTTGCAGAGAAAAGGGGATTTCAGCAGGTGCCGTTTCTATTCATGCAGCGCCTGGCGAAATTCCCTCTTCATCACAACAGTTAAAGCTGCAGGAGCCCTGCCCTCATTTGTATCTGGTCACTCTAGTATAGCTCCTGCAGCTTTACCTGTCCTGATGAAGAGGGGATTTCCCCAGGTGGTGCATGCATACAAATGACAACTGCTGAATTTCCCCCTTTCAAGGAGCCCTGTCCTCCGTTGTCATGTGGTCACCCCAGTAAGAGCCTTACGTTCTTGCTTTGCATTTAATCTGTAGAACAGGCAGTATGTGTGGCAGAATGAGGTGGTAGATTGGACTGTACTATTTCAGACAAGTGGTGTGGGGGGACTGCATTTTTGAATGTGCCTTTATGTTTAAATAATAAATAACCTAAACCCTGCAAGTAGAAAACTAACCCAGGGAGTAGACTGGCCTAAAACCCTTCCCCCCCCCCCCGATGTACTTGTTTGCTACTTGCGGGGAGGTTTGTTTTTAGGGTGGGGGCATTCAGATATGACACTTCCACGCATGCAGTCTGAAGTGGTAATGTCTGGCACACCGGCTCAAGAGCCTACACATGTAGAGTAGGACTCATTGTTGCAGGACAAAGTTTCCATCTCTTCCCACCTCTCTCTAGGTTGGTCAAGAAGAAATTAGATTGTTTGCTAACCAGGTAAAGGAAACGACATAAATGGCAAAACCTGCTATCGCTGCTATGCTGGATAAGCAAATGGCTGAAGCGAAATTGTAAAGGTGTTTTAGAGATTTTGCTAAAAAGATGTTCATGTAGATCTTGTAAAAGGAAAATTCTTGTTGATGTGGCTTCAATGATAAGGATTGCTATTGGGGTAAACTTCATACTGCTTGCTGTTCAAGCCATTTCTGAGCAACCCCACACATATGCTATTTTGATAATGGAGTTTTGTTTGCTTTTCTTCCCTCAAGTTGCAGCACTGTGAATAAAGTCTGCTTTTTTTTCCTTTTCTGAGAGAATAGGAGGTTACATTTTTAAATGTTGTCTCTGTAGGTGTGATAAACACGATTGCCAAGCTTGCCAAGACCTGCACCCTTCGCCTCACAGTGGACAAACTTTACTTCATCCTCAATGACAAAGTGGCAAATGGAGGTGTCAGCATGTGGTGTGAGCTCAGCCAGGTAAAAAACAGAGCGCTGATACTGAAAATGGCAAACTTTGAAGTACCTTGATTGAAGATAAAAGCTTTTTAGCAGACCCCTAATATATCCAAATAAATACTCTTTATTACTGTCGATTAGACCGGTTCAAGTTAAAATACAGACAAATACATATCAGGACACAGGGTACAATTTCTTCAGTTTAGCTAATACTGTCAATCCACAGAGTTCATGTTCACATGGCGATGGGAAAGAAATTAGCCCTCTGTTCAGTGACATTTGGGACTTTATGGTATTATAGCCATATTGAAAACAAGGGGGAGAAGCAAGTTCTCAGAATGCTGAAATATTTTATTAATTCACGCCCAACGTGTTTTGGCCTGTGTGGTTTTTGAAAAGGCCTTCAGGGGGCAATTTGAGACTTTGCACTCATTATCTCCACACAGAAACACCTGCAAAAAAAGTGCTCTTAAAAAAATACACAGAAAATGATGCAACAATAGAAAAAAGGAGTATAAAAAACAGGTTCTAGATTGATTTCTTTTCCTTAGTTGCCAGTGAATGCAATAAGTGACTATCCTTTTGTTTAGGGTTTTCTGCAGCCTTCTCCAACAAAGTAAGAACTTATATATTAAACCTTTGATACAAATGTTTTTATACTAGGAAATGTTTTATATGTTTTATGGTGTACAACATATGTAGGCCCCAGAGCCTTTATAATGTAAGATATAATATTGAAACAATTTTTAAGAAACCTATACATGGGTATAGGCCTTTTGAGGCAATGTTCCCAATGTATCTTTATACAGTTATTTTTATATTATGTGCTATCTCTATAAACATAATGTATTGTATTCTTAATGTTGCAGCCCCCTGGAGAAGGCCTTTTCAAAGGCCACACAGGCTGAAACGCATTGGGCATGAATTAATAAAATATTTCAACATTCTGAGAACTTGCTTCTTCCCTTTTTTTTTATTTGAGTGGATGTTCTTTTCCCCTTGGTTTTTCATTATATCCATATTGCAGGGGTGTGTGTGTGTGTGTGTATGTGTGAAGGAATACCAAATTACCCAAGATGGGATGCAGAACCTCAGGTCCAAATTTGGCCCTCCAGGTTTTCCCTTTCCCCACAACCATCCATCATTTGGTGGTGTTCTGTCTGTTCTGCAATTTTTTCCCCATTCTAAAAGTCTGAAATGCCTCTCCTTAGGCTTCGTTTGTGGCAGTCAGAGCTTTAAGCTAAACTCTCCATTAATGCATTGTGTTTCTATACCGCCCAATGCTCAAGCTCTCTGGACGATTTGCGAAGGTTAAAATCCAAAAAATATGTAATATAAAACGGTTGTACAAAAATGTAACCATTTTAAAACAGTCAACATTAAAGCCCAGGACTCATTGAGAACCTTCTTGCACGCTGTCAAATGCCTGGAAATAAGTATGCTGGTGGGTTTTTTTGCCTTCCCACTACTGGAGTGTAGCCTCCGAGCGCTTCCCTGAAACGGAATTTCATTCCTAGGCTGAAAGAGGTTCTGAACCCCTAACCCAAGGGCAGAACTAGACACTTCGCTTATACCTCATGTCTTGAAGCCCTGAGTACAGCTTCTTTTCAGCAAATCAGCATCTTGCTTGATTTTGCAAGGGAAGAAGCAGTTAGTGCTTAGCACTCCTGCCCAACCCCTGATCAAAAGATGGGTCTGGGATCCATATTGGAAGCAGCAGTAGCTGCAAATGAAAAGTGGTGGGTGGTGAAAGTGTTATATGTTCTCCTCCTAGCCACACCTCAGTGCTATTTTGCAGGGCAGAAGCAATAGGTTTCTAAGGTTGAGGTAAGACTTGAATGTGTGTGGGGGGGATTTATACTGCCTAGTTGACAGCTGTGTGATAAAGGTATGAGCTGCTGAGTCGACCAATGGCCCACATAACACCTTACTATCCACTCTGTGGTTCTCTAAAGGTGTGAGGTAAAAACCCTTCCATTCCTACTTCCTGGCATCCTGTAACTCAGGGATGGGGAACGTGTGGCCTGCTTCTCCCATCATACCTAGCCAGCATAGCCAATGGTGAGGGAAGATAGGAATTGCATTCTAACAACTTCTGCAGGACAGAACATGGACATGCTAGAGGTGGAACATGGGACCTTAAGTGTGCAAAGCATGTGCTCAGCCGTTGAGTTATATGCCTCTGTCGCTCACACTCTTGGCCACCATTCCAAGCACAATATGTGAACACTGGCCCCAAGAGTTACCGAACAGCCACTGTTTGCGGTTAGGTGAGACCTCCTACTGTTATCTTTCAGGCCATATTGAGTTCTTTATCAAACAGAGGTGTTCCGAGAAAAATGATAACGAAGTTGTTCTTCGTGCACCTTTGCTGGGATGGCCAGGCACCAGCCATCTTGGATATGTAAGAACAAATTATTATTATTAATAATAATACTGGTGATGGTGTTGATCCTCTGCTTCTCCATTTTATACTCACAACAACTCTATGAGGTTGGTTAGGCTGCGAGTCAATGACTGGCTCAAAGTCACCCAGTGAGGTCCATGGAAGAGTGAGGACTAGAACCTGGGTCTCCTGAGTCCCAGTCCAACACTCTTAACTGCTACACCACACTGGCTCTCAAATGAATTATGTTGTCGCTTTTTCCTTTTGGCACCTATACCTGACAAAGAATTGTGTGTAGTTTGGTAGCATGTTACAGTGTAAGATACTGGGTGCGGTCCAGATTAGGGTGAGCTTGATGGGAGTTCAAATTGTGTTGCTTTCTCTGTATTATGCCTGTTAATGTTTTTTTTTTCCCTAGAGGCACCAGCTTCTCTTTTCTTGTAACCTCCCTCTTCAGAGCAAAGGAGGAATTGAAATTGATGGCATTTAATGCTGTCAGATTCACTGTTTTCCAAACACTTTGTTATTTTAGGGGAACTTCTTTGATGAGTTCCAGATGGAAGGAGTCGCTGTAGAAAGCAATGAAATTTACTTAGAGCTGACCTCTGAAAACTTCTCCAGGGCGTTAAAAACGGCACAGAATGCCAAAGCAGTGAAAATCAAGTTGACAAATAAGCAGTGTCCTTGCCTCACTGTAGCCGTGGAACTGGTGAGTGGAAAAGTCTCATAGACGGAGTAAGAAATCTGTCTCTCTCTCAAATCTAAAACTAGATTATCCAGCTGCTCAGTCAACTATCAACTAGGCTCTGGTCTGTGAAAGCCCATGACACAATAGCCTCTTCACGCACTGCTCGCATGAAGTGATGCCTCACACGGATGGATTTTGTAGTCCAGTATGCCAGGAGGGCACCAGGTTGGGGAAGGCTGGCCTAGAAAACAAATGGCTCCATCCAGACCAAGTTATGCCATACTGAGGTCCCCTCGAAATCAATGTGAAAAGTTAGACGTGGATAATATAAGGATGATTGATTTCAGTGGAAACCAAGAGCAACTGATCCATCCCAGAGTGCCAGCCTCCACTGCCCCAATTGGCACCGCGTGGGAAGCTCTGCCTCCCTCAGCTATCGCCATCAGCATCCATTGCAGCAGGCTGAGCTGAGGAAGTTGAGAGGGGGAGCAGGGCCGTTGCATCAGCCTTGCTGAAAGAATGAATGGTTCCCCTCTTCCCTTCCCATTCTGTTTTCCTTGCATTTATTTCATGGAGGCTTGCAGGATCTGCTTAGTTTCCTTCTAGAACCCCAATGTCCCCTCACTGGAGCTGTTGGCTCAGGGGCAGGGTGGGGGCAGAGCCAGACCAACAATAGTGCCGTAAGGGGGAGAGCAAAATACCTTCTCCCACCTCCATGCCAGACACTGGGATGACCCCATATTCAAGTATTCTTCTCAGTAATTACAGATCAGGAATTCAAACAGTCTAATTTTATTTATTACATTTATATCCCGCCTTTTTTCCTCCAAGGAACTCAAGGCAGCATACGTAATCCTCTCCATTTTATCTCACAGCATTTTAACGCTGTGAGGTCGGTCAGGCTGAGAGTCTGTGACTGGCCCAGAGTCACCCAGTGAGCTTGCATGGCCAAGTGGGGACTAGAACCCGGATCTCCTGACTTCCAGTCCGACACTGACCACTACGTCACCTTGGCTCTCCTAATGTATAGGGGGAAAGCCTTTTGTGGTCAGTAAAGAGCTGAAGACCAAAGGCCTTGCCAAACATATTGATAAATGCTTCCTGCTCATCCCTGTTCTAATTACTGCAGACTCTTTGCTTCTATGGGGTCTCTAGTTATAGGGAGTCCAGAGACTGGGGGACAAAGTTCCATATTCGTTTCTTTACTCCACTTATGTCCCTCCGTATGAAACTTTATGAAGACATACAGTAATAGTTATGTCTTCTACATGTAAAACTGTACTTGATCAGTTGGATGGGAGACAGTCCAAAAGAGAGACTGTGCAGTGTACTCGAAAGCACAGCAGCAGGTTCAGTAGCAGAGATCAGGTCTTTCTAACGCATACAGTGCAATCCTATGTATGTCTACCCAGAAGTAAGTTCACTGGGGATTACTTCCAGGTGTGGGTGTAGGATGGTAACCTCCATCTTGCCTTTTGGTTACAGGGTCTTTTTACTTTCTTCTCTCCAGCCGTCCTTGTCGAGCAGTAGCCGCGTTGTGACTCACGATATTCCCGTGGGGGTTATCCCAAGAAAGCTGTGGATCGATTTCATAGAGCCCAACGTGCCGGACTTTGATGTGAGTCGCTTTTAATTTCTACTTTGGTTGAAGCAGAACCTCAGGCCTGTGGGCCAAATCCCGCGTTTCTGGGGCTCAGTCCTGGTCCCACCCACTTTTCAACGACTACCAATCATTTGGTGGCTTTTGTGCAGGGTTTTTTTTTGGCCCATTCTAAGAGCTTGAAATGCCTCTCCTAAGGCTTAGTTACTGGCCGTAAGAGTTTTATGCTAAAATATGCTGGTATTTGTGTCCCCTCCCCTTTACCTGTCCCCTCTTGTCTTCGTCCCCCGCCCTGGCTGAAAGAGGTTCAACACCCCTGCTGTATAGTTTTCTTCTCCAAGGTTCTGTGCTCTAACAACTAAGGGCACAATCCTATGCGAGTTTACACTGAAAAAAGTCCTACAGCTCCCAACATTCCTGGCTGGGGAATACTCAGGGTTGTAGGACATTTTTCTATCTAAACATGCATACTGTAGGATTGTGCCCTAAATGGCTTCATATTTAGGTCATTTGACAAGTTTACAATTTATTTATTTATTTTTATTTATTTATTTACCAGATTTGTATACCACCCAACCAACAAATACCCTTGGGGCGATTTGCAGTCATAAAGTCAAATAACATAACCAAATATATATATATATATGTATGTATGTATGTATATATATATATATAATCTATGCAAGCATCAACATGACACAATATTTAGCATTAGAAGCATTTAAAAATGTTGAGGAGCTAGCAGTAAAATTAATTAAGGAACAGATTGAAGGTTATATGCCTACTAAAAGAGGAAGGTCTAAATGTATATATTGAAGACACCAGGCAGATGTCCCTGGGAAGGACATTCCGCAGACAGGGGCCACTACAGAGAAGGAGGCTCTTGGGTATTTATTTATTGCATTTCTATACCGCCCAATAGCTGAAGCCCTCTGGGCAGTTCACATAAGTTAAAACCATCAGACACAAATCAAACAACAGTATAAAACACAATATAAAAATACAATATAAAAGCACAACCAGGGTAAAACCAAGCAGCAATGCAGAGATCCATACAATTTTAAAATACAGATTTAAAACAGCAAAGTTAAAAGACTAAGAAGATAAACTGTTAAAGTACTGGGAAAATAAAAAGGTCTTCACCTGCTGTAGAAAAGAGTATAACGTAGGTGCCAGGCAAAACTCTCTAGGAAGCTCATTCCACAGCCGGGGTGCCGCAGCAGAGAAGGCCCTCCTCCTGGCAGCTACCTGCCTCACTTCCTTTGGCAGCGGCTCATGGAGAAGGACCCCCTGAAGATGATTTTAGGGTCCGGGCAGGCACATATGGAACAAGGCATTCCTTCAGATAACCTGGCCCCAAGCCGTTTAGGGCTTTGAATGTTAATACCAGCACTTTGAATCAGGCCCGGACCCGGACCGGCAGCCAGTGGAGCTGGGAAAGGACTGGCGTAATGTGGTCTCGTTTGCCAGTCCCCGTTAACAGTCTGGCTGCCTTGTTTTGTACCAGTTGAAGTTTCCAGACCATTTTCAAAGGCAGCCTCACGTATAACGCATTGCAATAATCCAGACGAGAGGTTATCAGAGCGTGGATAACTGTAGCTATGCTATCTCTGTCCAGATAAGGACGCAGTTGGTATATCAGCCTAAGCTGATAAAAGGTGCTGCTTGCCACTGACAGTTCTGGATCCAGGAGCACCCCCAAACTACGAACAGTGATGGTTGCTAATACAAAAGCAATGTATGTTTTCAGTGTCTGTATTTTACCATTTGAGATTAGTGAAAATATGCAGATTTACAATATCATCTCTGTTGATTCCACATTCATTCTTAGGCGCACCTGCCCGTTCATATTACTTGTACACTGACCTAGTGTGCCTCTCTCTCACTTACACTGTCCCATACGCCCATTCATACTAATCACCCTAACACTCGACCACCAGTGTTGCTGCTGCCCTCTTCCTACTAGCCGCCCCATCTGACTCACCAGTCCTCATGTATTCTTCTTCTTCCTCTTCTTCTTCTTCTTCTTCTTCTTCTTCTTCTTCTTCTTCTTCTTCTTATTATTATTATTATTATTATTATTATTATTATATTTATTTATATCCTGCCATTTTCCCAGGGCTGGGACTCAAAGCAGTTCACATACAATTAAAACATATAAATATAAGCAGTAGAATTAAACCACAATAGTATTGGAACCAATTCTTTTCAACTCGTTCATAAACGATCTGGAATTAGGAGTGAGTAGCGAAGTGGCTAAGTTTGCAGTTGACACCAAATTATTTAAGGTTGTTAAAACACAAAGGGATTGTGAAGTTCTCCAAAGGGATCTCTCCAAGCTGGGAGAGTGGGCATCCAAATGGCAGATGCGGTTCAATGTAAGCAAGTGAAAGGCGATACACGCTGGGGCAAAACCCCCCCAACTTCAAATATAACCTGATGGTATCTGAGCTTTCAGTGACCGAACAAGAAAGAGATCTTGGACAGCTCGATGAAAAAGTCAACCCAGTGTGCGGCAGCTGTAAAGAAGGCAAACTCCATGTTAGGCATTATAAGAAAAGGAATTGAGAATAAAACTGCCTTTCTCATATTGCCTGTATACAAATCTATGGTGCGACCACACTTAGAATACTGTGGCCAGTTCTGGTCACCCCCCCCAAAAAAAGATACTATAGAGCTGGAAAAAGTGCCGAAAAAGGCAACTAAAATGATTAAAGGGCTGGAGCATCTTCCCTATGAGGGAAGGTTACAACAGCAGGGATTGTGTAGCTTGGAAAAAAGGAGGCTAAGGGGAGACATGATAGAGATGTACAAAATTATGAATGGGAGATGTTTTTCTCCCTCTTTCAAAATACTATAACACGGGGTCATCCCATGAAGCTGATTGGTGGGAGATTCAGGACAAATAAAAGGAAGTACTTCTTCACACAGTGCATAGTTAAATTATGGAATTCACTACCACAAGATGTAGTGATGGCCACCAATTTGGATGGCTTTAAAAGGGGGTTGGATGAATTCCTGGAAGAGAAGGCTATCAATGGCTACTAGCCCTGGTGGTTATGTGCTATCTCCTGTCTCCGAGGCAGTAAGCCTGTGTGCCCCAGTTGCTGGGAACATGGGCAGGAGGGTGCTGCTGCACCAAATCCTGCTTTGTTGGTCCCTGGTTGACAGCTGGTTGGCCATCTAGTGCTGGACTCGACGAACCCTCGGTCTGATCCAGCATAGCGCTTCTTATGTTCTTACATTCTTAATTGCCCCCTCGCTGCTTGGAAGTGGGGGGGGCAGCCGGTGCAATTCTTTCCACGCCAGCTGCAGAGGAGAGGGGTCGGATCCCCGATTCCCCATTCAAGGTTGAAGTCCTCTTAAGAATTACTCTCTTAAGGTAGCTCTTTTGATTTCTTGAACTATTTGAATTTTTGCTACTGCTAATAAATTAAAAAGGAACTTGGCTTCAATTTTTGGTTCCAAAGGTTTTCTTTCCACATATCTCAGCACTAAAAGAAATGGATCCATATGGCACCCCTATTACTGTCACTGGAGAAATGACGATCACTTGCATTCAAACTGTTAAACTTTTAAGCATGTAGACAAGACCCATATGCACCAATGCCTGCTTTGGATCCACATGACCGACTACAGTTTCTATTTTATAAGAGCCAAGTTACATATGACACTGAATGAGCCTCTTTAAGACTATAGCGGGTTGTGTGTGTGTGTGTGTGAAACTCTCTCACCCCCCTGCAGCTATTTGCATTTGAAAAATGATTCAAGAAATGAATCAGAATTGGCCCTAAATGTGCTTAACTCTCCATGGGGTTAAGTGTCATAGGGCCATAGGAAGCTGCTTTTATACTGAATCAAACTATTGATCTCTCTAGCTGAATACTGTCAACACTGACTGACAGCGGCTCTCCAGGGTTCCAGGCAGGGTTTCTTTCTTTCCAGGGCTAGCGGGAGGTGCCGGGGCATGAACTTGGGATCTTCTGCAGGCAGAGCAGGTGCCCTAACACTGAGCTGTGGCCCTCCTCTTGCAAAGTATGTCGTCACCCAGTAACTGTGTGGGGCAGGCACAGCTCACCTATCCTGCTTTGAGTGCAACTGATCTTGTTTTGTAGGTCAGCATTTATTTGCCTGTGCTGAAGACCATGAAGAGTGTGGTGGAGAGAATGAAAAACCTCAGCAATTCTATAGTAAGTTGTTACGTTCTTAATTTAGGAGTAAGGCTAGGGAGAGAGCTAACCATATCTCATGGGGTTGAGTTTTTGTAGTAGGTCTTCAGGCTAAATTAGACAAGACACCATTCATGCGTGAAGGGCTTTCAAAAAAAGTGAATAGCAAGTATGGGGGGTCAACTCTGGATTGGAATCCTGGTGGGAGGATAGGAGGCACAAATCTGGATTAAGGCCCAATCTGGTTTGGGCTATCCGCACCTGCTGCTGACTTCTTTAGCTGTGTCTGTAGGTATCGTCAGTATCAGAATCGTAACTGACTTTTCTGCTGATCTACTATCCCTAACAAAGCTGAGTTGGCAGAGTTCATATGGTGGTTGTGAAAACTGGTGATTGATTTGCTTTTGTTGTAGATAATAGAGGCAAATCTAAACGGAGAAATGAACTTGAAAATAGAAACCGATCTCGTGTGTGTTACAACTCACTTTAAAGACCTTGGGAATCCTCCTTGGGGTAAGCATTTTTCCTTCTCCTGTCAGATAAGAGGTCTCAACAAATGTAATAGTAGTACAATATGAAGGCTACAGTCCTGTGCCACTTACTTGGGAGTAAACCCATTGAGCACAGTAGGACTTACTTCTGAGTGATCACATTTAGGATTGTTGTAAGCACACTATTAGAGCGATGGTAAAAAGAAATCACTTGCTTTTATTGTTGTAAAAAAAACTAGGTTGGGTCTGCCTTTAACAGTTCTCTCTGTCTTTCTCTTTCTCTCACTCTTTTGCACCTCTAAATTTCAAAGTGTAAAGAAAGAAATGCAGAACCACAGATCAAGTAATTGAATATCATATTTCCTTAGAATAAAACAATGAAAAAACAGATAACTATACTTTGTGGCCGGGAATTTCATGAGGGAAATATTGCAAACATAGAAATGTATGTTGGAGGGAGGCAACAGATGAATATTTTTTTATTGTTTATCGGGGATTCACAAATTTCGGCTGGCATTGGTGGCCAGCCCCCAAATTGCGGTCACCAGGACTTTAGCCACTCCTGCAGAGAGTAGAGGTCTTGTTCCTGACCTCCACTTCATTAAGGACAGGGGCAGGGACAGTGCCCTGCTCCTTCTCCAGCTCCAAGCTTAAGAAGCTGGGGCGGGGAGGCAGTGCCCTGTGGAGGGCTGGGGACTGTGCCTGCAATTGCACTGCACTTTGGATGGCCTTGGAAGCCCAGTATGATTGCAGGGAGACAATTCCGGCTTCTTCCACAACAGCAGGCTGGACAGGAAGGTGAGGGATTGAAGCATGGAGGCAAAACATGCTCTGGTGCAGTGCCAGAACAAGCGCCAGCTCCAGTGAAGGAGGTGAGGCTATCGATTTTCTGCTGTGCTTCTGAGGTGCTGGGGGGCGGACCCCATCATCCTCCCATCTTTGGAGTTGTGGAGGTGGCAGGGACTGATCCTTCAGTGGTGCTGGACTTCTGAGGCCCTCTTAAGTGCTGTTCAGCTGTAGGGAAGACACACACACACACACATTACAGCTTCAAAGTTCAGAGGAAGCTGAGACTTTTCAAGTTTGCCAGAAGGCAGTGGCACACTCACCATAGCAAATGTGATACGGGATGCTGTGGAGCCCTGGGTGATGTTGCTTATTATCTGAACGCACTGTTTGAAATCATTTTAATGAGACGTTGGTTAGCACCCTCTTTTTTCTTAGTGCATGGTTATGCGGGCCAGTTCACACAGGAGCCTATGAACAAACCCCTGCTACAGGCAGCCAATCAGAGAGCCCATTCGAGCATTTTTAGCATCACTTCCTCTACCGCTATTGCTCACCTACCCGCTGTCCTCAGCGTCTCCTGGCTCCTTTGGGCGGCAGAGAGGGGGAAGAAGTCAGTCTAAATGGAAAGCAGATCACGTCAGCTTCTACAGGCAACCACAGGCTTCAGTACATGCTGGCTTCTTGTTAACTGCCCCCCTTCAAAACTACTAAGATTGCAGTTGTAATCCAGGACCATATCTCAAAATTAATACTCCTAGCTTGCCTTTCAATGACTTTAGTAGTCTTGGTTAGATCGCTGGCTTTCAGGCATAATCCCCATGTATAAAATGGGAGCACAGGGTTATTGTGATGATGAAGACTGTCACACCCGGCATACTAGCATGTTGACTTGGGAGTAAATTAAATCAGAGAATTGTGGTGTTGGAAGGGACTATAAGGATCATCTAGTCCAACCCTCTGCAATGCGCAGGTCAATCAATTAAACCATCCATGAGAGGTGGCTGTCCAGCCTCTTCTTCAAAACCTCTAGAGATGGAGACTCCACAGCCTGTTCCACTGTTGTACAAATCTTATATAAATTAAATATAAGGAGACTTGTCCTCATATTTAATCGAAATCTAGGTAGCGGCAACTTACACCCATTGTACAATTACAGTTTTTAAAAATATGTCACAGAAGTTATTTGTCACAGACTTTAGAACGATGGTTGGACTCAACCAGAAATTCTTTCCTTGTGCATTTTAGTATCCGAGGATGGCTCTCAGAACTCTACCCAAGAGCAGGACCCTGAGAGCATGGCTGAGGCTCGCATTGACATTAAGAGGCTCCTCCAGCTGCTTGCAGGGCAGCAAGTGAATCCCACCAAAGCCCTGTGCAGTAAGTGTCCCTTTTGTCTCGGTCTTCTAAGGACCGCGTCTCTTTGTTTACATTTTTAGACTGCTCAATAACCAAAGTTATTCTGGATGGTGTATCAGTACGTTAAATATATATATATATATATATATATATATATATATATTCTCAATAAAGTGACAGTAAAGTAGCACAAGGCACTTCCACCTTGCCTACTGATGCGCCACTTGAAAGGATTTGTAGAGTGGCTTCCTGGGCCAATCCAATTACCTTTATCCCGCCATGACAAAATGGATGCCTCGCCCAAAGCCGCTTTTGCTCACGGGGTTCTCCAACAAGTCTGATGAGAACTGCCTTCCCACCTGTTCAGGGATACTGCTTTTGAGCATCCCTTTCCTGTCTGCTGCATCCTTTTGCTGAGTGAAAACAGGGAGTTGGATTTATTGTGGAGTGTTCCTCTGCTCAGGGAAGAGTGCAGCATAAAGTCCCTTCCAGGTTATTTTGGAGTGTTTTTTCCTCCTTGGAATTCCTCCTTGCTGTTCTTCTATATCAGGGTTGGGGAATGTGTGGCCGTGAGAAGTTGGTGGACTGCAACTCCCATCAGCCTTAGTCAACCTAGCCAGTGGTGAGGCATGATGGGGGTTGCAGTCCAGCAATATCTGGAGGGCCACAGGTTGCTCATCCCCACTCTACTTTTACGGGGTTTGGAAAGTGTGTTTGTTCCAGCATCCACTGAGCTGAAGTCAAGTCCTGTGCCTGAAGGGCTCCTCCCCAATGGGTGGAACTAAAGATGCAGGACTATCTTATGCATGTCTAGACAGAAGGAAGTCCTACAGTTCCAAGCATCCTTGAGCCAACATGCTGTCTGCTCTTCTATTTGGCCCTACCAAAGAGGAGTTAACCCTTTCTTGTATACTGACCTCCCTGCTGGCCAGAAGAATGTTTCACATAAATCCAGGTTTCTGTTGTGAGCCTGGTGCCATCCATTAAACTATGGGCTTTTGTTTTGCAGATATTGTAAGCCAAAGGATTGTTCACTTCGTCTTGCTCCATGACGATGTTTCCCTTCAATATTTCATTCCAGCCCTTGTATGAAGTGAATCGCTCCCTCTGCCCAGCCCGGCTCAGCCCAGCTCACCGAGATGATGTGCTGAAACAGGCACAAAAGGGGCAGGGGACTTTGACCCTTGCTATGTTAATTAAAATCCACTTACTAATCAATTTCTATGTACAGAAATACATATTTATTAGAACCTGGCAAATAGAATTTAAGTTTTAAATGTCTTTGTATTTTTATTGGATTGTATATTTTATTAAAGAAATAACCATTTCAACTCTTAGTCATTCTCTTGTTACATGCAGAAAAATACCTGATTTTCCTCAAGCTTCATTTCTTACGGTTTGGGAAACGCCGATGGCTCTCCAAATTAGTATCGGATAGAGGAGCAACGTTAGCAGTCTGCGGGTGCTGCAGAGAGAGCTTTGAACAGAGTAATGCCCTACACCGGGAGCTTACCTCACACTGCCTTCGGCAAGCTGAAAGTGGCAAATTTGCTTCCCAGTAACTCTGGCTGGGTAGAATTGCGGAGATGAAGGGATGGACAATATGGCTTTAATCACCAGCCAGAGTCCTAAGGCAGGAGAGGAGAACCTCAGTCTCGGGGGACTAATCCAGCCCCCAGATGGCCATGTCCTTCGGCCACCGATCGTTGAATGGCTTCCTGGCTCTTGTGCAGTTTTTGCCCATTCTAAAAGGTTGAAATCCTCTCCTAAGGCTTAGTTAGTGGCAGTAAGACCTTTAACTTCAAATATGCTGTTATTTTTGGCCCCGCCCACCACCCTTGAGAACTTCTCTAAAATTGAATTTGGCCCTCCAGCTAAAAGAAGTGCTGCACTCCTGTTGTAAGGAAAGGACAATCGAGCCCCAGTCCATAGCCAGAAGGCCAAGGGCTGCTGGGTAGTTGCACCATAATATTGTTCTTGCTGGGATGATTATCCTGATCCAATCCAATTTCAATGTGTTCAGACCTTTTGTTCTGACATATATAAGCCCTCCCATAGCCTTTTCTCTACACTCCCCTTTCCATATGTATCTACAGCAAGCCTATGTCATTTATTTTGTTTATCTACTATTAGTTATTGTAGTTCTTGAGAAATAACAAGTAATGTTCATCTCATGTTTGGCTTGGACACGCTGGGTTCACACAACATGCTAACCCACCCAGTGTGGGCTGTTGTTAAACTGTGGGTTGTTGTTAAACCATGGGTTATCGTGCTGTTTGAACACCATGCCTTTCCGCATGGTGGGTTATCGTGTTGTTTGAACACTGCGCTTTTTCTGCAGGGTAGGTTATTGTGTTGTCTGAATGCAGGGCATTTTCCACATGGTTGCTTGTTAACCATGTCGTGTGGCTTGTTATGTTAACGACCCTGAACAACCCAACAAATTTCTGTATACCTGCTATGTGCTTTCACCCTCCCAAGGCACCCTCAAACTTTTTGGATCTCTACCCATCATTTTCCCTAGATCCCACCTTCATCAAATGTCAGAGAATAAACACTCAGTGGAAAGATCAGCCTTCAGGTTAGGCCAACATAGAAACAAAAGTCAGTCCAGTTAATGTGCTTTCATGAAATTCATGCCATTGGAAGGGTCTTCACAGGAAAATTCATTTTGGGCTTCACTTTGAAAGAATTAGTATTGTTATTTCATTGGTCACATGCAAACGAATGTTCGCATCATAGGTATCCTGTTTGAAGACCCATATGAAAAAAATATGGCTCATGTCTAGTCAAAAAAAAAGGTTGCTAATCAAGTTTTCCGTTTGGAATACTGTGAGGAGGCATCAAGGGAATCAGGACAGGGGCTCTTTAAATGGATCCAAGATTCAGAGGGAAGAGAAGGAGGAGGTGGGGCAGAAGCCCAGGATAAAAACCTGAAGGTTAGAAGTTCAGTGGAGGAGGAGGAGGAGGAGGAAGAGGAGGAAGAGGAGGAAGAGGAGGAAGAGGAAGAAGAAGAAGAAGAAGAAGAAGAAGAAGAAGAAGAAGAAGAAGAAGAAGAATGGAGTTGGAGTAAGGAGGTTCAGGAAGAATGGCTGAAAAGAGCAACTGGAAAGGGAATAAGGGACTAGGGGGAAGGGGAGAAGAGCAGCAGGGCTTTGTTGAAGGCCAGAGACCTACAGCAGAGGTAGGACTGCTAGCAAACAAGATACCTGAGCAGTCAGCAGCCCAAAGGAACAGGTGGATGAGAGGAGACTTGCCTAATTCTCCAGCAAGCTCAGGAACAGATTATCTTGACTCTACAATTACTCAGCAGCCTCAACCATTAGGTTAGCTGTTCCTCAGGTCTTGTAAATACTGCTGTAGGGTTAGGCCCTATGAACCACAGCTACCAGCACTGTAGACCTTCAACCTGATCCAGCTGATACCAGTATTCCCCTGAAAATGTACATTCCAGTCCTGCAGCGACTTACCTCAAGCTATGACCGTGTATCCAGGATCCTGTAGAAAGGTAAGGCTATTGCTCCAGGGACTGGGCCTCAGCCTGGAACAATTCATTACAGTTGCTGGAAGGAGAACCTGCTCCTGCAGCAGCTGATTTGATTGATTCTGGGCTGTAACAGGAATGAATAAAGTCTATAATTGCTGCATTTATGTGGTTCCAGTAATCATTTGTGATGGAAAGTGGATAGAGGGACATGTGGCCCTTGGCAGAGGTGGAACACTTGTGACAAATACTTGATGCTATCTAATTAAAAAGACACCCCCCCACACACACACACAACTTTCCCTGCAACCTGTTTCTGATGGAATTGGTCTTTGGACTATATTATGATCAAAAAGCTCACACCCCTTAATATGGAGTGGTATGCCTGTTAAGACCCCCTCCCCGCCACAAAAATAGCCCTACAACTAGCAGAATTCCAAGCATGGCTAGTTGGGCAATGCTGGAAATTGTAGGACTTTTCTCTCTAAACAAGCATAGGGTTGCACCCTTAGTCTTCTGCTGTGTTGTTAGCACAGGGGTAGGTAGCCTGCTGCCGTCCAGTTGTTTTAAACTACAACACCCACAAGCCTCAGCCACCATGGCCAATGGTCAGGGATTATGGGAGCTGTAACCCAAAATACCTGGAGGGCACCAGGCTGGGGAAGGCTGCTCTAGCATATTATATTTTGTATTCCTTTCTCAAAATAAACTTTGCACTGAGTTCATTGGGACGCAAGGGTTTTTATTAGCTACAACACCTCAAAATTCAATGATATATTTCCTATTACCTCTCTCCCCTCTGGTAAATAGGTGTGTTAATGTACATACTATATTTATCTTGGGAAACATTTCCAACCACCTTTTCCAAGCATTTATACCAGCGTTCTTCAACTGTCAGCTTTGGCTATTGGGCAGTATAGGAATGTAATAAATTAATAAACGTGGTTCCCCTCCAGCTGCTTTTGACTACAACTCCCAGCATTTTTTACTATTGGCCATGCTGGCTGGGGCTGGGGCTGATGGGAGTTGAAGTCCAAAACACACGGTGGGCATCAGGTTGGGTGGGGAAGGCTCATTTATATAATGCTTGATCCTTCATAATCAAACTGTTATGCAAAGAATTAAATTGTCAGAAGCTGTTGAACATGAATCTAAAGCCAAGCAAATCTACCCTATATAAAAATAATTACAAATATTAAAGAACACAAGAATTGCCATGCTGGGTCAAGCCAAGGGGCCATCTAGTCCAGAATTTTGTCTCCAATGGCCACCCAAGTGCCTCCAGAAGCCTATTTTGGTTCAGGCATTTGGTATTCGGAGCTATGCTACCTCTAAACATGGAGGATCAATTTATTATCTGATTCCCTGAATATTTCCCCAGTCAACCTTCATTTTAGAGGCTATTTTAAAATGATAACTAATCTTAGGAATATTCCACAGAAGTGAATATTTTCAAAACAAATGAATTGAACATAGATCCAACAGATGGTGCTAGAGGGACAGAAACATCTTTCGCCTCTAAGACTTCAGAAAAGGAAGCAATGATGACTTCAATAGTTTTCTTTAATTTTCTGCCTTTTTGTATTCTTTCATAACAAACCAGCTTAATAACATTCGGTATAACGGGAGCGGCTATAGCTCAGTGGTGATCCCCGGCACCTCCAAGTAGGGCAGCAAAAACTCCTGTCTGAAACCCTGAAGAGCCGCTGCAAGTTGGTGTCAACACTACTGGACTAGATGGACCCAGGGTCTGACTAGGTCTATGGGAGCTTCCCATAACCCTATGCTTTGTAACTGCAGTTACTAAAGGGTCCAACCAAGCAAGCTATTGCCATTTGTAGGCTGAGACCCACTTCCCTTCCAATAAGCATTTGCAGTATTGTAGTATGTGTGTGGATACTGCCTGGATCCACACGGAGGGGTAGCGAGCAGGGACAAGAAGATGAGAGGGAAAGCAATAGAAAGCAGAAAGGAGAGAAGGGAAAAGAAATAGATACACCACCTGGATTGGCCATTACCTCTCACCCACCTACAACGCCAGCACATGTTAGCTTTTTATCGATTGACCTTGCATAATATTAGAGGAGTACGATACCAATCACATCATATTTTGAAGCATTTCCCCCCTTCAGATTAGTAGTAATGAGGCATTTGAGCTCTTTTAGAAAGGATCGCTTTCTCCCTCTGGTCAGAAATATCCTTAACACAAATATCCTCATTCCATTTCATTCGAACTCTCTGGATTTTTTTCTACCCTTTTTGTTACCCCATATTGTTTAAGCAGATGTTTAAATTTCTCCTTTTGAAAACAATGAGGCTTATGCACAAGTGCCCAGTCTTCATTATTCTTGAGCTATATATACATTTCTTACCCTCCCCCCCCCCATTTTTTGCCTGCGCTACGTTTAAAGGGAATAAAATAGGTTACATTTCAGTATATTTTGCAGAGAGAGAGAGAGGGAGAAATAAAGATCGATAAAGAGGTGGCTATGGTGATAGGGAACCAATCTTGAAAGAAAATGAATTTGGAGGAAGAGGCTGCAAATCTGTTATAGGTTTTGTTTGTTTCTGAACCATCGCCTGTCTCTGGTGTCGCAAGTGAAATACCCAGCCAAAACCCCCACAGCAAATGAAAATGTGACCGTGAGGTTGTAATGACAGTTCTGTACCAGGATGCAATTTGTACATCTTTCTCCTGAGGAAAAGTACATCCAGCCTCCCAGGAACCAAGGTGTTAGAAGCCTTTCCTTTTTTGCATTGTGTTTTTGCAGGCATTCACTCACTCTAAATCTCTTGACAAGGATGTCACACTTGTCAGCTGTGTTCATGGCGCAAGCTGAAGAATGCTCAGTACTTCTCCCCCAGGGAATTTAGCAGATACCAAAGGCTGCTAAGCAAACTTAGCAGTCATGGGCTAAGAGGGGAGACCCTCATATGGACTGGTAACTTGTTAAAGAAAGGGAAGCAGGGAGTAGGAATAAATTGACAATGTTTGCAGTGGAGGCACCTAAGAAGCAAGTTTCCTTGAGAATCTGTATTGGGGCTGGTGTTTGTTAATGTGTTCACCAATGACCTAGAGCAGGGGTGGACAGAAGGTCTACACGAATTCTGTGATGTCTTTGCACTAGGATCTGGTTGGTGGATCCTGGGGTTCTAGTACAAACTTGAAGTAGATCCCACAACCCTGAAGTCTGCAGACCCATGACCTAGTGTTGCAAGTGAGCAAGGGGGTGGCCATGTTTGCTGGTGACACCCAATTATTCAGGGTGGTAAAAGTAAAACGGGATTGTGAAGAGCTCCAAAAGGATCTCTCCAGAATGGGTGGATGGGCAATAAAATGGCAAATATGATAAATAAACAAGTGTCAACTAAAGGCAGGCACACACAATCCTAATTTCTCGTAGACATCGATGAGGTCTGAGCTGATGGTGACTGAGTAGGAAAGAAATCTTGGGTCATGATGGATCTTGGGTCATGTCAAACCGGTGTGTAGCAGCTGTGAAAAAGGCAAATTCCCTGCTGGAGATCATTAGGACAGGAGTTGACAATAAAAGTACCATTATCTAGTAATGCTTTCATAAATTCTATGGTGTGTGCAGCCTTCACTTAATTTCTCTTGCCTCCTGAGGCAGGAGAGAACATCAAGAGCTATACTAGAACCTTTCTTTCAGATGTGCCAGTTCATTGTTTGCAGGAAGTAGGTTTGTTGCTTCTTTAAAATATGAGGAGCTTTAAAACGGCTTCCCTCACCTGTAGTGGTACAGTCCATTCTGCCACCTCATTCTGCTGTAAGTGTAGACTAGGCCTCAAAATCACCTTCTGATCTTGCTTTCATCCTGGCTTGCTAAGTAGTTTTCTGTGCGCAGGATTTTTAGTTCATTTTTTTAATATGGGGAAACATTCAGACACGCACCTCCCCATTATCTTGAGATGGTGCAGTCATGTCAGATCTATTTCGTTTAGTTCTACTGACATTATAGCTCTCAATTCCTAGCAGCAATATGTGGTTTTGGTGTGTGTGTGTTTTTTAGTGTAGATAGACCTGCCAATTTAATATTCTGCCTCACAAGAGCCAGAGCACGCCTAACCAGCAGGGGCTGGTGCCTCTGATTTTGGTGGGGCTGTGAATCCATTCTGGGTTTCAGTCAAAATCAGACAGAACTCTAAAGGATCTAACCAGGTGCCAAATTTTGGGAATAGGGTTCACCACCTTGGATAGCTTCTTTAGAGTTCTGGCTGGTTCTGACTGAAGCCCAGAATGGATTTACAGCTCCACCGAAATCCAAGCCACCAGCCTCCACTGATCTGAATCCCCATATCCATCAGATGGTTAGGAAGGGATTGAAAACTCCCGCATATGGCATCCCTGCTGGTGGTAGGAAGTTTAGGGCTCCAAATCAGGATGATCTTGGAGTGGGGTGGAACCAGCTTTGGATTCGCACCTCTTCAAATTCTGCAGTGGAGTTCTCCAACACAAAAATGTATACAAACAATTAGGGGTCAGTGCACACACAGACACATATTTGTGAAAATAACATTCAGAAGTGCATACCTTAGGCAAAATTGTGTTCATTATGCACATATTAGGAAAAACGCACATCAAAACACATAAGAATTTTCATGTGAACTTTTTTCTCTATCTGAATTTAAGTCTATCCAACCGTAAGACTGGAAAAATCCTCAGCACTCAGAACAAATTAAGACTGGAAAAATGAGAGCTAATCTCCTCCCCCCACCATTGCTTTCAATGAAGATGGAGCAATTTTAAAATAAAAAGTTCTGCAAGACTGAAAAGTCCTGGGAATCCCTCCCCCTATCCTCCCCCCCCCCCCCAATTCTTCCACTCTGTCTGGCAGGACTTGGCATGGGGCAACATATCCACTGCTTTGCCCCCCCCCCACTATCACCATTTAGGATTACACTGTGAAGCAGTCAGTATTACTTTGATTTAGCTGAATAGAGAGTAATGCATCAAAAATATTACGAAGCTTGTAATGCAATTGGCACGATCAAGCATTTAATAAAACAGGGACAACAGAAAACCCTAAAGGAGAACTCTAAAATAGATTTGGAAACCTCTGCCCTTGACCGCATATGGAATTGTAGCCACGGGCTGTTGTCCTTTCAGCAGACGATCCTTTTTGCAGTGATAAGATCGCCCAGCTTTTTTTTTTAAAAGCTTATCTGGACAGGTGTGTCTCCAAAAAGCATTCAACCAGATACTCAGTTTTCAAAGGACCTTGCCGTGGAATTTAACACTTTGTGCCGGGATCCATAGAGAAGGCTGCTGAGGGTCAGCTGAGGTATGAGTTACACCTACGAATTTCTCTAAGCATCCAGACAAAGGACAGCACTGTGCCAAGAGTTCCAGACTGGTGGCAAAATTTATGATGATGTCGCATAAACGGAGAAGTGAAAGGAAAATGGGGAAACGTTAAATGAGAGAACAAGATCAGATCCCTAGAAGGGGAAATACTATAGGGAGTAGCTGAGAGCCAAAACAGATATTATTTTACACCTGTGTGTAGCAACTACATCTTTTATCATTTTTACTTTAGAGTAGGTGCAGGTCCCCCAATCTAGATTGGAACTTTAGCATGGTGGGGTGGATTTTAAAATGTGGATTGCAGATCCTGCACCTACACTAAAGTAAAAATGAAAAAAGACATGGGGTGTCTCTACATTAAGACCCCCCCCCCCCGCCGCCTCCTTACCAGGTCTTGCATCTCTGTGTTCACAACAACAGTGACCACGTGATTTTGAATTGAAAAGGGAATGCTATTGCAGCCTATTCTTTTCAGTGAAACAGCATCATCTAGTGGTGGAATAACTCCGTCATAAATTAGATACTGAATTATCTTTGTGTTTTTAAAATATGGAATTACCAGGCTGTTGATGATGTCCTGGCTGTTGATGACGTTATCTAATCGACCTGCAAACCTCTGTGAGTGGCCAAACCTCTGTGAGTGGCCAATCATGAGTATGCCATAAATTGCTTATTTAGATTTAGAAACACACATTTAAAACAACCTCTGCTTTGACTTTAACATATCAAGTCTGCAATCTCCTTTTCTTCTTCCCCAAACAAACAAACAAACAAAGATTGTCAACATTACTTTGGATTTCTAATCTCTTATCCATGATCAAGAATCCTCCCTCTCCCATGGTTAGTTTTAGCCAGAGTTTGTAAACCAGCTTCAACCAATGCGGAACCATGGCTAGTCCCTGAAAAGGGGAGGGATGGGAAGTTCAAGAGAGGAGGAGCAGAAAGGGAAGTGGAACTTTGCTCAGCTATCCCCCATAGCTTTTATGGGAAAAAAGGGTTTGTATAAATACAAGTATGCAGCTCCCCATATAGTGCTAGCTAGAGAGCAGTTAACTAAGTGTGTGGGCTGTGTGTTGGGAAGTGCAAATCTGGTGTTGTATTTATTTATTTACAATATTAATTTACTGGTCCATATCTAAAACAGATTCCGGAGTGGTGAATATAATAAGTAAAAAGATCAAAAGATTAAAAAAGACCTTTATTAATATTGTTCGTTTAAACACAGAATGCTAATAAAAACCATGGCTGGTTAGTTAAGGTATACTTCCTGGAAGAGAGCTGCTTTTAGGAGGCACTGAATGGTGAATGCAGCACAGTGATGGTGCCTGCGTGACCTCCAGAGGCAGGAAGTTCTAAAGAAAAAGGGGGCCACCACACTAAAGGCTTTTATCCTGGTGGACCTCAGTTGGGCCATAGGTCCATGTGGAACCACCAGGAGCAGGCCCTCTAATGTCCTCAGTGACCAGGCAGGTTGGTAAGGGAGAAGATGCTCTTTTTTAAACAGTCTTCTAATAATAGTTTCCTTTGAATGGGTGCCCTTTAAGGAACTAACCGTGTCTCCATTAGGCTCCATCCCTTACACTTGTGTTTTGTAGTTTTAGCATTTAATAGAGGGCTCCAGGTCTCCTTATCTTGTGTGAATAGTTTGAAGGTCCTTGTTATAGATTGCTTCTGGAGTGACTCCTTAATCTTCTAGGTTAGCTGTTTGCATGTGTGTATGCTGGTTTTATATATGAGAAATTGTGTATTTTAATCTATGCATAAATTGCTATACTTTAAAAATATTTGTTTTTCTTAGGATTGCTGCAATTCTTTGCCTTCTGTAGCATTAGTTACCTATAATGGAGCCTCAGGCCCCCTTTTAGCTTTTCTATTGTGATACACACATGCTTGGGCAAGTACATATATCAGTTCAGGTCTGGCAAGGTCCATTGCTGAGTTTTAAATATAACATACCTGTGTGTAGCAGTTTCAAAAATTAAACTTTGGGGTTTGTATCCAATGGTAGTACCCCCCCCCCCAAAAAAAAGAGCCAGTGTGGTGTAGTGGTTAGGATGTTGGACTGGGAGTCAGGAGATCCGGGTTCTAGTCCCCATTTGGCCATGGAAAGTCACTGAGTGACTTTGGGCCAGTCACTGAGTCTCAGCCCAACCTACCTCACAGGGTTGTTGTTGTGAGAATAAAAATGGAGTGGAGGAGGATAATGTATGCCGCCTTGGGTTCCTTGGAGGAAAAAAGGTGGGATATAAATGTCATAAATAAACCCTTCCTCAGGCTGCCTGAGCCCTCTGGTCCCTGGTGTGTGCATGGCTAACCCTTCCGGAACCAAGATTTCTGCCTGTTCCTGTGCTTCCCCCGGAAATGCTACATCACTACCTTCACATGTGGTAGGGGCCATGCGCATACTAGGGCCAGCAGGCTTGGGACGCCCGTGGAAGGGCTCCGTTAGAGACTACCCATAAAATGCAAAATTGTTTTTATATTCACAGGTTTAGAGCTGCAGTGTCCTTTGTTGTTTGTAATTGCGAGGAACTTGGCCTGTAAAATATGTCTGGATGTGCTTTTTACGTACTAGACCATTTTTATGTTCTTGACCACTGATGAAGACTTTGCGTTGAATGCATTTGGTTTTGGTTTTACTTGTTGTTTGATTTTTGTTACTCCATAAGTTTTAATTTACATAATGAAGTTTAAAGTGGAAAAGGAAAGAAATGAATTGTAGACTATGTGCTGCCAAATTTCCATGTTGATGTACTTATACTAGTGGGAAAATTCCCAATAATTTCAGCGTGTCTAATCTCCTGTCATGGTATGATCTAAGATTGTTAAAGCATTTTTCCGAGGTTTTGATTTCATTCAGATAGTCTCTTTGACTAGTTAATTCCAGTAAGTGGTCTTGCACAGTGTGGATGATAAAATAATTTAAGAGGTTACACACATTTCGTAGGTAGAATTGCAATGCATATTCTTTATGGGCAGCAGGGGAGGAGGACATTTTCTAATTAAATAACTGCAGTAAAATTATGGAAACATGACTCCCACTTCTAAGATTTTCGTCTTATTGACAGGAATATCAATTTTCAGGATGGTTCTGTTTCCAAGAATATTTCAGTAGCTTTTGGCTAAAGCACAACCATGGGAGATAAAGAGAAGAGGAGTAAGGGGAAGTCCTAGGTACAATCCTCATGTTTCAAGATAAGATTAAATTATATGAAGGTACCTGCATGATATCTAAGTTATATGAACATGTGAAGCTGGCTGATACGGAGCCACAATAGAACTTGTGGGATCCAAAAAGCACAGCCTCCGATTATTATGTAGGTGAGACAGACTCAGTGACTAGACCAGCGGCCTCCAAGGATGGTAAATGGAAAACAGAATTGTCGGATGTCAGGTGCTTTATAGACAATTCACTAGTGAATTGTGAGTTGAAGGCCTGGCAATTGTTGTGAGAAAGTCTGTCTCTGTTCTGTGCTTATCTGTGGCTGCTAGCCGAGGCCTTGAGTTCCTTGAGAACGAATGTATGTTTAGAAAAGGTGGGGGCTATCTTGCAAGCTGTCTCTCACATAGTATCCTCATCAAGAGGAGGTTGAACTGTGCCGCCCTGTTGGCACATGAGTTTGGGTTACGGGCCTGAAGCCCTGTCTGTCAAAGTGGCTTGGAATTAGCCAGCCTCCATCCTATATAGTGGAACGAGCAAAGGGGGAGGCCCTTTGCTAGGAATCATCTGTTCGACTGTTTGATTGTACTATGGTTACCATCTGTTCTACGCTTGCCATGAAACTCCTCATGTTTGGGATTCTATCTGGTTTGGAGATGTTGGATGCACTCTGTACATGTTCTGTTGCTATTTGGACTTGGAATTTCTAAGAACTGTGCCATGAAAAGTGCTCTGAGGCTTTTCATAGAGTTGGACTTGCAGACTACTGTTCTGGATTCATGTTCTATGGCCTGAGTGATAGCCTTCCCTGCATGGAGCCAAAGTACAGGCACAGGGAAGCTCCGAGGCTGATCTTTGCTGTTCTGGAATTGTGTGTGTGTGTGTGTGTGTGTGTGTGTGTGTGTGACCTGTGAGAGAGCCTCCTCTCAGAGCCTTTGTTACAGGCAGAGGGGTTTCCTAGGTTGAAGAGGTTCGTGCCCTGACATCTTGCTTACGTGATCAGCTCAGTGTTCCTGGCAGGCTGAGTCTGTTTTGGTACAAGATGGATCTGTGTTCTGTCAGACTTCATGCACCCCTGTGCTGGAGTTTCTCCTTGAGTTTTGCTCGTGTTCCTGATGAGTCAGTGTGTGTGGCTGCTGCTGACTGTTTCACATGGAACAGGGGCCAACTCTAAATGTCTCCCTCTGAGTGATTGCTGTTCGCATTAAGCCATTGTACCTGAAAGCTATCTGGTCCGTCTTCAGCTTCAAGTGTGTGTATGCAGAAATGAAACTGTTATGCTTGAATCCCGTGTGATTTCACAATAAAAGAGGTCTCACCATTTTGGAGTGTGTCAGTTTGCCTAAAGTTCGTGAGCAGAAGCCTGGGGTGGGCTTGCGTCATGACAAGAATGAACTGACATCCCTCTTGTGTGTTGCATCTACTTAGAGGTGCAAGTTGCTCAAATGATAACTGAGCCTTGGGATACGGTTAACATGGTGCTGCATTTGCCGCCCGTGACCTCTGGAAATGTGCCCTCGAGAGATTGAAATAGGTTAAGAGACCAGCAGCAATTTAAAAATGTGGATCCATTTGTAATGCAATCAGAAACAACTGCAGAGGAAACAAAAGCAAGATGAGCAAGAGAGCTGTGAAAGCTGTCAATCTGTAAAGGAGAGAAACCAACACAAATATTTCCACAGAAGGGCTAATCTCACAGAGGTGCCACTTGGAGATTGCAGGGGAGGGTTTCTCTTCAGGTTTCCATCCACACATGAATATTCCTCAGTGCGACCTATATTTGTGGCAACTCACCAGTTCCGTGCACTCCATGCAGAGAGCTACACGTTATATGAAATACACAGCTCCCACTGAAAATGGAAAACATGTTGAGCCTTTCTCCAATCCCCCTCTCCATAATGTCTAGTATTACTTACTCTGCTGTTCCTCAACCTGGTGTCCTCTGCATGTGTTGGGCTGCCACTCCTACCATCCCTCAACCAGCATGGCTGCCTTCTACAGACTCCACCTCCATTTTTTTCCACCATCCATTCATTTGGTGGTTTCCCAGCATTTGGAGATGATGTAAAAGCCAGAATAGAAATGCCCAGATAGAAATGCCAAAAACAATGGCATGCATTAGATACCCTTGAGAACAATATTTTAGGATTGCAACCCTTGCAATATTATTAACCCCATAATACCCAGAACATAACCGGAACAGAATGGAATGACCTAGAACGCTAACTTCCAAGTGAGCCAAATCAACCAAATTCAGCAGTCAGTCAGACATGACTGGATGGGAATGATGCAATTAGCCACAATTGTTCACAGACATCACATTCCCATTCCAGGCAACTGTCCAAACCCAATGATCCCTGATCCTGATATGAAGGAAAGTGACATAAGGGATGAATTCATCATAGTTTTAAAAGAGCCAAAATTTGTCTACGGAGAGAGTCATTGAAGAAGACCAGCCTTTCCTAACCTGGTGCTCTCCTGATGTGTTGGAGTACAGCACATGTGAAGGGCACCAGGTTCAGGAAGGCTGAGGTAGACCAATGATCCATTCACAACCAGGACTTTTCACTTCTGTGGAGAACTACATTTCTTTCTTTTAAGGGCTAGAGAATGTGCATCTGAATAGTACATTTCTGAGAACTGTAGTACAAAGACCATGTAGAAATAATTCTGAGAGCAAGTTGAGCTGCTCTTGTTTGAAGCCACTGTGCTGAATGCATTCTAAGAGCAAATGCAAATGCTGAGAAAATAGGCTTTCACACCAGGAGAGCTGTTGCTACTATTTCATTCTCTGAAGAGATTGATAGCATGAAGACAGGAACTGTCAAGGCGCAAGAATGCCATCAATTAGGAACCTAAAACCCAGATCCACAAGTTCCGCACAGGGAATGTCTCTCTGGAGAATATTTGTGTATGCTGAATATCTACCCTAACTTTCCTTAGACAAAAGAATTAGTTCCAAAATGATAAGGCATCTTCAGACCACCCTGAAGTCTGCGGATGGGGCGAGGGGCATTTCATGCATGAGTAGTCCCTGCTACGTATACCGAAGTACATTCAACATTCTGGTAAATTGCTTAAAGCAATGGACATATCATGGAACAAGAATTCCAAGTAAATGTTAAATGTCCATATGGAATTATATAACAGTGCTAATGGTCTTCAAATATTACATCTGTCAGTTTGCCTGTCTATCTATTCCTGATTTCTCCTTGATGGCAGGCTGGCCCAGTTACCTATTTGACATTTTAATCATGAGGATTCTGTTAACACCCCTTTTTTGTAATTAAGGTCCAAACATAAATATGTACCAGAGTATCCTGTTGCCTGTACTAATGGAATATCTATGCCACAAGTTGGCCACACTTGAGGTGCCCCCAGATGGAGGCTCCTAGCGTTATCGATGAAAAGACAGTCTATCTTTTCTCCTTGGCCATAATGGTCAGAAGAAATAGTGGGAAAACAACAGGAGGGTTACAAGTTGTCTGGACCCACTGTGGAATTCTGTGAATGAGGCAGGATAATTGCACAGTAGAAGCTTTGCATGGAAACATCCCTGGTCTGCCTTTTAGAGTGCTGCTAATCTAATAGAAACAAGAACCTTTGGCAGTGACAAGATACTTATTGGTATTTTTTATGAGATATTCCATTTGTTTGTTTGTTATATTTGTATACTGTCCAGTAGCTAAAACCAATGCGGTGTAGTGGTTAGAGTGTTGGACTGGGAGTTGGGAGATCCTGGTTCTAGTCCCCACTCGGCCATGGAAACCCACTGGGTAACTTTGGGCCAGTCACAGACTCTCAGCCCAACCTACCTCACAGAGTTGTTGTTGTGAGGATAAAATGGAGAGGAGGAGGATAATGTACGCCGCCTTGGGTTCCCGAAGAAGGAAAATAGGCTGGATATAAATGTAATAAATAAATAAATAAATGCTCTCTGGGTGGTTCACCACAATTAAAACAATAAAATACAGGATGATAAAATACAATCTAAACATGGAAGAATTTAAAACTACAATATAAAAAATAAAAAATAAATAAATCTAGCTGCTGGGAGAAGATTTAAATAAAATACCAGATTTAAAACGCCTGGAAAAATAAAAAGGTCTTCACCTGGTACTGGAAAGAGCACAATGTATGCACCAGATGAGGCTCTCTCGGAAGCTCATTCCACACCATGGGTGACATAGCAGAAAAGGCCCTCTTCCTGGTAGCTACCCACATCACTTCCTTTGGCAGGGGCTCCTGGAGAAGGACCACCGAAGATGATCTTAGGGTCTGTGCAGGTATGTATGAAAGGAGGCGATCCTTTGGAGAACCTGGCCCCATGCAGTTTAGACCTTTGAATGTTAATACCAGCACTTTTGTCTTGGCCTTTGCACATTTCTTGTACAAGCCAATGATAACCATGGCAAAGTACACTTGATAACACATGAGAGTGACTGCAAGTCCATAGAGAGCTTGATGCTTTTCAATAACCATTGAGTGGGATCCAGAGTTAGGTGCATGCAACTGGACCGGTGGAAGCAGGTGTCCCAGCCCCTTTTTCCTCATGATAGTCCCTCCAGCCTCCTGAAAATACTACACAGGGCCCCTGGCTGAATGGGATGAGAGGTGGAGCAGCAGGAGGAAGAGCTCTGAAATCAAGCAGAGGCATCTTCCATGAGTGGAGCCCTTTCATCCACAGAAAATGGATCCTGTTCCAACCCCAAACTTCCAAATTTTGCTTTTGTTGTTGCAATTCATGGCTGTTTCCTTCCAAAAGAAATGATGGGAAATATTTTTTTAAAAAAACACCCTTTTTCTGGAGTAACTGCTCCTGAGTAGTTTGTCAAAAGTCAACCAAATACATTAGCATGAGCTACAAAAGACCAGGTGTACATTAAACTTTTTCTTTTCAAATAAAGCACTTTTATCCCATTTTCTTGAATGCATAAATATCTTCCAAAGTGCAGTCATATCCTCAAGCAGACCAGTTATCCCGAGGATTTAAAAGATCAAAAGTAATTTATGTTGAATGCATCTGATTGAAGCAATAAAAGGTTAACCACTGTCAGCGTGGGCTCTCTGACTCAAGACTCTTGAAAGACAATCCTCTCAGACATGATTGTGTTTTTTAACCAGTGCCTTTCTACTTTACATATTTCCCTGTCCAAAGGGTTATATGTTGTGGCGTTCTTTGAGATCTGCAGTCTTCTACTTTGATGGTGGGTGTGCATGAATTGGTGTGTATTTTCATAAGGTCTTGAAGGCTAGATCAAATTTTTTATGACTGAACAGAAGAAACTTTGTTTTGAACTAACTGGGGAGTTTTCCTTTGTAATGAAAATCTAAGTAAGTATAATTGGAATCGTATATTGCGACCAGAGGCCGAAAGAGACATGGGGGGGGGGGTAGATGCAGGGGACTTGATTTTCTTGATTTCAATTAATGTTTTGCACCAAACTAGACTTTATGACAGTATGACTTATGTTTTACAATGTAACATGCTGATAGCATGGGGGTAGGTGGGAGGAGGTTGAAGGACCTTTCCCTCACCTCTGCT
Organism: Anniella stebbinsi; assembly: GCA_029215795.1. Classification (NCBI taxonomy): domain Eukaryota; kingdom Metazoa; phylum Chordata; class Lepidosauria; order Squamata; family Anniellidae; genus Anniella; species Anniella stebbinsi. The sequence goes on along the minus strand of JARDYH010000002.1, from coordinate 170,336,170 downwards.
TTCATTCCTGAAACCACTTCTCAACAGAGAAATATGTTTATGGAAAGATAGAGGCTAGATCCACGTTACTGTTTTATAGCAGTATTGAGGTGCACTGATAACTATTGAGGCACATTACACATTCTATATACCGCTTTCATTGAGTTGTTTCCTGCTTTTTATTCCACATTATCCAAAATACCACAGCAAATGCCATTGTGTGTCCTTCGAGGTAGGAATGCGCAAGAGGGATATAGCATTACCATGATGGGATCATAAAGATTTGACACAAGTTGTAGATCTGGCCAGACTTTATTTGCGATATTCAGCTTTACATGGGCCGCGTTCAGACAGAACATTCAGCCAGGATCCTGGTCAGTCCTGGCTTACCATCACTGCCTTAATTTCTCCTGCTAGCATGAGAAGCACCTTCCATAGCTCCTTGAGAGTTCTGACTGGAACCCGGAACAGATTCACTGTCCCACTGACGTCGGAGCCACCAGCCTCTACTGGTAGCTTCTGTTCTCTGGTATTAGCACTTCTCAGATGTATACACAGGGCCAGCCCACGACATCTTATTGGCTGAGATGAAATGAGAGGGGGAACTATCTTGCTCTTCATGTATAAAAGCCAACAGGACTGGTAATAATAATAATAATAATAATAATAATAATAATAATAATATACCCGTCTCTCCCTCCTGATCGAAGTGGGGAACAACATCAATACAAACAATATAAAATATTTCTTACCCGCCTCTCCCTCCTGATCGAGGCGGGGAACAACATCAATACAAACAATATAAAATACATAAAACTGATCAAAAGCATATAAAATTAATACATTATTAAAATATCAACAAAGTCTTAAAATTTGACTGGCAGGTGAATCTTTCTTTATATCTCACAATGGGACAGCATCACCCATCACATCTGAAGGCCGCAGGCTAGTTTCAAGGTGCAGGGCAGCCCGCATGGCACACAGCTCTCTCCTCCAACACTTTGCTGCTGCCTCCCACTGTATGCTGCTTGAGGTATTTGCCAGTCCTGTGAACACAGCAGATAGTGTAAGCATGCTTGAGAAGTGGGTAACAGAAGCAGGGAAGCAGGCTTGCCTGCCTAATCAGGGTCCCTGTTATTTGCAGGGTCTCTGGCTGCATAGACGGAACCTGTCCACGCACACTTCATATGTACACCTGTGCACAGTGGACATGCATGGATCGGGGCAGTGCCTGCTACTGTGCCTTCCACATTATTATTATTTTTTACTGTGCACACTTTGTTCAGCTGAAAAGTGATACTGTTTTGTAGAAAGTGGATATTTTCAGCTGGTCTGTCAAACTCTTTGTAATTTGGAAATTAGTTACTTGTATTTTGAGAGGGGTCCCCTCCCCCACACTATTTAGGTCTTCTTAGGTGTTTTCTTTCTTTTAGAATTCATATTCAACATTGTTTTAAGAGTATTAGGTATAGATTATCTACACCACTGCTTTAAAACAGTTTATAACAGTTTTAAACCGGTTAATAACGGTTATTAACCGCTTTAAAACTGTTATAAACTGTTTTAAAGCAGTACCGCAGATAGGTTCGACAACGGTAATGTTTGCTACACCTCCAAGAGGTTTTTCTGAGTATGCAGTGATTTTTCCAGTGACACTTATAGTATAGTCTTTTACAGGTGTCCACACAGAAGTAAGCCCCACTGAGTCAATAAGACTTACTCCTCAGAGGGCCACATGTTCAAATGCACAGCATTCTGTATATGGAGTAAAATCTCTATGAGGAAGACTCTGTTTTGGTATGGATCAATGGACTTGACTCCTGTTGGAATGTGTGTTATGTCACTCAACTGTTTCATCATGACATCATTAAGGTCCTCAGTAGATATGATTGTACTTGGAATTGTTTTTGGAATGTCTAGATTTTCTGTAAAGAAAAAATAGATTTTTTTCTTCTCTTTTTGCCACTTCTAAATGTTTAAAGACCATATTTCTGCATCCAGTTTTTGATGTGTGTGTGTGTGTGTGTGTGTGTGTGTATATATATATATATGTATGTGTATATATATATATATATATATATTAGGGGAGTGCACCAGATCAGGTCCGATCCACGATCTGGACCCAATCCGGCCGAAATCGGATAAAATTATCCAATTACAATCCCCACATCTGGATCGTCCGATCCCATCCAATCTGAAAGGACCCGATCTGGATTGGAAGAGATCAGAGGATCGGATCTCCTCCCCCCACTTGCGCTCCTTGCCTGCTGGGGCCGTCCGCTGCCGTCCACTGGTCCCATCTACTGAGAAACAGGCTTCGCGGCCTAGTTCTTAGTAGAGTACCGAGTGATGACATCATCACCTGGCACTCTACTGAGAATTAGGCCGCGAAGCCTGTTTCTCAGTAGATAGGACCAACGGACAGAAGCGGGCACCCCGGCAGGTAAGGAGCGCGAGTGGGGGGGAGGGACAGGGAGGGGGAGTTAGGCCCCCCATGTCACCTGCTCCCATGTTTTCCTCATAGGCTTGCATTGGGGGAAAGCTTTCTTTCCCCCAATGCAAGCCTATGGCGAAAACACCTAAAATGGTGTCCGATCCAAAAATCGGACTTCTGATTTTTGGATCGGGTCCAATCTGATCCAGAAAGTCTCCGATCTGACACTTCAACCCCGGTTCCGTTCCCGGTTCCAATCCGATCTGGGGGTCCCTGCACATCCATATATATATATATATAGTGTTTTGTGTGTGTGTGTGTGTGTGTGTGTGTATGTAACTGTTGTCTGTTCATAAGGCTTGTCTTTTTGTTCATTGGATAAGACATGTCCCAATTTAAATTGCCTTGGATTAATCTCCATCAAACTAACACAAGTGCCATTTTATTAGAGCAAAGAGAGGCCAGTTTCAAAAAAGGAACCAAATGGCCAAGACCCAATGCAGAATTAAGCATGCCTAATTTTACCATTTTCAATGAGCTGAAACTCTGTATTGGATTGTGGCCAATGTGTTCAGTGGCTTTATTTCTTTCCTTTTTGGAGAACATCTCGTGTGTTTTGCCATCCATCTTTAGCTTTTGAAGCAGCGAACCTCACTGCCGTTCTACGGCAGAATGACTTGAGTGTTATTGGACCAAAAGGACCATCTGTCCTGGATGACTGCCCTTTAAAACTGGCACTGGTTTTCATCCGATTGCTAAGTTTGGCAACTTTCTGAAGCTCGTTTGAGGATTCTCTCTTTTGTTACCTTAAAGTAACTCTGTGTATTCCCGCGATCTCTCTAGAAAAGGCAGCTGTCTCTGTTTTAGGAGGCTCTAAATAGTTCTTCTTGGGAAGGTACAAAGAAAGACAATAAAGAACTGTCAAAGGGCCAAGCTATACGTTATGCTCTATTCAACTGTAACATTACTTGATGGCTATTTCTGTGTTCCAAAGCATCCATCGGAGAAGGTGGTTTTTAGAGCAGAGGGAAGAAGGAAGTGGGTGATTGGCTGTTCACTCTCTCAACATTTCTCCCCTGAAACTTCCTCCTTCCACTGCTTTTATCACTATTGGGGTTCTGGAGTCATGTTTACCTTACAAACCTGAGCCTGGAAGCCCAGCTGGGGTAAAATATGTTGAGGGAAGGAATTGGGAGGGGGATGGCAAAGGGGAAGATTGAAGTGAAGGGTTTTTAAATATGTTTTACCATGTTATTTTATTCTATGGTTTCAAGCTTGGTCTTGTGAAATGCGCAGGCAGCTTCGGCAGAATAGAAATGTAATAAGCAATCCAACAAAACCTCCTCCCCACCCAGATGTTTTTCCATCCCATCCCATTCCATCCCCCACCTCCGAGTGTGTTTTGGAGATGAGAAGTAGCCATTGAGCTAACATTTTGCCTAGCTAGCATAAAGCCATAAAGACCGATCTCTTTCAGCAGGCCTACCCAGTTGAATTTTAAGAGTTTTATTGGTGTTTTAATAATGTACTAGTTTTATGTGCTTTTAATCAGTTTAATGTATTTTATATTGGATGTTGTTCCCTGCCTCGATCCAGAGGGAGAGATGGGTAAGAAATAAATATATGATGATGATGATGATGATGATGTGTGACCATGATGTTCTTATGATTAAGGCTTTTGTGTCAGAGAAGGAAAAAAACAGGTCTGTAGGCTGACCAGACCCCCGGGGATTTCCCGGTCCTACCTGGGAAAAATGGACCAATCCGGGCCGACCGGGCCCCAGGGGGCAACCTCCGGGAAACAGTCAGCTCGTTCTCCTCCCGCGAGAGCGAGAGTTGATGCAAAAGCCTGGCAAAAGCCCCTGACTGCGGCTGCGCAGCAGCAGCAGCAGCAGCAACAGCAAACACGAGGGAGAGTGGTGACCAGCTCTGGTGCGTGCGCTCCGCTCGCTGCCATTCTGGGACCTTCCCTGCCTAGCCTGGTGAAGCAGCAGTCGGCTCCCTGCCTCCTGAGGCACCCCTGCGCCTTGGCAGCATGTAAGCGAGCCCTATGTTCCCTGGGGTGAGGTGGGGGGGGGGGCTAGGAAAGCAGGGAGTTGCACGGTCGGCGGGCAGGCGGGAATTCCTTCAGCCCTGGGCTGCAAAGGCCGAAGCCCTGGGCGCGCGCAAGGCGAGTTGCCCGCACCAGGTTCCAGCCGGATGGAGGTGTTGTGCAGCAGAGAGGGGCGAGGGGCAGCAAACCTGGGAGAGAGAGCCCGTCTTGTAGGACACATCGAGGAGGGAGAGCAAAGGCAAGGGAAGTTGTGGGCATGAATGCTTCTCCGGTCTCTCCTTCTCTGCTCCTTCCCGCCCGGTGTTGGGTGGAGGCGGCAGCGGCGGCGGCGCTTGGCTTGCGCCCACCCCGGCAGCGCAGCCCCTTATCTAGCCGTCCATGGCGCGCATGTGGCTTCCCCAGCCTGTTCCCCCACCGGGTCTCCAGCCACCGCAGCCACCACACTCACGGGAACGGCAGCTTGATTGATTCCTTTTATTTGGCTTGCTCCTGTGAATGCTCTTTTTCTGGTCTCCGTGCACGTGGCTTGGCTGCCCCAGGCAGCTGCTCCCTCCTGCCCAGTTTTGTTGTGTGTTGAGGATGTGGATCATGTCCCATGCATTTAATTTTGCTTTATAAATAAATAAATAAATGGTCTTATAAACTGTGAGTCCAGGGAGCAAAAAATAAAATAAAAAGATAACTAAAAGAAGGAAGGAAGAGAGAGAGAGAGAGGAACAGGGAGAAAGAGAAAAGATTGGTTGATGAGAAAAAGTAGAAAAAATCGGACTCTTAAAACCATCTCTCCGATGTGAAAGTGAATGTTTTAGTTATAAGATCCATGAATGTACATTTTAAAACAGACTTTGCTTTCTCCTCCCCCTTTACATAAAGCAGCAGATAAGAAGTGGGTACAGAGAAAGTAATGTTTTTTAAGATGTACATCCATGTATCTTATAACTAAAGCATTCAGTTTCAAGCAGAGAGGTGTTTTTTAAAAGTCCTAGTTTTTCTCTGTGTTCAAATTCAAAAAAACAAGGGTTAAAGGGATGTGATTTCTTCCACTCTTGCCCTTTTGGAATTCCAGGAGGACTGGATATTCCAGTTTTGGAAATTAGCAGAACCTCTCCCTCCCAGTGCAAAATTCCCAGAAAATCTACAAACTGGTCTGTCTTACTGCAGTTCAATGGATTTTCTGTGCTGGTTCATTTCCTACCTCACAGGGTTGTTGTTGTGAGGATAAAATGGAGAGGAGGAGGATTATGTACGCCACCTTGAGTTCCTTCAACCTTACTGAGCTTTAACCTTTTGCATGCTGCGATCCTGATCTGGCTGGGGATACTAGATTTATATGGAAAGTTCAGTGTGTAAATCACACAAGTTGAAATCGTTGTTGGTAAAAGAAGTTGGAATTACATGAAGAATGACGTTAAAGCATATAAGACAATGATATTTTCATTTGCATGGTTTGGTGGCTTTTATGTGGCAGATTCTGTTCAGAGTCAGACCCTAGATTTAGCTCTTGTCCTCTCTTTTTTTCAGCAGTAGTGGAAAGCTTCAGTTTACTGTAGGCTGATCTTATGGAAAGGACGACAGGGTTCCTGTATGTTTAACAGTAGTATTGTAGTATTGTCACTTGTATGCATGCAGCACCTGGTGAAATTCCTTCATCACAACAGTTCAAGCTGCAGGAGCCTTGTCCTCATTTGTATCTGTACACACCAGGCATGGCTCTTGCAGCTTTAACTGTTGTGATGAGGAAGGAATTTTACCAGGTGCTACATGCATACAAGTGACACCTGATAAAATTCTACACATGTTGCCTGAAAGCAATTTCACGTATATATCACAATGTATATACTCTTGATGTCTAACATCTGCCCCACGTCTTTACAGCTACTCACTATTTCTACACAGCTTTTCAGACAAGGAAATAACTTTTGGTCATTTCACTTTAATGTGTTAACAGTTGTCCTGTAACATTTCCTTGGCATGTACTTGAATCTTATCTGTTTCAGATAAAATTATGCTGTATTGTGTAGTGGCAGTCTTGTTGTTAGGGTGAGTTGAAAGAAGCGAAGTGTTTGAGATTGCTCTTAAAAGGAACTTCCATGTGAATTTTGAGATTGGATTGGTTGTAGGATTCAGACACGCTCAGTGCTATCTTTCTCTGTTTTCTTTCAGTTTCTGGTTAACACAGGAGTAAACACTGTGCATAAATATAATGCCAAAAAACAAGTGCAAGTTCACACCCGAGTTAAAGGCCAGATTTCCCTGTTTCAGGAAGGGTTGTGATGACACGGAGGCTGAGTGCACCATATGCAGGTCTGGCACTTTTGTGAGTGTTGCACACAAAGCTGCTGCGGATCTTCAGGCCCATGTGGACTCAGCGAAGCACAGGAAGGCTGTGCGAGGAGAGAGCTCTTCCACCAAAGTGACAGATTTCTTTGTGAAACCAGGAAACAAAACGGAGAATGAACTCACTGCAGCAGAAGGTACGATGGCCTTTCACACCGTGATGCATCAGAACAGCTTTCGATCCATGGATTGTACCTCAAGCTTGTTCCGGACCATCTTCCCTGACTCTGAAGTAGCCTGGAAGTTCACAAGTGCTCGCACCAAGACTGAAGCAATTGTCAACTCTGTGCTTGCACCACACTCTGTGGAAAGTGCCCTGAAAGCACTGACAGACTACAACATTCCATACTGCAGCGTCTCAACAGATGGAAGCAACCATGGTGCAGTGAAGATCTTTCCTGTTCTGGTCCAGTACTTTGACTGGAAGAATGGTGGCTTGCACTCCAAGCTCATCGAACTGACGAACACACCGAATGAGACAGCAGAGACAATTGCCAACAATGTGAAGGACACTCTGGAGAAGACTGGCTTGTTGGAGAAGTGCATTGCATTCTCAGGGGACAACTGCAATACAATGTTTGGTGGACTACGGCGTTCTGCAGCAGGGAATAACGTCTTTGCCATCTTGAAAAGGCTGTTGCAGAAACCGACTCTGATTGGTGTGGGTTGCCCAGCACACATTTTGAACAACTGTGTACATCATGGGGCAGAAACACTTAAGTTGGATGTGGAGCATATTCTTGTTAAGGTCTACAAGCATTTCAGCATTTACACTGTGAGAAATGAGACCCTGAAGGACTACTGTGAGTTTATGGACATTGAATACCGGAAGATAATTTCTCACAGCCAGACACGGTGGTTGTCCTTGTTCCCTGCCATACAAAGGCTCCTGCAGATGTTGCCGGCCTTGAGGTCCTTCTTTCTGTCTGAAGAAAATCAACCTGCTGTACTCAAGGACTTCTTTGAGGATCCCTTCAATGAGATCTACCTCTGGCATCTGCACTCACTCCTCAGCATGTTCCAAGCACACATCAAACAGCTTGAACGTGAAAACAACTCTGTAGTGGAAGTGCTGACCTGCTTGAACACTGTACTGAAGAACCTGCGTGATCGGAAGGAGCAAAACTTTATGCCCTTTAAAGTCAAGGAACTCCTGAGGACCCATAGTGAGGAGGGACTTGGCGCAAAATGTGACACATTCTGTGCGCAACTGGAACATCAATACAACATCTGTATTGACTATTTGGAGGCGTGGATGGGACCCATAGAAGAGTTCTCCATATTCACATGGACTGACCTCACTGAGGCACCCAAATGGTGTGATGTGGAGCCTTGTGTTCACTACTTGAATGAGAAGGGAGTTCTCATCAATGAAGTGAAGTGCTTCGATCAGGTCTCAAATCTGAACAGATTTGTTGAAAACATGTGTGGCCAGGAAGACTTCAAGAACTTGATGGCACACCAAAAGTGGACTAAATATTTTGAGCGGTCCAAAAGCGTGGAGTTCCATTCCGAACTGCTGAACATCACACAGTTCTTTTTTGCAATTCCGTCCCACAATGCCAATGTGGAACGGGTTTTCTCCATGATGCAAAGCCAGTGGACCACACAAAAGAGCCAGCTGTCTGTGGAGACGCTGAAAGGACTTCTACAACTAAAATGCAACCACAAAGGCATGTCTTGTAAGGATCTCTACTCTTTGCTGATGCACAACCCACCCCTTCTAAGAAAAATCAGATCAAATGATAAATATTCCAAGGGACATCAGGAAGAAGACAAGAGTTAATTTGTACAGCAATTAAAGTTTACTGTAAATTTCTGTGACATTGAATGCATCACTTGTTCTGTATTTGTGTAATTTTAATATGAAGGTGTTATGTTTGTACAGAAAGTAAAGTTAAATGTTAATTTCAGATACATTGAATGTCTTACTCCTTTATTTCTGTGATTTTAATATTAAAGTAGCACATGCTTGTCTTAACTGTGTGCTGTGAAATCAGACATGTGACCAAGGCTATGTTCGGGTGGGCACGCCCCTTGGGGCTGAACCTGCCCCCTGAGGGCCGGACATGTTGGTGGGCACGCCCCCTTTGGACGGCCATTTTGGACCTGGATTTTGGTTTCCAAAATCTGGTCACCCTACTGTAATCAACTGCAAATTTATCTGGCTTACACTGCATATTTATTTTACTTCTTCTGTAGAAAGGTGTTCCAGATTTCCACCTTCTGTTTTTTTGTGAGCCTATCCACATTGCCTTTAAAACAACTTATATTCTGTTCAAAAACATGGTTTTTAAAGTCTTTTCATTACGTTGTAGGGGACACTGAGCAGTACTTACGTTTCATAGTGACGGCTTCCTCCGTTCTCAAAGTGTTCAATGGTGTATTACAGGGTCAATTCCTTGACTCTTCTGCTTGACCCACCCACTTCTGTCTCCGTAACTCAAGCAGCCTGCAAAACAAAAGAAGAAGAGTCAAGGAATTAACCCTGTAATACACCATTGAACACTTTGAGGATGGAGGAAGCAGTCACTATGAAACATAAGTACTGCTCCGTGTGTCCTACCATGTAATGAAACGACTTAAAAAAACCATGTTTTTAAACAGAATATAAGTTGTTTTAAGGGCAATGTGGATAGGCTCTCTGTTACCATTTTCTTAGATAAATAGGATGTATATTCATTACGCTTTCTGAATGGGTAAATAATATTTGAACAATATGATCAATATCTTATTTGTCTTATGTCAGAAAACTCAGCAGTTTTGGGGTGGGTTTTTTTGTTTTGTTTTTTGTTAGTAAAGATTTCTATGGCCACATCTAACCAAGTACAAAAGTTCTGAAGTCAAGTACAAGGCAGGAAGCAAAGAACCGTGAAACTAGCCCTGCAAACCTAAGGAAGCTTTTATCTTGTTCTCCTTGAAGAGTAGTCCTCCATGCTGCAAGGCAAACTTCCTTTGAGACTTAAGGATAGTTTCAAAATTAGTTTGGTTCAAAGAAGTAGGAGAAATGTCACATTTCACTGGGCTAGCACTTTCGTGCTCTTTGTATCCCAGCTTAGGTACCTCATGTTTTCCAGACGTGACAACTAGAAACTACTGGGAAGGACAGCATTGCTCCATGAGATGGAATCCTTGGATTCTCTGTAAGGCTTCTCAGATGTATTAGAGAGTAACAGGAAATCATATTTTAGTAAAAGGAAATGGCAAAGGGGTTTCACCGAGATCTATAGTCCTTGTCGAGTGGCCAGGTGTCCTATTTTACAGAGTCCTGTATTTGACGGCGTCCTCCATTTGAAGCGCTGTCCTGTCCAACTCTGGTTTAAAGTCAAAGAACTGTAAGGGGAAGAACAGGAGCCTTGAAGCTGCTCATCAACAGCATCTAGACAGCAGGCTGGGCACATCACATCACCTGTCCTGTCTTCCCTACTAAGGTAAGAAGTATTTCTATTTAAATTATAGTTATGATTTCTAAATGTGCATCTATACATATAAATTAACATAAGCCGGAACTAGCCTGAGACATTTTGCAGGTTGAGCTGAAGGACATGATGGTGTCTCCTCCCATTCCATATACAAAAGCCAACTGGGCTGGTAGTTGAATCTCACTTCATCCCTGGCAATGGAATAGCATTGTCCACCACCCCTGAAGGCAGCAAACTAGCTGCTGAATAATAGGGCTGGCCCTGACATACGCAAATGTTGTGCAAATTGCTATCCTCTTTTGTCCTCTTTTGGGGGGCTTGACGTATTTCCTCTTTTTTGGCAATGCATGAGTGGCTACCCTATAGTCCTGCTAGCATCTGACAGAGCTAGGGATGGGCAACCCCCCCCCCCCGAAACATCTGGTCCGGGGGCATCCTGTGATGTTCAGCTGCTGTAGAGATCCTTGTATATAAAAGATTTTAAGTAATTGTTTATAAAATGCCCAAGGCTCCAGGAAGGAAATTAACAATTATGTTGTAACCACAATTATGTTGTAACTGGGTAAGTATAAGGGGGGGGAGTTCATGTGTGAGTGCTGATTGGATGGTGGCGGGGGAGTCCCTGGATTGGCTGGCTGTGTGAGAGTGGGAGGAGTTGGAGAAGAATGTCTGTGTATATATGTTTTTTAGCTGACAGGAGCAGAGGGAGAGTGTGGGGGGGGATTTTGTCTGAGGAGGGTCTGACTAGAGCTAGGAAGGGTCTGTGTGCTTGGTTGTTTTGGTAGAATTAGTTGGAGGGAATACCTAGAGAGGGGTAGAGTGGCAGGAGAACCTTGAAGACTCTATTTGAAATGGTTTAAGAGAAATTACTGACTGTAACCATTAAACATTGTGCCTGTAACCAATACACTGTTGAACCAAGGAAACCATCAAGCTTTTGCTACCTGAGCAATCATCTTGTTAATAAATTACATTTAATTATAGCAACTGGTGTGGTCACTGAAGCGTACCTGAGGAAGGTACTGGTGGCAGCAGGTAGAACGAAGGGGGATTTGGGGGCTAGGGGGCTGGGCTGTGGAGCTGTGGGGCCTAAAAGAGTAAAGGCGGTACAGGAGTAGCAGCCGTAAGCCTAAACCCTCAAACACGTCATAAGCACAGGGGGGGTTGAAGTAAGCCCTGAGTGCGAGTGGCGTGGACAGCCCTGTTATGTAGCCTGGTGAGTGTAACAGGTGCAAGCAGGGCATCACACATCCCCTGCAGGGAAATCTATGACGCATGGGCCCCCACAGATTTCCCCAGAGCCCTGAGGAAGACTGACCAGGTGACTTATGTGCCTTCTCAGTCTGCTATACAAATGTTAACTCTTGATGTGCAACTTCAAGGCTTCTGCTCTCCTTTCATATGGTTCTGTAACTTTAAACCTGACTTGGACCTGACAGCCCTTCAAATAGAGGATGGTCCTCTGTACAGTAGGACACCTGGTCACCCTCATCCAAAACCAGTCAAGTTACTTTGGCAAATGAGGCAGAAAATCCCACAAGAACCTCTCCCCCACCTTGGCGGTAAAACACAACATTAATAAAATTAAATAAATTACAGTTTGATGCCTTTTTGTGACAGCTGCCTGAGACAGCTGCCTCACTCTGCTTCATGGTAGGGCCGGCCCTGTGAAGTGAATATAAGGAGGAGGAGCCGCAAGGGCAGGAAAATCCCCAGTAATGAAAAGCCTTGTGGGAAGTTATAGCTCTTATGGTGCGTGAGAACACACACCAGAGCTTGATCTGACATTTCTCCCTGGCTTTCTAATTACAACTCTTATTCCAAAAAGTGACAGAGCTAACTGTCAGCACTTCCCATCATTATGCAGAGACCAATGCTGTCTCCATATTATATGTTTGGAAAGAAAGAAAGAAAAAGAAAAAGTCTGGACGCTTGAGAATTAACAGCAAGAGTAATTATTGTCAATTATTGTGACAAGCTGTTGTAACTCCTACATTAAAACAGACGGCTGCTTTGAGAGAAATAAACAAAAAACAACACTAATGATATCAAGCCAGACAAAGAGAGATGGGTTAAGGCTGTAATTTTGTTTACAGATTCAATCAAACCTTATTTTCATCTCCATAACACTCAGTAATATGCCAGATGCCAGATGCCCTGGGCAAATGTGCCATACTCATGCCTTGCTATTTTGCTCAGGCTTTCATATGAAGATAATTCCAGGGTGGAGAGCACACCCCAATGATTCCGTGTGATTAAGGGAGGCACAGCAGTGCCTCCCTTGTTAAGGGCAGTCAGTAAAAAACACGTTCCACCATGTTAAAGTGATAATTGGGGAGGGGTCATTCTAACAGCCATAAAATCAAAAATGTTTCACCAATCTCTCTGAAATTTACAGGTGCCAGAAAGAAATGTTTGTTTTACATTACCTGAAAATTTCAAGAAGATTGGTGAAAGACTGAGGGAAGGAGAGCAGTTTAAAATAAAAAGATTAAAGAATCCCCTGAATCCAAAACTGAAAATTGAACTCAGGGCTTGCGACCATTTTTGCGCAGCTGTCTTTACCTTCAGGGAGCCTTTTTCATTAATTCAATGGCACGGTCTACTTCCTCCCGTTGTAGTGTAGGTAGAACTGCTTTTCTTTTTTAAAAATTCGCTTAAGTGGATTTTATTAAATTAAAGCTGTGCCTCTTTAAGAAATCCGGCGGCCATTTTGATTATGGCACACGCTCAGTAGAGTCTCCCCCCCTCCCTCCTGCATCAGCTACAATGGCTGCTTCCTCTAGCAAAGACAGTGCTGTAGTCTCTTCTCAGAAGTAAGTTCCATTGACTGAATGCAATGGTCTTACTCCCAGGTAAGTGTGTAAAAGATTGTAGCCTTTATTTTAAAAAAACAGTCTGGAACCTTAGAAGGCGGAGAGGGAGAGATGTGAGTGAGAATTCCCTCTCCTTTACAGCACTATAACTCTACAATTAACAACTTGCTTGCATGCTTTGCATGTGTGTATGTTCATTTGATTATGGCTGCTGATAATTAATTTTCATATCAATTCAATCCAAGGCATGTCTACTCAGAAGTTAGTTCCACTGAGTGCAATGAGTCTCATTCCCATTCCACTAGCTTGAAGAGGTATGTGGATTTGGCTGTACTTCTCTTTGAGAGCTCTGTGTATTTAGGGACCAAGGCTTTTTGTAAGAGAAGAGGTTAAGCTCCACCCTCTTTTTCTTTTTCTTTTTTAAAAAATCCATGTATTTGATTTTTTAAAGAATTTTTATTCCTTCATTGTTATTATAATTAATTAATAATAATAATTAGTAGAAGTAGTAATACGTTTATTAATGTTACATTTATATCTTGCCTTTTTTTCCTCTTGCAAGGAACCTAAGGTGGCTTACATAATCCTCCTCCATTTTATCAGCACAACAACCCTGTAGGGTAGAAGAGTCAGTGACATTCTGAATTCTCTTAGCTTTTCTAATATTTTTTGATCAGGTTGAACAAAACTATTGTGTATTGTTATCTCCAGTACCAACATCTTTGACAGGCTTGATATAGGATTCATTGACCACAGGCTATTTTAGAGCAAAAAAATGAAAATAAAAATCCAAACTTGGATAGATTAAAATTAAATTGAGCAATATTCTTGGTACTGGGTCAGATGTAGTGATATAAGAGGATGTTCAGACTCCATTTAGTTTATCAGTTGCAAAGAAACTTCTCCAGTAAGGAGGAAGGGGAAAGCCCTAGACTGATCATTCTTTCAAGTGCCATATCTCCCCCCACAAAAACCCATGAGGTAGGTTAGGCTAAGAGTCTATGACTGGCTCAAAACCATCTAGTGAGTTTCTTCTGCTGCTCACTTTCACAGAAATGTAAAACAAATGTTTGGTAATGTTTGGGTGTATGGCATGTGCTACTTTTACCCTCACAACAATCCTGTAAAATAGATTAGACTGGAAATTTAGGCCTGGCCCACTATCTATGTCTGTGTGCCTGCCTCTTTCATATATACACACAGAAAGGCATCCTTAGGTTTGTTCTTTACTTACTACATACCATAAACTATGTATGAATAGAGCTGTCACAAATGATGCAATACACTCACTTTTTGCACTTCCTAATACATTTGTTTCCCAACTAACTTACTGCTAATACAGTCATGAATCTAAAACTAAAATATGTTATTTTCACTATAGTAAGATTAAAGAATCCACATACATCAAGTGCAAATCAGAGAACCTACTATTTTTCATATTCAAGAATTAGGATTCTTTTCCTAATTACGCCTTACACAGAGGTTGCCTTTTTCACAGCGGCCGGATCAACATTTTCATCAAGCTGTCCTCCTCCCCTGCTCCAAACTCTTTCTTGGTCAGTCACCGCTAATTAGCTCAGATCCTGTTAGTGTATATGTGAAATTGTGATCCCCCAATGTGCATCACTTTACACTTGCTTACATTGAACAGCATTTGCCCTTTTCATGTCCATTCTCTCGGTATGCAGAGATCTTTATGGAGCTCCTCACAATCCTCCATTGTTTTAGCAAGACTAAATAATTTGGTATCATCACCAAACGTGGCTACGTCACTGCTCACTTCCACCCTCATTCTAATATTATGAGAAAGGGAGAAACTGCTTCCCTATCCACTTTCTTCACAACATGCAAATAGGAGTGAGCAGTGAGATGGCCAAATTTGCTGCTGACCTCAAAATATTTAGGGTTTTTAAAATGAAGTGAGATTACCAAGAGCTCCAAAAGAATCTCTCCATAGTGTGAAAATGGGCATCAAAATGGCAACAACAGTTCTACGTAAGCATTTGTAAAGTGATGCACACTGGAGCAAAGCATCCCAACATCACATATACACTGATGGGATCTGAGCCTGCAGTGACTAAACAAGAAAAAAAAACTTGGGAATGTGGTTGACAGCTCAGTGAAAACATCAACCCAGTGAAAACATCAACAGCAAACTCCATGTTAGGCATTACAAGAAAAGTAAATGAGAATAAAACTGCCAGTCTCATACTGCCTTTATACAAATCTATGGTGTGACCACACTTAGAATACTATGTACAGTTCTGGTTAACTATAGAATTTAGTATCACAAGATGTTGTGCTGGCCACCATTTTGGATGGCTTGTCCTCCTTTCCATGTGGTCACCCTATAACATGACACTATTCCCCCTTCTGAAGAGGTCTGGACCTCAGACTACTAAAGACAAAGTGGCAGACCATAATAACTGTGTTCATATGCCCATTGCTTTATGAGGCTTCTGCAGGCTACCGAACAGAGAACTATCAGGCTATAAAGTTGCTTAAATGGGTCTGCCAGAAACCTGACCTCACCGTTCCTGTTAGGTCCATGTTCTACAGGAAATGCTGTCAGCTGAACTTGATGGAATCCCATCCTTCATCCCTTGGTTTAATTTACTGACCTCCCCTGGCTAGGCCTTGCAGGGAACAATAGGGTAGACAGAGCAGGCATACATAGCACATGCAGAGTGCTGAGAGTGGCAAATCTAAAAGCAAATACGTTGCTTTTAAAGAACCAAGGAAATTCAATGGGTCTTTTAAGTAAATATCTGTGAATGGAAATGCAGCCCATGCAGGCTTGAAACTTGACCACAAACATGATCACAATCTGCTACTTTAAGATGCAAACAGGAAGAAAAAGTATGTAGCATAAATGAGCTAAAATAATTAAGGATGTTTTAAGGATGTTTTTAGGATGTTTTAGGATTTTTATGGAGTTTTAATAATATGTGTCATGTTTTAATCAGTTTTATGTATTTTATCATGTTGTTGTTCCCCGCCTCGATCCAGACAGAGAGGCGGGTAAGAAATAAATTGTTATTATTATTATTATTATTATTATTATTATTATTATTATTAAACTGTAACTTATTCTAATTTAGGATATTTTCCTGTATCTTGTATGCTTCCAGAATAAATTGGGGAGTTTTTAGTCCAGTAGAATTTTTTTTCAGGTTCTCTCCAAATACAGACATAAAACATGAAATGCTCCTGGATCCGTCGCTCCAAATGACAGCCCAGATAGATACGACGGCCAGGAGTGCCTACTATCAGCTTCGGCTGATACGCCAGCTGTGCCCCTTCCTAGAGTTGGAAGACCTAAAGATGGTGGTGCACGCGCTGGTAACTTCGAAGCTCGACTTCTGTAATGCGCTGTACATAGGGCTACCTCTATGCCTAGTCTGGAAACTTCAACTAGTTCAAAATATGGCAGCCAGGTTGGTCACCGGTACATCTAGGGGTGACCATATTACGCCAGCTTTAAAATCGCTCCACTGGCTGCCAATTAGTTTCCGGGCGAAGTATAAAGTGTTGGTTATTACCTTTAAAGCCCTACATGGTTTGGGTCCAGGTTACCTGCGGGATCGCCTTCTCCCATACAATCCGCCCCGCATGCTCAGGTCCTCTGGGAAGAACTTACTGCAGTCGGCCAAGACTAGGCTGACAACTGTTACCCAGAGGACCTTCTCTTCTGCCGCTCCCAGACTGTGGAATGACCTGCCGGAGGAGACTCATCAACTTAACAGTCTTTTAGAATTTAAGAAAGCCATAAAGACTGTTCTCTTCCTGCAGGCATATCCAGTGGAATTTTAGAATGTTTTAAGGATGTTTTTAGGATGTTTTAGGATTTTTATGGAGTTTTAATAATATGTGTCATGTTTTAATCAGTTTTATGTATTTTATCATGTTGTTGTTCCCCGCCTCGATCTGGACGGAGAGGCGGGTAAGAAATAAATTGTTATTATTATTATTATTATTATTATTATTTTCATGAGTCAGTCATAGAAAGTTTTTATTTCTGGACATTGGCTATTGAAAAATTCAAATGAGACCCCTCAGATTTCAAGTGAGAGAGCATAACTTCTGGGGTTCATTTATTATTTTGAAAAGTGGGTGCAACACATATCACTAGCTTTGATTTTATATTGGATGTCAAAATGGTGTAACATCCTAGCTGATGCTGGCTGCTTGTCAACTGTATAATATCCAGTCATCCGTTACACAAAGCCATGAAATTCATTAAACAAAAAACCTACGGTTTACAAAAACAATGTTAAGGCTCCACAGTTTCCAACCAAGCACCAAAAAGCAGGGAAATTGGGAGTTAAGGCTCCCAAGCCTTAACGCCACATCCTCCCTAAGGAGGCAGAAAGTGCAAGTGAAATTCTCATTCTCCCAAAGCAGATAAACCATGAGGACAGGATGGAGAATATGATATGCAGAGGTGACTGTGGGGTTGTGGAAAACGGATCACGAACAACTTAGGGCCACCTACTTCTCTTTTTTTGTTTAGAGCAGCCCTTCCCCAACCTGGTGCCCTCCAAAGGTGTTGGACTACAACTCCCATCATTGCAAGTCAGTATGTCCCATGGTCAGGAATGCTGGGACTTGTCATCTCAAAAATCTAGATATGCAATTTGATTTGCAGAGGTGACTGTGGGGTTGTGGGAAATGATGATGAACAACTTAGGACCAGCTACTTCTCATTTCTTAGGGCATCTCCTTATGTTGAGAGTTGCAAACCAACACATCTGACAGGCACCAGGTTGGCAAATGTTGTTCAAGAAGAAGGGAAGGCAGAATGTAGATCTCCAGATGTTTTAGAATTCAACTTGTAAAAGCCCCTATCAGCATGGGCAGTTGTCAGGAATGCCATGAGTTGATGTCCAAAACATCAGGATAGATCTATTTTCTGCCCACATCTGTACTAAAGTATGATGTTTTCCAGCATTGTAATCAATCAAGGAACTACAAAAGAGCTGCATCATTTTAAATAATAAACTGTATAAACCAAATGAAACAACAACGAATGGATCTTGAATACATACGGTAATTGGGATAGCCCTTCATTCGTCAACATTAGTTTTCAACACATGGCATAGGATGTCTGTTTCTTGAATATCAGATAAAGGATTTCTCTTACTTGTTCAGCAGTGGGAGATCAAAGGCAGAGCTACCACCTAATACTTTCATGTATCAGTATTATTTTAAAATTAAGTATGAAATGATTTTTGTCTTCCCCGTAACACATAACATGAGGGTTAAAGTGCAACACATCTGGAGAGCACCAAGCTGGAGAAGGTTGACTCCTATACATGTCTTCTCAGAAGCCAGTGCCACTGAATTCACTAGGGCTTACTCCCAAACTAATCTCATCTGAAAGGTGTTCAAGACAGCCAAACTAAACCTCTTCTGCTCCTCTGTCGCTTTGATGAGATGATGTATTGTGGAGAGATTGTGGGGAATGAACAGTATATTTTGTTTAAATACATTTTTAAGAAAAAAAATTGGTTCTTTGAAGGGCAGGATATTGATCAAAAGTTGGAAGTGCCTGGAACATGCTCTGGTTCTAGATCTGTATTGAATAGTTCCCCTTTTGTTATCAAGCGTGCTGCTATATGCGAGATGTGTTTGAGAGATGTGTTTGAGACCCTGTATTTGGTAAGGGTATGGAACAGCATTCCCCATCTTGTTGCCCTCCAGATGTTTGAGATGACAAGTCCCAGCATTCCTGACCATGGGACATACTGACTTGCAATGATGGGAGTTGTAGTCCAACACCTTTGGAGGGCACCAGGTTGGGGAAGGGCTGCTCTAAACAAAAAAAGAGAAGTAGGTGGCCCTAAGTTGTTCGTGATCCGTTTTCCACAACCCCACAGTCACCTCTGCATATCATATTCTCCATCCTGTCCTCATGGTTTATCTGCTTTGGGAGAATGAGAATTTCACTTGCACTTTCTGTCTCCTTAGGGAGGATGTGGCGTTAAGGCTTGGGAGCCTTAACTCCCAATTTCCCTGCTTTTTGGTGCTTGGTTGGAAACTGTGGAGCCTTAACATTGTTTTTGTAAACCGTAGGTTTTTTGTTTAATGAATTTAATATTAAGCAAGAGAGAGCATCTCTCTTTAAAACATTGTAACGCTTGAGATGTAACATTAAACTAGATATTCACAAGTCAATTTCTATTCAAGGTCTTGCTCCAGGCATAGCCTTTTGCAGATTTCATTGCGTACACTATTGGGAGAACTGGTGATAAGCACCCACCGTATGGCCTCAGTGGTGAGTTTCTACCAAACCCTGTTACTATACCGCTATCAAAACATCTGACTACAAGTTACAAGATTACAGAGTTTACATTTCATTTATTTATTCCATTTACATCCTGCCATTTTTCCTGCAAGGAACCTAAGGCAGCGTACATAATCCTCCTCCTCCTCTCTTTTTTATCCTCAAAACAACAGCCCTGCAAGTAGGTTGGGCTGAGAGTCTGTGACTGGCCCAAAGTCACCCAATGAGCTTCCATGGCTGAGTGGGGACTAGAACCCAGACCTCCCGACTCTCAGTCCAACTCTCTAGCCACTACACCACAATCCACAACTCAGATATTTAATACACTAGCAATATTAAATGGATAGTCAGTGTGAAGTTCAGGTTAATTCAGGTTAACTAGTTATGACTAGACAGCATAGCATAATCCTACGCAGAAGTAACCTCAATTGAGTTTACTATATTGAGTTTACTTCCAGGTAGCAGCATAGGATTGCAGCCTAAATAATTTAAAGGACACACAAAGATAGCAAACTGCACAGCATCTTTTTGAAAAAACTTAGTGCCCTAGTTTTACACAAAATATTGACTTTATATTGGCATCTAGTAATCCTGAAGCAAGTTCAAAAATGCAAACTATGTGGCAACAGTTAGCAGTCACATAGCATCTTCAGGCTACAGCATTTCACTCAGTTTTTTAAAATATCATTGTACAAGACTCCCTTAGAAGTTACGATTAAGAAACACATTTGGACAAAAATGCAAAACCAGCTGGACTTGCAGCTGATCTACTCATGATTACTGAGAATGCACTGTGTATGCCCTAGCCATGAGATTTCAGGTTTTTTCCAGGGAAACCAAGGAGACAATAAGTCAGATTCAAGGTTTGCTTACAAGGAGAGGTTTTTATTGAGTAACTTACAGCACATATCAGGCATACCCAATAAAGGTGGACCAGACTGCGAAGGCTTCTGCACAAAACCATCGACCAGCCTGGATCACAGCCTGGGTGCAAGAGCAACTTATATTGCATACTGGTTTTGGCACAGTGACCAAGTTAAGCAAGTGATTGATTATTGGGATTAATAACAAGGCACTCTTTCAGCACAGGATAATATAGAACTAATTGGCATTCTGATAAGTAAGACACTTCTTCGAATAAACAAGTGCAATCTTCTTGGCACAGGGAAGCTTTCTAATTGGCACACCTGATTGATG
Organism: Anniella stebbinsi; assembly: GCA_029215795.1. Lineage (NCBI taxonomy): Eukaryota > Metazoa > Chordata > Lepidosauria > Squamata > Anniellidae > Anniella > Anniella stebbinsi. The sequence goes on along the minus strand of JARDYH010000002.1, from coordinate 170,315,646 downwards.
GGATGTCTTGGCATAGCTTCTTGCCTCGGAATACTAACATTTCCGTCATATTCTACTTGTAAGCTCTTACTGCCAGTAACTAAGTCTTGGGAGAGGTATTTCAACCTTCTAGAATTGGTGGTGGGGGACATGCAAAAGCTGGAAACCCCCAAATGATTGGGATCGGGGAAAGGTGCTCTTTGAAGGTCCCCTAGGTCATCTTGGGGACCCTCTAACCTGAGCCCCTCTGTCAGAATCTTTACCAATCAGGGTGCAGCACACATCCAGGCTCCTTCTGTAAAGTCTTTCTCAAGTGGCCTGTAACCAGGGCTGAGTCCTAGACCCTGATGTCATTCAGGTTATAGGGTGGCCACTTATGCATCACCAAAAAAGAGGACAAAAGAGGGCCCAGTTTTGCATATGCTAATTTACTTGTATAGATGCAAATGGAGACATAATTACTATCTTTTCAACAGAAACAGAATACAATTTCCCATACTAGGGAAGACTGAGTCCAGATAACCTATGTGCCTGCCCAGTCTGCTTTCTAGCTGCTAACTGCTAACTGGCAATCTCAAGGTCCCTGCACTCCCTTCTTTGGGTATTTTATCTTTAAACTGGACTTGGACTGGCCAGCTCATCAAAGAGAGGACACCTTCAATAGAGGACTGTCCTAGGCCACCACAGGCTACCCATCAGACAAGTACTTGAATTGGTGGAATGTCCTGGCTCCCCTGATATGGACTATACCAGGCTCTCTCTTTTCCAAATCCCGGGAATTGCATGTACAGTAGGGATGTGCACTGACCCCCCGGATCGGATCGGATAGCGGATCGGAATCGGACCTGGGGGGTCGGATCGGATCGGATCGGAGGATGGTCGGATCGGATCGGACCGGATGTCCGATCCGGATCGGACGCCATTTTGAATGCTTTTTCCCATAGCCAAGTATTGTTTTACAAAAACGCCTATAACTTTTTCATTTTAAAGATAGAAGGATGAAACTTGGGCACATTATACACTGGTTAGGGATAGTTATCTGTGAGAAATTTCAGAAAGATTGGTGCATGAGTTTTGTGGCAATTAATTGTTTAATAAATACCCAGAAATGCCTATAACTTTGTCATTTTTAAAGTTACAAACATGAAACTTTGCCACATTGTAGGTGGTACCTTGGGACCTATCTGTGAGAAATTTCAGAAACTTAGGTGCTTGCCTTGTGTGGCAATTAATTTTAGAAAAATGGGTAGTAGTGGGGTAAATACATTTACGCCTCCCATTTTTTTATTTTTGAAGATACAAACAGGAAACATGGGCACATTACAGGTACCACTTGCCTTGATATGTGTGTGAAATTTCAGAAACATTGGAGCTTGCCTTGTGTGGCAATTAATTTTTGAAACAATGAGGAAAGAAACACCTATAACTTTGTCATTTTTAAAGTTACACACATGAAACTTTGCCACATTGTAGGTGGTACCTTGGGACCTATGTGTGTGAAATTTCAGAAACATAGGTGCTTGCCTTGTGTGGCAATTAATTTTTTAATAAATACCCAGGAATGCCTATAACTTTGTCATTTGTAAAGTTACACACATGAAACTTTGCCACATTGTAGGCGGTACCTTGGGACCTATGTGTGTAAAATTTCAGAAACGTAGGTGCTTGTATTGTGTGGCAATTAATTTTTGAAACAATGAGGGATTCATTGGACAGCACTTGCCCATAGGGATTCATTGGACAGTACTTGCCCATAGGGATTCATTGGACAGTACTTTCCTATAGGAAATCATTGGAAAGCACTTGCCCATAGAAAATCATTGGAAAGCACTTGCCCATTGAGAAATACAGTTATGCCTCCCACTTTTTTATTTTTGAAGATACAAACAGGAAACTTGGGCACATTGTAGACTGGTTAGGGATAGTTATCTGTGAGAAATTTCAGAAAGATTGGTGCATGTGTTTTGTGGCAATTAATTTTTAAATAAATACCCAGGAATGCCTATAACTTTGTCATTTTTAAAGTTACATACATGAAACTTTGCCACATTGTAGGTGGTACCTTGGGATCTATGTGTGTAAAATTTCAAAAACGTAGGTGCTTGCCTTGTATGGCAATTAATTTTAGAAAAATGGGTAGTAGTGGGGTAAATACATTTACGCCTCCCATTTTTTTATTTTTAAAGATACAAACAGGAAACATGGGCACATTACAGGGAACACTTCACTTGATATGTGTGTAAAATTTCAGAATGATAGGTCCAGGCATGTGGTGGCAAGGTGTCTGCACACACCACTTTGAAGACTGTAGAAAATTTCTCCTGTAACGATCCCAGCGAGAGAGAGTGATCCTAGGCTCAGCCGTTCTGCTTGAGTGAAAGTATCAAAGCAGACACGAGCCAAGTGCTACTTTGTTTCTCCTTTTGTAATGGATACTAGCTCAGTTGCAGCCAAGCGTGCAAGGATCAAAGAGATGAGAGAAAGTGTTTCCTTCTTCTTCCCGGGAGGCGTGAGGGTGCAATTGACAGCCCCAGCCTCTGTGTAAAAAAGGTTAATAACTTTTAATCTAAAAAATTCGTAGCCACCAAATGCCTGGACCCAGCTTTCTGAAATTTTACACACATATCAAGTGAAGTGTTCCCTGTCATGTGCCCATGTTTCCTGTTTGTATCTTTAAAAATAAAAAAATGGGAGGCGTAAATGTATTTACCCCACTACTACCCATTTTTCTAAAATTAATTGCCATACAAGGCAAGCACCTACGTTTTTGAAATTTTACACACATAGGTCCCAAGGTACCACCTACAATGTGGCAAAGTTTCATATATGTAACTTTAAAAATGACAAAGTTATAGGCATTCCTGGGTATTTATTAAAAAATTAATTGCCACAAAACGCATGCACCAATCTTTCTGAAATTTCTGACAGATAACTATCCCTAACCAGTCTACAATGTGCCCAAGTTTCCTGTTTGTATCTTCAAAAATAAAAAAGTGGGAGGCATAACTGTATTTCTCAATGGGCAAGTGCTTTCCAATGATTTTCTATGGGCAAGTGCTTTCCAATGATTTCCTATAGGAAAATACTGTCCAATGAATCCCTATGGGCAAGTACTGTCCAATGAATCCCTATGGGCAAGTGCTGTCCAATGAATCCCTCATTGTTTCAAAAATTAATTGCCACACAATACAAGCACCTACGTTTCTGAAATTTTACACACATGGGTCCCAAGGTACCGCCTACAATGTGGCAAAGTTTCATGTGTGTAACTTTACAAATGACAAAGTTATAGGCATTCCTGGGTATTTATTAAAAAATTAATTGCCACACAAGGCAAGCACCTATGTTTCTGAAATTTCACACACATAGGTCCCAAGGTACCACCTACAATGTGGCAAAGTTTCATGTGTGTAACTTTAAAAATGACAAAGTTATAGGTGTTTCTTTCCTCATTGTTTCAAAAATTAATTGCCACACAAGGCAAGCTCCAATGTTTCTGAAATTTCACACACATATCAAGGCAAGTGGTACCTGTAATGTGCCCATGTTTCCTGTTTGTATCTTCAAAAATAAAAAAATGGGAGGCGTAAATGTATTTACCCCACTACTACCCATTTTTCTAAAATTAATTGCCACACAAGGCAAGCACCTAAGTTTCTGAAATTTCTCACAGATAGGTCCCAAGGTACCACCTACAATGTGGCAAAGTTTCATGTTTGTAACTTTAAAAATGACAAAGTTATAGGCATTTCTGGGTATTTATTAAACAATTAATTGCCACAAAACGCATGCACCAATCTTTCTGAAATTTCTGACAGATAACTATCCCTAACCAGTATATAATGTGCCCAAGTTTCATCCTTCTATCTTTAAAAATGAAAAAGTTATAGGCGTTTTTGTAAAACAATACTTGGCTATGGGAAAAAGCATTCAAAATGGCGTCCGATCCGGATCGGACCTCGTCGGATCGGATCGGATCGGAGGTTGATCGGATCGGATCGGATTTTCCCGATTTTGGGGCGGATCGGATTCGGATCGTGGATCGGATCCGATCCGATGCACACCCCTAATGTACAGCAGTCTTTATTTGATTGTTCTGCACAGATGAGATCCTCTCACTGCCTCAGTTCCTGTCTCTTTCAGCACATCTTCTGCTTCAGCCCAGACTCAGTTGGATTGGAAGGTGCTTGCTGGCAACTAACATCCAATTGTCCCCCAATCAGACTGTGTCCTGCTGTGTGCAACTCTTCCTTAACCAGCTGGAATAATGCTGTGTATCCATCCAGATGGAATGAGTTTCCTGGGCTCCCCCCGCACCCCCTTCTGTTGGCAGGCAATAGCCTGTCAGTCAGCCAAAACTGTATTGCAACCTGGCAACTTCCACTGGGTCCCTGTGTGCAGTCTCAAGTGCTAAACAAAAATGGAAGTGTGTGTTAGTGGTTAACGCTCTGCTTTAGGAGATGGAATAGCCTAATCACTGGTAGAAATGAAGGATAATACAATATCATTCCTAGTCCTTTGGTACTGCAAACTTTATTTTCTTTTTTAAAAGTTATGTATATTCCACCTTTCTGCTACAAATAGCACTCGTGATGGCTAACCACAATAAAATTTAAGCTAAAATACAAAATAATAATTAAAACATAAAAGCAACTTAGTCCAAAATACTGATTTTTTTTTAAAAAAAGAAACAGCACCCATCAGTTAAAACCTTCTTCAATGTCAAAAAGCCATTAGTCTGAAATAAAAACGTCTTTGCCTGCTGATAGAAAGACAAAAAAGATGGAGCTGACCCAAAGCCTGGTCCAAGTCATCTAGGGCTTCATTGATCGTAGCCGGCACTTAGAATTGTGCCCAGAAATTGACCAGTAGCTAGTGAAGCTGTTGTAACAAGGGAGTCATGTGTTTTCTGTCAACAGCCCCAGTCAATATTCTGGACCAGCTGGAGTTTCTGAACACTTTTCTAAGGCAGTCCAATGTACACAAGCAAAAAACAAAAAAAGAGGGCACCCAAACTGAAAATGAGAATGTATTCTGAAAAGGTGCCAAAGAGAAAGTTCTTTGTTTGAACCCAACACATTTCAAAGACAAAAGCTCCTTCGTCAGGGGCGATCTTATAAAGTGCAAATGCTGAGAACAAGCCAAGCCAGTTTACAAAGGTGCCTTGATGGTGTATGAAACATAGCCATCACCTTTGTAAACTGCCTTAACTTGCTTTCAGCATTTGCATTTTATAAAACTGATGGAACTTTTGTCTCTGAAACACATTGGGTTCAAACAAAGAAGTTTCCCTTGGGCACCTTTGAGAATACACTCTCTTTTTGCATTTAATCCAATGTTGAGCATGTTACAGTATTCCAAACAGAATGTAACAAAGGCATGTGTCATTGTGACCAGGTCTGACATCTCCAGGAATGGGCACAGTTGCCAAATGCACTCCAGGCCATCACCAAAACCTAAGCATCTAGCTTCAGGGGTGAATTCAGGAGCATACGCAAACTGTGAGCCTGAGATTTCAAAGGCTGTATAATCCCATCCAAGGCAGGTTAAATCCCCTCTCCCTGATCTGCCTTTCAACTGGCCAGGAGTACCTCTGTGTTGTTTGGATTAATCTTATATTTATTTACCCTCATTCAGTCGATTGCAAACATCAGACACTGATTAAGAACTTGAACAGCTTCCTTGGATTTAGATGGAAAAGAGAGATAGAATTGGGTGTCATCAGCATACTGGTAGCACCGAACCCCAAAACTCCAGCTTCTCTCAGCAGTTTCATGTATATGTTAAGTAGCATTGGGAGCAAGATGGAGCTATGAGGGACAACATAGGCAAATGGCCATGGTTTTGAACAGAAATGCCACAGTACCACCTTCTGAAAATGCTTCTCCAAGAAGGACCAGAACCACCATAAAACAGTGCCTCCGCGTGCTACTAATATCTATCTAGCCATCCCACTGATTTCATCATCCCTGGCTCCCTTGTAATACAGGGAGCTCCTTTGGTTCTACTCAGTGGGAGAGGACACGGAGTATTATGTCAATTGCCCAGGCCATTTCCCCATTCCAGAGGTCAACTAGGATGTTGACAGAATCACCTGCCCAGATGGTAGGAAAATCCCAAAGAGCTGTCCAGAAATCAATCCAACCATCAGCCTCCTGGGGTGGACCATCATAATTGTACTTGTGGAAAGTAGGTAGGTGTTCCACTATAGAAATCATACACTTTTATATATTTACACTAGCAGTTGTTTATTTTTGCAGGGTTTGATTTGAATGGGTGCGATAAAAGGTAATATTTTGGATGTACCTTTGACAACTTAAAAACATGCACACATTCTTCAATCCTGGAGTGAGGTCAGTGTGGGGCTGGGGATACTTCTGTGTGTTTCCCCCATGACTAAGTATTTTGGGTACTTATGGATGTCCATACCTCCCCCCACTCTGGGCATCCCAAAACCAGTTTTGTAACTATTTTTACAATACAATCCTATACATGTTCACTCAGAAGTAAGCCTCATTGAATTCACTGGTCCTTTCTCCCAAGTAAGTGAGGACAGGATTGCAACTTGAATGCCTTAAAGAGATAGAACTATGTCATGGGTTTTTTATGCAAAGGGTAAAAGTATCAGTAGCACAACCATAATTCTGAAAAGGGATTCCTGAAATAAGGAGGCCATGTGTCCCGGTCTTCTGGTAGCCCTTCAAATAGAGGACTGCTCTTTGTAAAAGATTACACCTGGCTACCCGATAACATCATAGAAATCTGGGTGAGCGATTTCTTTTCCTCAAGCCACAAGAACACAACACCAGGATTTTCTCTGATGCTAAGAAAGGGTGCCCTTTCTTATCTAATCCAAGGCCCCCTCTACAAGGATTCGGTTTGGCGCCCGGTTGCCTGATTATGCGCATCTTCTCACCATCGTGTTTACTAGGCTGACCATATGAAAAGGAGGACAGGGCTCATGTACCTTTAACAGTTGAAGAGAAAAGGGAATTTCAGCCAGTGTCATTTGTATGCAATTAGTTCCTGGTGAAATTCCCTCTTCATCACAACTGTTAAAGTTGCAGGGGGCTGCCTTCTTTTGTATATGGTCACTCTAGTATAGTGCCTGCACCTTTAACTGTTGTGATGAAGAGGGAATTTCACCAGGAACTAATTGCATACAAATGACACTGGCTGAAATTCCCTTTTCTCTACAACTGTTAAAGGTACATGAGCCCTGTCCTCCTTTTCATATGGTCAGCCTAGTGTTTATGCCTAAATCCTGTAAACGACAGGCGGTGAAGCGCATAACCGGCTGTGTGAAACGTGCTTTAAAGTGGCTGAAATGTGGAGAATCACTTGTATACATGGTCATAAGGCGCTTTAACGGCCGCAGCAAATTAAAACTCGCTATTTAACGCACATGTGAAGATGCGCATAATCGGAGAGAAAACCCCCGATTTGCGCTCCGTTCATGTGGAGGTAAATTTTTTAATGCGCCTTGAAAGAGCTTTAAATCGCTCTTGTAGAGGCACCCTAACACAATTCTAGTTTGCCCTTGTCTTTCTAATTCAGAAGTTGCTTTGGTATAACTGAGACCCAATACACCAAAAGGTAGCAATGAAATGGGGAATGGAAGAAATTTAAAGGTGATTCCCTTTTGATTTCTTCAGCTGTTGAGGATGACTCCATCTCACCATACTGGATCCAGTTTACAGACTCCAAATTTAATTATTTCTTGGGTTTCCCCTTTCAACTTCCTTCTCTCACAGGATAATGAAGTCTTGTATCCTGGGCTGTTTTTCTTCATTTTAAGAATGCAAACTCCATAGGAAAATTAAATTATGGTGGAAATCAGGATAATTTCTTTGAAATTTAGTTAAACTATAGACAAACGATGCACAGCTCTCTTGATAATTCAGTCATTTTGGCAATGCTTTGGAGTGACCCCTGCTTAATTAAGATCCATCTGCTCTTTCCTGAAATGTATGTTTATCTCCCAAGCATGTAGCATCTTTAATTGAGGAAATAGCCAGTGCATGTCGCAGTTTCTCAATTGCATATAGACTGGTAAGAGACGACTTCTTGTTGTTGTTGCAGTGGATAATGTTTAAGATACAAAGCTGTGACCTATGCTGTCTTATTATGAAAAACGTTCCTTTTGGTCTGGCTGGGAGGTAGGGGTTGGGGGCATGGATACAAATGGTCAATTGGCTTGCTTTTTATCTACAGCTCCTTTGAAATGTACCTTGAGTCAACCCCAACTATAGGTAGGAAGGAGCTGAACTGGTTCGCCCGTTCTGAATGGTGAAGATTGTATGAGAGAAGCTGGAAGCACACGTCAATTCAGGTTTTATGCTTTGGTGGGGATGATGGGAGGACAAGAGCTTCTCATTTATGGATCTGGTACTGTGTGTAAACATTGTTTCTTCCCTGCTCCTAGAATGCCATCTCAGCCTGTACATTTGTAATTTATGAGACGTCTCCAAAGTAGGGTAGCATGTGCCCTCTTTTACAGAGGACAGTCCTCTATTTGAAGGGTAGTCCTGTCCAATTCTAGTTTAAAGATCATGGGCCGTCAGAACTGTTGTCCATCATTTGTGATTACTTGGACAGCAGGCTGAACAGGCAGGCACACAGGTCACCCGGTCCTAGTCTTCCACCCTATGGTGACTCTTACTCAATTTCTTTTTCAATTAGGATAATTATTTGCAAATTTGCATCTATACATATACATTAGCCTATGTACATTTTATATAAATCTGTGACCACTCTTTTCTTTTTCTCCCCCCCCCCTTTTTTAGCAATTCACAAGCGGACACCCTATTCCAAGGACACCCCATGTCCCCTAGCATGCCCTCCTCCAAAGAAAATGTATCCCACAAACTCAGATAAAGGAGACATGAAACTAAACATATCAGGAATTAGCAATTGGTGGTCCTTGGACTAAATCCAGCCCCTGGGGTGGTGAAATCTGGCCCACAATCTTAGAGGCAAAAGGGATGTGGGTGGGAGCAGCAGCTGTTGTGAGGAGACTTAGGCCTCCTCCACACGAGACGTTTAATGAGCCTTGAAGGCTCATTATAAATTTTACCTACACACGAGCGGAGCGCAAAACGGGCGTACAGGCGCGTTATCTCCCCGATAATGCGCATTTTCGAACGCGCGTTAAATAGCGACTTTTATTTTGCTCCGGCCGTTAAAGCGCATTTTCGCTGTGTGAACAAGCGATTATGCGCATTAACTACCTGTAAAGTGCTTTTTGGGCATCTTTTAATGCGCTTCGCCGCTTCTCGCCGCCTCCCGTGCAGAGGGATTAGGCGTAAATGCGCCTCCGCGAAAATGCGCATAATCCCCGAACCGGGCGCAAAAGCGCATCCTTGTGGAGGGGGCCTTAGCAGCAGGTTGTGAGATTGTGGGCTGGGGTCATCACTGCCCCCCCCGCTCTTGCCCTGCTGAGGCTGTAGTTCACCTTTCTCCAACCTGACACCCTCCCTACATGATGGACTGTACCTTCCATAATCCCCAGCCAGCATGGCCATTGACTGGCTGGGAATTATGGGAGTTGCAGTCCAAAACATCTGGAGGGTGCCACACTGAGGAAGGCTGCTGTAGTCATGAACATGAAGGTGGAAACCAGCTCTTTGTTCTATGTTGTAAGAACTCCTGTCGCACAATGAGTAAAAACGAGCAGTGCAAAACAAGACGACCCTTGTTCGATTCTTGCCCCTGCCACTAACTTGGGCTTAATAATGTTCAACTGCCTTCCGGGGGTGTGGTTGTGAGGATGAATGAAACCACATGTATGTAAAACTTTCAACATATTGTATAAATGCCAAGTATTTTTTATTGCCAGCTTTACTGTGAAAATGGTGATGTGAAAATGGATAGTTCCTACTACATATTCAGCTGTTACATTCTTATGCCAGTGTACTTGATCAGAGCACGTTTTTGCCATATGCTGCTAAGTGTAAGTGATTGTCCCTTGAAGGAAGTCAAAGATAGTTATACCTGGTCTGGGCCTGAACAGAGCCAACATAAAGTCCCTGATTCACATTCCTTGATAGTTGTAACACAAACCACTAGTGAAGCTTATTTGAATTAGCTCAGCTATTTCTTCAAAGATTTTAAATGGACATTCCCCACAACCACCATTTTTAATTTAAATATTTTAAAGGTGAAAATGTTTTATTATTCCTTGTCTCCTGCTAAGCTTTTGATTTAAAAAGCACCCCGTTCATAAAAGCTGCTTAAACATTTCCAGAAGAGCTGTTACTTCAACGATTCTTTATTTTGTCTGACATTTCCATGCACAGCCCTGCAAGTTTTGATCGTAGAAGCAGGAATGAAAATAATGAGAGTTACGATCTGGTTTGAGATTGGCATTACATCATTCCCCAGCTATTCCAGACATCTCCTTTAATGTAATTTCTAGAGCATAAACTGGGAAGAGAATTTGCAAACCGGACTGCCGCTCTGCATCTGCATTCCGTTACTGTGACAGAACTAACAAACACCATTCACCCAAGTCATCTGCTACACACAAAAAAATATCTTGTTTCGAGTTAAAGTGGATCCCCTTGTCCAGCTAGCTAGATACTTGTGTAGTTTTCTGAAGACAAGAGGAATGAAGCCACATAGTTAACACTGTAATGGCTATAGTGGTCAGGGACAAAAATACATTTAGATTAGAGATCAGAAGACCTTTTATTAATAGTTTATTTCTGATTTGACATATTTAGCTACCATTTCTCCATTTCTCTCCTCACTGCACCTACCCCATAGCCTGTCCCCTCAAAACTCATGTTTTGTGGTTTTACATTGTGTGTGTTTTGTATGGGTGGAAGTCACTCGTTGTGCTTCAGTTTTTATGGGAAAGGAAGGGAGGAGAGCAGTGGTGTGGCAGTCAATTTTGAAATGTGGGCGTTCATCATGGTGATCTCCATGGCCACGGGCCTCCAAGGAAAGTCAAAAAATGCAGGCAGCAGTGTTGATCCATCTGAACAAAACACTTCTGGTGGTTTTCACTGCTGCCAGGAACCGGTCTTTTGTAAAGCTGATGGGTTTTAATTGCCCATTCCAGACCAAGCCACCTCAAAATACTTTGCATTGCAACAGGGAATAATATCATGTTGCTGGGAAAATTCACCCCCCCAACCCCCCAATGAATTTTGAAGGGTGGGGTGGCAAGTAAAGTCAGTACTCCTGCTAATCAAAATGGGTCGGCACTGCATGCCTCTGAGTCCCAGTTCCACTACGCCAATGGAGGAGAGAGAGAGAGAGTGAGAGGAAGGAACAGAGATAGAAAAGAGATGAAAGGACTGTGTTGTGTTGCGTGTTGTGTCCTAGTTAAAGGCACCAGTCCTTTTACTTCACATGTAGTTCAAGAAAGCTATGCTGAATCGTCTGAAATTTGTCCTCTTTCTATAACTAAATAGATTTTAAATAGAATATCTCCTCCAAAACCTTTCTAGGGAACACACAACTATATTAGGATCAAAATCTTATTGTGATTAATAATACGATTTAATGATAATTCTTTGGCACCATCACTGCAGTTGGAGCTTTCTGAATTAGAAAAGATGACTGAGGAATGAAGCAACTAGAGCTTCTCTACATGAGTGATTTAGTGCATGCTCGTGATTGGCCACTCATGAATGTTTGTAGGTCCTTTACATGCCACCATCAACCTCCAGGACATCTCCTATGCTTTCCCCCAGTGATCTCACTTTTTTTAAAAAAAGTACAGAGATAATGCAGTATTTAAATTATCATGGGATGTCCCTAATGTGTAAAGCCAGTGTAGTGCTATAATTCTGTGACTAGATGGTGCTGTTTAATTGAACAAAATAGCATTGCTAAGAGGGGAAATTTTCAATTCAAAATCATCTAAAGGAGGCAGTTGTAAACATGGAAAGACTTCAGAAGAAGAGACACCGGTAATGTGCATTTCCCCCTGTAATGTAGAGACACCCATAAAATTAGCTATGTAACACAGTTGACATGAAGAAGTAATTCAGTTCCAGAATTCAAAGAATCCTGGTTGTTGGTGGAGAGCAGGTATAAGGCATTCACAAAATATGTACGCTTCTACTCAACACATAATTGACACGAGCAATTCATTGTCACAAAACATGTGATGGTTCCATTCAATGCATGTGCGAATGAGCAATCACAGAAAGAACTTACAAAAGCAATGCTTTCCAGTGGAGTTTTAATCAAATAATGGTAAAGTGTTTGAACCAGCAACATCATTCAGAAATTGAAAATCTACCTTGTAGCAGGATGATGCAGGATTGCTTACTGACTTGTTGGCATACTCAGTATTCCCAACAGCAATGATATAAAACAGCCAGTCCTCAAAGAATAAATGTCAGTAAATTTAATTCAGTTTCATACAGGAAAGAGAGAGGAAGAGAGCAGATTAGTGTCATGTTGCTATTACATCTTCCAAGTCCATGCTTTTCACTTAAATAATAACATAATTCTGTTCTTGTCATTACATCCTCTTGGACTAAGATTAGGAAAGCTGATGACTGTGTTGGCTCCCAGGTTTGAGGGACCCTTGGGCAAGACACTCTCAATGGCCCCCTGTCACTCAGTTTATTCTGTCACCTCCTCCTCCTCCTCGCTTGCCAGAGAGCCAGTGAGTAAGCAGCCATTGACAGCTACTACTACTACTACTACTACTACTATTCCTTCCTGCCACCGCCGTTTGCTTGCTCGTTTGCTAACATCACTGTGCCAGAGTGAGAGGTGGGTGAACAAGCAGGTTGCATCGTGAGGAGGAGGAGTAAGTCAAGGGGGAGGCTTGTCAGTGGGCCCTCAATGAGGTCTGGCCCCTTGACAGGTGCCCAGCCAAACTGACCCTTGACGCCAGTCTGAGTTGATGACACCAGCAATTCAAAGTTCTCTTCCCATGTATACCTAGCAACATGGAAGCTACCAGCAGGGGTTCATTTATGAAAAGCAGAACCCTCTGGGCTGGGCCAGAGGTGTGGAACTTTCTGATAATATTTGAACCCTACTCGTGTCCCTGCAGTGTGAGACTCCACCACTCAAAAACACTGTTGGGTGTATGAATGAAGAGTGCCCTCTATTAACATTTAATTGGAAGCATTTTCCCCAGAACAATCTAATGGCACGGAAAGGTCTCAAACCAGGGACTATAGAGGCAGAAAGCCAAACGCTTGGGAGCTGGCATCACTGGATGCCATGTAACAATGTGGCTTAGCAATGAGCTATCCACAGCAGCCTCCAGAGCTTCTTGGCAGAGATGGGATTGTTCTGGAACAGGAGGGGTGAACCTCTATCAGTCCAACAGCCAAATTTAATGTTGGAGATGCTCTTGGGGGCTGCATCCAGTGATGGGTGGGGCCAAAGGGGAGAGGCCAAAACCACACACACACAAAATACCAGCATATTTTCGCTTAAAGCTCTTACTGCCAGTAACTGAGCTTTAGACGAGGCATTTTCAACCATTTAGAATGGTGGGAAAAAATGCACAAAATTTGAGAAACCACAAAACAATTGGCAGTCAGGGGAACGGAGTGGGACCATCTAGTGAATTCCAGATGGCTGGATTGGGATCCTAAGTAGGCTGGATGTGGCCCACAGACCTGAAGTTCAATACCCCTGTTCCATGTATGTCCTGAGAAGAGTTTTGGAAGTGACAAAGGGACGTGACGGGGGTGTAAAGCCATTTGTGTGCATCTGCTTTTCTTGCTGCCTAAGGTGATCCCTTGTGATGGGTGAGTGTTGTCAGCGTCCCTAATGGTTGTTCTTGGTTAGCCTTCCTTAGTGTTGTGGCCTCCAGATGTTTTAGACTACAGGTCTCAGCCTTGCTGACCACTGGCCATGCTGGCTGAGGCTGATGGAAGTTGGAATCCAAAACATCTGGAGGTCACCAGGTTGGGGAAGACTGTTCCAGGTCATTCATTTGTAAACTCTGATCTGTGGACCACTGGTGGTCCCTGCAATTCTTTTGCATGATCACTGGGACAATTGTGTAAATAAAACTGGGTGGAGGGTGGGGATGGGATGCTGAAGGCCTTTCAGCCTCCATACCTGCAGGACATCCACATTAGAGGACAGAAGGAATTGAGTTCTGCATCTACCAGCCATAACATAAGAACCATCACAAATATGGCGGCCCTCAAACCAAACCGTGGTTGGCAATGCAACAAAAAATTCAGAATCATTATTCTAGAAGTCCTTGTTTTGAAGCACTGGCTGGAGAATCCAGTCACATAAGAATCTGGCATGACATCTTATTTCACTTTTTCAGCCCAAGACAACAACAGAGTACTGCTGAGCTGTGAAGTGCATAAGACCTCAGTGATAGCGGTCAAAATGTAGTTCCAATTAGGCATATAAAATACTAGTCATATTATCCATATTCTAATCAGATATTTGTCCAGTTCCTTTTGGCAGTTTTCTCCTTTTGTCTATTGGTTTCCATCCTAGAGCTATATTTGGTATGGAATCTGATGGCATATTTTTTATGTAAACCAGCTGTTAATCGTATGTCAGCTTTCTCCCATAACTCTTCTTCCCTGGTTACTTTTTAAGGCAAGAGAGTCCTCATATTTTTTTTTCATGAACAGTTGTTTTGAAATGTCTCCAGCCATGATAGAAAGCACTTCTATCATGCACCCGTTTTTGTTTACACAATGGCTATATTTCAGGTGCTGCTGAAAAGTTATTTTATAGCCCTCCCTGAAAACCAGAAAGGTTTTTTTTAAAAAAACAACAACAACCCACAACCTTGGGTCTGGCTTGTAAAATAAAAATTAATGCCAGCTTAGGTTCAACATTGTCAGATTTCTCCACAGTCATTTCTATTGGAGGGAACTAACCAGGGCTCTTCTTTGAACTGCAGCCTCAACATATTAAAAACAAGGTTGGAATTTATTTAAGTAATAAACCAATACCACATGGCATAAGCCTATGGATCTAGATAGGCATACCGTGGCAGGACTCTATAGGGGGCATTAATTTAATTAGGAAGGCAAGATTTGCAGCAAGGTTTGAATGCCTGCTCTTGGATGCATTCAAGATTAAATAACATTTTACAAGTATTTGTTGTGTTTACTCTTTTTATACCTTCTAATTACCAGATATATTTAAGAGCTCCTGAGGAATAATCACATTGAAGTGAAACTGCCCACTTCTGTTTTCTGTTTTACCAAACAAAACTGCATTCACGGCTTCTCCTAGTTCTGCATCAGTTTATGGCAGGATCTACACTGCTGCTTTATTATGGTATTGACAACTGTTTGGACCCATGACACATTCCACATACCATATTTCATCGATTCTAAGATGCACCTTTTCTTAGGGTGACCAGATTTCGGAAACCAAAATCCCGGTCCCCCCCGCCACCCCCCCACCCAAAACAACCCCCTACAACAAGCCACTCACCCCCCCAAAAACCCAGCCCAGACCTACCGGGCCCTCTGCCGCCGCCGGGCTCGCGCCGCCGCCGGCGCTGCAGGGCTCATGCCAGAGGCTGCGAGGAAGAGGGCCGATTCTGGAAGTGATGTATTCGGCCTCTCCCGCCTCTTCCACGCGGGCATCCGGGCTCCTTGGGGCTTGTTGGTGGTGCGAGCCCGGTGGCGGCGCGAGCCCGGCAATGGCGGTGGTGGCGGCGCAAGCCCGGTGGCAGCAGAGGGTCCGGTAGGTCCACCCAAAACCCCACCACCAAGCCACCCATCCCCCCCAAAACCCAGCCCAGACCTACCAGGTGTACTGCTGCTCGCCGCTGCCGTGTGAACCCCCACAGCCCCGGTTTGCCCCTGCCACCCCCCGGTTGGCCCAGATCGCTCCTGGTTTCCCGGTTAGGACCGGGAAACCCCGGGTGATCTGGCCACCCTACTTTTTCTCCCATGTTTACATCTGTAAATATGGGGTGCGTATTAGAATCGATGGCATCTTGCAATCGCTGGACTTCTCCCGCTTTTACAGAAGGCAGGAGGGCTCTGCATGCCCCCCCCCCACGACTCGGTTAGGGTGACCAGATCGCCAGGGGTTTCCCGGGAAACCTAGGGCAATCTAGCCCAACCAGGCCCTGGTGGCAAACCTCTGGGGAAACGGTTATACTCTCCTCCAGCCCTAAAACACACCCGCCACCCCCAACCCTGAAACAAACCCCACCACCAAGCCACCCCCCCCAAAAGACCCAGCCTGGACCTACTGGGTTCTCCACTGCCGCCTATCTCTGCCGCCACCGCATCACCCCCTCAGCCCCCTCACCCTTCTTGCCCTGCTCGTGGGCTCCCTGGAGGCACCTGAGGAGCTACAGAAGCAGCAGCAGCAGCAGCAGGAGGTGATCCAGACTCAGGCCCTGTCCGGCACTTGTTTCTCGCTGCTGCGTGGAACAAGGGGGGGGGGGGAGAGAGAGAAAGGCAGGCAGAGTGACGCTTGGGTCTTTCAGAGCGGCAGTGGCGGCGGGGGTCTCCGTGTAAGACGCGTGTGCCTGTGAAGCATTGGAGCCCCCCGCCACCCCCCTCCTCAGCGCAGAGAGACCCAAGTGTCGCTCTGCCTGCCTCTCTCTCTCCCCCACTTATTCCACACAGCGGTGGGAAACAAGCAGATGGGGCCCCCTCCCCACTCACCCTGATCGCTGCTGCCTGGGCCTGGGAAGGCTTCAGTACTAGAAGGAGGTCCAGATCTCGCAAGATTTCCTGAGATTTCGGCCTCTTTCCTAGTACTGAAGCCTTCCCAGGCCCAGGCAGCAGCGATCAAGGTGAGTGGGGAGGGGGGACTTGTGAGGGGGAGGGAGGACTTGCGGGGACCTAATCCTCCCCCTCCCCACTCACCTCCATCGCCGTTGCCTGTCCTCGCTGCTGCTGCCGCTGCTCCACACCGCCGCCAGTGCTCGCATCGGCCTGGCAGGTGTTGTTTCTGGGTTCTCAGTAACGATGCCTTGCCAGGCCAAGGGGAGCGTTGCCAGCAGCGCGGACCGGTGGCGGCAGCAGCAAGGACAGGCGATGGCAACGGTCCCCTCGGCCTGGCAAGGCGTCGTTACTGGGAACCAGGCCGAGGCGGCAGCGATCAAGGTAAGAGGGGAGGGGGAGAGGGGAGGGGGAACTTGTGGGGCCCTAACCCTCCCCCCTCCCCTCCATCGCCCATCCTTGTTGCCGCCACCGCTGCTGCTCCACGCCACTGGCAATGTTCGCCTCGTTACTGGGAACGACGCCTTGCCAGGCCAAGGCGAGCGCTGGCAGTGGTGCAGAGCAGCGGCGAGGACGGGTGATGGAGGGGAGGGGGGAGGGGGGAAGGGGTGCTGAAATTGAGGTGCATCTTAGAATCGATGCAAAGCTTTTTCCCTGATGGTGGCCCTGAAATTTAGGTGCGTCTTACAATCGATGGCGTCTTAGATTCGAGGAAATACGGTACCATTTTCAAAACGCTTTCAATATGTTATATCCTGCTTGGTGTAGATCTGGCCATATGTCATTTCCTCCTAGCAGACCAATGGTTGATTTCTCTGCATTTTTTTGTGGGAAGAGTTCATCATTTCTGGAGAGGCCATTGTTAGCTCTCAGTATAATTTGAATCATGTGCAAATCTGCCTATTTTATCTCATAGAAGATCCATGCTGAAGAAAACTTGCTGCATGGAGGAATTGTTGAGGGTCCCTGTGCTCATCAAGAGACTTCACTAGTGGTCTCCTTAGGCTTTCACATGAGCAGTATGTGTGTTAAAGTTACATGAGCCCTGACCTGGATTTTATCTGGTCAGCCTATTTTAAATAAACTACTATCTATCTATCTATCTATCTATCTATCTATCTATCTATCATCTGATACTAGAACTTGAGATCACCTAGAGCTCTTAGATTAGGCTGACCAGATAAAATCCAGGTCACATCTCATGTAACTTTAACAGCTGTAGAGAAAAGGGAATTTCAGCCAGTGTCATTTGTATGCAATTAGTTCCTGGTGAAATTCCCTCTTCATCACAACAGTTAAAGTTGCAGGGGCCCTGCCTTCTTTTGTATATGGTCACTCTAGTATAGTGCCTGCAACTTTAACTGTTGTGATGAAGAGGGAATTTCACCAGGAACTAATTGCATACAAATGACACGGGCTGAAATTCCCTTTTCTCTACAGCTGTTAAAGTTACATGAGACGTGACCTGGATTTTATCTGGTCAGCCTAATCTAAGAGCTTATCTACTAGGGGTGTGCACGGACCCCCCGGATCGGATCGGGACCCGGATCGGGACCTCCAATTTTGTCCCGGACCGGTTCGGACAAAATCGGAGGCCCCCCGGACCGGATCGAGTCCGATCCCGACCCAAAAATCGTACATTTTTGGATCGGCCGCCATTTTTTTCCCCATAGACTTGCATTGCAATGCAAGTCTATGAGGAAAAAATGGCGGCGGGTGGGTAAGGGGGGGCCTAACTCCCTCCCCCCCCCGGGGCCGTCCGCTGTGGACGGCCCCGGCAGGTAAACCCCCTCCCCCGCGCTCCCTACCCCCCCTGGGGCCGCCCGCTTCCATCCGCTGGCGCCCGCGGGCACCAGCGGATAGAAGCGGACGGCTCCGGGGGGGGGTAAGCCCCCTTCCCCGCCACTGCTTACCTTCTCGGCCCGTCCGGCGCCGGCGGCTACTACCAGCGGGCTCCGCGGCCTACTCTCGAGTAGCGCGCCGGGTGATGACATCACCCGGCGCGCCACCCTGGAGCAGGCCGCGGAGCCTGCTGGTAGTAGTAGGCGCCGGCGCCGGACGGGAGCCGCCGGGCCGGGCAGGTAAGGGCCCCCCTCCCCCCTCCCCCCTCCGCGCGCCCCCTCCTCCCCTCCACGCACCCCCTCCTTACCTTCCCGGCCCGGCGGCTCCCGTCCGGCGCCGGCGCCTACTACTTCCAGCAGGCTCCGCGGCCTGCTCTAGAGTAGCGCGCCGGGTGATGACATCACCCGGCGCGCCACCCTAGAGCAGGCCGCGGAGCCTGCTGGGAGTAGTAGGCGCCGGCGCCGGACGGGAGCCGCCGGGCCGGGCAGGTAAGGGCCCCCCTCCCCCCTCCCCCCTCCGCGCGCCCCCTCCTCCCCTCCACGCACCCCCTCCTTACCTTCCCGGCCCGGTGGCTCCCGGCCGGCGCCGGCGCCTACTACTACCAGCAGGCTCCGCGGCCTGCTCTAGAGTAGCGCGCCGGGTGATGACATCACCCGGCGCGCCACCCTAGAGCAGGCCGCGGAGCCTGCTAGTAGTAGTAGGCGCCGGCGCCGGACGGGAGCCACCGGGCCGAGAAGGTAAGTGCCCCCCTCCTCCCCCCCCCGCTGTCCACTTTCATCGGCGGGCGCCCGCTGGCGCCCGCCAATGGAAGCGGCGGTGGGCGCCAGTGGGCGCCCGCCGATCCGCCGATCCGCCGAACCGGTTCGGAGCTTTTTCGGACCGGTTCGGATTGGATCGGCCGATCCAGCTGCGGGATCGGAAATCGGATAATTTATCCGATTTCCCACTGGACCGGACTCGGATCGTGGATCGGGTCCGATCCAGTGCACATCCCTACTATCTACACTGCTGCTTTAAAACCGTTTAAAACGGTTTATAGCAGGGACAACAGCTGCATGCACTTAATGTTAAATAACCAAGGCCCAGGATCACCATTTGCAATCATCTTTGGTCTTATTTTTAAAAGTCTATATATTACAACATTGCCACCTTCTAGGTAATTATGCCCCTCCAGTCATATTAGAAATAGCACCACTTCTGAATGACTGGGATAGGGTAGCAAAAGACTTTTCTACATAAGGCATTTATTGTGAGCTCATCATTCTCTAGTCACAGTTGTTTACAGGTCCTTTAGATGACATCATGCCCTTCCAGTTTCATTTCTATGTTTAATCAACATGTTCAGTGAGTTTTTTTAGAACAGGGAAAAAGAGGCATTTAATTGTGAAAGTGAAATAGTGCGATTTCATCTTCTGTATTTGTGCTATTCTTCTATACCACAGTGCCACCTAAGGGTTATGTAGTGGAAAAGCAGGAAAGGAAATGCTCGTATAGTGCTTGGAACTCAATTATGTGACAAAACTGAAAGTGGATGCAGCGGATTAAACACCCTCATGTAGAAAAGCTCAAAATTGCATGTCTAGCATGGACACAAACTTTCCTTTAGCCTCTGTCTGTTAGGGTTGGCAGACTGAAGTTGAGACAGTGAGGGACAAACAGGCTGTCCAGAAATAGCTCTTTTGTGCTTGAGCACTGAGATGCCCAAAATGAGAAACCAGTCCAGGATCAGTAGTTTTATAGGACCAGTGGAACCCTATTGGCTCCTTGTATCACCTTTGGGCCTTTCACGGTGGTGATGATAATGAAATGTAATTCTGCTGTTAAAAGTCCATGGTTCAAAACTAGTGACTCTGTGCTGAAAATTTCTCCCACATTTCTTTTGCCAGTATCATTCAATTTTATAGAAAAGAAATTTTGAAAAGAAATTTGAAGGAGTTTTTGTGTGTTTTTTTTAGAAATTCTCATGGGTTGGGTTTGGGGTTCTTATGTTTACCTTACTGATGAGGTGTGCACAAATGTCCCGTCTTTCATTGTACAGTTGGATGAATTGCATTCTTTCATTGCACAATCTGGCAGCTTGTGGCCTCCTCAGCTTCAATCAAAGCCCGAGGGAAGACATCATGAAGGCTTAGGGCTTTTTCAGATCAGGCTGCACAGCAACGGAGAGATGATTAGCAGAAAGCAAACACACACTGCACCCTTGGCCATCTCACAGTGATTAGGTAGGCTCCAAAACATCATCCAACGAAATTCAAAAGAAATTAGGAAAAATCCTGAGAATGAGTCAGAAAAAAATGGAATTTTCTTTGACGAGGTGGGGATGAGGGGAAACTATCATGAAATTAGAGGACAGATTTTGGCACAGCACTCCTTGCTCCTCTTCCCTTGAGCTGGACACAACACACTGTCCCTCTCACGCCAGCTTCAGGGCCTTCAGGGAAGCAGCAGTATTCTAAACAACTGCATCGGGGATGAGATGTATCCACAATCACTCCTCAGAAATTTAATGTTTGAAAGACCCTGGGGAAGGTGTGGAACTCTGAAGAATGATAACTAGAGCTGAGGCAAAATTTCTTAGAAGACATTTTTCCTCAGGTAAGTATAGAAATTTTTCTTTTCTTTCCCTCTAGAAATAAAAGTCCACCTTGCAGAATTTTCCCCAAATTCTCTCTGTGTGTGTGTGTGTGTGTGTGTGTGTGTGTGTGATGGCTGCCTGCCTTCTCTCCCCCACTTCACATCTCAATGCCTTTGAATAACTCTAGGTATAGAGCACGGTGGAACATGCAAAATGGGTTCCAGGCTGCCTACACAGTTCTTCCTGTTGCCAATTGCAGTGGAAATGCAAACAAACCAAACCAAACCAAACCCCTCCTGAAAAAGGGAAGAAGCTGGGCTTCACCACCTGCCAATGGTGAGACCTACCTGCGAGAACCTGTTGAAAAATTCCTCTTTCTCCTGGAGAAATTTGGTGAAATCCCCCCTGCAGTTTCTCTGCCCACAGATAGGATAGAGAATTTTGAGAGCCCATTTGCACACAGCTCTGGGCAAAACCCCTGGTACCTTATATTGTCTGCACACCATTCATAATGTAATAAATGGTCTATCTTGATGCTCAGTGGCACAATTCTTTATAATTTCAGTTGTAGGCAGTTCTCTTCTCCCAGGCATTTAACAGGGTATGTTGAGGGGGTTTTGCTGTTGTTGTTGTTGTTTGACCCAGGATAGTTGTTTTAAATGGATATTGTATTTATAATATGTTTTTATGCTTTTTATGGTTTTTGAATTTTTTATATTGGTTTTTAAATGTTTTTAATTTTTGTAAACTGCCCAGAGAGCTTTGGCTATGGGGTGGTATATAAATGCTAATAATAATAATAATAATAATAATAATAATAATAATAGGCATTTGAGGTAAAACAAAAAAATGTGGTTTATCAAGAAGCTCTAATTTAAAATATAGTTCTTATTAACAAAAATTTTCATTGATTCTAACAAGACAATTTACTAACTCAACCATACTTAAAAAAACAAAAACCTAACGATGAATAAGTTGCAGAGAAATTTATTATTTATCAAATAAATGTCATAAACATTATTCACGGACCTGAGCAACGCTGGGCATTTCAGCTAGTAGATTATAAATTTCAATCCCACTGAACCCAATAAAAGCTATATTGTCAAAATACACCCCAATTGTAACCATTGTGTCACACATTGCATTGGGTGAGTCAGTGACACACTTCTTTAACAACTCCTATGGACCAAGTTGCCACCTTGTACCACAAAGATCACCCAGTGGCTATGAGAATCTGGAAAGTATGATGTGACTTTCATTGGCCTTTCAAAGAAATGGTGACTTGAGAGAAGAGAAAAGTCTTAACCTGGTGCCAAAAAGATAACAATGTTGGCACCAGGCAAGCCTCATTGGGGAGATCATTCCATAGTTGGAGGGGGGCACCTCTGAAAAAGCTCTCTCCCTTGTTGCCATCCTCTGAGCTTCCCTCAGAGTAGGCACCCAGAGAAGGACCTTAGATGTTGAACATAGTGTATGGGCAGCTTCATGTCGGGAGAGGCATTTTGTCAGGTATTGTGGTCCTAAGCCATGTAAGGCTTTATAGGTTCAAACCAGCACCTTGAATCGGGCTCGGAAATGTACAGGCAGACAATGGAAGTGGGCCAGAGTTGGTCTTATGTTTTCAAACCTTCTGGTTCCTGACATCAATCTGGCTGCAGCATTTTGCACAAGCTACAGCTTCCGAACTCTTTTCAAAGGCAGCCCCACATAGAGCACATTGCAGTAATCTAACTTGGAGGTTACCAGAACATAGACAACTGATGCCAGGTTATCCCTGTCCAGATAGGGGTAGCTGGGCCACCAACCAAAGTTGGTAGAAGGCATTCCATGCACTGAGGCCACCTGAGCCTCAAGTGACAGAGATAGATCTAGGAGAACCCCCAAGCTATGAACCTGCTCCTTCAGGGGGAGTGCAACCCCATCCAGAACTGGTTGAGCACTCTCTATCCGGTCAGAAGAACCACCCACTAACAGCATCACAGTCTTATCTGGATTGAGTTTCAATTTATTAGCCCTCATCCAGTCCATTACTGCAGCCAGGCACCTGTTCAGCACATCCACAGCCTCACCTGATGAAGATGAGAAGGAGAAATAGAGCTGCTTGTCATCGGCATACTGATGACAACACACTCCAAAACTCCGGATGACCACACCCAAAGGGTTCATGTAGATGTTGAACAACATGGGGGACAAGACTGACCCCTGCGGAACCCCATACTGGAGAATCCATGGGGCCAAGCAATGTCCCCAAGCACCACCTTTTGGAGCCGACTCACCAGAGCAGAACCAGTGCAATGCAGTACCTCCCACTTTCAACTCAGCCACTTGTCCCAGAAAGATACAATGGTTGATGGTATTGAAAGCTTCTGGAAGATCAAGGAGAATCAACAGAGTCACACTCCCCCTGTCTTTCTCCTGACAAAGGTCATCATACAAGGCGACCAAGGCTGTTCCCGTGCCAAAACCAATCCTGAAACCCAACTGAAATGGATCCAGTCTCATCCAAGAGTGTCTGGAGCTGGCTCACAACCACTCGCTCAAGGACCTTGCCCAGGAATGGAACATTTGCTACTGGCCTATAGTTATTAAGATTTTCCAGGTCCAGGGAACATTTCTTCAGGAGTGGTATCACTACCGCCTCTTTCAGGAGGCCTGGGACCACTCCCCCTTGCAGAGAGGCATTAATCACTTCCCTGGCCCAGCCGGCTGTTCCATCCCTGCTAGCTTTTATTAGCCAAGAGGGGCAAGGATCCAATACAGAGGTGGTTGCACGAACCTGTCCAAGCACCTTGTCAATGTTGTTGAGCTGTATCAACTGAAACTGAAAACAGGACAAGGCTGTGCTATGGATACCTCACTAGATTCACCTGCTATAACACTGGAGTCTAAGTCCTGGCAGATGCCGAAGTTTTTATTCTGGAAGTTCCTAGCAAATTCATTTCAGCGGGCCTCAGGTGTTTCTACCATGTCCTTGGGGCCAGCTTATAATAGCCCCCAGACAACTCTGAAAAGCTCTGCTGGGCAGCAGATTAGTGATTTGATAGTAGCGGCAAGGTATTGTTTTTTTGATGCCCTCACTGCCCCTGAATATACCTTACTATAGGCACTTACCAAGTGTTTGATTGCATCTGCCCTCAAGCCGCCTCCTATTTTGTTTCATTGCTCTCAGCTCTGGGGTATACCATGGAGCTGTATGAGCTCTACACAGGAGAGGGCGCTCAGGAGCAATCGTGTCAACCGCCCGGGTCATTTCTGCATTCCACAGATCAACCAGGGTTTCGATAGGATCACCAACCCTATCAGCCGGAAAACTCCCCAGAGCCCTCTGGAAACCATCTTGGATTTATTAGTCTCTGGGGCAGACCATCTTAATAGCCCCCCCCACCCTTGAAGAGGAGGAAAATGGCTGTAAGTCTAAACATCAGCAAGCAGTGATCTGACAATGACAAAGGGACTGATGTGAGGTCTCCCACTTTCAGATTACCATCTCCATGTCCATTTGCGAAAACCAGGTCTAGAGTATGCCCTGCTACATGCGTTGGGCCGATGGCATGTTGGGACAGTCCCATGGTTGTCATGGAGGCCATGAAATCCTGAGCTGCCCTGGATAAGGTGCCCTCAGTGTGAATGTTGACATCCCCCAGAACCAACAGCCTGGGGGATCTCAGCAGTACACCAGAGACCATCTCTGTCAGCTCACCTAGGGAGTCCATTGAGCAGCGGGGTGGGTGGTACACCAACAGAATCCCTAATCCATCCTGCTGGCCCTACACAAGGTGCAAACACACCAGACCATTAGTCACATGGACAGGGAGCTTGCAGAAGGAGATGGAGTTCCTATAGACCACAGCAACCACCCTGCCTGGCCCTCAAATCTACCCTGATGCTGAACCAATTACCCCAGTGGGCATAGCTGGGAGAGAATGATTTTTCCCTCCTCAACCGCCCAGGTCTCAGTTATAGATGCCAGATCAGCTTGTTTCATCCACAATTAAATCGTGGATGAGGGAGGACTTATTATGCACCGATCTGGCATTTAAAAGCAGCATCTGGAGGTTTGAGGGCTGGCTGATAGGGCAACAAACAGACCTTCGGTTGTGGGGGGGACTGGAATGCGGCACAGCCATTAACTGTCTGGGCCGCATTCCCCTTACCTGGCAGTCCTCACAATGCCAAATCTCCCTCTACCCGTCACTACACTGATTGGGGGCCCCTCAAATCCCCCAACTTGGCTCTGTATCCTCTCTCCCAGGCACATAGTTCAGGACCCCACAAAAAACAACCCCACAAAAAAGTCCTTCCTTTTGCTGGCTCTCCCAGGACACCCCAGCCAGCCAGCTTATGTATCCCCCTTCCAGGGAGGGGGACAGGTGGAGGATGTCAGCAGCAGCTGGCTGAGTACCTGGGGGCCCGGTCCTGCAGGGCGTGGCAGTCTGGAAAGCAGAAGTCCATCAGGGAGGTGGTGGTAGCAGAGCAGCAGCAAGCAGGTAGGCAGGCAGGCAAGCAGCAGCAGGTGGCTCACCCTCTTCCCTGGGTGGTGGGTGGTGGTAGTCCTTCTAAGTAGGGCTGTGAACAGATCCCCCGATCTGATCTAGATCCCAATCTGTCAGGTCTGGATCGGGCCCAATCCAGGTCCATTCAAAGCACTCCTTCCTGCTCTCCCTGCTCCCCCCTCCCTCCACGCCCCCTGCTTACCTGCTGCCTCCTCTGTGTCATCCTGCCGTCGTCCTCCCTCCTCGCTGTGGGCCGACCGCTTTCCCGCTTGCGATGGGTGATGTCATCACCCGGCATGAGTGGGAAAGCGGCCAACTCACAGCGAGGAGGGAGGATGACGCGGAGGAGGCAGCAGGTAAGCAGGGAGAGTAGGGAGAGAGCAGAGAGAGCGGAAAGTGTGGGAGGGAGTGCTGTGACTGGATCCGGATCGGATCCGGATCTGGATCGCTGATCCGATCTGACCCGATCTGGCCCTGATCTGATCTGACTCGGATCTGGGATCTGAAGTTCCGAATCAGCCTAATCTACTTTGGATTCAGGATCCGGATCCAGATCCAGTCACAGCCCTACTTCTAAGTAAGTCTTTGGAAGGTTTGGAACAAAGCAATTAACTTGCCACATGCGTCGGATTTGAGACCAGGGGTTTGTCAAATAGTAACAACTGTTCCAGAGCAAAGCACTGACAAGATGTCTTCCATCCTTACAAACTTTTGAAGTTTAGTTTAAAATAAAATAAAATAAAAAATTCTGAAGGCAATTTAGTTTGACAGGCCTCTGAAAGGAAGCCAGTAGAAAAATTCCTTTCTGCTTGGGAAGCGGGGTGTGTGTGTGGGGGTCTTAGATAAACGTATCCAGTGGGCTACAAAGGTTAAATAATAAACCACATGGCTACAGATTTTCCTACCTGGCTGAGGAAACCATGGAAACAGAACTTTTGAGTGAAAAAAATGAACATTGGGCACAGCTCAGTTAGCTACAGGCAAAAACTAGTCAGGATGGCTAGCCTTGTCTTTTTGTAAAGGCCGTGAGGGGGGAGGGAATCAAATCTCTATCCTATTTGTTTGAAAGGCACTATATAGGTTTGGTATGTTCTTAGAGAATATCGTGAGGCCCTGTTCACACATGCAAGCAGCCAGGGATCCTGTTAATGTGATGGAGGAGTGGGTATACTAGCCTTGATTTGCTCTGTGTACAAGATTATCCATGGCTATATATATATATATATATATATATATATATATATATATATTCACATGAATATACAGTATAGTATTCATATCAAACATAGTCTTTTGTGAGTTGGATCCAGGAGATCCCTTCTTTGGATGGATGGGCACTACTCACAGAAGGTGCCTCTGTCCTCTTTGTGGAGACTCCCTCCCCCCCCCCCCCACATACCACAGTTCATCATATTTAGCAGGGTCCCCCAACCCTCTGTGTAGCGTTTTCAAGGTGCTGGAGGATTTGTCATGGAGAGGCAGGGGAGGGACATCCGCTTCCACCAGACCATGTGTATGTGCCTAAATCGGAACCCAATCCTATAGAGAGTGGGGGAGGGGTTGCGCCTGCCCTTCCGCCAGTTGGGTAGAACCCTTGGTAAGGTAAGTGCGTGAAACCTGTCAGTGCCAGGGACAGAGAGCAGACTCTCAGGACCCTGGATGTTCTGGAAGTTTCTGAAACTGATCCTCCTCTGAAAGGCTCAGAACTACCTACAAGTGTTGGATGTGGTGCTTGCTGGCAACTTGTGTTTAGCTAGGTTTATAGAGAATCCAGGCAACATTTAGTTGTCTCGTTATTTAGTTAGGACAGACATTTCTGTCTCCTGTCTCCCAGTGAATAAACTGGCAGGTTTATATCCTTCAGGATTTAAAACTTTCTTGATCCTCCTGGCTTCCAACACAGCCACTTCTCAGCAGCATGCCAACTCTGGCTTACGGTCGATACCTGCACATATCAATTTACGGTAAGTACACTTAACGGTATTTCATTGGAGGTGTCACCCAGCCTTCTCCAACCTGGTGCCATCCAGATGTTTTGGGCTACAATCCCAGAATTCCTTACCATCGGCCATGTTGGTTGGGGAGTGAATATAAAATAAAATAAAAAGTCCAAAACAATGGGAGGGCCCCAGGTTGGGGGAAGCAATCCTAGGCGATAAGGGCACAATCCAAGGCATGTTTAAACAGAAAAATGTTCTATTTATTATTTATTTGCTTTATTTATTGCATTTATATCCTGCCTTTTTTCCTCCAAGGAGCCCAAGGTGGCATACATAATCCTCCTCCTCTCCATTTTATCCTCACAACAACCCTGTGAGGTAAGTTGGGCTGAGAGTCTGTGACTGGCCCAAAGTCACCCAGTGAGCTTCCATGGCCAAGTGGGGACTAGAACCTGGATTCCCTGATCCCAGTCCAACACTCTAACTACTACACTACACTGGCTCAGCATGGCTTGGGAATGCTGGGCGTTGTAGGACTGTTTTCTGTCTAATCATCCATAGGAGCAGGGTTGTGCAGAGGGGGGGGGCAGTGTGGCCAGTTGGCCCTGGGCCCATGATTCTGAGGGGACACTCCGATGAGGAGGTCCCCCCCCAGCTTACGCTACTGCTTCTGTAGTGTAAGCAGTCCATCGAGAAGTGAGGAGCCCACCTTGCGGAAATAGCACAGAAGCCGTCCGTCGTGAATACCACGGTCAGACTACAAGCTCCAGAAGGCCATGCCACATGTGGGGCGGGGATATATGTGCCTTGAGGTGTTGTAGAACAGGTTTACTATGAAGGTGTTATGTAGAATGGACATGTTGGTGGGCACATGGCCCCTTGGGGCGGCCATGTTGTCCTCCTTTTTTGAAAATGGGGGGGGGCACACACTTCCCATCTGGCCTGGCCATAATACCAGCTCTGCACAGCCCTGCATAGGAGTGCACCCTAAAGTACACACATCCATTGCTTTCCCCCTTTCTCCCTGCCCGCCAGCCTCAAAGCCAAGAGAAATATGAAGAGCATTGTGTTTTATTGTCACTTAGATCACTTTGTTCTTGAAAATGGGTTTGGCTAAGCTCCGTGCGTTTCTCAAGTGAACTCCAGTGACAACGCCAAAATAAATCTGGGTCAGTCTGTTCTTTCCCCATGTCTAGACAGCACCTGGAATTTCCAAAAGGGGGAGAGAGAGAAAGATGATAAAAATCTCTCTCTCTCTCTCTCCCTTTCTCTCTCTCTCTCTCTCTGCCAGCCAACTGTTTCTTTAGCAGTGGATTTGACACTGCATGGAAAGTTCTTCTTTTAGATCCTTGATGGGGTCCAGTCAGCGATCAAGGCGATGCCATTCCTCAGTCATAACAGCAACTATTCTAAGAATACAACTATACATAGACCAAATCTGATTTTCAGTGGCGCTGTCGAGGCGATACATTTTTCTCCTTGCATTTCTAATTTTGAAAACAAAATGGGGATTCTTTCAAACTGCCTGCACCAAATAATTGAGTGGTTATTTCAAATCAAGGCATGGAAATTCAGCCCTGCCCTGCCCTGTTCTAGAACAACCCCCCCCCCTTGGTTCCTTCCCTCCTTTGACAACAGTGCACAGCCCTCCGTCCCTAGGTCTTTTGGGTCATTGCTGGGCCAGTCCTACTTTCTCCAACTCCATAGGTGCTTCCAGACAGAGGGCTCCAAGCATTACCAATCCAAAGGCATAGAGTAGCTATGCCGTCTATTCCTCCTTAACAGGTTTTATGTAGACAGAAAAAAGAGGGAAGTAATGGGGAAACACAGAAGGCTTACAATTGGAAGACAACGTCATCTGGATAGACATTCACACACACACATCCCAATAAAATTCCATGAATGAGGCAGGTCAATGGCACAACAAAAGCCAGGTCTGGAATGCTCTCCCCAGCAATCCCTGCTTGGCACCGACATGTTAGCACCGAGTTTAGACTTTCATCTATTCCCAGGCATAGCATATAATGGACTGTTTAATGCATCCTTCTAGCTATTTATGGTTGTCACGGATGTCTTAGTTGTTTTATGGGGTGGTTGCACTTTAATAGATAATTGATGTAGCTGTTTTAAAATGGCATGTTTTAATTTGCCTTGAGTATGTATTTATTTTTTAGAAAGGCATCTAAGAAATGTGGATTCATCATCATCATCATCATCATCATCATCATCATCAACAACAACATCTCTAGTGGATTTTGCACTTAAACATGCCAGAAAACACTGTAAACTGTGGCTTGTACCAA
Organism: Anniella stebbinsi; assembly: GCA_029215795.1. Taxonomy (NCBI): domain Eukaryota; kingdom Metazoa; phylum Chordata; class Lepidosauria; order Squamata; family Anniellidae; genus Anniella; species Anniella stebbinsi. The sequence goes on along the minus strand of JARDYH010000002.1, from coordinate 170,285,856 downwards.
TGCACATCTGAATCTAGCGTAAAGGCCACTGTTCGAGCATCTTATCAAATAAAGCAAAGAAGAGCAGCCCCAACTTCCTTTGGCAGTTCCCCACTGCTTTTTGCTCATAATTTCATATATCAAGCTGTATTCACTGGTCTTCGATGCAGCAGGTTATCAAAACATAAAAGCTCAATCACTGTGTCTCCATTTCTCAGATGGCAGCAATCTTCTCCCACAGCTGTCTGGCTTCTACATCTGGTGGATGAAACCCAAGGGCATCACCATCTCTGCAACACTATAATTTTACCTGACCTTTGGTGCCATGATGTCACAATGAATTAGCCCATTTCTAGCCTGTTATAATTCTGACTGCTGAAGCTTGTTTCAAGCTGCTCTAATGAAGTCCACCTTTAAAAGAAAACATCACACACACAACCGAAAGTTTGTGGTGAAACTATGATCTGATCTCCAACTTACCTGCTTGGGAGTATGCTTGATACAAACAGTGTGGCATGTATCTCATGCAAAGGCAGAATATTCCCAAAATACCATGTGCTGTAAAGGTGATATAATTAGAAGAATCCCATCTACCACATATTTTTATTTACTTCGGGATCTGTGAACAAGCAATTATAATGGATGCATCCAGGTTTCTCATTTCAGTCCAGTAAAGGCTGGCTGTTGGATATGGTAGAGAAGAAGGGAAATTGCATTGTTTACCAGGGGCTTTTGTGCTTCTTGGTTCTTTGATGCGATTGTTGTGGGCTACATTGAACAAGAAGAGAGGGGTGACAAGGGAGTTGAATTGAATGTTTCCCCTCTGTTCAGTTCCATTGAGTTCTATTGAGACAGTGCCATCTAGTGACAGACGATGCTGCTGTGTCCTGGCTAATACTACTTTAAAAGTAGTTCTTTTTAGGGATGTGCAGGGACCCCCCAGATCGGATCAGGACCCGGATCAGGACCTCCAATTTTGTCCCAGATCAGATTGGACAAAATCGGAGGCCTTTCAAACTGGATCAGGCCTGCTCCCGATCCGAAAATCGGACGTCCGATTTTCAGATTGGCCGCCATTTTTGTTTCCCCCATAGACTTGCATTGGAGGAAAGAAAGCTTTCCCCCAATGCAAGTCTATGGGGAAAACATGATGGTGGGTGGGTGAGTGGGGGCCTAACTCCCCCATCCCCCCTCGCGCTTCTTAGCTGGCAGGGCCGTCCGTTGCGGATGGCCCTGGCAGCTGAGCCCCCCTCCGCGATCCTTACCTGGCGGGGCTGTCTGCTTCCATCAGCGGCCGTCCGCTGGCGCCCGCCAATGAAAGTGGACAGCTCTGTCAGGTAAGGCCCCCCCGCTCCTTACCTGGTGGGGCGTCCTCCTTCTGTTGCTGGCTCTAAACTAATGCAAACTAGGCCTCGCGGCCTAGTTTACAGTAGAGTGCCAGGTGATCATCACCTGGTGCTCTACTGTAAACTAGGCCATGAGGCCTAGTTCACAGTAGTTTAGAGCTGGCAATGGAAGGAGGAGGACGCCCAGCCAGGTAAGCCCCCCCCCCCCCGCGATCCTTTCCTGGCGGGGCTGTCCACTTCCATCAGCGTCCACTTCCAGTGGGCGCCTGCTGATCCTCCGATTTTTTCCGAACCAGATTGGGTCCTTCTGGACCGGTTCGGGAAAGATCGGACGATCCAGAGGGGTGATCAGAAATCAGATAATTGTATCCAATTTCCCCTGGATCAGATCCGGATCGTGGATCTGACCCGATCCAGTGCACACCCCTAGTTCTTTTATCCTTGGATTTCTGGAGGATTGTGCTAGAGATGTCCTGGTTGTTGATGATGTCATGAAATTGACTCAAAAACGTCAGTGAGTGACCAAGCTCGAATGTGCGATGAATCACTCATTTAGAGGAGCCCTTGGTCATGCTTAGAGTAGACCCATTGAAATCACTGAGATAAATACATTGTGACTAACTTAAGCCCTGTTGATTTCTACTCTAAGCATGATCACTGTTGGTTTGTTTATTTATAATTCTACTGAAAACTGCAACCAAGAGCAGAAGAGCAATGGAAGACGGAGTTTGCTTATCACTTTCCCCGCTTGCTGTTTTTTTGTTCAAGGAGCCTGTAACATCCCTTTGCAAATGGGAAAGCACCTTGAGGAAGATGATTTAACAGCAGGAGGGAGGCTCATGCACTCTACATTGTAGCCTCTAAAACTGCTTTTCAGGATGGTGATGATGGGATTTGTTTTATGCGCCTCGTGGAATCCCTGAAGTTGCATTGAAATGAATGAAATCCATGGAACTTAAGTCACAATTAAGGCTGCAATCTCATGCATACTTATTTGGAAGTAAACCTATCTAGAATCCAGTAGAGGCTGATGGCTCTGATTTTGTTGGGGCTGTGAATTCATTCAGTTTCAACCAGAACCAGCTAGAACTCCAAAGGAGCTTTATAAGGTGCCAAACCCTATCACTAAAATTGGTTCAGCCCCCTGGATAGTTTCTTTAGCGTTCCGGCTAGTTTTAACTGAAACAGTGAATGAATTCACAGCCCCACCTCTGGGTATTGCATGCACAGAATTGTGCGGCTGCTCATTCATTCAGCTATTTTCAATGAGAAATAGTTGTGACTAACTTTTCCTGGGTTGTACAATGGGGCTGGAGACAGGCAATGCCCCTTCCTGACTTTATATGAGTAATAATGGATTATATATATTTGAAAATGGGGGATCAACCTTTGATTGATTGTTTCTTCGTCTCCGCAGCCCCTAGGTAGAGAGCCAGCGTATGGAACAATTTTAAGTGTGTTTAGTGGCCTCCATGCATGCATACTGGGTTGGATCCAGGATCTGTCTTCCCAAGAGAAAGGGCTCCACTCATGGAAGGTCCTCCTGCTTGATTTTTGGGGATCCCCCTTATCCCCCCATAGCTCACCCCATTCAACAGGGTCTCACAACTCTCTGTTTGGCATTTGCAGGGAGCTGGAGATGCTGCCTTGGGAAGGAAGGGGCTCTGTAGAAGCAGAATTTTGTAAAGTTTCAAAAACTTACAAAATCCATTTGACCAGTGGGCCAAAGTACATGAGTATGCACACCATACACAATGGTAGCTCTGTTGGGTCATCTTCACAATTATTGTCTATCCCTATCCCTGGATTTTCAACAGTGGTTAATGACAAATTCTGCAAGGAAGGGAAATATCACATGTTCATAATAATATTGCCCCATTGACTTTATTGTTTTAGTCATTGGCCTTAACCTCCAAATACTATACAGAATTTCTGTTACAAGCATTGCAATGAAATAAAATTCTAAAAATGGAAAGAAATTTCATTTTACCCAGTACAATAAAATCCTAACTTAAACTAAAAAGGTCTGTCATCTATGAAAGCAGGATTGTGGCCTTAATCATGTTGTTGGACTGTAACTCCCATCAGCCTTAGTCAGCATAGCCAATGACAAGGTATGATGGGAGTTGTAGACCATCAGTCATTCGAGGGCACCTAGAGTAGTCAGTGGCGCAAGGACATGCTTGTAATTCTTCCTCCTCTCAAACATAAAAAGTGATGGTGCAGAATTTCATAATTAATTCATTGGTCAAAACTCATGCATTCCTTATGCTCACTTCTATAGTGACCTTGGATCATGGTCTTCAAAGTTAGGTATGAATTCTGTAATAGATTGTGAGCTTCAGAGTATACACAGTCTGCTTTAAAACTATGGCATTTCTGCACAAGAGCTGAGTTGGCTGGCTTAACCCTCAGGAGGAAAAGTCAATCCACAGCACCATTATCTCCATATACCGATTACTAATGTCAAGAAGACATCATGTAGGAAGGTCACCTGGAAACAGGCAATCAGGAAGGCATACATAGTGTGGTGATGCATGACACATTATGCGATTGCAAACTACAGTTGCAGTTTGATATTGCACATGAGCAGAAACCCACCCACACAGAACGAGATCTCAAATTAAAAGAGAACTCTCATCCGAGATTACATGGATGAATTTGTTTCTTTCGGAGAATATAACAAATTCATTTGGGTTAAGTTCGCCCAGCATGAAGCATAAGCAAGTGTAACTTCAGGGGCTCTTTTTATTCATGCCCACATTGCTGAGCTTCAGTGGGCACCGATCAGCTGTGGGCTCAACAGAATCATTTTGATGAAAAATTGGCATTGGCAGAAGTCCAGCTTTCCTTGCAAGAATTGGAATAATCAGGCGTTCACCCTACTTCCCATGGGGTAGAGAAGCCTGCCCAGTCTAAAAGCAGAACCTAGATACTGTCAAAGCCATCACGCAGTGCCCCCTTGATGTGATGTGGCAGGCACGGTGGGGAGTGTCCTTCAGAAAGCCAAGAGAAGTGAGCATCTTTCACCCCAGTGCTGGGAGGGATAACACTTTGGGGCTGCACTCAATGGATAACAGAACCATGTGTTCCTCTCTATACTTTAAAAACCTTTGGTCGTGAATGAAATGGTGTTGTGTTGGCTGCAGCTAGGCCCTGGAATAACATCCTTCCCCCATCTCTCTTTTTTTTTCTGGTGGGATGTTTTCTCTAAAATAATAATAAAAATAATAAAAAACCCAAAGCCCATGCTGTTTGTTCTGTGTCTCCAGAAAGGCTTTGCAAACTGCTGTGTCAAGTGGAAGTGAAAAAGCAGGATGTTTTCTTTGCAAGAAGGTCCCCTGTGTACTTAACCCTCCATCAGCATTTGGCTTTCAAAACAGGAGTGGCATGGCGGGAAAGCAGCCAGGCAAAAGTCCAACAACACAGTCTTCCCTACTCGCAACTGACAAAGGAAAAGGGCAACACAACTTGACACTTCCGTGCTTGTGGCTGGCAGTTGGGGGCCATTTAGAGATCTGTTCTCCTGAAATTCTATACTGGTGTTGTAAAGATGGATTCCAGCTTCATCGGTGGCAGACCACCAACTCTATAGGCTTAGGGGGAAGGGATAGAACGAAACAAAGGTAGTAACAAATTGGGGTGGCAAACTCCCACACTTTGCTTTTAAAGGGGGCTATTTCCCTCCCCCCTCCATTGCTGCTGTGCCATGAATTTCAGCAGAAAATTTGGTGGTGCAGCAACAGTAGGGGTTGGAGCAACACAGCCCCCTGTCTGCTGGAAGTTGCCCAGACCTACTCTATAGTGTAACTTTCCCCCACCCAACTGCCTTAACTGTATGGTTTTCGTTAAGGAACATTTTGTGCCTTTGGGTTGTCTTTCAGGACTAAGATGCCATGAACATCCCACTACGTGCCCCCAAGCAATCAATGCATGCAAAATTTTGGGAGCTTTGTGAATGTTTTATGCAAAACACTTCTTCCTTCTCCTGCCCTATGGCTCAGAAATACACTGTGGGGCAGGGAAAGGCAGCAGCAGTGGTGGGTGCTCCCAGGGACCCAGCGGAGTGCTTTCTCCCACCAGGGATATGGACTAAAAGTCCCAGAATCCCTAGCAGGAAACTTACATTTAGAATTTAAATAATTTCAACTTTCTTCTTTTCTGAATAGAGTCCTGGGCCCAGCACTCATTAACCTTTTTATTGATGATTTGGACGAGGAGGTGCAGGGAATGCATATCAAATTTGCAGATGACACAAAATTGGGTGGGATCGCTGGAAGACAGAAACAAACTTCAGAGTGGTCTTGAAAGACTGGAGCACTGGGCTGAAAACAACAGGATGAAATTTAGTAGAGATAAATGCCAAGTTCTACACCTAGGAAAAAGAAACCAAATGCACAGTTACAAGATGGGGGATACTTGGCTCAGCAATAAGACAAGCGAGAAGGATCTTGGAATTGTTGTAGATCACAGCTGAGTGTGATCCAACAGTGTGATGTGGCAGTAAAAAAAGCAAATGTTATTTTGGGATGCATAAATAGAAGTATAGCTTCCAGACTTCATGAGGTATTGGTTCCCCTCTATTTGGCACTGGTTAGGCCTCATCTTGAGTCTTGCATCCAGTTCTGGGTACAACACTTCAAGAAGGATGCAGACAAGCTGGAGGAGGTTCAGAGGAGGGCAATGAGGATGATTGGGGGTCTGGAAACAAAGCCCTATGAGGAGAGACTGAAAGAACCGGGCATGTTTATCCTTGAGAAGAGAAGACTGTGGGAGTGACATGAAAGCACTCTCCAAGTACTTGAAAGGTTGTCACACAGAAGAGGGCCAGGATCTCTTCTTGATCAACCCAGAATGCAGGAGGTGGAATAATGGGTGCAAGTTACAGGAAGCCAGATTCTGGCTCGACATCAGGACAAACTTCCTGACTGTTAGAGCAATACGACAATGGAACCCATTGCCTAGGGAGGTGGTGGGCTCTCCCACATTAGAGGCCTTCAAGAGGCAGGTGGACAACCATCTGTCAGGGATGCTTTAAGGTAGATTCCTGCATTGAGCAGGGGGTTGGACTCAATGGCCTTACAGGCCCCTTCCAACTCTACTATTCTATGATTCTATGAATTCATCGGTGGCTATACAACGCAGCATGTGCCACATGTACAATGGGGTTTTTTTGCTGCTGCCCCCCCCCACACCAACTACAGTTCTTTGTGCCACTTCATATTATGTCACTGATGTACTTACAAATTCTAAGCTTTTCTCAGATGGGAGGAAGGTCTCAGTGTAGGTCATCACTAAAAGAAAATACTAGCTGCAGCTCTTGACAAATATACGATCACATTTCCTTGGTGGAAGTTTCTTTCATTTATTTTTCATTTCTTGACATTACTTTTTCTCATCAGGAGAGAGGATTGCCCACCCAGCAAATCACTCAGGTGGGTAACATTCCCTCCTTTGCCCTGGCTCACTCATAGTACAGGACATGCACTGGGGCTGAAGTAACTCTGGAAACAAACAGAACTGATCATCTGACAGTGTCAGCCAAAATTCAGGGCTATGTTCTTCGGAGCTGTGTGATTATTTTGAAGTGCAAATCAATTCAGAAGTCTGGCTAGCAAAATGTACCAGTGACCAGCTAGAGAATTCTGGGTGAGAAGGCAGAAGCCCCTAACGGGAGAAAAGATCCTTTGGTAAAATGGTCACTTAGTGAAAAATCATGGAAAGCAGACTCTGTTCTCTGTCATATCATCTAGACAGCTGGGAAGTAACATTCCTATAAATGTCAATGTCCCCATTTTGCATTGAACGTGTTGCATCTGATGAATTGGGGCATTCACAGGTCAAAAGTGGCAATTTCATGTGTTTCAGCACTGGGTTATATTCTTTAAATTCAACGTAGGGAAGGGAGGGGCATGATTGCCAAGCTGTTGAGGGCTACAATATGATTGGCCACAGACATTGTTTCCCATTATGTCTTCTGTAATATCCGATGGTGTTGCCGAGGTCTACCTGCCGAGGTCTCGCGGGTAGATGTTAACGGGAGACTATAATCGCTAATAAATAACTCGTGGGTGGCAAATGATTTACTGCCCTTTTGGGAACCAGAGATAACTCCAGAGACAATGCTTCCTGCAATGGTTTCTTGAGAGGGTTTTCTCTCCACAACCATCCCATGAAGACAAGGGATAGATTTATCCACAGCATTGAAAAGCCACAACTCAGGAAGTATCATTTCTAGTTTACTCAAATCTTAGAAGTGAGCAGGGAGACTCCTTGATGGTGAGAAACCATCCTGGGTAAAGAGAGACCATTTCTACATGGCTAAGCACTCAGTAAACCTATCACATCTGTCAGCATGAGGAACGTAGGACCCAGGTAATACCTAAACGCATGGTGCCCATAGGGATGGGTGAGAAATTTGTTCCATCTGCATTTTAACACAAATTCTCACATGATGACACCCCAGCCCAAGACCCCAGATTACTTCACTCAACAGTTTCATGTAGATGTTTAAAAGCATGGGGGACAAAATGGAGCCTTGAGGCACCCTAATGGCCAATGGCCAAGGGTTGGAACAGATGTCCCCCAGCACCAACATCTGAACTTTACCTCCAAAGTAGGACTGGAGCCACTGCAACACTGTGTCTCCAGGTCCAGTCCCAGAGAGCTGGTCCAGAAGGATACCATGGCCAATGGTATCAAAATGCTGTTGAGATGTCCAGCAAAACCAACAGGGACACACGAACCCCCCACTCCTGCCACACATGCATTCCTTGAAGCAAGTAATCTACCAAGTTGATCAAGGCAGTTTCCATCCCAAGCCCAGCTCAGAAGCAAAACTGGAAACTGATCAAAATAACCAGTGTCCTCTATCATTGCCTGGAATTGACAAGTCAACATACAGTATATACCAGGACCTTGCTTAGAAATAGAAGGTGACAAGCAATAGTTTCCCTAAAGCTAATAATGTTATCTGAACTGTGGATCTGGCGCTTCCCCAACAGCTGTTGAGACAGATAAAGTTACAGGACACATATCACACTTTGTAAACGTGAACTATCCTGATTTCTCTGGAACATCCCCATTGATCTGTGGATGGCTATGTTATCAAAAAGATGCACCTCTTCGTTTGTTTGATTTGCAGTGCTGTGCTTACCAATGCAATATAACCGCCTTAAAAAAAAAAATCACAACTGTGAATTGACAGATTTTTCTTTTCTTCTTCTTCTGAGCAAGTATTCACTTCAAAAAAAGAAAAAGAAATGTATTTTCTTTTTCATGTAAAACCATTCTTACTCAAAAGCAACATTTTTCATGCCAGCACCACCTAATTTTTGTTGAAATTAAATGTGAAATGAACAGGGCACATTTTTAACTGATTCAATGGTTTGTTTTGGTTTGTTTGTGATTTTCTTAACAGTTTCACCACCCCAATTTTGCCAGTTTCCACTCGGCATAGTTTTGCAAGTAGATTATTCTAGAACCGCTGTGTGTTGCATTTCCTAATTGCCAAGACAACATGACTCAAATTGAAGTAACAGGCAAGACGAAGCACCCTATCCACTCAGCCACCAGTGCTAGGGACACTCAGCTAGTGTCCCTAGCACTGAGCTTCTGATGTAGGGGATGCTGTATTGACTACACCATCATGTTCTGAGTGGTTGGTCCATGATACTTTCCTGTTGGTGGTCATGGTGGTGTTGGGAGAGACATAAAATGTTCTGCAAGAAGAAATGAATGTTTGAGAAAAGGTTCACCACCTTTCAGGTGGGTCCATGGAAATGGAAGCTGGAATGCCATTACTTTTACCATGTTTTGTACCTAGTCTTTCTTCCAAAAAAGAATATCCTGCTTTATTCTTTGGTATCCTTTCAAGAATTCTGTGAAGTAGTGACTTGCCCAGTTTGATCCATGGTTAGCAACTAGTTTTACTGCAGGGCCACTTCAAGGTATGGATGGACTGGGGATCAGGGTACCACCCACCACTACAGGCTCCTGACAAATCCCATGTTTACAACTTCGATTCCCTTTACACATCCCTCTTGATTATGGGTTGGCAAGTGGGGGCCAAATGTGTTCCTCAGAGACCAAACATTGCACATTTGCCAGTTAAAACAAAAATGAGCAAAATCAGTCCGGTTGATCAATAGTAATAGGCTATCATATTCTTCTATAAGATGAGCAAACATTCCTCTGTGTTTTCTTTCACCTAAGCTCTCAGTTGCAATCACATTTTATCTAAAGCAACACTTGTTCAAACAAAACATCTATACGAATTCTGAGGGAAGCTAAAACTAAAATAAGATTTAACCAATAAATAAATCTGGGTGTTACTAACACATTTCTAATTAGAGCAACACTATTCAGTATATAAGGACAGAGATTTTATCTGTTGGAGCGCTTTAGTTATGTATTAACAGTTCTCTTAATTCCAAGGAATCATTGTCTGAGGCGATTAAATAAAATTTAAAAGCCCAGATATAGGCCTACATTCTCCTCATGTGTTTGCAACAGCAGGAGCAGATTTACATGGAATCAATTGCACTGACGGCAGTAAGCTTCCCCGCCTCCTCCTTCTTATGGCAGCCCCTCCAGCACCCTGAAAATGCTACACAGAGAGACATGAAACCCTGATGAATGGTTTGAATTGTGGCATGAGTGTAACACTTCATCATGTGGAAGGCAGATCCTGGATCCAACCCATAGTTTCTATTGCAGGGATCACACACCAAGTGGAAAGGCCATCATTTTCAAATGCAAATAAAAATTTTGAAGGGTTCATTCCCTCCAACTAGTAGGTAAAACTACCCAAATTGACTTCTATTGGTTTTAAAAAAAACAAATCTAGTGCAGCATTAAAATTATCTCCAATTTTTTAAATATAAACTGCCTAGTTCCTCTCTCTTGTTTTCCACCAATAGAAGAACCCATATAGTGTTACACCCAGGATGGAGGCAGTTCAGTGTAACAGTTGGATTTTATATTTTCAGAAATGGGTGTGTGTGTCAACCATTGTTTCTTCTTTCTTCCTTCTTCTGAGTGGTCCAGGTGAAACTATCAGATCAGCCAGTAGAGCCCAATTTCCTCTTCCATTTCATTTCAAGACTCTGTCCATGAAAACATAATGATGGCCAACATCAAGTCAGCCTTTTTTCTTTCATTTCCTCCCTCCTATCACTTCTCCCGGTCTTTTTGTTCTTGCTTGATGAAGAAAACTGGAGATTTCAAAAGCTTGCACATTTTTTGTGACTTTTCAGTTGGCCTTCTAATTGGACTTTGAAGGGAAGAGGTTAGACATTCAAATACCCACTCACTGAAAACCATTCATATTGCAGAATAAATAAGACTGAAATTACTAAGGAAGGAATAGAATCTCTAATCATATATATCTGGGGTGGGCAACTTCAGGTGGGCATTTCCCCCGACACTCCCCCGGCTGCAGTCCCCTGAATAATGAATTTTAGGGCAGCTGTGGAGCCTTAAAAGGGATAAATCTAGCTTGCAAACAAGCCACATTTGGTTCTTTGCAGTTCTCCAGGCTGTTTTAAATTTGGAGTTGGTGGGGCAGAGGTGTTGCGTGTTGCCCAATCCTGATATATATGAAAAGCTTTATCCAGATATCTTTGGAATGGAGGGGTGAGATGACTAGAAATTTGGAGAAATGCTCAGGGCTGCTTCATCTGTTACAAGACCATACACACGAGCCACTGCTGTTTTAAAGCACTTTAAAGTGCTTTATAAGAGTAGAGACAACCGTTTTGTAGTGTGTCCTGGGCCCCAACAGTTGTCACTACTGGTATAAAGTGCTTTAAAACGCTTTAAAACAGCAGTGTAGTTCTGCCCTAGTTAAACATTCCCAGGTATCTGTTTCTGCCACATGCCTTTTGGAATGGCATTTACACCATAGATGTCATTTATGTGCATGCAGCCCCTGGTGAAATACCCCCTTCATCACAACAGTTAAAGATATGGGAGCCCTGTCCTCTTTTTCATATGGGCATCCTAGCTAGGCTGACCATATGAAAAGGAGGTCAGGGCTCATGTAACTTTAACAGTTGTAGAGAAAAGGGAATTTCAGCCAGTGTCATTTGTATGCAATTAGTTCCTGGTGAAATTCCCTCTTCATCACAACCGTTAAAGTTGCAGGCACTATACTAGAGTGGCCAGATACAAAAGAAGGCAGGGCCCCTGCAACTTTAACAGTTGTGATGAAGAGGGAATTTTACCAGGAACTAATTGCATACAAATGTCACTGGCTGAAATTCCCTTTCTCTACAACTGTTAAAGTTACATGAGCCCTGACCTGGATTTTATCTGGTCACCCTAAACAAGGCCAGAAGCTGCTTCTCTCTCTCTCCCTCTCTCTCTTCCTCCCTCCCTCCCTCCACCCCCCCACCCCCCAATTCTCTGTGTCTGCAGCTGTCTCCTTTGGGACTTGAGCACAGAAATTCCTCTTGTTTTTGCTGTTCTGTCATGGAGATGTGTAAACCTGTCAACAGTGGTTTCAAAGGAAAGCAGAGGAAACGTAATGGTCTCGGTTCTCAGGATAGCTTGTTTTCTTTCTTAGAACATCTTTGAGCTTTTGGTTGGCTCCTTGATGTCATGACGTGTTAGCAGACAGGCATGTGCTCTCTCTCTCTCTCTCTCTCTCTCTCTCTCTCTCTCTCAAAATATCAGTTCAGCTGGATTTTCTTCTGACTTTATATCTTCAATTCTGGCTTCTGGCCAAGTTGTATTACAACCCCCCCCCCCCATCTTCTTGGACAAATAAACCCCTCACTCAGTAGCAACCTTGTGTGGAATGTGTGCTGTTTGTAGGTACTTTTCTGAGCGGCCAAAAGTTCTGTTTCTTAAAGGGATAAAATGTATCAGTCCAGTCACTGTCTCTCCTTGTGGACAAATATGTGCCTTGGGAAAATTGATATAAATAATATAAGGATCAACAGTTTTAGGCATGTGTAACAACCCTGGCATTAAAAAGCATTGGGCATAACCCTGCCAAAGTTAAACACTATGGGTTGTATCCAGGGACGTCATCCCACTAGCACAAAGGTTCTACCGCTTGTGGAAACTCTGTTTTTACCCTTGCACAAGTGACAAATCCAATACTTGAATTTTTTTTTGTGAAAGCTGTTGTAAAATCTGTCACACAAGGCCTTGTACAAGCCTTCCCCAACCTGGGCCCCTCCAGATGTTGTGGCATCCAGTTCCCAATTGCCCCAATGAGCATTGCCAATGGCCAGGAATGCTGGAAGTTTAGTCCAAAACCTCGGGGGGGGGGGGGGCAATGAGCTGGGGAAGGTTAGTCTAGCCAAAACACAGGTGGCAAGCTTCAGCCCAACCCTGTTTGGTAGGTGTGCCTACCAGTCAGTAGATACGAACCATCAAACGGCATCGAAGAAATTACTTTTCATCATTACTGTTCATTGAGGAAGCATCTAACTAAGAGCATCATCAGATGAGCGTTTTATTGCACGCTTGTTACTGCCCACTCACTTTTTTTTTGCGGGTCGTTTTGAAGACTCCATTCACCTCCCATGCATCTCCCACTCATTCTGGCCTTCTTCCCTACACAAAACAAGACCAGGTTAAATCAGACTTATTTTCAGAAACGAAACTTGCTGTGATCTCCTGCTGTGTGCAGGAGAAGCAGCACGATAAAAGTACCCACTGAATGGGCCATGTGGCCTTTGTTTGCTTGCTCTTCCTTCTCCGTGAGAAAGAGGAAGTATTGTGTGACAGAAGTGTGCGGGGGAGAGAAGCGACAGTAGGGAACCATGATTCCCCCCACCCCATTTGATGAAACTCTGTGGGTCTCTTCAGGTGGGGGGAACGTGTTTCCTTACCGTTGCTTTCTTCCCGGTTCTCTTCTGCATTTGAAACGAGCACAGTTACATGGAGAAGAGGGCAGCGACCATGTGACCTGTACATTTCAATGGGACAGCACCCTCTAGTGGGCATTTTATAGTGCAACCTCAGAAGAGTTAGGTTGTCTGGGGTTTATTTTGTGACGCTAAAACTGAGAAAAAGGTGCAGGAGATAAGCAAGAGGCTGACTGTGTCTTCCAAATGACCCGCAAACATCTGTGAATAGCCAGTAACGAGCGTGCTATAAATCACATGTTTAAAGAAGCTCTAGATGTGAGAAAGTGACCTCCTTTGATGGCTTTAACTGTAGGTAAGTACGTAAGTGTGAGTGAATGCATGCATGCTATGCCATGCTGGAGTCCAATAACACTTGTCACACACATGTCAGTGGGGATGAGCCAAAACTGCTTGCTCCACTTCACGTGTTTCTGCATGTCAAAAAGTGCTTCCAATTTTCAGTGGCATCGTGAACCCCATCACAGTATTTTGATGACAAAAAGGGGAAAAAAGGGAAAAAATGGCGCTCAGAAGCACCAACAGCTGGGGAAACAGCATCAAAACAGCATGAACGTTTGGTAAGATATTTGATCATTCTGGTGACTTCGGGGGGGTAATTTGTTTGGGTGTGTTGAATTTGCTACTTTTGAAGCTAATATTGAACATTAAGAACCTTTGGCCCATCGTACAATGTCTTTAACTTCATACCATTGATACAACAATGCCCATTTTTAGTGCAGATTTTTTTTAAAAAAATATCTCTTTTGGAAGTTATTAAAACTGCAGTTTTTAATAGGAGTCTGTCACAAAAGCTTGCATATTTTGGAGGTGAACTTTCGGTTGGCCTAACAAAGATATTACACTAATATGGGTTTTGGAATTTTACTAATGGTCAAGGCAACTACTTTTGCTTTTTCCCAGAAATTGCTGTTTACAGACTAATCCACTGCATGTTTTCCCAAGCACCTTCCTAAAGCAACTGGATTACAAGTGCAGCCATTGTTTTCTCTGGACAAATGATTCCTGATTTGGAACTAAGGCTGCAATTCTTACTCAAGGGATTCTCTGCTCTTTACATCCCAATAAGCAAGGTTTACTCATAATTGCTGGGATTCTGAGCTGCTGAGGGGTGGTGTGTGTGTGTGTGTGTTTGCGCCGTATGTGTAGCAGTTTCTTTACTGAATGGTTTGCTCAGCTATGTGTTGGAAACATATGTTGACATCTGAAATGCCCTGTGGAGTCTCTTGGGTCATGGAGCCAGCCAATCCCTAGACAGGATGGATTAAGAGGGTGGGGAAGAGAGAAGAGGGGCTTGACATCACATTGTTAGCTAGTACTAGGTGAATCCATTGCTAATGCCACACAGAATGGGGTAGGACACTTCTCTGAAGAGGCGGATTTCTTTCTTTCAGCCCATCAAAACTCCAGGTTGCATTGTTTGGGCTGGAGGGGGGATCCTCCCCCCCCACTCAAGACAAAATGCGAGGAGTGAGTTTTCACTGCTGTAAGAAGACCAATAGTAAAAAGCAACCGGAGTGTTCGCGTCCTCTGCTGCAGCCAAGTCCTAAACAGGTACAGCGCCTTACATCTTATCAGCACAGAGACGATTGTAACAAAAGTGGATTTCTTTTATGCAAATTGTCAGAGGCTGGTTCAACTTATCTGGCAAGATTTCCAGCACTGTGTGTGCAGGAGTATATGTATGTGTGTGTTTCTGTGTGTGTGTGTGTGTGTGTGTGTGTGTGTCAGGGACGAGGGGGGGGAGGTTTTTTTCCCCTCCTGTTTTGCAACTATGTGGAAGAATCCCTCTCACGTTTCAGAACTCGCCTGGCTTTGGTGGGGGAACACTGTGGGATGCTGCTGTTTGGAAGGGAAGATTTCATTCATCTTGCCTCTCTTCAGCTGGGAACTGGGACTGGTGCAGAGAGGGATGAAGGGAAGCCGTGTGCCATGGGACAGAAGTGCCGTTTTTCCTGCTAGCTGGCCACTGTTTCCTTTGGCTCTCTGGAAGAAGTTTGTGCAGTCCCTGGACTGGAGTGAGATTGTGCCCAGGAGGGTTGCAACCTGTTTTGCAACTTGGCGGCATGTAACTTTAGGAAACTTGAAAAGGGATGCAAGAATCCTCAGCATTGCACCCTGTGCTCATGCGCCTAGCATCCTTCTGTCGCTTCCTGCTCAGAGAAACCACAATGGAATCTCAGACCAACTTGCTTCCGTAGAATGTTTAGCTGCTGTACGTTAAGCTGTTATTGTTAATTTCCAGTAGTGACTGTGTCAAATACTGTGACCGAAAGAAATGTGCGCTGCAATTCTGAAAAGCTTTTGTGGGGCATGTATACTATGTGCTTATGTGAACGAAGGTTTACAGTGTGCCTGCATATATGTACACATTCCAGATATATAGGCTGTTAATATCTTTAGAGATAGACAAATGGCTGTGCTTAAAGAGATATTTGTGCAGCGCGCATATCCACAAGTGCATTGTTTTAGTTTGAGCTGCTCATCCTTATTTGGCTTGGGCTACATTCTCAAGTCTGTCTACTTCCAAGTAAGTTCCGCTCAAATCAGAACTTCCAAGGAAATATATCAGGTTTTTTATGAACACAGTCTGTTCAGTTATTAAAATGGAAAACAATGGATTGGATCCAGGCTTAATTATGCTCAGAGTAGATCCACTGAAATCAATGGGACTAACTTGTCCTGCTGATTCAGTGGCTCTACTCTGAACATGATTAAGTCTGGATCCAACCCATCCTATGCTACAAAATGATTGCTTTCTGAATTTTCAACTGTATTCGCCAACGTTTTCATTCAAACTTCTGTGCCAGAAAAATGCAGACTTTTCATGCAAATTGTGTAAATGTGTCTACTTATCTCTGTGGTTTGCATCATTTATTCTGCTTCTTTTAGTTACTGGATGTTGGGAGCTGTTGGAGGCAAGAACAGGGAACGCCCAGAAGTGGGCCATGCAAGGATGCAAATTGAAACCTCCGCAGGGCTACAGCATCTTTGCGGGTGCCAGGGTGACACAATGCAAGCAATAGGGTGGCCACTTATGAATCCCCCCCAAAAAAGAGGAAATGCATCACTAAAAAAAGAGGACAAAAGAGGACAGTGATAATGCATATGTATAGATGCAAATTTAGAAACGATTACTATAATTTAAATAGAAATGCAGTATGCCTCCCTGTAGTATGGAAGACCAAGTAACCTGTGTGCTCCCAGGTGCTCACTGTAGATGGGCAGCCGTTCATTATCTTTAATCTAGAACTGGACTGGGCAGCCTTTTCAATTTTCCCTGGACCAGAGAGTGCTACAAAAGTTTCTTGGCTAGGCGTTACCTTTGCTTGGGAATAGTCATCCTTGGGTTTATCTGGCTCTTGCTGCTCATGTCCTTTCCTGCCTGATTCCCCTGATTCCAGTCCTGCTGATCTTCCAGGCTGCCTACGGCCCACCATCACAAGATGGCGACAGGCAAAGAGGGACCCTCTGACCACTGGAAGCACATTTGAGTCTCCCTCTGGCTTTGGAGACTTGACCAAGTACTGGCCACACCAGCTCTATTCAGACAATAACAGTGGATAGGTTGGGCTGGTTCCAGATTTAAGCTGGATCAACTGTGCTGGTGGAAGCGGACATCCTCAACCCCTCCTTCCCGAAGCAGCCCTGACAGCCCCCTGAAAATGCTACACAGAGTCAGAAGATCTTGCTGAGTGGTGATGTGGGGGGGGGGGAGAAGGGGTATCCCTCAAAATTGGACAGAGGGACCTTCTGCAAGTGGAGGCTTTCCTCTTGAGGAAAGGTCCCTTCCTCTTGTGGATGGCAAATCCTGGATCCAGTATGGGGGAGGAGGGGAAATAGTGGCCTTGTGTTGGCAAACCTCCCTCACAACCCATGTACTTTCGTTAGGCTGTCCGTAGAGTCCCGAGCATTTGTATAGGCCAAGCATTTCTACATTCATACAGACACGGCACCAGCATCCGGCATATTTGAGGAAATGCCAGGAATCCAGCAGGGCCCACCATTGCTGCTGCCTGGCTGCACTCAGCGTTGCTCAGGTGGGTAGCAGCAGGGAATTGTGGGCGGGGGGAACTGGGCCCAGCAATAATGCTGAGCGGAGCTCCACAACTGAGCAGCACACCTCAACCTGCTGGCGTCTTAAATCCTGCCCCCGCCCTGCATCCAAGGTGTGTAAGTGAACTACGTGGGCACCGGCAAGGTCAGCTGTGTGGGCCCAGAGCTCTGCTCAACGCTGCTTCCAGGCCACTGCCAGGCCATCACTGTGGCGATGGTTGCAATTTAGAAACACTTCCTGGCAGGGAACACAGAGAGGGGAGTTTGGAGATGTTCCCTAGAGCGGACTGAAAGAGGAGCTCCAGCAGTAGCTGTTCCTGTATATATCTGTTTAGCAATGGACAATTATATTCACTTCTTCTATGGTCTTCTTCCTCCGCATGAACCCCTAACTTATTGCGACCCCTTCTGCTACCACAAGGTGGCCTGGATTGGACGCTGTCCCAGTTGCAACACTGACAGGAAGTCTGGGCGTTCAGGCCTGGCCTTGCTGGCACCAGTGGAGGCTGGTGGCTCTGATTTCGGTGGCTCTGTAAATCCATTCTGGGTTTCAGTCCGAACCAGCCGGAGCTCTGAAGAAGCTATTCGAGGTGCTAACCCAAGCCCCAAAATGGGTCCTGCACCTTGGATAGCTGCTTCAGAGTTCTGGCTGAAACCCAGGATGGGTTCACAGCCTCACCAAAATCAAAGTAACCAGCCTTCACCGGCTGGCACCACCATCTTAATTACACAGGCCCTATGTCCTATGTATATGTATATCATTTGTGAGGCCAACATAACCAGCATGGTGTTGCCGGTAAATGCAAGCTCACCACACACACGCAGAGTTCTGCTTAGCACCACCTCAGTGCTGGTGGGTGGGGCACTGCTCTGTGTGGGGAGGGGGGCACTGAGGGAAGCTTGCACAGAGCCCCCCAAAACCTGACGCCCCCTATGTACAGGGTAGGTATGGACAGTCTAAAATGTATATGCTTGGGTCAAGGTTTACTAACACAATCCCTCTCCTAGAATGCCCAGAAACAACTCTCTACCTGGGGTATGCTAGATTCAGCAGCTGCTCAGGGGATACGTGTGTGTGTGTGTGTAGAAAAAGCCAGCACATCACCAATGGGAAGTCCACCAGGATAATCAGGTACTGGGTTTTAGTCACATGCTGAGTGCATGCCATTCATACAGGTCAGGCACGGTTCACTTACCTCAGAGACTCCATTTAAGGGAGCATCCGTGAAGGAATGATACTGTGTACGCTGGCCTTCGAGTCTAAGCATCAGCCAGAGGGTTCAAAAATCTTTCCTGAATAAACGAGATTTATTTTCTCTTTTTTTTTAGTTAATTTTTTTTAATCCCTGTCTTCTTCCAAGAAGTTCACGTTGGCGTATATTGTCCCCCCTCCCCCCCCACATTTTATCCTGACAACCTCAGCAACTAGTAAGAATTTATTTATTTATTTATTTTGTTTATTTTATTACACTTGTATACCGCCCCATAGCCGAAGCTCTCTGGGCGGTTTACATAAGATTAAAACAGTTCAAAACAATATACAAAAATTAAAACAGCAAAAACGTGCAATATACACATAATATACACCTACATTTAAAACCACCGTAATAACTTTTTAAAAAGTTATAAACCTAAAAACGAAACAAACCCAGGCTCATCAGAGAAGAAGAAAGTCTTGACCTGGCGCCGAAAAGATAACAATGTTGGTGCCAGGCGGGTCTCATCGGGGAGGTTTATACTCATATCCAGCCAATGGATAATAGAGTTCAATTGGTTAACTGTGTTAACCGAGGAGTGGGGGTTAATGTTGTGGACTTAGTGAGCAAAAGAAGTATCAGTCCAGGCATTGATGGCTGGTAGCTCCAAATTGGTGGCTGGTGGTGAATCCATTCTGGATTTCAATCAGAACCAGCCAGAACTCTAAAGGAGCTATCCGAGGTGCTGAGCCCTATCCCCAAAATAGGTCCAGCATCTTGGATAGCCCCTGTAGAGTTCTGGCTGCTTCTGACCGAAACCCAGAATGGATTCACCACCAGCTTCCAATGAGTCCGGGGCTATTTGCCTGAGATGCTTTGCATGATTTTAGGACTGCGCAAACCCTAAATATTGCAAAACACCTCCCTCAACCTAGACAGGCCCATGATAATGCTAAATATCGTGACCATCTGATTCTTCCGGTGCAAAGGCACATATTTGCTGAGTTACATGGCTGATGCTTTCAGCTGTGGTGGAAGGATGCTACAGGAAGGTGCCCTGGGAATGGTGGGTGTGTCTGAAATATCCACATCAGATTAGGATTTGCTGCATCACCTCCTGAAATCATAGAATCATAGAATAGTAGAGTTGGAAGGGGCCTAAAAGGCCATCGAGTCCAACCCCCTGCTCAATGCAGGAATCTACCTTAAAGCATCTCTGACAGAATGTCCCTTGCTTGGTGGAATTAGAGCTAAATTTATAGCTGGTACTCCTGGATGACACATGTAGGAGCAATCTGGTATCTGTTGTCAGACTGGGATGTGGCAACCACCCGTAGTAGAGTGGTTTTAGCCTGACAACCAAATTCAGTTTTGGAGGAGCTCTTGGAAGCCGCAGGACAGGGCTAACGGGAAAGGGGGCAGGGGCAAAATACTAAAAATGGCAGCATGTTTTAACTGCAAACTCTTACTGCCAGTAACTAAGTCTTAGGAGAGGCACTTCAACCTTTTAGACTGAGGGGAAAACAGTGGGAATAGCCAGGAAACAATCAAATGAGCAATGATCAGGGAAAGGGGGCAAAGCCAGGGGAAGATGCATAGCCATCTGGGGAACCCAGGGAGCTAGAGTGGGACCCCATGAGGGCTGGCTTTGGCTCACAGGCCTGCGCTTGTACAGTCTTGGCTTTTCAGAGAATCAATGTTTGCATGATCAGCAAAGAAAACCAGAGTACATTTTGTTAGGATGTGGTGGGAACTTGGGGCCTTGGGCCATACTGTATTGTATATATTTCCTCCTTTTCAGGTATCTGTGCTTTTGAATGTTATACTCCTTTGTCATGGGCCTTGGCTTGTATGGTAAATACTGATGATAGATTATTATCCCAACCACCACCCTAGAAGGGAGATTGGGCTGAAAAATAGTGACTGGCCCAAAGTTACCCAATGAACTCGCATTCTGCATTTGTATTTATTATATTGATTTCCCACCTTTCCTTCAAAGAATCCAAGGTGGTATACATTTAATCCTCATGGCAACCTTAGGTAGGCTAGGCTAAGACCTCATGGCTGAGTGGAGCCTTGAATTTGGGTCCCACGCAGCCCTAATCCAGCAGTATAACCATTGCACGTCACTGGGTCAACGTTATGCCTTAGCGGGGATTTGAACCCATATCTCTGTGGTTTAGGATGCTTTCAGAGGGAGGACTCCCAATGAGAAGGCATTGTGCAGCTATTCCTTTTTTTCTTTCATAGCGGATTATCTATAGTAAGAGAAAAGGTGGAAACAATCGTGGGGAAACAGGCGAGCCATGCAAGTTGAAGACAACAAATTGAAGGCCCCATAAAATTCTGTGACTGAGGCAGAGCGATGGCATCATAACAGCTTCATCTGGAAGCACCCATACATCCACATCCCACCTCCTAGACCTCACTGGATTTCTGTGGCTAATAGAGCAGTGAAGGCAGCTTCGGGTCTCAAATTCACAGTTGTTCAAAGGAAGGAGGCAGGGCTTTGGAAGGGTGATGAGGCACCATAGGTGCGTTATGGATCCCCAATTTCATGCTGAGCTCCTCAAAGCCAATAGTCACAATCAGGGTCAGAAACAGGCAGGCAGATCTGTTGCCCCCATGGTAATTCACACCATAGGCTTCATCACAAAGTCAGCTCTGGGGTGAAGGGGGCCCTGTATCTGTGCATGTGGGGGGGTCCCATATTGGCAGGCAGTCCCTCCACTCCTCTTATTTATTCCTTCCAGACACAGGAGTGGTTGGGCAGACATTTATTAATAATATTTCTTTGGCTTTTTTTTTTTTTTGCCAAAGGCTACCAAGCTGGTGCATAACAAATCTACCAGCTCCATCATCCTTGACCATTGGCCATGCTGGTTGGGATTGATGTGAGCTGTATGAGAAAGCCTGGAGGGCCCCAGCTTCCCCACCTCTGGCTTCTGGAGTCTTGGTGGGCAGTGCTCACCCAGTTGCATCCTTCGCTGGACATCTCGCTAGCCCCACCGTGTATACTTTTCCATGATCTTTTTACTGGTTTTTATGACGGTGACGATCCTAAAAAGGAAAGATTGAAAAAAAAATGCGCTCAGCCGTAGAGTGGAAATAATAATAATAATAATAATAATAATAATAATAATAATAATATAATAATAAATTTTTTAGCAAGGATTGCAACAGCCACAGGAATAATAATAGGATGCTGGGAAATGCTTCCAGCCAAATGTCCGAAGAGACAACTGGGTGTGTTTCTCTCCCTGCTCTCCCTGCCCTGGGTCTTTTTGGCATCGAGCTGCAAGGGAGATGCAATAGCTCCCCCTTTGGGCATAAAGCGCAACTGCACAAGGCACTCACGTCTGAATTCTTCACCTTGGCATCATGTTGAGAGTTGCTCCGGGGCACCTGGCACGGTAAATTCTAGAGGCAGCCTGTACAACCTGCAGCCCACCAAGCACAAGCAGCCTACCAGCCATAGGAAGCTTATCTTATACTGGGTCCATCTGATCCAGTATTGTCTACTCCAGCCTTGCCCAACCTAGTACCCTCCAGTTGATTTGGCCTGCAACTCCCAGCATTCCTGACCACTGGTCATGCTGGCTGGAGCTGCTGGGAGATAAAGCCCACATCATCTGGAGGGCATCAGACTGGGGACGCCTGGTCTCCCCTCCTCCACCATCTCTTGCTTTCCTCCCCTTGCAAAGCGGAGATGTCAGGAAATGAACCTTCTACACGCTCACCGCAGTGCTCCGATGTCAGGTGCCAAAACAGACAGGGGCTGCCTCTACACGGGAGGTTTAAAGCTCTTTCAAGTCTTATTAAAAAAATTACCTCTTCATGAGCAGAGCGCAAATCAGGAGTTGAGGCGCGTTATCTATTCGATTATGCACATTATCGAATGCGCGTTAAATAGCGAGTTTTATTTTGCAGCGGCCCGTTAAAGCGCATTTTGACTATGTAAACAAGCGATTCTCCGCTATTTCTAAAGCGCATTTCAAACAACCAGTAAGGCCACCAGTTGTGTGCTCAATTACCTCCTGCGTACGGTCATTTACCATAAAGCGCTTCCGAGAAGATGCGCATAATAAGAGAACCAGGCGTCAAACCGAATTCTTGTAGAGGGGGTCAGGGCTTCAAATGGGAGCCTTGCCGCTATGTCTTCTTTTCCATTTTACTCTAGAGTAGGCACAGGTCCCCGATCCAGAGCTTAAAAATCCTCCTGCCACTACTGTCTCCATCCTAGGGTCCTGATCCAAATCGGGAACCCTGTGCCTACTTCAGAGTAAAACTGTAAAGAAGACGAAGAAGAAGTCGCAGTTGCTGGACATCCATTTAAAGTCATGTCTGTTTTGGCCGTAAGCAACTGTCCTTCCCCACATGAGGCAGCTCATGAGGGGCTCAGTAAACCAGGCACTTTGCTGCTACCCTGGGCTGCAAAAACAGAAGCTCAAGTGGCTAGTCCCTGGCATGTGATGCATTCAGCTTGGGTTCACAGGTTTTTTCAGCCATGTTCTGGAGCGATGTTGTGCACCCAAGCCAATCAGCAGCGTTCCTTGGTGGCAACATTTTCAGTTTTCTTTGCCACAGAGAAACAAAGTGCGCTCTGTTCTGATGCAAATTTAAGGACAGTTCTCATAAGGGGAAAAATACATGATGCATCCGCTCGAATTGACAGATGGCCAAAACGAAAACACACGTTTGCTCATTTGCAAGGAATCGTGGCCAGATGTGCTGGCTTTAGTCTCTTCCTGCACTTGCCCTTCCTGCTGCTCCTTATTAACCTAATTCGGATCTTGCGGGATGTGTGTGCACGCGTACTGAGGGAACAGGAAGAAGCCCTGGTTACTGAAGCATAGAAAGAACAATATCAGCTCCATTGAAGTCCCATTTTGAGTCAGCCCAATCTCTTTTTGGTGACATGGAGGCATGCAGCCTAGGCAGGAGGGGATAGAGATCGATGTGACACGCTGCAGATTGGAGACTATTTTGTCTCCCCATCCCACATGGCTGCTTTTGAGGAAATGACGCATGGTTTGGTTTCTCACACATCACTTTCTCAGTGCAGAGCAAGGCTGGGAACTAGGGCTGTGCACCCCCCCCCCAATCCGGTCTGGATCTGGACAATCTGGATCGGGCCTGATCCGATCCAGATCAGATCGGGCCTACCCCGATCTGATTTGGATCTGGATCCGGACCAGACTGGGGTGGTTGTGCACAGTCCTAAACGCGGCGCTCCTGCAAACTAGGCTGCAATCCCACGAGATATCGCGGGATCTTGCCTGGTATGCAGTAGTGCCACATTTCCAGGCCAAGGCGGCAGCGATGGAAGTAAGTGGGGCCGGGGAGGAGTCCCCCCCCCTCACCTCCATCGCCAGTTCTCGTTGCCGCTGCTGCAACTCCTTGCTGGCAGCAGCCGCCTCGGCCTGGAAATGCAGCGCTACTGCGAACTAGGCTGCGATCCCATGAGATCTCGTGGGATCATGGCCTAGTATGCAGTAGCGTAGCGTTTTTCCCGTCTAAGGTGGTGATGGAGATGAGTGGGGAAGGGGAAGGGAGGGAGGCAGTTGGGAACCTTCTCTATAACATACTTTGCAAAGGTATTACTGCCAAATCAGATCCTGGGATGGATCCAGATGTAGCCATACTTATAATAGACCCATTGAAATCAATGACATGTGAGTTAGTCATTAGTCATTGAAGTCCCATTGATTTCAAGGTGTCTACTCTAATTCAGACAACAGCTGGATCCAATTTCCTGTCTGCAATTGTAGCTATAGGGTGGTGCTCTTTATGAGTCCAGATTAGTGAGTTATATGGAAGCTAATGAAGACTGGTGGTTCCAGTGTCAATGGGACTATGAACCCAATCTGGATTTTAGTCAGAACCAGCCAGAACACTAAAGGAGCTATCCATGGATTCAGCACTTTGGATAGCTCCTTTAGAGATTTTGCTGGTTCTGGCTAAAACCCAGAATGGATTCACAGCCCTGCTGAAATTGGAACCACAACCCTCCACTGGTGGGAGCCATTACAACAAGTTTTCTTTCCAGACCACTCCAGTTAGAGTGCC
Organism: Anniella stebbinsi; assembly: GCA_029215795.1. NCBI lineage: Eukaryota > Metazoa > Chordata > Lepidosauria > Squamata > Anniellidae > Anniella > Anniella stebbinsi. The sequence continues at coordinate 170,261,328 of JARDYH010000002.1, read as the reverse complement.
TCAACTCTAAGGTGGTCACTTAGGAATTGCCAAAAAAGACGGAATGCATCATTACAAAAAGAGAAAGGAAGAGGCCAGTGATTTGCATAATATCTGCATCTGCTAATATATATGCATAGTTGCAAATTTAGAAATAATTATTATCATTTCAATAGAAATACAGAAATCTCGAAATAGTCTGGAAGGCTGTGATCGGGTGACCTGTGTGCCTGCGTGTTCAGCCTGCTGTCCAGGTGCTAACTCATGATGGGCAGCAGTTCTGACGGTTCATGATCTTTAAACTGGAGTTGGCTAGGACAGCCTTTCAAATAGAGAACATCTTCAAACAGAGGGCAGTTCTCTGGCAGTTCTTCAAAAGGAGGATTGTCCTCTGTAAAAGAGGATACCTGGCCACCCTATGAATTCATGGATGCCCCAAGTCATGTGGGAGAGGACCATGATGTGGCAAGGTATGTGCGCATCAGTAAAAACTTGAGTTCACCAAAATTCTCCAGATTCCATCTTGAAGCTCATTCCGATTCATGTCCGTATCAGATGCAGAGTTGTTTCCCCCCTTTTTAAAATGAAAATCCATCTGTATTTTCATTGATATTTCTCCAACTGTATGCATCAGTTTATGTACCTTTGAAATGTACTCATTCTTCCTCCGGTCGTTAAAGCGTTTTTGTGTGCATTGTTCTAAAGTGTGCATTTCTTCATGCACATTTTTCAGCATATTACTCATGTTGTTGAACATGTTTTTTTCCCCTTGGCCTGCAAATCACATTGCAAGCTCAGAAATGTACAGACTTTGACCACTGATTTCGTCCAAGTCGGCATTCAGTCCGGATGGTGCTGATCAAAACTGATCAAAAACTGAATTGAATTTCTCATACATGCCTAGATGTGGCACTCTCCCATGCTACGGCTACTTCAGTTCCCTGGAGGGACAATGCTGTCAGGGAAAAGAGCCATGACATGGAGTCCTCCTGTCCCATTTAACCTGGCCAGGGCTGATGAAAAAGGTATGGAACGGAGGGGGGGGGGGAAACTGCCATGGCTCCCGTACAACTAAGGTGCTTTTGGAAAGAGTCCTTAAGAGATATAGGAACAGCACAAATGGGCAGAGAGAACTAGCAGAGATCATTTCAAAATGTACTCCATTCTCTCTTGCATCTGGACGTCCTTCCTAGAGTAGGGCCTCTTCGGGTGGCCTCAGAGGACAGGTGAGAAGTAAAGGTGATCCCCAAGTATGCATATGTATCTGTTTAGGACTTAAGGGAAAGCAGCACCTTGAATTGGGCCCAGAAGCTAACTGGCAGCCAAAGCTCATCAGCAAGAATAGGTGCAACAAATGCAGCCCTGCAACAAAATGTTGCAGTGTGCAGTGTTTTGGTTTAGGGTTTCACCCACCCCTCTCTCCTCCATTTCCCCTTCAACAGTCAGCCCACCTTCCATGCTCACCGAGCATTCTACGGCCTCATTGTCCTCATTGGCCGGTGCTTTTTTCCCCTCCAGGGGTGGGTGGGAAGGGAGGTGAACACATGGATAACAGTGGCAAGGTCAGAGTCCAAGGGCTACAAGCCTATCCCTACGCACTCTCCTCATTTATAGTAATGGGACTTATGTCCCAGTAAACACGGAAAGGAGCATGCCAAAAGGTTGATAAAATGCTGACTGGCCTGCTTCTACCACCTGTGAATCAAGCAGCAAGGAGAGTTGCCTGAGCTCTGTGCACGGTGAAAACATGCAGGGAACTGATGGGGAAGGGAAAGAGGCAGATGGGTAGCTCAGGAGCTCAGTATTTTGGGGTTCTCATTAACAACCTCTGCACTACAGAAAATTGTATTTTATCGTTTCCCTTCAGTGTTGGCTTCCTTCCATAGCTTCCCACAAGCATACTTTAATTCATTAAACAAAAAACCTACGGTTTACAAAAACAATGTTAAGGCTCTACAGATTCCAACCAAGCACCAAAAAGCAGAGAAATTGGGAGTTAAGGCTCCCAAGCCTTAACACCACATCCTCCCTAAGGAGGCAGAAAGTGCAAGTGAAATTCTCATTCTCCCAAAGCATCTTATGGTAAGTGGTCGATCCTGTGTAGAATCAAATTCTCTCCCCTGTACCAAACACACTGCCTTTCATTTTGTTGGGGGAGGGCAGAACTACACAAAAAGCCAGCAGGCCTGTTCAGATGGCATGCTAAGCTAGGGTTAGGCTGCTCACCCATTTGCAGCAAAAGAAACCGTGCCCTCTTTTATGTCTGGTTACTCTAGTAGAGTTCCTGCAGCTTTCACTGTTGTTATGAAGAGAGGATTTCACAAGGTGCTGCTGCACACATACAAATGACACCTGCTGAAATTCCCTTTTCGATACAACTGTTAAAGATACAGCAGCCCTGTCCTCCTTTTCATATGGTCACCCTACACTAATGGAGAAAAAACTACTCATTTCTCACAGTGAAAATTTGGTACGAGATTAATAACAGTAGATTAGAGTGATCAAGAATTCCTTTTAGCCTTTGGATGTGATGCTATCCCAAACTCTCTCCTATAGAATTTGTGGTGTTTTGGCCCTCTCTCTTTTGCATTTTATCTTTGGCTCCACCCATTACTGGAACGCAGCCCCTGAGAGCTTCTCTGAAATGGAATTCAGCTCTTGGTTTGAAAGGGGTTTGACATCCCTGATTTATCTGAATGACTGTGTTGGGTTTCCAAAGAATGCAGGCCAAACTGGACAACCATGCCTGTTCCCAACCCCTCCCCTTGCAATGTCTAGTAGAACATGGCCATGACACCACATCATTGCATGGTGGTCCTGCCCCACCAGGGGCTGCCAATGAAGAGGGAACCGGGGTGGGGACTTATTTATTTACTTATTTTGTTACATTTGTATACCGCCCCATAGCCGAAGCTCTCTTGGTGGTTTACATAAGATTAAAACAATTAAAATGATATACAAAAATTAAAACAGCAAAAACATACAATATGCACATACCTTTAAAACCACTATAATAACTTTAAAAAGCTATAAGCCTAAGAACAAAACAAACCCAGGCTCATCAGATATTGCTAAATGCCTAAGAGAAGAGGAAAGTCTTGACCTGGCGCCGAAAAGATATCAATGTTGGCGCCAGGCGGGCCTCATCGGGGGGATCGTTCCACAATTGGGGGGCTACCACAGAGAAGGCCCTCTCCCTTGTTGCTGACCTCCGAGTTTCTCTCGGAGTAGACACTCGGAGGAGGACCTTAGATGTTGAACATAATGTTCGGGTAGGTTCATGTTGGGAAAGGCATTCTGTCAGGTATTGTGGTCCCAAGCCATTTAAGGCTTTTATAGGTTCAAACCAGCACCTTGAATCGGGCTCGGAAACATACAGGCAACCAATGCAAGCGGGCCAGAGTTGGCCTTAAACATGCAGTTCCTATTTTCAGTGGTAGCCATACATTTACCATAACATTATACCGGGGCCCTAGTTTGGGTTATATTTAAACATGTTTTGTATAGTTTCAGTGGAAGCATTTTAATTTATGTATAAAATCTGCATATGTTATGATTGCTGTGGTTGCTGGTGGAGAAACCCTTGGCAACTCCTCACTCTCCCAAAGTGCTGTCAGTTAGAAGAAGAAGAAGAAGAAGAAGAAGAAGAAGAAATTAATACCACCCAGCGCTTTTGTTGAGAGCACTGAAAATAAATTCCTGTTGTGTTGGATTTGTTGCCAGAATTGGAATTAGTTATTGGAAATCTGAATTTCTTTTGAAGTTTCCAGTTTTCACATAGGTAACCACAATACAGATCTTTCCCAAAGTTCAATTCAAGTTTCTCTTTATTATAGCATTTCCCAATATGGTGCCTTTGATATATTTTTGAACTACAATTCCTAGCGTTCCTGACCGTTGGCCATGCTGGCTGGGGCTGATGTGAGTTGGTCTAAAACATCTGGACGGCATCAGTTTGGGGAAGGATGCTTTAACACATTATAAAGAAGAAAGTTGTACACATTCTTCATAGATCCTTTCTTAAGAACATACACTTTTGTGGTTCACACAGCATGACAACCCACACTCAAGACTGAGTATGAGTTGACTATGGCTGGTTTCGGACGACATATTAGGCAACGGAAGGGGAAATAGCATACTGACCATGCGTTAGGTAGGCGGAGCTCCACACACACCATGTTGCAACGCTGGTGCTTGTGCAGCTCAAAGTTCTGGCGGCCATCTTGGTTGTTACGTCTGCTCCCTCCCCCTCCCTCAGTCCCCTAGCCGTATCCCAGCATGCACCGCAAGTTCTGCTGGCTGTATAAAGCAGCTCGGGGTTTTCGGCTGCTCCGGCCGGCAGAACTCTATTCCCAAATGGAATACTCCACGGAGAGAGGGGGGGTTGGTTTTGGACGACACTTTAAACAACAGGGCTTCAAGCTAAACAACGTGCAAGCCCGTTGTTTCTCTCCATTGCTTAATTGGGCGGAATAATGTACTGTCAGTTGTGTGTGCGTGGTGTAACCCTACACACAACACAATAAGCAACAGAACTGACGATTTCCCTCCCTTCCGTTGCTTAATGTGTCATCCGAAACCAGCCTGTGACTTATCATTGAACCATGGATTGTTGTTGAGATGTGGGTTATTGTGCTGTGTGAACCTTGACTAATGCTGTTCAACCTTGACTAATGACCTAACACTGGTTTGAGATTAGTGGCTGTGTTCACACAACACAACAATCCATATCAAAGTTGAGTATGGGTTGTCACTGAACTGTGAGTTGTTGTGTTGTGTGAAACCAACTATGTTAACAAACCATGGTTTGTTAACTACAAACAACCCACAGTTCACAACTCAAAAAGAAACCATGGGTTCTCTTTACAGGTTGTTCATGGTTAACAAGCCAGGATTAGTTAGCGTAGCTGCATTCACACAACACAACAACCCATGATTCAGTGACAACCCCATTCAACCTTGAATGTGGGTTGTTGTGTTGTGTGTACCCAGTCATTGTCCTAGAGGATCAATAGTTTCATCCACTGGCCACTATTCTATTTCCAGCAGCAACCAGTCTCTGGAAGTCCACAAACATGGTTTGATAACCATTTCCTGTCTCTAGCATCTACTAGTCAGAGATAGACTGCCTTTGTGTGGGAATAGCCAACACAAAGATAGCCAACATGCCTAAGAACCATTGATCAATCAATCTTCCCTGAATTCATCAAATGCTTTGAAAGACCTGTTTGCATGGTAGAATACAGCAAAAGAAGATAGCTCAGAAACATCTGATGCCCTCCCTGCTGCTTAACTTAGCCTTTCCCCATCTCAGGTGCCCTCCAGAGGGCTGGGGTGATGGGATTTGTAATCCAACACCTCTGGAGGGTGTTGGTTTAGGGGAAAGTCTGTCTTAACTTTGTCCCAATTAATGTGTGCCTTTCCCTGCCATATTTTTGAATAATGTGTAATTCCATTGCTTACAGTCAAGGAAAATAAAGCAATGTATATGTATTTGAAATATAGGCAAGGAGGGCGTTGGTTGTAAGCAACATCAAAAGGTTGCCATTTTCCTCCCCCCCCCCCAAATCCCCTCTTACTTTTTTTTATTCACTTCACTGAGAAAAATCCATTCAAAGACCACAGTACTCCAGGCATGATGGACCAACTTTCATTACAGCCAGTGGGGGGACTTTGTCACTTAAGGACATGCATGGAATGTCCTTTGCTGTGATTCCTTTTAATTCAGCTGTATGGAAGATCTCACACTGCTTTGATCTTGTTAATTATCCCAACAGTTAACTCTAATGCTTATAATCATTATTACTATTTTTAAAACACATACACACGCACATAACCAACAACTGCTTTTTCGGGAGGTTTACTACAGAAACCGAGCTGGGTGGTCTTCTTTGCTTTCTTTTTTAAATGCAAAGGTGTTGAGAAAAGCTGTCAAGGCTCCATGCTAATTAGCCATTTATGGCTCCTCATTAAGAAGCCGATTACCCTATCTGCTTTGGTGGATGAAAGAAAAGAAAACCTTTAGTTGTGAAAGAGGAGGCCTCCTGAAACCTCGTGATCATTACTTATTACTTCACACTTCCTGAGCTCATTCCTTTCCGTAGACTGTTGGGTAAAAGATCCTCATTTTTTTTTTTAAGAACTCTGATGAAAAATGCTAAATAAAAATGGTAATGTGGCTGCTTAAGGTACTAATCAGTATAAATCTGAATCTATATGAATGAAATAAATGAATGAATGGTTGAATTTATTGCAGTCACTGAGTTTGGTACTAACAGAATAAAGCAGGCAGCTGTGCCTAAAAGAAGTAAGGCAGCAACATAACATCGACATGAAATTTGAATCCATGTGGCACATATCGCTTTACCTATAAACAGTGGATGGATATTTGTTGAAGCTGATGATCACAGTAATCATGCCTGATATTGGAAGTCATAATTTGAGCACCAAACAGTGTAAAAACTGGCATGGGTCATGACTGAAATAATAATAATAATAATAACAACAACAACAACAACAACAACAACACAATGCATACTAAACAGAAACATCACTCAGAGAATTCTTCCAAACTAAAAACACCCCATTCGTAAAGCCACAGTAAAAGCAGATAAAAACTACACCCCACTCAACCTAGCACTAGAAAATGAAGACCAAACACGACCACTCACACTCGCAGAGAAAAAAGAAAAATGGGCACAAAAAGCACTCCATGGGAAGCACTACAACAACATAATAATAATAATAATAATAATAATAATAATAATAATAATATATTTATTTATCACCCGCCTCTCCCAACGGATCGAGGCGGGGAACAACACCAAACACAAAATACAAAAACTGATTAAAAGCAGATAAAACCAGTACATCATTAAAACACCAATAAAACACTTTAAAATTCATCTGGGTAGGCCTGCCGGAAGAGATAAGTCTTTATAGATCTTTTAAATTCCGGAAGACTAGTGAGTTGGCGAATCTCTCCCGGCAGGTCATTCCATAATCTGGGAGCGGCAGAAGAGAAGGTCCTCTGGGTAACGGTTGTCAGTCTAGTTCTTGTTGACTGTAATAAATTCTTCCCAGAGGACCTGAGCGTGCGGGGCGGATTGTATGGGAGAAGGCGATCCCGTAGGTAACCTGGACCCAAACCATGTAGGGCTTTAAAGGTAATAACCAACACTTTGTACTTCGCCCGGAAACTGATTGGCAGCCAGTGAAGAGATTTTAAGATTGGTGTTATGTGGTCACCCCTAGATGTACCGGTGACCAACCTGGCTGCCATATTTTGAACTAATTGAAGTTTCCGGACTAGGCACAGAGGTAGCCCTATGTACAGCGCATTGCAGAAGTCGAGCCTCGAAGTTACCAGTGCGTGCACTACTGATTTTAGGTCTTCCAACTCTAGGAAGGGGCGCAGCTGGCGTATCAGCCGAAGCTGATAGTAGGCACTCCTGGCAGTCGCATCTATCTGAGCTGTCATTTGGAGCGACGGATCCAGGAGCACCCCCAAGCTGCGAACACAGTCTTTCAGGGGGAGTGTAAATGACACAGAACCCACAAATAAACAAAGAACAATCGTACGAATGGCTCAGGAAGGGTGAGCTATTTCCAGAAACAGCAGGATTCCTAATAGCTATACAGGATCAAGCTATACAGGATCAAGTTATAGCAACCAAGAACTACCAAAAATACATCATAAAAGATAACAGTGTAATAACAGATCTATGAAGGAAATGCCATCAATTCCAAGAAACAATAGACCATATAACAGGAGGATGTAAAATTCTGGCAGGAATGGACTATATGGACAGACACAACACAGCTGCAAAAATAATTCACCAACAACTGGCCATCAAATTCAACCTTATCAAACAACCTACACCATACTATACATACTCACCTGAAACAATCTTGGAAAATGCAGATCATAAAATATATTGGGACAGAACAATTCATACCAACAAGATGATACCCCGCAACCAACCAGACATAATGGCCATAGACAAAAAAGAAAAATGCACATACCTCATCGACACAGCAATACCGAATGACAAAAATGTTGTTGAAAAGGAACAGGAAAAGAGAGAAAAATATAAACTACTGGCTATGGAAGTCAAAGAACTATGGCAACAGGAAAAGGCCACAATTATTCCATTAGTCACATCAGTCACTGGCATCACATTAAAAAGTTATACACAAAACCTTCAGAAACTGGGCCTACCAGAATACATCCACACCAACATCCAGAAAGCAGCCATACCGAAAACATGCTCAATTGTCAGGAATTGCAGGCAAAAGGGGGAAAGAAAGAGACAAGACAACTGTATATGGTATCAAATTGGGCCACATTTATTGAAGTTCTGCAAAGGGAAACTGGATGGGCCCTAAACTACGCCAGCAACTAGCTAGGCGTTTTATATCAAGCGAAGCATTCTATGTCTGGTGAGTGGCGTCAGATGATCGCCACACCCAGGCCATACCCCTTTGGGGGAGGGTAGATGACCCATGCCACTCCCCCCCCAGGCCGCACAATACCAGATGGAGTGATAAAAGTCAGTCTAACAGGTGGCCTTATCCCCCACTGGGGCCACACGACCCTCAGCGGAAGGCCTCAGGTATCACCGGCCACCAAACAAGAGTGCCGCAGAATGATCACCATCCCTTTTCTCTAAGTGTGCCCGCCCTAACAGCCATAGGGGGATGAAAAGCCTATTGCTTAATCATTCACCCCCCACCTGCGCGAAAACTTCTTGTAGGCCCCTTTGCAGATAAGACAGGAATAGGTTGTTGCCCAAATCGGTCAAATGTACACCATCCTGTCAATAAGCTCCCCCCTTGTCTTTGATATCTAAAAGCCTATTTAACTTCTGGCAGGCCCGATTGGGGCCCGCAGTTTCTGGCCTTCCATCCGGACCATTCTGCGAATCAGGCAGGACCACAGGACTACAATTCTCCAATCCAGACGTCCATTCTGGGAATCAGGCAGGACCACCATAACACCCAACGGCGATGCACCCACCAAATCATTCCCCCACCTGCAGGGGCAATGCACCAGACCATGCTGGAATACTGTGGGCAGGAGGTGCTCCCACCACATGCTGCATCTATCCAACCACCGGACGCTAGCACTCTGTAATTCTGCAGCCCAACTGAGCAGCCCTCCAACAGGCCTGGAAAACCATGCCACACTCAGGTGAGCACCTGCACTGGTTTCTGCAATTCCAGTGATCTAAAGAAAGAAGATAAGCGTGAGAACCAGAACTGAAAACTTAACTGCATTCGAACTCTCCAGAAATGGACAGACCCGTGAATGGAATGCCTCAGACTCCTCCTGTTCTCAGCACGTTTATGAAATGCAAAGTCCAGCTGGCCACCATAGAAGCGACCCTGGTGCGGAAAGAATGTGTACTGAAATAAAGGTACACCAAACAAGCACATACAAGCCAGTTACCGCAGCCCAGAATAGCTATGTCATTAAGGAGGCCTCATCACGTTGATAGAATAGAGGTCTGCACTCTGCTTTCCTCATTGCTGGAAATGCCTCCTTTGCTTTCACAGGGCACAGTTCAGGCACTGAGCGGAGACAGAGAGACACTCATACCAAGGCCCCTCTAGTCTGTCTTTGCCTTCAAGCTAAATCGCACTAAACCTGAGAATGAAATGTCCTGTTATTAAGGCTTCAGCCAGAATTGTCCTCCTCAGATGACACCACCCACTCGGAGTTCTGCAGCATGGAATGAGGTAGCTACGAATTTGAATTATATCCAGTTGGCCAGGCTCCTCATAACCTGTCAACAACACTGCTAAGGTCGCCAAGTATATACCCATACTCTTGCACACCTGCAGATGTGCATAATCCTGAGTCCCCGGTGGTATACCCTACACCTGTCATTGGACCCGAAGGCAAGAGCCAAACTCAGGCCACAAATGGCCATGGCTTACTGTCCCTTCCACTGGGAACGGATACCGTGTTTAAGTTGAAGTACAGGTAAGGGCCACAACACTGCCATTGCTTGGCAGACCCAAGGGCAGAAAGTTCCCTACCTGCCTTAATGTAAGCAGCCTTGGTGTTAGGAGCTATGAAAAGCATCCAAGCCTGCGTGTCATTATCAACCAGACTCCAATAGTGCCCCTGGTCTGGTCTCAAAAAGCCCCCAGGAGCCAGTGCATAGACTTTTGTACCTGGGTTTGTGATAGGGGGATGGCAATGGCATTGTCCTATACCAGGAACCTGGATAGCCTTACCTTATACAGTGCATAAGGCCAAGAAAAGGCTCACACAACTGCCCTCTCTATAGGATTGTGAAATGATAGTATATTACTGGGCAAGGTGGCTTGATGGACAAGGTGGCTTGTTAGTTCCACCAGAAGAAGCCCAGTGAATTGGGCATTTGTACAAACATAAAAATTCTAAGCATATAAAGTCCTTTCTGATTCCCAATTGCAAGCCAGCTATTCAGTATTTGCAAAGACCTGCTATTCCATGCCCCTACTGATGACTAGATATTATGAATCGTACTATGTGTTGCCCTTGGAATGGGATTCAAAAGCCTATCCCCAAAACCTAGCTCAAGAATGGTTCATTCGTTGCCTAAAGTGTCGTCCGAATGCGGCCCCTCTCTCTCTCTCTCTCTCTCTCTCTCTCTCTCTCTCTCACACACACACACACACACACACACACACACACACACACACACCTTCCCTGTGATGCAGCCCCATGCATATGGATAAAGCAACCACATGAGTGGCGCCAATCCTGTGTGTCTTTTCTACCTGACGAGCCATCCAATAGAAATCAGCTCCCATACTGCTTAATAAGAGATGAGGCCTTAAGGAGGCTTAACCATACGTATCCCTTACTGCATGAGGAAGCAGAGCTGAGAAAAAACAGCAACAATCAGACCACCCACATGGCTGTTCTCCTCAGTGATGTGGAACTACACCACACAGTTGCTGTGCCACAGCTAGGGTATATATATGAAGGGTTCAGGGAGAGCCCATTTTGATCAGTAGAGCTGTGAGCTAATGGCACACTTGAGGTTTTGTGTGTGTGTGTGTGTTTTAGGTGATGCTGGTTCTGTTAGGAGTATTGCAACTTTCTCTGTGAGTTACTGGAAGGAGCCCTGTTGTAGTTAGTTAGTTCATGGGAATTTTGAGGATAGCAAACTCTAGGATCTCTATAGTGTGGTTTCCTCTGATATCTTTCTTTTGCTCCTTCCCTTCCTCCCCCTTCCCTCTGACTTCCTCCATTACATGTGTTCGCTCTCTCACTCCTGCTGGTATAATGTAACACAAAATGGACTGAACAAACTCTTTTGAAACTCTATCCTGTGCCTGCATTGTACGTGCCAGAATATTTGTGAGTAAAACTGTTTTCTTTGCTTTCTTGGAGCCGATCTACACACTAGGTTTTTAACGTTTTATAAGGGTTATGAAAACTCTTTGGGCCACATGACGCACTCCCTATAACGTGTATATCTGAGGTTTTTTAAAACTCACTTCAGCTATATACAACGGTTTTACTTCTAATAAATCATTTTAAGTAAAATAATGTGTCCTTCCTTACCGTTTGTGATTCATGGGGGCAGTGCTTCGTTTACTGGTACCCAAATGCTTAGCAGTTGATTGGTGGGGAAGAAAGAGGGGCTAAGGAGGAAGTGGGCGAGTGAACTACAACACCCACAATTCTTAGCCCTATACTCACTAGGAAATGACAGAGGAACAAAGGAGGAAGTGGGTGACTGAACTACAACGCCCACAATGCCTTGCCCTAAACTCATTGTAAAAACGAAACAGAAGGAGACAGGGCAAAAGAGTGTGTGACTGCACATACCGCTTTAAAGACTGAAGAATTTTTCTCCTATAAGGTGAGTACTCAGTGATGTGGTCTAAGACGTTTTAGAATGCACCTATTTGGAATGTTTTAAAATACTATTTAAAACGTTCCAAGGGACTGTGTAGATAGGCTTTTGGTCTCTGTTTATTATTCTAAGATAAGTCTGTGTGCATGGGGGACTCATAAATGCTCATTCTGTTTTGCCTTTTTGTTTTTTCTCTGCTAGTTGCCTTTCTAGCACGAAGCACCATTACCAAATAATTCCATCAGCTTCTGTTGCATCACTCTAAAGCAGGGGTAGGGATCTTTTGTTCTGTTGAAGGCCACATTCCCTTGGGAGTAATCTATCAGGAGCCACATGTCAGTGCTAAGTCGGGCCAAAGCTGGCCATGACAGAGCCAAAAGTGGGTAGGGCCAGTCCTTCTCTTTCTCTTTCTCCCTGTCCCTCTTCTTCCTCACACAGCAGGCTGCCAAGGGAGGGACAGATCACTCTTGCCTAAGTGCTGAACATACAACCTTTGCAGAAGTCTTTTGAAATGAGGCAGAGGTCTACATGAAATTAGGCAGATTGCTAATGTCACCTTCCTGGGCATGATGCTTGAGCAGGTGGTTGTCAGTCAACTACAGATACTCTTGAGTGAAGCTGATTGTTTGGATCTGTTTCAATCAGGCTTCAGGCCTGGTTTTGGAGCAGAAACTGCCTTGGTGACCTTGTGAGATGACTTTTCCAGAGACAGGGACAGGGGGAGTATGACCCTGTTGATTCTCTTGGAACTCTCAGTGACTTTCGATACGTTTGACCATGGTATTCTTCTAGATAGTTTGTCTGGGTTGGGAGTTGGAGGCATCTCACGGCAGTGTTTCTGCTCCTATTTGGATAGCCAATTCCAGAAGGTGGTGTGGAGGGCTTAGTGCTCTGTGCTTTGACAGCTACATTATGGGGTTCCACAGGGCTCGTATCTTATCCCTCATGCTGTTTAATATGTCCATGAAGCCGATGGAGGAGGTTATTCAGAGCTATGGGCTGAGGCATCATCAATATACAGATGGTACCCAGCTCTAACTTTCCTTTTCATCCAATCCAGATGAGGCAGTGGCTGGGTGTGGTAGTGGATTGGATGAGGGATAATAAACAGGCTGAATCCAGACAAGATGGAGGTACTGTTAGTGGGTGGTTCATCTGCCCAGCTAAATGATGCTCAGCATGATGTCCAACATTGCATTCTCCCTAAAGGATTAGGCATGTAGTTTGGAGGTGCTCATGGATCCAGCATTGTTACTGGAAGCATAGGTTGTCTTGGTGGCACAGAGCACCTTTTATCAGTTTAGGCTGATAATATACCACCGACGTCCTTATCAGGGCAGAGCTACATTTATCCATGCTCTGGGAACTTCTTGACTGCATGACTGTAATGCATGGTGCGTGGGGCTGCTTTTGAAAGCGACCTAGAAACTTCAGCTGGTCCAAAACAGGACGGTGAGATGGTAATATATTCATATTGACCAGTCCCCATTAACAACAGTGCTTTGCGATCTGCTCCAAATGTGCTTCTGGACCCAATTCAAAGTGCTGGTATTTTCAAAGCCATAAATAGTTTGGGGTCAAGTTACTTGATGGATTGTCTTCTATACACCTGCTCGAAGCCTAAGATCATCCTCAGAAGCCCCTGCTAAGCAAGGGGAGGGCCGTTTCAGTGATGAAATGCGCTCCCCAGAGAGGCTTGCCTGGCAACTATGTTGTAGTCGTTTTGGCATCAGATGAAGAGCTCATTTTCTCAGGCATTTTAGTCTTTCCGTTTCTCTTTTAAAAGCTATTACTGTATTTTAAAAACTTTACATTGCTGGTTTTTACTTTGGTTTTATGCTGTAGTTTTAAACTTTTAAAAGTCCTATCCTACATTTTATCATGCCGTATTTTATGGCTTTAATTGCTGTGAACCACCCAGAGAGCTTCAGCTATCGGGTGGTATAGAAATGTAATTAATAAATAAATAAATAAAGTGACCCTAGGGCTGCAGATTGCCCACCTCTGCTTTAAAGCAAGTTTAAGTATGAAATTTTAAAATGGCCTTCTAACAGTATAAAAACAAAGCTACTGAACATACCTTGCACTTCCTTCAAAAACGCACCGACACTGAGGCTCGTCACATTTATTTAAATGGAATCTGTTGATTAAGTTGTTTACCAATATTGATATCTACCTACGATTAATCTGTTCTTTAATCAGTGCTGGGATCTCTTGCTACCACCTGTTCAGAGCAGCAGAGGTAGTAGTAGGAATGCTGGTGGACGGGAAGCGGGCTTTGAAGAACAACAGCCAACAGCACCAGAGAGAAGTTTGGGGAGAAGACCTTTATGTACCATCCCCCACCCCACCAGCAAGTGTCTCCAGCAGCCTTTGCATCTAACAAAGGATAGGGGCCATTGATACAATCTGCTTAGAGACGCAGAGGCAGCAGTAGCGTCAGCAGAAACACATTACAGACTAGGGAAAAGACTCTAAAGAACATCTACCCCACCTCCACTCCTAGCAGGGCCGTGCAGAGCTCATAATATGCCCAGGCCAGATGGGAAGTGTGTGCCCCTCCCCATTTCAAAAAAGGAGGACAACATGACCACCCCAAGGGGCCATGTGCCCACCAACATGTCCGTTCTACATAACACCTTCATATTAAACCTATTCTACAACACCTAAAGGCACATATATCCCCGCCCCACATGCAGCATGGTCCTCTGGAGCTTGTAGTCTGACCGTGGTATTCACGACGGACGGCTTCTGCGCTGTTTCCGCAAGGTGGGCTCCTCGCTTCTCGATGGGTTGCTTACGTTATGGAAGCAGTAACGTAAGCTCAGGGGACCTCTTCGTTGGAGTACCCCCTCAAAATCGTGGGCCCCAGGCCAACTGGCCCCACTGGCCCCCCCTCTGCACGGCCCTGGCTCCTAGTATCTCTTTTTGCCACCACCGTCTTTCAGGGGAACAAAGCTAGCAGTGCACATGAAACCTTTATTTGATATCATCGACAAGACCTGGTGTTTTGGATCTGTCATTGTGAGGGCAATATCGTCTACCTATACATCTAATTTCATTCTTGTGAATCTCTTTCAGAATCATTATAGCTGAAAAGCAGTCTATAAATATTGCAGAGTCAAACAAAAATGCCAAGGAGATTCTTATAATTATGTAGAGCAGGGGTGTACATCCATTTTAGCTCCAAGGGTCGCAAGTGATGCTGGCTTGGGGGGTGCAGAAACACATACATGCATGCACACACACAGACATGCAACACAAATGTGCACACTCACATCCCAGTGACATGTATGAGGATCTCTGGGGGAGGGAGTATATCATACAGGTGACAGGATATTGGGGGCAGTGGGGGGTCAGGGCATCCTTGGGGTAAAGACCTTGAGTTGTGCATCCCTGACGTAGAAAATGGCATGTGCTGAAAACTCTGATAGTTTAGCCATTGATTATCTACTATAGAAAACAAAACGGCTGGGACATTAATAAAGGTTTCATGGAATAAGATATAATACAGTTGGATAAGGCAACTTTACTTTGATTCCAACAGAAATTAATTAAGGAGTGTCTGCTTCTGCTTCTTTTTAAACAACCTTACATCCTTTTCACTGACAAATCTGGAAGTATGATCTGAAATGCCTTGGTACATTTTGGTAGTGTGACGTTAGAGCATTTTCCTAATATATTTGTGGAAACAATTTAGAGAATGCATGTTCTAGTTTTTATATATAACGTAAATATATACTCTTATTCTACTTTGGGATCAGAGAGGGAGACATGCAGTCCAGTCCTAGGCATGTTGTTCATTCAGTTTTTGTTTGGTTTTGCTTTTGCTTTTGTCTGCTCCCAGTCTGGCCACTGCAAAAGAGGTCCCCCACCCACCCCTTGGCGAAAGGCTTTCTTGTTCTTCACATTTGAAGACAAATCTCTGGCCATACCAAGTTTTTGGAGACCAGGCAAAAACAACAAAGACAGGAGCCGCTTGGGTGTGCTTGGATTAACAGCTGCCCCAGAATGTAATAGCACAGGACTCCCTAACGGTACAGATTTTTCTCTTGTCTGTCAAATCAAAACATTACAGCAGCTGAAGACCATTTCCTGGTATGTGAGCTGCTGTTTCTCTCTCTCTCTCTCTCCATATATAAAGAAGTCTGGAAAAGATTAAATTGGTCCCTGAAACCATTTTTTTTTAAAGTAGACTTTTGCAGAGACATTGCCAGACTATCACAAGCTTGTATATTTTTGTTGGAAGCGCTGGACAGTTATGCAATCTATTTGTTCTTTTTTTATGTGTGTGAAGGGTTTAAGGTACCTCAAGAGCTATGATTACAGCAGTAATCTTTTTCATTATGGCAACAAAGTAAATTTGGAGTGTTTTTCCTTTATTTTCCAAACTAACCCCCCCACATACACACAAAGAACCCAAAAAACCCCAAACCACTCCAAATCACCCCGCAACCCAACTATTTTATATAAACTGAAACAAAAAAGTGCTTGTTTGGGATGAGGAGTTGGGGGTGCTACACCCATATTTATATTTGCAGATAAACTCTCCTTGTGGAGTATGCTTATTTAAGAACAGTCAGTTAAAAATTCAAAGATTAAAATTTTATTTTAATAACTTTACAACAATTAATACACTGCCTTTCCAGAGAAAGTGTACTCAAGGTGGCTCACAATTTAACAGCAAAGAAACAAAATTAGAAATAAAACCAGCAGTGAGTTTTTCAATTTGTTAAGAACCTCACCCAGCTATGTGAAGCAGAGCAATTTAGAGTTTGTGTCTTTTAAAGGTATTCTCTAGGGGTTTGCATTGGGGTCATCTGAATCCCAAATCCAGACTCGAATTGGGCTGATTTGGACAGATTCGGGAGATGCCCAAATTAAAGCAGGACTCCTCCAAGGCAGACCGAATCCAATCTGAACACTCCCAAAGCTTCAGGATTTGGAGGGAAACAGATAGCAGATAGTGTTTCTCTGAAATGGATACATTTCTCCCCAAGTTCTCTCCATAAGGAGAAGACTAGTGGGGGAAAAGGGGTGGGGGAGGGAGAGGAGGGGTGTAGCTGTGTGACTGACAGCTCTAGCTTCTAACCCCAGGTAACGCTTTTTTGCAGGGGTCTCCAATCACTATGCTTTGGAGGAGGGATGTTGAAGTAATCACAGATCTGATCTGATCTTTGCTAGTGTTCTCTCCCAGGAGCTGGAATGTTCAAAGTGGTTTGGCAGAGTCTGTGGGACCTGGAAGAGTGTAGCATTGAGCGTGTGCTTGGAAAATGCTATATGTTCAAGCCCTTCTGCCTTTGTCACTGCGTGTGCCACATCTATTATCCACCCCTGTCCTCCTATTGCATTTTCTGTCACTTTGGTGCCAGTTGAGCAGAAAACAAACAACTCTTAAACTGTTCTTCATTCATTATACCTCCTTAGCCCCTGCACGATCCTTCTGGAATTTTGCATCTTTCTTACTTAGGGCCACATCTGTGACATACAGCATTTTCATACAAATTGCCAAGACACACACACACACACACACACAATGGGGGGGGGGGTGGAACAGAAGTGGAAAAAATGTGCAAGTGTGCATTAGCACTAATGTGAATTAGCACAAGTAAAATGAAATTCTGGTTTAAAACAGGGCTGTGCAAACTTTGGTTTTGGAATTCTGAAACATTGGCGGCCATTTTAAGGAGAATATGCCATTTTGTGCACAGCCCTAGGACCCACCGAAGAAAGGTCCTACAACTCCCAGCAGACTTTGCTAGGGAGGGAGGGACTGACTGGTGTCCAGGAGCGACAGGCACTTGTGGCCTCACTGTTGCTGATACCGGCTGATGGCCCAAATGCCTGCAGGTTCCTGAATGTCTCGCCGCAGGGCCCATGAATGTGCAGCAGCCGCTCACTTCTCTCTGCTCCTTGTCAGTGCTGGGCCCCTGAATGTGCACAGAAAGGATCTTGTGCACAATGGCTGTAAACAAAACAGCCAGTTTTGCAAGATCATAGGTGGGGTGTAGAATTTATATTACACACATAGTGAAAACATAAATATAATTATTAAATACCTATCATTCTTTTGGTGCTTGGATAAAAGAGGTTTGTTTTACTTGAGTAACAGCCCCTCCTCTTCCATCCCCTCACCTCCGCCTTCCCCAAATGATTTACTACAATTTCAGCCCTAACCAGCCCAGCATGTATTTTCCTGGATAGGTAATGGCTGGTTCTTTGCTAATGACCCTCAGTTTTGCCTCAGGCTATGAGATCGCCCAACTGGTTGTCCTTCCTCAGGAAGTAATCTAGGCCTCTACCAAAATGACTCCCTTAATTTGAATTCATTGTAAATTAGAGCATTGTTCATTGTTTCTTTTTGCTCTTTGCTTAATAGTTTCCTCCTTTGGCAGGCCTGCAAATGGAGCAATTAAATAAATAAATAAATAAATGGAGCAAAGAGGAGAATGTCTAGTTAGGTAAATAAATAGATGTAGGGAGCTCAAAATCAGTTTATTTAACCAGAAGCAAGAGCCTAACCGCAGTGCTGAGATTACAGAGAAAATGTTTGTCTGACAGACTGTACTGGTGAGTAGAATGGACGCTTGAGGCCAAATAAGGCATCAGTGTGACACTACAACTAAAAACAACCACTCTGTGTTTCGCTCCCTCCCCATGGCATAAGGTTTAGTACCACCTTCCTCAAGCTGGTGCCCTGTGGATGTTTTGGATTGCAATGCCTAACATTCCAGACTCATGCTGGCTGGGGCTGATGAGAGTTGAAGTCCAAAATATCTGGAGGGCACCAGGTTGAGGAAGGCTGTTCTAGCAGAACTCATGTTTTGACAACGGCCCTGTTCAGACAACACCCTTAACCCTTTTGCAGTTAGTGTGGTTAACGGTATTGTCTGACACACATTTTCCCTTTAACCACATTGGACCCATTCAGATGACACTCAGGGCTTTATGGTTAGCTTAACCACGTTCAGCTCTGGTTAACGCTAACCACATGCGGAACGCTAGCAGGCGACACATTTAACTCTTTTGTGGCTAAGGATTCCTTAACCACACGCTAACCACAAACTGGTTAGTTGAGTACCTGAGTCCTCCAAATGATCCGGCCCATATCCCAGCAGCCCTAGCGCTAAGAGCCCTGGCAGTTGCGCCTGCCATTTTAGTGCAGCAATATAAGTAGCAATTACTTACATGTATCAGCCCATTTAGTGAGTGATTCCTTTGCTTTCTGCATCGCCATCCAAGCGCACTACAGGAAAAATGATCTGCTGCTATTTCAAAGTGCAGAAGTGTTTTGGAGTTTGCTTCCCTCCCCTCCCATAACGCGACAGGGCCACTCTGCTCCCACGGCTGTTGTGAGCAGGTCTACCACCTCTGGCAGATGCCATAGGCCATTTTGAGAGGGTAGTCAATTGCAATGCCTGCTATACCTCTATAGGCATCACAAGGAAGGCAGAAGCCTTCTGAAACGCATGCGCGAGCCGCATCATCAAGCAGCGCCGCTGCAGTTATCGGAACCTGAGGGGTGTAATGGCGCTTCAATGAGGTAGGAGTTACAGTATAACTTTTTAAATCCCCACTGGCAATTCCCCATACGAAGCATCCATTTCTCCTACCTCGTGGAAGTGCCATTACACCCCTCAGATTCCGAGTACTGTGGTGGCGTTGCCTGATGACACAACTAGCGTGGCTGTCTCGGAAGGCTTCCACCTCTCCTGTGATGACTATAGACGTATAGCAGGTATTGGTTCCTGCACTAAAATGGCAGCCTTAACTGCTAGGACTCCTAGCGCTAGGGTTGCTGGAAAATGGGGCGGATTACTTGGAGGACTCAGGTGCTCCACTAACCAGTTAACCACCAGTTAACCACAAAAGGTTTAACAGTGTCATCTGCTAGTGTTCTGCATGTGGTTAGTGTTAACCACAGATGAACATGGTTAAACTAACCACAAAGCCCTCAATGTCGTCCGAACAGGGCCAGTATGACTTTCTACATGCATCGTCCCCCGCCCCCATTAGCCATGATGTGGCAGTGTTTCATTGGCTGAATTCGGACAACACATTAAGCAACTGAGGGAGGGGGAAACAATCGTCAGTTGTGTTGCTTATTGTGTTGTGTGGAGGGTAACATGCCACTCATAACTACTGACGGTATGCTATTCTGCCCAAATAAGCAACTGAGAGAAACAACTGGCTTGCAAGTTGTTTAGCTCCAAACCAGTTGTTTAAAGTGTTGTGTGGAGGGGTGAGTGTGTTAATGGCGTGTGGTGAGTGGGTTAAAACACAAGCCCATAGAGGCAGGCAGCAAGAGCGACCAAAGCGGCGGCTGCCACTCTGCTACAACTGGTGCAACTTGCAGAGGCTGCTGGGATAGAACTGGGAGGAGAGTGGGTGGGTGGGGAGAGGGGCGGGGGCTGTGTCAGTCAAATGCTGGGTTGACTATTAGTCCACTTAATGCTAGCCCCAACCACCCACAGTTGTGTAGGAATATGTTGTGTGGGGAGTACCCACAAAATAACCAACTGTGTGTTGGCTACTCAACCCACCATTGACTAATGTGTTGTCCGAATGCAGCCACTAAGACATACATCAGTTCTATACTAGACATTATGGAAGAAGAGGGGGCATTATTCTTGGTGGTTGGGGTGTAACATCTAGATCCTCAGGTAATTGCCATGCTCATGCTATTTAATGACACTTTCCTCTACATATAATTACAAATTGGATATACTCAGGGATTTTGCCAAAAGCATTTAGGAAATCCATATATCATCTCCTGGGTCACCCCTAACTACATGCTTGTCAACACTCTAAAATAATTGGAAGATAGATAAGGCAGGATGTACCTTTGCAGAAGCCATGCTGATTCTTCCTCAACAAGTCTTGTTCTTCTATATGTTTAATAAATTTAGCTTTCCTCTAGCTATAATTCTGCCATGGAAGTCTCTCAGTAGCCTAGAGAAGGTTACCCTTTCCCATGTGAAGCTATCCTAGAGGGTTATTTTGAGG
The DNA here is from genome assembly GCA_029215795.1 of Anniella stebbinsi. Classification (NCBI taxonomy): domain Eukaryota; kingdom Metazoa; phylum Chordata; class Lepidosauria; order Squamata; family Anniellidae; genus Anniella; species Anniella stebbinsi. The sequence continues at coordinate 170,240,482 of JARDYH010000002.1, read as the reverse complement.
ATAAAATAGAATGTTCTCATGTATGCCTGCCTGAGCTTCTTGGAGGATGAGAAACAATTGTGATAGATAGATAAATAAATAATTTGCATATCTATCAACTTAATTAGAATATGAGGTAATTTGTTGCATAACATAAAAATTCACAACTCACCACTTTTTCTTCTAGCCATCAGGAGTGATGCCAGTAACACCAATGTAAAATATTCAGATATCATAAAGCCTGTCCTTATAAACACATATCCAGGAGTATAGAATCATAGAATAATAGAGTTGGAAGGGGCCTATAAGGTCATCAATTCCAAGTCCCATTGAACCCAATTGGGCTTACTTCTGAGTAGACAAGCATAGGACTGCACTGTAAATTACATCATTGATGTGGAAATTGTGAGTTTTTAAATCACTTTATTTACTGACTAATTTTCCAGATGTTATTTGGAACCCCTTGTCATTTGTACATTCCAGCTGCTTTTTGGAAACATGGCCTAGAAGCTTTTATTAAAAGCTTGAATAGATGAGGGACTTTTCTTAAGGAAAAACAAACAAATCAAGATCGCTTTTGGCCTAGAGAGGCTCACCTCCCCAGCTTCCCATTGCGTAAAATAAAATAAAAATTTAAAAGTCACACTTGAAAACCAAGATGTCTTAAGCTAGAGTTCCTCTCCAAATTTGTATCCCACATGAGTTGTGAGTCATCAGTTGGGATTTCTCCAGCAAAAAAATCATAACACAGTTCCTGCTTTCCAAGTGACATGACTTTCTTTTCTTCCATGAACACTTTGTATCATTTTGCACACTGGAAAAAAGTGATATTTTAAAAGAGAGAGAGAGAGAGAGAGAGAGGGAGGGAGGAAGGAAGGAATTAGTTACAGACAGGCTGCACAAAGAAGCAAGAAATTCTTCCAGACTCTCTCCTTCTGAAAAATCTGCTTTCGGAGTCATGCATACTGTGTCAACTTTAAGTAACCATTATTTGCTCTCAGTTTACTTTGGCATTGTCAGCTTGCTTAGTGACAGCTTACTGGAGAGCTCCCCCTCCCCACACACACACCAAAGGCAGCATACCCCTCCAACCCTGAGTGTTTTCCAAGTTATTAGTTTCCTCGTTATTTCATCCCATACCCGTGATCCATCCAAAATCCCTCCCACCCGGATAGGAAAGGCAAAATCCCCCTATCTGGAGGCAGTCAGAGTAGTCAGACACGAACGTCCTTACTTGCTGCCCCACCCGTAGAGAAGGAGGAACAGCATGGTCAGCCCCTTGCAATTCGGTTAGCAAAAGGAGGGGGTGGGGGAGGAAAGGGTTAATAAGAAACAGCAGAGAGGCTGGAGGATTCCGTGCAAGCGCAGGGCTGCAGGAAGGATAGGGGACGGTGGAGCTGATGGACCCCAGGCACTGAGCCAGATTCAATGAAGCAGAGGCAGGAGGCAGCTGAAGAGCCCAGGCGGCTCATGGGCTGCAGGCTCAGTGTGGCTTGCCTGGGAAATGAATTGTGCACCCTTCCCCTGGATCGTCAGTGCTTGATAGAAGACGAGGCAGAGAGCATGGTTCAGGTAGGCGGAACCTCCATCTGGATCTACTTTTTATCATTAAAGTTGAGATGATGGGATGGCAGATCAAGAGCAGGGAAAACAGATCGCTTTGTGCTCCTTCCTATAGTGCGTAAAACTGCAGCTTGTTCATTCGTTTTTGAGTCCTAGGGTCATGGGTGTGAATGGTGTGAATGTGTGTGTGCGTGTAAACACAGTGCCATCATTTTCATTAAAACACAGACCAACAAAAAAGGCCTGTTCACGGGTGGCTGCAGATGGCTGCATTTCTACACATGTTTTACTGCACATCTGCACCTCCAGACAAGGTAAAACAAAAATTCCAACTGCTTGGCAAACGCCTCTGAGGCAACAGACAGGTCACCTGGGCTCTAACACAGTTGCAACTTAGTATGCAAGCTTTTGAGTTCTCCAGAACTCTTCTTCAGGTGGAAGAAAAGAAAAAAGAGAGAAGAGGGGAGGCCAAAGGGAAAAGGGGATTCTTGGGCATGGTGAAAATGTTATTTGTTTGTTACGTTGATATCCTGCCTTTTCCAATAAGAACCCCAAGATGGCATGCATGATCCTCCACCCCCCCTCCATTTTATCCTCACCACGAGCAAACAGGAATGTTGCATCTGATAAGTGTACTACACCTACAAAATATCCCTAGTAGCATAGTAATGGATATTCATTGTATTTATGAAAGTGATTTGCTGAGGTATTCTGTATGTGAGAGAGACAATTACCTCATAGGCATCTCTAAGTAATAATCCCTAAGTGATATGCAAATTGGCACTGTGCCAAGTTAGCTGGTTGCAGCAACTTCTCAAGGGTGATGTTTTGAACATTGTGGAGTGTGAATGTCCCACTCAATGGCTGAAAAGCTCGTAAGATTGAATTGTGGGGAAGATAAAGATTAGGGCTGTTGAGGAATTAAAGAATGTCAGTCAATTAAGTATATAGATTTTAATTAATGGTTTAAATCCATTTAGACTTCAATCCTATACATACTTACCTGGGATTAAGCCCCATTGAGTTCAATGTCTAAGTAGATACATATACGATTGCATTTTTTAAAATTAGCATGTGACTAAAACAATTGTTCTGAAGATAGAAAACATAGTTCATTTTTAAATACGCCTGCATGTTTCACACTGGGGACCATCTTAGAAGGAACATTCCTTCTTGTGTGTGCCATCTAAGGTGGTGCTTGCTGCCTGGCATTTTTCTAAGCATTTGCATTTTTAAGTGGGTTTCTTCTTTTACGGCTGAGAAAATAGTTTTATCCATTCAATACTTTTTTTCTTGTCCTTCTGTAAGAATCTCTCAAGGCAACTTTCAAATCGGAAAATTAAGACAGCATAAAGCCGCAATTGCAAAATTGACACACTCCTATGCCTGTCTACTCAGTACTAAATCCCACTGAGTTCAATGAAAGTTACTCATAGTTAAATGTGTATAGGATTGCAGCATAAAAAAGCATCAAGAACAAGATAAAAACAGAGCCAAATTATATTTAAAATGGCTGGGGGGGCGGGGATTTTAGAATGTCTTTGCCAGTCTCTGATAAGACATCCAAGTTGGGTGCCAGGCAAGCCTCACTCACCAATAGTCCCTCCATCTTATCAGCACTGAGCTTCTGTTGACTGGCCCTCATCCAGCCCATTACTGATGTTGTATGTCAGGCCTATACCATTTGTGAGCCTCCACAGCAAACATTGCTAAAATGCCTGTGAGTGGTTTGATTCTCCTAATTTTGGTGCCTTTCTCAGGACTCCAAAATGGTGGGGAATGTTGTCAAAGCACCTGGCAGGCAGGACACAATACATGGATAGTGGGCTACATTTACCATGGTGGGACACAAGTTATGTGAGTCTGTGCTAGATGAGCAGTAGGCCACCTGTGTCTGATGGCTCCCCCAATCTGCCTCCCAGAGCCCCTTGTGTTGCAGATCTGACAGTGCCAAATGTGAAAAGTATACCCCTGAGATATGTCCCATAAGGCCATGGCAAAATACATTCCATTGTTTCACTAAGCCAAATGTCAAGAATTAGTGCCAAACGAAGCGTTCTTCAAATCATGCATAGCACTCGAATCAGGACTGTGCTGGCCTGGGAGGGAAGGATTTAAGCTTTCCTTGCTCCCATTTTCAATCCAAAGTTTGATCCCCACTCCTTTGGTGGGGGTGGGGGTGGGCAAGGGGCGTGTGAGGAGAAAAAAACCCATATCCATATCCAACAGCAATTTTCAATGCAGTGTGTGTCATGCAATTTATACATCAAAAAGGGGGCCCTGTCGTCAATGTCCCATGCCAATTCACTATGGGGCTTCTGCCGCCTCCGTGTGTAACAGTACTGAAAATGTAGACAAGAGCCATAAACACGACCTGTGACAGATTACCTTTGCACCTGCTTTGTCTGCACCGTGCATGTGTGCCTGTCCCCCAATTTGACAGGAGCTAGGTCTGACGGTACCTTGTCTGACGGTCTACTATGAAGGGGGCTTTAAAGGAAGCTAGATTTTTGAAAAGCAAAGGTTGCCTTGCGGGTCATAAGAAATCTCCCCAAATCTGTATTAGAGGTAATACCTTTATCAGGCCAACTAAAGGCCGCAAAAAATGTGCAAACTTCTGAGGTCTCCAGATCTCTTCATCAGGCAAGATGTTACAGAAAGTAGGTGGGGTGGAGGAAGAGGAGGAAAGAAAGGCTGACTCAATGTTGGAGTCATTCAGGTGTTTGTGGGTGAAGGTGTATTTGATGCCATCTTGAAAGTACAGAAGAAACTGTAGGAGCTGCATGTATGATGTTATCTCTTTGGACTATTTTTCTGAACAGATATTTCCTGTCCTGTGCTTTGGCAGCTGGAAAGCCTAACTGGGAAATGGCACGCTGGCCTTGCTAAATGACAAGCCTGAACAGCACTTGGCTGTATATTTAAGCTGTTCTTTGGGTAGTCAGTTTGTTTGTTTATCTATGTACAAGTCTCCTGTCACTGGGTATAATTGATTGATAGGGGGCTTTGTGTTTTTCCAGGAAACCAGAACATCTTTGAAATGGGCTTCTTTTAAAGGCTGCTGGAGTATTATGGCTTGTCTTGAGTCCAGCCTTTTTCTTCCTTTCTCCTTTCTTCTCTCCCCCCCCCCCCCCCGGCTTAATGTAAAAAGCCAAAATCAACAGACCCACCCCTTTCTCACACATCATTTTAAGTTCCAACTATGTTTGTGCAGGTTCCCATTGATAAAATGATGCTTGGGGTGGCTGCTGACATATTTCTGAGGGGGATTTGAGCCAATGTTTCTGTCCTATTGATATTCTCTTTGTCGCACGTTGTGTGTGTGTGTGGGTGGGTGCTCTCTTGCACAATTCCATGGAACATAGTGCAAAGCAGTGCTTTTCAAACTTTTTTTACCCTCAAGGAACCACTTTCCCCCATTTTTATTTATCTGCATGGGATCCCCAGCACATGGGGATCATGGAACTCCTGAGCATTTGCTGAGGATTCTGAGGTGCATATTAGACGCACAGTTTACAGGACATTTGGGCTACACTGGCAGCTTGAACATCAGGCCAAACCATCATTTAGTGTGATGAGAGAGAGTCACAGTGAGCCTTGCACTCATTTGCTTCCCTTTCCCTTTCTTCCTCCATTGCAGGAGGAACAGTTTGCAAACTTTCACTTCCGTTTTTGCTGAAGTGCAACTGATTATGTTGTCCCAACTGACAGCCTGTGCTTAATGTTAACTACACTCTGCTTGAAACAAGCCGGCTAGAAATTGTGGTCACTGCTGCCTCGCATGAACATAGCGTGAATTTGAAGGTGCATCCCAGATTTCTCCGCAATGCGCATTGGTAGTCCTAAGCAAGCTGTCTTTCAAGGAAGCTCATCTGTCATTATACCTGAGATTCTGAGGCGCTCCAAATGAAACCTTGTGTTTCCCCAGAGCAGTTTGAAAACCATTGGAGCCCAAGCTTGGAAGGTAGGGAAACAGGTACACTCTACCATGGTCTAAGGAGAGAGAGGGGGGAGGGAGAGAGGGAGAGATAGAGATAGAGAGATAGAGAGATCAGCCCATTGGGGATGGAGCAAGCTCAGGGGGGTGAAATGCTGATTGACTGAGAGGGGGAAATGGAAAGCAAGGGTGATAGGGAAATGGAATGGAGTATCCTAGAATAGGGCATGGCTGGCTGGGAACTTTGAACAGGAGCATTCCGCACTGCAACATCCCACTTGCAAATACTAATAGCAAACAGAATGCTGAGTGAGGTTGTGCAGCCAAAATAAAACTACTGAAAAGCATGAGGGAAACAGCATCAGCACCATGGAAACCAGAGGGAAGCTGCAGCAATGATCCTCCTGCCAAGCATCTAATTCGTGGCTGGTAGGTCACATCTTACGTCGGCCAGTCTCAATTTCCAGCACAAACATGGCTCATTCGCAACTGCAGATAATATAATTGTGGAAACTAGAGATTGGTATTGGAATTGGCAAAAGCTCTGGCTGACTGTGGCCTCTTCAGACTGTTTCTGGGGCTTCTAGAGGTGAAACAAATTTCCCCCCTGAAGTGACAGCAGTGAAAATAGCATCTCTTGCCCTCCTTTCTCTAAATGCTGATGCGGAGGGGTGGGGTTTAGTTGACTGATAGGTCCATCTTCTAATCATAGGGCATGTTTTGCCAGGGGTTCTCCAATCACTGTACTTTGCGGGAGGGGTAGGCAACCTGGTATCCTCCAGATGTGTTGGACTACAATAACTATCATCCCTGATCATTGGCTAAAGGGCTTATGGGAATTGTAGTCCAAAACATCTGGAGGGCATTGGATTGCCTATCCCTTTACTATATAATAATCATTGCCATCTTTAAGAGATTCATGTCTCAGTACTCGAACGAAAGAGGGTTTTTCAAAAAAATGAATTCAAGGACTGTCAAATTCTCAAACACAGGAGACTTATATTTCCTCTTAGGGGTGGGGGAGAAATTCATTCAGTTCATATTTTAATTCAAATTTTCCAAATTTTGCACTTTTGAACAATATGCAAACTCAAATTCTGCTGTACTATGAAATTTGAACTTTTCCAAATTTTGCAACTGAGTTCTCTAATCAGAAATGCATTGAATGTTTTGTGTATTAGGATATTAGATTAGAAAATGGCTTCCAAAAAAACTACACAAATTATATTAGAGAAATGTGCGCAAAAATGCATACAAATCTTCATGCAAACTTTTTTTCTCAGACTTCAGGATTATCCAACATGATCGAAGTTCAGGGCAGACCAGATTTAAGACTGGAAAAATGAGCAACTGGGAGAAACCAAGATTGACACATTCGCTCACCCTAACTTCCCGTCCAGGATGTTTAACTTGCAGGGTTCCTGCAAAGTGATTAAGATCTTCAGGGGATGCCTTTTATTCAAAAATCTGTTCTCTAGAGGTTAGAAATGTGAGGGAGAACAGGGCCCTTTTATGTAATCACCCCATGGCTGTGGAACTGAGGGGTTTCTCTTGTGAGTGTCTCCCTTATGTAGCACAGAGCTCTGGGGATTTTGCTAGAGTCAGTAAGCAATCCAGGATCCAAACACACAGTGGTTCAGACATAAGCAAGAGACTGAAAAGGCTGGTAGCTGGTGCAGAGACATTGTTCTGTGCCTAAAGCTGAAGTCTTTTGCGCCTGAGCCTTCAGAGCTCCACCAAGAACCCAGCTGCAGGCCACCTGTGGAATGGTCTACTTGTGGTCTCCTCGTATTTCTCCTGTGCCACTTCTGCTTCACATAACCACCAGAGCCTGCACTTTTAGGTACTTGTGCTCCCTAGGGCTTGGTGGCCACTCAGCATCTGCCTCTGAGTGTGTCTTCAGGAGAAGGTATGATGGCCATCTCCATGGAGGTGCTGGGATTCCTCTGATGTGCCTTGAGGTCCCTCAGTAATTCCTCCAAGATATCCAGCTCAGGGGAAACTCCAGGTCATCCTCTGAAGAGAAGTCCTCCCAAGGGAGCATGACAGTGAGGCCCACCTGTTCTCATGGGCTTTTGGCAATTGAAAAGAGCAAGGCATTGGCTTTGGGGCTGGCATCAGAGGATATTCTTACCTAGACGTGGCGCTGGATGCCCACATTGGATGTAATATTTGGGGGGGGGGGAGGTTTATATAAAAAAATCCAAGCTTTTATGCACCCATGCCTTGTTGAACATGTGCATAAAAATATGTGGATATTTGTTACTGCTGTTTTGTTATTTGTAAGCAAGCATGAATAGTCAGAACGTAGGATAAAAAAATGTAAATACATAAATCATAGACCAGCTTTTCTCAGCCTGGTGGCCTCCAGATGTTTTGAACTACATGCCCCATCATCTCTGACTACTACTGGCGAAGTTGGTTGGGGCTGAGGGGAGTCCGAAACATATAAAAGGCACCAGGCTGGAGAAGGCTGCTATAGATAATTGTATGGTTTCCTGGCTGTCCTCACCCTGCAGAAATGTTTTGTGGATGCCCTTTCCCTCCATCATTTAATGCCATTGAAAACCTGCCAGGGTTGAATCACATTACGGTGACATGGACCGGCTTCTGTTTGTCACAAAGGATTCCACGGAGGGGAACTTGTAGTTAATCCTCTTGTCTTGTTCCTATTATTCTCTGTTTTTCTGCCATCAAAGATAAAAGCGTTAATGAAAAATGGTGTTCTGGAGGCTATGTTGTCCATCATCCGGAGCAATCTGATTCCCCACCCCCCAAAAAATAGTAACAAGGAATGACAGGCGCAGTTAAAATTTGGAGCTGGAAGAGAGAGAAAAAGTGGACAAAACAAAAGGTTTTCATTATGTTTAAAAGGAAATGTCAGACTTAAACTCTTTCATGTCTATATGAGCCCAACGGGCATGAATGCCTGATTTCATCCAGCCCAATCTGGCATTAGATATGGCCTTTGCTTGAAGGGAAATTGAAACCATTTGCTGTCCTCCCTTGGATAGTGTTACCTACATTGCTGTTATAGAAACTGTAGCTGGGGAAGTCCGGCTTCCAGAAGGAAAAATTGTAGGCCATCACCACGAGCCAAAAATATTTTCAGTTTTGCATTTCCATAGCAGGGATAGGCAACTTGGAGCCCTCCATATGTTTTGGCTTACAGCTCCCTTGATCCCTCACCTTTGGCTATGCTGACTAGGGTTGATGGGAATTGTAGGCCCAACTATTTGGACGGTGCCAAGGTTGAGTGTGGGTTGTTGTTGAAGCATGGATTGTTGTATTGTGTGAACCCAACCATGCTAACAAATCATAGTTTGTTAACCACAAACAACCCATGAAGAGAACCCATGGTTTCTTGTTGGGATGTGAACTGTGGTTGTGGTTAACAAATCATGGTTTGTTAGTATAGCTGGTTTCACACAATACAACAACCCGCAGTTCAGTGACAACCCACACTCAACCCATACCCAACCTTGAGTATGGGTTGTTGTGTTGTGTGAACATAGCCACTAATCTTTAATCAGTATTAGGTCATTATTTAAGGTTGAACAGCAAGGTAGTCAGTTTCAAATCATCAAGAAAGAGGAAGTACATAACCAAAAGAGAGAGCAAAAGAGGAATTTGCATAATGCCTGCATATGCTAATTTATATGTACAGATGCATAAATGTCCTTGTGCTGTTGATCAACAGTATCGAGACCCCTGCTCTCCCTTTTTATGGTTCTTTACCTTTAAACTGGACTTGGACTGGACAGCCCTTCAAATTGAGGATGCGTTCAAAAGAGGACGGTCCTCTGGCAGCAGTTCAAATAGAGGACTGTCCTCTGTAAAAGAAAGCACATGACCACCCCATCAGTGACGCCTGGCACTGAGAACAAAGAGGGGCCCCCATGTAGTTATTTCACCTTCTGCAGAGGTATGCAGTGTGTGTGCTTTTCCTGAATAACATGTATGCAGGCCTGTTGGGGAGGGTCATGTCTACCATTACACCACCACTCACCAGCATCTGGCTTAGTTTTTCAAATGTATTTGCTTCATATTTTGATTGTTCTCCAGGAAGCCCGTAGTGTTGATTTTAACATTCCAAGATGTGGTTCACAAGCTCTTTAAAACAAAACAGCCAACCTTGAACTGATTTAAGAGCATATGGGGCAGCCGAGGGGTGGAGTGCGGGTGTGGGTGGGGAAGGGTGTCTGTTGGTGGGGAAATGATTTATGAGCAGGGCCAGCAATAGGTGAGCATTTATAGTTTATGCTTAGTTTAAGACTATAGTCTTACACACACTTGGGAGTAAGCCACACTGAACCGAGTTGAACTTACTGCCAACTAAACATGGATGGGATTCCACTTCTCTTCAGACAGAAAACAAAGGTGTCTTTTGTTTAGAAAAATGTGTGTATTTGTGTCACCGTGTGCAAAAGACCACAGCCAACCTCTGCCCCCAAATTCTGGCTCATGTTTGTTCCAGACAAGATAGCGAATTCTTACAACAATTATTGTAACAACGATCAGAATGAAGAACAGCAGCACCATTCAGAGCCGTCCCCCTGCACACGATGTGATTAGAATCACGTGATTGGAAAGCAACGATGAACCCGTTGCTCCCTTTCATATCCCCATGAGCTTCCCTGCAGCCTTCCATGTGTTGGAGCCATTTGTCTTCAGCAGGGAGCCAGCTTGACTTGAGTAGGGTCTCCACACAATTTAGGACCTCGATTATGCAGGGTTTCAAACTGTGCTGGGAGAGCAAACACAAGTCTGGAAGGCCCACCTGCTCAGGACTGGCCCAAGGCATGTTGTTGCCTTGAGTTAAAGGACAAGTTGTCCCCCCCCCCCCTCTCGCCACCATTCCATGACCCAGATTGGTAGTTGCATCTTATTTCAACCCTGGTGATTGGACAGCCTCCTCCACTTCACTGGAGGGCAGAAGGCTAGATTAGAGGGTTCAGGGCAAGCTGCATAGAATACACAACTTTACCCTCCAGCAGAGGGCTGTTGTTGCTGGCCATCCACCCTCCAGGATCCGCTGCCTGAGGAAGCTGCCTCCCTCTGCCTTACGGTAAGGCTGGCCCTGACCCTGCTGCAGAATTACCCCTCCAAAGCATGGAGGGCTGTGGGGATGGGCCATGAAGAGACAATGGAGGGGGGCAATGGTCAATCTGCTCTCCCCATCACATGAGTCTAACCACATTGTGGGGGGATGATGACCACTGCTGAATAGGGTCAATGTGTAATTGAGCTAAATCAGGACAAAGCTGATTCCAATAAACCACAAAAGATTTCCGGTATCATGATAACAATATCTTAAATATGTGTTCTAGCTTGTCATCCTTTATAATGGATTATTTCAGCACCGGTTTAAGGATTTGGGGAGGCTCTTAACCAGGAAGAAGTGCAGTGAATAGCTCCCTATGAAGTGTTTATCAGGGATGCTTCCAAAATTCTCCTTCAAAATTCTCTATGGACTTTGGGGTTATGAATTACCCAGTTTTATTTACAAATAAATGCCGATCTTGTTATTGGGCAGAACTCTTGTTATTGGGCAGTTTAAATTATAGGGAATGAATAAATAAATATTTCAGCATATTATGCATGCAGATTTTCCTGCAGCTTTCAGTTCTGTGGCATCTCCCCTCCTTACATTACTGATATGCATTGATAAAATACTGATAAAAAAATCCCTTTCTTTTAGTTTTTTAGATTTTTGTGCTACGTCATTCTTCATTGTGGTTTTAAACCTCATTTTATTCTACTTTTGGTTTTGTTCTGTTTTAGATTTTTTGCCTGTGTTTCATCTTTATATTTTATGATATTTTTTTACTGTAAATCACCCAGAGAACTCTTGTTCATGAGCAGCACATAAATATTGTAAAAAAATGAATACAATTAAGCAGTCTAGACGTGATTGTACATACAGTTACAAGCCCTTGCACTGCTAGTAAGCAGGATATACCATTTTAAACCAACAAACTCACCCTGGGTTATATCCAGACAAAGTCAGTTGCATGTCATAGCTATTGAAATCAATGGGGCTGAAGTCTTGTCCCTCTGATTTCAATGGGAGGTAAGTTCAACTAGCCAACTCCATGTTTCCTTGGCTGATTTCATGACTTTCATAAAGCCAGTTTTCAGACTGTGGTGTTGAAATAGCTACGCAGAGCAATCCTGTGCATCTCTACTCTGAAGTAAACCCTGCTGAGTTCAATAGGATTTACTACTAAGTACGCGTCCATAGGATTGCAACCTTAGTCACAATGCTAGACCAGTTCTCAACTATTATTATTCTCAAGTGGTTTGTATTATATTTGGATTCTATAAACTAGTGTGAAAATGATTGTATGGTGTGATCCTTACATCATAAAATGCCGATGTTTCTCTCCATCAAATAGTTATAACCACAAGTAAATCATATGAAGCAGTATCTTTGATTCCATTTCAAAGTCTGCAACAGAAAAGATCTATATGTGGAAGTTGTTGGAAGCGGTCATTTCGGATGGGACTTTGAGTAAATTAAACTTTACAGAGTAATGGACGTCACACTGATTTCAGTGAGTCTACTCTAAGAGCCTATCTACACTACTGCTTTAAAACGGTTTATAACAGTTTTAAACCGGTTTTAACCAGTTTTAAACTGTTATAAACTGTTTTAAAGCAGTAGTGTAGTGTAGGTAAGCTCAGTATGACTAAATCTGGATCCAACCTAGTATCACCATTTAAGGTAGGAGTGGGCAGTTGTGGCCCTCTAGATGTTGTTGGAGTGCAATTCCTATCAGCCCTCACTGTTGGAGGGCCACAATCCCTCCTCTTCCCCCAGTCTCAGGCAGCAACATGATGCAGTTATCTGGGAGTACATCCCATTGAACACAGTGGGATTTACTTCAGAGTCAAGGTTACTGTAAATTTTTCTTCAGAAATGAAAAGAACTATCCAGGCTTTTTTTTGTTTTGCCAACTATTTCCTCTTATGTCAGATCATTTCACTTAGGCCGTCTCTACACCGGGCTTTTCCCCCGGGAACGTCCCTGGCTGCTCCCGGGGTGTCCAAATGGCACACAGAGAGTCCCGGGGGCAGGGGGAGGGACGGGCACAGGTTTTCCCAGGGATAAAGAATCCCTGGGAAAACCCGATTCTTCCCGTGGTCCCTAATGATTTCCCGTAATATATGCTTTTCAGATTGGAGAACTCAATTGCAAAATTCAGTGAAGTGCGAGTTTCCAAAGGATAAATGAGTTCAGTTCACCTGTTCCAGCTGCGCTTTGTAATAGGATTTTGAGGTTTTTTGGGTTATGAGAATGCAAGTGGGATGGGTCACCTGTTTTGAATTATTATGGGCTATTCATATATGGAATGCTTTCTCCATGCTCTGTAGAAAAACTTACTCTAGACAGCGAGTGACCCTATTTTTTGTGTGGATTCTGAGGGGACTTTAATCGGACCTGCCTTTGGGTTTGAGGGGAAAGGGGATTGAGCAGCAATACAACAGATATCCTTTTGGTAGAACAAATGTAAATGGTTTAACTTTTTCTGTAGAAAGAGCAGGTATGTTTCAAGGAAACTGCTAGAATGGCATGAGAAATAAGGAAACGAAATGAAAGACACATCTGTATTTTCAAAATACCCATCTACCATCTTTGCACAATTCACTGTGCCTTCTTCCTTCTTCCACTCAGACTCTGGTGCTGGTGGGTAATCATCACAAAATGCATATAAGATGTTAAGAACCCCAAGTAGAAGAAGAACGATTTCTTCTGCGAAACATGGCAGGTTGGAAGACAATAGCTACTCTCTCCACCAGAGGACACCACAGTCCAGTTTTTTCATGCATCTGAAATACTTGCATTGATCTGTGTATCTACAAATGGATTATGGTCTCTGTGTGTGAGAGAGATGGGGGGGAATGTGACTTTTAGTTGTGAAAGAAGGTAGAGGTTTTTTTTTTAGAGGCCTTGTGTTCTAAAAAGCTGGTGTGCCGTAGTGGCTGAGAAAGTACAAAGTCCTAGCTTGAATTTCTCTCTGCCATGAACTAAGTGGTCTTCGGCAAATCATTCTCTGTCAGCCTCAGCACCCCCATCTGCAATGCAGGAATAATATTGACCAACCTTACTGGGTTGTTTTAAATAAGAATTACAATATAACCTATATGAATGACTTTCAATACCTCAAACTGCTATGCTACATGTTACATGTTATTGTTCTTGGGTTTTGTTTTTAAAAAAGAATTGACTATCCTGCTTTATAACACTAAGATATGCAAAATATAATGATCACCATCAAAGCTCTTAAACCAAACCTGTTGTTGTCTTGGTTGTCGGTGGTGTTGCTTTGCAATTTAATTTTGAAGAATCCAAGTGTTGGCCTTTGGCCCTTGCTGAATTACTCCCCACCCCGTACATCACATTCACACGTATTTATTAGTACACCGGGCATTGAACGAGGACTTGGGAAACCCGGGTTCAAATCTCTGGGTGACCTTGAGCCAATCACCAATTCTCAGCCTAACCTATCTCACAGGGTTGTTGTGCGTGAGGATAAAATGGGTTGGTGGTAAGGACAATGTGCTTGAGCTCCTTGGAGGAAGGCAGGATATAAATGAAATAAATACAATACATATTTGCCCCCCTTCCTGACCAAAATCTGAAATGGCACCTCTGGATTGACTATAAAAGTTAACAACATCTGGGGCAAAATACTGAGCCATCTTTGGGTTGTTCTAGCACTCTCTAGATTCACATAAATATATAATTCTGGTATGGGTTGCTTCAAAATGTCCTACAGACACTGACTAATAAATACAGGATTTGTGAGAAATTCTTGTAGGCCTTCAGTTCCATCTGTGTTCAGTTACTCTGGAATGCTTGGAAACAAAAGCTGTGGTGTTTTTTTTCAGGGCTTCAGCCAGAGGTATGGAGTGTTCTGGCTTTAATCTCGCAGTGCATTTGAACCTGAATAATATCAGCCGAGTTACCTCTACAGCATGAAAAACCTACGAAGGGAACGTTCCAATAGGGCTACATAACTTGTGATCCACTAAGCCGGTCACAGCACACTAACCATGTATGGTGTTACGTACTTGATAGCAGATTCTGCTAGGTTGGCTGTTTGTCAGCCGATTGGGGCCCATTCTACACCTAAGGGCCATTGGGGAGGGAGGGGGGATGATCCCTGGCTTACCTGCTTCCAGGATCGTCCCCTAGCATACAAACGTCAGCGCGACGTCCCAGAAACAAACAGGGATGTCGCAGGCACTTTTTTTTTTTTTAAAGGAGCTGGGAGCACAAATGCGCTCCACCGAAAAAATAAGTTAAAAAAGCCCCTCCCCCCCGATGTCCCTGGACTCCCTCCCTCTTTGCTGACCCCTGCTACTTGTGGGGAGGAGGGAAGAAGCCGGGATGGGCACCCACACTGTTCATGGTCCTCAGGATGGTCCCAGGACCGTGGGAAAAATTGGGATAACTAGAAACCAGTTGCACGTGGATAAGGTGGGAAATAAAGAGATGAGACACGTATATATATATATGGTGTAAAATATGGATCACATTTATTAATGATCTGCAAAGGAAGACTGGGCGGACCCTGATCTATCCTGGCTACTATGCCAGGGTTTAATTAGGGCGAAACATTCTATGTCTGTTGAGTGGCGTCTTTTGATCGCCACCCCCAGGCCATATCCCTCGCAGGGAGGGTAGGCTTCCTCACGTTGCTCCCCCCTGGGCTGCCCAACACCGGGTGGAGCGAGTTGAGTTGGCCTCACAGGTCAGCCCTATCCCCCCACTGAGGCAGCACGACCCTTAGTGGAAGACCTCAGGCATGACCTGTCACCTGAACGGTGCCACAGAATGCTCACCATCCTTTACCTACGAGTGCCCGCCCCTACCAGCCTGAGGATTGTGACCGAATTAGCTTCAACAAATTAAGATTAACCTAAGACACTCCCTCCAGACTTACAGTGTGAAGTAGGCGAAAAAACCCATAGGCCATGCCAATTTAGACTATGGGTAAAAAATTCCTACTTGGCCCACAAACAGGCGACCAGATAAACCCACACTGCATACTGGGCAGGAGGGAGGGAGCCACAAATGCAAGAGGCGGGAAAATGGGCGCGGGGGCCTTAAATAGGCTCCTCCGCCCCACCCTGACGAATGGTGCCACCGGCAATCGGCCAATGGGTGAGTGGCACGTCTCTCCCTTCCCCCTGAACTCGCAACTGCCTCCCCTAGCCCACGAAGCGGGGCATGGGGGAAGGACGTTTATCCCAGGAAAATGGAGGGTTCATCCCCTCTTGCCCCTGAGATTCCCTGTGTGTCATTTGGATGCAAAGGGACGACCTAGGGATGATCCTGGGAAAAAAGGCAGGTGTAGAAAGGGCCTGAGTTTGTGCAGGCTCTTGAGGTGGGTTTTTGAACTATGAATCACTAGGACATTAAAGGAAAATCTGAAATGTCTTTTCAGTTTCCTCTTTCTTTTAATGTCAACTTTTGTATCACTCCCATGAACATTTTTAGCACAACACAATTTATTTCTTCCTTCCTTCCTTTCTGATGAAAGGCACTTGGAGCACCTGGAGTAACAAAACCACTGGTTCCTCTGTGTGGGGCTGGCCTCTTGCACAACCCCTATTAGTTGTAGTGCAGCTTGCACATTGCACACAGTCCTAGTTCACATTCTGGGTGGATTTTGCATCCTAAATCTGCAGTCTTCTCCCCAAATAACCAGGGTGGCCACTTATGCAATACCAAAAAAGAAGACAAAAGAAGCAGTGATTTGCATAACATCTGTAGATGCTAATTTATATGTATAGAAGCAAGTATAGGCACAATCATGCTAGGAACATAGGAAGCTGTCTTATACTGACTCAGACCACTGGTCTATCTAGCCCAGTATTGTTGACACTGGTTGACAGCAGCTCTCCTGGGTTTCGGGACGGATTCTTTTCCTCACCCTACCTGGTGAAGCTGGCGATCGAATCTGGGACCTTCTGCGTGCAAAGCATGTGCTCTGTCACACTGAACAATGGCTCCTTCCCTATAATTTAAATAGAAATAAAGCACATCTCAACATAGTGGGGAAAACTGTGTGTGCCTGGGTGTTCAGCCTGCTGTCCAGATGTTCACTGTTGATGAGCAACAGTTCTTACGGTTCTTAATCTGTAAACTGGAATTGGACAGGACAGCTCTTCAAATAGAGGACCCTTTCAGTTCTCTTGCAGCCTCTGTAAAGAGGACACAACAGTTTAAGCCACGGTTAAAGCCGCTAAACCTGCTACAGACAGTCCGACTGTGGTTAATGTGTGAGCAGGGTTTAGCAAAACGCATCACACAAGACACCTTAAACTAGAGTGACCCTATGAAAAGGGCTCCTGTATCTTTAACAGTTGTATTAAAAAGGGAATTTCAGCAGGTGTCCTTGGTATGCAGGCAGCAGCTGTTGAAATTGCCTCTTCATCACAACAGTTGAAGCTGCAGCAGTATAGCATGAGTGACCAGATGCAAAAGAGGGCAGGGCTCCTGCAGCTTTAACTGTTGAGATGAAGAGGGAATTTCACCAGGTGCTGCATGCATACAAAGGACACCTGCTGAAATTCCCTTTTCAAGACAATTGTTAAAGATACAGGAGCCCTGTCCTCCTTTTCATAGGGTCACCCTACCTTAAACCCTGCTGCTTAACCAAAAGCCTTAACCAGCAGGGTTTAAGGTGTCTTCTGAACAGGCCCGCTGACTTAGTAGAAAGAACCACAGGAGGGCACTTTGGTGAGGGCATCCTCACACCTCAAGCCAGCCCCTCTCAAAACACGTTGGGATAATCTCATCGTGTTGTTCTAATAAATACTTCTGTGCTTTTTATGGGTCTGCACTACAATTTTTCTGTTGGTGAGCCCAATCAGAAATGGAAGAAGCGGTGTATTAGTTTTCTCCTGGTGGGTTGTGGTCTATTGGAGGTGAGTCCCACCAGAGGTGCATCTAATGTCTCAAACTGCTATGTGAGAAGAAGGAGAAAGACGGACAGACAGACAGACGGACAGACAGACAGACAAGGCAGAAGCAGTGGAAGAAAAAACAATGCATAGATGATAATAAAAAAAGGGTCCCATATTACACGCTGTGTTTAAAGGCGAGCCCTAGCTCCGGAAAGTTTGGAGTTCCCTGAAGCAGGGTATCTGGTTGACGTGTTTGGAGTTCATACTATTTGTTGAGAAAGTAGCGTCCCATCTGCAGCTTCTTCTTTTTTAAAACTTTCACAATGCAATCCTTTCTGGAAGAGGATTTGATGGTTCAGAAGGGGCTACTAAACATGTTTTCTGTTTGCAGATCTGTGGGAATGACCCCGAACCACTTTTTAAGGTAGGGGTTACAATGAGTGATTTTAAGCTTTGTGTACTCTGACTTATACTCTCCACTGCTGTTTTGCCCTTTTTCTGTTGCTTCTGTTAATTCATCTTTAGTTTTCGGTGCCCCAAGATGAGTGTATTTACACTACAGCCAAATGAAAAAAATACGATGAGAACATTTTTAAAAAGAAAGATAATGTTAAAAAAAAATACAGTGCTCCAGATTAGAAACTGAAATCTATGAGAAGTTCATGTACACATCTGTTTTAAGAAACACATACAAACATCATCATCATCCATCATCATCATCTATATAGGTCATTTCAATTTGCTTCACATATTATCTGTTCATGAAAATAAAGCCCATTGTGACCTAGGACCCAAGTACTTAAAGGAATGCTTCCCCCAATATATTCCAGCTTGTGAACTAAAATATGCAAGGGAGGCCCTGCTGGTGTTGGGGGAAACCTGTGTGCTGGTGGTATGGAGCAGGGCCTTCTGTGTGATTGCTTGCTTGTGGAACACCTTCCCAACCGAGATCCAGGCTGCCTCTACAAGAGAGGTTTAAAGCTCTTTCAAGGCGCTTAAAATTTTTTACCTCTACAAGAACGGAGCGCAAATCTGGCGTAGAGGCGCGTTATCTCTCCGATTATGCGCATTATTGAATGCGCATTAAATCGCAAGTTTTATTTTGCTCCGGCTGTTAAAGCGCATTTTGACTATGTGAACAAGCGCTTATGCGCATTAACTACTTGTAAAGCACATTTTGGTCATCCATTAATGTGCTTCGCCGCCTCTCGACGCCTCTCGTGCAGAGGGATTAGGTGTAAATGCGCTTCAGTGATTATGCGCATAATCGCCTAACCGGGCGCAAAAGCGAATCCTTGTAGAGGGGACCCCAATTTCCCCCCAACATTGATGACCTTTCAGCATTGTCTTGAAACATTTCTATTTTAAAAGGCCTTTGATGGTTAATCCTGCTTTAAAAAAGGGTGTTGCGGTCATTCTGTTGTGTTTTATTATATATGTATAATTGTGTGATTTCGAGTATGTTGTGAGCCACCCTGAAAGAATGGGATACAAGAACAACGAGCAAAGAAATGAATAATTGTTTGATTGCTGGGAGGAGGGAGAGGCTTTAAGGCCAAGCATTTGTACATTCATACAGACATGGTACCAGCACCTGGCATATTTGGGAAAATGCCAGGAATCCAGCAGGGCCCACCATGGCTGCTGCCTGGCTGCCGCTGCCACCATACTCAACATTGCAGAGGTGGGTAGCAGTAGGGAATGGGGGGGGTGGCTGGGACCAGCAATAATGCCGAGCAGAGCTCTGCAATGGTGCTGCACACTTCAACATGCTGGCATCTTAAATCATGCCACCCCTGCATCCCAGGTTTGTAAGTGAGATAACTTCACCCTCCTCCTAGTGATCCTGCTGGGATCCTGCCTGGATGACTGTCCTCATGCGCCCTCGTTTGCAGCACTCTCGATTCTCCTGGGGAACAGGATGCACAACGAGAGTCATCCTTGCCTTGTCAGTTTCCCAGCCCGATTCTCAGTGAACAGAGCATGCAAGGATGACTCTCCTCATATATCCTGTGTGGCATCAATTGCGTTTGTGTGTGTGAGAGAGAGATTGGGGAGGCAGGACACCCTTGGGAGTCGCATGCAGCCTGTGGACTGCAGGTTTCCCACACCTGAAGTAACAACATGGGTCCAGAGATGAAGGTAAGGGGGGGGGGAGGTGGCTTGCTTCTTGTCTCCACCTATGGAATGAGCTGTGGGATTCACTTTTTCCAGAGTTGGCCCAGCCAGAGAGGCAATCAAGGTAACTGCTCAGGGTGTCAAAGTGCCAGGGCAGCTGTCTACTTTGGTGAAGATGCAGAGAGATATCATCAGTGGCATGATATTTTCTACATTCTGGAGGACCCAATCAATGGTGCAGCTAGGTAGCTTTAGACCCTAGACTTAATGGTCCCATGGGGGGCTCCTTTTAGATGTCCATGTGTATTACTTCAGTCACGAAGCCCACCAACTTCAAATCTCTTTTCCCCACAACCGCTATTCCATACTTTACATCTGCCTGTACATTCCTGTTATAGCAGCAAAATGGTCTGTCAACCCTAATCAAAATAATAATAATAATAATAATAATAATAATAATAATCTGAGAATGTGCAGTTCTGCATTTTGAACTCACTTAAATCATAGCACCATCATGACGACAGGAATAAAAAAGGAGTTTGATTCTGAAGTTGCCACACTTCGGGTGGTCACTGGGGGAGCCCATGGGCTGTGGGACCCTGGACTTTAGCCCGAAGTGGAGGTCATGGGATGCTTGGGCACTGGCGCATATGCACAGCCTCGTTACCTAGGATTCTTCTAGCTGTTGGGAACTGAGCCTGGACCCTTCTACATGCAAGACGTGTGCTCTATTTCTCTTCCTGCACGCCAACCCATTTTATGTGCTTATTTCAAGTTATGCTCTTGGGAAGATAAAACATGTTAGTTTGTTTTCAAACTTCTAGGGGCAAAGTTGCAAGGGTAATAATGTCCGCTCAGCTGATTGGTAAAAAGGGCCCATTAGCTCATGCAAGGACATTGTTTGATTAGCCAATGCCGGGAGGCTGAAAACAGAATGGTTAATGTGCTCCATTGAAAGAAGAACAGAATTTGTTGTAATATCTAGTGATCTGAAAATTCTTTCCATAGCGTCAGAATGGAGAGGGCAGTTCATTATTTGATGTTGCAGTGATCAGGTGATGGGCATGCCTAGATGAACCAGTCAATAGTTACTACTACTGCTTTCAGTCAATGTGTTTTTGCAATGCCATTTGAGACAACAATGCTAAACGGTTCCCTCTATATTTTGCACGAGACAGAAGGATGGACAGTCACTTGCTAAAAGAAATTAATTTGCTACAGTTTTATTGATGTGTTGAGTCTCAGTAGTAAGACCACCCATGATTTTTCATTGCTATAAACATGTGCTGCATTACAGGAGATGGCAGGGCACCTCAGAGTATGAAAAAGGAAACTGCCAGGGCTGAAAACCTGGAATTTCCTTATCTAAATTTGTAAATAATGATGCTATTGCTGTGCTAGATTACTGCCTGGAGGGATGGCATTGCCTTCAAGTTTTTTTTGTTTTTTTTTAAACCCAAATATTAGTATGACAACGTTATTGTTACTAGATTCAATTTGGATTCTGATTTAGAAAATAGTCAGATTGACCTGGAGGCAACCCAATTAGATTTGGGGGACAAATATGAAATTTGATTTGGAAATCCAATTTTTTTTTCTCTGGCTATCATTGGAAATCAACAAATAACTATATTTGTTTCCTGTTACATAGAATTTGAGGAAATTTGCAGGCATATTAGAACATTACGAGGGGAAGATGCCTGCCAAACGTCACAGGGGATTTTGTGTTAGGCGCCTTTGCACTTTGATTTCTTTAAAAAAGGGAAATGGCTGATAACTTTTTTTATTTTTGGCAGACATGGATGGAATTTGCTGGTGTAGTTGCTTCTCCTGACGTGATCAAGTCTATCAAGTTACAGATGAAAAAGGCATAGGGTGTTTTCTGAAAGAGAAGCCTATCCATTTTGGAGATTTCCAAATAAGGAGGAGCTTATTCCCCAATTAGTGTGTGTGGCGTGCGTGGGTGGGTTAATTGTTATAGAAATGACATGCAACATATAGGTGGCTCTAGCTAAGAAAGGTAGGGTGCCTGCCTTGGCTCCACCAATTTCCCCACCAACCACAAATAATTGCTGATTTCCCAGCCTCTGTGCAGTCCCTACCCCATTCTCAAAGGTTGTGAAAAATGCTTCACCTGACACCCTAAAAAGTCAGACAAAGAAGATCAGGAGTGAAGAACCTCAGGCCCAGGGACCAAACCCAGAGTCCTCCAGTATTTCCCAGAAAACCAGGCCCACTTCCTTTGGTCCCACCTCCTTTCCTACAACCACCAATCATTTGGGGGGTTCTCCTGGGTTTTGTGCGGTTCCCCCCCAATACCAGAAAACATCAAAATGCCTCTCCTAATGCTCATTTAGTGGCTTTAAGCAAACCTATGAAGGTGTTTGGGGTATTTTTGCCCTGCTCCTTTTGCCCCCGCTAGAAAGCATCCCCTGAGAGCTTCTCCAAAATAGAATCTGTCCCTCAGGCTGAAAGAGGTTGTTCAACACCCCTGCAATGCATCAACTTCACAGTAAACATGCAGCTTTGACACCGCCATTCACATGGAATTAGAACTGTCTGGAACTGTGCCTACCCCTGATGGTGTTTTTGGAAACAAAGGTGATTTTCCCATGTAGAAGCTACTAGGATTCACTTCCGCATCTGATCATTGCATACAGCTAGGCCAAGCCCAAGGCAGGTTGCCGCCTGAAGCAGGGACCCGCCGCCACCACCTCCCTCCCACCCAATCTGCCTGCCAACCCATCCGCCAGCTCTTCTTGGCACAGGCATATGCTGCCCGTAAAGTGGTTCCACCTTCAGGAGTTGTGCGGTGCCTGCATATCAGGCAAAGTATCGCGAGAGATCCAAAACTTTTTGGACCTGTCACGATGCTTTGCCCAACCTCATGCAGGTGCAGTGCGGCTCCTGAAAGTGGAAACGCTATATAGGCAGTGCGCTAGGCAAGCAGGCAGGCAGGCAGGCATGCACAAAGTGCAGTAAGCCAGCCGCCAGACAGGAGGGGCCAGCGAGCAGAGCGGGAGGGGAGGGGAGGTGCGACATGGCAGGGAGCAAGCGAGCAGCTGCGTCTTGGTCCTGCTGGCTGCCTGCATGGCTGGCCAGCTGGCCAGACCAAGAAGCAGCAGGAACTTTGGAGGGGGAGAGCATGGCTCTTCCCATACTCCTCCGCTTGCTGCACCACCTTCTGATTGCTTCCTGGTAGGGCTGGCCCTTCATACAGCCTCCTTGTCTATTCTGGGTCAGTTCAAAGGCCAAGATTCCATCTTTCTAGACCATTTGGAAAGTCTGATTTGAACTCACCTCCAAAATATTACAGCATGATTCTCACTCAAGCCATATTCCTCTGCAAAATCAGTGATTCCTCATACTCTCCAGTGTTTTACAGACGAAAACCGGAATTCGTTTGTGTGTTCATGAAATGATTACATGTTAGATGATGCCTTGGTGCTCACGGGCCTTCACTGTCCTGAATTTGCACTGTGATGAAGATTCATCCACAAACACCCCATTCAAGAAAATTAACTTGTATACACTTAAGGGAAGAGGGTAAAAGCCATGGAGAACAACTTTGGTAAATGTATGAACACAGCAACATTTGTTTTTTTAAAAAGGCATTCCCAAAATCTCTCCAAAAGGCAAAATAGGGGGCAGCAATTTATCTGAGATGGGCACCAGAAAACAGAAATTCTTCTTGGCAAATAAGGGATAGTTGGCATATGAATCCCCAAGTAGAACAAGACAGCTGCATTATCGAATTAATGCTGAAAAGTAACTGTGACCTTACCTCTTAAAAGGAGGCCAGTTCCCACTGAAGGCAGCCCTCTCCAGATGTGCTCTCTGAAGTAAGTGTAAACTTGGAGCCACTCCTAGATGTATTTCAATAGGCTTCCTCTGACAGATGCACTTTGTGATGGGCTGGTGATGTAATAATGTCATTACCAAGCCCTTTGAAGATATTTGAAATAGAGGGACTAGCTGAGTGGTTGGTTCAAATCCCTAAGCCATCTGGGAACAAAAGGACAATGAGAGCATTTATAGCATAATGCCATTGTTAATTAGTAATTATTTGTTGATCCAGTGTTTGGGAGTTTCTCCAGGCAGATGAAAAAGGAAGGGTGTATTTAGAGGGGGTCTATTTGAAAAATAGCAAAAGTGCTGCAGCGTGGAGGAATTTCCCTGTGATGGAAATGAAGCACTCAGCACAATCCTAGGCACATTTACTCAGAAGTCAGTCCCATTTTGTTCAATGGTGCATATTCCCAGGTACGTTTGTAGGATTGCAGGTTTTAAAATTCTGTACTCATTCATAGGTCTAATTGTACTCTGACATGTTACACTGAGTAAATGTGCAGGATCAGGTAACATGGATGGGAACAGATGACAGCAGGTGTTTTCTTTCCAGAGATTGAGGGCAATATGATCAATGTCTCCGTTCGTTACCTGTGGCATGCTCATTCACTGTGTGTCTGTGTCCACAGATCAAAACCCTCTCAAACTGTGGGAATGCATATCTCAGCCAATGAAGCGTCTTGTCATTGCATCTTCATTTTGAAGCTATTAGTCCCAGAGCCAGGCAGGATTTATTTACTCCAGCAAGACCAAAAGCTTAGTGAATAGTTTTGTTTATATGGCCTCATCTACAAGAATTCGGCTTTACGCCTTGTTAGCCGATTATGCGCATATTCGCAGAAGCGCTTTATCATAAATGCTTGTATGCAGGAGGTAATTGAGCACTCAACTGGTGACCTTACCGGTTGTTTCAAATGCGCTTTACAAGTAGTTAATGCGGAGAATCGCTTGTTCACATAGGCAAAATGCCCTTTAACGGCCGGAGCAAAATAAAACTCGCTATTTAACGCGCATTCGATAATGCACATAATCGGATGTTTAAAGCGCCTCTACGCCAATTTGCGCTCCGTTCATGTAGAGGTAAATTTTTAATGCACCTTGAAAGCTTTAAATGCCTCTTGTAGAGGCAGCCTATGACAGAAGTGTCTCAGAAAAGTGAGTCTTACAAAATTCCAGTGGTGATATCATCAACATGGCTGCCGTGCTATTATGTAGTTGCCACATTTAAATATGCATAACTTCTCACCCGTTCCTGCTACAGAGATGAAAGTTTTTCTGAAATGTTTCAAATTTAATGACAAATACCTTTTGTAATTACACATTTTTGTTAACTCCCTTAGTTTTTGAGATAATTTCATTTGAACGTATAAAATCAGTGTTCACATTGGTTATGTGTGATGTTTAACCATGATTTACTCAA
Source organism: Anniella stebbinsi (assembly GCA_029215795.1). NCBI lineage: Eukaryota > Metazoa > Chordata > Lepidosauria > Squamata > Anniellidae > Anniella > Anniella stebbinsi. The sequence goes on along the minus strand of JARDYH010000002.1, from coordinate 170,215,694 downwards.
AAACTATACGACTTTAGAAAGAATACTCAAGAACAAAAAGGTTGCATTTTTTTAACGAGGATAAAAAAATGTATAATAACATGGGGTTTACCCCAACACTTAGGGAATTATGAGTGATATCTCGTTATATGTCCACTTTCTCAGGATTGTATGATTTTACATTTTATCATACAGGGCTTTCATTTCAAAAGTATCCACCCTAAATATCTCTCGATCTGATGCTCGGATCATTTTGAACATGCTCAACTGTGATTTTTACAGTTGAACATGTTCAAATGTTCTGTACAAACTTTCAAACAGGACGGGTATGATGATATATAAAAAAGACTATTTATTAGGTTGAATGGTTTTTAACAAATGTTTTTAGAATCTTCAGCAAAAATTTACAATTTACAAAATAAAAACTATATTCTGTGAGAAGGGTTGACAAATAAATTTCATTGGATGTCCTCTTCACTTTCATTAGAACTGGTATCATCACTGTCAAAATCACTTTCCTTGTCTTCTTTTTCACTGTCTTCTTCTGTGGCCGTTTCAAGATTTTCTGGGAGTGTTGGACCATCGTACCATTTTATGTGGTACCTCTCCTCCTTCTGCCCTCAGTTGCCATCAGAAAGAAAGAGTGTCTTAACCATTATAATGTTTGTGTTGTGCTTACGGTTTCTAGATATGATGGCTACATGCTATATCTGGGATGATAGAATCGTAGAATTGGAAGGGGCCTATAAGGCCATCGAGTCCAACCCCCTGCTCAATGCAGGTATCCACCTTAATGCATACCTGACAGATGGCTGTCCAGCTGCCTCTTGAATGCCTCTAGTGTGGGAGAGCCCATGACCTCCCTAGGTAATTGATTCCATTATCATACTGCTCTAACAGTCAGGAAGTTTTTCCTGATGTCCAGCCGGAATCTGGCTTATTGTAACTTTATCATTATTCCGTGTCCTGTACTCTCTGGAATGAATGAGAAGAGATCCTGGCCCTCCTCTGTGTGACAACCTTTCAAGCATTTGTAGAGGCAGCATTCCTCTGCATACCAGGAACAACAGCAGGAGAGGGCCCTCCCATGAGCATCTGGTTGACCACTTTGGGCAACAAGATGCTGGACTAAGGTTTTTGGTCTGATCCGGCAAGGCTCTTACGCTGTTATGTGTGTAATTTTGCAGGGGTTTTAAGTATGTGCCATCCACACCCAATCTCATGTCTCTGCCAGTGCACTACATTGGTTGGTTCATCTGGTAATGTTTGGGTTCCTCAGCCAAATTATACTCTCCGTATATAATTCCTAATATATTTTAGTAAACTGTGTCTGGAACTGGAGAGAGAGAGAGAGAGAGAGAGAGAGAGAGAGAGAGAGAGAAAGAAAGAAGAAGAAGCAGCAGCAGCAGCAGCAGCAGCAGCAGCAGCTATTAATTGAAAAATACCTCAGCTTACTTCCCCTGTTCCTTTTTATTGTTGTTGTTGGCAAAATTATCGTTACAACAGCGAAATGATGTTGGGAGGAAACAGCTGGGGAGAAACAAAACCACAAAGGACTGACTCACAGGCCTGTAGTGTGCATCTGCCCGTAAGTGCTATTGTCAGAGGAGCATTCTGAACGAACAATGACTGATGGGCTGGGGAAACCACTGTACAGGAACCTGGTTTTAAAGTAGTCACAGCCATCTTCATTAACAAGCTTTCTTGATTTATTTCATTTTAATAAAATGCTGTATATCTTTGTTTACTTTCCTGGTATCTCTGATCTGTTTGCTTCCTTAGGGGAAAAGGCATATATTAAATAAAGGAGTGTAATTCAGTGGTGGTAGAAGTGAAGGGAGGGATTGCCCAGTGGTGAGGGGTGATCTTCCGTATTTAGCATTATATTAGTGGTGGGATTGTCCTACAGTAGAAGGTCCCATCTAAGACCAGGTTCTCACATTTGGGATGGGGGGAGGAGTCAGGTGTTCTAATTGCACTGGGTCCTTGGGAAGCATAGTATGGGCTTGCTTACTTTTGCAGCTTCATTCTGCTGCCCTTAATCAAACAGGGAAACACGCTATTCCGGTTACACTCTTGTTTATTTCTATCGAGGTTTTAATGTGGATTCTCCTAGGCTAGGGGTGATAATGTTTTCAGCCAACATCTGAAACTGTGTCTTTGAGCAGCCATTGGATCTGCAGCAACTGGCAGGTGATCACGTTAAAATTCATGCTGTGAAAAAGCCTCACTTGCTGATTCCTGCACACCTAGCTCTTGCGAAAGGCACAGGAGTGCAGGACCAGCTTGTTTCTGTTGGTCAGTTGGCAACTTTAAATAGCATGGATGAAGCTGCTAGAAACTGATGGTTTTACTCTAGACACTTTGGACTACAGCTCCCATAATCCGTGACCATTCACCACTCTGGCTGAGGCTGATGGGAGTTCTAGTCCCAAACACTTGGTGGTTACCAGTTGGGGCAAGCTGTATAAGGAGTTAATTTCTAATCCCAAATAGTATCTCGAAGGTTTTTGAAGTGCTGATCTTTGCTGTACTTGTCAATATTAATTATATTTTGTAATTGAAGCATTGGTGTTCACAAATACCTCAGGATTGGAGAAAATAAGTAATTTTGCCTAGTGCTGCCTCTCTGTTTCTCCCAGACACTGCACTAGGCCTTCAGAAAGACTCTTCCTGTCAGGTGTTCACAGTCCCAGGCTATCTTCCCTCCCTCCCTCATGAAGTTGCTTATCCACTTTCTTCCACCCCACCCACCCCACCTCCAAGCTGACAAGTTGAAGAACGTCCTCATAGAAAGGCAATCTGGAGTAAGTGTGAATATGTGGAGGTGTTTGGTCAATTTATGTCACTGCTGTACTTGACCTACAAGAGTCAGCGGCACGATCCCCTGCCTGGAATGAATTCACACTGAGCAAAATGAGACTTACTCCCAAGTGAGAGTGCATAGAATTGCAGCACAAAGCTTCCAGCTTATGTTTGTCTTAAGGCCAAACTACATGTTACACCTAATACTTGGTGTGTGCCTACATCTCCATTTTTACTTCAAGTAATTGCAGCCGCTGTGTGTGAGTGACCCTTCTGGGGAACACAAAATGGCACAGTCAGTGTGAAGAGAGGCTTATTGTAAAAATCCCATTGGTGTAGTCTTTTTCCCCAGCATTAAATGACAGGCTTGAAGATACATTATTCCCACGTTCATATTTGTTTCTTGAATGAAAAGGGATTTGTTCATTGAAAAACCAACTTTGGCCTATAGTACATAATCCACAAACCATTTTGTGTCATGTGGGTTTTTAAAAATACATTGTTGATGGCATTTTTACATTTTACAACTTGGAAAAATAAGTCAAAACATAATATAGAAAATCAAATATATAGATCTCCACCAAGAAAATGCACGAAGAGAGCAATCGAAAGGCAACTTTGGAGAGGAGGGAAGGAGGGTTGTTTGGTGGAGGGGACTGAAGAAAGCGGGATACAAGCTATCTCCAGCCCTACCCAGCTTCCTTCCCTCCCCCTCTGTAGAGCCCTAGCTAGATGGACAAAAACACCCATCTAGCAAAAATGCAGAGTGGAAAAAGTGTGGAGGTAAAGATTGTCTCTGCGCTCCTCCTGCTCTGTATAGGATGCCTATAAGCCTCCAACTTTGAACGCTGATGGGCATCTGGATAGGATTGCACCCTAAATCATATAGGTAATTTAAACTACACTCCAAACAAGCTCTGAATTGGATAATATTCTGTAAAAAAAAATGTGATGCTAATCTGTACTTAATTATTAAACTAAACTCTATGTCAATATTTTCCAATAAATCAATGTCATTAATATAAAAATATATCATTTTGGCATTGCTGTAATCCAGCTTTTCCCAACCTGTTACCCTCTGGGTGTTTTTGACTACAACCCCCAGGATTCATGACCACTGACTATGCTGCCTGTAGCTGATGGGAATTGAAGTCCAAAACATCTGAAGAGCACCCAGCTGGAGAAGGGTGCTGTAGTCTCATTTTTCTACAGAACCTACCAAGCTTCCAGGTTTAACCAAAATCACCTGTTTTGCACACAACACTGAAAATCCAATCAGGAAGACGGATGGAAGCATTTTGATTGATTAACATAGTTTGTTGTAGGTGACCAACAATACATTTTTACAAGAGAGTTTTCTGTGGAGGCCTTGAAGGCTGATATTTGTCAAGGAAAAGAAAGAGATTCTAAAGTTCTTTCAGACATTGACCGCTTAATGCCTCTCATAATGTGGCTTTAGAGATTAGGGTCTTCTGTTTAAGGGGCTCTCCTTTGAATCCTGGCTTTGTGAGTTATAAAGCAGACATCAGGAGGAGAACTAGCAGCCTATAATTCAAATGAATGATAAATGAAGTGTTTAAATACTGAACAGTACCGTGCAATTTATCCTGGTAATAAAATATGTTAAACTTCTTTGAGGCAAAGGGTGGTGTGGTATGGTTAAAATGCTTATTCTGCTTATTCATGCAGAATAGGGCCTCTGGTTATGGGTCATAAACAGCCAAATATACATATAGTAAATAATGGAATTGGTCAAATTTGCATCACACATAGAGGTAGGGTGAAAAATTCATTTTGAACCAACCTAATTCACACTTCTCAAACTGATGCCTGAACTGGAACAACCATCCTTCATATTTTTGTACATTTCTGAATTTTGCAATGCAGTTTGCCAATCAAAAATACATTAAAATGCTTAATTAGGAAAAGTTGTATAGAAAAATGCATACATTAAGGGGGAAATTGTGTACAAAAGAAACAAATACAATCAGGGATATTGTGTACAAAAATGCATAGAGAATACTGCATACAAAGAGGGAAATTGTTGGCCAGAAGCATGTATATTAGGGGGAAATTCAAGCAAAAATGGATACAAATGTTCATGAGTATGAAAATACACATTTTCATGTGGACTTTTAAAAATAATTTTGCAAACTGATGCAGAAATGGGATGGAATGAATTTGTACTGGAAAAAAAATGCGAACATTATAGAAAGCAAAACAGATTCATCCATCCCTGATCATACAATTACTGACCTAGATAGCCATATCAAGAACACATATAAGAACTAAACCATCAATATTCCCATTTGGGGATGGTGGGCACATTTGGAATTTGATAGAGTGTCATGAATTTGATAGAGTGTCATGAGGGGAGGGCTTTCCCATTCACAAAATGGCTGCCATGGTGGATGTGGCCAGTCACAAAACTCCCATTTCTCTGAAGGTAGATGGGATGAAAAGAAAAGTAACTTGCCCAAGAACTTAAGTATGGGGGGGGGGGGGGTTGACATCCAAAATACAAAACCTCTGTTTTGAACCTACAGTTTTCTGCTCCAACATCCATTTCACAGAAGGCAAACTGATGAGGCTAAGAGACTGTGTAACCTGGCTGAGGAACCGTGTACAAGGCAAAGGTGGGTCCTGATTAGTGATGTAGTCATAAATTTGGAAGATGGAGGCACTCATCATGACAGTCTCCATGGCCACACCAGCCAGGAAAGACCAAAATTGCAGCTGTGCTGATCTATACCAACAAACCAAATGTAGCCATTTCATCTCCACTAGGAGCTGGTGGTTTGTAAGCTTATGCCCATTCAAGGCCAAGCCAGCCTAAAATATTTTACATTACAAGGAACAATATATTATTGCCAGGGAAATCCATCCATTCATCCATCCCCCTCCAGCTACTGTGAAGATTGCAGCTAAGCTCAGAAGGAACAGGGAATTCTATGGCGGGTGGCAGATGATGTCAGCATCCCTGCTAATAATAAAAAGGGGGGCTAGGGTTATGTTCCAGCAATCCTTGGCTCCTCTGCACCACTGGATCTGATCTCCAAATGACAAATCATATATTTGCCCCCACAAAGCAAACAAAATACCCATTTCATGAAAGGCAAACTCAGTGATTCACAAACACACACAGGCAAACAAACACTATACCCAACATCCTCACTACTGGGTAGGCTGGCCAGGGCTGATGGGAATTGTAATTCAACAACATCTGGAGGGCCACACATTCCCTGCTCCTGATGTATGGGATCATTGGATTGGGGCAATGGTATTTGATGATTAAACCCATCACAACTTTGCTTTCACCCTAGTTTGACAAATAAAAATACTTTGTCAATACATTTTGCTCTTTTCTGGGAGTGTGTGTCTGCATATATATGCTGAACTGTTAGCTATTATTAAAAGTTAGATATGCTGTATATAATTACATATAAGTAGCTATCAACCTGCCCTTCGGGTGTCTATGGCTATGACTGCCAGGATCTTAAGCAAGCTCAGACTTCTACCATAATAGAAAAATATAAATGTTATACTTGAGGGGGTGTAGGCCGCAATCAGATATTTTTAATATGGATTCATGTGTGTGAGATCGTAATTAAAGACAATGACAGATAGAACTGTCTGCCTATCATTTGTGATCCATGCAAACACACCCGTCTATTGGCTGAATGAAAGTGATGTTATGAAAACAAATAGCTTCGCTGCTGAGGATGGAAGAAATGGACCTGGAATGTTGAAATCACAAATTTGTATAGCTATTGTTGAGAAAAGCAGACGGTCAGTTTGCAGGGGGAGGAAGGCCTTAAGGGGTGCGTGGACTGTGTGTTGTCAATTGGAAAATTGGCAGAGAAGGAAGTATAGAAAAGAGTGGGAAGCAGACTTAGGAGGTATGGGAATTAAATGGCAGAGGAGATGGGAATGATATAGGCTGAAGGAAAGATGAGAAGGTAGGCAGTGAACTCAAAAGTAAGCCCTGAACAAAGAAGGAGGCAGCTAAATTGATAGATCTGTGGAATCGATAGCCAGAGGAAGAAAGGAGCAAGGGCACAGAAAGAGAGGGAAGGTAGGTGCGTAGGGGAACTTATGCCTGTGTAAACTTGCCTAAGATCCCATTGTTAGTCTCTCATCAAACTGGCAACTGTCCTTTCATCTGCTATCTGGAAAATATGTCCTCCTCCTCATTGCTACTGCTGCTGTCTGGGCCAGAGCAAGAGGCAGGTGAACCAGCAGACTACAATAGTGAAGAAGAGGATCAAATCCAGGGGGCTCTTGGAAGTGGACCCCTGCTGGGGTACAGGCCTCAGCAGGTGCCCACCATGCCCACCCTTGACACCAGCCCTGAGTGGGGGGGTATGGCTGCAGCATGTAACAGTGGCAGGTCTAACCCTGGGGACCTGTGTCCCCGCTCATGCATTCTTTCAAAGCATGACTTTTTTCTTGTGTGAATGTCCTCTTCTTCACATGTTCATCCATGTAGAAACAAACCCCTCGTGGCTGCCGGCCCCATCTCTGTCCTCTACCTGTTCATCTCAACCTGTGATTTTTTTATTTATTTCATGCATTTCCTAGCTGCCTTTCAAGAGTGCAATACCCAAGGTGGCTTAGAATATAAAACACATCATTCTCGATCAGCACAACAGGTTTGTAAAATCAGAAAATAATTTTAAAACCAATTTAAATACAAAACTGGCATATATGTAATAACCTTTCAGACTGAGCATGCGGGTGGAGGTTGGTGGCACAGCCAGTAGGTGCAATCTTGGCAATAGTTTCTGTTATTGCTTCTAAGGCCCCCTCCACAAGGATGCGCTTTTGCGCCCGGTTCGGGGATTATGCGCATTTTCGCGGAGGCGCATTTACGCCTAATCCCTCTGCACGGGAGGCGGCGAGAGGCGGCGAAGCGCATTAATTGATGTCCCAAAAGCGCTTTAGAAGACGTTAATGCGCATAATCGCTTGTTCACACAGCGAAAATGCGCTTTAACGGCCGGAGAAAAATAAAAGTCGCTATTTAACGCGCATTCGAAAATGCGCATTATCGGGGAGATAACACGCCTGTACGCCCGTTTTGCGCTCCGCTGGTGTGGAGGTAAAATTTATAATGAGCCTTCAAGGCTCATTAAACGTCTCGTGTGGAGGAGGCCTATGTTTCCTAAACAATAGCTTTGTTCACATGCCCATCAGTGTAGAAATGAGCACTACTTCCTCTCTTCCCAGTGAGCTGAGCTTTGATATCGGTACTGGCAGAGTTGTCACCTTGCAACCCAAATGCACTGGCAAAAAAAATATTTACAGGAAGAATTCTTCTTTACAGAAAAAAAAAACTTCACTTGCTATTTCGGTAGGTTTTCCATCTGTTACAAGCACAGGAGCAGGAATGGGGGAGATGGCAACCCTACTGTAGAGGTGGACAACAGGACCTTCATATGTTTTGGCCTACAATTCTTCATCACCCCTAGCCAGCATGGCCTATGGTGAGAGTTCATGGGAATTGTAGGCAAAACATCCGGAGGATCGCATTGCTCACCTCTAGTCTACAACAGCCTTTTTCAACCTGATGACCTCCAGATGTGTTGGACTACAACTCCCAGCATCCCCCAGCTGCCAAGGGTATCAGTCTGAGGGAAAGCTGGTCTATAAGTACAAGATAGCTTTCCCTTAGACAGGGAACAGCTCTACAGCATGGCTGGCTGGGGTATGCTGGGAGTTGTAGGACTTTTTTTCCTGTCTATACATGCATAGGACTGCACCCTATGCCCAGTTGCAATCAACAGGATTTAGGATAGCCGCGTCTTTTCTCCAGCGTGGCTCCTAGGCCTTTTACAAGAGCCTGACACAGAGAAATTAAATCGGCAACACGTTTTAAGAGAGAGCCCAGCTTTGCTAGCTCTATGTCCAATGGTCTGGCTGCCCACACTAAGGATCCTAAGCATGTTTACTCGGAAGCAAAGTCCCACAGAGTTCCATGGGACTTCCTCCACAGTTAGCGTGCACAGGAGGCCTTGGGAGTAAACTCGCCGAGCAAAGGAGCCTATCTACACACGCAGGATAAAACACTTTGAAAATGTTTTGAAAAACTGTATACGGGGCATGTCCTGGGCCCCAACAGTTCTCCAAAAATGTCAGCCTATCTACGCTACTGCTTTAAAACGGTTTATAACAGCTTTGAGAACTCCATATACAGTTTTCAAAACATTTTCCAAAGCGTTTTATCCTGCGTGTGTAGATAGGCTCAAGGTTGTTCCTCCACAAGCAGGGCATCCTGTTGCAGCCGCTAGGGATTGTCTTTTTCTGGATCGGATCCCTCTCGTCCGATTGCTGGCTTGCTCACGTTGATCTGGATTTTGGAGCGAGCAAGCGAGCGGCGAGGCCCTGGAGGCGGCGTGAGAAGCCCAGAGAGAGCGACTCGCTTGTGAGAGGGGGAGTGGGGGCTCCAGCAGCTGCTGGGGAAGCGGGAAGAGTGCCGTCATCCAGAGCCAAGCCAGAGGGAGCCGCCTGCCTGCCTGCCTGCCTGCCTGCCCCACCAGCTTCTTCTTCATCTTTCCCAGCCAGGAAGGGCTACGGTGCCCAGAGACAGAGATCCGAGCCGGCTTCTTGCTTTGGACGATCTTCAAAGGACTCAAAGGTGCTTTCGCTCGGCTCGGAGTTTTGCCGGGGGGGGGGGGGTCGGCAGCTTCCGCGCGTGTCGCTCCCCCCGGCCACCCCGGTTTTGCTTTTGCAGGAGGTGGCGCGAGGGGAGGCGCAGCCGGGGGAGCCGGAACGCGCCTCTCTTTGGGGAGCCCGGGAGCAAGGTAAAAAAAATAAATGAAAGAAAAAGGGAGAAAAAGATCCGCAGCAGCAAACTTGGGGTTGCACAGCGGCGGCGTTCAAAGTGGCTTAGAGGAGCTCCTGCACGTGGCTGCCTCGCAGTCACGCTTTTGTTAGGAGTTGAGTTATCAGTTTGGTTTCCCCCCCCCCCCCCCCGAAGATCGGCTGAAGTTGCCCTATAATGTGTTGGGGGTATTGTTTTGTTTTGCTTGCCTTCCTGGTCTGTGGATTTCAAGTTAGTGTTTCATGATGATGATGATGATGATGCAAGGAGGGAATTGATGGTCAGGTGGATTTGGCAAGAGTTTCCTTCCGTTTTCTGGAAGGTTGTGAACTTACCACCGCCCCCCCTTTCACCCTGCCACCCAAACTTCCCTATAACTATAAATTTGGGCTCGCTGAATCATTGGATGTGTGGGATGTGTAGAATTGAAATCGACCAGAGAGGCGTGTTGTAACTAGCGACGACGTAAAAACCTCTGGCACGGTTCAGCCCGAGTTAACCCTTTTTAAAGTTCCTTGGTTTCAAGAGGAGGAGAGACTTGTAACCACGTGCTGAACTCCCACTGAAATCGGGGAGGATTAAATCTACTTAACGCGGGCTGGATCCTGCCCCTCCCTCCCTTTTTATCTGTTTTGAGTTATTTTAAAGGTTCAACTAGCTGAAGTCTGGATGCCTTGCTCTCTCTCTCTCCCCCTCTCCCCCTAGGCATTCCTCAAGAAAAACCCATGTTGATGCTCCTTATGAGCCTGGGCTGGGAGGGAGGAGCCAAGGAGTTATGATTCAGTGCTAGGAAATCGGACTGAGTAGAGCCGGAGCGACGGGACGGATTTCCATGCCCTTGGCACTCCTGGGCTTACGTGGGTTGCCCGGAAGGTCAGTTTCACGCAACCAGGGGTCTTATGTTGTGCGAAGATGCTTTATGGAACGTTGAATGCGTGACATGAAAAGGTGGCACCAAGTTGCTGCTGGTGGCGTCGGTGGGTGTGGTGGTTGAACCCTGCAGTGTATTTTCCTTTTGAAAATCAGTTGGTGAGGCACACCGAGGGAGGGGAGAATCCCCGTTTGGACTCTAGTGTAGTCTTCCCGCGGATGTTGGGACTTGTAGTCCTGCAATTCTGGAGTCACTAGGTTGGGGGAAGGCGGATCTAACGCAAGGTAAGGTGGACTTCAGACTTTATGGCTGCAACGTCATCAGTGCAAACTTACACATGTCTAGTCAGAAGTAAGTCCCACTGAGTTCAGTGAGATTTACTCCCAGGTAAATGAGTACAGGTTTGTAGCCTTCTTTTTTGGGACCAAACACAGGTATGACAGGTAACATGACACTATATGAAACAAGCATGTGTTATTTAGGGATTACTACCATTCCTATCGATTAACGGACAGCGTTTGAGCTTATTTTGCTCCAGTCTTTGATGCTGTAATTTAAAGTTAAGTGTTTCAAATTCTGCACAGTAGAACTCCCTGTATCTTGCTGGTTGTCACAGCTTTTGAGTTATCTAAAACTCACGGTGGTTGCCCTTGTAGTGAGTTCCTCATAACCTTAGTTAAATAACCTATTTGTGGGAACTTGTGATAATATCTTTTTTTAAGGAGCTGCCTGCCTTACTGTTTTTTTAATCACAAACTTTTACATAATGCATTTCATTAACTATTTGGTTTTTTTCATTTTTTTTTTAAAAAAGGATTGCTGACTGGGAACAAAAAAAATTAGATGTAGGAAAATCTTGACTTTCCCGTCAATAACAAAACCAATAACATAGTGCAATCTATCTCCAGAGTTATATTAGGAGTGCTCCTGTTCAGGGTTCCAGTCTTCCTTGAACTGGAGCCCAGTACTGGTGTTTGGGGATTGTAGAGGGAGAGGAAGTTAGGCTGACATCTTTCTTTCTCACCCTCCTGAAACTTTCCACTGCTCTCAGGACTGGGTCTGGCTGCTACTTTTGAAACGTAAGGTCTTCATTGCAATACAGTGTGATAAGGGGAAGTATTTGTAGAGTGGGAAAGGAGTAAAAAGAGCGATCTTTTCCCTGCATCTCACCAGTATAGCGAAAGGGAGGTTTTAAAAACAACAACAACAACAACAACACCATAGTGAGCAGTCCACCACAGTCCCTTTCTCCAGGATACTTTTAATATTCTTATTATCAGGCTGGGTGGTACTACTACTAGGTGATTCTGCAGCTGGCTAGAGAACTACACTCAAAGAATGCTCATCAATGGTTCCTTATCAAACTTATCAATTCCCACAAAATTGTGTGGGAAAGCTAATACCTTAGAAGACAAAAACCAAATTCAAAATGATGAAATTTAATGAGGCAAGTGCAAAGTTCAGCATTTAGGAAAAAGAAATCAAATGCACAGGTGTAAGATGGGGGATACCTGGGTTGGCAATAGTATGTGTGAAAAAGATCTTGGAGTTGCGGTTGATCACAAGCTCAGTGTGAGTCAGCAGTGTGATGTGGCTGCAAAAAAGGCAAATATAATTTTGGGTTGCACCAATAGATGTCTAGTTCAAAATCATAGGAAGTAATAGTGCTACTCTACTCTGTGCTGGTCAGACTTCACCTCAAATATGGTGTATCTCCCATCTTGTGCTTTTGAGTTCTTTTTCCTAAATGCTGAACTGTGCAGTTGTCTCATTAAATTTCACCATATTCAAAAAAGATTCAGACAAATTGGAACATGTTCAGAGAGGGCAAAAAAGATGATCAGGGGACTAGAAACTAAGTCTTACAAGGAAAGATTGAAGGAACTGGGTATGTTTAGCCTTGAGAACAGAAGATTGAGAGGGATATGATAGCATTTTTCAAGTACTCAAAAGGGTTGTCAAACAGAAGATGGTCACAACCAATTCCCTATCATCCAAGACTGTAAAACATGAAATAATGGGGTTAAGTTACAGGAGGGCAGATATTGGTTAGACATCAGGAAAAAACTCCTAATGGTCAGAGCAGTCAGACAATGGAAACAACTGCTGAGGGAGGTGAGGGGATATTCATCACTGGAGGTATCCAGCTTCTTTAAACTGGATTCCTGCACTGAGCATGGGGTGGATTCGGATGCCTAAATGGCCCTTTCCAACACTATGGTTCTATGAGATGTCCAGGTTTTGAGCGGACTAATCCCTGCACATATTCTTTCCTCCTGTCAAAGATGCTCGTCAGCCCTCAACATTCTCTGGATTTTGGAAAACACTGCAAATAGGTCCTTGTTGGGTTATTTTTCCTCACTTTCTCAGTTTACAATCTAATGCTGCATACCCAGGGAGTTAGTGATCAGACAGAAACTGCTGTCTGTGCCAGTGGGTGGTCCCACTTTCCTGCCCAACTAATGAGGGACCAGGCCTCCAAGTTCGGTAATAGAACAAATGGAGACCCATAACACAATGTCAAGTATTTAACACACGTCATGTACATTATCCCTGCCTTATAACAGTACTGTAAAACAGGCCAATGTTATTATCTCTGTAATTGCAGATGGAAAGGTGGTGAGGGGCATACCTGTGCAAGAATAGTGTCTTCCCTATGGTCCGCTTGTGACAGGTGAGACTTGAACTGGGGAGTTATTAATTCACAGCCCATGTTATTGTGCTTTTGAACTTCCGTCCTGCTGGTTTTTGGGGTTTTTTTTTGTAAATGAATCTTTATTAAGGTTTTCATAACAAAATAAAAATCACAACATACACAACATCACACACTAATAACAACACTATCCAATATCCCATCCCTAAAAACCTTCCCTCCCCATTCCCTCCCTCGCTTGAATTGTTTCTTGATTATCTCTATCTCTTTTCGCTATTGGTATATTAAGTCTATTTTTAAAAAAAGAAGAAAAAAATACTTTTTCTTTTCCTTTCTGTCCTGCGGTTGGTGTGCTTGTGAGAAAGTCAGAAGTGTGGTTTTAAATGTGCTTGTACTAAGTTTTCCAATGAATAGAAGAAAGGAAGATTTACAACTCCATATCAGTCTTTCTGTGTCCGGCAAGAACCAATTTTTCCATAGATAAAAAATGGGACTGCTGCATTTCATATTTTAGCCTCTACTTGTGTAGGGAACTGTGTGCTTTGGGGGACTTTGCCAATTTCACCTCCCCCTCTAGGCTCTCCAGTGAAATTGACAAGTCTGGGAAAATTGTAGACATTTAACTGGTTCTTCTTTCCTTCACCTGCTCTTTTTCTCTGTTCTCCATGAAACTGATAATGCTTTTTGCTTACCATATCAGTTCCATAGGACCGTGAAGGAAATGATGGATTGGTCAAGAAGAATACTTGTGGGATTGCATCCTAGACTAACTATAGGGCAATATGGCCCAGTATTCAAAGTACTCAGGTGTGGGGATGTTTTCTGCACTAGCACTAGAGGTGTTGTAGTTTTGTTTAGAAGAGGAATAATGTAAGTGATGAATGGTGGTAATGCGCATTAACTGAAGTGGGGAGAAGCTGCTGAGTGCAATGGACATGTGATTTCAGCCTTAGCCACTATGCTATACCAGTTGACTATTGTTTTCGGTAAATATTTTATTGTATTATTTAAAAATAATAATATAGATAAACCAAACAAAATGAAATATTAATCCAAAGAAGTCCAGGAGATACAATGCTCGTATTATAGCTAAAATTTAGCATTGCCTTAATTAAGATCGATCTTCCTGGAATCAGCAATCAGACAAAATTCATCCGGTAACCAAGGCCTTCCAAAAAGATCTGTGTTGGCTTGAGAAACACTGAATGAAGAATTACTATTTATATATCAAAGAAACATGTAAGTCTGTTTGTGTTTGCCATCAGACACCCAAACTTGTTCAGTCAATTTGTTTATCAGCGTTAAACCTCATACCTTATTATCTTTCAATGTATGTGCAAAGTTAAAACATGCTAACAGCAACAAAAGACTAAGGCCCTCATCAAAAATTTCGAGTTAGCTTTTGGAATTAAATCATAACCTATAATGATTTTACAATTCTGTCACATATGATAATATGACCCAGTACATTTATGGCTTCCCTGAGAAAGAGGTGCTTTGTATGGGTGTGTGCTGATCTTTAAAGGTGACAAATACCATTCATGAATTAGTTTCAGTGAATGTTCCTTTATTTTAGCTGAAAACCCCATTCGGTGGTTAATTATTATCTTGGTCTCTTAAAGGTACAGGTGAACCTATACCATTTCCCCATGTTATCCTTAAACCGTCACCTGAGTCATATAAGATGTCAGTCAAAATATTATAAATGTCAGAATAAAGTTGTTGTTGTTGTTGTCAGAAACCAAACCCTTTACTGTTGAAGAGTGCTGAATTATGAGCAATTCAAAACAGTTGAGGCACATGAGGCCTGCTGAATTACTGTAGGATTAGTTTAAAGGTGTCTAACTTGAAAAAAAAACTGAATACATTTGGCCTAATATGAGATAGCATCCTTGAAATGGTTGAGAGCTCATGTATAGGTCTTTATGTCTGAATAACATAGTCCTTCCACTCTTTAAAATGCACCCATTTTTGTGCATAAAAAAGAAAAGAAAACTAAAAAAGAATGTGCTAAGTATTGTATGTGGAGAAACTGAAGGAACCATTTTTTTCTCCCAACTTTTCCCCACCATCAAGGTTGTCTTTAAAAGGGATTTCCCACTTTACTAAGAGCTTTTGGTGAGGATGGAAGCACTTTTAATGAGCTCTGTTGACCACCTGGAACCTCCTTAGAAACCCACACCTGAGAAGCCATTTTGTAATACTGGTGCAAATCCTGTGTCCCCATGGGGGCTAGTATTCTGAGAATGATTGGATAAAAATATGTTTGCCCATTTCCCATGCAACGTGAACAACTTTACACTTTTAAAATAAATGTACTACAAATAGACTGGCAAAGGTGAAAAAAGATGTTATTTTTTTTTAAAGATAGTTTACCATTTCTTGAAGTTTGAAGTTCAAAACACATGATGTAAGATTTTTCTTTTACTTCTCCCTCCGGTATCCTTTCAACTGCTTCTCCTTGGTTTCTCTTCCTCCTACTCTATCATCAGCTGACTTTTCTTCATCCCCTTTTCCAACATTCTGTGCCTGTCATTTCATTGGCTCAGCGCTCTTAGAGCTCACAGGAGTAAGCATTGTTACATGTGCAGACACACAGGAGTAAGCATTATTATACGGGCACATACACATGGTGTCACATGTTACATTGCGCGCACATTGTGGGGCCTATGCATTAACCTCCCTTTTGCCTCATCCCTCACCCTTCACACCTGATCTGATTGGAAGAACCTGACAAAAGGAAATAAAATTTTGGCAGGGCCATGATTGTAATGATTTCCGCTCTATCTAACCATGTCAGATTATGGTCCAGTTCATTCGTAATGACAATCCATAGGTTATTTAAACCATGAGTTGTCAGGACTGTGAGTGAGGGAACAAGTGAACTGATTCCTGTGTGCTCATCGCTTCCATTTTGAATCCACTTTGATCAACGCCCCAGGAATGTCCTGTTCATGGGTTATTTGATGTGACATCTGAACCTGGCACTCTGTGTTGTTTAGGAATAAACAACACAGAGGCTGCATTTGGACAACACATTGGTCAATGGTGGGTTGAGTAGCCAACTCACGGTTGGTTATTTTGTGGGTACTCCCCACACAACATATTCCTACACAACTGTAGGTGGTTGGGGCTGGCATTGAGTGGACTAATAGTCAACCCAGCATTTGACTGACACAGCCCCCACTCCTCTCCCCACTCTCCCTCCTCCCTCAGTCCTCCCAGTTCTGTCCCAGCAGCCTCTGCAAGTTGTACCAGTTGTAGCAGAGTGACAGCCGCTGCTTTGGTCACTCTTACAGCCTGCCTCTATGGGCTTGTGTTTTAACCCACTCACCACATGCCATTAACACACTCACCCCTCCACACAACACTTTAAACAACTGGCTTCGAGCTAAACAACTTGCAAGCCAGTTGTTTCTCTCAGTTGCTCATTTGGGCGGAATAGCATACCGTCAGTAGTTTGTGAGTGGCGTGTTACCCTCCACACAACACAATAAGCAACACAACTGATGATTGTTCCCCCCCCTTCAGTTGCTTAATGCATTGTCCAAATGCAGCCACTGGCTCAATTTGGACGACACAATAAACAACTGGTGTGGGGGAACCAATCGTCAGTTGTTTTGACTATTGTGTCATTCCAGTGCTGCCATAGTCAACTCAGCGCTGATCCTAATCCACACCACAGTTGATTATTTATTACCATGTTGTTTGGGGAGTACCCCCTAGAGTTAGGGTTAGTCAACCCACCATTGACTGTCGTGTCGTCCGAATTGAGCCAGTGTGTAATCTAACAGTTACCCTTGATTTGAGAAGTGAAGAGAGCACAGGAGGTAGAATTCTTGCTTCCCCCACCAATTCATGGGTTAAACAACCCATGAATAGGTGTTATATATGAACCAGGTCAATTTTCTTCCATTCTCCCTGATCTTTTCTCAGTTGCTTGCCCAGGTTTCCATAATCAACATTTTTAAGGAATACTAATCCCTTAATATTTTAACTGGGTTTTAATTAAAGAAAGACTAGTTGTCTGACTAAGGAAACACTGATCAGTTTGTGGCATATTTAAACAAAATAATCCAGTTTTATCATGTGTTATCCGACTTTCCCATATTGATCAGCCATTTTCAGCCATTCAGGAATCACATCTTCGGGATTTTGGAGCATTACTGCAAATAGACAAATAATATGTAGCACACATTAATTTCTGGACGCCCAAGGGATTAGTTATCTTTGAATTAGCAATAGGTTATAGAAGAGAAATGGCAAATAGCAACGGTAAAAGAGGACATTCTTGCTTAGGGCCTCTTTTTTATGGTAAACAAGGAAAATCACATTCAGCAGTAGAAGTGGTGGCATAAAAGACCTGGTAGATTTGGCTAATCACAAGGGAAAACTGGGACCTATTTGCAGCCTCTTTAAGGGTGTCCCCAGAAAGGGCCATTCCATTTTGTCAAAGGCTTTATGAGTATCTAATGACAACGTTGCCGCTGGAGATTTAGTCGTATGGCTATAAAGTGTAAAATTCAATACCCTGTGAAATGAACAAGACAATATTTTCTGCCAGAAATGAATTCTGTTTGATCTCCTTTTATACATGTATGTATAATTGATGAATGGCTTTTGGCATATCTGTTAAAAGAGCCTATGACGGATATGAGGGAGACTGGCTTTAGTTTGGCTGAGCTCTGATGTGTGGCTTCCAGTCAAATTGCTTTTCAATTTTCCCAATGTTTTCCTTGAACTGTGAAGAACTTTGTCCCAGCTGAATTACTTCATCTGGAGACCTAGGATTAGAGTATAATTACAACATTGTGTAGCATTTGAACATTGCACTTGTGCATTTGCTTCAAGTATTTCATGATGTTTTGTTTCTTTTTGTTTAAATGGAAGCTTTCCGAGAAGTAGTTATTTCACTGGGAGGTGGTGATGGTGGTGGCAGGGGACCACATAGGTTTGGCAGGGTTTGGATTTTGCAGAAGCAAGGTGGAAAGATAGTGGGGGTCGTATCATACAATGTTTGTACAGAATTCTTCAACTATAGATTGCCTATATGAACATGGCAACTGGTGGTATATAAAGAGGGAACTTTAGAGTCATGTTCTGTAGAACCCTGGGGTTCTCCAGAAGCTTCTTAGGGGTTCCTCAATCAGGAGATCAGTAATGGGAGAGCCAGTGTGGTGTAGTGGCTAGAGTGTTGGCTTGAGACTCAGGAGATCCGGCTTCTAGTTCCCTCTTGGCCATGGAAGCTCATTGGGTGACTTTGGGCCAGTCACCGTCTCTCAGCCCAACCTACCTCACAGGGTTGTTGTGAGGATAAAATGGAGAGGAGGATTATGTGCACCACCTTGGCTTCCTTCGATATAAAAGGCGGGTTATAAAAGGCGGGATATAAATGCAACAACAACAACAACAACAATAATAATACATCCCAGAAAGACAGTTTGCCCACCACTGTAGATCACCTACTGCAACATGCAAACATGCAGCTCTGGCAGGGCATTGGGGTTGGTCTAAGATGCGCTCCCTAGATCCTCTAGGGTGTCCTCATGTGGGACAACGGTGAGGTTGAACCCACCTGGGCAATATCTAGCATGAAGTTAGTCTACATCCTAAACCAGGGGGTGCCAAACCTCTTTCAGCCCGAGGGCTGAGTTCCATTACGGAGAAGCTTTCCGAGGTGACGTTACGGTAGTGGGTGAGGCCAAAGGCACAGGGGCCCTTTTTGGAGGCACACGCCAGCCCAAACCTCTTTCCGGTCGATGGAGTTCATCTTGATAAAATGCTCCAAAAACCAGTTGAAAGTTGAATTTTTGTAGCTGGGCTAGTGGATTTCTCCATGAAGTTGATTTTCTGTATCTTTGAAATAATAGCCCTGACAAATTCATATAACAGTTGACAGCTTCCTCCAACAGATGTAGCTCATAGTGTAGGCACTGAGCCATTTGCCCAACCTGGTGATCCCATGGGAATATTGATCAAACATCGAACCAGTCCTTTGCTGGTATTAAAGAAGCTTCCAGTGCCAACTATTACCAGTGCAATGTAACAGGCAGACAGAGAACCCTACATACTCTTTAGAAGTGCTGGAGTATACCAGATTCACATCACATACACACAGGCATAGGCACATAAACTTCGCCCTTCCTTAAAATTCCACTCTTAAACTGAACTATGTTGCTTGTCCAAAGGATATATTTGCTGGTGCTTCTATTTCAAAAATATGCTCAATATTTTGCAGGATTGTAGTGAAGTTGTAAAGTGTTAATGATTACCAGGCTCTTGGAAAGCTTGCAAGGTTATTCGAGTCAGCGTGTTTTTCTCGCTCTCCCTCTCTGCCCCAGCCGGTGTTACACACTATTTGACACAATACCTGAAATCCTCTCTTTAAAATTACCGTGGTTGCAAATACATGAATTGGTGTGTAATTTGTATAAATTCCATATAAACAGATAATCTTAGCAGAAAACAATCCTTTTGAGAACAGAAATGAGCATGATACACTCCTTGAAAAGAGCACCATTGATCCCTTATGTGTTTTACATACGAGAGTTCTAGGCTGATGTGAAGGCACAGACTCTTGTGGGATAAAATGCGTTCCTCTCATTCAGCAAGCTATAACAGCTTTTGGCAATCATGTGTATAATTTGGAAATGGAGAGATAACTACATGTGTTCTCACTCGCTCCTCCTGTCAGAGTATGAATGAAAACTGGTGCATCTATACAACATACTGTAAAAAATATCTGGGTCTGTTGTGTAAAAAGGTCTTCAACTTCAGGCAAAAGAAACTCTTGCTATACACCTCAGTCTGTAAAACTTTTTCTTGGGAGTGTTCATCAGCTTTCCATTCTTAGGGAAAGTTAATACAAAGCTATAGTGGTAAGCTGGTCTTGCTGTTGAGATATACACACATCAGGGTTTGGATTTAGAATCATAGAATCATAGAATAGTAGAGTTGGAAGGAGCTTATAAGGCCATCGAGTCCAACTCCCTTCTCCATGCAGGAATCTACCTTAAAGCATCCCTGACAAATGGTTGTCCAGCTGCCTCTTGAATGCCGCTAATGTGGGAGAGCCCACCACCTCCCTAGGTAATTGGTTCCATTGTCATATTGCTCTAACAGTCAGGAATTTTTTCCTGATGTCCTGCCGGAATCTGGCTTCCTTTAACTTGCGCCCATTATTCCGTGCCCTGCATTCTGGGTTGATCTAGAAGAGATCCTGGCCTTCCTCTGTGTGACAACCTTTCAAGTATTTAAAGAGTGCTATCATGTCTCCCCTCAATCTTCTCCAGGCTAAACATGCCTAGTTCTTTCAATCTCTCCTCATAGGGCTTTGTTTCCAGACCCCTGGTCATCACTGTTGCTTCTGAATTCTGGTAGCTATTCTAAAACCCAACACCTGGCCATGAAGATCACTCAGGCCAGACACTGAATCTCAGCCCAGCCTATCTCACAGGGTTGTTGTGAGGATAAAATGGAGAGGAAGGGGGTGTCACATAAGCCGCCTTAGGTTCCATGGAAGGGAAAAAGTGGGATGTGAATGTAATGATAAACAAACAAACAAACAAACAAACAAACATGTTTTTGATTAATCCACAGATTATATTCACTTGAAAGGGGATTAAATATTCTCTTGATAGTTCAATCGTTTTTTGTTTTGTTTTATTTTTTTGCACCATACCATTTTCATTGCAGCAATATCTTAACCCTTGATAGAATGCGATGGCCGGTCTCCTGCGTTAATGTTAATGGAGCTCTCTAATTACAAATCTCATGATATAGTGCAACTATGGGTGAAATATACATGTACAAAGACATGTGCAGGCCAACTGCAGGAGTATTTGGGCTCTGCAAATAAATTGGGAGTTGGCCATCCCGGCATTTGTCATAGAGGTATTTGATCTGCTGCTGCTCATCATGGTGGACCTTACAGTAGCTTTCAGTATGATTGACCATGGGTTACAGCTTCAGGGGCCGATGGATGTTGCTGGTGTGATGGGAATTGCCCAGTAGTGTTTTCAGTTGTATTTAAACTAGGAATCGGTGGTGATGGAGAGTTGTGCATCATCCCTGAAAAAGATGAAATATGAGGTTCTTCAAGATTTTATTTTGCATGTTCAACATGTACATTTTGGGGGCCTCAGATAAAAACCAAGAATAAGTATGATAAATTAAATTTCAAAAAAGAAGAAAATTAAATAAATGAAAAAAGAAAATCTAGACATGTGGCAGTCAATGCCTTCAGTTAATGTCCAAATGTGTTTAGGAGGAGAAAAGATGTTTAAGAGGAGAAAAGGTTTCTTAAACATCTTGGTATAAAACTTATCTAGATCTGTGTAGATGAACTTCAGTTGGACCCCAAAATAAGCACTGATTACATTCTATATCAGTTTCTGCAATTTTACCAGTGGTTTCAAAGGGAAGTCTTCAATGTCCAATACATTACAGACCTAGAGATTAGAGATTGTGACAGACCTTATTAGAGATGAAGTTTGTGTTACCTGTATTAATTGCAAATAGGAAAAAGTGCTTCTGGTTACAACTCTTCCCTGGGAACCCAGGAACAGCTCTGGTCCAGAAGTACAATGAAGTTTTGCATCTTGCTAGCAAAGGGCAGACTATAAAATACCAAACATTATTAAGATTTGATTGACACATTTGGAATATGGATGTGGCATGTGCCTGTTGGGATTAGAACATTTGAGAGTACAGCTGCAGCATTTCATGTCTGAATGTTCCCATAGGAAAAAGCCATGTACTTTGAAACTCCCTGCACTTTGAAACCTAGAACATCAGGGGGAGGATTAAGCTAGATCCCCCCCCCCCCCCCACTGATGTGCTTAGAGACTACTTTTACACAGTGGGGAGCTTTTAAATATGCCATTCCCCATCTGCAGTCTGGTGAAGCCTCTAGCAGGGTAACATCTGTAAACGGAAACCTGCACTTTGCTAAATTGGAGGCAGATTATAGTTGAAAGTGGCTTTGAGGGGGACCATCACTTTCCTTAGTGTAATTGTACTTCTTTAGTTCTGCTGTTGCCTCTAGTCAAACAGGTTTCTAACACAATACAGAAATCTGCAAAACCTGCCTACCAGTGGCAAAAACAGAGTGAATGTTCGCACACCACAGCAAGCACAACAACAAACCGCTGTCCTCCTTTCAAATGTCCTTCAATTCTCCGGGAAAAGAAAAAAAACTTTTCATCATCTGACCCTGGGCCTTTGGGTGGATGCTGTGTGGCCAAGAGGATAAGAAGGAGGCCATTTCATGCCTGGAAACTGCATCCTTTTCTAGCCTCCCATACACATTTATGTGGTCCAGGCTGTGGATTCCCAACCTGAAAACAATGACTGTAGGGGGGGCTCTGTTATTATCTTTATATTGCTGTGAAGGAGGACATGAGCAAAACAGGACCAGATTTATGAATTAATGAAGGTTATCCTTTACTTTTGCTTTGTAATCTGCAACAGTGCATCTGGTATTTTAGGAACGTTTCCAAGGCTTCCTGATTATATATATATATATATATATATATATATATATAATCTGTGCATTCATAGCTTTGACATTTGGTCATAGCTGGGTTGGTGGCTGTTGCAGATCAAGGAATGCTCTTGGGTACTAAAATTCAAGAAGGCAGAAAAGTCCAGAGCCCTGCTGGGTTTGCCTTTGCCGTGTTTTTTGAACAGCAAAATGATCGTTTTGGTGATTCATGGAGAAGGTGGGGTGGTGGTGGCGGGGGTGGGGGGTTTGAGGGGACGAAGGCGACAAGGACACACAGAGTCTACGACATTCCTTTCTAGCCCTCTCCTCATCTGATAAGCCCCAAGGTTCAGACTGGTGTGATAACAGGATTGCAGTAATGAATTGCTAGAGGCTGAAGGTGACAGATTGATTTGCAGTGACAACCTAATGGACAGGTGTGTTGGCGCGGCCTGCTCCCAGTCTGCCTTTGCGGGGAAAGATCTGAGGAGTTGAGCTCCATCAAAGATAGGGAGAGGGGTGGGACTGGAGGCATGGAAGGATGATATTAGGTTCAGTGTGGCTTGGGTGTCATTCCCCCCCCCCCCCACTACCTGGGCTCCTTGCTTGGTAGATAAGAGAGAAAGGGGGAGCTTGATCTATGGAGGAATGTGTTTCTCTACCTTCTTGAGTGGCCGCAAGAATGTAAAACTTTTTTTCTGGCAATGGATGTCTCTGGTGTTTGTGCATGTCAAGTTTCTTATTCCACCATGTGTTCTTAGGCCTATTCGTTTGCCCATCATATATATTGGAACATATAAAACTGCCTTATAGAGAGTGAGACCACTGGTCCACTTAGCCCAGTATTGTTGACACTGACTGGCAGCAGCTCATCAGGGTTTCAGGCAGGATTCGTTCCTCGCCCTACCTGAAGAAGCCAGGGATCGAACTTGGGACCTTCTGCATGCAAAGCGTATGCTCTATCACTGAGCTATGCATCTTCCTTAATATTGTTTCATGTACCTAAATATACACAGATGCAATTGTTCACGTTCTTCCTGTCATCTTTTTTTTTGTCATCCCTCTGTTGCATGTCTTGCCTACTTTTAAAATTTTGTTTGTATGCTCCTTGGGGCAGGGACCTGCCTCCTTGTTTTCTGCTTAAGTTAAGGGCCATCTAATAATAAGAATAAACGGAAACACAGGTTTAGAGCTGTAAGGGATGTGTTTGCTCACTCAGCATGTAAAACACAATGGGTACGAAAGGTGATTTGAATAAGCTGGCAAAATCTCTGGCTGTTTCAAAATGATCAGGTGTCCTTTGAGGAGAATCTGTTAAGATGTCTGGCAGCAATAGCTTCTGTATGCATATTTAACTAAAATAAACCAGAATGCAGCTTTGGTGGGTCTTTTGCTGTTGAGCAATTGCCCTGAAGAGGAAATATGTGTAGCTATTTAGCTAGACCCAGTTTATTTAAAAACACCTCTTGGTTTTTACTACTTCAGGTGTATCCATGCTACAACCTTGCAACTGGTCTAATGGTCATAATTCTACATAGGGAACCCTGAGAAATGTATCTGTCTGAAGGGGGGCAAGAGTTTATTTTATTTTATTTAAAATTATTTTTAAGCTGCCTCTAAGAGTAAAATGCTCTCAAGGCAGCATGCAGGATAAAAATAATGCAAAAGTATAAAAATAAAAATAGGCACTTAATAAAAGACTATAAAAGACAATAAAAGAAGATAACACCAATACAAGCTGCAGCCTGCAGATTATAAAAAAGCCAGCACAAACAGGTGGGGCTTCCTGAAGATCTGCAAAGAAAGGGCCTGACAAACTCCTGATGGAAGCTGATTCCAGAGGTGTGGGGCCACCATTGAAAAGGCTCTCTCCCTTGTACTCACCAGCCTAACTGCCCTTTGTGGCAGGCAAATGGGCAGGGTCTTTCAAGTACCTTGGGGGCCGAAATCACTTAAAGCTTTTAAGGATGAAAACCAGCACATTAAATTGGGCTCAGAAACAGATGAATCTCTAAGGGATCATAATCAGCACTCTCACCAAAATGCAATTTCTGAGGTACTAAGGTGTGGGTTTTCTTTGGAGAAGTCATGGCGGTGAAACTAGTATAAAACCAAAGCCCATTTGTAATGTCGATCCATCTTAATCTTAACTTTGGTTGTTGTTGCCCTCCTCACGTCTCCATTGGTGCCTACTGAGCATCCACAAATGGAGAAGAAGGAAAATTTGATTCACAGTTTCATCCAAGCCTGGTAAATAGATCTTACTTTGTGAGCTTATTAAGAAAAGGAAAGAAGGGGGAAAGTGGTGGAAGAGTAACATAAAAGCAAGCCTCTAGAGCTATTTGGTTTTATTTTATAAGTTAAAGGGCTAGGATTCTTTTATTTCACGACAATGGTTTCCATTTGGATAAATGGTGCCGTCTGTGAAAACATATACAGTAACTTATGATATGGAGAAGAAATTTTCCAGCCATCCTCTTGTTGACTTAAAAGTATTAGTGTACATTTTTAACATTCCCACAGAGAGGGTGTGCTCCAACTGAAGAAAAATACTTTTAAGTGGCATTGGTTTCACTGAGTTTAAGGCTATGGTTCTAAGCAGGCTGGTGAGAGAATTGGTCCTACTAAACTAGTGGGACTGATTTTTTTTAGTAAATATGATTAGGATTGCACTTGGAATTCAGCTTGGCTGGTTTTGACATTGGTAGGAATTAAAAAAGTGCTTAGCTTAGACTTCATTTTGTCCAGTCAGTTAGCAACACTGGTTGATAAGCTAGGATTGGGTGATTTTCCCAGTTTCCAAAGTTTTCCCAGATCAACCCAGAGTTCACACCCCAACTACAAACTCTGGGTTGTCTTCCTGGGTTATTTGTGATTAAACCATAGTGCAGGATTCACACATCACGACAATCCACAATTCAGCAACAATCCACAATTCAATGTCGATCCATACTTGAGCCATACTCTGGGTTGTCCTGTTTGTGTGAATGGCATTCGTTTCAGGGAGAACCCATATTCCCTGCTTGAAGTACTTGCTGTTCTGTTCTTAACTGATGGGGATATAAAGCTGCAAATGTTGTGCTAACTTCTTGTGATACATTTTGCCAGAGGAAAAGACTGCTTCATTTGGGGGTTTTATTAATTAGCTGGTTGTAATGTATTGTGAAATTGCTCAAGGTGAAATCCTTAAGGCATGCAAATGTCCCCAGGTGCCTGGCTGCCTCAGGTGACTGAAAGCTTTATCTTAGGTGATCAGAACTTTGATAGAGTTTTGAAAAGTTAATCTGCATTTGGCTGCCTATGGCTCCCTTCAGTAGAGATGGTGGTGCAACTACCTGATGTTTGAGAGGTAGCCACCAGATCTTGGGCCTTCATAGTAATGACCTCTCTATGACACTCCCTTCAAAGAAAGACTAGTTCAACAAGGTTTTCAGGAAAATTGTGGGGATGTTTTTGTTAGTTGGATAAGCGCTGATGTAGACGCTGAGTTTAAAGTGTTAACTGGCATTAGCTTTGAGGTTTTGCTCCCGCTGAACGTTGGTGCTGTATTTAATGTTTTTAGTTGGTGCTTTTATTGTGTATTAATGACTCGTATGGCATGGTTTTAATAAATGTTTGTAAGCTGCTGTGGGAGACAGGTTTGGCTGAGGAGTGTGTTAGAGGTGAACAATAAGTGAGGACTTGCAGAAGCAGCATATGGTTATATTCATGTAATCAGAGGAGCTGCTGTGGGATGTTTCTTTTTACCCATGAATCCATGATCCAGTCTAGCAGTACTATGCCCTATTCTGTGGGAAACTTAGGTAGATGTTTACATTTCTCCTGTTGAAATCAGTGGGATTTAAAAATATTCAACTTTGACTGGATCATGGCCAGATAGGAACATTATACAGATATATACATGCATGTGGGCATACACACACGCACACACAGCATCCCTCTTGAAGTTTAAAATAAATCATCTAGGAAAACATATGGATTTCCAGCATGAACAGAATAGTTGTGGAAGCTACTGAAAGAATGATCACTTCGGCTTAATTCACCGATTACATCAAATCACAGTTAAGGAAGCTTAACTGTGGGTTGGCATGATACCTGAATTTGCAAACTATAGTTTGTCATCTGCCAGCAAAGGAAAATGGGAAGCAATGGTTGAAATGTGTTTGACATGATGTCCGGATCGGCAAAGTGTAGTTACGGCCATTGCCTACATCATAGAAACAGGAATGCTGAGCAGACAAAAAACAAAAAGAGCATATAGCTCTTTATTAGCCTGTTCAGATGACACACTAAGCCACAGTGGTTAAGCATGAGCTAAACATTATGGATTAGCATGTCATGTGAACCATTCCTAACAATGGTAGCTACATGACCATGTTTTAAACATGCTTACTTACCAAAGGGTTAGTGGCCTAACCATGGCTTAACTTGTTGTCTGAACAGGCTGTATGCCCGTATATTTAGATGCTCAAATCAAGTATTTGTTTCCAACCTCTGCTGAATACACACCATTGTTTGGTGTGGTGAATTGAATGTAGTCATTGATGTGGAAGAAACCTCATATCAATCATTAAAATGAGAACAGATGCATGTGTTAAAGTGCAATGTTATTTCTGAGACCTTACTTACTAGGAGAGTCATGTGAAGATATCCTAGAAGTCTTCTGGATTATGATGTCCTCTCTCCATTGGTCAGAGGTACCCTTTTAGAACAGACCCATATCTAATAATGCTCACATGTGCTTGAGGAGATACATACCCTTTTTTGAAGACTTTACTTTTAATTCCTCATAACAGGAGTTAATGAAATAAAACATTAATTAAATTAAAGTAACTGCGTGAATGTTGACTATTGCTAGAGTTGCCATTGTTTCCCCAGTAGACTACCTGAGCTTAAAACATTTGTCTGACAAGGCAGAAATTTTACTAAAGGCGCTCTTATTGCCATGGAAATACAGGGAAAGGCATTTGTCATACTAGAATAAGAAAAACTGCACCCGCCAAAATTTCCTTTCATACACAGCTCGTAAAGGTATAGCCTTTCATAGTATATGGCCACCCTACACGCAGCTAATGTGCATACTTAAAAAAAATTAATTGAGGCAGAACTTTGGGAGGAAAAAAGCTCTTTCAAGATTAGTAAGTACTTGAAATTTGCAAAACTCAATAACCTGCTGTGACTTTGATGTGTTCTTTGGAAACTTAATCCAACGATTGTTCAACTGTGAACTGCATACAATTTTAAAATGTCTGTTGATGCTTCCTGTAAGTAAAGAGCGAGGGAGCAAATATTGACAATTCCCCCTCCCCTGCTCCCCATGCCCTCAGTCAGCATAAAGGGGGCTGCAGAAAAACATCTAAACTCAAGTATTGCTGTGTTAATTTTAACCTTGCAATTTCCCTCCCCATTTTTTTTTAAAGTACAGGTGTTCACTTTCAATTTAAATCATGATTTAAATCAAATCCACCCTGCTTTCAACAGAGAAATTTTTGCAAGGGGATCTAATACTTACCTTGAATTCTGAAGGCTTCTTTCTTTTATAACTTCCTTGCTGGCATTAATCATCGAATCATAGAATAGCTGAACTGGAAGGGGCCTATAAGGCCATCGAGCACAACCCCCTATTCAGTGCAGGAATCCACCTTAAAGCATGCCTGACAGGTAGCTGTCCTTGAAGGCCTCTAGTGTGGGAGAGCCCATGACATCCCTAGGTAATTGGTTCCATTGTCGTACTGCTCTAACAGTCAGGATTTTTGTCCTGATGTCCAGCCGGAAATCTGGCTTCCTGTAACTTGAACCCATTATTCCGTGTCCTGCACTCTGGGATAATCGAGAAGAGATCCTGCCCCTCCTCTGTGTGACAACCTTTCAAGTATTTGAAGAGTGCTATCATGTCTCCCCTCAGTCTCCAGGCTAAGCATGCCCAGTTCTTTCAGTCTCTCCTCAAAGGGCTTTATCTCTCATTTATGGTAATACTTTACTTTTCGACCCTGTCAACAATTACTATTTGAAGGCCCTATTTTCCATGCGTTGTCTTCCATGTTTTTCCTGGGTCGAAACCATCTAGGGTCCTCTTGTTTCTGCAGCTGTTGATTCTTGGCGTCATTTTTCTTATATGTTTGTTTTCACTGCCATTTATTTTGATCGGCTGTGATAGCCCACATGATTTCTATGTAGGTGCTAGTGGAACCAATCAGGTTAAATTGCAAAAAGGTAAATGAAGTTGTGGATAGTGAGAGTGGACATAGGAGGAAAAATTGTGCCAAATAGAAGTCGCACATAGGAAACAAAAAAGTTATGATGAGTGTCACAGAAACTTTGGTTATCTTTGAGGTGAGGGTTTTTGTTTTGTTTTGCTAACTTGTTCAGCTGTGTCAGATATACTAATTTGGAAGTGACTTTTATCTGTCTAGTTGATGGCACCATTGGGACTGAAATAATCATTTGGCCGGTGAAATTGTTCCGGAAATGTTAGGCCTAATGGTACTTTGTTCTTGTTGAAAGGTAACAGTTCAGATTTCTTTAGGGGAGCACTTAACGTGTTGGATTATCTTTGTACAGGAAAAAAATAGCCTATTGCATTCAAAATGGGGAATGGGCACCCCGTGGCAGTTTTCCAGCTTATAAGAAGTAGCCACACGGCCCACCATGCTGCATCATGGGTAATTGTGCAAATCACGGTTGTGCATGAGGTATTTCTTTTGCCCCACGATCGTCCGAACCTGATAATGGTGTGAGTAGGGGAACACCTTAGTTTTGCTGTCTCTGCTGGTGAATAATGCTATTGATGTGGATTGGAGGCAGGGAAACTCGTTCTGTGATATCTCCAACTCATCCTGTGGGTTTCAAAAGACCAGTAATTCCAAAAATATGTGCTGGGGATACTGTTCTTGAGATAATGGCTAGGTGTGGCATAAGTCAAATTAACAGAAGAGATATCCTCTTGCATCCCTGGCATGATTCATTAGAAAAAGGCAGTGCCAGAGCAGTCAATCTCAGCTGGGAGTAGATAATTCTGCCATGACAAATGTATCATTGGGTAGTATTCAACTGTGACATTCTGCTAGGGCAAATGACATGGTGCTAGTGGAAGCTAACATTTGCACAAGTTGAAACTAGCTTTTGCTAGTGCAATAGGAAACCTCCCTTGTGGACAGTGGGAATGCTGTGGACATAATATATCTTGACTTCAGCAAAGTTTTTGACTAAGTACCCCAGGACATTCTGATTAGCAAACTAGCTAAAAGTGGGCTGGATGAAACAATTATTAGGTGGATCCACAGTTGGCTACAGAATTGGACTCAAAGAGTGCTTGTCAATGGTACCTTCTCAAACTGGGGGGAGGTAACGAGCGGGGTACCGCAGGACTCAGTCCTGGGCCCAGTGCTCTTCAACATTTTTATTAATGATTTGGACGAGGAGGTGCAGGGAATGCTTATCAGATTTGCAGACAATACAAAATTTGGTGGGATAGCTAATACTCTGGAAGACAGAAACAAACTCCAAAGTGATCTTGATAGACTGGAGCGCTGGGCTGAAAATGAAATGAATGAAATTTAGTAGGGATAAATGCCAAGTTCTACACCTAGGAAAAACAAATCAAAAGCACAGTTACAAGATGGGGAAGACTTGGCTAAGCAATACTACAAGCGAGAAGGATCTTGGAATTGTTGTAGATCACAAGCTGAATATTAGCCAACAGTGTGATATGGATGCAAAACAAGTAAATGCTATTTTGGGCTGCATTAATAGAAGTATAGCTTCCAAATCACATGAGGTACTAGTTCCCCTCTATTCAGCACTGGTTAGGCCTTGAGTATGGCGTCCAGTTCTAGGCACCACACTTCAAGAAGGATGCAGACAATCTGGAGCAGGTTCAGAGGAGGACAACAAGGATGATCAGGGGTCCAAAAACAAAGCCTGATGAGGAGAGACTGAAAGAACTGGGCATGTTTAGCCTGGAGAAGAGAAGACTGAGGGGACACATGATAGCACTCTTCAAATACTTGAAAGGTTGTCACACAGATGAGGGCCAGGATCTCTTCTTGATCATCCCAGAGTGCAGGACACAGAATAATGGGCTCAAGTTCCAGGAAGCCAGATTCCGGCTGGACATCAGGAAAAACTTCTTGACTATTAGAGCAGTACGACAATGGAACCAATTACCTAGGGCGGTTGTGGGCTCTCCTACACTAGTGGCATTCAAGAGGCATCTGGACAGCCATCTGTCAGGTATGCTTTGAGGTGGATTCCTGCATTGAGCAGGGGGTTGGACTCAATGGCCTTATAGGCCCCTTTCAACTCTATGAAACTAACTCTCATGACAGGACTTCCCCACCTTCTCCTCCCTGTTGCAGCCCCCTCTTGCTTGCCACAAAATCTCTGGAGCAGATTTGCCACACACTCAGGGAACTGCAGGTGGGTGGAGGGGACGGGTAAGTCATGTTGTGTCAGCAAGTTTGGGTTCTGCTAGCCCAACATCATTAGCGCTAGCAGAGTGCCATAGTTGGAGGCTACTCATTGAGGGCGGACAAGCTTGAGGGAAAGCAAGCTTTCAGTGCTTCATTATGTGTGGCTAGGGTTTTTTTTAAGCCATGGAAGTATTATGGAAACTTTTAAAGGCTTCTTCACTGGAAAGCTCACAAAAATTTTTGCCGCTGCAGCATGCAATTATTACAATAGCTAGGTTCGTAAGTATCACTTTTACCTGTAAAAGGCAATTTAAAAGAAACATCCCTTTCAAAGAGAAGGAAGAACTCTAGGAAGGATATAGAATATTGAGGGGAAACATGTCAACATCATTTAACATTTTCAAAGTGCCTGAAATGTTCGTATGCATTAACAGGTAAGATAGTCTCTGCTTGCAGGATCACAATCTAATAGAATCAGTGCAAAAGGAAAAAATGGGGAAGAGGAAAATATTATTTTTAAAAAGGCAGAGGGTTGTAAAATGAAATCTGTTATAGGGCCTAAACCTTATTTTTGGCTGTAAATTGGAAGGATGGTAAGTGGGTTGAGGCATTTGGGACTAAATATGAAAGACGATAGATGATAGATAGATAGATTGATTGATAGATTCTCGGTGGTTGTGGAAAAGAATAATGGCCACTTCATTCATATGCCCATTACATGCATCTATCCTACTTGCAAGACACTGGGGCAGTATGATTTTTCTTGCCCATGAATCTCCTTATTAGGAGAAGAGCTATTTGGGCTCCAGAATCTTGCATCCTTTAGTTCAGTGGTTCTCATTGTGTTCCTAGGAATTAGGGCTGTGCACAGATCCGAATCCGGATCCCGGATCGAATCGGGATGATCCGGACCTCCTGGTTCAGGATCCGATTCGAACTGGGGAGGTCTGGACCGATCCAGACCGATTCGGAGATCTGGGGCACATTGCCCTGCCAGGTCCCTGGGTGCCGGTTGCACAGCCGGCATCCAGGGATGCCAGGCCGGTGGTGAGTCCATTCGACTTCCCGCCCTCCCCCTATTCTCCCTGATTACCTGCTGCCTCGTCACCGTTGCCCCTCCCCCCACCGTCTGCTGTACTGAGAATCAGGCCTCGGCCTGATTCTCAGTACAGCCGACGGCGGCAGTGGCAACACAGACTGCGGCGGGTGAGGGGGGAGAGGGAGGGGGGATTCCAACTCACCCGCCGCGATCTGTGCTGCCGCCCGTCGCCGCTGTCCGCTGTACAGAGAATCAGGCTGAGGCCTGCCTCTCAGTACAGCAGATGGCAGTGGATGGCAGTGGATGGCAGCAGGTAAGCATGGAGAGTGGGAGGAGGGCGGGGAGTCCTTTTCCCCATAGACTTGCAAGTCTATGGGGAAAAGGAGGATTTCCGGATCTCAATCCGGAGATCTGGATTGGACCCCGGATCCGAAATCCAGATCCGGTTCATACAGATCCAGATCTGGATCAGGGGTTCCATGCACACCCCTACTAGGAATCTGTAATTCCTTTATGAGGAGATCAGGAATGGTAGGCTTTTCTAAATGACACTAGATATCTTCCCTTGCAGCATTGCAACCTTGATAGAGTGCTGGGTGTGTTCTAAGTCTCACTGCCAATTCAGGCAGCGCAGCAGCGGGGCCCAACACAGCCAGCATTCTGTGCCATAAAACATACCTCAATGTGCAGGGGTGGACAGACAAATCAAGGTGGAAAGGTTCCTTATACTAGGAAGCCTGAAAGTCAGTATTGGAGATAGTTTTATGACATTACTGTTGGTGGTCTCAAATGCTGCTGTACCTCAGCAGCTTCACCTTGGTCTCTGCCTTTGCTGAAGTACAATTCATCAAAAGATTCAACTCTGTTTCCTGTGGTTTGAATAAAGACAAAGGTTGGTTTTTTAAATTTATTTAATTTTTTTATTTTTTAAAACACAAACAAACTATAAAACTATGAAACATACAGTACAAAATAAGAAAAAAGAGAAGGAAAAAAACCCACAAAGAAAGAAATAGCAAGAGAGAATAGATCAAAGTTAAGATAGACTTCCAATTTTCTCCACAACAGAAGCAAGTAAAAAAAAAATTTCTCTTGCTAAAAAAAAGTAAATAGGTTTTCCCTCTTTCTTTTGTGTAAACCTTTTCTTATTGGTTGAATCCACAGATAAACAGTTCATTTTATAAGAGATTTAAACATAGATATTATCTTTTCTTTCATTATTAGCATTATTCGTTTTTCAACCCCCATACGACCTATGTTAATTGACTCACCATTGCAATGAAGTCTGTGTTATCACCCAACATCTTTTTTGTGAATGGCAACTGTTAAGATAATCATCACTGTCTGGACTTCTTTGAATGTTAGTTCCCTCGGAGAACATAGTTTACATCTCCCCCACTGCCCACCAGCATGTGTATGTAGATCTCCCCATTTGAGGAGAACACTTAATTCATGAAAACTTATGGCAGAATAAATTTGTTAGTCTCGGAAAGTGTGATGAGAACCGTTGTTGCTTTTACTGCAACAGACTTAACATGGTATTGGCTAACACCTTTATAGCAATCATACTAGAGAAAGTTAGTTGGCAGTCTGTTCCCTTTGCTGGTCTGCTTCCTTTTCTGGTTTGAATCTTGTAGTGTCAGTAGTGACATAGAATGCTCGTTGACAAACGCTGTGCATATGTTTTGGGGCAAGAGGTAGTTGGCCTCCTTTTAGCCTTGACACTGGCCTCCAGGAACTTCTGCATAGATAAGGGCTGTTTGTGCAGCCATCAAGGAGCCCATTGCAATCAACCAATCAGTCCTTTATTCTTGGGTCATGATTTGGGATCCAGTATGGCATCACTGGAATTGGGTTGGGATACTTGGCCTCCAGTCATGAAGCTCCCTGCGTGTTCCTGGGCCAGCGGCTATCTCTCAGCCTAAGTTCTCAGAGAGGTGTTGTGGGGATAAAATGAGAAAATCCCTTGTGTGCCCCTCTTGAGCTTTTTTGTAGCAACGCAGGAGACAAATGGAATGAATTAATTCTCTGGCACCAGCATAGAGCAGCAGCAACTATCATAGCCATAGCCAGTTTATGTGCCTGCTGCTTTTTCTTCAATGCATTGTGCTTGAAGTAGATCACAAAACAAACAAATACATTTGCTGTAATGATAATGCATTAGAATACAACATAAACTCAATGACAGTTCCTTTAAAGCATCAACGTTTAAATAAGCGCCAGGAAAACCAATCAAGCAATACCAATGTTAATTGTCAACATGAGTTCCATATGTCTGGTCATGGTTAATAATTACATATTTTGCACTAGCTGTAGCTTCCCAAGAGTTCTGAAAGGCAGTGCTGTGCGTCTGCCCCCTGACTCTTTGCAGCTTTTGTGGTTAGCACAGCAGTTTTGATGGTTGCAACTGCGGAACTGCTCCTGGGCAGAAAGTGCCAGGGTGCTTTCCCTCTCTGGAATTGCACAGACACACCTGGACACATCCCACACGTTGGCAACTACTGACTTAGCAGAAAGGCGAAAATGCAGCCAGTTGTGATGCTTTTTTTTTTTACTGAAATGGTTGCATGACCAAGTGGCGTTGCTAGTTGTGCTGTGTGTGTGTGTGTGTAAGAGCGAGCGAGCGAGCGAGAGAATAGTTGGGTGCATGCTGAGATTGTGTGACTTGCAAGCATATGCTTTTAATGAATCCCTGTGTTCTCTTGATGTAGATTTTTATGAGGTGCAGCAAGCTTGTTGAAGAGGGGCACCTGGTTAACTTCAGCCAGTGCTGCATGTTACAGAAACATACATTTCATTCAATCTTTCAGAAGATATTGGCTCAATTCGGACAACACGATAGTCAATGGTGGGTTGACTAACCCTAACCCTAGGGGGTACTCGCCACACAACATGGTAATAAATAATCAACTGTGGTGTGGATGAGGATCAGCTCTGAGTTGACTATGGCAGCATTCAGACGACACGATAGTCAATACAACTGATGATTGTTTCCCCCACACCAGTTGTTTATTGTGTCGTCCGAATTGAGCCATCGTTAAACTTAACAATAAAAAAAGTAGAGCACTCTGAAAATACCTTGAATTGAAATGAAGAATTCCGAAGAGAAATCTGGGAGTTCTGCCTTGACTTAGGCAAGCCGCTTAAATGAGTTTCAGCTTCCTCACCTAGGAGTGCCCCAATTAGTCTGTCATTATTATATAGTTTCCCTGTTTCAAATTTTACCTCAGCAGCATAGAATGAAAACCACACAGAAGTGGCAAATGTGCTGCTCAGGTGGTGTAAATAGAGTTGTCAGTTCTTGAAACAAAAAAAAATTCTGGTATCTTGGCAACTGGGATGGGGGGCACTGGCAGAGGAGCACTTCCTCATGGGGAGTGGAGTCTTGAACAGGATTGGGAGCAGTGCTAGAGCAGGAGGAGCCTGGCGGTTTTGCTAGATCTGGGACAAAGTTTGGCAGAAAATATGTCTGTTTACCTGAGACAGCCTTCCCCCACCTGGTGTCCTCCAGATGTTTTGGACCACTGGCCATGCTCCAGCCAGCATGGCCAGTGGTCAGGAATGCTGGGAGTTGTAGTCCCAAATAGCTGGAGGTCACCAAGTTGGAGGAGCCTGACCTAAAGTAGCAACTTAACTGCAACAACAACAACAACGAGAAAAGACAAAGCAGCTGTGCTGAAGACAGAATGTTCAGTTAGTCCAAAATACAGCTGTGAGGCTGTTAAATGGGACTGAGCATTATGACCACATTATGCCTGTCGTTGTCGAGCTGCACTGGCTCCCAGTTCATTTCTGGGCTCAATTCAAAGTGCTGTTTTTGACTTTTAAAGGCCTTCACGGCTTAAGAACATAAGAAGAGCCCTGCTGGATCAGATCAAAGATCCATCTAGTCCAGCACTCTGTTCACACAGTGGTCAACCAGCAGCTGTCGACCAGGGACCCACAAGCAGGACAGGGTGCCACAGCACTCTCCCACCCATGTTCCCCAGCAACTGGTGCATATAGGCTTACTGCCTCTGATACTGGCTTGGGACTGGGATACCGGAAGCATCACCTGATGCCACATGTGCCTGCCCATATGCTAAGTTCTCCAAATCAGTACCTTCTGCAGATGTCCCTGCCATCTGAGGTGCGGAGGGTGGTTACAGGGGAAAGATCCTACTTGGTGGTGGCATCCTGACCATGGAATGCTCACCTCAGAGAGGTTTACCTATCATAAAATTGGAAGGAATCTTCGAGTTCATGTAGTCCAACCCCTGCTCGAGGCAGGATCTGCAATTTAGGATGTGACAGTAACTTTATTTGCATATGACCAATGGCCGTTACAATCTTAAACATCAAAACATCCATAACACCCTCCTCCCACTCTACCCCAGGCATTTTCCAATCTGGACTTTAGGTAACAGGCATACCCATAACATCTCCCGTCGATTTGGCTATTATGTTAACTCGTCACCTTTACACTCTATACTGTTTTGTAACAGATAATTTCGGTGGGTTTTTTGAGCTGCTAATGCGAAATTGGCCACCATTCTTGTATTTGCTGCATTATAATCTGCTAGTAGGTCCAGGATGAGGTCCTTAGGTGTCAGACCCCTTCTTTCCTTCAGGAGCTCTTTTAGAAAGCGCTCCCTCACTCCTTGATATAGAGGGCAGTTCAACAGATAACGGGCTAAATCTTCAACCTCCTCCAACCCACAAATACAAGTCCGTTGCCCAAACGGTATCCCTTTATACTTTCCCTCTAGGTATTCTGTCGGCATTGTTTGGAACTGAAGAGCAGTGAATGCTTTTCTCAGCCTCGGGAATGTTAAATCCTGCAGATAATGCTCCTGATATTGCTCCCCCTTTATTTGGCTAAACCATGGTGAAAAAGCCTGTCGCTGGCTAGTTTGTACATTACCAAAGGTATCAACCTCAAAAATTCTATTTAGGATGTGACTACAGTCTCCCAGGCAGGTGGTCCTCTAGCCTTTGCTTAAATACCATTAGTGAAGGATTGCCCATCCCATCCTGAGGCAGTCTGCTCCACTGTTCAACATCTCTTACCATTAGGAAGTTTCTTTTAACACCCAATCGGAATCTGCTTCCCTGCAATTTCCACTCATCTGGAGCAGGGCCAGCCCTACCATTAGGCAGAATGAGGCAGTTGCCTCAGGCAGCAGATTCCCGGAGGTGGCAGCAAAATATTGGAGGAGAGAGTTGTGGGCAATGCAGCCTGGCTTGCACCCCCTGAGCTTGCCTGCTACTGGAGG
This sequence comes from Anniella stebbinsi, assembly GCA_029215795.1. Classification (NCBI taxonomy): domain Eukaryota; kingdom Metazoa; phylum Chordata; class Lepidosauria; order Squamata; family Anniellidae; genus Anniella; species Anniella stebbinsi. The sequence continues at coordinate 170,178,375 of JARDYH010000002.1, read as the reverse complement.
ACACTGTCCCATTGCTAGTGTCAAAGAAACATTCAACTGTCAGTCCAGATGGGTTTTGTTCATGGAAGGGGAGGGAGCGTCATCTTGTCCTTTGCCTCAGGCAACAAAATGGGTTGGGCCAACCCTGTTCTGGATCCACAGAGAGCAAGTCTGCTGTATCCTCTGCATGAAGGCATTTCCAATATTTGGACTGCTGTCCTGTTTTCCCTTAATCTTTCTTCTCTAGCTGAAACATACACTCAGCTCTTTCAACAATTCCTCATAGGACTCGATTTCCAGACCTCCCATCCTTCTGCTTGCCGCCTCTACCTTCAATACTTTTCAGAATTTCTGATCCCTCTTGGATTGTTTCCTCCCTGAGAATATCTAGCTATGACATCCTACCCAACTTCTTTGGGCTTTTTGAAATTGGCTTTCATAAAGTCCAGGATACTTGCTCAACTACGTTAAGTTTTCACAGCTCTTGCTATGACAGATTACAAGATGACAGTCGCTTTCCCCCAAGGTGACTGCCGCTTTGACCTCATCAACCAGTCCTTCCCTGTTGGTCAGGATTAAGTCCAGGAAAGCAGATCCCCTTGTTCCCTCTTGCTCCCGAGATATGAAGTTATTGACGAGGCAAGGCAACGCAAGGATTTATTGGACCTTCCTTTCTTAGCAGAGTTAGATTTCCAGCCAGTGTCAGGATAATTGACCCCGCCTCCCACCACCATTATTACTATGGCTCTCCCCGTGGAAGTTTTGTAATGTGTTTCAGAAAAGCATCATCCACATCGGCTGGTTGGCTGGGTGGTCTGGAATATACTGGCACAACAATATCACTTTTGTTTCTCTCTTCTTCTATCCTCACCAGATGTGTTCTATAGGGCTTCCTTTCTCAGATTCATGGATTTGCACGCAGGTGTAGACATTCCTTGAGGCTGCCTATCTTGATGTCATTTCAGCACGAGACACCAACCTCCTTTGTTTTCCCAGGTTTTAAAATCCTGCGACCGTGATTTGTATGCAGCTCGGGGTTTGCTTTTCGATTCTGCTGACTGCACTTCTGCTGCTCTTTTATATGATGCTGTTTTAATTTGTTGGGATGTTAACTTCTTGTCAGCCTGTTGAAAAGGAGAGTATACCACACATTGATAAGTAAGAGCTGACCTTCACATGTTAATTTCTTGAGGTGTAAAGTCCAGGTCGATTTCACTTATTACAATGGTGGTTCAGTTTCCATTAAGGCAGCAAATCCCGTAGGCACTGTTCTTTGTGGTGTGACCTCCCAAAAGTTTAGGCTTTGCGTCCACCGACTCTTCTTCTTCCCCCACCAAAAATGAAGATAGAATTGGCTGGTGTGATTAAAATGAATTCAAATAGTATAACTACCACATGGGTCCTGCATGCCTTGACCTATGGAAAGTCACCCCTGCCATTTGCCTTTGTGCCAAGAACAATTCTGTGTGAAGCGAGTCTCCTTTTCACATGAGGATGTCATTGTATGAAATCCTCCCATGTGAATATGTTCAAAGTCAGCCACATAAGACAGAGCCGTTCAGCCCTAGCAATTTCATTTGAAGGAAACGTAGTACAGAGAGGGAACCAATGTCTATACAAGCTCAATTGTACTGAGTTAATTGTCAGTGTACATCATGCCTTCTCACAACTGAGGCATGAGAATGAATTTGGAATTAGGGGGTTTAAAATAGCAATTTGAATATGCCTCTCCCCCAGTACGCACAGTTCAAAAGGCTTCGCCCCATTTTGAGCTGGGCTGAGAACATTCCAAATTTGGGCTTGACTTAAAACAGGGCTCGCTGTGGCTGGTGGTTTCCCTGCACTCTCTTCCCAAGGAAAAAATCACGTTGAGGGGAGAGGGGTGAAGGATGCAGGGAATGCGTAGTAGAGACCTTGCCAGCTGCTCCTGAATTGGAAAGAGCATAATGTTCCTGAGCACGATATTGCTGCTTTCTCTATTTCCTGAACCTGGGGATGTTGGAGAAATTTCTTTGGGGGTGGACCTCAGTGAGCTTTCATTAGCTCAGCACCCTGGACTTGGTTGCTTCTTCTGCAAACTGGCCCGATTTGACCTGCAAAGAGAGTCTTCCAGCTGGTGGAATTTTGGTATTTTTTTTAATTGGCGCAAATTGCATGTGCAGTTTGCACAATTTGCACAAATCATGGGTGCATATTATGCAAACTATAGCTACAGTTTACGTAAATTTTATACATTTTGGCTGTAATTTATACAAATCTCTACTGGTGTAAATTATGTCTGACACAAAAAGATGTAAAATGTTCCCAGTGTTTGGGGAAAACCCACCATTTGACTCGCAAATGCAAGCTGAGTTGGAGGTGCTGCAGAACTCCAACAAGCCCAAACAGGGCTGGATTTCCAGTGGCAAACATCCCTACCTGAGCTGGATTTCCAGTGGCAAACATCCCTACAGTTCCAATATCCCCTGGCTACGCTGGTTACCGGTATGTTTCTGAGCCCAATTTAAAATGCTGTTTTTTCCCCCTTTAGAACCTTAAAGGGCTTGAATTACTTGAAGGATCACCTTCACCCATATTATCCGGCCAGCATTTTAAGATCAACAAGAGAGGTCCTTTTCACTTGCCCACCTTTGAGGGCAATGAAGTGGGTGACTACACAAAAGAGGGCCTTCTCTGCAGTGGCCCCACATCTCTGGAATAAGTTGCTATGAGGGGTCTTCCAGGCCTGTCTTTGCAAGTCATTAGGAATTACACTGAAGACATACTTATTTACTCTGGCCCTCCCCTGATTATGTTTTATCAGACTGGGTCACAGCTGCAATTGTGTTGTAAGTTCTCTCTTATGCTTGTGTTTGCTGTTTTGTGGAAATTTTGCTGCTTTTATTATCACATTGGTTCTTTATTAATTTTATTATATACATTTTAACATTGTATGTCACCTCGTGAGTGCTTCTGCCCTGAAAGGTGACCTATGCATATTTGAAATAAATATAAATAAATAGATAAATATGATACTTCCTGTTAAGGAGTGACTAGCAAAGCATCGAGTATCTCTAGTGCAGGAGTGAGCAACCTGTGTCCCCCACATGTTTTGACCTACAACTCCCATCAGCCCTAGTTAGCATGGTCAGTAGTGAAGGAAGTTGGGAGTTGCTGGTCAAAATATCAGGAGGAACCAAAGTGTCCCCCCTCTTTTCTAGCTAGACTTTCTCATGGCTGGTCATAGGATCATAGAATAGTAGAGATGGAAGTGGCCTATAAGGCCATCGAGCCCAACCCCCTGCTCAATGGAGGAATCTACCTTATAGCATACCTGACAGATGGTTGTCCAGCTGTCTCTTGAATGCCTCTAATGTGGGAAAGCCCACGACCTCTCTAGGTAATTGGTTCCATTGTCATATTGCTCTCACAGTCAGGAAGTTTTTCCTGATGTCCAGCCGGAATCTGGCTTCCCGTAACTTGAGCCCATTATTCCGTGTTCTGCATTCTGAGTTGATCGAGAAGAGATCCTGACCCTCCTCTGTGTGACAACATCCCAAATATTTGAAGAGTGCTTTCATGTCTCCCCTCAATCTTCTCCGGCTAAACATGCCTAGTTCTTTCAATTTCTCCTCATAGGGCTTTGTTTCCAGACCCCTAATCATCCTCGTTGCCCTCCTCTGAACACGCTCCAGATTGTTTGCATCCTTCTTGAAGTGTGGTGCCCAGAACTGGACACAAAACTCAAGATGGGGCCTAACCAGTGCTGAATAGAGGGGAACCAGTACCTTGCACGATTTGGAAGCTATACTTCTATTAATGCAGCCCAAAACAGCATTTGCTTTTTTGCAGCCACATCACACTGTTGGCTCATATTCAGCTTGTGATCTACAACAATTCCAAGATCCTTCTCGCTTGTCGTATTGCTGAGCCAAATATCCCCCATCTTGTAACTGTGCATTTGGTTTCTTTTTCCTAGGTGTAGAACTTGGCATTTGTCCCTATTAAATTTCATTCTGTTCTTTTCAGCCCAGCGCTCCAGCCTATCAAGATCACTTTGGAGTTTGTTTCTGTCTTCCAGGGTATTAGCGATCCCACCCAATTTTGTGTCGTCTGCAAATTTGATAAGCATTCTCTTCACCTCCTTGTCCAAATAATTAATAAAAATGTTGAAGAGCACTGGGCCCAGGACTGAGCCCTGCGGTACCCTGCTCGTTACCTCCCCCAGTTTGAGAAGGTACCATTGATAACCACTCTATGAGTCCGATTCTGTAGCCAACTGTGGATCCACGTAATAGTTGTTCCATCTAGCCCGCTGTTCACTAGTTTGTTAATCAGAATGTCACCTCTCCCCTTCTTAATGTTTATTTCATTTGGGAAGTAAAGGAGCCCCCCCCCCCCCCCCGCATTAGGGTTTTGTGTGTATGTGTAGTTTTCTTGAAAGCCCCTCCCCCAAATATTCTCCAGGAAAGAAAGCTAAAGAACTCTAAGGGAAATTTGCTCATCTCTACTTCCAGCCCCTACTTCAGTGGTGCATTGTGCAGGAATCCCTTTTACTGAAATTGGAGTTGTATGCGAGCGTATATCATCGGTACCCCTCCACTCCAAGTCCTTATATAATTGCTTTAGATACAGGTTTGAGGATTGTTGTTGTTACAGGCATTTGCGCTGGGGAGTATTTGTCTGCGGCATTTTAAAGACAATAATACATTTGCCGCATTCTGATGTTTTGCTCTTTTCACCCCCACCCCCCTTTGTACAGGACTCTTTAATGTGGGCAGCATTGTAGAGGTGCTTTTTGATGTGCTTTTGTCAGCTGCCAACAGGAGAAACTTTTTTTTTTTTTTAAAGCCACAGTTCAAACAGACAGAGTTCTTGCTTCTGTTATAGTTCAAATGACACATGATGGGGCAGATCAGGGTTTCTAACCCCATGGTCAGATGGCGAGGCATTTGCGAGGGAGACTTGGTGGTACTTCATCCTTTCTCTGCTTACTAATTTACTTGTGCAGTCTTTCCTCTTGGCCATTTTCTTCTCCCCCCGCCTCCCAGCTCCTGCTGGGACTGCAGAGAAGCCCAGTTTGGGAAGAAGGTGTGATGGGGCAGAATCCATGGGCAGGTGAGAATTAAGCGTCTCCCCTTGGCCAGATCTACATCTTGTGTCAAATCATTACGAATGTGGAATAAAAAGCAAGATATAACACTGTGAAAGTGGCATATGGAATGTGTAGTGTGCCCGGATAGTTATCAGTGCACTTCAATACTGCTATAAAGCCGTAGTGTAGCTCTAGCCCTGCTCACTGATTCTGCCTTGCAATCCATTAACCCACCAAATGTATGTTTGGGAAACCTGTGTTTGTTAAGGTAAAGTGTAGTATCATTCTTGGTGATGGATGAATTAAAGGTTGCATATTTCCTACTGAGAATATCAGTCCCTGATTTTCTACTGCTGATAAATCCTCAGGGCAGGAATGATCAAAATTTAGTTTATTTCTTCCTTGACTTTAAAACTGATTAAAAACAATTTGATGTTGTGTGGTTGCCAAAATCTAGAGCAGGGGTGACAATGCATAAGCCAGGTCAGTGCCATTCAGTAGCTGAGGCATCCACAATTCAAATCTCTTTGTGCAAGTTTGTGCTCTTTTTAGTGCTTTCTGTTCATCGTGGCCTGGGATGATGATAATAATAATAATAATAATAATAATAATAATAATAATAATTTATTTCTTACCCGCCTCTCCGTCTGGATCGAGGCGGGGAACAACAACATGATAAAATACATAAAACTGATTAAAACATAACACATATTATTAAAACTGCATAAAAAATCCTAAAACATCCTAAAAACATCCTTAAAACATTCTAAAATTCCACTGGATATGCCTGCCGGAAGAGAACAGTCTTAGAAATGAATTGCCCCTTAATAGATTGATTCTGTTCCCTGCAGTGGTGGTGGGGAAGCTTTAAGTACTAGATTCCTTTGCATTGTGAACGGAAGGGCCTCCAATCCAGGAAAAGCCACCAGCTGGCAGAAAGTAAGGAGCTGTTTTTGCCAACACCCCCAACACCACCTCCCATGCTGTTCCAGAAGGTCCCCAAACTCTATGGAGCAGACTTTTTTTGCGGCGGGGGGGAGAAATTTGATGAAAATGCTGCCACAGGAGCATCCCATGAATGATCTAAGCTTTTATTGTTGTTGTTTTAAAAGTGAAATAGTACTATTCCACTATAAAAGCCTCAACAGTTTTTTGACAGTACATATTGCACTTTCAGACACAGGTGGCCCATATGATGTGACGTGTCCGACTGGGTAGCCGGCTGACTGCAGGAACCAAAAAAAGCTGGTACCAACCCCAACACACACTTCTGAACCCATGGAAAGAGGAGCAATGTGGACATAGCGATGTAGAAATTCTCCCATTCCTGTTCATGCTTTTGACAGTCTTCTCTGGAGATGTGCGAAAGGCTGCAAACAATGAATACCTGGAATGTTGAAAGTCAAATAGATAGGGAAGGGCTGCTGTTGGCTTGCAGGCCGAAGTGTTGTGCAAGCTCGCAATAGATGTTCAAGGGCCAGATGGTCAGACTGGAAGAAGTTCACGGCCGCAGTCCATTTCCTAAGAAACTTGTGATCTTGTTGGCAATAAGACCCTTATTGGAGCTCTGGGTGTTTGTTTTTGTATTTGTCAATGAACAACGCAGGGAACTTCTGGCTTAGTTATCTTCATGCAGGGATTCATAGCAGACAGTCTGTCCTCTTCCCCGGCTGTCCCAGTGCATTCCTCCACCCATGCTAAGAATAACTTGATGACAAATAGGCTTCATTCAGTATGGATGTCCAAAAGTAAAATGAGGATAATTGTAAGTGTTATGGTAGCACACGTTAGATTTAAGAACCACATTAGCTTTCCAGAGTGAATTCAGTATTTCACCGTTCTTTTTAAAATCACCCTTTTTTCAGAGTTTTCCCCACACAACTGTATAGGTGTATTTGTAGTGAACACTGAACAGTACACTGAAAACACATATAGACACAGGGAGAGTTTTATAAAAGTTGTTGAGGTGCCATAAGAAGCTTCTGTTTGTAGATTTTAATTTTTTTTAAAGTACACAATGGGTCAAGTGATTCTCACTCACCCCCCCCTCTCCCTCCCCCCCTTGGCCCCAACCATCCAACTGGATCAGTTTTTGTTGAAAAAGAAATGCTGGGGCTTTAGAGTTATGCAGAACTTATACCCAGTACTTTTCATGAGGCAAAAATGGATGAACCTTCAACAGGCCTATCAAATTTTTTACCTGGTTCAGGTAAATGTGGCATGGCTATAAAGTAGGGGTGGGTCTATTTTTATCACTCAAAGGAGCAAAGCCTGCCCAAGTCATAGAATCATAGAATATTTCAGCTGGAAATGGCCTATAAGGCCATCGAGTCCAACCCCCTGCTCAATGCAGGAATCCACCTTAATGCATCCCTGACAGATGGCTGTCCAGCTGCTCCTTGAATGCCGCTAGTATGGGAGAGCCCACCACCTCCCTATGTAATTGGTTCCATTATTGTACTGCTCTAACAGTCAGGAAGTTTTTCCTGATTTCCAGTTGGAATCTGGCTTCCTGTAACTTGAGCCCATTATTCTGTGTCCTGCACTCTGGGATGATCAAGAAGAGATCCTGGCCCTCCTCTGTGTGAAAACCTTTCAAGTATTTGAAGAATGCTATCATGTCTCCCCTCAATCCTCTCTTCTCCAGGCTAAACATGCCCATTTTTTTCAGTCTTTCCTCATTGGGCTTTGTTTCCAGACACCTGATCATCCTCACTGCCCTCCTCTGAACCTCCTCCAGCTTGTCTACATCCTTCTTGAAGTGTGGTGCCCAGAACTCGACACAATAGTCGAGGCCTAACCAGTGCTGAATAGAGGGGACCCAATATCCCTCGTGATTTGGAAGCTATACTTCTATTAATGCATCCCAAAATAGCATTTGCTTGTTTTGCAGCCACATCACACTGTTGGCTCATATTCAGCTTGTGATCTGCAACAATTCCAAGATCCTTCTTGCTTGTAGCATTGCTGAGCCAAGTCTCTCCCATCTTGTAAATGTGCATTTGGTTTCTTTTTCTTAGGTGCAGAAGTTGGCATTTATCTCTATTAAATTTCATTCTGTTGTTTTCAGCCCAGTGCTTCAGCCTCTGTTTCTTCAAACATTTTATCTCAGCAGACTCATTTCTGGGCTGGTAGAGGAAAAAATTAAAGCAGTGGAGCACAGGGAGATGGGTGAGGAGACTTTGTGCCCATCCCCTGTGCCCCATGTAGTGATAAAAGCAGTCCCCTGCATTATAGCCAAACTAGTGAGTGTGTGTTTGGTTTTGCCTTTATGTGCCTACATTTTCACTTTCCTTCCATTTTTGCATAACTCTAGGAGATAAGACGTGTGAGTGGACATGAGTGCAATAACACCTTCCCACCCATGTTCCCCAGCAAGTGATGTACATAAGCTTACTTCCTCTGCTTCTGGAAGTAGCACATAGCTATGAGGTCTAGTAGCCATTGGTAGGAGATAAGACGTGTGAGAAGACCAGCCTCTTTTGCAAACTGCTGTAGCTTATTGGCTAAGTGACTGAGCTGAGATTCTGGGTCAAAATAGACATTATGTTAAATCCATATCTAGCGCTATGTTGTTTTCAGTTTTACTCTAGAGAAGATTCAGGGCCCCCAATCTTGTTTGCAAAAGTTCCCACTTTAAGGTCGCAATCTGGATTGGGTCCCCTTGAACCTCCTCTATAGTAAAAATGAGAATGGCATAGCTGGTAGACTGGATTTAAAGTAACATCTGTTTTGGCCTTCAGGGTGCTTCCAGATGAGGCTTTTATCCTGCAGCTGCCCTGCCTCAGACACGGAATTTTACAGGGGACCTAGGAGATGATGTCTTCTTTTTGAAACCCTCCTGTGTTTTCCTACTACCTCATCTATATTTTTGTCTTACCAGAAAATATCCATTAAAACAACAACAATCACAAAAAAACAACATCCTGGAGTAGGTGCACAATCTCTTTTTGATTGGTAGCGCTGGGAGCACTCCATCTGGAAGCTCCCTCATTTCAAAACATGTCCCTTCCATGAACTTCCTAGTAGACCTGGAGATAGGGTGACCAGATAAAATCCAGGTCAGGGCTCCTGTAACTTTAACAGTTGTAGAGAAAAGGGAATTTCAGCCAGTGTCATTTGTATGCAATTAGTTCCTGGTGAAATCCCCTCTTCATCACAACTGTTAAAGTTGCAGGGGCCCTGCCTTCTTTTGTATATGGTCACTCTAATATAGTGCCTGCAACTTTAACTGTTGTGATGAAGAGGGAATTTCACCAGGAACTAATTGCATACAAATGACACTGGCTGAAATTCCCTTTTCTCTACAACAGTTAAAGTTACAGGAGCCCTGACCTGGATTTTATCTGGTCAGGCTACCTGGAGAGATAAGAACATAAGGAGAGCCATGCTGGATCAGACCAAGGGTCTGTTTTGTCCAGCATTCTGTTCACAGGGCCTGTTCAGACAGCATGCTAAGCCATGGTTAGGCCACTAACCGTTTTGCAGCAAATGGTTAGTAGGTGTGTTTAAACCATTGTTATGTAGCTACCATGGTTAGGAATGATTCACACAACATGCTAAGTCATGGTTCACATGACACGCTAAGTCATAATGTTTAGCTCAAAATGCTTAACCACTGTAGCTTAGTGTGTCGTCTGAACAGGGTTACTCGGTGGCTAACCAGCTGTTGGCCAGGAACCAACAAGCAGGATATGAGTGCAATAACACCTTCCCACCCATGTTCCCCAGCAAGTGATGTACATAAGCTTACTTCCTCTGCTTCTGGAAGTAGCACATAGCTATGAGGTCTAGTAGCCATTGGTAGCCTTAGTAGGGTGACCAGATAAAATCCAGGTCAGGGCTCATGTAACTTTAACAGTTGTAGAGCAAAGGGAATTTCAGCCAGTGTCATTTGTATGCAATTAGTTCCCGGTGAAATTCCCTCTTCATCACAACAGTTAAAGTTGCAGGGGCCCTGCTTTCTTTTGTATATGGTCACTCTAGTATAGTGCATGCACTTTTAACTGTTGTGATGAAGAGGGAATATCACCAGGAACTAATTGCATACAAATGACACTGGCTGAAATTCCCTTTGCTCTACAACTGTTAAAGTTACACAAGCCCTGACCTGGATTTTATCTGGTCAGCCTAAGCCTTAGCATTGTGATTGGCAAGGTGGCATCAGAGAAAGAAGAAAACCTGGATCTACTCCATGCAGATGTATTGCTGCTACCTGGCCATTGCTATCTGCTGCTGGTACTGCCTTTAAGCCTCATCCTCTTCACAATAAGGGAAGACTAATGCAGGTTTACAGGGTTGTTAAGATAGATTTTACTAAGAACAGCTAGATCCTAAGAATGAGACAACTAGGTTTGCGCACACAGGGCCACTTTGGCAAATAGCACAAACAATTGACAGGCATTGTGCAGCTATTCCATCTTTTTCTTCTTAATGGATTTTCTCTGGTAAGATGGAATAAATGGTGGGAAAACAGAGGAGGGTTATGAGTGGAAGACGATGACGTCTGGACCCCTGGTGAATCAGGCAGGGCAATGTTGGAATGAAAGCCTCATCTGGAAGTGCCCTTAAATAGCAGTGCCCTTAAATAGCATTTGTTATGTTCCATGGCAAGCCTATTCACTTTTGAAAGTCTTGTCAATTTCACTGAGATGTGTGCCAAAGGTCTGTTGTGAAAAAGGTAGGGGAGAACATAAAAAAATCTGCCTAGGCATGCAAAAACCCTTAGGGGCAACTCTTGAGCCAGGATCCAATATATATGGATGGCTTTGAGCAATCGAAACTGCTGTGTAAATATTAAGAGTGTTATGTCAGCTGCCGGTATTTGCACCTTTAGGTTTAAATGCAGCTTGTAATGTATGCCTTTAAAAATAATTCTAATAGTGTCCATGCCATGAATAAGTGGCATGTAATGTGTTCTGTGATAGGAAAAGTTATATTTTATTTACTTTAGACTAACCTGCCATTTCAAAAAGAAATATCTGTCATTCTGTGTATCTGTTTTAAATGGAAAGATAACTTTTAAAAAAACATCCCACATGATAGAGTTGCAGTATCTTCAGGAGGGAGATATAATATCTATATTAAAGCTTGGTGTGTATTTTTTTGCGATAGGCATTCCACTTCAAGGGGGAAATGCACAGTGTGGAAATACATTCCTGGAGGGGGATTAATTTTGAGGTGACTCAGATAAGACACTTTGATCCCATCCATCTGCAGGTTGGCTTGTTTTAGCATGTTAATATATGGATAGCAAATTCCCTTTTTCCTTTTATGTTTGGAAAAGAGCTCATAGCCCACACATGTCTTTGTAATTGGAAGAGATTGTTCATTCTTGCCTGCAGGAAGGCATTTCTCTGTCTGCTAAGCTCACGTTCCAAAGGAGAAAGGAAAAGGATATATTGTCTTTGTAGGGTGGGGGGAGGAGGCAGATGACAATAGAACACCAGACCTTCTTGGTCAGAAGTTCATTAGGAAATGGACAGACAAAGTTGTTGGACTGTGTGTATGTGTATGTGTGTGAGAGAGATTGCTTTACACTGAATGTGAACTCTGTTGTGGCATCCACAGCTGGGCAATATCTTTATGAGGACCAACCAAAATGCCACAAAAGATTGTGTAAGCTTTCAGGTTCTCCAGAACTCTTCAGCAGGTTAGATGGTGCAAGAAGCAGGGGATTGGGGAAAGAAAGCGGAAAGTCCAACAATTATGCCAGATGTTATGTCATGAGGTCTGCAGCTTAGACGCAGTCTTAGGATGGGAATTGCAGACCAAATGAGTTCATCGCTGGCCTCAATGCCCATTCATCTGTTGAACACCCGAAAGGGGCCCCTGTGCACACACAACTGTACCTACATATTGCACTGTGCCTGACAAGTGGCAGGCAATGAAGCAGCTTAAAAGCAGGGAAACAGTTGTGTGTGGCTGCCTCACCTACATCACATTGTGGTGGCAGTGGTCAGTGTCCATGTGTCTCTCTGTGACATGTACCCATAAACTCTCTTGGTACCTTTAGAAAAGGCTGCTTTCCCACCGGCTCATTGATCGATCTGCCAATGGGATTGTCCTGAGGACAAGCAAGATAAATAGTCCTTTGAAGCTAGGGCTGCAATGTTCATTGACTGATCAGATCAATGAATCAGTTAAAAGGACGTTCAAGGTCAGTCAAAAGTTGATTAATCTGGAATTGATTGTAGCCCTGCCAGCCTGTGGGATTTATAAGGTCCTGCTTGCTGCATAGAGAGGGGGGAGGAGCAAGTGATGTCCCAATGGCAGATAATGAGGAGAAAAGGGTTCGTGACACTTGCGTCCAGCATGGCATTGTTGACTTCCGGCTGGGCTAGCCAAGAGAAGGAACAGACTTTTTGGACAGCTGCAAGCCCTTCCTTGAGAGATCTCCTTTTAATAAAGAGATTGCAAATGCTGCTCACGCTTGCTACTCCTGGGAGAGACTGTGTGCATTTACAAGGGGAGTAGTGAAGCCAGGGAGCCACTGGGACAGTTATTTAATTCATTTACAATCTTTATATACCGCTCCACATCCAAAGATTTTGGAGCAGCGAACAACAGATAGGATAAAAGAATAAAAACACCACATTAAAATAATTACTATTAAAAAAACAAAACAGAGTTCTGATAAAACCAAGTCCGGTCACTCAAGGAAGCCTTCCTGAAATAATGTTTTCAGGAGGCACCGAAACAAATGTGACATTGGTGCCTGCCTGACCTCCAAGGGCAGGGAATTCCATAGGAAGGGGGACACAACATTAAAGGCTTTTCTCCCGGTGGACTACAATTGGGCCATATGTCTATGTGGAACCACCCAGGAGCATGACCCCAATGACCTGTGACCAGGCAGGTTGGTAAGGAAGGAGGTGCTCTCTCAGGTATCCTGGTCCCAAGTTATTTAGGGCTTTTACATTAGTACTAGAACCTTAAATCTTGCCCTGTAGCGAATTGGCAGCCAGCGTGGTTTCCTCAGCAAAAGATCTCTCTCTCTCCCTCTCTCTTTCTGGGTGGTGTGGCTAGCATTCGAGACTGGTGACCATCTCCACAAAGCAACAACCAGAATGGCAGGTGCATCTATTTTTTTCTTCACTGAGCCCAGTGCAAATGAAAAGCGAGTTGAAAGGAGATGACTACCAGTCGCTGGGGGGGGGGGGGGCGGGCGGGCGGGCAGGGGAGGGCAGTATCCTCTGGCTGGCCAGTCTTACAGAATACACCAGTTAGAGCTTTTGGATGATCTTTATTCGCTATTATATGTATTATATAAATTATATGGAACCTTAATGTACAGAGGCAGTATCTAGGGGTCCCCAATGTGGTGTCTGTCTACGGGCACCTCCAATGGCCCCCACAAAGCTCTCCACTCCCTGACCTCTTCAGAAAACAGTTTTAATAAAACAACTTGGAAACCGTCAGATTGAGCTTCTTTCTCTGCCTTTCTAGCCTCTTGCCTTGCTCTTCCTCTACCTCCTTGCCCTGCTGCTTGACTAGCCAGGCCCACGGCAGCCATTATGCAGCTAGCGACATCCTCTGTGGGAGTCATTTTGTGGTGCTGCCCACACCAATTTCTCAAATTCCCCAATGCGCCCACAGATCCATAAAGGTTGGGGAGACTGCAGTATACTTTTTGAATGCCAGAATATGGTGATTCTGGCACGCATGCGCCCATTCCCAGACTGAGTCATTCTGGTGTGCACATGTGTTGTGTTGTGCTGCGCTGCCCTCCCCCTCCCCTGTTGCTGAAGAAACCTGAACCATGAATACCACACAGGGTATGGTAGGCAGTGATCCAGTCATCCCGGCCACTGCCGGCTATGACTATACCATTCAGGTCTGGTAGGCCCACAGTGGGATGCGCACCCGAACAGTCCAGCACCAAGATTCTCAGGTCAATGCTCTAGAGATCACCCTGGACCAGACCATGATAGCCGCTGCAGGCTACCAACACATTTGAATGTACAACTTCAACTGCAATAACCCCAACCCTGTTATCAACTACGATGGTGTGAGCAAAATCGTCATCTCCGTCGGCCAATGGATGTACACCGGGGGCGAAGACTGCATAGCCTGCATCTAGGACCTCAGGTCACGAAACCTTCAATGCCAGCGCATTTTCCAAGTGAATGCACCCATCAACTGCATTTGCCTACATCCCAACCAGGCAGAACCTATAGTTGGGGATCAGAGTGGGGCCATTCACATCTGGGACCTGAAGACAGACTACAAGGAGCAGCTCATTCCAGAGCCAGAAGTCTCCATCAACCCTGCGCACATAGATCCAGATGCCAGCTACATGGCTGCAGTCAACAGTTTGGGCAACCGTTATGTGTGGAATCTGACAGGTGGCATTGGAGAGGAGGTGACCCTGCTCATCCCCAAGACCGAGATTCCTGCACACAACCGCTACATTCTCCAGTACCCGAATACCAAGAGAAAAACGACAGGGATTAATGCAAATATGAAATGCGCTTGATCTCATAGTGTAGAGACAGCTGTGATAATAAATAAGTTGGTTTGGTAGCGAATTTAGAATTTTTGAAAGAAAAAATGATGTATGAATACGCAAATTATGTGATTAATCAGCTAAGATTTCTTTAATGGAGTGACAGTTCTATGAAGCATTTAAATAGATAGTAAAGCTGGAGAATAGACTCAGACATGTACTATTTAGGCATTAATTCAATAAATATGAATGATCTGGATTTCCTAAATCTTTGAGGTGGTTGGTTGGTTATGCTTTTGGGCAGAGGATCCAATTATAAGTCTTCTTGGTCTTTTCTGCCTTGATGATTCTGTAACCAAAGCCAGGAATGTACTTGTCGCTGGTAACTTGACTTCACACCACAAAATGATGATTACCTGTGTGGGCACGATGTACATTCTACTGCAAATATAATGGGCCAGGATGTGAGAAGCAAATTCTATGGGTTAACTTACTTTATAGTGAGTGGTTCAAGTTGTTAGTTAGGGCACTGCAAATGATGTGCAGTCTTACCTTCAGTTTTGTAATGAATGGCTTTCTTTCAAACAGCATTGTGTGTGCCTGTGATTCTGCCAAGAAAGGAAGGAAGAAAGGAAGAAAGAAAGTGTGCCGAATGTGATATTAGGGCAAAATTAAGCTTCCTGTGTTTATGTGCTTTCATATATTTTTATTTTGTAAATGCCCAGAGAGTTTCAGCTATTGGATGGTATAGAAATGTAATAGATAAGCCACACACATACCCATTTCAAGGAAGTCTGGATGCCAGACATTGGCCCCCTTTTTTATGCTCCACCGAACCTGTGAGGGTGAGGAAGCTTCAGCTGAGAGTGAGTGTTTGCCCTAAGAACACCCATACATTTTGTGGAGTTCCGTAGGGATCTGAGCCCAACTTTGCGCAGCCACTGCACCTACCTGGCTTCTAGCCTTACCTGGATGCCAAGATATGTTGATGGTATGTGGGCATTGTCTGCTAAAATATGAGGAGCCAGAGGGGGTTGCTAAATAAAATTCCAAGTGTGTCTCAGGTAGCACCTCACTGTGACCAGCAAAGCCAGAAGGAATAATACAGAACAAGAGCAATTATGCAGACTTACTCAAATGGCATCATTTTATATGGATCACGTAATCCAGCTTTTCATGAAGAATTTGGATACCCCAAGTGCAACATTGAAATTGTGTGTTTGAGTGTGTAGTGTACACTAGGGATGTGCGCTGCCGAAAAATATCATATCGTATCATTATCGGAATTTCCAATAATAAATTTTTTCAAATCCGATATTATCAGATGTTTTTGTATTGTATTGTTTTGGATTTCCGATAATTAATCGGAAATCCGATTATTATCGTATGATGCCATTTTTGCCATACGCTTGCATTGAAGAACTTAATAAATGGGTGTAACTTTTTATTTTAAAAGATAGAGACATGAAACTTTTTGGACTTTGCAGATGGGATGTTGCTAGTCCTGGCTCCTCAAGTTTCATGTCTCTATCTTTTAAAATAAAAAAGTTATGGGGGGTCCCCCAAAAGCCCCCCCCGCCCCCCCCCCCCCCGTAACAGTGTTATTTTAAAAGTTTGAAACTTGATATTCGGTCACAGTGCAGACTGGTTGTTGATAGTCATGTGTGCAAAATATCAGAACAATCTCTCCACCCCTGTATTTTATATGAATATTTGAAAGATTGTGCAACTTTTGACAGCTCTGAATGCACGTGGCTTTAGCTGTCAAAAGTTGCACAAGCTTTCAAAAATTCATATAAAATACAGGGGTGGAGGGATTGTTCTGAAATTTAACACACATGACTAGCCAGATTCCATAAGCACTGTGGGCCAATTTCAAGTCTCAAACTTATAAAATACAGAAGTTATAGGTGTATTTAAATGGTGGTCCGATATTCCGATAAAATCCGATATTATTGGACCAAAAAATTATCAGATCTGATAATTTCGGAGGGGTTTTGTATTGTATCGTTATCGTTAATCGGATGTCTGATAAAGCCATTATCGTATTGTTATCGGACTTCGGAACGATACGATACACATCCCTAGTGTGCACAGACCTGCCTATGACTTTGAAAGTTGCACAGTTTTTGAGTGCAGTCTCAAAATGGCTACTCTCCGCAAAGAGAGAGGTGGAATACCACTGAGCACCAGCACTCAGTCTCCATGTGTGGTAATAGACATGGTGAATAGGGCTTATGTGTGGAGAGCAGAGGGTGAGTGACCACTCTTTGTTTGAGTCAGTTGCATTTTTTTACCCAGTTTTACACCTCCACTGGGTGGAGTCATAGACCTGTCTTAAATAAACAGCCGGATCATGTGGTAAAGCTTTTCTGGGATTGTACCGCTTCAGGTTGCACATAAAAAATATAGGTTGGGGACATGGCTGGGCAGAAACATTCTTCCTAACATGCCAGGTTCCAGATCAATCAACCCACAATCAGCCTTGAAGTGTGCAATCCAGGAGATGCTTCAGCACATGATTCTGGCAACGGTACATAACTTTACTTTAGTAGAGGTGCTGTGCTAAGCCCTTTGCAACACCGACTTGCAAATTGCTACTTAACAGGTTAGCAAATTTTGTTTTGCAAAACAACACATTTCTGGGGGCCATCATTGCTTCCCTGTTTTGTAATCCAAAAAGAAAGAAGACGACGAAGAAGAAGAAGATTGAAACGTAGCATGTGGATGACAGTGAAAAAGTCAGTGAAAAATAAAACTCCAGTGGGGCCAGGATGTTTCCATGTGGTTTGTGATGTGTTTAATGTTACAAGAATCTCTCTGAAGTCTGCTTAGGACTTTCACAAGCTTGGGCTGCCTCCATATGTTCAGGTTTTCACTTAACTTTTATTAGCTGTTGCTGTAAGCCTGCTCAATATGGGACCTACCAAGCCACCGCAGTCCACTGGGCATGTATGGTAGCCAGCCAGGTATATGAACATCTCCCCTCCCCATTCTTGCAGTCCCAGGCAGGCTGCAAAAACAGAAGGCTTTCTGAAACCCGTGTGGGCCATCCTGCATGGCTGATGGCTTGGTGCGGCACAAGTTGTGCAAGCCCAATGCAGTGCCGTTCCATTTGGCTGAACAGTCAAAAACATGCATTAGGAATTGCAGGATGAACCATGACTGCCACCATTTCATGGCCTATGCAGCGTCATGCTTCTCCATACGTCGGCAAGACTCATTTGGCATGGTGAATAGAGCCTTTGGAACGCTTGAATTAGTTTTGTATAAGCAGTTGTACTCTGGTTGTTATGATACCCAGGAATAATTAATGATTGATTTAGTAATTAAGGTGTAGCAACCCTCTGAAAGTGAACCTGCTTATCAAAGCTTTGAGTCTGGTATTAACTGAGTAGGAAGCCATGTGCAAGCAGCCGAAGCTAAAATGACCAGGTTTACTTCCACCCAATCTCAAGGCGGTCTGTTTGTGTGTACTTTGTAGGAGGTCTAGGTTTTTTCCAGTGAATGTGTCTGAGTATGTGTCGAATACTTTTTCTAGCCACAGAGCTATCACAGCTTGTCCTCATACACTGGGGATTAAGGAACAAGCTTTCCAGTATGGATGACTTAGCTTTTTCGGAGGTATTGTCCTCTCTGCCCTGGCGCCCTTCTTTTTAAAATTAGAAATTAGTCACTGGTTGTTACTCATACAGGGGACACTGGGAAGCAATGAGCAAAGGAAAGCTCTTGCTCATTATGAAACTCTGCTCTGAGAATAGAGATGGCCTGATACAAAATTAAATCACATGTCTATTCTTATTATATATTTTATTCTCATTTTATTTTTATTATATTTATCACATTTTACCTGCTTCAGTGGCATCCAAAATGCCATCCCTGTACTTTCTAGGTGAATGGGCATAATGCTGTCTGTATAAAGGAAGATACTCGAGACAGGTTTCCTTGGCCTGGGGAAAAGTAGGTTTTGAAGATGGTAAGCTTGCTCTGGCATTGGAAGAAGCGTGCAAGTTAAACAAACAGTGAATAATGTGTCAGAATTTGGTAGGATCCTTCGAAAATGAAATCATGTCACAGCCCAGTCTTTGGTTCTGGCGTGGTGCAAGTGACCAAGAGCCAGATAGGAAATCCACAATTGAAAGCTCACTTCTACCATGAACACACAAAGTGGCCTTAGCCACACCCACAGTATTCCCAGGCTGAAAGTTTTTCCAGTCTCCTCCTAACCATGATTAAGAGCGCCCTTTGGGGCTTGCATACTCCCTTCCTTCTTGCTCTGGCCCTTGAACGCCTTGCATGTCCTGCTTGATTCCCCTTCCCATTTCAATCCGAACTATAGTTACTGTTACACTGGCACCTGGTTAAACATGAATTGCAGTTAACTTGAGTTTGCAACCCACTTCCCACAAGTCTGTTTGCAGTAACAGCGCCTTCTTGGGCCCATAGCAGCTTGTGAGACATAGGATATTTTAAAGCAGGAAACTGGTGTGTTCTCCTGATCTAGACTGGGGAAAGGTCCTGGATCAGGGTCCCACGGCTGCTTTTTCTTCCAACATAAAAGTGGCCAGTTTTAACCACACTTTTAAAAACATAACTTTTGCTTTGGCTCACAAATTAAGAGATCAGGAAATGTTATGTCTCCACCAAGCCGCCTCCCCTCATTTGGAAGCAAACTAGCCGTTGGACCCGGATCCGGAACGTGGTTGAATCCAAAGCTATGCAAATGGATTTCCCCTTGCTTGCTTTCCTCCCCGCTGCAACCCCCACGTGTCCCCATTTGCTCCAGCAGGTCCCAGATTTGTAGTGCATACAGGGGGATGCAGAGAGAGTGGGTATCCATTCTGCTGGAGATGACCAGCATTGGATCCAACCTGGGGCTGGTGCATAGCAGTTTAAAACAATAAAAGTTAAAGCAATAAAAAATAAGAGAATTAAAACAGTAAAACAGCAGGACATTAAGATAACTAGAACTAGAACATTTAGACCACACCATGACAGTTACGTTGGGTTAAACAGTACTGTAGATATACTAACTATTACTATTGCATGTAATTCAGTTTACACCTAATTATGTTGATAAATGCTTAGCAGGATTAATACATGGGGAAAATGTGGTCTTTATGGATCAGTGAATTGGAAAGGTTGTCCTGGCTTAAGATTCTCTGACCTTCCTTCTGTGAGCCTAAAATAAAATTGTTCAGTGTTGGAGCTGCTTCTTTTGAGGGTTGCTGAAGTTACTTTAAAGTCTCTGAAGGAGTTAAATGCTAATGCAATGACTATAAGTATGGGGCAGTCTGGAGTGAGGGGAAGCTGCAGTTGTAACAAGGCATTTTTGGAATTTGCCCTGTCAGTTGGTAATATTTCACTAATTGAAGTAACCCTTTGTTTTGAACAGGCTGACAAGGTTTCATCTGGCATTTTGGCTGGTGGACTAACTGAGGTATGTTAGTTCTTCAAGCAAATATGTCCCATTTGCCAAATTTAGAAAAATCTGCTGAGAGCCGTGCTTTAAACTTGTGGGGCTGGGGTGGAGGAGGGGGAGAAATAATCCCCTCTTTGAATCCTTGTGGTTTCTCTGGTGCTGTGGGTTGCATGCTACATTAAAAAAAACGTTGCTTTTCCTCAAAGTGAAATGAACCTATCAAAGAATCCCCCCCTCCCCCCGGTCTTGTTTGTGACTGAGAGGTAGGAGTTTGGTTTTGATGGAAAAACCCATAGGTCAGGCATGTTTAACCATGGAGGACGCACACTGAATCATGATGCGGGCAGGCAACGTGATGAATTCACATGTTGTTTGTTTATTTATTCATTTGATTTCTGCCCTGCCATTCTAGCAAGAAAAATGGCACTCAAGGTGACTTACAGCCGTCGATAAAGATTTAAACAATCATAAAATAAATGAATCAAAACTTGATTAAGAACTAAATAGTAACAGAATAAAAACAATGTCCAACCCAACTGAACCATTTACATTGCAAAGGCCCTGCTTTAATTTTTTAAAAAAGTCTTTGCCTGCCAGCGGAAGGGCAGCAGAGATGAAGCGAACCTCGTCTACCTCAGCAGGGAGTTTTACAGCCTTGGAGTGGTCACAGAGAAGGCCCTCCTAAAGAAGGAAGGGAGAGTAGGACAGATCAGGGCAGGATCTACACTACTGCTTTAAAACGGTTTATAATAGTAGTGACAACTGTTGGGGCCCAGGACACGCTCCATGTTCAGTTTTCAAACTGTTTTCAAAGTGTTGTATCCTGCTTGGTGTAGATCTGGCCAAGACCAGGAGTGAGGAACCTCTGGCATCTTGCCCGCCTCTCCGCCCCACCCACATTGCTTCCCCCCCACCCCCCTGTCCAGTTCGGAGAGGACAAGAAGATTCCTCTCCCTGCCTTGGTAGCCTCCAGACTGAGGGGGAGGAAGCTCGGGGAGATGACTGGGTCCAAGGATGGGCCCATGGAGGGAGCGCAAGCCTCTGTAAGCTGGATAGGTGACTTCTGTGAGCCATGTTAGGCCCACAGGCCGGAGGTTGACCACCCATGCCTAGAGCCCAAGCCTCTATGATCCTGGTAGACCGCTGATTTTGAATAAGGCCTATATATTGAACTGAGCATATGCTGAAGAGCCAATAATACTATGTTGGCCTTCTGACACACTCCCATATGTGTGGAGACAAGGCAAAGGGTTCAAGCTCAGGATTGGATGCCATAATAAACCAGCGACCCTGGTTTTTTTTTGTGTTGTTTTTGTTTTGTTTTTATTGCAGCAGGAGCACATTCATTTGCTCCTATTTCATTTCACAGTTAACAAACTGTGGTTGGTTGGTCATTGTGTCCTTTAAAAATAACCTGGTTTAAAATTATATCTGGAGACAATGCAAACAAACACATTAAAGTCTACATTTATAATCTCTTAAAACTGAAGCCATAATCTCTTCAACCAAAGCCACAATACAACTCTGAGTTAAGTGCACTTAAGCCTATTGACTCCTGTAGGCTTAGGCACATATAATTTTGCTGGGTAGTGGCCATTGCATTAAAACCTTCTTTTCTATTTAAAAGATTAAACCAGGGGCAAAAATGAATGATTTTAAAAATAAAATTATGACACTGTGGCCCAGTTCAAATATAATGATCTCAGCTTAACCCTTTATGGTTTATTGAACCAAAAATGATGAATCCACATGCCTGCACAACCCCTCTACACCACTCCCATTCCCCCGTTGCACACCCAACTTCAGTGAAGCTATCATGGCTTGTTAAACCGTTTCCCATGACACTTGAACTTGAAAACTTTGGTTTGACTGCTGCTTAGATACAAAGGTTTCAAATCAGCATCTGGTCTTGATGCAAAAATGAGTTGATGCCTCTTGATGCAAAATATTTCTTTTCATCCATATTGTCAGACTGGCCTTATTATAGAGTGGGTTGAGTGACTACAACAAATACTGCAGGCTATGCTCCTGTGGGGCCTTCATCCCATGCGGTTGCTGAGGCCTCTTTCCAGACTCTGAGAAGGGGAGGGACCATGCTCCAGCCAATCAGGAACTGACCCGTTTCCATGTCCTGCACTAGCGGAGCAGAGTCTTTTCCCTTCCCAGAGCAGTGGGAGAGGCCTCATTCAGTGCAATCTGATGCCTGTCTACTCAGAAGTAAGTCACACTGTGTTCAGTGGCTCTTACTTTCAGGGACGTGTGCCTTGAATTGTGGCCACATTTAACTGAAGAGCAGTAGGCAGGGTGGGGGAGCAGCTAGGTCAGTTCTAACATGGGGGTGGGGGGGGGTGGGGGAGTCTGTATGCACCAGATTGGGGAAGGTTGCACTAAACCACACAGCTTTCATATGACTGCCCATAAAGATGGCTGTTATGGGGAAAGCTTTCACACCCCAAGGTAGTTTGATTGTCCATCTCATTCTGCCAAGGCATAACAAGGGGTTTATAACATGTAAAGTGCAGATTTGTGATGAAATTGTTCCGTAGCCACCATAGGGTGGGAAAAAGAGGAGGAAATTGTGAATGAGGAACCGTAGATTTTTCATAGACCACTTAGGGCACAATCCTATGCATGTTTAGGCAGAAAAAAAGGCCTACAAGCCCCAGCATTCCCCAACCAGCTCTCTAACTGGTGTCTGAATGGACTTGGTCCCTGGTCTTTCTGCTAATCAGCAAAAGAGCAAGGATTCTACAAGATGCTGTATTGGATTACATTTTCCATTAGTGCATTGAGGTCTTATAGTCCAATGTGATTGCCATGCCTAAAGTCCTGCACATTCGTATAGCTGGCAGGACAGAAATTGCTGGCGAGTACCAGTGAAGCTGCAGGGAGATTTAAATGTGACATTGGGTAGGTGGTGGAAAAACAAAACAAGCAAAGCAAAACAACACCTGAACTATGTGGCATTCCATGTGCCTGGTTTCAGGTTTAAACTGGGACCTTACCTGTTGCGTTGGCTGCCCAGACCATAAATCCCAGGTGTGCACATACAGGCACATACAGGCAAGAAGTTGGCTGTGTGGGGTGTTGCTTGGGCAAGTTCTCTTTCTTTACTTTTCTTTTTAACTCAGCCAGTGTCATCCTTAAAGCAAACTTTGTTATCAGTGTTCTGCGCTCAATTGCCTGGGACCAGATTTGATTTAATCTGGGGAAACGGCTGCATTCCTTGCTTGAGGAAAGACGTGTGTTTGACCAAACCACAAATCAGGAGGATTTATTTGTGAGAACCAGGCAGTGTGCCGCTATCTCTCTGGCGCCACATTTTTGTGAAATCAATGGTGGGATGTGTTGGAAGAGGCATGATCCCAGCTCCAGAGAGTTTGTAATCCATGTTAGCTGGACAAAGGGCTAGGGACTGAAATGGCCAAGGGAGATTGACAATGGTTGGGAGTGGATGAATGACATGAGAATTTGGTGGCAGTGGAGGAGCACTTAGAATCATAGACTCATAGAATAGTAGAGTTGGAAGGGGCCTATAAGGCCATCGAGTTATAATATGCACTCCGTTTCAAGTGGGGCAATCATGTAGAATCATAGAATCATAGAATAGTAGAGTTGGAAGGAGCTTATAAGGCCATCGAGTCCAACCCCCTGCTCAATGCAGGAATCCACCTTAAAGCATCCCTGACAGATGGTTGTCCAGCTGCCTCCTGAAGGCCTCTAGTGTGGGAGAGCCCACCATCTCCCTAGGTCATTGGTTCCATTGTCATCTTACTCTAACAGTCAGGAAGTTTTTCCTGATGTCCAGCCGGAATCTGGCTTCTTGTAACTTGAGCCCATTATTCCATGTCTGGCATTCTGGGTTGATCGAGAAGAATGAGATGGTGGTTCAAGACTGACTCTGATAAAGAAATGTGTCTTAAGGAGAGGCTTCATCTAACCAAGAGCCTTTCTACACAAGGCTTTTATTCTGTGTTTGTTGACTCATCATGGTAATTTGCGGGTCCTCCAGGGCTTCTCCTGTGCTTTGCAACCATTATTGCGGGGGGTTCCCCCCTAATGAGCAAAGACTGGCATTATTTCAAAATGGTGGAATGAGAATTCCGCTATAGCACAGCACTATCTAGTCTTTGTATAATGAAACATATAGAAAGGCAGAGAACCCCCCCCCCCCCATGGAAAAACAGTATGTATAAAAGAGCCAAACTTATTCGTGCAAAGTATCTGCAAGCTTAGGCTGACCATCTGAAAAGGAGGACAGGGCTCATATAACTTTAACAATTGTAGAGAAAAGGGAATTTCAGCAGGTGTCATTTGTATGCAATTAGTTCCTGGTGAAATCCCCTCTTCATCACAACTGTTAAAGGTGCAGGCAATATACTAGAGTGACTATATACAAAAGAAGGCAGGGCTCTGCAACTTTAACTGTTGTGATGAAGAGGGAATATCACCAGGAACTAATTGCATACAAATGACACTGGCTGAAATTCCCTTTTCTCTACAACTGTTAAAGTTATATGAGCCCTGTCCTCCTTTTCAGATGGTCATCCCTTGGTAAAGGTGTGAGATAAAAGCCTCATATAGAAATGCCCCAGGTCTCTGTTATAAATGCCAGATCAGCTTGCTCATCCAAGATTGAGTCCTGTATGGCCATCTTCTTAATATTAAGTGATCTGGGATTAACCAATTTAGTGGTAGCACCTTCAAACTCAAGGGAGAGTGAGCATTATCACCAAACTCCCCAGTATTGCAAGAAGGACCAGAAGGCAACAGATGGATGAGGAGGTCTATCCATTGTCTTTAACATTGCTTCCGATGCCCCCATGCAAGTGATTGCAATGCAGCCAGCCTATGTTTGGGGTCAGCCAGCCAGTGGGTGTATTTTGTATTTCATTTTAATTTAATTTCATTATTACATTCCTCTACTGCCCCAGAGCTGAAACTCTCTGGGCAGTTCACAAACATATTGTATTGCCAACCCTTTTAACGAAGACTTCTTGAACAGAGCGATTTATCACTATTCAACTCTCCAGAGAGTTTAGGTTTTTCCAAATGACAAAGAAGAGAATAAATTGCCTTTGATCCGATAGGGTGGGGTTAGCTTCCGACAGCAGCGTTTTATGGAAGGTTAACCTTGAAGACCCCAGGGGGTAAAAAGCTTTAACAAGCATGTAAAAAGCATTTTTAGCAATGTTTTTTCCCCCCCTGGTAAGGAAGATGTGCTCAAAGAATTGCGAAGACATAATTGGTTTTGAAATGGGGCAAAGATTTGTAGAAGCTTTTAAGGTCATATAGGGAGGGAAGTAAAATCTGTTCTCATAGCCGTTTGAGCAAAGCTACTGATGTTAATTCAGAGTGGCTACAGAAGTGATGGTATCGTGAGCGGAAACGAACTACAAGTGCCTCTTATCCAGGCCTGGCCCAAGGCAGGTGGCGGCTTGAAGCGGGGGACCCACCGTCCCCTCTGCTCTCCCTCCCGATCTGCGTGCCTGCTTGCCTGCTGCCATCTACCTTACTTTTCCTGATGCGGATCCATGCCCCTGCCTTGCCAGTGCAATGCCCTTCAGGTGTTTCTGTCTTCAGGAGCCAGGTGGCACCTGCACATCTGGCAAGGTATTGTGAGAGATCCTGAAACTTCTTTACAGGCAGCGGAAACACCTTACAAGCAGCACACTGATGAGACGGGCATGCACCCTTATCTGGACAGAGATAGCCTGGCTACAGTTATCCACACTCTGATACCCTCTTGTCTGGAGTACTGCAATGTATTATATGTGGGGCTGCCTTTGAAAATGGTCCGGAAACTTCAGCTGGTACAAAACAGGGCAGCACGTTTGCTAACAGAGACTGGCCAACGAGACCACATCATGCCAGTCCTCTTCCAGCTTCACTGGCTGCTAGTCCAGGTCTGGGCCCGATTCAAAGTGCTAGTATTAATGTTCAAAGCCCTAAACGGCTTGGGGCCAGGTTATCTGAAGGAATGCCTTGTTCTATACGTGCTTGTCTGGACCCTAAGATCATCTTCAGGGGGTCCTTCTCCATGAGCCCCTGCCAAAGGAAGGGGAGGGCCTTCTCTGCTTTGGCACCCCGGCTGTGGAATGAACTCCCTAGAGAGTTTCGCCTGGCACCTACGTTATACTCTTTTCGACTCCAGGTGAAGGCCTTTTTATTCTCCCAGTACTTTAACACTTTATTTTCTTAGTCTTTTAATTTTGCTGTTTTATATCTGTATTTCAAATCTGTACTTTAAAATTGTATAGATCTCTGCATTGCTGCTCGGTTTTACCCTGGTTGCGCTTTTATATTTTGTTTTTATATCGTGTTTGATACTGTTGTTTGTCTTATATTTTAATTTGTGTCTGATAGTTTTAACTTTTGTGAACCGCCCAGAAAGCTTTGGCAATTGGGCGGTATAGAAATGCAATAAACAAATAAACAAACAAATAAATTAAATGAAGCAAGCAAGCAAATAAAGCATATGTGTGCCAGGAAAAGTAAGCTGGCTAGCAGCCAGCTGGGTTGGGAGGTGCATGGGCGGGAGGTTCACGGGCAAGCGAGCGGGTGTGTCTTGGTCCTGCCAGCTGCCTGCATGGCCGACCATGCAAGTGGCCAGCAGGACCAAGAAGCGGCAGAGCATTTGGAGGGGGAGAGCGCTGCTCTTCCCGTACTCCGCCACCTGCTGTGCCCGCTTCCTCCAACTTCACCTCCTGGGCTTCCACAACACTGTTTTCTCTGAAATACATTTTTGTGGGGTTTCCCCCCCTCCCAAACAATAGAAAGAGGCTGTAGCTCACTTTTAGAGCACCTGCTTTGCATGCAGAAGGTCCCAGGTTCAATCTCCGGCCCTCTCCTGGTAGGACCAGGAAAGAATCGTGCCTGAAACCCTGGAGAACCACTGTCAGTGTTGACAATACTTGGGCTAGATAGACCAATGGCCTGATAAGGCAGCTTCCTATGTTCCGATAATATTGTGCACGTTCCTCAGGCAGGGGACAAGCAAAAGCTGTATTATGAATGAGCCTGTGTTTGTTTTGCCACATGTACATTTCTTGGGACTCTGCTGCTCATCATGGCAAAATAAAGATATTTGTCAACTCTATATCTGGCAGCATGTACGGGTGGTGGACGTGTTTCCCCTGTATATCCATTTGTACCTAAATCGATAAAAAATATCCCATTTGAAGCATCCTGAGAATTGTCACAAGGGGAGAATGTTTCATTTCCCGCCTAACTCACTCTTGTTTCACAGGAAAGTGCTGGCTTTCTCTCCCGCATCCTGATCGTAACAGGAGAGCTGGGGAGAGACAGCACATTCTGTATCGAGATGCTCTGTGCTGATGGGTTTCAGATGCCAAATCCTGAAAGTCAATCAGAATTTAAAATCTATTTCTTTGCTTGGTCATTTGTGGCAGATAAGAATCATGGGTCATAAACAACTAGCATAGGCACTTTAATCTCACTGACCAACTCTTCCCTTTTGGCTAGGATCAAGTTGAGTATGTCTCGATCCCCATGGTTCATTCCCTACCTTAAGAGCATAAGAAGAGCCCTGCTGTATCAGGCCAAGGGCCCACTAGTCCAGCATTCTGTTCACACAATGTCCAACCAGCTGTTGACCAGGGACCCACAAGCAGGTGCAACAGCACCCTCCCTTCCATGTTCCCCAGCAACTGGTATATATAGGCTTTTAATGCCTCTGATACTGGAGGTAACACATAGCCATCAGGACTAGTAGCCATTGATAGCTTCCTCCTCCAGGAAAATATCCAAGCCATTTTTAAGCCATCCAAATTGGTGGCCATCACTACATCTTGTGGTAGTCAATTCCATAGTTCAACTATGTGCTGTGTGAAGAAGTATTTCCTTTTATTTGTCCTGAACCTCCCACCAATCAGCTTCATGGGATGACCCCGGGTTCTAGTATTATGGGAGAGGGAGAAAATGTCTCCCTTTCCATATTCTCCACACTGTGCATAATTTTGTACACCTCTGTCATGTCTCCTCCCCTTTTTCCCAAGCCAAACCATCCCAGCTGTTGTAACCTTCCCTCATAGGGGAATTGCTCCAGCCCCTTGATCATTTTAGTCACCCTTTTCTGCACTGAAAGAGGAGGTTGTCAACAAGGCATGTCAAAAAGTTGTTTTGAGATTCCATATTTAGTGCCATTTGTCTCCTAGAAAATATCAGTGTAAAGTCCCCCATTATTACTAATACTTGCTTCCCTGTAACATTTGGAAATTGTGTCAGGAAAACACCATCAACATCCTCACCTTGAGTCGGTGGGTCTGTAGTAGACTCTGACCACAATGTTACTCCAATTAATTTCTCCAATTATTTTAATTGAGATGTTCTCCACTGGGCTACCTTGCTCACTTTCTTGAATTTCTGTGCAGTTGCACACATTTTTTGACATGTAACGCTACTCTCCCTCCCTTACTGTTCCATTTATTCTTTTTGAACAAGTAATATCTTTCAATTGCTACATTCCAGTTATGGGAGTGATCCCACCAACTCTCATTTATACCTATCAAGTCACATTCGTCTTCCTGTGATAGGAGTTCAACCTCATTTATTTCCCATACTCTGCACATTAGAGCATCGAATTGCAAGCCTATGTTTTCTGCTCCAATGTCTCTCTTGCTGATTCTTTGTGGTGTTTGCTAGGCACCCAGTTTCCTACCTTTAGTATTTACATTTGAATTCACCCTTTGGGCCATAAAAAAAATCTCAAAGTTTGGGATGAATTTAATTTAAGATTGGAAAAATGGGAAACTGTGAGAAACCGAAACTGACCAGATCCGTCCATTCCTAGCTGCTATGGCATTGCTGCTGTTTTGCTACTACTTTACCTCTTGGGTTACAGCCCAGATAATAATTGCACATTTTACGTGTATCTCCTACCACCTTAAATGTTTTAGCTATACTTTCAAATCACACTTCCCCTTTTGGCCCGTTATCAAAATGTGTAATCACTTCAAGTAATCTTTCTGATCTTGGAGGAGTGCCAAGTGTTGTGGAAAATCCAACATGGCATTTCCACTTGTGAAGCAATGATTGAATAGCTACCATTGGATGATGATACTGGAAATCCCGGAGGTAGCTTATCATGGCATTGTTGTGGGAAGCTTGTGCTTGTTTTGGCAATAATGACTTATGCCAATTACTAAAGTCCTTCATTGTTTAAACACTCTCAAATCTTAACAAGCCCACTTTGAAGCAACTTGGGTACCATTTTGCTCTTCCATTATTATGTCACCTGCAACATTAGACAGCCATACATTATAGTCTCAATTAGTCACTTAGAACAGGTTTTCACTTGATACAAAAAGCACTGAGAGAGATAGGGGTGGTGGAGATAAGAAGTGAAATACCTAGTGGGAATAAGATTGAAACAGGATGTATGCAATGAAAAATTCAAATTGAATACTGAATATAGGAAATGCTAAAACCCAATATATGCAGCATGATACACTTCTTCAAGGGAATGGCTGGGATAATGTGGGAGAGGTAAGTTGAATGCTTTGAAATCATTTCCAGTTCAGTCAAGAGCACTTGAAAGTGCTTCACGTTGACTGCATAATGGACTAAAATGGCAAACAATTGTTTCCATTTCTGTATATGAAATTCTGCATGGCTGACTTGCAAGGGTATGTAACCAAACACAAATTTTCAGGTTTAGCAGTTATATTTTCAGCTGTGAGTCACGAAACGATGCATATGCGGTGCATGAATTAGCTTGAAATGCAGCAGGCACAAGTGAACGACAGAATCTATATGAAAGTAGATTATTTGGTTGTTTGTTTTTTAAATGAAAACTTGGGCATAGATGAAGTTGCCTGTAGATTGTGCTTTGATGGGGCAAGTGCCATGCAGTGATGTGGGTTTTCTGGAATATACTGAGTTGGAAAACTTTTCAGAAAAGTTTCTGGAATTTTTTTTCTATGCACATTAGGGTCAATTCCCTTATGCGAATTAGGGTAATTTGCATCCAAAAATATTATTTGCATTAGAAAACTTTCTGATGCCCTAGAGTGTGATGGGATTTAGCATGTTTTAAAAAGCACCCCATGTTAATTTTTTGTCCCAATAAACAAGTATTTGACCTGAAAGATTTGAGGGGGAAAACTAAAGCACACCTAATGTGATTTAAATGTTGTATTATATTTGGGGTACTTGTAAAAATGTAAAGAAATAGCATGTATTTTCTTTGCATTGCTTAAATTTAAGAAAAAAATAAAAGGTACTGAAATCTGTAGACATACTAATAAATTTTAGCAACCCAAAGAACTGTGCATGATATGCTGACAGTTGTTCATCTAGTCCAACAAAGTTCAACTCTCTTCTAATTCACACTGAGACATATATGTATTTCAAAGCCGTGTGTATATTCTCTCAGGATACATTAATTACAACTTTGAACCCTCCAAGCTTGCCAAATATTGCATTTGCAGTTGGCATGCATTCGTTGTTACTAACAAACTTATGAAATGAAACTTTTTCCACCCCACATCGCTGGCACCACGTCCTCTTAGGAAAGAAGAATATGTAAACAGGTTGCTTACAGAACCCGTATGTAACAGAATGTGGGATTAATGAACTTCTTCCAAGAAGATATAACTAGCAGAAGGAACTGGGTCTGTTTTTTATAACAAGAGCATGTAATAGACTTACTTGAATTGGCCTCAATCCATACAAAACGTCCTGGGCATGGTGTTGTGGGTGTACAGGCCTGAGCTCTCTCTGTGTAAGACTGTATACACTTGGGACTGTGTATGCATTGGCTCTGAGGCTGTTATGTGTAGTTCCATTTTCCTCCTCTCCCCAGCGGAGGTGAAATTACTTAAAATAAAATTATTGACATGTTAAGAGGGAAGGACTCAGTCGTTCATGCTGCCTTGGAGCTGATGTACAAGATGCATTTATGCTTTGCCTCATTGTGAAATTAAATACAGATAGATGTCTTGGAAAAAGGACATGTTTCAATGATTAGGTTAGTAGACTGGAAAGTAAAATGTATAGTTTCTTTTGCAGTCATTGGCTGTCCTTCAGTTTGACCTTAAGAACGCTATTTGGCTCCGTCGTGCTGAGATTTCCCTCAAACTCTGTTTCTGGTCTGTATCTACATTAAAGTGTTCCAATCAAGACTGACATTTATGGCGTCCAGCCATATTTCAGTGGGCTGTCCTGGTGTTGCCATCATGTAAATCATGATTTGGGGAGTTCTGACATAAGCCTTTTGATTTAAATAACTCTTTTCCCAACATTTGATAGCAAAGGCACGTTTCTCTGAATTAAAATTGGAAGATCTTTTCACTCTCACTGCAAAATGATTTGAATAAGAATTGCCCTCCCCGAGTGGAGTCCTCTCACAGTGTTCCTTCATGAGTCGGAAGAATTTTTTTACGTTGTAGAGCTGGAAAAAGTGCAGAAAAGGGCAACTGGAATGATCAAGGTGCTGGAACAATTCCCCTATGAGGGAAGGTTACAAACTGGGATAGTTTGGCTTGGAAAAAAGGGGAGGAGACATGATTATACATAGTGTGGTGAATGTGGATAAGGAGATTTTTTTTCTCCCTCTCCCATAATACTAGAACTCAATGGTCATCCCATGAAAATGATTGGTGGGAGGCTCAGGACAGTTAAAAGGACTTCTTCACACAGCCCGTAATTAATCTATGGAATTGACTGCCACAAGATGTAGTGATGGCCACCAATTTGGATAGCTTTAAAAAGGGGTTGGATAAATTCCTGGAGAAGGCTATTAATGGCTACTAGTCCTGCTGGCTATGTGCTACCTCCAGTATCAGAGGCAGTAAAACCCTATATACAGTAGTTGCTGGGGAACATGAGTGGGAGGGTGCTGTTGCACTGTGTCCTGCTTCTGGGCCCTTGTTCACTGGTTGACCACTGAGTGAACAGAGTGCTGGATTAGATGGACCCTTGGTCTGATCCATCAGTCTCTTCTTATGGAATTAGGAACGCAGGAAGCTGCCTTCATATCAGGCCAGACTATTTGCCCATCTAGCCCAGTATTATCTACTCCAGGAGTGCAGAATATTATTATTATTGTTGTTGTTGTTGTTGTTGTTGTTGTTATGTATATCTTTCTCACTCGTGGCGGTTTTTCTAGATGGATATGACAGGCTTTGCTGAGTCATGCTGTCTTTTATTGATTCAGGAATTTCCTGACAATTGAGCATGTTTTAATTAGGGGTGTGCACGCCAAAAAATATTGGTTTTTATCGTTATCGACATTTTGAACCAAAAAAATTATCGTCTTCATTCATATCGTAGGTGATCCGTATCGTCTTCACGATAATTATCGTTTTAAAAATGATATTTTTGGCAGAAATAAAAAGATGCCTATAACTTCTGTATTTTAAAAGTTAGAGGCTTGAAACTTGGTCATAGAGCTTCTGGGGTATGCCTAAGTATGTGTATGAAATTTGAGATCTATCCCTTCAACCCTCGATTTTATATTAATGTTTTAAAGATCGTTTCCCTTCTGACAGGTCTGGTGAGCTGTCATTCTGATCTGTCAGAACAGAAATGATCTTTAATAAATTCATATAAAATCAAGAGTTGGAGGGATCGATCTCAAATTTGGCACATATGTGTAGCACATGTTGCTAAACATTTGTGCCAAATTTGAGATCGATCCCTCCAACCCTAGATTTTATCTGAATTTATTAAAGATCGTTTCCGTTCTGACCTATCAGAATGACAGCTCGCCAGACCTGTCAGAACGGAAACAATCTTAAAAAAATTAAGATAAAATCGAGGGTTGGAAGGATCGATGTCAAATTTCATACACATACTTAGGCATACCCCAGAAGCACTGTGACCAAGTTTCAAACCTCTAACTTTTAAAATACAGAAGTTATAGGTATATTTATATGGCAGTCCGATAAAATGATAAAATCACCCGAAAATTATCGTCTCTGATGATTATCGTAGGATTTTCTATTGTATCGTCATCGTTAAAAACATGCACGATAATGACCTTATCGTATGGTTATAGTACATTTTAACGATACGATACACATCCCTAGTTTTAATTATAACTGCTTTCTGGATGTTGGTGTGGATGTATTCTGGTAGGCCCAGTTTCTGGAGGTTTTCTGTATAGTTTTTTTAATGTGATGCTGGTGACTGATGTGACTAATGAAATAATTGTGACCTTTTCCTGTTGCCATAGTTCTTTGACTTCCATGGCCAGTGGAAGTTTTTTCTCTCTCTTTTCTTCTTCTTTTCCAAAATTTTTGTCATTTGGTATTGCTATGTCGATGAGGTATGTGTGTTTTTCTTTTTTGTCTATGAGCGTTATGTCTAATCGGTTACAAGGTATTGTCTTGTCTGTATGAATTGTTCTGTTTCAGTATATTTTATGATCTGCATTTTCTAAGATTGTTTCGGGTGAATATGTATAGTGTGGTGTAGGTTGTTTGCTAAGGTTGAATTTGATGGCCAGTTGTTGGTGAATTATTTTTGCAGCTGCATTGTGTCTGTCCGTATAGCCCATTCTTGCCAGAAGTTTACATCCTCCTGTTATATGGTCTATTGTTTCTTGGAACTGATGGCATTTCCTGCATAGGTCTGTTGTTACACTATTATCTTTTATGATGTATTTTTGGTAGTTCTTGGTTGCTATAACTTGATCCTGTATAGCTTGATCCTGTATAGCTATTAGGAATCCTGCTGTTTCTGGAAATAGCTCACCCTTCCTGAGCCATTAGTATGATTGTTCTTTGTTTAGTTGTGGGTTTTGTATTATGTTGTAGTGCTTCCCATGGAGTGCTTTTTGTGCCCGTTTTTCTTTTTTCTCTGCGAGTGGACATTTGTTTCTGGGGAACACTAGAGGACTGGATCTGGCCCTGAGCCTGAGGTTCTGCACCCATGGTCTTCTTTGGCTCTCTGGAGTCTCAGGCAAGGGTGTCTTTCACAACACCTACTTCTTGATCCCTTTAACAGGACATGCCAGAGACTGAATCTGAGACCCTCTGCATCTATTCTACCACTGAACTAGGGCCTGTGTGTCTCTTGATTAGGAGGAGGTAAAGCCAGACCAGTAGCTCTCACAGATACAGATAGCCAATGGAAGCCTTCTCTGTCTTATTTTTGCTGCATCTCTGTATCGGGAGTGATTGAGTGATCCTATCACAACAGATGCAGCAGTGGAGGTTAGTTGGAAAGAGGTAAGGCAAGAGCAGGAAATCAGGCAGAGAGGCAGTCTGCCTCCACTGTGGATGTATGTTTGGGATCCCAGGGGACATAATTATTTGTCCCTTTCTCTCCACCCCCCCCCCACTTCATGTCATTCTAGTGTGTAGTACATACAAACAATATTGGCCCAGCAGAAAAATGCCAAAGGTCTTGCCTGATTGTGGACTCCAGCAGTAAATAGTTTGGGAATTACTGTTTTAAACAGAGCATACAGCTCCCATTTGCCAATATGATTCCAAGCACTCTGGGTTGTAGAGCCATTCCGGATGCTCTTGTTGAACAAATGGAAAGTAACTTTACTTTAAATATATAGGATCGCTGATACCGGTCCTTAAACACACACTGATTAAATATTTGGAGACCAGTGTTGACAGCATTTTGGGCTTTCTCTAACGAGAGAAGTCATATGCTATGAAACATCCCAATAGGCACACTTAGCTCCTTTTGTAAAATGGTCCACTCATGTGAGCAGGGACATGGCTGAATAGAACTCCTGAGTACCCTCCCCCAAATCTGTCTCTAAATGCATGGAGCTTACATGCATCGGACATTAGGGCACACAGACGTTCTTAGGAAATGGAGTTGACAGGTGACTGCAGGCCGATGCTTCCATCTGCTGCATGGCCATTTTGTGGTGGTGCCCAGGACAGTTACTCAAATTGCCAAATGTGCTCAAGAATGTTGACTTGTCCTGCATTAGAGTTTCTCTCTCTCTCTCTCTCTCTCTCTCTCTCTCTCTCTCTCTCTCTCTCAGCTCCTGTTGAAAATTGATGTCCAAAGCATGGATGGGGTTGGGAGGTGGTTTCTCATGGGCTCATAGAGAGGGGCCATAGCTTAGTGGGACAGAGCACATCCTTTGCATGCAGAAGGTCCCAAGTTTGATCCCTGGTGTCTCCAGGTAGGGCGAGGAAAAGAATCCAACATATCTGGGGATCTTCCTGCCCATCCTTGATGCCAGCAAACCTGGTACCATGTGATCCCTCATGGCAGGGATCATTCCAGGAAAGAAACCAAGCCCTTAAAAGATGGTTCTGAAGCAGCCACAGAGAGGGGAAAAGATGACTGCCAGTTGTCACAAATAAGAAATAAAATGCTTCTGTCATGGCATCCACAAAAGGTATATCACAGGCATAACAGGTTAGTGGTACAGCACTGCACTGTACCAAAAATACACAATACTAGTGACTCCCAAGCCTTGGGAGATTGAACAGTCTCCGCGTAGCAACCAGACTAATTTAGCCAATGGAGAGAGACACAATGGGTAGAAGAAGCACTTGGATCCATATTTATTTATTCCTTTTATTTGTTACATTTCTATCCCACCTTTCCTCCAAGGAGCCCAAAGCAGCTTTCGTGATCCTCTTCCCTTCCATTTTTATCTTCATAACAACGCTGTGAGGTAGATTAGGCTGAACTTCAGTGACTGGCCCAAAATCACCCAGTGAACTTCATGGCTAAGTGGGGACTAAAATCTGGGTCTCCCCAGTCCAACCCTTTAACTGCTACACTACGCTAGCTCCCATGAGCCCTCATAAAAAGAACAGTCATGTCAATCAAACTGAGATACTTGCCCATTTAAAATACTGGAACCTACCACTTATTAAAGCTGAAATAAATGCTCATTCAAATAATGCAAGAACCATCTCAAAACTGCATAAATGATGCTTATAAACTGGTGATGATGTTTTACCAGTCTGGGAGTGGGGGGGGGGGGGAAAGATTGTCAACATTTGGTGTTTTGTTAGTATCCTTTAAAACTTCTGTGTTGACTGGTTACAGTCATCCATCCAGTACGGAACATGCCACTGAACAGGATAAACAACTTAACCTAGTTGATGTTTGACAGATGTACTTAATTATTAGCAAATAATGAAATCAAGCTGAGCATGGATTCACGAAGGAACTGAACCCATGCCAGACAAAAAATGAACAGCTTTGGTCCTTTGGATTTTCAGGGTACCAACCAACTGGATTTTGAGTACAAACCAATATGTTGAAAAAGGGTATCATTTTTTTTTTTAAAAAAAACTCATCATACTGCTCAGTCATTTCAAACAGTAATTTCCGATTTAACAAATAACTTTGGCAGACTTAACATCTTACCTTGTACCATAAGCAAAAATGGAGTGGGGAGAGAGAAATCCCTCTGTCCTTGTAGCTCACAATCTAAAATCCCACAATCTCTGTGGGGGTGCCCATAGAGGAATGGGCGAAAAACTAATAGTTTTAATTGGTTGTTAATATCAAACAATAAATGAAAAATAACCAACATTTTAAAAAGAAAATCAAAGTTGGCCCTACAGTTCACTGAGTGGGTGCAGGCTATTTAAATCACCATCACCACCACCTTGGAATTGTGCTTTTGTAGAACTTCATTAAAGACAGAACTACATGTC
The DNA here is from genome assembly GCA_029215795.1 of Anniella stebbinsi. NCBI lineage: Eukaryota > Metazoa > Chordata > Lepidosauria > Squamata > Anniellidae > Anniella > Anniella stebbinsi. Next base: position 170,141,833 of record JARDYH010000002.1, on the reverse strand, counting down.
AGAAAAACACTGTCCTGCTTCCTAAGATGGTCACCCAATTGTTGAGTTCCCCCTCCCTTCCTCCCAGTAATCAGTCAAATTTCCCAGTGGCTTGACACCATTGCTGTGCATTTCCCCAACTTTACAGCCAGTGATGTGGAGTAGAAACAGCCAGGCTGGCTGAGAATTATGGCATTTGTAGTCCAACACATTTGGAAGGCACCAGGTTGGTAAAGGCTGAACTAGATGGAGTAGGGAACAGGGCTGCCTTTTAAGGTGTAGTTCTGCACTAAGATGTGGAAAGATGGCCTCTTTGAGTACCATTTTTGGTAGAAAGGCAGAGTACCAGCCAAATAAATAAATCAAATGGCCAATGTAATAAAGAAAGTTTGATAATAGTCTGGATATGAAGAACCCCAAAGTCTGGGATATTTTCCCTTGATTGATTCTCTATTCTTCTTTCTCCACCGTTTTTATTCATCTTTGTCAGTATCCCACAGATATGTGTTTTTGCTTTGCCAAGGTTTTGTAACTTGGGGCCCTGCATTTCATCATAAAAAGTTAATTTGTACTTTTCTTTTTCTTTTGGTCTTTCTCATGCATAGAAGTCAGAGTTGGGCATTCCCTTCTCCCATAAAAAAGAGGACCTTGCAAGAAGGATCCGTACTTTCAGAGCCATAATGATCAGGTTTTGCAGTCTCGCCCTTGAAGGATTGATAGGATGCAGTCCAGTGCCTGCATTTTGGGAATTTCTGTTTATAACTCACACTTGCTCTATTGTGTATCAGAAGTTGGATTTTAAGTTGTACTATTTTCCCTTGGAGATTAAAAGAAGGCACAGGCAGAATCTTGCTACCTCACAGCATCGGCTGGAAAGCTATTCAGAGGGAGTGTGAGGAAGGGAAGAAAAGGGCTCATTGTGGGAGGGATCATATTTGTTTTACTTTGGGCAGAAAGGGAATAAGAAGAATATTGAGTGTCAAATTCCAGAGGCGTCGCTTTGGTCATCTACTGCCTCAAAACAGTGGCTGAATTCGGACAACACGATAATCAATGGTGGGGTAATAATCAACTTTACAGTTGTTCATCTAGGGGGTACTCCCCACACAACATGGTAATAAATAATCAACTGTGGTGTGGATTAGGATCAACACTGAGTTGACTATGGCAGCATTCGGACGACATGATAGTCAATACAACTGACGATTGTTCCCCCCTCCCCAGTTGCTTATTGTGTTGTCTGAATTCAGCCAGTGTCTCGTGACGCCTTATTTTGGCATGAGCTTTTGTGGGCCAGAACTCACTTCTGCATAGTCTTGTAGCCTATGCATGTCTCCTCAGAAGTAAGGTCCATTGTTTTCAGTGGGACTTACTCTCAGGTAAGGGTTTTTAGGATTGCAGCCTGTGAATGTTTAGACAGGGGAAAAAAACCCATAGAACTCCCAACATTCACCAGCCAGCATTTTAATTTTACTTTTTTTTGTCTAAATATGCATAGGATTGCACCTTTAATTGTTTAGACAGTGTCTTGCTGTGCTGAACTATGAGGTTTAGCAGAAGAGTGAAACAAGCCAACTACGGAGCCCAGCTCTTCTGTCCTACCCGCCCTTTCAACATTCCCACCTCTGAAGCCGGGATAAATTTCATAGACGAATGGTGTTTTCTCAAATTAAAACTTGCCATTTGTATTCTTCAGGGGGTTGCTTTTGGGGATTTTTTAAGAGATAAGGGTTGCTTAGGTGGCTTGTAAGGATAGGAAACAGTAAGAATGTTTTATACTGTAGTTTTAAGCTTTTCTATTTTAAATTGTATTTTGTGCTGTATTTTGTGGTTTTAATTTTTGTGAACTGCTCAGAGAGATTCAGCTGTTGGGTGGTTTAGAAATGAAATGAAATGAAATGAATAAGAACATAAGAGCTGTGCTGGATCAGACCGAAAGCCCATTAGACCAGCATTCTGTTCCCAGGGTGGCCCACCAGATGCCCCAATGGGAAGACCGCAGGCAGTGGATACCTCTATGCCTAGTCCGGAAACTTCAACTAGTTCAAAATATGGCAGCCAGGTTGGTCACCGGTACATCTAGGGGTGACCATATTACGCCAGCTTTAAAATCGCTCCACTGGCCGCCAATTAGTTTCTGGGCAAAGTATAAAGTGTTGGTTATTACCTTTAAAGCCCTACATGGTTTGGGTCCAGGTTACCTGCGGGATCGCCTTCTCCCATACAATCCGCCCCGCACGCGCAGGTCCTCTGGGAAGAACTTCCTGTAGTCGGCCAAGACTAGGCTGACAGCCGTTACCCAGAGGACCTTCTCTTCTGCCGCTCCCAGACTGTGGAATGACCTGCCGGAGGAGACTCGTCAACTTAACAGTCTTTTAGAATTTAAGAAAGCCATAAAGACTGTTCTCTTCCGGCAGGCATATCCAGTGGAATTTTAGAATGTTTTAAGGATGTTTTTAGGATGTTTTAGGATTTTTATGCAGTTTTAATAATATGTGTCATGTTTTAATCAGTTTTATGTATTTTGTCATGTTGTTGTTCCCCGCCTCGATCCAGATGGAGAGGCGGGTAAGAAATAAATTGTTATTATTATTATTATTATTATTATTATTATTAGCACAATAGCACCCCTTTGCTCATGTTCCCTGGGAGCTGGTATTAACAGGCATACTTCCTCTGATACCAGAGGTAACGCACAACCATCATGACTTAGTAGCCATTGACGTATATTGTGCAATATATATAGCAACAAGAAAGCTTTTATATTAAACTCTGGAGGCTGTGGCAGAATTGTCACCGAGGTGGAAAACCAATGACTTCAGACTGCACATGAGGGTGCTCACATGATGGAATATTTCTCCATACAAAAAAATCCTTGCACATAGAGTTCTATCCTAGCCTTCTCCCTGATGTGCTAGCTTTCTATGGCTGAATTCGGATGACACAATAAGCAACTGGGGGGGGGGAACAATAGTCAGTTGTATTGACTATCATGTTGTCCGAATGCTGCCATAGTCAACTCAGCACTGATCCTAATCCACACCACAGTTGATTATTTATTACCATGTTGTGTGGGGAGTACCCCCTAGATGAACAACTGTAAAGTTGATTATTACCCCACCATTGACTATCGTGTTGTCCAAATTCAGCCTATGTGTAGGAATCTTTTTGCAGTAGAACGTTTCATCCTGTGGGCCATTGTGTACTTATTCTGGGCAAGCACATTGTGGGTCACATACCATCAGTGGATGGGGCCACATCCCAAATTGGACAGGACCACCTCACAGCTGGCATGTGGCTCCCAACGTGATTGCTCTGCCCCATTCACACGTTCATACAACGAACTTACTTTCAAGACCGTCTCTGAAGGTGATGTGCAAATATGACATTTTATGACTGTTTTAGTATTTGCTTCATATATTTTTCTGGGGGTTTGGAAAATGCAAATAATTATTTCTTTAAAAGTATTCATTTAATGTTCTGCTATTCTCTTTTCTAGCCAGAGGAGCTAGCTTCAAATTCTCACACGTTCAAGAGTAAGAACTTTAAGAAGCCCAAACCGTGTAACATCTGCAAACAAGTCATTGCCTCCCAAGGCATTTCATGCAGAGGTGAGTTCTACTGAGCACAGTGTATTTTATTGTTTTTCATGCATATTGCTTTAAGTAGCACTGCCTTTTCAAACAAATATCCTAAGGCAGGAATTCTTGAGCCTGGCATTTTACCCTGCTCAGCGTGTGCTTGAAATATGCTGTGTTGTGGACATTCATAAATAAGCAGCCCTCCCCCCCATGCATGAGAGTGGGGCATGTAATCCCTGGTCCAGAATATATGTATTGTAAGCAGTGGAGGAATGTACTTGTGGAAGAGAAGGCCTAGGGAACCTTGGCTGTCAGCAGTGAAATGATTCTGTGTTCATTGAAATAGTTACAAAGACTTTCTCCACCTGAATTCTGTCCTGACTTTCAAATTAGCTGCTTCTTATAGAATCATAGAATAGTAAGAGTTGGAAGAGGTCTATAAGGCCATCGAGTCCAACCCCCTGCTCAATGCAGGAATCCACCTTAAAGCATCCCTGACAGATGGTTGTCCAGCTGCCTCTTGAACGCCTCTAATGTGGGAGAGCCCACCACCTCCCTAGGTCATTGGTTCCATTGTTGTCTTGCTCTAACAGTCAGGAAGTTTTTCCTGATGTCCAGCCGGAATCTGGCCTCCTATAACTTGAGCCCATTATATGTTATCCTCATTTGGTATAATTGACTGAATTGACTTTCCGTATGTTCAATTTAGCAGATTGGTATATATATATATATATATATATTAAAAAATCAAAAATATGTAAGGGGACATCGTTCCTGCAGTTCAATGTCAGGGGACTGGTCAGTCAGCTTCTGCTTGTATTACTTGTGCTGCTTCTCATTTTCATTCTCAGTCGTCTGTATTTTGGGATGCTCATCATTTTTCTCTAGGCCAGGGCAGGGGTTCAGAAGCCTTTTCAGCCCCAGGACCAGATTTCATTTCAGAGAAGCTCTTGGAAGCCGCATTCCTAGCCAAAGGCAAAAGAGGCAGAGCCAAAAAAATAATAATACTGGCATAGTTTAGCTTAAAGCACTTAATGTCAATAGCTAATCTTTAGGAGAGGGATATAAACTTTTTAGAATGGGGAAAACTGTACAAAAGCCAGAAAACCACCAAATGATTGATGGTTGGGAGAAATGGAAGAGAGCGTGGCCTTCTAGGGAATCCCGGAAGGCTGGATTTGGCCCCAGGGCCTGAGGTTCTGCACCCCTGTGCTAGGTCAGGGCTACCAAACCACACTTAAAATTTAAGATTATTTTTCACCTGAAAAATGAGGGGACTCCTGTTACATGGGTCAGATTTGTGGTTTTCTGAAATCATGACACATCTGACATCCCTGTTAAAGTTTCTTTCTCTTGAGTAGAGGCAGAAAGTGGAGACCCTCTTTTGAGCGAGCTGCAAAGTAAAGGGGATGAAGTTATGTAGGAAAGCATGGAAGAGGGGCATAAAAACAACATGGACCCACATGCTTTAAATGGGTGAACTTAAAAGCGGAAAGGGCGTACAGAGTGCGACGTTCTATAAAAACAGAATATCTTTATTTTTCTGGCTCTTCCTCATAGGTGGCCTTTCCTCTTGACTAGCGTGGGAAGATTTCTTCTTCCAATTTGAAAAACAAGGAGAATTTTCACAAGAGCAGAAGCATACTTCAGTGGCAGAGATGAGTTTCCCAACCCTTCATCCACCACTACCGACATGCAAAGTGGCAGGGAAGGAGAGAGAGATATGAGAGAAAAATGGGAGTTGTATGTTTAACTCCCCCCATCAAGCACTTGCCCTTTACAACCCCACCCTCCCAACTGTGTTTCCCACTAAAGTATCTTTAACCCATTGGCTTGGGGAAAGCAGCCTGGGAAAGGGATTATAGAAGGAAACAGCCTTTTAGTCTGGAATATATTCTGTTTTGTTGGGGAGGGGGTGGGTGGACAAGGGAAGAGGTTGAATTAAGCCATGTCCAGTCAAGCAAGTCAAGTTGAAGTCAGTCAGGTTATGACAAGGTGGATCAGGGTAGGTCAGGTTAGGGTAACTTGGGTTCAGTCAAGTAGGTCAGGTCACATTCAGTCAGGTTAAGGTGCAACAAGATATGGCAAGTCAGGTCAAGGTAAGCCAATTCATACTGGCATAGTCATGGCAGGTCACAATGGGTGATGATCAGGACCCTGGATAGCTCCCAATGCACTCTGCTAGCTAACCTGTAGAAAGGATTCATCTGAAACCTTAAGAAGGCTGACAGGGCCTTTGTTTCAATTGCATCCTCCCCATTTGCAGAACTGTCTCTGAGCTTTAAAGGGCCCATGGTTGATTCTGTAGCTGGATGCTCCTACTTGGAAACATTACAAAGGGTATCATCCCCAAGGCCCGAGGATGATGGGAGAGCCACTTCTTTAAGCCGTGAGGACTCCTCACTCCTCTGAATGGGTGGCCTGTGGTTTGTTAGAATTTGAATTCTCCTCATGGCAATGGTTGGGTTTGGGTGCAGTGAACATGGCAGAATGTGTCACTGGTAAGTTTGCTTGTTTGTAGGAAATAAATAGGCATTCTAAAAGTTTGAATGTGTATTCTCACCTTTGGAGAACCTTATATTCAAGTTACAGCTTTGAGAAATGGGGGAACTGATTTAGATATCACTCTGAAACTAGCCTGAACAAATTTTCCTTCCAGTTTCCTGTAATTAAAAGTAGTTTCTTTGTATCATATGTCTCATAAAGCCTCCCCACCTAACAAAATGACATTTTCATTCTTTATGAGAACTTTCAGTTGTCAAATCAAATAGAGATGAACAAGGCAATGCTACGCATGTTCCAGGCATAGTAAGGTCCCACTGAGCTTAGTGGGACCTACTCCCACGTAATTGGGTATTGCTGTAAACCTATGCACACTTTTCCAGGAGTAAACCTCTTTGAGGAAGCATGAATAGGACTGGCTTAGAAGGATGTCTGGTGTCGTGTGTGTTTTATTGCCAAGTGAAGTTTTTCTCTGAATTATCTTACTAACTGCTAGATTTCCAACTGTCTGAGAGGAGGGTAGGTAAGAAGATTCCAGATTTGTATTCGGGTGGCCTGTCATATTTGTTTAACATTAACCACTCCTCATGGGGGGGGTGTTCTAATAAATCTGTTGATGTTCTGTAATAGGATACAGCAAAACAGCAATAAGCAAAAAGACAAAGAGTAATTGGAGCAAATTTTTTTTTGTTTTTTTTAAAAAAGACAACTACATCATACAACATAAAAACATTTAAGCCAGAAAGTGGAGCTGGGAAACAATTTTTAAAAAACCTAAGCAAAAAAAACAACAACCTAAAACTAAAACCAAACAAACAAAACTTGGAGGATCACAAATAATTAGGAGAGGGAAGCAATAAAATCTGGTCTCTAAATACCAAGGGTCTTCTTAAATCAGAAATGTCTGAATGCTGCAGTAGAAGGGTAATGTGTAATTGAGCCCCGATGCTTGTTTTAAAGAATTCTAGGATAGAAAAGTTGTGGGAAAAGAGGGGACCCGTTGCTCAACTCACAAACATTCTTACAGAAAAGCGCAGGCCAGCACAAGATGTTGTGTCCACGATGCACTGCTCCTCCCTGCCTGCCTGCCTTTTAAAAATTGTTTTGACGCTGCGTTAGCGGTGGCAATGTAGTTCCCACCAGGCTTTTGCCTCTTAATGCTGGGGTCCTTCCGAAGAGCGAGGCATTGCGTATGAGGGCTCTGCTAGGGCTTTGCTACGACTGTGGCAAATTTTAAACTTTCAAGTACCTTTCCAGGTCAAATTGCCTCGTCTCTGCCATCCGGGCCAAACGGCCGTGGCGCAGGCACTCTCTGGGTCCACCTCACCCGCAAAGCTTTGTGTCAGCACAAGCAGCGCAGCATGGGGCAGGTGCTTGGGAGAGCCCCTGCCGCTGGCTGCTTTCTTGCAGCAGTAAGTGCTGCTGCCGTAGCAGTGAGGGAGACGTGCTTGTGGCAGGTGGTGATGTGAGATGGATCGGGAAGGTGGCGGATGGCCTGCTGGTGATTTGAGGCAAGCAGTGGCGGTGTGAACCAAGAATTCCAGCGGGCACTTGACAGTCTACCAATGGATTCATTCTACCATCTTCCCACCTCTTGCCGGGGCCCAGTGTTTGTTCAGATCAGGAGATGCCCCGCATGAACTGTGTAACCTAGAACACTGCAAGCGTGACTTCCCTGCCACGAAACTTCAGCAGTGCTGGAAAGATTCCATGAAGACAGCTTGAAAATCTCCAGTTTGTTTGATGATCAAAAGCTTTTTAAAAGCTTTTGCTGCCTGTTCCCCTCTCCCCTCAAACCTGCTTGATAGGGAATGAAAGCGAAAGTTCAGATGATAGAAAATTGAGAGCCATGGCTCTTCAATATGCATGTTGGGAAATATCTTGAAGACCTGCAATAAAACGTCAATTGTTGGTTTTGCAAGCTATAATGTACCTTTGGTAGTGGTAGCTTGGAAGAGCACACTGTTATTTGTGTTTCGTTAAGAATATTCTAAAATTGTAAACAAGTACTAAAGTGGTTTTAAATAACCCCCTTTTTGAATGGGAACTAAAGTCAGTAATGACATGATAGCATGGTAAGCAGTCATCAGAGCACACGCATGGGGTGGTATTGCTTTGGCAGGCAAATCAAGGTTTTCAGCAGAAAATCCTCATGGAATTTGGACTTTCCAAGGGTTGTTGGCTTGTGACAGCTACTGAATCAAAGCTGTGGTTCCCTAGATGTGTAGTGGACTTCCCTTAAAGTTAAACTGCCTTCGTGCTATGTTTGTGGGTTCCTCAAAGTCATCTGTTTGGACAAAGGGATGCTGGACTAGAAGTTCTGATCCAGCACGTGGTTCTTGGGATGAGCATTGCTCAGGTTCATGACATGCTTTAATGCTTAAAGCCTATCACAGAACTGAGTAGCCCTGATCCTATCCAGATGCCTTCGGACCCCCCCAAGCAGGGCATAAAGGTGGTTGCTCTCCCGCTGCTGTTTGCCCCTTCACAACTGGTGTTCAGCAGTAGACTGGTTTTGAACCTGGACGTCCATGGTTAATACTCAGCAGAATTTGTCTGATTCCCTTTTAAACCTATTGAAATCAGGTCAGTTTTACTGGGTGACCCTGAGTTCTAGTTTTCACACTTTACTTTGACTGCTTTCTCCACACCATGCATCATTTTGCAAACCTGCCCTTCTGCTTCTCCACTCACGTCTTTTAATCCACCTCTCCATGGTGTAGACCAGGGGTGCAGAACCTCCTTCATCCTGAGGACTGAGTTCCATTCAGGAGAATGGAACTCAGACTGAGTTCCATTCAGGAGAAGCTCTTGGGGGCCACATTCCAGTGGTGGGTGGGGCTAAAGGCAAATGAGGCAGGGCCAGAAGCAAAAGCGACGAGACCAAAATACTAAATATACCAACAGATTAGCTTAAAGCTCTTGCTGACAGCAACTAAGCCTTTGGAGAAGCAATTCATCTCTTTACAATGGAGGAAAAACTGCCCATCCTTTGGCTGTAAGAGCACTTCTGACATTTTTCAGGGGTGAGCTGGAGAAATCCTTAATCCTTTGGGGACTGGGCAGAGGACTTGCATTTAATGTCCAGTAGTCGAAGTCGTCTTTCTTTTCTTTCTTTTGAAATGCTTTCTGCCACTTTTCCTGCCAACAATACTCCTGGAAGGACACTTACCTTATGACCTAGCATCCTTTCACAGAGGCACTGCCTGTGTATCTGCACACACCAGGGAAATGGCCCCAGAGTGGCCTAGGAGTACTACTGCTTCTTGACATAGCCACAAAAAGCATTACAAAGAAAAAGAGTCGAGGGGAAGGAAACCTCTGCTACTAAGCGTCAGTCTCCATCCCCCAATTTTTAAGCATTCCTCCTCCCCTCTTCATTCCCCACAACATTCCCCGCAACACCAATGTATTAAAAAGTTCTGAACAGAACTTTCAGCACAGCACTCATTTTTCTTGTCTTATTTATTTATTAAATTTCTTAATACATTTATTTATTTATTCTCATCTCATTTATTTTATTTATTTAGTACATTGTCTTGGAAAAGTGCACTATAGCTACCCTTTAAGACATCCAGATGCTCCAGTGCTACAACTGTTATAATATGAATTTCGTTTCAAGTGGGCAATCATGTAGAATGATAGAATCATAGAATAGTAGAGTTGGAAGGGGCCTATAAGGTCATCGAGTCCAACCCCCTGCTCAATGCAGGACTCTACCTTAAAGCATCCCTGACGGATGGTTGTCCAGCTGCCTCTTGAATGCCTCTAATGTGGGAGAGCCCACAACCTCCCTAGGTCATTGGTTCCATTGTCGTATTGCTCTAACAGTCAGGAAGATTTTCCTGATGTCCAGCTGGAATCTGGCTTCCCGTAACTTGAGCCCATTATTCCGTGTTCTGCGCTCTGGGTTGATCGAGAAGAGATCCTGGCCCTCCTCCGTGTTTGAAGTGTGCTATCATGTTTCCCCTCAATCTTCTCTCCTCCAGGCTAAACATGCCTAATTCTTTCAATCTCTCCTCATAGGGCTTTGTATTTTAAATGTGTGTATGTGTGTATGAGTGTATGTGTGTCTGAACCAGACTTGATAGACACAGTGGCCTCTGTGAGTCAGAATCTCCTTGAAGCATCCAGGCAGGGGGAAGCTTTTGTTAACAGGAAGTGAGTTAGTTCTCCTCTCCTTAGCATATTGATTCGCCACAGATAACGTGTAACTGATATGCCAGTAAAGCTTTCTGTGGGCCATCACCATTTGTAGGTTTATGTGCAAGACTGCTTTGAATGACAGAGTGTTATGTTTGCTATTAGTTTATAATTTGATTGTGAATCATGGGGGTGACTGGAGTGGGGCAAAATAGAAACACAAATAATCAACTGGATATGCAAAGACTGGGCTACTTTCAAGAGTCACAGTGAAACCAGAGATAAACAGGGAGGACCTATGGCTAGCCTGCATATTTAGGGGAGCCAAATGGATACTCTTCACCACTCACTTGCATGAATATGATGGATTCCAAGCCAATATTTTGGGGCATTTGTGAAATCCCAGTGTTGGGATTTGAAAGGCTAGTGTCCTTTGGAGTGGGCTTTTTAAAAAGGATTTCTCCCTGCCCCCCCACCATGAAAGTTCCTTCCATCCCTACCCAGCTGCCAGCTTCATATTCTAGAACAGCATAAAGCCAAAAATGAAGGACCTGGAGAGTCTCAGGACTATTAATGTCTCCATGAGTGGACCTTTCCCTGACATCGCTGCATCCATGCCTGCAGTTAAGAAAGAGAAGAGGAAGAGGAAAACTTATTGCCAGAGAGGACAGGGAAGGAAAACAGACATTACCGGGATTGCTTTGTTTTCTCTGGCAAGGAAAAGCTCGGTCCTGCTGTAAGAATGAGTACGTGAAAGCTGGTGGATTCTCCTTACGAGAGGTGTGGCATAAGGAAAAGCCTGAAAAGGGGGCTCTCCAACCATGGTGGCTTATAGTAATTATTGGAATGACTTTTACGTATGTCCCTCGTTAAGTGTGTTAATGTATGATTTGTCTTGGAGACTTCCTGAACACTTCTGTGAATCCGGAGGGCTGGATATTTGTGGCTCTTTTGTTACTGTTGTTGGCATGTTGCATCTGGGTGAAAAGTCTTCAGTGTTGACTAGTATGTCCTCTTCCAAAACTTTTAATGTATTTTGTTGGTGTTGCTGACATACTAAGGTTAGTAAACCAAGTGATGTTCAGGTCCATATGTGATCATTTCTGGGGACAATTGTGTCAGGAAGACAGCAGATTTTGTCCAGTACAGATAGTGAAAAATGGGTGCAAACTTTATAATAATTGTTAAAACAACAACAACAACCCCCCCCCCCCACTTTTTGATTAACATAAGAGACAACATACCAAGAGTTACAATGTCTAGCTCAATGCAATCCCACCCCCGGTTGTTAGGCAAGCCTTATTACAGGCCAAATGTGGCAACAACTCTGGGCACCATAGGCCAACCTATGGCGTCTTCAAAAGCACCATATTGTTACTCAGGCCTCTTCCCAGGCTCTGAGAAGGACAGGAGCCCTGTTCCAACCAAACAGAAAGTGACCTACCGGCACAAGGCACTCCTCATGCCAATAACAGTCAGTGCATCTAGAGCTTGATAAAGAACACCCCACAATAAGCTTTATGCCACCCCAAACATACACTCACTCCTCCAGGAAAGTATCCTCTATGAGAGGACATAGAATTGCATCTGGACCAATGTTTTTTTTCGGTGCAAGGCTTCTTAAAAACTTATTGTGGGGTGCACAACAACAATTCCTTATCCATTTCTACCCACATTGGCCATTATTGACATGCAAGGACGATGCTTGACAGTGAGCTCCATCAGACGAGGGGAAATCATGCTTGCTTACACTTTTGTTGCTCGATACTTCCTCTTTCTCTCAGGGAGAGGACAGAGGAAGTTAAAAAGTGCACGTGGGCCATTCAGGGGGCGTCTTTATCACACCGCTTCCCCTGCACAAAGCAGAAGATGGCGGCAACTTCCATCTTTAAAAATAATACCGACTTACTGGGGGCTTCTTTTGTCGAGCGAAGAAGTCCAGAAGGGGTGGGAGGCATGTGGGAGGCAGACGACGCTGTGAGAGGGACCTGCAAAAATCCGTACGTGCCCAGTAACGAGTGTGCAATAAAAAGCTCATCTGATGACGTTTGATGAGTTGGGCCAGATGCAACTCCAGAAGATTATGATAGTGGCTGTTACTAACAACAGGTGTCAATGCTGATATAGCAAAGATAATTTACAAAATTAGCTTTAGAAATATTAGGGTTTTGTTCTTGTTCTTGATTGTTGTGATAATAAAGAGACACAAATCACATTAAATGTTTAAATGTTTGAAAAGCTCTAAAAAAGAAAGAAAGAAAAGAACCCATTTGGCAATATCTGAGGAGCCTGGGTTTGTTTTGTTTTGTTTTGTTTTTGTAGTTTTTGAAGTGTTGATGTGGTTTTAAATGTATAGATTGTGTGTATGTTGTATGTTTTTGCTGTTTTAATTTTTGTATATTGTTTTTAATTGTTTTTAATCCTATGTAAACCGCCCAGAGAGCTTCGGCTATGGGGCGGTATACAAATGTAATAAATAATAATAATAATTTAACCCCACTGTTACTTTTCAGCCTTCTGTAATAACAAGTGGAAATGAAAAAAAAAAGTTTTGTATCAAGCTAGATTCGGCAGCTTTTAGTATGTTGTTTTTATGCTAGTCTGATTGATTTCTCAAAACATAATTTCTTTAGCATTTATTTAAAAACTCAACCCTATTTTTAGTGGACGAACTTGGGACTTAGCAAAGATGGAGATTCCATTGGTAAGCCTTCTTGGTAACATTTGGGGTCTGTGTAATTGAGGACTGTGCAAAATTGAAATTGCAAAATATTCTGGAGAGGTAACATTTGGCCAAAGGGAATGAACAAGCAGCTAAAAATGCAGCCCTGAGTGTCACTATTTCTGTTACAACATTCTGAAAATGTGGCTGTGATAACCTGGTAAAAATAGAACCTTCTGACAACATTGGTTGCTCAAGGACAAAACTCCCATTCCCTCTATGGAGAAGGGGTCCCCATTTCAGGCATATTTAAGTCTTTCGTAAGTTAGTGAAAGGTACAGAAAAGAGCAACTGTATGGTCAAGTAGTCTTTCCTTCCAAGCAGAGGGTAAAGAATTTGGGGCAATTTATTGTAGCACAATGACTTTCAAAACTATGCCTTAAAGGAGCCCTTTCTACTTTTTTCCTTGTCTGCACTTCGAAGAATGTTCTGAGGGCACCTTGCATGATGTACAGTCAGTTCACGTGGAGCACTTGCATACAGAGGAAAAAGGATGGACGTCTGGGCTGCAGGAGACATTGAGAGCCCGCTGGCTATGGCGTCACAGGCACTGCATTAGGGATACCAGCAATATATCATGAACTCAGTTTTACAAAGCTAGTAGAATGATTACCATGTTACAAATTAGTGCTGTGCCAAAAATTTCAACCATTCCATTTTCGGCATTTCGTAGGGGGTGGGGGTGGGGGGAAATGAAAAGTCATGCGAAAAAGGCTGGGAGAGGTGAGAATTTTGGAGAATTTTCTGGTAGGGGAAGGGGATAGACTTTCCACATACCTTTTTAAATGTAATCAATTGTTGAGGGGTCTTCTTTCTTCCTTTTTGCTTTTTAAACATTCCTGGCATTTTCAGGAGCCCAGGAGCTCTTCCTGAGAGGGAAAGGTCAGATAGGCTCAGTTTGGACAACACAATAATCAATGGGGTGGGGGGAACCAACCATCAGTTGTGTTGATTATTGTGTCGTGTGTCGGGCAACACACAATGCACACACAACTGACGGTACGCTATTTCGGGCAATTAAACAATGGGGAAAAACAACGGGCTGCTCAGTTTATCCCAAAAGCTGTTGTTTAAAGTGTCATGTGTCGGGAACCCCCCTCTCTCCGTGTACCATTCCAGTCGGTCATAGAGTTCCCCGGCAGGAGCGGTTGAACCCCCCCCCCCCAGGCTGCTCCTATACAGCCGACAGAACTTGCGGTGCATGATGGGATAGGGCCGGAGGGCTGCGGGAGGGGGGAGGGAGGAGCAGCAACAGCCCAGAAGGACGCCGGGACTTTCAGCCGTGTGATGGGGGGAGGGGCAATATATCGTGTGGTGGCTGCCGCCGAAATAACGCACCGTCAGTGTGCTATTCCCTCCTCCGTTGCCTAATGTGTTGTCTGAACAGTCCCATAGTCTCCAATAGGCATTCACTAAGAACTGCTGGGCTCCTCCAAATGCTGAGGGAAGGGAAGAAGGCCCCACAGCAATCGGCTACACTTAAAAAAGTTATGTGGAAACCCTGTCCCCCTCAACAAGGAGAAAGATTCTCCGAATTCCCCCCCCCCCCCACTTCCTGTGAAAGAGGCAGAAAAAACAATGCCTCTTTTGTAGGGAAAGAGAAAGTTCCTGAAATTAGGGGGCAAGATTTGGCTCAGCACTATTCCAAATATACGGTGTTGAAATTGAAAAATGATGAGTTGCCTATCCAGTGACCTCATGTTAAGCTGAGATTTGAACCCAGGCCACCCTCCTCATGCTCCTAATTGTTACTTTACACCAGACCCAACAGGCTTTTGCTCCCTGCAATGACGTGTTTTGTCACTGCTTACCAGAAGTTTGTCTTTCCCTTGTAACTTCTTTCCCCTGTATCGAGTCTGACGCTGGATTCCTCTCCCCTCTTCCATAATATTTAGTGGAACCTACCACACGATGTGTCATCACAATCTTCTGCATTTCCCTCACTCTCATTCTATATAATTGGCTGCGATGTGTTTGTGTGTGTGTATGCATGCAGACGAGAAACATGGAATACTGCAATTTCGCAACAGTAGATTTCAGAGAGGAATAGAGGACAATTTGTTGTTTTTGGTGTTGGTTGCATATTTTAAATGTGTAGTTTTCTAAGGTTTTGAAGAAATTTAAATGTGCAAGGATCTGAAGCACTTGTCACTTTTTTAAAAATAATAAAAAATTCCCACATCTGTGGAGACAATTTGCAAAGTTGTGTCTGGTTTTCAGTAACAAACTCCCTCAGTGTGTGTGTTGGGGTGTGTTAAAGCTATACCAATTGGAAGAATTTTGCAAACCAAACGAGAAGGGTTGAAAAAGTTTAATATCAGACTAGTTTTTTAAATTTTGTAATCATACAAATGCATGTCTTAGGGTGCAATCCTATATGCATGTTTAGGCCGAAACAATCCTACAAAGCATGGCTGCCTGTGAAAAGCTGGGAGTTGTAGGACTTTTTTTCTTTCTAAACATGCATAGGATTGCTCCCTTAGTATCTTTGAAAGAAATAGCTTTTCTATTAGGATTGTAAAGGTTTCAAGAAAATTAGAATACAGGATGTCTGCTCTTTCTCTTTGTAACATAACAGCTACAAAAGAGTAACTAAAATACTTCATGTAGAGTTGAAGGTTGTAAATTATTTGAATGCCTGTATTTTCTTGAGTTAAATTTATAAGTGTAGCTCTGTTCCACCTCTTGACTTTTTAAATAATCTTTTGTCATCGTCATTCATCTTTATCCGGCGGCCTTCCTTCTCTGGCAAATCTCCTATAAAATGTTTGTCAGACACTTGCCAGAGTAAAGTCGAAGCACATCTGATTTGATTATTCCTGAGGCTTTTTTTGTTTTGTTTTTGAGGATAATTTTTTTGAGGTACGGTAACCTGCCTAAATATGGCCTTCCCTATACTTTCCTGCCAGGAGGTGAAAGACAATTGTTCTTGGGACTCTTGCCAGAATTCTTAAAACACAAATTTGGCAAGGCCTGGATTTCTTGACAAGAGAGTGGATGGGTGGAATGCAGCCCCTCAGCTGTTGAGCCTCGAAGCTGCCTTGCTGAGTGTGACATTGATTAAAACTGCTGGGCTACTTCAAACAGACTTGTCTCTGTTGGAGGGATATTAGCTGTGATTTTTAGTAGACTAATACGAGGAGACATAGTCTAGTTTGGTCCATAGTCTAGAGAAGAAGTGAATGGTACGTCGGCAGTAATTTGTTCTGAAGAATGCCAAGGCTTAGTAAAGAATACTTATTGAAGTCTTTTGACTGTAAGTCATGCATTCTTTTTCTGCAATTATGCTTTCTCTAGTAAATATTATTCTAGTTGATGTGTTACAAAAATATGCGGTAGTTGTCAAATGTGTTTTGTTAATCGCCTTGCTGTCGGACTGAAGGACTATGGATCTGTTTTTTAAAGAGCAGATGTTGACTTTCCTGAAGAAGTCATGTCTGGGATTAAATAGTGACTGTAAACTGTGTGGAATGCTGAGAGGTGATGTTGTCTGATACTTGGAGGTATTTATTCTCTAAGCACACTGTCTATACCGGCTGAAGCTGTACATAGGCTTTTGGTCTACAGGTTCTGAAGAAATTAAATGTGCAAGGGGCTGAAGGGGAGAAGATTTGAATGGGCTGGCACAAGGAAGGCATGCAATTTTAAGAAAAGCTGCAGGTAAATGAACATGGAAACTGCTTATCTTATGTAAAACTTGTCAAGTGTTGAATTGCACAGCTAGGCTTATTCTGGAACCTAGCGCTCGGATTAATGTACTAAACTGGGTAGAGCAATGGAACTATGACTAAAGAACAATCTTTCACTGCCAGAGAAAGATGCTTGAGATAGGTATGAAAATAACCCCGACGTATGTGGTTGGATGCCTGTTTATTGATCCTAGTTCAGCTTAACTCACTGCAACTAACCATATTTCCTTAGGGCCGCAGCCAAAACAAACATGAGCCTCTGGAAAATTCTAGATGAGAATTCTCTATCTGTTTTTTCCAGGTGTGGAGCTGTAAGAAAGAGAGGCGTGTGAAATGGACCAATGTGTATTTTCAAGTCTCAAATAACCTTTTGTCTATTTGAGTATAGTCCATCAATTTGGTCATTGGCACCATAAGCCTTCTGCATTCTACCTGAGTGAGACTGCAGGATGAGGGTGGCTTTCACATACCTGGCAGACCACAGTATATGGCTGATGGCTTGCTGAGGTGACTTCCTATTTTCTTGTTTCTCCTGAGTGTACCATATCCTGGAGAAACCCCAGGGTTTGACTGTTGTCCAGGGTATGTTTAATCTCTTTGTTGTGTGCATGGGATGGGAGGGGTTTGAAAGAACTGTTCACCATGCAAAAAGAAAAAAAATGCTAGATAGGTCACATTGTGGTGAATGTTAACAAAGAAAAAAAGGAGTATGCATGCTGGGCTGTAGTTTCATGAGAATATCTGTGATTTAATATGTCGTGATAAGAGAAACTAGTAAGGTAGCAATTCTCAAATGATGTGTCAGGGAACACTAATGTGCCATAAAATAACACTGTTAAGAGTGTCGCAACAAATGAATGGAAGAATTAAACGCTCTCAGGAACCCAATGTACTACCCACAGAGGAGGCTGCCCACTGAATGATTCACTGTGCTGGCCTGCCCCACCTTCCAGTCTGAGGCTATAACTGGGACCCTTTGGTTTTGGGTGCTGCTTCCCCATGTGGCGAGCTATCAGAACTAAAGCTTTGAACACGTTTTTGGCTGTGAAGTATTTTCAAGCATTCAATTGCCTCCGCCCACCTAGGCTGGCTATTCTTTTGCATGGGACCCTGCCTGAGCACAAGGTCTTTCTAGCTCTGGGGTGTGTTTATATGTCCCCAGCTTTGCCTCCCTGGCCTCTCCAGCTCTCACTCTCTGGATCAACTCCTGGCTCCTAGTTCCTGGATCCAGGCTCAACCTTGACAGTTGGGGTGTGGGTCATTCTGCCATGTCTTTGCACTGGGTGTGATTGGATCACAGTCACTCCTCATGCAGAAGAGCTTTCCGTCTTTAGATGAGACTGCCCATTGCATCTGTATATGAATTACTGCTTTGGCTTGCCTTCTTCCAATAATGTGACATGTCCAAACCGGGGCATGTGCAGTAATTCGCAGGGTCTCCTCCAAAGACAGTAAATTCTTACACTTGCATGTTTTTCAATAACATATTTTTGGCTGTAAGAGCGAAGTATATCTCTAATTTAATTCGGAAAAAAAGCTTCAGTTATCAGAAGCTTGGGAAATACTGATGTAATAGTAGCAAATGGAAGTATTGTCACATCTCTGTGGTTTTGAAGAGCTGGGGATTTATCCTGGGCAATATTTTTACATGCATGTCTCAGGCAGGAAATAAGTACATCTCTTTTCTATCTTAGCAGTTATTTTTAATGCCCTCTCCTATTTCAAATTATATATTTATTTGTTTTATAAGAAAAAAATATGTGCTGCTTTTTGGCCCTGAAAAGCATCTCCCCGAAATAGCTTGCAATAATATAATTGAAACACAATAAAATCATTAGCTTATTATATACACATTTTGCAGATATAATATGTTTCCAGCTGGATTTTAGAATGTTTTTGCTTAGTTTGGTGTTTCCAAATTTGAAGTGAGACGTCCTGTAAGATTTGATGTAAAGAGAAATTGTAATCCTAATATTTCCTAGCACCTGCATTTTATGATGTCAAAGTCCTTGCTCTCAACATTTAACTTCTGTCTTCTGCTTGTCGAATTCTCTGCATCCTCCATAAGGGTCTTTGTCTGATATCCCCTCTCCCCAACCTAGGTAGCAGACCCAGGTTTGGGAGTATGGCGCATTCACTAAGGATAGATAAGTCTATTGAGAGCTCTTGACCATGACAATTAAATGGAACCTTCATATACAGAGGCAATATATGTCTGAAAACCCACTCTGGGAAAAAACAGGTGATGGCCATCACCTTGGCCAGGTTATTCTTACATTCCTGTGACATGTATGGAGAGGTTCACACATCCTTAGTTCTATGAAGTCTGCTAACCACTCTGCAAGTATTGGTTGGGTATTGTACTGGAAATATTTGGCTCTATTAATTAATCATTTGTATCTGCTGTTGCTGCAACCTACCAGTCATTTCCAGTATCAATTTGTGGGTGCCTTTTGAGAAATTAAGTGTTGTTTTTTTAAAAATGATCTCCAGACTCTGGTCTTTATCAGCTGAGTCATACTCTTCTTATCTAGAATAAGAATTGCAGAGGGCTTACTTTTTAACTGCATAGTTAGATGCGGTGTCCTGAGTGTTGTGAAAGCAATTTTAGTTTTGGAGTGAGACATATGATTGTACCAGTCACGGTCACTTGAGAGTTAGGGAAACCTTGTGACTCATTTTGGGCTTCAGGAAAACTACAGACCACAAACTGGGTGGTTTTTAAGTGCTTCATTAGAAACTAATTTCAGTATCATTGTCTTCACTGTTATGCCAGCATAGACATATGTTAAGATTTGTCTTAAAAACACTGGGTAGTAGGGGATCAGGCAATTATAATGTTAGCTAATTCATTTCAAATATTAATATTAAATAAGAGAAAGCACCCAGAGAAGGAGCAAAAGGATTCTGGAATACAGCATTACAGTATATGAATATGATTAACAATACAGATGAAAAAGGTAGGACTTGATTGTATCATATTATTAAACTTGTTTTTAATTCATAGAGATGGGTGGGGATATATTCAAGGAAAGAGCTTTTGAAGTTGAATGTAGATTTAAGGAGGCTTATTGTATTGGTGATATTTTCCTTGCTTAAACCCATTTATTTCCTTTGATTTTTTTCTCTCTAGTTTGCAAATATGCTTGCAACAAGAAATGTGAAGCAAAGGTAAGTTCTTGATTTTTTAAATGTTAAAAATGTTGGCCTGGATTCAAAGAACTTTGCAGCAGATATGTGTGCCCAAGGGCTTTTAGATGTTCTGTTTTTCAGTGTAACAGAAGTAACTCTAGAACAGAGAGCCTATCTACACTACTGCTTTAAAACGGTTTATAACAGTTTTAAACCGGTCAATAATGATTATTAACAGGTTTAAAACTGTTTTAAACCGTTTTAAAGCAGTAGTGTAGATAGGCTTAGAGAGAGCAGGTGTAGTGTAGCATAGTTCAAGAGGGGAGATCATGGTTCACATACATGAAGAAACCATGTACACCACCCTGACTTTGGAGGAAGGATTGGATTAAAAAGGTAATAATGAATAACTAAAAGATCAGAACTTCTTAATAGTTAAGATCAGGTAATCATTTTTTTAAAATGGATTCTTTGGAAGTTGCTTTGATTCTTTGTAAGCTGCCCAGGAAACTTGTTTAAGTGATGTGTATAGAATGAATGAATTGCAGTATAAGACTTTGAAACATTTAAGAAAAAACTAATACTTCAGTCTGAAACACAATGAGTTGATTATCATGATTAACCACTAACCATGGTGTAGGGCTTCATGGATGAGCCCGCATGAACCTGAGGAAGGCACCAGGATCACATGCTTCCCTGCCCGTCTCTCTCTTCTCACACGTCTGGGAAGATGATTTTGACAGTTCACCTTTGCAGAATCCTGGCTTGGTGTGGTGCTCAGTCCAGGGATCCTGGTTTTAAGCAAACTCTAGTTAGCTTGATAAACCAGCTAACCATGGTTTGAAGTTGGCTTGTTCAGCAACTGAACTTAGGGCACACTCCTATGTATGTTTAGAAAGAAAAAGCCCTAAAATTCCCAGCACCCCCCAGTTAGCATGAGTTTGTTTTAAACCTAGATCCCTGGTCTGAACACAATGCTAAACCAGTATTCTTTAAAGGTGAAATTATGGAAGGGGAAGAAGAGAGGGGAAGCATGGGATCCTTCTATATGTACCTGCCTGGACCCTAAGATCATCTTTAGAGGTCCTTCTCTGTGAGCCCCTGCTAAAGGAAGTGAGGTAGGTAGCTACCAGGATCAGGCCCCTTTCCTCTATGGCACCCTGACTGTGGAATGAGCTTCCTAGAGAGGTTCACCTGGTGCCTATGTTGTATTCCTTTTGGTGCCAGGGACAAACCTTTTTTTTATTTTCCCAGTATTTTAGCATTCTAATCTTTTAGCTCTGCTGTTTTTATTCTGTATTTTCAATCTCTGCATTGCTGCCAGTTTTATTATGGTTGTACTTTTATATTGTGGTTTTAAGCTTCCATATTTTAAAATGTATTGTGTACCTTGTGGTTTTAATTTTTCTGAACCACCCAGACAGCTTTGGCTACTAGGAGGCCTGGAAACAAAATAGCTAAGTAAATAAATAATAATACTTAGCCGGGGATCTTGAAAAGTGAAACTAAATTCCACCACAAAATGATGGGAGTGGGGAGAGCATAAGCCAGCCATTTTGCTTGGGCTCATTCACACAGTGCTTGATTGCGGGGTGGGGATCTTAATTGAGAATGCAGCCTATGAGAAGGGTTAACCCTTCTGTCCCCTTGAGCTGTGATCTTGCCCAGCAATTTGGGCTTGAAAAAAGCCTCCCAATTGGCTCCAGTGGGAGCCTTTTTTTCAAGCCTCATCGCTGTGGGGGAGGGGCCATCTGTGTGTGTAATATGTATGAATGGATTCAGTATGGTCAGTCTACTGCGTACATGGTTAGCCGTGAGGGAAAGCGTTCCCCTAACTGTTAAGGTGACCCACACATGCACAAAACCATGGTTGAGTGTTGTGTGTGAAGCATCCCACTTACTCACAGGCACATTTCATTAATGGCTTACATTTTTCATTTTAATTAATAATTTGTAAATTTAAAAAAAGTCTACTTAGGGAGCAATCCTATGCATGTTTAGACAGAAAAAGGTCCCAGAATTCCCAAGCCAGCCAAGTATGCTGGGGAATGCTGGGAGTTGTAGTACTTTTTCTCTTTTGATATAACTTCTACTCATGTGGGTCCCATGGGGCTTAATGAGAATACACTTGCAAAAACATAACCTGAACAAAGTATGTCTGTAGTAAGCATCAAATTACAGAAATAAGCCACAATTAGTCTTTCAATGTCCAACCAAAAAATATGGATCACTTGCTTGTAGCCCAGTCCCAAGTATTTTTGTATCTCCAGATACTGAGCACTTCGGACGTCCCTTTTGTAGGTTTTCTCAACTTTAATTCACAGGGCAATCCCCAATTTGTTACTTAATATTGCTGTTCAACGTACTAGCCCTGCAGTAATAAAATAATTATGACAAACATCAAGGATGCAAAAATGATTCCCCATCCAACTGAAATTCTACTGTATACAATGATAGTTCAATTTACCTTATACCCATAATTACCTTATACCCATATACCTTATACAATTAACTTTATACCCATAATTCTACAGCAGTCTTCTAACATTCAGCTCTCAGCAGAACAAACTGACTCTCTTCTTTAGTTGTTTTTTCTCTTAGCCCTCTCTTGGAGTGAGGACTCCGCCCAAGGCACTAAAGCATCTCCTCCATAGGGGTTACATTAACATGCATAGGATTCCTTCCTTAGTCAGTATGTACCATACCTTTCACAAATCCAGGATACCTGGTTTTAGAGAATATATTGAAAGCTACAATCCTATACCTATTTACCAGAGAGTAAGCCACATTGAGATTAATGGGAACTGACATGTATAGGATTGCACTGTAAGACTCTTAAAGCACAGTCCTATACACATCTACTCTTAAGTTACATTGATTTCAGTGGGGCTTGTTCCGAGCTAAGTGAATGCAGGATTGCAGCTCCGTTATTGATTATTCTAATACCTAAAGGAAAACAGTATTTTTATCTTCAAGCCTTTAATCTAGTTTGTTACACTTCTTTTCATCTTTCGCTCCCCCACCCACTCTTCTGGAGATGTTTTATACATTTTTTCTACACTTTGTTGGGTGCACAGCCTCTAGCAAAGGTCTTCTGCTTTATGATTTGATAAACATGCTTGTAAATTGATTTTATTTCCCTCTGTGTGCACGGGATGTTTTGGAAACAGTGTAAACTGTAGTAGTGTGCAGAGCTAATATTCTCCGCCCCGAAATTCGAACTGGCGCTTCAATGAGGTGATTCTCTGCCCTGATTTCCGGAGCGCCTCCCTCTCTCTGCTCTGCCAGATAGTTTTTGAAAAAATGCTCCCTCTCCAGCTAATTAACAGAAATGCTCACAGCTCCCTCAGTTTTAAAGATAAACACATCAAAATTGGCACACTGGAGTGTGTCGAGTCAAGGCAACAACAACAGCTTCCCCATAGGAGACTACATGGGAGGAGGATGACAACGACGAACCCCCCCCCCCTACACTGGAAGCCCAGCCAACCAATAGGAGTAATAGTTTAACTGAGAAATAAACAGTCTACCTTACTCAGGTGTAGGAGCTTTCTTTCTCACAGTGCCAGCCCAACAGCACCACTGTGGCTGACTTCTGTGAGTCCCAGAAGAAAGGTGCAACCAACCAACCAACCAGCCCAACATCCCTCTCCCCCCACGGCCACACCCAGCAGCAGCAGTCAGTGTCTCCCACGCCTCAAAATGGAATGTTATCAAAGAGTGCTTTATTAATGGTGTACTGCTTGTGTGCACTGCACAACCCTAAAACACACAAACATGCAAGTACAAGAAGAAGACACTTGTAACTTTGAAGCCAAGTGCTGCTGGGAAGGCTCAGCTTTGAGGAAGGAGAGCAACAGCATGTCAAATCGTTAAGGGGAATCATCATCATCATCATCATCATCAGGCACATTGGAAGAAAAAGCTTTAACAGAACAGGCAGCCACAGGTGGACATGCTCATTGTGGAACAGGTAAAACGAACTAAGCATATCAAGATAGCCAAATGAAAACAGCCCCCCTCTCTCCTCCTCTCTCTGCAAAGAAACAGTCATCTCGAGATTTCGTAGATCTCTCTCTTTCTCTCTCTCTGATCTAAATGAACACCGCAAGTCCGAGAACAGCAATGAGCGCATGGAATCAAGGACTGTGAGAAAATTCCCTCTCCTGAACACTGCGATTGGGGGAGAACAGAACATGGTCACGGACAGCGCTGTGGCAATTCCTAATTGGTGAGCCACAGATGTCAATATCAGTTATCAAAATTACCCTACCCCATCTTTCTTGTTGGGAGGTCTTCAATGTAGACACACTACACACACAACGGTCATGTTTCTTATTGGGACACACCACACACACAAAATGGTAGGATAATTTCGGAGACTTTTGGAGCTCCGATTGGGTGCGTCAAATTTATTTGATGGGTTTAGAAGCGGCCAATCCCTGCTCTGGAAGATCGAATGCACCGTGGATGTTCGCAGTTATCAGATAATTCCAGGGCAAACAGCACATCCCTAGAGTTGGGACAAAGGTAACTTTCAGCTTCAGTGGTTATTCTTTGTTTCTGTTGTTGTTGGTTTGAACCATGAACGATGATTGGGGAGTTCATAAGAACAGAATATTTTTACTATGCCTTTTGCCCTATTCAACATTTCTTACATGGGAATCTGATCTTAATATTATAATAGTGTAATAATTCCTTGCCTGCACGTCAAAGCAAACATGTTTGTTAGTATCAGTGGGTGGCAGGTGTACATTCTGACATGTTGCAGCAGTCTTAATGTTGCAGGGTGGTAAGATGGAAAGCCCAGATTTGGATGAAACTATACTGTCTTTGAAAGATTGGCATGCCATTGTAACCAGAATTATTTGGTTTAATGGAATAAAGTAAATAAGTGCCTCCAAAGTATGTAGAGACTTGGAAATACAAACAGAGAATACTTAATTGCTGCAAGAAGAATGGCAGGGTGAGTGGGGGGCTGATGGATTTGTGATGAAACTTCAGAAGACTGGGCTAAGTTGATGCTTGCAAATATACACCTTGGCAAATTGCAACCACTAATGCTTGTGATTTAGTAGAGGATGCCTTCTCTTCCGAGCAGTGCTGTCTCCATTGTTCAAAGACAAAGCATAGAAACAAATTATATTTTATCACCTCTGCTTTAAATGTTTCCTGCGTGGGGGAACTAACTGCATGTAGAGCCAGTTGCCTGTAGGCTCTGGTTTTGCTGTGGGTCAAGTATTCCGTATTTCCATAGCTGCTTGCCATTTCAGGAAGTTAAGAGATGATATTGCTTAGCTTTTTGTGTTGCTGGAATCTAAATCTGACCGGCTGCTCACATAACTGGAGTTGCCATGGAGGAAGTTCTTCAAAATTTCCAACCAAATGTGATACAAAACCTCAATATTTTTATTTTATTTATTTATTGCATCTTAAAATATTGATGCAAATAAAAGTCCTTTGGGTTCTGCATTAATGAACAGTGGCAATAAGCCTAAGACTCAAGTTAGATTGCTCTTAAACTTAGACGGTTGAAATCCTAGGCCAGCTTTCCCCAACCTGTTGCCCTCCGGATGTGTTGGCTTGGGGATGCTGGGAGTTGTAGGCCAACACATCTGGAGGGCACCAGGTTGAGGGAAAGTGGCCTAGGTGCTGATACACATGTGTTTTCCTAGCAGCTATCACTCAGATGTTCAATCCTGGCCCAAATGTCTACATTTTCTAATGGAACTGGGGAGCATCTGGGAACCCTTTTCAGTCTAGGCTTTTTGAAAGTATTTTTAGAGTGCAATCCTTTTCATGTCTAATCAGAAATAAGTGCCATTGAGTTCAATGGATATTACTCCCAGGAAAGTAGGTATGGGATTGCACTGTTATGTTAGTAAAATATGTGTTGACAAGACAGATATACTGGCTCTGTTCAGAATGCACCTTAAACCACAGCTTTAACCACAGTGCTTAAGGCTTTTTGGCTTAAGCACTGTGGTTCGAGCCATGTGGTTCAAGGTGTCTTCTGAACAGGCCCACAGTTTTAATAGTCCTATCAAACTGTATTGCACTTGGGCATTACATTTTTCTCTCACCCACAGACACATACAGAGTAAACATGTCTTGCTGTAGTGAAAATAATACAACAGTAAGCATAAAAGGAATGGTGGCAAAGCAATTACAAAAACAGGTGAAATTCAGTGAAGCGGAGGGGTCCGTTATGAGAATCATGCCTCCCTGCATCTCTGTATGCCGTCAGGTTGGGAGTGGATGTCAAGCTTTTGTGCTTCATAGAATAGTAGAGTTGGAAGGGCCCGACTCCCTCATTGTGCGTAGGAATTGGTGCCCACCTCTATGCAAGGTGAAGGGAGCTGGAGGGAGGGCAAGTGTGTGAGCCATAGACCTAGCCTCACCACGTTGTAAGACTGGTGAGGGTTGGAAAGAAGAAACAGCCCCAGCATTGCACTTCATTAAAAAAAATTGGGGGGGGAGAAGTCATATATGACGAGGCCCGCCTGGCGCCAACATTGTTATCTTTTGGGCGCCAGGTTAAGACGTTCCTCTTCTCTCAGGCATTTGGCAATATCTGAGGAGCCTGGGATATTTTTTTTGGTAGCTTTTTAGAGTGTTGTAGTGGTTTTTAAATGTATAGATTGTGTATATGTTGTATGTTTTTGCTGTTTTAATTTTTGTATATTGTTTTTAATTGTTTTTAATCCTATGTAAACCGCCCAGAGAGCTTCGGCTATGGGGCAGTATACAAATGTAATAAATAAATAAATAAATATACCACTTCAAATGCTAAAAAGCATGAGTTTTTAAAGAAACCTACAAAAATGGTATGCTGCTCTATTTGTCTAGTGGGACAACCGTAGAAAGGAGTGCAGTGGTTATTCCCAAACAATATATCACTGAAGATGCCAAGTTGCTATTTTCAGCTCAGCCCTGTAGACTGAAGGGGGCATTAATGAAAATTAAGAATCTACAAATTCAGACCAGATGTCAGGAAGCGGTTTTTCATCCGGATGGCAACAAATATGTAGATCTATATCTTGGACAGGGTTGAGACAAAAAGGCAGTGCAGGCTAATACAATCCTGAGGGAAATGAAGCCCTGAGTGAATTCAGTATCGTCTTAGAGCTAGTTGCATATCTACCGCTGCTGAATGGTTACTGCATTTTAAAGATGGCTATATCAAAGTACTCAGTTTTCTGTGGGAGAAAAAGGCCCAGATAATTGTTCCTAAGATTTCCTTTTTACAAATTCTTTTTATTGTGGGCCATTAATGGGCCTGCATTAGTTTTTATGGTAGCTGTTTCAATTGGCTGTGTCTTTGTTCTGACATACATAGCTAATTAGTTCCCTAGGAAGGCGCAATCTCTAATGCTTAATCTCTCTCTTAATTGGCTTTTTTCCTAATATGGTCTTGAGCTGTTCATTCTATATTGCTGAGTTTTTTTAATGTATGGCTTAAGTGAGAAAGCTGTTTTTTTTTGTCTAGCCTTCCATTCTGGTTTATCCGTTACCCCCCTCCTCCCCGCATCAGGAGTGTACAGAATATGGTGTGCTTAAAACACCAGAGGCAGTTTTGGATGGCTACAAAACTAGAAACCTGAAGAACATTTGTGTTTGTGTAAGGACTGCAGAAACACTATAATAAAATCTTATGTAAACATATTGCTTGTTTGAGTTGCTTCGTAACTAGAACACCAGCCATAAAAAGACTTGCCTTTATTACTTTTCCAGATCTCTTCAGTCTAGTGAGGTGAATCATAATGTTGATTATTTTGGATTAGCCCAAAAAAAGGTAGGGTAGGAAGGGGGAAAAGGGTTTGTTGTCACTTCAACCATCTGGAAGATTTAGATAGTGAAAAGGGGTCTGTTCCATTCTTATGGATGGCTAGATATATGAATCAGTGGGTAGGTGGGTAGTAGGATTAATTAAGTGCTGGACAATTCCTGGGCATATTATTTAATAACATGTCTGCCTTGTTCATGTGTGAAGCATAATAGGAATACAAGAGGCTAATTTTTAATGACTAAGGGGCCTACAGTTGACAGGAACCAGTGCTGGCCCTACCATGAGGCAGAGTGAAGAAGTCACCTCAGGCAGCAAATTTTGGGTGTCATTAAAGGGCAGGACATTATTAGTTATTTACTTCGTTATTATTGTATTTCTATTGTCAGGGAAGGGGAGAGATGCTTATGGGATTTTCTACTGCATGTACTAAAATAACATGGCTGGATTTGGATACTATGCATTTTAATGTTTATTTTTTTTAGAGGGACACCATATGCTGCTGTGCTTTAGGCAGCAAAATGTCTTGAGCTGCCCCAACAGGAACCCTTATTCCAATTAACCTCTTGTGCTTTATTGTCCAGTGGACATTTCCCCAATTTGGCTTACTTCTGCCTGATAAACACGCTTCTGTGAATAATGGTACCACTCAAAAGTTTACTAACATTCCAGGTTATAATGGAGGCTAAAAGATAGTAACGCCTATCAGAGTATGTACATGACTAAGGTCTCCCACTGGTGTGCAAATGTTTAAATCTTATATTTTTCAAGGGCCTTCTCGTGCAGCCTGGACTCACAGTTACACCAAAGAGGAACCACTGTCGACCTTCCCATAGCAGCTGGAAGGGTGAGGGGTTGGGGTAGAAAGACCCATGATCAGAACTCCTCGTCCATGCTCGTAGCTCTATCTGAGGAGGAGATCTGCAGCATCCTGTGCCATCCCAGGTGATGTCTAGGGGGTCATAGGATTGCTTTGCCTGACACCCAGATCCTTTTTTATATTTACTGCATATAAAATCCAGGTCTTCCCTATCCCTACTTGTGCCTATGATTTTTTTGGGGGGGTACCTAAATGCAAGGTTTTATATTTATCTCTGTTGAATTTCATCTTCATGGTTTTGGCCCAGTGCTCTAGTTGTCAAGATCATGGGTTCTCGACTGTGTCAATATTAAAATATACTGACAGCGGAAAGTAACCACTGTGAAGAGAAGCTGTATAAACAGTGTTTTAGAGAGAAACTAGAAAGGCTTATTAGTGGCTGAGACTATCTTGAATCATTGATAATCATTAGTACAATGTTTTGGCTTTTAATTTGTAATTGTTAAATAAATTAGTTATTACTTTTTTAATTTTGGGGGGACAGGGAAAAAGTACTGGGGTCCTGCAGGATATTGCAACATATTACAGGGGTTCCTCGATGAAAAAAAAAGCATGGAAAACAAGTGAACTATAGCCGTGTTATAATGTGGAAGAAATTTGTTCTTTTGGCTTCGTACCTAGTACATAAACCCATTTTTACAATAACCAGTCAGTGGGTAGAACTACTCTATGAGCTGTACAGAGAGATAGGTATAATCCTATCATATGTGGTTTGAAACATGAGGTGGAAGTGTTGACCTTGTGCACTAAAACAGTTCACTTAAATCTGAAAATACTTAACAGCATAGCACATAAACTTATTTTAATCATGGGCAGGCTCAGTATAGTTTGCCTCCTGCCTTTTCTCTCTTTTCAAGAAGTCTAGACACCTCAGCAGAGTACAGATTAAATCAAAGCTCTGGGACATGGTATTAATGACCTGAAATCCTCCTTCAGGCTGACTTCCTGCCTTGTTGAAAGTCGATTTAGCAGAGCCACTGCTAGGCTAAACAAATTTATTACCTCAGAAACCTGAGGTTTATTTTACTTTCTTTACAGATAGCACAGATTTATAATGTGTCTCCAATGGCTCCTTCTTTTAAGGCATGGGCCAAGCTGTCCATTAATTTTAAAAAAGTAAAATAAATCAGCATGATGTCAGTGTGAAAACCCTTTGTTCATATTATGGGGCACATTTTCTGAAACCTGTTTTTGGGGACGTTTTTATTTTCCATCTCCCTTCTTTCCTCATATTCTTCCAAATTGATTGCTGACTGAAGGGAATGATCAAACAGTGCAATATTACTTGTGTTCTCCACAGAGAGGTGTTCTGGTTTCAGTTATGAAGCTTAATCATACCATCCAGAAACAAGAAATGAAATCACAAAATGAAAAAAATGGATTTAAAAAACAACCCAAATCTGAACTAAAATAGAAATGCCAAAAATGAAACTAGGCAAGGAAACTTGCAGGGCAGAGGACCCAAACTGTGATAGTTTTCTAGGGATCAAGCGATTTATGACCCATTGTTTCTTGCTTTGCTCAATACTAAGTATGGTCATTTCAACATATCTCCTTGGCTAGCCCTGTTTTATGTTCTGTTCTGTGCAGTGTGGGTGGGATGAATCTATAATCTGCTATAATTTTTGCTCCACTGACCGATGCCTGTTTTAGAGGAAGCTGTCCAACATTGATTCAGAGATAGTAGCTGTTTGTAAACTATAGTGTATTCTGAAGCTGTAACCTGTGGTAATAAGATACTAATCCCTTTTGTGTAAATTTTAGGAATGTATGTGGAAATACCATACCTTTTTATGTCCTCGATAATTCTGTTAACCCTTTTTCTAAAATTACTAGCTCTTTCCTTCTTTATCTAAGTTCTTGCATTTTCTGTTTCTTAATGAATGGTCATTTCTACAACTTGTAATTTTTAAAAATTAATCAGACATTTATTTTTATGTTTAGTTTATGCATATAAATATTCACTTCAAAAAGGTATTGAAAGATAAGGCAGTAGATTCTGGCTTCAATCAATACCATTCTGATTTAGATAGGCTGATATTTCATTAGGTGGAAATAAATGGGCTGATTCTTTAGTATCATACCATAGAATGTATTGAAGTTGCCAGATTTCATATAGCAGTGCAGCAGCTTGAGAACTACTTTCCTGTAGTTTCTTCCCATGCCACCATCAGAACATTTGGCAAACCAGAACCATGTAGGCAGGACTGGTTGGACAGACACTTTCTGTCCAGTCATGGCTGGACTGGTATGGACCAGCAAAATGGTTCTAACTATGTGTTTTTGGGCCCTTAAATGTTATCACAGCAGTATGGGGAGAGGCCACAGTGAAGTGGCTCAGTTAATATGTGGAGAGGTTGATAGTTCCTTCTTGAAGCAGAATGAGTGGGCCTAGCCTTGATCAGGTCTCCTGGGAGCACCTGCATGTAGCTGTTGAACAACCCTTTGTAAGAAATACAATAGGCTGACCAGATAAAATCCAGGTCAGGGCTCATGTAACTTTAACAGTAGTAGAGAAAAGGGAATTTCAGCCAGTGTCATCTGTATGCAATTAGTTCCTGGTGAAATTCCCTCTTCATCACAACAGTTAAAGGTGCAGGCACTATGCTAGAGTGACTATATACAAAAGAAGGCAGGGCCCCTGCAACTTTAACAGTTGTGATGAAGAGGGAATATCACCAGGAACTAATTGCATACAAATGACACTGGCTGAAATTCCCTTTTCTCTACAACTGTTAAAGTTGCATGAGCCCTGACCTGGGTTTTATCTGGTCACCCTAAAATACAATTAATAACTAAAGTAAATATATCTTGTTTCCCTGTAAGAATATACTACTCAACTCAAAAGAGCTTGATATTCCTACATACCTCAAATGTAGTGATAGCCATTTCTTTTTTTCCTGCACAATATAAAAAGTTCAAACAAGGATGCAAAAGTGTTTTCATGGATTTAGGTTCTTTAATCATACCTGAGAACTCTACCATTTTCCTGTGCAACTGTGGGGCTTGAAGAAGCATGATGTAACCTTCATTGGTCTTTATTCCACACCAAATGCACTTGACTAAGGTTGGATTAATTAGATTTAATCAGGGCATCATTCACTTCTACCACTGTTTTATTAGGAAAGCAGAAGAGATATAGGTATAGCTTTAAGGTGTTTCAGTCAACAAGAATGTTGTGTATATGTTTTTTGAAGTTCTGTCTTTTGTGGGTAGTCATGAATTTTAAGTATGACTAAATCTGGATACAACCCATTAACAGAGGTATATTAATGAAAACATAATCCTTAATAAACTTGAAGCCTGTGAGGTGTACATATAGGGAAAAACCTCAGAGTGAGTCTGCATTCCCTCAGGAGAGATTCAGAGACCTATCACTGCCTAAGGGTAGTCTTTCCTAATGGTGTATTTTCACTTCCCTACAAACCCTAACCTAATTAACGCTACAAGATTCTGCAACAGATTCGCTTGGCTATCCCTCCAGAAATCACCCCAGTTCTGTTTCAGTACAAAATATTAGAATTGGGTGTTGGTGTCTTGCCACACCCCAAATTACAAGAAACCAGCAGAATATTTGAAAATAGGTACTGCTTGTTGGGGTTATTGTACTTCACAGGATTCTGTGAAGATTTTCACGCATTTGATCAATGCACATATGAGTTTTATTTTACATACAAGTTTTATTTTCTGTTTTCTTAATGAGGTGTTTGGTAGTCTCAGAAAATGGTAGAGGGGGGTGGGTAGGCCTACATTGGATTTAGTTAAATGTAATGAACTGTTCAGTGAATGAGTCTTCTGATTGAATATGAAACGGGGTGTAGGGTGACATAAGAATATAAAATGGCTTTTAATGCACATAAAGCCTGCATTGTTTAAAAGTATAGGAGTGTCATGCTGAAGGTCATGCATTAGAGCAGTTTGGTCTTCTGTTTATTTCTTGGCTTAAAAGCATTTAAAAGTAGATGATTGTTTTAAGATAAGAAGTCACACTTCATTGGGTAATTTTTATTTTACTTCCCCCCCCCTTTTCCTTTTCCTTTTTCCTTTTTGGACAGAAGAAAGATGTATTGTGTGAGGTGTGGGGCTGAATCATATACATGTAATATTTCAAGACCAATTATCTGTTACTTAAGATACCTTAGTATAATAACTAGAGCAGGAGAAAAATAGGCTATGATCTTAAACATATGCATTCTAAGTCATTCTCATCGAATTTAGTTGGACTAGAGTGTACTTCAGTACTGGGACGTTACGTTTTTAGATTGCTTTGTTTCTTGTTTTCCTTTTCCCTCCTCACCCCTTTTTCCTTTTGTGTCATGTTGTCTTAGATTTTAAGCCTGAGGGTAGATTCTGTCCTGTTTTTATTGATTTGCATTCTGTCCTGGGAGCCTTTCCAGCTGAACAGTGGGCTATAAATGCTTTAAATAAAACAAGAGAACAATTGCATGGCCTCTGATCCCAGCTGATGGAGTGCTTCAACATCGGAGGTGCCTGTTCATTCAAAGCACTTCCAAGCTCTTGCCGGCATGGCGGGAGGAACAGCAGAGGCTTTTTTCTGAAACGCATTTTTCTCTTGGATGGGTCTCAGAGACCAGCCAACTCTTTCCCTTTGTTTGGGTGAAGGAAGGGGCTGAGAAGGCCATTGGCTCTACTGGATACATGGCCTCTTCCCACCCCACCCACTGCCCACCCTCAACACACCAATTTCTTCCCTTCCTGAGTTTCTAGATCCGGCCTTGAGAGAGGAAGCCACTGGGGAGCTTTCTGTGGTGGTTGGGAGGAGCTTGGAGTGGTGGGTGAAGATCCATAGTCAGATCTCCTCTGAGGTTGGACTTCTGTCTCTGTCCTCAGAAGCGGAGATTATGCCAGTCACTTGTCCTTTGCCTTCC
This sequence comes from Anniella stebbinsi, assembly GCA_029215795.1. Lineage (NCBI taxonomy): Eukaryota > Metazoa > Chordata > Lepidosauria > Squamata > Anniellidae > Anniella > Anniella stebbinsi. Next base: position 170,108,530 of record JARDYH010000002.1, on the reverse strand, counting down.
CCGCAAAGAAAGCTGGCTGCCTATTGGGAAAGCTTTGGCTGTGGACTGAATGACACCAGGAGTGGGCCCCTGACATAACTGACAGCGCCTTGCTCTTCTCTGATGTGATCTGACCAATGGGTGGGTCTGGGGCAAGCATGGTAATCTGGCCCCTGAAGCCAATACAATACCTCATCCATTCCACTGAGTTGGTAAACCTGTATTTGGGCTGTACCACTTCAGAGTTCAGGTGGGGACACACATGATGTAATGCTTCTCCATACCAAATCATCATCATCATCATCATCATCATCATCATCATCATCATCTCCATATACATAGAAAACTACGTCAGGAAGAGGATCTCATTTTCTCACTGATTATACCAAGTTTTCTACAGGGATAATTCTATTTTACATAGAGGAAATTTCATCATGTCATTGACTAGATGTGGGTTTACCACCATGGTGAGAATTCGGCCACAGAGAGGTTGGGATAGAATTATTATTATTATTATTGAAGCACAATCAGTAGTTGGTGCTCAGTCTACAAACTGTGATAGCGTATAGATGTTTGTGGGGATGCAAAAGCATAATTTGTTAAGAGTCTCCAAGGGAGGAACACCAAGAAAGACAAAACAATGAGCAGAAATCAAGAGATGCTCAATTGGTCAATCAATTTTTTGAAATGAATAATAAACAAATTGGGGTTGAATGGCTGCCCACATGATGCTGACTCAGTGATGGCTTTTTTTCCTGGAAGGGGTTTCTGCTGGCCTAAATTAACTAAGACTGGCAATGGGATGTTGAGGCAGTGCTCCACTGTGTGGCCCAGTCAATGTACACAAGCAAAGCTATCTTGGAAGGGTGTCCAGGCGGTGAAATTTGTTCCTCCTTTAGCAAGTGACTGTCCTTCCTTAGGAAGCGTAACCTCTGAGAACCTCTCCAGCCTGGCTGTTTTAAGGTTAGCCCATGGATCACTTTACACATTACATTTTCAGGTACCCACCTAAATGTGTGATGTGTGAATATTGCAAACATGTTTAGAGACCCCTATTAACACACTGATATGCTCATTACAGAGCTAAGATTGGCTACTTCTCTACTGTTGGTAGATGGTGGCCAATCCAGGTTCTACTGAACCACTTATGGAAAAAAATATTCTAAGATTAGAATAATATTAGAATAATATTCTAACCCTTCTCTTTTCTATACATCCCTTGGGGTGTTGCTCTTACAATCAGCTTGCTGTGGTATTACTAAGCAATTCAATTTTCCTGCTTTACAAAGAAGAGCATTAAGTTTTAACGATTTTCTGCCTTTGAACTGTACTTCTGAGGCTGCCTGGCTCAGTCTTTTGTAAAGAGTATTTATTTATTGAAAGAGGCTGAAATAAATGCTCTAGATTGAGGAGGAGGGCAAAGACACAGCAAAGATCAAAGCTGTAGGCTGCTGGGAAGGTGTATTCTATGAAAGGTAATTGTTGAATGTAATAGTCGGGGATTCTTAATCAAAGGATCAGTGATATAACAGACGGGGGCACTGTTGTATTGCCTGTGAAGCATACATTCCAGTATAATTTATTTCCTTCATGGCATGTTATGCTAGAAGAAACCAACTAATGACACATTATCTGCTTGCATTAAGCAAAAGCATTTGTTATCACCACAGGCAGCGATTGCTCGCTAATTGCACCCTTTTATGTGGCACTGATATAAAGAAAAGATACTGGTGTATCTTGACAATGATTACTGCAGCCAGAACCCTTGTTAAAGAACTGAATTCACATTGTACCTTTGTTGAATTTGGAGCTTGCTTTTGAGTGCATGCTTCATCTGTAGGCATAGTGGCTCCACTGGGCACAACAATGGTTTATTGTCACAGGAACATGCCTAGGCAAGCCTCTGGCTTGCATGTGTCCCCTTCCTCCTTTATTGTGGCCACAAGGAGACTGGAAGCTTCTGGGGTGACCAGATTGCCCGGGGTTTCCCGGTCCTAACTGGGAAACCTGGGGCGATCTGGGCCGACCGGTGGGCGGCGGGGGCAAACCGGGGCTGCGGGGGGTCATGCGGCAGCGGCGGCGAGTGGCGGCAGACCCGGTAGGTTTGGGCTGGGTTTTGGGGGGGATGGGTGGCTTGGTGGTTGGGTTTCGGGTGGGGGGAATCCCCCCGCCACCACCTGCCGGGGCGTCCGCTTCCCTCCGGTGCTTGAATCTACTGAGAAACAGGCTTCGCGGCCTGTTGCTCAGTAGCGTGCTGGGTGATGACGTCATTACCTGGCGCGCTACTGAGGGACAGGCCGCGAAGCCTGTTTCTCAGTAGATTTGAGCACTGGAGGGAAGCGGCCGCCCCGGCAGGTAAGTGGGGGGGCCCTCCCGCCTCCCGCCTCCTGCGTCATGCTTCTTATCTGCCGGGACCGTCTGTTGCCGCGGACGGCAGCGGATGGCCCCAGCAGGTAAGCCCCCTCCCCCCTTGCTGTTTTTTTTGGGGGGGTTGCTTGGTGGTGGTGGGGGTTGTTTTGGGTGGGGGGGTGGCGGGGGGGTTCAGATCTTACATGGTGAGTTGCCTTTTAAAAAAAATATGTTTTTTGGGGGGGGCACGCCCCCTTTGGGCGGCCGTTTTGGGTGGCCATTTTGGACCGGGATTTTGGGTTCCAAAATCTGGTCACCCTAGCTTAAACTTTCAGTTAACTGCAATGTAATGTGATGTGCATAATATTAACTATGGTTAACTAAACCAAGCCAGCTTCATAGATCAAGCTTTGCAGTTGGGTTGTTTTAGCAAACCATTGCTTAGACTAACCACAATTTGTCCAGGTTTGACATAATCCCAGATAGTTGAAAATGGAAGCTAATGTTTCTAAGCTCCTCCTTGTGGCCTTGTCAGAAGAGAGGGAAGCTCAAGGACCTGACCAGGGTGGGGGCGGGGAGAACTTGAGGTTTGCCTATGCTCATTCTACAATCACACCATTAATTTGCAATGCAGTCAGTCTTGGGAGTGGCAAATCCTACCAGCAGTTCTCAGCCTCTGTCACCTCCAGTGGTGTAGTGGAGCCAGGGATTGCAGGGATGGAGCACTGTCCCTCTGAGCTACGGTAGCTGGGGGGGAAATGAATTTTCCCAGCCACAATATATTGTCCACTCTTGTAATGCACAGTATTTTGGAGTGGGTTGACATAGAAGTGGCCACAAGGGGCCCATTAGCTTTACAAAAGATGGTCCTGATGGAGATAAAACTACTAGAACTGGTTTATTGGTATGGATCAGCACAGCTGCCTGAATTTTTGGACTCCCCTTGGGAGACTATGGGGCCTAGTGAGTCCCTGCACTTCAAAATGTACCACTACATCATTGGTACCGTCTTTTTTCTTTTTTTCTAAATGATCTTTACTGTATCTGGAGGCATGAATTAAAGTTGGTTAAAAAGATGCTATGCTTTTATTTTCTTTAAAACATTCGGCTAAAATCTAAAACACTCACACTGTAGTAACCTGTTGACTGTGTCCTCAGGTCAATTCATTTTTTTCCTTGGTGCATGAAATTATGGTGTATGTTAGCTTTGTATGTGTGGTCATTACTTTAATGGCTGTTTTGTATGCCATTACGGCAGACCGACATTTAATATTTAGCTGCCCTGCCAATAGCCCACTTCTGCGTGTGGCTAACCAATCATGGGCACTTATCTCTGCATTCAGTCATCTATGCACTTAGCAAGGTCAAGTGGCTGTCATGTGCCTGAAGGGTTGTGTGAATTGGCTCCCGAGTCTGAGATCATAAGCAGGCTGACAGCCACTTCAGATGTTCTAGAGAAGTGGGGGAAGAGGAAGGCTGAGGGATTGTGCTTCCTCTCCTCCACACACTTCTGGGGTTACAGGGAGTTTTAAGCCAAAGGAAAGAAAATGGCTCTGTAGAGGGTGGGGCGAGGGGAGGACATGTGCACCTTTCCTCACTGCACAAGTCATTCAGGCTTCCTCTGCCGCATCTTCTTAGAGTGCTCAAAGTGGAGTCTCATTGACCTTAATAGGACTTCAAAGCCTTTGGATGAAAACCTCTCTGTATTTTCCCAGGCTTTCTAAATCTGACTTATGCAGCCTTCTCCAACCTGGTGCCGTCCAGATGTTTTGGGCTTCAACTCCCATCAGTGCTAACCAGCATGGGCAATGGCCAGGAACGTGGGGAGTTGTAGCCCAAAACGGAAGGCAGGGCTAATTAATGGATGGTTAAAAAACAACAACTACTAAAACCCCAAACACTTTCATTTTGCTGATAGCTTTCAAATTTGTTTAATAATTTTTCCTATGCTTAGGAATCTTAGTGCCTCTGCTATGGAATTCCTGCATGCTGTTGCAAAGGATTATGAGCCATGTTCTGAGATGTAATCATTTTTGGGAGGCACGCAGCTCTATTTCTCCTTTTCATCTTCATCAGGTGAGGCTGTGGATGTGCTGAACCAGTGCCTGGCTGCGACAATGGACTGGATGAGAGCTAATAAACTGAAACTCAATCCAGACAAGACTGAGACGCTGTTAGTGAGTGGTTCCGCTGACCAGATGGAGGGTGTTCAACCTGTTCTGGATGGGGTTGCACTCCCCTTGAAGGAGCGAGTTCGTAGCTTGGGGGTTCTCCTAGAACCATCTCTGTCACTTGAGGCGCAGGTGGCCTCAGTGGCACGGAGTGCCTTCTACCAACTTCGGTTGGTGGCCTAGCTACGTCCCTATCTGGACAGAGATAACCTGGCTTCAGTTGTCCATGCTCTGGTAACCTCCAAGTTAGATTACTGCAATGCACTCTACGTGGGGCTGCCTTTGAAGGTGGTTCGGAAGCTGCAGCTTGTGCAAAATGCAGCGGCCAGATTGATAACTGGAACCAGTAGGTTTGAACATATAAGACCTACTCTGGCCCGCTTGCATTGGCTGCCTGTATGTTTCCGAGCCCGGTTCAAGGTGCTGGTTTTAACCTATAAAGCCTTACACTGCTTGGGACCACAATACCTGATGGAACGCCTTTCCCGACATGAACCTACCCAAACACTACGTCCAACATCTAAGGCCCTCCTCCGAGTGCCTCCTCCGAGGGAAGCTCGGAGGTCGGCAACAAGAGAGAGGGCCTTCTCTGTGGTGGCTCCCCAATTGTGGAACGATCTCTCCGACGAGGCCCACCTGGCGCCAACATTGTTATCTTTTCGGCGCCAGGTCAAGACTTTCCTCTTCTCTCAGGCATTTGGCAATATCTGAGGAGCCTGGGTTTGTTTTGTTTTGTTTTTGTAGTTTTTTGAAGTGTTGAAGTGGTTTTTAAATGTACAGATTGTGTGTATGTTGTATGTTTTTGCTGTTTTAATTTTTGTATATTGTTTTTAATTGTTTTTAATCCTATGTAAACCGCCCAGAGAGCGGTATACAAATGTAATAAATAAATAAATAAATAAATAAATAAATAAATAAATAGGTAGGCCTATTGTCCTCTTACTCTTGCCTCGTGTGAAATAAACATTCCACCTAGAATGCATGCAATGTTTCCTTTGGCTATATATTGCAAGGGAATTCTAGTATTGGGAGACACTTTGGCTCAATTCGGATGACACAATAAACAACTGGTGTGGGGGAAACAATCGTCAGTTGTTTTGACTATTGTGTCATTCCAATGCTGCCATAGTCAACTCAGCGCTGATCCTCATCCACACCACAGTTGATTATTTATTACCATGTTGTGTGGGGAGTACCCCCTAGGGTTAGGGTTAGTCAACCCACCATTGACTATTGTGTCGTCCGAATTGAGCCTTTGTCTTTTTCAAGAGTGTCTGTCAGTCACTCCTGTTGGAGGAATCTGGTTTGAGGATGGAGCTTGGCATGCTTTTCCCAGCTCGGCACCCCCAGATGCCAGCTCACAGATCCCTGAGCTGGCTTGATTTGGCTCGTGCCGAGTCAGGCAAGCGTGCGTTTTCCCAGTCTCAAATCCTGATCTGCACAAATTTGTGGCTGGATCATTTATGGAAATCATGATTTCTGCAAAGTCGCATGAAAAAATAAATTGATATGCACAAAATTGCAGGCATAAAGGGGCTTTATGTGCTGTTGTGCTAGTTATGGCCACAGTTTTGTGCAAATCGCAATTTCTGTAAATATTCCCAGCTGTTAAATTGTGCCAATCACAGCTTATGGACATCGAAACAAAACATGCAAGCTCTCACTGGCGGGTTGCCCCACATGCACACCTGGTTCAGGCAAACAACAGGAATCCGGTGAGCAGAGCGCGAACAGGACTCAGGGAGTTCACGCATCCCTAACTGATCATTTTACTGAAGAACATTGCAGAAGCGTTTCTCAAAGCATAGTTTGAAAACCATTGGTTTAGGTGGTTTAGTATATGTTTTCTGTACACTATAATATTGTACAGCACATTGAGCTTTCCTTCCTTCCTTCCTTCCTTCCTTCCTTCCTTCCTTCCTTCCTTCCTTTTAAAGAAAAGCTGCTTAGCTCTCTAGTAAATGCAGATTCTTCAACATAGTGGAAGTCTGTGTGACTGCTCTCTGCTTCTATAGGAACAATGTATCACTCGCCTGTCTAAAAAAGGTCAAAAGGGATTACGCTTTTTGACAGTTGCAGGATGTTGTCTGGTCTGATTCAAAGGTGTTTTATATATAAGGATATACATGTTCATGTCAGATGGAACCTCAGGAATACAGGGGCTGTCTTTCAACAGCAGGTGTCTGAGATTTTGCTTAACATTTTCCACCTGTTTGGCAAGTTAGTTTAGTCTCTCTCTCAAAGATTAGTCAGGTGGTAGCAGCCATGTGAGAGACACAAATAACTTCTGTATCTTACATGCCGTAGCCTATAGAATCCTCCCCCCTCCAAACAGAGGTAGATTATTCTCTTGTATTTTTCTGAAATAACCGGAATGTTTAATTTCCACTGTGAAATGTATGGAATGGATTTAATTTGTGTTAATTTGTTTTTGTGAACATCGAAGGGTATGCCATCTCAGGCAAAGTTTGTGTTTTTTTTTCTGAGGGACGAGGAAGTAGTCTGGCAGCATTTTCAAAATCTAAAGTAATTCTATCTATAGAAAAATCAATGTTGATGTTTCATTAGAAAAGCCCAAAAAGAAGAAGAAAGGAAAAAGGTCCTTCTATTTGTGAAAGTGTGAACGTATTTCAAGCAGTTTAGTTCTCTGACTTGGGTGATGAATGTGTTCAGCACAGTTTGGCTTGAAACAGCTTTGCAGTAAAATAATAATAAATAATAATAAAATCCCCTTTAGAATCTGAACTCTTTTGTTGATGTTGTAATGCATGTTCAGATTACCTGTAATCACTTTGATGCTGACAGAATTAAACTTGCCACAGTGATCTCTATTTACATTATTCCCTTTTGTTCCCTTAGGTTGTGACACCCTGCTTCCCGCCAGTCAACTACCAATTGGTAAGCATCTCTGACAACAGCATTGTTCAGTGAATGCATTTCGGAGAGCAGTAGGCACAAATAGCACCCAGCCTCATTTAAGCACAAATGCACATGCACTCCATAGCTCTTGGCAAAGCTCATCAGAATTCAGTCCAGAATCTCTGGATATAGTGTTGGATCTTATCATTTGTGCCCACCACCATGGCTTGGTTGGGTGCTTTCCAGGACTCAGATGTAAGTTAAGGTGTCCACTGAGAACCAGTGCCTTCCCTTGTGTCAAATGAGAACATGCCTCTGGAAAATCTGTTTGTGGCCCCTGTCCACTAACTCCACTTCTATTCTGTTATCAGTTGAAGGACCCTTCTTTCTCTGGTGCTCATAAAAATCTGAAGTAGTCCATTTCAGCCTTACAGCACTGTCTTAACTCCTCATTCATGCTTTTTGGTGCAGGGCTTCCAAGTCCACTGCAAAAGATAATGCTCTTTCTTCCCTAGAGAGGGTTGAAGAGAATTTTGACTGATGAATATTTGAATTAAGTTCAAGTTTTAGCCATAAGATTAGAACAAAACTAGAGGAGTGGCTTTAAAAAAAGACACAAAGCTTATTGCCACTGTAGCAAATCCTGCCACGTATACCCAAGGTTAATCCTAGTGACAGTTGAGTATGAGCCTTCATAAAATTTTGCCTTGTTTTAATTGGAACCAAGGCAGATCAAACTATTATTGGCTTAACAGTCTGTTCTTGTTATTGGCAAGTACATGTAAAATTCTGTGCCTGCTGTACTGGAAAAGTCAGAGTTGTTACATCATCTGTGTGATGCCCTATGTCCGTAGATGTCCAGATTTATTTATTTTTTACTTTCATTGTTGAAAGGTCGTGACTATTGGTCTACATTACAAAAAACAGATTTTTAAAAATTATTATATTTTTATCTCACCTTTTTTCCTCTTGCAAGGAACCCAAGATGGCTTCCATGGTTGTCCTCCTTTTCATTCATCCCCACAACAACCCTGTGAGATAGTTTAGGTTGTGAGTTGATGACTGGCCCAAAGTCACCTAGTGAGCTTCACGGCCAAGTGGGGACTAGAACCCAAGTCTCCTGAGTCCCAGTCCAACACTCTGACCACTGCACTACACCGGCTCTTATGAGTGGTATTTAAAAAAATTCCCTAAAAAACTGCAGTGAGTATTAACTTAAAGCTAGGAAAGGTAAGTGCATTTCTCAATGCATTGCTAGCAATGTTAGGCAGCCAAAGAAATACAGCTTGCTAGCCCTGTTCAGGTGTTATGCCCTAGCAGGCTATACAGATGTGCATAATGTGCAGGAAGGTGTGCAGAATGGCCTGACCTGGCTCCTGTCCTTGCCGAGTTGTATGGAAGGTCTGAAGGAAGGATCTCTGTATGTTCAAATATTTGACTGAACACGTGATGGCTTAAAGTAGGTAGAGGGATGGGGGCATTCATGCCGACCCTACCCCCTTATGTCTCCTCAGTTCAGACGTGCTTTCAGTCCTTGTCAACTCAACACAGCGAGGTCTGAACTGAGGGAGTGGGGTCTACATGCTGGGGTACGGAGGGGTCTGCTAGTAATACCTATTTTAAACACCCAGCAGTAAGATTCAGCTGCGGAATTCTACTCTTTCTTGTTTGTGCTTAGATTTAGGAAGAGCGTATTACTGTCAATCTCATTTGAGCCAATGAGCTGGCATTTGGCATTTTGCCAGATGATACTTTGGGCATCCAGTTGAAACAGCAACCGCTTCAATTGGCATTTAAAGTTGTTGATGATGAAAATAACTTCGCTTTCAAGCATATTTTTATTTGCATGACTTCATAGCTAAGCATTAGTCTTGAGCCAGCAGAGGGAGCCCATATTGTTGCAATAAATTAAGGCATTGCAAGTCACAACAGAAAATAATTTACTCTTACTGAAAGGGAACAAAGTGTCTGCAAAGTATGGGGTGCATTCCATTTCTTAATATTCCCAATATCATTGCTTTGAATGGCGAGAATGGAGATATGGTTTATTTCTGTAAGAAATTGGATTATCAGTCTTTTATCCTTCTGTGTATGCCAGAATGGGGAAATCTGAGGAAAAAGTGAAGAGATGTTGGACATTTTCTCATTCTGTACTCTGGAGGAGAGGTTGCAACCCCTACTCATTCCCCATTTTTGCTTCAAGCATGCTGTGGTGGGAATTGTGTGGGTGACTTGTGGAGGGGCCATTTGTAGGCCAGTGTTTCAAAGAGCTTTGATATCAAAGGTGTAGTCTTTTTCTGGAGATATACTTCAGTTTTATTCCCCAAAAGATACTGGCATATTTTCTCAGCTAAGGAGCAAGAATGGGCAGTCATTCCCCTTGCAAATGCACAATGGTCCAGTTACTCCTTAAAATCAGCGCGGGTTCAGGGATAGAACTGTACTTACTGGGCAAAATGGTAATGCTTCAGTGATTCTGCTGTGCCTGTCAGCTGTAGTACAGTTTTCATTTGAGAATTAATCCAGATGAATACTTATCAGAGTTGGTGGTGGCAAGGAATCAACAGCATCCGGTGGGCAGATTGTGACGGATGCACCCTTTGTGGCGAGTTACCTTTTCCTCAAGGCCCCCTTTAGCTGTTCTTGTGGCCCATGTGTGTGCTTTGGCATAAAGTTCGGCAAATACTTCAGCCTTTTTCCAGCAGTATGATGTTGCGCACTGATGGTCAATTCTCATTTTACTTTTTGGACATGTGTATAAAAAGTACCTCAGTTTGAAATGGCTAATTTATTCACTTTGTGTTGTTCGAGCTGCATTCACAGTTAACGTTTACATAGGTGTCCCTACGATACTGGGAAAGGGGCAGACTTCGCTTCTGTATTTTAATACAGGGTCATTTAAACATGAGCCTCATTCACGATTGACAGTGACATGAGTGGATTGTACCCTTTAAACACAAATACCTTTTTGGAGTTGAACATTGAGAAGTATGAACTGGCTGTGATAGAAGAGGTGTTGACCTTCTAGTGACCTTCTGATGGAATTAGTTGGAAATGGCTGCCCCTTTCAGCTTGGAAGTTTCTGACATTTGAATGCTTTTGAACTGAACCTATAGTTTGACCCCTCCTTAAAAGCATTACTTGGCTATTCAAGTATATTGAAGTAGATCTACTTTGTCTTGGGCAATGGGAGGCATTCCTAACCTTGGGCAAACATTGTATTGTACATGCACCTACAATTTGAGAGTCATTCTTACTAACATTTATCAAGATACAAACTTGTATTTGAAGCTTTGAAGTTCTCAGTGCCATTCCTCTAGATCGCTAGGCTGTTCGAAGAAAAGAGCAGGTTTTTGTTTCTTTTTAAAGTTATGGTAGACTGATTTGCGTGCCCAGTGTTTCTAACCAACCCATCTGGGACTTTTGCCCCCCACCTCCATCCCCAAAGAATTACCTTCAGATCAAGTAAGTTTCAAGGCTAGTTTATGCTTTTGCAGTATCAATATTATTTTAAATCGGCAAAGTTAAAATGTAAAATCTTTTGGGGCCATTGCTTAGCTGTCAGTTGTAGTCCCGTTGTCAGTGTGTACCTGTGTGTGTTTCCTTTAGTTGAGGCACAGCTCTGTAATTACAGAATTTGGGGGAATCCATGTTTGTTTGTAGACCATGCTCGTGTGATTTTGTGCTCTTGTTACAAACAACAAAATAACCCAAACCCAGCCAAAGTCCAAAAAACTTCCACATTCTCCAGTCTTCCATCTCAAAGAAATTCCGGATTCCTGCCAGTCTCTTGTAAATTCTTCTTTCGCCATCACAATTCAGCTAGAAATGTCCAATTCTTCTTCTTAAAGCTCACCCTTAATCTTATCACTCATAGCAATTTAAGCTCCCCACTGTTTTAAACAAATACACATTACTTAATCATTAAGCATATCCATATATATTAATATCCATAATATACACATTACTTAATCATTAAGCATATCCATATTCATTTTAGATGAAATACAGTTTAGTCTGTCACCTGAACCCTAAATGGTGGTTTGAAGTTGTCTTATTTCCACTAACCATAGTTAAGATTAACTGCAGTTTGGGGCAACATGGTAAGCAGTGGTTAATTGAAAATTTATTTATTATATTTCTTTATCACCCAATAGCTAAAGCTCTCTGGGCAGTTCACAAACGTTAATGGAAGCAAAAGCTTCTGAATCTGTGGCTGCTGGATGAGAGAAAGGGGAAAGCGGTGGTATTGGTGTTATGCCCAAACCAGCTCATACAGTCCAGTTCATTCTAAGATGCCATCTGGTAATGATTTCTGTAGTTACTGTTTAATTTAGACATTCTGGGGTAAATGACAAGCTTAATGTATGTATATTTGTATTGGATATACAAGGGCCTCATACTCTGTCAGATTTACTTTTCATGGTGAAAATCTTTTGCTGAGGTAGTATTGTATTGTGACGCGAGGTGAGACTTCTTGGCGGCTGGTTCCAGGCTTTGGGAGGCCAGGCTAGCTCCATCTTTGATGTCCTTCTGCTGGCAGGCAGAGATGAAGCTAATTTCACATTTTATTTAATATTTTATTGTTGTTGGCTACCTTGAACCCTATTTGAAGTAGAAAGGTGGGATATAAATTTAAATAATAAATAGATTCTTGCATGTGACTTGTAGGTCACATTCTCCTTGGACAGTGCTAGTAGGATGTATAAGTTGTAAATGAGTAAATGTGGTACAGTAGGTGTATTAGGCACAGTGATAGGCTTAGACTGGGGAAGCCTGGATTTAAAGCTCCACTTATCCATGAAGCTAACTGGGCAACTTCATTATTTTTCAGCCTAGTTTTAAATCACAGAGTTGTGTTTGAAGATAAAATGGGTTCTTCCCCATGCAGCCTGCCCCAGGCTCATGTGAGGAAGGGTGCAAGATGAACGTCATGATGATGATGATAATAATATGAAATAGAAGGGTCTTTGACCACATGCTGTTGAAACATGATTAATGAATTCAAACAGTTATTATGGTTCAGCCAAAGGTAATTGCAATCATAAAAGACCATTAATTCAGCCAATGCTTAGTTTGTAATCAAAATAATAAATCAGTTCAACAGATAGCCATGGCAGTGTGCCTCATGTTTTGGATATAAGCTCATCTCAGTTTTTGCATAGCAACCAGAAATGTAGCCAATTTGTGGGCAATAAATTTAGCATGGTTGTTTAGAAGAAATTGTAATTTCACTTGATTAGTTTTATCATCAAGCTGGCCGTTCTACCCAAGGCCTAATACTTGGTTTTGCGTAGATCAAACATTATAGAAAGTAATGGTCAAGATAATCTTTTTGCAACCCACATATACATAAACATATTCTCTGTTTGTACCTAAGCACACTTACCAGAGTGCACTCAAAGGGGCCTCTGACTAAAAGCACTTAGGATTGCAATGGTAGGATATTGACTTGTCAAATACTGAGAAGCTATAGTTTGAAAAGGCAGGTAAGGCTCTTGTGTTAAATGTCAAGTCAGAAAGATTACTTCAAACCCATACATCCTTGATAGTGAGAGTCAGTGTGGTGTAGTGGATAAATAAATAGAGATGGTTTTGAATACAACTTTGGGAGTACATCTAAATAATAAGGCATTTAATCATCATTTTTGCCACTGACTCCAATGTTGGAAATTGCCCTTTTACATGAAAATTGATTAGAGGAGAGACAATCTGCCAGATCAGACTACGAAGTATAGCTTTCAATAGATAGCAAGACCAGAACACTTTGAGGAAACCTGTCTTGACTTCCCCAGACACAGTGAGATGATGATGATGATGATGATGATGATGATGATGATGTTGATGATATACATATATATACCGCCCCATAGCTGAAGCTCTCTGGTCGGTTTACAAAAATTAAAAACATTGAACATTTAAAAATCAATATACCAAATATAAAACCATAAAAGCTTAAAAACAAACTACATATCATTTAAACTATCCAGGGGTCAGTTAAAAAAAGATTAGAACAGTCACATTATTTGTTCTGTTCTCCCATTCTCTCCATAACTGTGTATGTCTACGTGTATGTCCCACCTTGGCGGGATCAAACAGTTGTGCATGTAAGCTGCACTCATGGTGCCAGGAAATGCACTATACAGGCACAAGCCCCCACTTAGCTGGGGCAGGGATTTTGGGAGACTGGAGGGAAGTAAGTGCCTACAGTCTAATAAGGGCCAAAACAGACACAACAGTGGCCACAGGTAAAGCAGTTGCCCATGTATCATTCTGCACTCACTGTTTTCATGTATAAACACACTGAACACGTGCAATTTTCTTGTAGAGATAGCATGCCAGTGGCACATTTGCCTAGGCTACTTACTGCTAATGTGCTAGTAAAATGATATAACAGGAAAACACATGCAATTTACACTGAATGCACCAGATGTGAATGTATCATGGTTGGCATAAGAGGAAGATGGGCAACTAGAAGCCTTAATCATGGAAGAAGGATCCCAGTTTTACCACTCCTATAGTCAAATATGTGCAACCAATCCACCTAGATCAGCCTTCCCCAAACTGGTGCCCTCCAGATGTGTTGAATTGCAACTCCCATAATTTCCATTGGCTGTGCTGGCTGGGTATTATGGGAGTTGCAGACCACACATCTGAAGGGTAGGGTTGTATGAGAAAATTTGTCTTTGCTTGCAAAACATGCGAGCATGCCCCATTCAAAGCCCAAAACTTGAGCACCTCTTCATCGAAATGTTCACGAATTGCAAAACACATGCTTCCATTTGTCTCATTCCCAATTTCAAGTTCAGTTTGCACAATTTTTTTAATATGCACAAATTCAGGAGGAAAATATGTACAAGCTAGGAAATGTGTGCAAATTTTGGGAGAAAATTTGCACAAATTTCAGGAGAGTAGCAGAAATCTCCTGTTTAATCGCTGCTCAGTTTGCACAAATCTCCCATTCGTGCAAAGGCAGTAGTACAAAGGCACAAGAAGAGACGCAAGACAATGTTCGGAGAATCCTAGTGATCTTGAAAATTGCTACTGGAGGGCACCAGGTTGAGGAAGGATGATATATAAAGCAAGTATGATGTAATGTATTGCATTATTTATTTATTTAAAATATTTCTTGGCCATCTTTCAGGGTAGGAGCCCTCCCAAGGTACCATACAACAATAAAACATATTATTATTATTATTATTATTATTATTATTATTATTATCATCATCATCATCAAAATTGAAACATATACAATTAAAACATAGTAACAGAAATTAATGTATAATATTAATTAAATTAACATATAATAAAAACTGCTGTGGTATTAAAACAATAAAATACAATGAAAATAGTAAGAACACAATCAAATCAGTAATACAAACAGCAACATATCATGAGAAGGCCAGGGTAAAATAGTATGTTCACAGGGCATTCTTAAAAGCCTGCAATGATGAGGCCTGTCTGACCCTTGATGGCAACATATTCTGGAAGTGTAGGGCCAATGCAGAAAAGGCCCTACGGTTAGGTGGGTATCCTCTCATGTGGATACCCACTTAACTGTTCTCCCAGGTGGGCAAATAAAGGCCTCTCTTGCTAATCTTGAAGTGCAGTCAGGATGGTATGGGTGAACGTGGTAATGATTAGGGACCTTTGAGCAAGTCACCCTCTTTCAACCCATCCTTCCTTGCAGAGCTGTTGTGAATGTAAAAGGATGGCTATATGCCGCCCTGATGTGCATTGTATGTTTTTCCTTCTCCTGCAAGTTTTGCATTTTTTTAACCCCCCTGCTTTCTTGAGCCCCCAGTTAGGCTAATTTTGGTGACTGCTCATTTTTGAAGGCATTTGTCTTCCTTGAACATCTCTCTTGTAAGTACTGGTTGGTTGTGGATTGTGAAGATTGCTTCTGTCTGAGTAATTGATGACACCTAGCAATGTCTCTACAGGAATACCTGGCTGGTAAAACTAACTCTGTTTTTTCTCCCTTGCAGCCGGATCGCTCTGATTTGTTTGTGAGCCATGTAACCAGAACGGTAAGCTTTTCACTCCTTTGTTCTTTGCTATATATACACACAATTTAAGTTGGTGTTTCTGCCTGTTTATCTTCCTGTTATGGGAGTGATGTCTGCCTGGGTTTTTCAAAGAGCCGAACAAAAATGATAACTATAAGACAGGCCTTGCTTATAAGACTACAGTCTAATAAGAGGGAGGTAGAGGAAATAAGATGCAAAAGGAAGGATAGGAAGGAAATGGGTAGGAAATGTTTGAATAAGCTGATCCAAAAAGCAGTTTCCTAAGTTAATATTATAATATGTGAAGAAGAGCATAGGAAGGACCTCAGAAAAAGGTAGGCCTCCACATACACAGGAATGGGATGCTCCATAGCATCTCTTCTAGTCCTCTAGATTAGAGCTGCTTGGGTCTGTCTGTCTGTCTGTCTGTCTGTCTCATCCACAGGTTTGCTACTGTGCAGGTGATGCCAGCAGCTGCAGTATTTCCAGGTCTATCCTTACCTAAAGCCCAGGTCAAGTGCCTCACTGTACAAAACCCTTCTAGAAGGAGTTCAGAACTTTCTACAAAGGATGCTGCTGGGCAAGTGGTGTAATGAGAAATGGTGAAGTGCAGGCACTCACTAATTCCCACAGCCACATCCCCAAGGAGAGTCCAAATATTCAGGCAGTTGTATTGATCCATATCAACAAACCAGTTCTAGCAGTTTTATCTCTGCCAGGAGTAGCTTTTGTAAAGCGAATGGATCTTAATTACCTATTCAAGACGAAGCCATCACAACATTCTTTACAACAAGGAACAATATATTTTTGGGGAAATTAATTCCCCCCCAGATACTGAAAGAATTGCAACTGAGCTCAGAGGGGACAGGGAAGTCTGAGGGGGTGGCCGATGACATCATCCCCCTGCTTATAAAAATGTGTCCCTGTTGCATCCCTGTGAGGCCTGGCTCCGCTACACCTCTGCTGCTAGGATATAGAAAAGTGAGAAATTCTTCACTTTGTAACTCCTGCAGGAAAAAGGTTTGAAACAGAGTAAATGTGGCGTTCATCAATAGTGACAACTATTCTGACTGCCCTTTCACATCCCATTTGCAACATTTCTCAAGACATGACTTGCATCTGAATTGCTTCCACTGAAAAGTATTTTGTTTGAGATGTTCTGAGGTGGTAGTAGTTTTTATAGAACTCCCTCTCCCCAGTGATTTAGCCAAAAGTATTGCAAATATTTTGCTACCCCATTTAGGAGTAAAGACCTGCTAGTGGAAACCTGGCTTCTTCCTTCATGCCTTTGCCTCCAGTTTCTGAGATTACATCAGGCAAAGACAGAACCAATCCTGTCTCTTGCAGAGGAGGAAACAATTATGCACATCATAATTGTGGAATCATGAAATTGGCGCAGCCTTGTTTTCGTTTCTTGCCTAGCAGGTGCAGAAACAAATAGTGGGAGTAAAGGCACTGCAATTGGGAAACTTGAAACAGAGAAGTACGGTCTTTATAGCCAGCTATGAAGGCTCAGAAATAGTGACAGTAGGATTGATTGCACTGTTTCTAGCCCCTAAATCAGGTCAGAAATATGTGAGCAAATAGTTCTCAGAACTTTGATAGAAGAGATGGATCCTTCAGGGCCAACCAATATCCAACATGCTGTTTTAACTATTCATCATCTTTGTAGTACCATCGTCCATCACTCTTCAGCTGTTATCCCTCAAGTATCTGCAGCAAGCACTCGGCTGATTGCCAAGAGGGGCCACAGTTCCATGGTAGAACATATTGTAGAGTACATAATGACACAGGTTCAATCTGCAGCACCTCCACTTCAAATGATCTGGTGGAAGAAGTCTGCTGGAGACTTTGAAGAGCTGCTGGAGACGTTGAATAGACTAGGCTGACCAGATAAAATCCAGGTCAGGGCTCCTGTAACTTTAACAGTTGTAGAGAAAAGGGAATTTCAGCCAGTGTCATTTGTATGCAGTTAGATCCTGGTGATATTCCCTCTTCATCACAACAGTTAAAGGTGCAGGCACTATACTAGAGTGACCATATACAAAAGAAAGCAGCCCCCCTGCAACTTTAATAGTTGAGATGAAGAGGGAATTTCACCAGGGACTAATTGCATACAAATGACACTGGCTGAAATTCCCTTTTTTCTACAACTGTTAAAGTTACAGGAGCCCTGACCTGGATTTTATCTGGTCACCCTAGAATAGACAATACTGATCTGGATGGACCAATGATCTTGCTTAGTTTGAGGCGGTTTAGTATGCTTATAAGAATACCTTAGCAGCCTCAGGTCAATAGGCTTAGCTTCCCTAGAAATGCCGGCAAACATTTTTGTATGCTGTACTTTGCATGGATCATCCAAGAAAGTTAATGTCAGTGTGTGATACTTCTTAGTTTGCATGGCACTGCCTCTTCCAGGTTAGGAGTCCACCGAAGGTGCCTTCCTAGGGGTTCCCTAAATCTTGGAGCTGGTGCCTTCTTTGAAGATACAATGCATTGGAGCTGAAATATAATCCCTGCTCTTTTAAGTTATGGCTGCTTTGCCATATGTACACAAGGGGTGTAGGAGTGACTTTGACCTTGGCTTGTCTAATAAGCAACTAGAGCAAACAAGAAAACTTTAGAAGTTTTCAGACATGCTACAAAGAAGCAAGCAGCTCCCAACTAACAATGGAAAATAGCCTGTAATTATATTACAGAGATTATCTGGTGAATTATTTTTGTTGTTGTTGTTACATTCAGAGGAAACCTTTGTAACTGTTCATTCAGCTGGAGAAGCTTAGGAGGAAATACTTGTTTTTGTGTAGCTAAATACGTGCAATTTGGGTCAAGGGGGTGGATAGAGAGGAAAGAAAGGGCATTGAATGTTTAATTGACTGGAAGCTAGCATTTTTTCCCAGGGTTGAAGTAGTAGCAAAAGCCAAAATATTTATCTCTGAACTTTAAACAATGTGAAATGGAAAACTCTCACCACATCCCTGGATGAAAAAAAATATGCCCAGATCGTTAAGCGTGGAAATTGCAAGTGGCAAAGTTGGCCAGTGATATTGCAAGGATGTGAGTGGCAATACCGTTCCAAGGCTGAGGGATGTTTCCACCCACTCAGGTAGCCACAGAACTTGAAGGGAAGCCATAGTTCTCTCTTACTTCTGAAGGGAACACCTACACAAGTGTGCAATCACTATCTCTCTCTCTCTTTCCACCATCAAACTCTACTATATATATATTGCTGATATACCTGGCATTGCTCGGCCCCCCTAAGATATATGTATGCAAGATAATCATCTTAAAGTAGTAGGCTGGTGCTAGGCCTGTGAGTTAACTTTTAAATAAATTAAATTGACCAAGGCATGCTGGGAATGGAATTATGGGCGGGGTTAGTGGCAGTTGGAGAAAGTCAGGTAGAAAGAGAACAAAGACAGTTAGTGAGAGGTCAGGGAAGTGGGAGCTGAGTTATGATTGAGAGAGTGTGACCTGGTTTGCTCACCCATACTTTATTTAAAATCAGCCACTCTTCTTGCCAGTACTACGCCTCCCAGCATGCCTTTGGTGGTCCGCAGGTGCCCACATCCTGTGAGAGGCGCTTCCCTCCTCTCGTTGCCGTTGCTGCTCCTCAATAAAGCATTAAAGAGTAGCAGCGCAGAGGAGGGGAGGTAAGTGGCTGTCAGTGGACATGCCCAGTACTGGCTAAATCCTGCTGGGACTGCCTTGGCCTGCGCTTCTTGCCCACCAAAGCTCTATCAGGAGCCTGTACTGAAGGGACAGAGCCGGCTGTGTACTTCTTCCCTTCATAAGGCCTGTTTCTGGGCATGCACAAAGTGCCTCCCTTTCCTCCCTCATAAGAGTGAAGGCCATGCATGCACTTCCCCCAGATTCTGAGAAAACAGCGATATCAGGATAGGATGCCTTTGAGCATGTTTGGCCCTTCAAAGTCACGCTGTTGTATCTTGTTATGATTTTAAAACCATGCAGAGGGCGGGAGGAGGCACTGCAAATGGATGCAGCCCATTTGCGTGGGTTGTTTCCTTTCATGTGGAATTGGGTTGACTGCTAGAGACCAACCTTAGGAGTCAGGATTGTGAAAGACATGCAGTGGCAACCAGCCCATGCCCTCACAATGGCTGCCAAAGGCCAGTAAGTCTGGCCTCCAACCCAAGGCATGCTGGGAGTTCTGCCCAAGGCATGCTGGGAGTTGTAGGCATAAGCCTTGGTTTTTATTAAATTCTTTAAAAATACTTAAAACCCCAGGTTCTGTGTTTTTAGATTTTTCCGGTACATTGTACAGCCAGACCTGCCAAATTTCAAGTTTCCAACTCATCTGGAAGTGGGTAAACATTTCCAGACATATATCACACACACATACTTTCCGCTTTTTAGGTAGAGATATATGAAAAGTTGTTTTCGTTCCACTTAGATGGTAAGTTCCTCAGGACTCTTGTCTTATTTGCTTCTATTATTCAGTAACATACTCTGTTCGCTGCTGCCTGATGGATCAGAATGTCTGCCTGACTTCTCCTAGGGAATGTTCTTCTTCGTGGTCTCTGTGCATCACACATATGGGCTCTGCGCCGGCGCCGAGCCCCAGTCGGGAAACTTCACTAGCTAGCTTAGTGCTTTTTTTGGCGGGAACCCCTCCCCCACCATCCGTCGCGCATGCTCCGGGTCCCGCCTTACCTCAGTTCTTCTTCGACCGCGTAGCTGATCGCCTCGCAGGAGACTTCTCCGGACGATTCTTCGTTCGTAGTATTCTGAGGAAAGTAAAACAGTTTTTTTCTCTTAGCTTAGTGTTAGGTTAGTTTATTGTTAAAAAAAAAAAAAAAAAAAAAAAGAATTCAAGTAGTTATTTAGTGTTAAGTAGTGGACATCTTGTCCATAATAGTTATGGCGCAGGCGGCGCTTTTCAAGAATTGTTCCCACTGTAGGGCTAAAATGACCCTAACTGATGGACACTCTTTGTGCCTCGTTTGCCTGGGAGAAGGGCATGTGGTGGATTCGTGCACGCATTGCCTGACCTTTTCCCGCCAGACCAGGAAAAATCGGGCAGACAGGCTCAAAAGCCTGTTATGGAGTAAGGCCTTGTCCGCGGTGGATAGACCAAGACAGCCTTCCCCAGTGGACTCAGAAGGGGGCCGTCCGCCATCCGGGGAGCGTGGGCACAAGCCTATAAATCGCTCGCAACCGGCATCTCCCTGCTCCTCCCTGCCTAGGGACGCTGCAGAAGTGCCTTTGCCGCGACCTGTGAAGGAACCATCTTCCAAGAGGTCCACTTTGGCGGCAAAAAAGGCTAGTAAGACTAAGCGGTCTGCGAAGTCGAAGCCGTCGACATCGACACCGAAGCTTCCTTCGTTACCGAAACATTCAAGAAAACGCTCGACTCCGAGAGAGGATCGTCTCCCTACTCTTAAGCGGCCATCGACATCGCCGTTGGAGCCATCGGCAGCGAAACGGCCCTCGGCCTCGACATCGAGCCAACATTCGGCGTCGAAGAACCAGACGTCGACGTCGCAACATCCCTCGGCGTCTGGGGAACGGCCGTCTACATCAAGCCACTACTCGGTTTCTAAGGACCGGCCGTCGGCATCTGGCCGCCCCTCGATATCGAGGGACAAACCAACTAAGGTGCCGTCGGTATCGAGCCGAAAGTCGGCATCGTCGACACCACGACTCCCTGAACCGTCGGTACCGACGACAAAGCCCACGCCGGTACAGAAGAAGCACACGGCTCCGACTCCGACCCGCCCGGCATCTTCGCCGCTTCTGTTTCAGCGGTCTGCCCCAATGACACCAAGGGCCTCGTCGTTGCCACCACGCTCAGCCCTCCAAACTTTGGATGTGGAGGTATACTCATCGGACTTGGAGATAACGGACGTTATTCCGGCAGATACTTCTTTCGATCGCGACGATGAGGACAGACCTATTGAGGAGTGCCATCACTCTTCACCGCTCGGTGTCGCGGCATCCCCGACGTCGAGAGCTTCTAAGGCGACCTACCGATCTCGATCCCCCTCTCGGTCTCGCTCTCGCTCTCGGTCCCATTACTGGGAGTCGGCTTCCGATAGATCTAGAAGCAGATCTCGACATCGGAAGGCTCCGAGATACCTTTTCGATCCCTATACAGGGAAAAGGATTGGACGATCATCCTCGCAGCGGGAGAGTAGATATCGCCAATTGCCTTCTACAGCACACTCTTCGGCGGCTCTTGTGCCAAGACCATTGTCGCCAACTTCTGGAGATGACTATGCCTCGGACACTTCGTCCATACGTTCCCAAGCTCCATCAGTTCCATCTCCCCCAGAGGGGGTGGGGTCTAGGGACAGACCATCACCATCGTTAGAGTTAGGCACTTTCTCTGACCAGATGCAGAGGATGGCCCAATCCCTCGGCTTAGATATTAATCAGCCGCAGGAAGACCTAAATGACAAAATTTACGACGTCATGTATGAGGAGCCAGCACCTCAGCTCAATCTGCCGCTAGTACCAACTCTTTTAAAGACCTTTAAGAGTGCGTGGGAAACACCGGCTACAGTTGGAGCTACTTCCAAACGTTTGGAGACTTTATACAAAGTTAAGGACGCCGATGCGCCTTTTCTGTGTAACCACCCCAGACCTAACTCTATTGTGGTTGAATCGTCACTAGGACGCAATGCTAAAAGCCATTCCACTCCTGTTGATAAGGAGGGCAGAAAGCTGGATACATTTGGTCGTCGTGTGTACTCTTCAGCTACGCTAGGCTTTAAAGTAGCTAATTATCAGGCTACCATGGCTAGGTACCAGCTGTTTCTCTGGAACAAGATTTCCGCATTGACTGACTACCTTCCAGATGATCAACGCGAACTAGCCAGAGTTTTCCAGGCTGAAGCAACCAGACTATCCAGACAGCAGTTAACGACGGCAAATCACCAAATGGATTGCGCGGCAAAAGCCCTTGCGGGGGCAGTTGCTTTGCGTCGCCATGCCTGGTTGCGCACCTCCACGTTGCCAGCTGAGACAAAATCTAGGATCGAGGATCTCCCGTTTGACGGGGAGGGACTATTTCATTCGTCCACCGATAACACCATGGACGTTATCCACAAGTCAAAGGTGACGGCTCGTAAGATGAGCGCGCCAGCACAACAGCAGACGCAACCACAATCTCGTTCGCGTCGTTGGTACCGCCCCTTCCAGTACCAACCTAGACGTCAGCAGGAGCGCACCCAGCGTTTTCAGGCACAACAGTCTCACTCTTCCTTCCAGCCAAGAAAACAGACTAACAGATACAGCAAGGCACGTCGCCAGGACCAACCGTCGAAACGGCGTCTTTGACTCCATTCCTCTACTCCTGCCTCGAGCTCAGACCAATAGGCTCCAACCTTTTCTGCATCGCTGGCGATCCATAACAACCGACGGGTGGGTGCTCTCAACGATCTCCGAGGGCTACCTCATAGAGTTCCAAGCCTTTCCACCGCTCGGCACTGTGAGGACTACCCCTCCGTCTCCCACACTGCTATACGAAACAGCAACCCTGTTGCAAAAGAAGGCAATCATCCGCGTCCCAACGAGACTTTTAAAAGCGGGTTTTTACTCGCTCTACTTCACGGTTCCAAAGAAAGACGGCGGACTGCGTCCCATAATGGACCTCAGACATTTGAACAAGTTTATAAAACCAAAGAAATTTTGCATGATTACGTTGGCCCAAATCCTGCCCCTCCTAAAACGAAACCGTTGGTTCACTCTGGTGGACCTCAAGGACGCCTACTTTCACATCCCAATACACCCCACTCATCGCAAATATCTGAGATTCGTTGTTGGGGGAAAGGCGTTTCAGTTTTCAGTCCTTCCCTTTGGCCTCCGGACGGCGCCAAGGGTATTTACCAAGTGTATGGCGGTAGTGTGCGCCCATCTCAGATCACAGGATGTCGAGCTCTACCCTTACCTCGACGACTGGTTGATCGTTTCTCCATCGCGGTCGCGAGCACTCTCCGACGTCAACCTGGTCATGTCTTGCCTGGCCAGCCTGGGTCTGCAAATAAACGAAGAAAAGTCCATTTTTCGCCCCACACAAACAATTCAATTTATAGGGGTGATCCTAGACTCAACCGCGGGAAGGGCGTACCTGCCACCAGAACGCGCTCAGAAGATCGCATCTCTGGCCGCCAAGCTTCACCGACACTCCCGTGCAACAGCGTTCGCAGTGCTTCGCCTCCTAGGTTTCATGGCTTCGGCAGTATTCGTTGTTCGCTGGGCTCGTCTACACATGCGTCCACTACAACAACTCCTTCTCAAGCACTACCGGCCTTACCTAAATCCAAGGAGAATAAGACTTACCATTGCGAAGGTTGTCCTCCCTTCTCTCCGTTGGTGGTCTTCTACCGCAAATCTGGCCCACGGCATGCCGTTTCATCAAAAAGATCCCACTCGAATTGTTACTACAGATGCATCTCTGCAGGGGTGGGGGGCACACTACAACGACCTGCAGATTCAAGGAAAATGGTCACAGTCAGAGTCCAGACTCCACATCAACCTCCTGGAATTTCTGGCTGTAAAGCGGGCGCTACACGCTTTTCTACCACACCTTCAGGGACACAGGGTTCGCATCCTGTCGGACAACACCACTGTGGTGTGGTACGTCAACAAAGAAGGCGGGACAAGATCTCCTCGCATTTTACAGTTGGCACTAGATATTCTTCATTGGGCCATTCGCAGGGACATCTGCCTGACCGCACTTCACATTGCGGGAACGGACAACACGAAGGCAGACACACTCAGCCGGGAGTTCACCGACACCCACGAGTGGCAGTTATCCCAGGACGTACTGAAGCGTCTGTTCGCAAAGTGGGGCAAGCCGTCGATAGACCTGTTTGCGACTTCTGCAAATGCCGTTTGCCAGGACTACTGTTCTCGGGCCGGGATTGGACCTGCATCTCTCGGAGATGCATTCCAGTGGGACTGGTGCAACGGCTTCCTATATATGTTCCCCCCGTTTCCGCTGATTTCGAAAACGGTGGCCAAGGCCGCAAGGTGCCCCCTGAACGCCATACTGGTGACCCCTTGGTGGCCAAGACAACACTGGTTTACCACCCTCTATCGTCTGTCGAGACGGCAGTGGTGGCGCCTGCCCAGAGTACCGCACCTACTGTCCAAGAACGCAGGGAGTATCTTGCACCCGGACCTGCAGACACTGCACCTCACAGCGTGGCGGATCCAACCAGATGGCAGTCATTAGATATGCCTCCGGCTCTGCGTTCCATCTTCGAGGCCTCCATCAAAATGTCTACAAGGGCTTCCTATGCTAGAAAATGGAGGCGGTTTACTAAGTTTGCTAATGACAAGGGTTTTCCTGTTCACGATGGCCCCATTTCGGGGATCGTTGATTTCTTGTATTCACTTCATACGGCAGGCTTAAAACCCTCTTCAATCAAAGTCTACCTGGCAGCCGTGTCAGGACAACACGCGAAGATTGATGGCTATACAGCTTTCACGCACCCAGTGGCAAAAACTTTTATGAAAGGGCTACGCCACATGTTCCCACCACTGCGCCAGATTGTTCCTCAATGGAGCTTATCGGTGGTTTTAACGGCGTTAATGACTAAGCCTTTCGAGCCGTTAGCTACGATTGATCTCCGATTGCTAACGTTTAAGACAATTTTCTTGGTCGCCATAACATCCGCTAGACGTGCTTCGGAGCTAGCGGCACTAATGGTGGCACCTCCTTACACCCAGTTTTTTCAGGACAAGGTTGTGTTACGTCCTGGCCCCTCGTTTGTTCCCAAAGTGTCTTCCATATTCCACGTTAATCAAGATATAGTTCTTCCAACGTTTTTCAAGGAGTCTACAGACCCCCTCTCTACGGCTTTACACACCTTGGATGTGCGACGCGCCTTGGCTTTTTATAAAAAGAGGACAGAGTCTATCCGTAACTCGGACAAGCTCTTTATATGCTATGGTGGAAAGACGAAGGGATTGGCAGTTTCCCCCCAACGTCTGGCACATTGGATTGTGGACACTATTGTCCTGGCTTATCGAGTTCTTAACAAACAGCCCCCTGCTTCGTTCACAGCACATTCGACAAGGGGGCAAGCCACTTCGTCGGCCCTGATCCATGGCTCATCAGTTCTGGACATTTGCAGGGCGGCGACATGGTCCAGTGCCTCAACCTTTGTGAAGCACTACAGGCTGGACGTTAGAGCCGCAAAAGACGCTTCGTTTGGTCGAGCGGTCCTGTCTTCCATCTGTCAGTGACCCACCAGCGTGCATCCCCTCCTCCGGTAAGTTTGGCTGATTACTCGCCCATATGTGTGATGCACAGAGACCACGAAGAAGAAATGCAGGTTGCTTACCTGTAACTGTAGTTCTTCGAGTGGTCATCTGTGCATTCACACAACCCGCCCACCATCCCCTCGTTGCAACGCTATGGGGTATGCAGGAGGATAGAGCGCATATGTCTCCTATTCATTACCTGGTGCGAGGCCATAACGCGGTCTCAGGGAACTGAGGTAAGGCGGGACCCGGAGCATGCGCGATGGATGGTGGGGGAGGGGTTCCCGCCAAAAAAAGCACTAAGCTAGCTAGTGAAGTTTCCCGACTGGGGCTCGGCGCCGGCGCAGAGCCCATATGTGTGAATGCACAGATGACCACTCGAAGAACTACAGTTACAGGTAAGCAACCTGCATTTCTTCTACTGCAGCTGGTGATTCTGTCAAAGCCATGGTTAATTTCTGGGATAGGGAAATGACCCGGATGATTGACACAATTGCTTCTGAGCATCCTCTCCTTGCCAGAGGAGCCAGACAAGCTCTGGTTTTCTGGGGAGCTTGAGGTGATGAAGCATCAGAAACAAAGCAACTAGAGATACAATGGTGGAACATAAGAAGAAGAGCTATACTGGATC
The DNA here is from genome assembly GCA_029215795.1 of Anniella stebbinsi. Classification (NCBI taxonomy): domain Eukaryota; kingdom Metazoa; phylum Chordata; class Lepidosauria; order Squamata; family Anniellidae; genus Anniella; species Anniella stebbinsi. Next base: position 170,082,296 of record JARDYH010000002.1, on the reverse strand, counting down.
AGACCAAGGGCTCATCTAGTCCAACACTCTGTTCACACAGTGGCCAACCAGATGTTGTCCAGGGATCTGCAGACAGAACACTGTGCAGCAGCACCCTCCAAATTTGTCCAACTGAGCACAGGATCGAGCACAAATTAAGGTCTGTGCTGTGGTCTTTCCCGCCATGATTGCATCTGTACAGAGTTGTCCAGTGAAACCCTTTTTGAGTAGGAAAAGGTCTGTTAACATCAAGAACTGGGGAGAATCAAGGATGAGTTTTCAGCAGCCTGCTGTGACAATATTGCTAGGCAGGTTGTGGATAAAGTTGCTTGCATGTGCTCCAACTTAGATACCATGGTTATAGCAGATCCTAGGACTATAACTTTGGTACCTGCTTGTGATGGATATGTTTCAATTTGTTCAGCCTGTAAACCGTAAGAATTGCAATATCCTTACATTTCAATCCAGAAGAGCGAATTTAGGCCAGTTTGGATGTACATATTTCTGCTTCTTAGGCTGGGACATGCACAGCATTTGTGCCTGCATGCTCCATCCTTGTGCCACTGCTTCCCTTCTTGGTGCAAAGTGATTGAAGACATTGTCAGTTAATCAATCATAGTTTCCTGTTATATTTAAACCAGGAAACTATGGTTACTAGAATCGGAACAAACCCGGATCTGAAACCGTGATTTGAAGATCTTGATTTATTCTGATAGTTTTGATAGTTTCCAGGTGTGGATATAATGTGAAACTATGGCTAACTAACAAAGGAGGTTTTCAGTTATGGTTCATCAAGGAGGGAATGAGTGGTGTGAGGATGGACCATGTTGGCACAGGTCTTGTGAGATGTTCGTCCTAGTGGAGGCATTATCTCTGATCAAATGTAGTGGTAAGTACACTTCCACAGCTGGCTCACTGCTAAAAAGATGTACATCAAAAGGCACCTAAAGTATATCTAATACCAGTTAGCTGCTGCTGTTGAAGCAGCTGTATACACTGTGCTGCACCTGCACTTAATGGCAGTACAAACTGTTAATGAACAGCTGCTGGGAGGACAATAAAAGTGAGAAGGCAGGACTCTCTCCTGTAAAAGTGGGAGAATGTAAACTTGGTTCAGTTGATCTTGGCTCAAACTTGAAAGCTATAATAGTCTACACTTTTTCTTAAGTTCACTTTGCTTCCAGTTATGGGATGAAGTCTTAATTTATGCCCCTTGATGACTTGTGAATATTTTGCTGAAATGTTAGCATTCTCAGGGAATCTTTTTGCTGTTAGGAGCTAGCTGCCAGGATTGTACAGGAAAGAACCCTGAATTCCAGTTATAGAAATTTAGCTGAATAAATCATGGATAGTTTTGGCAATGAATAAAATGACAAATTATACATGCTTAATAAGGTACCATTCCAAAGATTCCTTTTTGTGAGGTTTGTAATTGTTTTTGATCCCTTGAAATGCGAGATAATACCAATTAGAAGGCAGAAACCCATGTGTTCTCTGTTTTATAAGTATGATTAGTATTTTGTATTTGTATTTTGTATGTAATTAACAGCTCAAAGTTCAGATTAGAATGTTCTTCCAGAATTACCATATTCTATAGAGAGGGGAGGGTGTATTTTTGAATTTAGTAACTTTTTGAAAGAGTTTTTAAAGGCAATATTGTAGACTTTTATGCTGATGTTTATATTTAACAGCACTATTTTATTGTTACGAGTGTGTATGATTGAAGATGGCTTAGAGCAGCCGTGCGGAATCTTCAGACTGTGGGTTGAATGCAGCTCCCAGAGGTTCTGCATCTGGCCCACTGAGGGTCGTCCCAGGTCTTGCCCCCTCTCCAGGGAAGTTCTGTTGTTATTTCCAATCAGAGATAACAGTGAGGATTCCCAGCCTGGAACTTTACCAAGTCTTAGAGAAGCAGCCCCTTCAAGTACTGGCTGAGACCCTTTGCATGCAGGTAACATGCAAAGCCAGAACTTGAAGGATTTGCATCTCCAAGGGCCAGCTGAATCTCTTTCGCCACACCATTCTTCTCTCCGGACTGAGTAAAGCAAAGTGGGTGTATGGCAGGACCGGATGACATTAGGGAGTGGGAGGGATTTCATGGGTGGTCCAGCGTGCCAGATTGGTTCAGAGATGTGGGATGTACCCACGTTGTCAATCCCTCCCATGTGACCTCTGTGTTTCATTAGCAAAACACCCCGAGAAGAAGCTACAGGGCAACAACTCACATGCTGTTGTGGTAATGTCTCAACTGACAATGACAAGGAGGATCATAACAGCTGTAAGAGCCCAAAACAGATGCAAAATATAGCCGCACCAATACATTGAGGCATTTCGAGAAATTCTTCATTTGCTTCCAAAGCTTTCTATGAGGTAATTTCAAGTAGCTCTTTAGGAGGTACTGGAACCAAGTGAAAAATTTCCCTTGACAAGCAAAGACATCTCAAAATGCCTTGGTGCAGTTATCCTTTTGTCATCTAAATTGACATTAAAGATGTCCTGCTTGGTATGCCTTTATCACTGGAGGCTAGACTGATGGCTAAAAAAAATAGAGCTAGACTGAAATTTGTGGTCCAGACTTTTTTTTTTGTCATTTGTTGGTGTGTGTGTGTGTGTGTGTACAAAAACAGATCTCAAGGTTGTAATGCTGTACAAGGGTGTAAGAAGTGCATTGATTTTCTTAGCAGAAGGACGTTTACCATTATTTCAGATGAGATAGCAGGGGCTTTTCCCATTCCCCCCCCCCCCCCGTCTTAATCAGGTGGCATTCCCATTTGCTGCAGAATGGGGGCAATGCTCCATCACCATGTATCATAGTTTCCTTGGGCATTCTTTGGAAAGAAAGATGGCTGCCCCTACTCATCAGTATAAATGTTTTGTGTGTGTTTAGCTTGAAGTTAGGATTTTAACTGTGGTCATGATCCCTGTTCAGGCCCAGCTGCCGACACACAGAGAGACTGGCATATAGTTCAATAGAGCGCTGTAGCCTTCTTCATTACTACACAAATGCAGCAGCATCCTATGCCAATAGTGGGACATTACTCCTGTATCCCTGTTCAAGCATTCCTCTCTCCTGTGTGAATCTTACTAAAGTAAGACTGCATAAAGCTGGGAACAGATTAGGCAGTGTGTCATAATATATTTAGCAAATGTGATGGAAAAGGAGTCTGTTACTTTGCTAACCACTGAAAAAGAACTTGTTGAATCAGAAGAAATAACAAATGTTCTCATAATAGATTTAGGGAGGGCAGCAACCCAATCAAATAAATTTTAATTGATTGCTTGTTATGTAGTTGATTAATTAATATACATATATAACATATGTATAAAATATATAAATACAAATACATTCAAGATTTGTTATATAAAAACCATTTTTTAAAAAAGTGGGCATATTTTCCAGAAAGGTGTGGGAAGTGTGTATTAGTTCATTAGTACATGAAACAATGAATAAAATAGAAAGGCAGTTTAATAACATTTAACGTGCTGCAGCCAAGTTTTCAAACATCCTAAGGCCAACTCTCTGACCACCTCCACCTGCAACTGTTTATTTAAATGCCATAAGCTGTGTTAGAGAGTCCACCTAAAAAGAGAAGTAGGGCCTCTCTAGTTTTCCTCAAACCCCCGCCCCCGCCATCAGGAAATTGCTGTAGAGGCATTTTGAAATGGGGGTTTACCTTTTCTTAGCAGCCTGAATCCAGTTTTAGATGGAAAAATCTTCAATTGATGACTGGTGTCTTGCGGGTCTGTGTTATGGCCTCTATGACTAAACTGACTAATGTGATAAGAGGTAGCGGAGTGAGATTAATGGAAAACTGATTTATAGAAAAGCATAGTAGTTTCATTATATATTGGGCAAAAAGTGTTCAGGATGCACTTCAACCCCTTTCTTTGATGGGGATGATCTACTATCAGTCTTTTTGGCTAGAACATATCATTGTTAATACTGTAATTTTCAAAAGAATACTTATTATTACATTAACATTTGTTTATTGTATTATTTTACATTACATCTATAGCTATCTAAATATATTTTGAAATTACTCAGTCTATCTTTCATCTATCTATCTATCTATCTATCTATCTATCTATCTATCTATCATCTATCTATCTATCTATCTATCTATCTGTCTATAACAATGTATTAAAAATGGGGGGGGGGAGGAATATATAGGAAGGTGCTTGGCTGAGGTAAGGTGAGATTACAAAGAGAAGTGAGGGCTTATTTTAATGGTTACTGGACGATGTCGGGACAGTGACTCAACTAATTAGGTCAAACATTTCAATTGTCTCCAACAATTTTAATCAAGAATTAGTTTGTACATGCTTAACATTCTTTGACATGTTACGCTGCTGAATACATGTAGGGGGCGACGATTTGGCAAGTGAGTTTAATCCCTCTCCCCTTCTACATGGATTCAACACGGTCCATAAGGGACAGGTGTGAGGCAATCTATGCACAGCGATATACCTGCTTCACTACAACATACCTGCTTCCAGATACCCCTGCCTCTCATAATGATAAGTACCAGTATCATTTATGCTTTAAGCATTTCTAGCCACTAAACTGTGGCTATTGATCACAAGCTATGATTGGTTGAAAGGAATACAAGGCTAGTCAATGCAACGTGGCTTGATGCATGCTTTGCTAAGTACAGTTACGTTCTGCAGTGCAGTTATAAGGAGTTGTCTTATACCAAGTCAGACCATTCGTCTCTCCAATCAAGTATTGTGCAGTCAATTTGTAAGTGACAAGAAAGTTTAGCAGGTGGGCTTGTAGGCTACAGTCCACCAAAATTCCAGTGCAGGATGTATTTGCATGTCAGTTAGTTGTTTGGTTATATATTTATTACATTTCTATACTGTCCAATAGCCAAATCTCTCTAGGCAGTCTATAAAAGATTAAAACCTTGAAAATACAATATAAAACATATAATATAAAAACCCATTTGCATACACTCATCAACTCTGGTAATCTACATGCAGTTGGATTTTGTCATGACTGAAGTGGTCGTAGTCATTGTTCCACTGAAGCCAATCATTTCAGTAGTCTAAAATTTGATTCCTAGAGTAATTTAAACACACACACACACACACACATAAACAACTGGATCACAGCCACAGTGCCTCTTAGTTCAGTTGTCAAACGTGAAAGGCAACATATCAATAGGGCAACCTTTTTGAAGGAACATGTTCACTTGTTCAACTCTGCAGTTTAAACCTCTGCTTTTTTCAGGATGCTATTCTGGGTATTTTGAAATAGCTTTGAGATATGTACAAATAAGCCATGTTGATTTTCTTGTGGCAGAAAAACTGCTCACCCCCCACTCCACCTGTCTTTGTTTTCAGACTTCCAGCGGTTTTCTGAAAAAACAATCTTTCTGTTGTGACAAATTATCCGAGTAAGTACTTTTTGAAAAGTTGTCTCTTGTTACTGCACAAGACCTCTGAGAGAGTGGTGCTTTTGTTGAAGGTCGTGTTCAAAAGAATTCTAGTGATCGTTGATGAAAGTCAGAGTGCATCCATTTTAAGTGCTATAGCCATAATGATGACCTTTTATTCTAAATACTTGCTTTGTTTTATTCTAAATACTATAGGGACTTATTTCCTTACCCACCCCCCTTTTTTTCTGGGAAACTTGGCATAAACTCTCAGACAACCATTAATCTCCATGTTTATGTTTTGTGCTGTTTTTAGGAGATGAAGGGGGGGAAATAGTATCCTTATTTAATTCTGCAAACTGCTTCTTGTTCCATATAAAGAAATCAACAGAGTGGTGAACTTTCTTTTGGATGGCTGCCAAGTTGATTAATGAACTGAATACATTTTCTTTCATTTATGAACAAAATGGGATTGTGAACTGGAATTTGAATGAATCTGGAACAGTAAACATTGGCTGATCCCCTTGCTGTTAGTTGGAGATGGCAATTTCTGCTCATTAACTTCCTATTCCTTCTCCTCTTCCCTTCCTCCAAAACTGTCATGTCCCATCCTCCACAGAAGTGCAGACTTTGATCACATTATGGAGGAAGGTTATGAACTGGACCTGACTTATATCACTGAGCGAATCATTGCTGTGTCCTTCCCAGCCAGCTGTTCAGAGGAAACTTACTTGCACAACCTCCAGGACGTAACTCGAATGCTGAAGTCCAAGCATGGTGACAACTACCTGGTAAGGGCAGATGCAATCTCTGTGTCTCCACTCGACATCTAAAATTTATTCATTCATTCATTTCAGTAAATGTAACCTAGTTCAGGTATGGGCCTTTTCACATGTTAGATATTAGTTGTGCATCGGGATATTATGCCTGCAAATATGAAGTGTGAATGCAGCATATCTATTTGCCAGCAGGTATCTCATATAAATATACTCATCAGATAGCCAGAATTGGCTTTGGCTCACTTTCAAATATATCTGTAATGACAAACCAGGGTTCGTTGCTTTGTAGTCAGGCATTATCATTTTTTTGCATTTTGTTTTGAGGCTCATATCCCACCTCTGCCTGGTATAGTCTTTTGGGTAGCTTACTTATCTTTTGCCGTGTCACAAATGGCAGCCATTTTGTGCTGGTGCCCAGGAGAATTTCTCAAATTGCCAAATGTGCCCACAGCCCCAAAAAGTTTCCTACCCCTGGACTATATGGTACTTCAAAGCCATACTCAGGAACATCTTGGAACTACCCAAGTAAATTTAGTTGGACAAAGAATGTCCTTGACTCACCCAAATAGAAACATTTGGTCGGAGTTCTAAAAGGTGGCAGGGAGGAGAGCTGGGGATGATTGGGTGCAGACATCCTGGAAGCCTGAGCGTCAACTAAGCACCTTCTTTCTTCCTCCCCAGCCATTGCTCTATTGGCACTACTTTTCCTCGCCCCTTCCCTGAAATCAAACATCACTACTGACAGGGACAACTAGTTGTTGCTGGTCCTTACCTCCACCACTCTAACTTCAATAGTGGCAGCAGCTGTAGCTTTTCAGCTAGATTCAGCCTTAAAATGGAAAGGCAGAAATAAGGGCAGGATTTCCATTGCTCCTAAATAGCCACATAAGTATCTCCAATGTCTCCCTGTTAAACCTAGAAGTGATATCTGCTTGGTTGCACCTTACAGATCTTAGGGTGGCCTCAGATGTTGTGGCCTGTAATGTCATTGATCATGAGATGGTGGTGACACAGCTGTCACAAGGCACTTGAGGTACAGCTCTTGAATGGCTCTACTTGGAACGTGTTCAGATGAGGGCAAGACACAGATGATCAGGGAGCTGGAAATTCAGTCCTACAAATACAGATTGAAAGAACTGGGTATGTTTAGCTTTGGGAAGTGAAGACTGAGAAGAGAAGTATCTAAAAAGTTGTCACACAGAAGAGAGCCTCTCTAACATCCAAGACTGTAGGACCAAAATAACAGGCTTAAGTTATCGGAAGGCAGATTTCAGTTGAACATCAGGAAAAACTCCTTAATGCTCAGAGCAGTCAGACAGTGGAGCCAATTACCTAGAGAGGTTGTGGGCTCTCCATCATTGGAGGTACTGAAGAAAAGACTGGATTCTTTAAACTAGATTCCTGCACTCAGGAAAGGGTTGGACCCAATAGCCTAAATGCCCCCTGGCGCTTTGAAGAAAATTCCCCATTATGCATTGTCTTGTGGATCCTGCTATGTTCTGTTTCCCCTCCTTCATGATGATACAAGGTGTTACCATAATGGCAACATTCACATATAATAGCTCCTGACTTATCCTGGCTTACTGTGGATGAATAGAGTATTGGTGCATGCAGCCCTTTCACATCTGCTTTCTTCCTCCCTTATCCTTTTCCCGATTCCTATCCCTATCTTCAGATAAGGACAAATGTCATTAAGGAAAACAAAATGCAAATTCCCCCCTCCCCGCTCCCCCCCAAAAGCCACTATTGCATTGCAACATTGAATGAGTGAGGTTTTAAATAGGTTGAATTCTCGCCTTGTGTTATCTTGTAGATTTTTGTTTCACTTTTAAAAAATTGCATCCCATAATTGCATATCATGGGTTGAAGCAAACAAAGGAAATAGAAGGAGAACCCACTGGGTACATTTGTGCGCAGTCCTGCTAGAGATAAGCATTTGTAAGTCCAACTGATTTGAAAGGGAGAGGGGACTAAGCATGTGTTTACTTCTCCCACTGAAATCACTGCCTTAAAAAGGGCTTATCTTTTGCTGGATCATGCCTAGATTTCTTTTGTAAAGGCAAATCTAACAGTCACCACAGGACAATTCGATTGAACTTTGTCAAAATCAGGAGGAAATAACATTGGAATAGTGCAAACAGCAACTTATCACACTTGATTGATAATGTGTGTACCTTAAGCCCTTGTTTAAGATCCTGCCACATTTGTACAACTTCTTTATGAGGTATGTTGAATGCAGTGTTCCATAATACAAATTTGTGATTCTTAAATTGTGGTTTTCTTCTGGAACAGGTGTTGAACCTCTCTGAGAAGAGATATGACCTTGCCAAACTTAACCCAAAGGTACTGGCATTGCTCTATATTAAAGTACATCAGTTCTAAAAAAAAATACTTTAAATGTAAGCACCAATGTGGAGAGCCTTTCAGAAACACAAGCTTCAATGCCATAGCAATATATTTTTTCTGTGATTGCTCCTCAGTTCTGCAATTCTTTGCCAAAACACATTCAGCTGGCATCATCTTTCTATGGCCTATTTCATCTACTTACGTAGGCCTAGTTCATCCGCTTTAGACAGTGGAGAAGTTGGTACACACTCCCCTGCAACACTATGCAATTAAGTAAAGTCCAAGTATAGGGACTTAGGTATGAAGGACTGATTTGCTCAATCTCCCTTCCTTTTGGGAGGTCACACATCGTATGAATTAGGTCTTTACACATGATCCTCCATGTGCAAACCTGACCTGTTACCTTATGTATCTCTACTATGCATATATTGAAATAAATCAAGACAACCTTCTTTAACCTTCTCTAGATTGTTCCTTTAATCTGGGTGCTTCCAGGCAGACATCTTCTAGTGCTACCAATCAAGATTGTGGGTTGCATACGGGATCTGCCTTCTGTTGACAGAAAGTATCTCTGCCTGATTTTCAGGGATCCCTCCTCCGCACACACCACAGCTCACTCCGTTCAGCAGTAGTTCTTTGTAGCATTTTGAGGAGTTGGAGGGGCTGCTGTGGGGAGGCGGCGGCCAGGGGGTCTACTACACCACTGAATCTGGTTCTAGTCCATTGGCTGTGATTCTGTCTTTTCTTCTGTAACAGATTTTTCAGTGGAAGAAGTAGTGTGAAAGCACTGGAGGTTAGAAATGGAAAACAAGGGTGTCTGGACCAAGCTGATATTTTATTGTTGCATTTAATTACCAATTCTAAAGCTTTTTTCATCTGGTCCCGAGATGTAAATTTTGTGTAAAAAGCAGTGCAAAATTAATTTTTATGGTGCACTCAGTTGGATGGGGCATTTCAGTACCTTTTTGTTACTTTATACTTAGGATTCTGTGATGTCTCTGAATTTTTCAGGTTGGGAAAATTTGCATTGACTTGCAGATTAGTGAACAGGCTCTAAAATTCATTCCTGTTTATTGCACTTTCAGGTTTTCCTCTTCGTTTGTTTATTTTGTTTTTCCAGGTCAGATTATGAATTCTGACATTTTTCTGTAAAATCATCCTCGATATCATCTTTAACATTTCATTTTGAAATAAGGAGATGAAACAGAAACGGATTAGTTTCATACCTGGGGATAATTTCAACTACGGATGGTTTTACTGACCTTTACTGACCTTTCACCAACTTTTAAATTAATGAAGAAATGTGCTGTCTTTGTGCTTTTGTGTGAAGATTTGTGCACAGGACAGGAATCCCCATAGGTGTCAAGTGGTGGCGTGGAGCCAAGACTCCCAGGGTGGAAGTGCTGGGTCTTTGTGAGTTGCAGGGTGATGGCATTATCTGCCACCTCCCTCTGAGCTTAGTTGCAATCCTCACAGTACCTGGGGGGGGGGGAATGGATTTATCCGGTGACAATGTATTATTGTGAGCTATCCCTGTTGTAATGCAAAGCATTTTGGGGTGGCTTGACATTAAATAGGTAATTAAGACCGATTCATTTCACAAAAGACCTTCAAAAGACATATCTGAGAGGATGGAGCCACAGAGCTGCCTACATTTTTGGGCTCTCCTTGTGCTTCTATGAGGACTGCTATAATGAGTGCCTACACTTCAAAATTTATTGCTACACCACTGATTGGTGTTCCATAGAGGCCTTTTCCACCAGCACTTGGTTAGACAGGCTGCTACTCTGTGCTGCATACACAACAACACCCTCAGGCATTTCTGGTGACATGAGATTCCCTTATGCTTCATGTGCAAGTCAGCTGGCATGCTGTGGTGTGCCCAGCCCAGTGGTAGAATGGGCTGCTGAGGTGGGTGGGGTACATAGCTCTATAGAATTTTCTTGGGGATCCTCTCTGCCCACAGGAGGGATAGCTTCATTCATGTCCTATATTTTTAGTCTTTGTATGTAAGACCAAATGGCTTTAATGTAAAATTCTCAGCAGCTTTCCATTTTTATTTAAACAGCAGCTGGCCCAATGAAAATAACTCTAAAGTGTTGGCAGAGTTCCTGGGTTCTCTCCCCCCCCCCCCCCCGGATGTGCTTTAATCTGTAACATCTTCCACCTTTGGGATGGGAAGTGTGGGGGCTTGCTAGGAGTTGCACAGATTGTGAACATATATCCTTCATCACAAACCTCACCCAGAGCTCCCCTCCCTTGGCATTTAATAGCATCAGTGGTACAAAACACGAACAAAGTGCCTGAGTTTTGAGAAGATTTTATGTACATAAGACTGCAAAAAGAGAATAAAAGACTTTTAAAGTAAGGAAATCGTGCTTATTGCTCTTTGTAACCCAGGTGTTTAACATTAGGGCAAGACAAGGAAGTTCTTTGCAGTTTGCGTACACTCTCTGTGTATGGCGAAGATTCAGAGAGCTCTGTGTATTAGTAGAGGAACAGTTGCCAAGGTTTCCTTCTGGCATCAGCCTTGCACACAGCATCAAATTTTGGGGGTGCTGGAAAAGTCTTAATGTGCATATGGCCTTTTGGATCCCAGCCTCTGTGAACAGTAAAAGGCCTGCCTTTATAAACCTATATGTAATGTGTTTTAATTTAATTTTATTCCAGATTATGGATGTGGGCTGGCCTGACCTTCATGCCCCACCACTTAATAAGATGTGCACCATTTGTAAGGCTATGGAGTCCTGGTTGAACAGTGACTCCCAGCATGTGGTGGTAATCCATTGCCGAGTAAGTGAACTGTATCTGCAGCGCTTTCAAATTTAGTTCTTATGCTGTGATGAGAAATCATCCTGTGTCTGTTATGAGGTGGCCCTTAGATCTTGCATGTTATGTAAAATAAGCTTTCAGCTGCATTGGCTATATGGGGGAAAGGAATATGCAGCCAAACCCAATCTCCACTTACCCATGCCCTACAAAGAGTGGGGGAGGAAAGACCCCCCTCCATGGATTTTCAAAACATGACGGCTGCATGTCTAGTCCTCATATACGAGACATTGCTTTATACCAGGGATGTTGAACCTCTTTCAGCTCGAGAGCCAAATTCCATTTTGAAGAAGCTCTCAGGGGCCACCTTCTACTGGTGGGCGGGGCCAAGGCAAAGGGGGTAGTGCCAAAATACCAAACATACCAGCACGTTTTACCTTAAAGTTCTTTCTGCCAGTAACTAAGCCTTAGGAGATGCATTTCAACCTTAAAAGATGGAGAAAAGGCCACGCAAACCATCGGGAAAAGGGTATGACCAGGAGAAGGTGATGTGGCCCTTGGGGGAAATCCCAGAGGGCTAGACTGGTGCCCCTGCAGGTCCAGATTTGCCTCTGGGGCCTGAGGTTCTGCACTCCTTCTGTATACAATTATATACACATCCACATGAACCCAGCTGGATTGGGTGGTGAGCCTGCTAGCAGCCTTTTTTCAGCTGAGTTCTGGCTCCTCCCTTAGATTACTTTTCAAACCGAAATATTCAAGAAAATTCAAATGCACCCCTCAGCGGTTTTTGTAATATCCAAGCAGTAGCTCTTTAGGATTTGCTTTCTTTTCTTAACAAATATATCAACATTTGTAAGCAACTAAGCTTACAACCAAATCCTTGCTAAATACATTCGCTGAATAATTCTGAAACAAGTTATGACTAGTGGGAATTACCTGTTGGTAATTTGTACTGACTGCAAGTCATACATTTTAATAAGATTTTGAAACATTGTGAAAATGCTCATTAAATGCAGACAATGCTATAAATTGTAGGTGCCAGAAGAAAATTTCTAATACTACTTGTTGGAGTACATGTGTTTTCCAGAATATATATTTATATAGTACACCATGCCAGAAATTGCAAAGATGTCTAGGCTTGTCTAAGAACAACTGAAGAAAGAAATACTGCTCCTGAAGCTGTATTTGGTTTTCTTTGCTATAATTTATAGCTTGGTTTGGATATTACTACAACAAAAATATTATGTGCAGTTATTAAAAAGTGTGTGTGTGTGGAGGGGGAACAATGAATTTTAGTTTTTTGTTATCCTGTCATAGTAAGAAATAAAATAAAATGCAATTGGTTTTTCTGTTTACAGGGTGGCAAAGAAAGAATAGGAGTAGTAATATCATCATATATGCACTTCACAAACGTGTCTGCGAGGTAAGCTTAATCATGTATATGTTGAAAGGATGAAGTGGTCAAGACAGGAGGGTTAATGATTGTTTGGTTACTTTCTAGGCTGTCTTCAGTCAATGTGCCCTAGGATGCTTTGGAAATGGTTAAAGAACGAGAGAAGCATGTAGTAATTGTTCTGATCCATGTAGCCAGCTCATGGATTCTGTCTCTTTGTCACACTCTAGCATGACTAAGGAGTGGAATCCAGGACAGGGCTAGGCAGATCAATAGAGTTGAGCTCGGTCTTCAGTGGTTCCTTTTGAAGTTGGTAGAAGAAAGTCAGTGGATTGCAATATGGGATCCAGTTTAGTTGAGCAAAACTGGCCCTTTGCCCCAAACAAAGGAATATCCAGTATCTGGAAAGGATGCTGAGCAACTCCCCCCCCCCCCCCCCCGTATGATATCTGCTCATCTCCTGTGTGTTATAATGATGGGCAATAGTCCATACATAAAGATCCATGGAAACATAATTGCCTGGATGTAAATTTGTGATACTCAAACAGATTCACTTGTTACTTTCAATGGGAGGAAACTGACTGAGTCCGAGCCTAGTTTGTGAATTCTATTTGGAATGTAAACCTGAACAGGTACATACTGTAGGGGAAACAGCACTTTGATATGTGTCATGTACAGGGACAGCGCAGTTAGCTTCTATTTGCTGAAAAACGGCTGGATATGCATTATAGCAGAAGTTATCCATGGGAAGGGCCTGCTATTCTTCAGCATGCCACAAAATCCCCATTATAATGAGAACGTCATAATATGAAGTTCAGAAACACTAGGTGGTTCTGATTACAATTTGATCGTACCGGGTGGTACATTTATTTAATTATTATGCAATAAGGCAAAAATAAAACGCCCTTTTAAAAAGTAAAGGGTAACATTGTCTTGTGTTTTGGCTAGAGTTGTGCCGTGTAATGTTGGAAGGCAACATTGTGATCCAGAATTGGTTAACAGTCTCAAACTGGGAACTGATGCTTTCTTGAATGGATGTTTTCTACCTACAGGAATGCTGAATACTGGCATAATCAATCTGAGTTAAAAGATGCTGCCTCAAGCTCAGAGTTGCTTCCAGAGTGCTAGCCCCGGAATGGCACAGAGTGGTTTAGGATGTTAGCCAGAGGACTTGTTCATCGCCCGTTTGGAGAGATGCATGAGCTAGTTTGTACATTTAGAATGTGGGTGTCATACACAGTCACTGTGTCAGGAGTGTGGAAATAGGATGGCCAAATCCCTTGTGCATCCTGCATTTGTCATTTTTGGATAACATCACAATATAGCGCCTTCAGTAATTTCCCCTTTCTTTTCTTTTTTTAATTGTAGTGGAGGATCTTCCAGCCCTGAGGACTGATCTGGTCACTGGCTGCTTAGCCTTAGTGATGCAGCAGCATGGGATGCTCCCAGCCAGTTCCCAGACCTCATAATTTGCCTTTCATTCAGAAGTTACCTAAAAGCATGCTCTTGCGACTTTGGTATTTCTAGGGCAAGGTAGAAGTTCAGCAGTTAACTTAACTTGTTAATGCTGCGGTATTACAGGGGAAAGGGTGCAAACTGTGAGTCTTCCCATGCCATATAGCTATTAAAAGCGCAAGAAGACCATGTGAGGGAGAATATGGCAAGCCTACATTGAATACCGGACTAGAATTTTCTTTTTCAATGTTGGTTTCAGAACAAATGTTGGACAGATGGTACTTTTCAATGGAAGGAGAAACAGTGTTCTTATACTCAAACCCCACTGAAATCTATGGGGCTTCAATTAAAAATGCAACTAACTTCAGCTGGATGAACATAATTAATTTTCAACAATTTTCAAACTGCACAGAAAGATTTCTTAAAGGTGCATGGAGTTAGCTTCCCTTTTGAGGGCAAATTTTGCATAACATTGTGGGATTCATGCACTGTGTCTCAGTATAATATTTTAGCTTGTTTTGATAAGATTGGGAAAGATGTGCTAGCATTTTAATTAATATATTAGTCATTTTTGCAATGAAAACATTTCCCAAAGCAACTATTGTAAAACAGAAAAAAGTCCCATGTTCAGATATGAATTGCCCCTATCAGATCTGGAACCGAGTTTGTTTGCCAATTAACACGGAACATTCTTCAGTTGTTTAGCATGATTCACAGTGTAACATGCTGCATTTCCAAGGCTACTCCCAAAAGGACTTACAGTTTCTCTCTTTCTCTCATAACAGTGCAGATCAAGCCCTAGACAGATTTGCTATGAAGAAATTCTTTGATGATAAAGTTTCTGCCTTAATGCAACCATCCCAGAAAAGGTATTTTAATTTGTCTTTTAATTTGCACTGCTGTTTAGGCAAATGCCATACTTGCCTGACCTCCACAGTAGGCAGGCAGTTTCCTCTTTTAACACTTCTTTCACCATCCTTCCCTTCTTGGGTGTGTGCATCTTCTGCTGGATTCACATGAGGGGAAAACATCTGGATTGCGAATCAGAGCTATTATAAGCTCAGGACTTGGTTGCATTTCATATCAGGATTTTGGGGACGATTGGTAACATGACCATGTCAACTTTGTACTAGTAAAATAATGTACTAACTTTCTCAGGTGTCTGACAATTGTGAATGTGAGATAAATTCCATGTCTAAAACAGCCTTACATCCTCTCCTTCAAAGAACTAGCCTTTTGCAATTGGTTATTAAGTTCTGCTGTTCTCCCTGCTCTCCCACACCTCCAAAACTCGTGGGACTTCATGGGCTTTGCAGACCTTTCATAGCTCATTCTTCACCTCGTGCTCATAAGGACTGCACCAACGAAATGGTCATTCCATTGCCCCTGAGCTCCTCAGCTGGTATCTGCCTCTTTGGGTCCCCCAGTGAAAACAGCCTTGATGATCAATTCACTAATTTTGTTCACTGAACCATTCCCCAGGCTGGACCTATGAACCTTCTTACCAGCATGCACATTCCAGCTATGTCCCCCGTTATATTATCAAACCCTTCCTTCCTTTGCTCCCTGTTGTACTTCCGAAGCAGTAGAAATATATGGCTCTAGTAATTCATAAGAATTGCCCCTTCCTTCCTTGCTTCCTTGCTTCCTTGCTTCCTTGCTTCCTTGCTTCCTTGCTTCCTTGCTTCCTTGCTTCCTTGCTTCCTTGCTTCCTTGCTTCCTTGCTTCCTTGCTTCCTTGCTTCCTTGCTTCCTTGCTTCCTTCCTTCCTTCCTTCCTTCCTTCCTTCCATTTCTATACTGCCCAATAGACAGGGCTCTCTGGGTGGTTCATGAATCTGGATTTATCATGGCTTTCAGAAAAACTTCAAGAGATGGCTTATATCTTTTGGGCTGTTAACTGGCTGGCTTTCACCACTGTGGCACTTCAGACTGCAGGTGGGAACACATCTGGTTGAATATTTCTCCATACCAAATAAATAAATAAATAAATAAATAAAATCTTTCCACATAGAAATGACATGTCACTGAGGAACCTTTTGGGGGGAGGGGGGGATGAGCATTTAATCGTGAAACCCACAGCTGCTGTCTGAAGCGCTACAGTCCAGGCAGAGGTTGCTTATTTCAGTGAAAACTAGGTCTCTAAAGTTCTTCAGTAATAGTACACAAAATGTGAAGTATGTGTTGTTGCTATACACTCTTTGGAATTCACATGAACTTAATGTAACGAGGGGATTCCATAAATATCAGGAATATCCTGTTCTAAATGGCAACATCGAAGGGAAGAAAGTCCTCCCTCATTCAGATGGAAGCTGTTAACACATCCATCTACAAACCAATATTTTTCTCAAGCAAGGTGAGACATTTGTGTGTCTTTGTAGATACAGGAATTATCGCATGTTATATGTTTTTATTTTCCAATCTCTGTGTACTGCTTTTCAGCCAAAATAGTTCTCCAAAGGGGTTCACAATAATAAAATCAGATTTATAGGTGGATGATGTTACCCTCATGATGGTGGTTTTAGAACACCAGGTGCTGTTGATTGTAACAAACAATATAGCAAATGTAACTCGAGAAGAAATACCAATTTGCCAGTACTAAGGAATTCACTAATATAAGAAACTTTAAGGAACGTGGGCAACATTTTAATAGAAGTGGTTACCATGGGTTATTGGAAAACTGCTTCTTTGGAAAGCAATTAGGATTTGAAGCAGTATGGCTTGAAAAGTCACTCAATTTGGGATTAAATTTGTGGGCCTTTTAATACCAGAATTGGAAGAGAAGCTGGTTTGGACAATTTGCCTTGCAGTTTTATAACTAAATTGTCTGATGGGAAAAGAGAGAGAGAAAAGAAAAGAAACCCTAGTTACCCATCCCCTTCATCAGAAAGCATTAAACAATTTTAGAACTTGTTTAAAGAGCAGGAGCCTTGCTTGCAATTGAGGAAACAATGTTGTGTAAAAAGCCTGGTCAAGCAATACATCTGTTTGCCTCTCACTGGATAAAAGCTTTCCCAGCGAGCTGCTGAGTTTCTCTGGAGACCTACACAGCTGCTATTGACATGGAAAAATAACAACACATTCCCCTGAGGCTTTACACTGTAATAAATATTTAGCCTGGAGAGCTCTTTTCCCATTCAGTTCCATGTCTACAAATAAGTGTAGCATTATTAAAAAGGCTGTGTGTGTGTGTTTGAAAACATCACCTCGAAGGGCACAGATGAGCAGCACTGTGGGACCGAAAGGAATGAGATGTTTTTAATGGCCCTTTCAATATAGCTTGTGCAATGCAAACGCTTCTAATTTCCTAACAGCCTTTCTCATCTGCAAACAAGAATCCATGAGAACCAGAAGTCCATGGAATGGCATTTGTAGGTGGTGTCTCTGTGGAGGTTATTGAAGCCGTGAAGGCTGAATATGGTAGAATGTGTCAAATTGCATGACCAGTGTATGAAACACGCAGCCCTTCAAGGCAATTATTTTAACAGGGCTTGGGGAGTAATTCAGTTTTCATGGACAGATGCAGTTTTCTGTCTATTGCCCATGGGCATGTCTGCACTTGAATGAATCATCAGCCCTGTGCTTCTGTTCAAACTTTATACACCAAAAAGGATCAGGATCATGCCCTTCCTGCCTGCTATTCATTCATCCATTCATTCAGTATACTGTTTGGATAGGTGTTGTGTGATTGATATCTATGTGCACTGAGCTCTGTGGGTTGGATCTGGACTTAGGTAGTCAAGGCGGGGGATTGTAATTCAGTGTGATAGAGCACATGCTTTGTATGCTGAAGGTCTCAGGTAGGGCTAGCAAAGAAGCCTGCCTGAAACCCTGAAGAGCTGCTGCAAGTCAGTGTCGACAATACTGGGCTAGATGGACTAAGGGCCTCACTCAGTCTAAGGCAGCTTCCTATGTTCCTATAAAAGTTAGCTCCCATTAAAATCAATGAGACAAATTGGTCATGATTGAACACAGTTTCCATTGATTTTAGTGTGAACTAAGTGCAAGCAGAGACCCTACCCTATGTGGCTAGGCTGCTATACAAATATGAAGTCAGCTAGGTGGGGAGGATGCACCATGGAAGTGGGAGGGGCAGCGATGTCCTAGCTCTCTTAGGTTACAGTTCGAACATCTGCACAGGATTACTGATCAATTCATCCACAGATACGCAGGATTCTGAAAACAGTATCTGCCCAGAAGAGGAAGCTTGGTCACAAAAAGGGCCTGGTGTGCATTCATATATTGGGCTGTGAAGATGGCCGACTTGATAACAATACCTGTTACTGGACCAAGATAAAACATTACACCTGTTTTAAAATCTCTTCACTGGCTGCCAATCAGTTTCCGGGCGAAGTACAAAGTGTTGGTTATTACCTTTAAAGCCCGACATGGTTTGGGTCCAGGTTACCTAAGGGATTGCCTTCTCCCATACAATCCGCCCTGCACGCTCAGGTCCTCTGGGAAGAATTTACTACAGTCAACAAGAACTAGACTGACAACCGTTACCCAGAGGACCTTCTCTTCTGCCGCTCCCAGATTGTGGAATGACCTGCCGGGAGAGATTCGCCAACTCACCAGTCTTCAGGAATTTAAAAGATCTATAAAGACTGATCTCTTCCGGCAGGCCTACCCAGATGAATTTTAAAGTGTTTTACTGGTGTTTTATTAGTATTTTCATGATGTATTTGGTTTTATGTGCTTTTAATCAGTTTTGTATTTTATGTTTAATGCTGTTCTCTGCCTCGATCCGTTGGGAGAGGCGGGAAATAAATAAATAAATAAATAAATAAATAATTAAGATACAGACATGCACATGCACCAAACTGACTCTAGAAAAGCACATGGTAGTGGATGGGCACCATCTTATGAATTTCCCATGATGCACTGGTCCTCCAACAAGATGACATGTACTATAAGAAATAAGGGCTAGGAAGTGCCGAAGCGCAGATGAAATTATTTTATCCTGGTGAACGTCAGAACTGTCCCTTAATACTTTTCCTATACATGAGCAAGAGAGCAAACTGCATTGGGTCTCCATGACAGTGTCACTGTGAGCAGGGCTTTGTGTTCTGCATTACACATTGTTCTTTTGCCTTTTCTATAAGGACAAAGGCTCTTTGTTCTTTGTTAAATATTACTGTTTGCCACCCTCTGTCTTGGTCTTGGCTTGTGTATCTCTTTTGTGTAACACGTTGGTTGGTAGCTAGGAGGGGGATTTACTGACAAAACTGCATTGGTATTGTCATGCTGAGTTTGGTATTGTCCCAAACATTTGAAAATTAAAGAAGGAGAATCTGAATCAAACTAAGATGCTATTTGCAAGGCTGCCTGACACCAAGTACTTTTTAGTGAGTTATTCCTAAGGCTGACTGTGATGGTATGCAGAAGCTGAAACTGGTGCAAATGACTTCTGCATCTGAACAGGGCTGTGCAGAGCTGGTCATAGGCCCAGGCCAGATGGGAAGTGTGTGCCTCTCTTCCCCCTCCCCCCATTTCAAACTGCTCATTAAGTATTTTTTAATCAGTGGCCCTGATTCAGTGCTAAATACATATATGAACTAGAACGATTTATAAAAAAAAAGGTCATGGGAAGCACTTTTATTCAAGATGTAAGACATCCCTTCTTCACATTCAGAATTTCACGACGGACGGCTTCTGCGCTGTTTCCGCAAGATGGGCTCCTCACTTCTCGATGGGCCGCTTACGCTATGGAAGCAATAGCGTAAGCTGGGGGGGCCTCATCGTTGGAGTGCCACCTCAAAATCGTGAGCCCCGGGCCAACTGGCCCCATGGGCCAACTGGCCCCCCTCTGCATGGCCCTGCATCTGAACGCCTTCTTCTACGGGGAGATCTGAAGCAATAGAACACAGATCTCACCCATACTGAGTACACAAAAGTGTTCTGCGTCTTAAATCTTGGTTCCTCACTTTGGGATGCCAGGTTAAAAGTGGGGACGATCAGAAGTGGGCTAGTGGTTGAGAGCACAAAAAGGGAGAGAAATCTCAGGATGCTATAGCAAGGTTTATTACACAAAAGCCCGACGTGTTTCGGCCTCTTCATTTTTTGGCCGAAAAAACGAAGAGGCCAAAATGTGTCAGGCTTTTGTATAATAAACCTTTCTATAGCATCCTGAGATTCCTCTCCCTTTTTGTGCACATCTTGGATGCTCACCTGCCTTGCACCCTGGTTAGTGGTAGAACACATGCTTAGCATGCAGAAGGTTTCAGGTTCAATCCTCCAGCATCCCTAGGTAAGGCTGGATATATTCCTCCCTGAAACACTGGAGAGATGCTGCCAGTCAGTGTCAACAATACTGGCTTTAATGGAGCACTGGTCTGGCTAAGTATGAGGGAGCTTCCAATGTCCCTATGGGATTCAGAAACACCAGTGCTCCAGACTTGTGCAATCACCTTTTTAGCCAACTATCCAAATTGACTCTCAAGCTTTGGCTGGGAGACAGAATGCTTTGTTGCATGAAGAAGATCCCAGGTTCAATCCCTGACTGCTCCAGTTAAATGGATCAGGTAGCAAGTAAGGTGAATGACCCTCTGCCTGAGGCCCTGGAGAGACAATACTGAGCCACATGGGCAAATAGTTTGACCTGATGTTAAGGAAGCTTCCTAGGCTCCTCTCGATACAGTTACTGTTAGCCTACTGTTACGGTGGTTTATTTGTAAAGACATGGCCAGAGTTGCATGTAGGTTGAAAAATTACTAGGCCAAAGTTCATATTCCAGAATATCTCTGCTGTCATTTAACAAAAAGTGGCATTTCTAGCTTTTGCAGCTGCAAAGATTTACCTGAAAATGTCTCCTGAAATCTCAGATGTCACTGAGATGGGCTGAACAAGACTTCCAATAGTTCGGGAAGAGGCTTCAGTGTTCTGCATAGCTCCTTACCCACCCACCCCAACCCATTATGACTAGCAGAATATACTCTGCAAAACTGACAGTTGCAACATGATTTTATGAGTTCCTCTTATTTTGGGCACACATGGAAATTGTGCTCAATTTGCATTGTTTATGCATGTCACGGACCTTGTGTGTTTGTGTGTGGTACAGAACTTGGTTTGGCAGAGTCCAGAATTGATGGGGTTGCTGTTGAGGACAGAGTACATACAGCTCTTTGAAATGGCTTGCAGTGCAGACCTTCCAATTGCTGTGGTATACCGCCTAAATTGAGAGTTCCTTTATGCATGCTCCCAACAACTGTTATTGCAGTCCCACAATGCAGGGGCTTTCATGTGCTTAACTGAGTACATAGGCATGGCCAAGTCTTTCCCAGCCAGTCAAAACCCTCTAGTCTGGCAGAGCATTGATGATATGGAGAAAAACCCTTAGCCTAGCACATCATTGCATTATATGTCCACAATTCCTGCAGAATGTGGCTCCCATCCTGCCGGGTGCATGTGTAAAGGGGGCCATGACACAGCTATGCAACAATCAGTTTTCTTTCTTTTCAAAACAGCTAGTCAAACTTCATACTTTTCTCAGTTATGATCAACACCTCTAGCCACTCATAACAGATTTGTTAATTGTTTCATACTGAGTAGACATTCAGAGTAGACCAGTGTGAAACTGACAACATTCCTTTGCTTTCCCTAGGGTAAACCCTAGGAAGAGCTTCTTCCATGTCTTGTGTTTGCATTAATTTACTTACCGCCACTATTTTTTCCCTTTTAGGTATGTGCAATTTCTGAGTGGCCTTCTCTCTGGATCTGTCAAAATGAACACAACCCCCCTGTTCCTGCATTATGTTATCCTGCATGGAATTCCAAGCTTTGATGCTGGTGGAGGTGAGTTTTATATTCTGCTTGCTGTCATTTGTATTCCTTGCTTTTATGTATATTGATTTAATGGTAATAAGAACTTTGCAGATGGACCATGCATTTCCTTCACCTGTGGTGATAATAATCCCATAACTACCTGAAACCAAAGTCCATTACCCCTCCTATGTCTTGATTTGCCCTGCCTCTGCTGTGGTTCCCACCTCTGTCTGCTCCCACCATGCCTGTTTAGTTTTAGCCGCATTCCCTGCTTCTTCACACTTCCCTTTCCCTTAAAGGCTGAGTTGGAATCTCCAAGTTGCCACTGGCATTCTAGAGTAACCTGTAAGGTTTCTCTAGGATGGTGCCATTTTATGTCAATGGGCTCATGTGGAAAGCACAAAGCTAGTTTCCGGTACTCTTCACAAATGTTGTTCCCATCACTTGCAGGGAGGATGCTAACAATCCTTGTCCTTATACATACTAGCTAGGATCCATGGTGAATTTGGATGTTGCTGCTGTGGCAGCTATGAGGCCACAGCAAATCTTAATGATGATAAATATGTTACTATTATCAGTATTGTTACCCCTGCATCTTATTGGTTGGCAGTAGAGAAATTGTTACGTCCTTAAGGAATTCTGGATAGTTGGTGACATCCTTCCAGAGGGACTGATATCTCACTTCTGGGATATCACATCCTCCTAGTCGAAAAGTCCGCATCTGATTTCATCCAGGGGTACAGGTATCCCCTGCTCACCCAGTCCAAACACAATGGGACAAAAATTTGAACAATGGCAAGGCTTAGGAACTACATGGCAACTGCCATTACATCAGCATAACAGAAAACATCCCTGTCTGTCTTCCACTACATGCACCTACGAGTGTGGCCTAAGCCATTACCAAAATGTCTCTTTTGAGAGTACCTCTAGCGTGCATACAGTACCATTCACAGTATTGTTTAGAATGCTTCCGTATTTTTAAACATCCCTAATTTTTCTTCCTCTCCAGTTTGCCGTCCCTTTCTGAAGTTGTACCAGGCCATGCAGCCAGTCTATACATCAGGAGTATAGTAAGTAATAACCAGCTCTCAAATCCCTAATCTGTGTTTTGGCCATCCTAGACATTCTTAACAGTTACATGGTCCAGCCCCCTTCACCTGTCTCCAAGCACTGTATGATTTCAGAGTATACGTTGTGTGGATCTCTTGTTTTATTATTCTCCCATGCCAGAACACACTCTGTATATTGAAAACGGCCACATCAGAGAGCAGAGTAGGCTCTAAACATTCTCCCTAAGGAGCTAGTTTTCAGTGTGCAGGGATATCTTTGTTCTGTTTTTCGTTTGCAGTGGTGGAGCATTTAAACAAATGATCCCCCACCTGCATTATGAGGTGGGACAATCTCGGGGAGGTCTGTACTATGTAATTATTTAAAAGATCTCGATAAGTTCTAAGCCATTTGGGCTTCTAGGAGTTAAAATGATCTCTTCTGTAGATATTCTGAAATACAGCTGCTCTTAGGACTTTCTTTCCATTCTTCTTCTTTATGTAGCGTGGGGCCAGAGAACCAAAGCAAAGTCTGCATTGCGGTGGAACCAGCCCAGTTGCTGAAGGGAGATATTATGGTAAGTATTCCTGAACACTGATGATGTTTAACTGCTCTATTCAGATGGATGAGGGGGATGGCCATGACACAACTCTAAAGCTTCTCCCAGCTGTGGTAGCTGTACTGATTCTCCCCAGCTATTGGAAATCAAGCCTGCCCTTACCTACAACTCCTCATTCTGAGTTATGTTTCTCAGTCACGCTGCAGAGTGACAGAATGTTAGGAATGGGCTTTTATATACATGGATGCTTCATGGTTTTCCAGCCCAGGAAACTACTCTTCCAGCATTTCTCCTGGGCATAGTCCTTCAGCCTGATGGAAGAGCTTGTTCTGGTAGAATTGCTGGAAAAGCTTTTAGATTAATACAGGTTGAGTTTGGGGATGAAATACTAGGAAAGGCTAAAGAGGTAAGAGCTTTATGCTTGTGGGGGGAAAAGTTGACTGGGTCGGGACATAACAGAGGTCTATAAAATTATGGAAGGCATGGAGAGAACAAACCAATAATAAGGAATACCCAATGATATTGATTTATAGTAGTTGAAGTTGATTTATTCCATATTTTAATGGAGTACTTTGTGAAAAAATATTTTGTTTTCACTAAACATTAGAGATGTGTGAATCAGCAAAACCTGAGCTCATCAAGATACTCTGAACTCTGACCTCATCTACAAGAATTCGCCTTTACGCCTGGCTAGGCGATTATGCGCATATTCGCAGAAGCGCATTTACGCCTAATACCTCTGTACAAGAGGCGGCGAAGCGCATTACCTGGACAACCAAAATGCAATTTAAACTGTTGACATGCGGAGAATCGCTTGTTCACATAGTCAAAATACGCTTTAACGGCCGGAGCAAAATAAAACTCGCTATTTAACGCGCATTCAATAATGCGCATAATCGGAGAGAAAACGCGCCTCTAAGCCCGATTTGCGCTCCGTTCTTGTAGAGGTAATTTTTTTAATGCACCTTGAAAGAACTTTAAATGCCTCTTGTAGTGGCAGCCCTAGTCTCAAAGCTTGTTCCAACTTGTGTCCATTCCAAATTGGAAATTTGGGGGGGTATTTACTTAGCTGTTCTTGCTATATCTGCCCCTTTATTAAGTCTTCAGTCCTGGCTTTGGAGATGTGGGTATTTGTAAGAGCTCTTTTCCTTTGCATAAGGAGTGGTGCCTTGGCATCCCACTGTTGAAGTTGCCTGGTAATGGGGGAAAGGAAAGGGCCAAGGAGCCATGAGAGGTCAGCTTGAACAGGAAGTGGGGAAAGGGAGGACACATCCCTCTAGGGCTGAATCGTGGGCTGCATCTATAGATTAGAGGCCTCATAGCTTGCCTGAATGAGAACCACTGTTTTGGCACCCAATGAAAGGCTTATTGATTCAATAGCAGAAACATTCTGCTTGACACTGCTGCTCTGGTGTTTGTGCAAAATCAGTGGAGTGGCTTGCAGTTCTAGTTCTAGTAAATTATTGCCAGCCAGAAATTGTCTGGGGCATTTTTTTAAAAAAGGAGTTGGCAAATGGGTCATCATTTCTTATTGTCTATATCATATGCGTAGGGGAATTCCGCTGCATGCATGCACAGATAAAGATGGCCAGCCACACTGTGTGTACCCTGGGATTTCACGGCCGTGCAGGGAAATGATAGAATGTGACATTGGGCCCAGAATTCCTGAGAATCTTCACTTGCATTGTTTCTTTCCAATCCTTAGAGCTGCAAATATATGCTTGAAATATGCGCGGGTAGTAATGTTTGCTGTACTCTCAGAAAGCCCTAGGGGTGGCGGAGTAAGGTTTCTAATGGGTAATGGCTTCTTTGCCACTCCCTATGACTAGCAAAACTTAAATAAATTATGGGAAATGTATATTTTTCCTGACATATGTAATGACCCTCCGTATAAACTAAAGCATGAGAGAGACAACATCACGTTTAGATCTACCAAGACATTTTGATGGCCTTTAATTCACCTCTTCTTAGGTGCTGTTCAAAGTATGTTTTACACATTAGTGACCTGGAGATTAGTATTCTTTGAGGAGAAGGAATTTTGTCTGAAGGAGTTATTATGTTAGAAGTTAGCTTGTGGAAGGATTTCTGGCACTGTTTCAGTGCATAACCTGTCCCTTTTTAATATGTGTTCTGGTCAGGCTGACCAGTATCTGTGCAGACCTTGTACATTCAGGATTTTGCAATGCAAGCTAACTTTAAAATTGCATTCCTTGGACTAGCTGAGGTTTTCATTCTTCGGTGCATAGAAGAAATCACTACTTTTAAGTGTAATGAATGCTATAGAGTCCATGTGGTTAATATAATACCGTGCTCCAGATATCTCAGTTAGAGGTGCTGATGGTGAAATTAAATAGTCTATAGTGTCTTACAGGCAGGGCTGCGTGTGTTTTGCAATTCTAGTTAAGGCACAAAGTGGTATAGGATGTACACTCAGTTTCTGGAGAATCTTGAATATTTTGTGACTTACTGATTTATCCTTTTTGGCTATTAAGATTTGCTTGAAAAAGGTCCAGGCAATGCCTGGCAACCTCTCAGAATGCAAAGGAGCAGCTAAATAAAATTCCCAGCATATCAGTGTCCTGTAAAAGCAGGTACTGTAGAAGTAACTATACAACTTGTATACAACTATACAACTATACAACTTGTCTTGAGATTATTTGTCAAATTGCTAGTGGTTGCAAAATCCAGGTTTTCTAAGTGCATAATTTTAGTTTATTACTAGTGATTGGACCCAGCTTCGAGTGGGTTGGAATAGCCCTTAGTTTGATACAACTAAGGCAGGATCTACACTACCGCTTTAAAACGGTTTTAAACGGTTTATAACAGTAGTGACGTTGGGGCCCAGGACACACTCCATCTAAAGTTTTCAAAACGTTTTTAAAGTATTGTATTCTGCTTGGTGTAGATCGGTCCTAAGCCTACAAGCAAAGTCACACAGCTGTTAGAGTTGGAGACATTGTACCCGTCCCATCTGGGTGAAGGTATGCCCACTGGCACCACTAGGGATTATCCCTGCCATGGTGCATCCCTGCCATGGTGCATCCCTATAGAGCCCTGAGGGAGGAGTCTGTCCACTTAATTCCCCTGAAGGATCTGCTCCGCAGCAGTGGGGAGAGACGTATAACTGTCCATCAGCCTAGTAATCTCTTCAGACTTCAAATGGTATGGATTACAAAGTTAGGTGCTGGTTAGGCATGTCTGCCTCTAGTGGCTAAAGATGTTGCTGCAACGTCCAACCACATACATACATTTATAGTTAATAACCCAGAGGTCACAACCCGATGGTCCCCTTAGTGTGCATGCCAAATTTTGGGTATATAGGTTTCATGGTCTTGACCTATGGTGTGGATGGCAGACAGACAGACAGACTCACATCCTCTATTAATATTATAGAAGTCTGGTTATGCAGAACCTTCCTTTTATGGACATGCATAAGACAATAAATCACCATGGGCAATAAAAGTTATGTTTACTAGGCAGTTCCTACTCTCTTTCATCTCAGCCTTGGTTTTAAAACTGCTATAAAAGGGGGTGATTCACAAATGCATATATATCACTTGCTATCTTACCACCTGCTTACGGCATGATGAATCTCACCTGAGCATGTAAGCTCTCTATTGAGTCCAGTATTTGTTGGGATTACCAGAAAGCTTCATCTGTGGAATGTTAGATCTGTGGGAACTGTTTCACTCATGCAGTTTCATCACAAAGTTGCAGGTGTTGCATAATGAAATGCCTGTGCGAACTAACTCCAAGACTTGATCTGCCAACTAAAATTCAACATCAGTTGGATTTTATTTAGCTTTGAATGAAGCTCTTAGGTTGGGTATTGCATTGGGATGACACATTGATCTTCAGCAGCTGCTGTTGCATTGTCTAACGCATGTTTTGAAGGATTGGAAAATGTTGGTGTGCGGCTGAAATGTGTGAGCTATCAGCACTTTCATCAAGTTGCTATTGCAAATATATGGCTTTTATTTGCATGACGGAGAAGTTCTGTGTGCTTAAATCCAGGTCTGCTCTGCTTCATTTACGTGGAAAGAAGTGACAAATTTAAAGAGCCAAAGAGGCAAGCAGAGGGTGTTGAACCCTTTCCCCACCAGTGGTGTTTCCCTCCGTAGCTCTATTCTTCAGACATTTGTCTCTAAATAAAGATCATTTCTGGTATTGGAGATCAGCTGGGAGAAGTGTGCCTAGTGGGATGGGTTTGTGGGGGGGGGGCAAGACTGGGGTGGGTGTGGAGATTCAGGACCCCCTGCTGACACACTTCTTTGGCTGTTTTAATAGCATCCCCTCACCCCTGTTAGTGCAGCAGAGCCATCTTTAAAGCCACACAGGTCTACTGCCAGCACAAATAATTTTGGGCTCCAACGAGGGTGGAAAATCAATAAAGAGTCTTGTGGCACCTCAAAGACTACACATTTATTCTGGCAAACGTTTTCGTGGACACTGTCCACTTCATCAGATGACTCCTTTGCATCTGATAAAGAGGACAGTGTCTACGAAAGGTTATGCCAGAATAAGTTTGTTAGACTTTAAGGTGTCAATGGAACTCTTTGTTGTAGCGTAACGCAGCTACTCTGTTGGAACAAGTGGGGGGGGAGGGGGGCAGAACTAAATGCTTTAAGAAACGTGGAACTGCTCTCATTGCATATCTCTTCTCTCCCCCTGCCTCATAACATCTAGTTTCACATATTGCTCCATCCCTGCCTCGGTGCGTAGATGGGGCAATGCGTAGCTTGACAACTTCAAATTGTGCATTGGGCCAAAGTAGACTTCATGACGAAGAGACCGGGAGCTGCAGTTGCTCCGTGGTAACATTTAGTCCT
This sequence comes from Anniella stebbinsi, assembly GCA_029215795.1. Lineage (NCBI taxonomy): Eukaryota > Metazoa > Chordata > Lepidosauria > Squamata > Anniellidae > Anniella > Anniella stebbinsi. Next base: position 170,053,997 of record JARDYH010000002.1, on the reverse strand, counting down.
CCCCTAAAGTCTAAAACCCCTGGAAGGAAAGAGACTACTTGAACGGTTATCAGGTTTGGTGCTTTCTCGCTTGCTCCTTCAAATAAATAAAATACCGATGTCTTGGAAAGCAGGGAAAGAGCTACCCAAGCGTGTGAACGGCACAATTGGAACTGCAAACTGTCTTGGGATAGCTCCTCAGGCTACTGCAAGAAACACATGCATACCACTGCAGCATGAATAACAAGGGAAGAATGTGGCATGAAGACAAATAATTCTTCAGGGGATCCTATCTTGGATTCCCATCTGAGACATGGCATATGCTCTAAAGGTGGAGGAGTACTCATGCTAGTGGTTCTCGCAGGGCATCAGGTATCTAAGTCTGTGTTTGGAAATACCATTGTGGGTGTTTTGACAACTCATTATCTGCTTTCCTTCTGCCAAACATGCTTGATATGTGAGGTCAGGTGCACCTCATGTGCAGCCGCAGGTGTCAGCTAGTAAGATTATGGAAGTATCAAGAATTGTTGTGTTAAATTAGGCCCATGCGTCAGTATTCTACAATTTTTTGGGACCTCCTTCTCACTGGTTTCTTGAGGGGAAGACCAGCTTAGTCCATCATCATCACCGCTAATCTTTGTTGCATCAACAGCTGGGTATTATCTGTTCTAGAACAAACTCCCAGTTTCAGCAAGGCAGGAGTGATACCTAACTGACATTTCTGATGTTGCATCTGAGCAGGCTGTGCTCCCTAGATTATGCTCTGCAACATATGAACATTCCTCAGCAGACAAATAGCACTCGAAAGCTATTGAATTAGGCCTTTTGAAGATTTTTTTAGGAAAGCGGTTAAACTAAAAACAATGTATAGAGTAGTGGTGGTATACTAAAAAAAACTAGAAAATCTCCCCAGTCCAAATGGTTAGAGTTATGTTCCTTCCATGAACTAAGATAGGGTGACCACATGAAAAGGAGGACAGGGCTCCTGTTTCTTTAACAACTATATTGAAAGGAGAATTTCAGCAGGTGTCCTTTGTATGCATGCAGCACCTAGTGAAATTCCCTCTTCATCACAACAGTTAAAGCTGCAGGAGCCCTGCCCTCTTTTGAATCTGGTCACTCCGGTATAGCCCCTGCAGCTTTAACTGTTGTGATGAAGAGGGAATTTCACCAGGTGCTGCATGCATACAAATCTTCAAAAAGGCCAAATTCAGTAGCTTTTGAGTGCTATTATGCTGTTGTAGAGCATAATCTAGCAGCTCGTGGCATGGCAAGCACCTCTTCGGTTTTGCAGCTTGAGGCAGTTACTTAGTTCATTTTGTATGGCGAAGCTAGTCCCGATTAGAAACAGAAATGGCAGCTGCCTGGCTCTCCCATCAGTACATTGCTGGTTCTGTGGGTCGGTTCTTCTGGGGCCTGAAGAGTTGAATGAGTTTGGGCCTTTCTCATGCTAGTTCTGTCGCACAGCCAGACAGAGTTATAAACCTGTTTCTCTACAGTACCACCTCCAGACTGCAGGAGGAGGCTCACATGACTGAATGTCCCTCCACAGGAATGAATAAGATAGATAGATAGAATCTGCAAGCATGCCAGGTTTGGCTAGATCCTTCTCCCTAACATACAGTTTCCCATTGGCAGAATGGAGGAGCGTTCCTTCATTTCAACCCCCACCTGCAGTCTGAAATGGTTCAGACCGGACACAGGTTTACCACACCATTTGCTGTGTTTCATAGAACTAGGCTTCACTTGTTTCATGCTGTATTCTGGATGAGCAAAAAGCCATAAAACAGTGTGACCTTGAAGTGATTTAAGGGTAGCAGCATAAAGACCACATCACATAGTTTACCAAAGGCTCAGAGTGGTTGTCTGTATTGATTTGATTTGATTCTTACAACAACTGTGTGAGGTAGGTCAGTCTGAGGAAAGTGACATGCCCAAGGCCATCCAGTGAGTTCCATGGCTAAGCAGGGGTTTTGCAGTTTGGATCATCTGCGTCACACATCTGCCCAAACTAAACAGAACTTTTGCTCACATGTTCTGGGCAATTTGCGACCACAACAATACTGGAAGTTGTATTGTCTCTTTCTTCCTCTCTTTCAGCTGACGTGCTACCATAAAAAATACCGATCTGCCACCCGGGATATCATTTTCCGCCTGCAGTTCCACACAGGCGCCATTCAAGGATACGGTCTGGTATTTGGCAAAGAGGATTTGGATAATGCAAACAAAGGCAAGTTTCCTTTTGTGTTTGGAGATAGCAGAGGAGGAGGAAAGTGCAGAGGGACAGCCTAGGAATAGCTGGCTTCTGTACTCTTGGGGGCCAGGGGTGTGTGTGCGCCTCCCAGTCATTTCATTGTGGCTTGTCCAGGAAAACTTCCTGGTGGATTCTGCCATAGGGAAATGGCAATAGCTCAGAAAACATACTTTGCCATTCAGGTTTAATCCCCTGAATTGACAGGTAGGGTTGGGAGAGACTCCTGCCTGAAACCCTGGAGAGTTTCTGCCACTCAGTGTACAGCAGGGGGTCTCCAGCCTTTTTGGGCCTGTGAGCACATTTGAATTTTTGTAATAGGCAATGTAACGAAATATCTATGGGATCTGGATAATCAGAAATGGCTGCAATTGGGTGTGGGCGAGCACAACATCTACCTCTGCAAGAAAACACCCATTTCATAGAAAGACAAACTGGTGATGCTAGGAGACAAACGCATTGCTTTGAATCCCCAGTTTACCACTTCAACAAAACACCAATTTCACAGAAAGGCAAAGCAATTTCCCCAAAAGCAACTCCAAATAAATTGTAAAATTAATTCCCTTAAATTATTTTTTGCAATATAGGAGGCTCACCCCCAAAACATTTCCCCACAAACACAAAACACCCACCCACACTAGTACCCACCCACCCATCCACCCACAAACACAGAGCTTTTATTCATCACACAAACGACACACATCCCTCACATCCAACCCAAGGTCGCTCTTCAGTGGCTCCACCTTGTGCTGGATTTTCTAACCCCTTTGCTGCCTGTGCTTTACTCCCCTTTAACGTCCCCCGGTCACTTCCCACTTCTCTCTGCAGTCCCCCAAACTTACCTCAAGTAGTTTTTCCCCCATTTAATCTTTCAGTTTTGGCTGCCTAGCTGGAAAGCGGCAGAGATCAGCCTGAAGCTTAACCACCTTCTTCCTTTTGACTGAAGAATGTTCTGGGCCCACATGTTTAAGCAAAAGAAGGCGGGCTGGGTGGCTGAATTCTAGAGTTCTGCTGCTTTCAGCCATCAAAGAGTTTTTTTAAAAAAGCTAACTGTTTCCAACCTACATTTTTTTTTTAATCTGGAGGGGCTGGAGGCCTTGACAAGCACCAAAAGAGTGTCTGGGGACATTGTGGTGTCCGCGGGCACAAGATTGCCAACCCCAGGTGTAGACACTGTGGAGTTCTGCAACCAAGCTTTGACTTTTGAACGCTTCAGTCCTTTGGGTAGAATAATAAGGATTTTTTTTATGAAGTTACAGGTAGAATGGTAGTTTCAAGGGAGATCAAGTGCTTCATTTATGCCGCCATGCAATCTTGATTTCTGTATGCGCTCCTAATATTTCCTGGGAAGTAAGCTTTCCAAAACAATTTGTACTGTCTTTTCCTTCCAGATGACCGTTTTCCTGACTGTGGGAAGGTTGAGCTGGTGTTTTCAGGATCCCCAGAAAAAATCCAAGGTGAGAATTCCTCATAAATAATCTGCCTTACAGCTGAATCCCCTTTTTGCTTATGTGCTGGCTTTTTCACATGCAGAGAGCTTTTGATGTGTGGAAGAATTTAAACTTGGAAATTACCCACCTCTCTGAAGTGGTACCATCTGCTGTGCAACATACCCTCTGCTTTTCTTATACATTGGGATCAGATCTTATTCTTGTTAAATAAATGAGCTGAAATTCAGAAAAAACAATTTGCCAAAGCAACCTCAGTGAGTCCCTCTTGTTTTAATTTTTCAGGATGTGAACACCTGCAGAATGACCATGGAGTGATAGTGGACTACAACACCTCCGATCCATTGATTCGCTGGGATTCATATGAAAACATGAGTCCTGATGGGGAAGGTGAGTGCTGGTGGGAGAGGAAGGCTGAGTTTGTTTCAGAAGAACCATGGCTATGATTCATACTACACAAAAACAGGCAAGGTCCAAATTCGAAAGGTGTTTCTCAGCTGCAGATTCCCAATACGGATTGCAGACTGCTTGTCAGAAGTTGTTGCACTGTTATGGCACAAGTGTTTCAGGGTGCTTTGAGATCAGGTTTTATGGCACAATTACCCTAGCTAATTCATGGAATTTCCCAGGGGATCCAGACAATGGTGTCTTCCTCTCGTAACCCTTCCACTGTTTCCCACTGCTTTTTAATAATTTTTCGTCCTGTGGAAAATCCATTATGTAAACAGAGATGGAAGAGTTGCACAATGCCTTTGTACCATTTCAGGCCGAGGGGCCTGTCAAGGCTGTCTAAGTGGTGGTGAGGGCTTCACTTCGCTCAGCATTGCTGTAGTTTGGGTTGCAGGGTTCTACTATGGGTCTTGAGCAGGGATCTGAGTGGGTCATGTTTCTGAGGGGAACCAGGTGGACATAGATCGGGACCATGGAACGCTCCGAGAGATGCTGGGGCTGGAAGCCAGACAGGATCCAACAAGGATCAGAGCAAGACTGAGTTTGGCCATCAGTATGCCTCCATACTGACTGAGGCCTTGTCTCTTAAAAGGGCCTGGCCTGTTCTAAAAATCTCAGTCTGCATCATTGTGGACATTGCTGGGGTATGGTAGTGTCCTCATGGCCTGAGTCCTGAGAGTTCGATATCAGTAATGTGACCTCTTCTGGAGGTGGAACCGTTAAGATGCCTTTTCATGACCAAATCCTCTCCCTGAACCATTCACTTTGGAGCCTCTTCTTCTGAGGGCAGTGGGTTCAGGATCCTCTGCGGATGAGGATTTGGAGTCTTTTGGCTGTTAGTGTTAGGGCCCCTCTGTTGGGAAGCACCCTTAATTTCCTTTCAGTCACCCTTACCTACTTGGTATGCCTTTCTAATCATGCTTGTTTTGAGGAGGAGGGAGGAGGCCCTGTTAATGCATATATTGCAACATATTTGTGCTACAGACTTACGTTTGTTTTAATGACACCTGAACCGAATCAGCTTCACGAAATTATAATTCCCAGGCTTCTTTGGGGGAGGTCATGACATTTACACTTCAATACGCTTGTAATGCAGATGTGTTTGTAGTTAGTGTCACTGTGTTTCCTATACTCAAGGCAGACATGTGATGTACTATATTTGAAACGGGTAGGCAGCGGCAGGCTTAGCACATTGTTGTATCCTGAAAGGAATTACGTTGTTCAGAATTTTATGTGCTTTTTCTCTCAGGACACTGCAGAGGGAGATGCAACTGAGTCAGACTGCCCTGCCTCTATGCAAAACAAGCCCCTGCTCCCCCCCCCCCCACCTCATGTCATGGGCATATACTTAGCCTCTGCCCCCATCATATTGCTCACCAGAGCCCTACACATACATGGGTTGATGCAGGGCAAAGCGTCAGGCCCCCTCAGCCTACTAAAATCGCTAATGTATCTCGTAGCTTAAAACTATGTATCATTCTAACATATTTTGCCAGTATTTTCTAGCCAGTCTGCAAGTCCGATTTGTGTTACCTTTGCTACAATGCCAGAATCATCCAGAGCTTCCTGGATACATTAGTTTTTCTTTAATGTTTTGATTGTACCGGGAGGCAGAATAAAAACCTAGTATAACAGTTCAAGCCTGCATTGGGTCCTGAACCTGGACCCACATGGAACTATAGGTAACAAGACGAGAGAAGCAAAAAAAGCCTCTTGAACTGCGATAGGCCTTTGCAGGTCATGTGATAGAGCCGTACCTCAATAAATGTTTCCAGGTCAGATTTTCTAAGGGACAGCCGGTGGCTGAATTCGGACAACACATAGTCAATGGTGGGGTAATAATCAACTTTACAGTTGTTCATCTAGGGGGTACTCCCCACACAACATGGTAATAAATAATCAACTGTGGTGTGGATTAGGATCAGCGCTGAGTTGACTATGGCAGCATTCGGACAACACGATAGTCAATACAACTGACGATTGTTCCTCCCCCCCCCAGTTGCTTATTGTGTCATCCGAATTCAACCAGTGGATCCTTCCACTATCACAGCTAACCGTCCCTTTGCTCCCAGGACCTTTCGCTGCCTTGGCAGAAGCTGGATCTGACACCTAACAATTGAGTTAGTGCCCACCATGCTGTGAAATGTGGGCGGGGAAACACACACTGTAAAGTTATCAGGACTTGGAGTGAGTTGAACTAAACATTGCGGAGTGAATTTAATACATGGCTACTATTTTAATAGCTCTTCCCTAGGAGGTAGATCTCTGAGAGAACTGTTGGAGGAAGCGGCTTTGCTAATTCGCTGAATTCGGAAGAGAATTGGCTTACATAATACATGTTCATAGTTACCAATCAATTAGGCAACAGTTTTGCTTGTTTCATTACTTTAAGCATCAGGTTTGCCGGATTCATGGCTTAGCCAAAGGTAACATTTTCGTGAATTAACATTGTTCATGCATGCAAAGCATAACAACTGAAGACCTTGGCTGGGAGAATAGAATATAGAGGAAGATGACTAAACCCCTTTCATTATTATCCCTTCATTTTTGCAAGGACATGGTATTTCTCGGCCCCGGGGATGAAATCAGTAAGTACACCATCAACATGGGTTGACTATATGCACCTCTCTGTTAGGGGATTCTTTGTCAGGGATAATAATGTTGAATTGATCAACCTTGCGGTCAATATCAGTTCGATAACTGGTTTTACAGCAGAATCCTTAGAGTTGCACCCAATGTTCTGTGAGTGGCAGTCTGCTTGTGCGATGGAACTTTCCTGTCCCCTCCTACCCATTGCACTACCCCAAAAGCCTCTCCTGACACCCAGGAAGGCCTGGGGATGGAGTAGGGCGAAGGCACCAGGAGATGGAAATAGCTGGGGCCAGGATCATTGGGGAGTAGCTACCTTGTGTGTGTGTGTAAGAGCCTTTCAACTCACGTCGGACACATTTTGGATGAATATAATATGTCCAGTTTAATTGGCTGGACTATTCTTGCCGCATATCTTATACTTTGTCAGCTTTTTCATTTTCTTAAACCAATATTAAACAAAGTAGCTTTTTACCAGCCCAACCCTATAGCCGGGATGGGCAGAAGATAGATCTCCAGATATTTTGGACTTCAACTCCCAGAAGCCTCTGCCAGCATGGTCAATGGTCAGGAATGCTAGAAGGTGAAGTCCAAAACACCTGGAGATCTACTTTCTGCTGCGCCCACCCTACAAAAAGGATGGAAGTTCTACATTCGTGTGTAATGATACTGCATGCAGGGCTTGTATGTACTCTGCAGTGGAAATTAATCTAAATGTATCTAAATTCTGTGCTGATAACACACTTTCTGTACCAAGAATTTTGCCATCTATGGGTTATATCTAACATTAATCCTATTTAGTGTAGACCCATTAAAATGAATGGGACTTGTTAGACTATCACAAGATGCAACCCTATATAAATTAGGCAAAATTTGCATATTTCCTCTCTATATTTTTGTGCATTTATTATTATTATTATTGCATACTTTGTTCTGCTTCTGTTATTTGTGGGGAAGGGGGCAAGGAGGCCTGTAAAGACCTGAATCCTGATCCCTAGATTTCATACCTTCAGAAATATACTAATTTCTTTAAAAATGAAGCTTGGGATTATTTGGAAAATGCGACTGAATATCATTCTGTGCTCTATTTTTTTTATATATCCTTGCATGAAATTGTGCATTCCATAGTCCTGATTAAATATTCTTTAACAGTGCTTGAAAATTTAGCAGCAGAAAGAAGTATGTGTCGACAAACGGATGTTTGCATTGAAAGAGAGAGGTCCATTGTAACGTAAGGAGTGGAAAAGTAATATAACAGGCACTAGTAGATAAGAAAACATCTGGCAGGACGTACTGATAACCAAACTTTAGAAACTCTGTCCTGTTCTCACTAGAACCTTTTAGCAGTGTATCCAGGTGAGCAACAACTAACGTTCAGCAATTCAAGATTATTTCTTTTTTTCTGGGATATTTTTCATCCAATTTCCCCCCTCCGCTTTTTACTAAAATCAAATCGCTGTTGAATGGGGAGGTGCCCTCTTGCATCGTTAAATACTTGTTTTCCCAGAGGGCTGCTTCAGTATTACAAAACTCTAGGTTTGAGACCAAGTTGCTTTGGCTCTGGTGCCTTGGAAGGAATGCAAATGCTTACCAACAAAAACAGCCAGGCCAGTGCCATTTCTGGTAAGTGAAGCTGAAGTATATGTTGGGAGAGACCAAATGAACTTGTGGTTTTGATTCTTGAACGATACGCTGAGGCTTTCTTTTCTTTTTCTTTTTCGAAGGGTGATGTGTGAGAGGGGAGGGTGAGACTTGGCATACAAAACAGAGAAGTCTATTTTTAAATCCAAACTGCTATGGGCTGCTACATTTCCCCTTCCATTACTATTTGGCAACCAAAGCAAAAACACTGAATTTCGGGATTTCACAATTTTGGGATTTCGGGGCGGAGGGGATGCCTACGATATTTTTGATCAGTAGTATTGCCTTCCATGGATGGTTTTTTTTACTTTTCAAATGTATCTATTAATATGTCTTGGAGTGTTTCTGTTTATTTTGTTTCCCGCTCCCCCACCCCCCATAATAATAACATGAAGCAAGAAATCAAAGGGAGTTTGTTTTAACCTTCATTACAGTTGAATGGATATAGATAAGATGAAAACTGTCTTATTTCCACATGCTTGTGGTAAGTCTTACTTCCTCCCCCTGAGCCTCTTCCTTTGAAACACCACTAAGCTATGTTACTATAGAAATACAAGGCTTTAAATGCTTGTTTAGGGACTGTAAACAGTGTACAGGTTTAGGCTGGTGGAGTTCTGATCTATGTTTGGCTGTGTCGTGGATACAAGTTTTTCTAGATTCTGGTAGGTCTGCACGTGAACTTGGTTACCCCACTCACGAACACACAGACATATACACATTAAAAAGTTAAAGGATTCCTTTCAGAATTTACGGCATTGGACTTTCCCCATGAGACCTGGGTTTCAAAGCAGATCCTGAAATGTCGCAAAAATTCAAAATTTGCCCAAATTTGAAGGCAAACATTCAGAAATAGAATTTCAGTACAAATTTTGAATGTGGAGTTATTTTTGCTGATTTCAAGGGCCCAGGCTCATTGGCATACTTTGATTGTTTTGATTTTGACAGCTGTCGAATATGAAACCTCATGTGCTGGCCAGCTTGTGACTCAACAGTAGCACTTTTGAAATAAAATTCTGTGAAACTTTGAGAAACATAGATAACATGTTGGGTTAAATTATGAATGTTTATGAACCCCATCCTTCCTTTGGACTATGTAACAGCAGCAGAGAAAACTTTAAAGCCAGACTGTGTGCTTCTTAAACTTGTATTATAGGAGCTAGGGAAGTCTTCTCCATCCTGGTGTCCTCTAGATGTTTGGACTACAACTCCCAGCATTCCTGACCATTGACCATGTTGGCTGGGGCTGATGGGAGTTGGTCCAAAACATCTGGAGGGCACCAGCTTAGTGAAGGCTAAGCTAGGGATACATCAAACGTTTGCCTATTTTGAATTTGGGTTGAAAGTTGAGTTTTCTAGAGGGGGAATATTTTCTGGGGGGAAGCACCCCTTAAATTGGGACTTCAGGAGAGTTTTACTGTATTTCCTCGATTCTAAGACACACTTTTCCCCCCATATTTACATCTGTAAAAATGGAATGCGTCTTAGAATCAATGGCGTCTAAGAATCGCCAATTTCTCCAGCGCTGGTATGGGGTTGAAGATACACCCCCCACCCACAGCGCCTTCACAAAGGGAATCTGCATGCCCCCCCCAAGTGACTCAGCCTTCCCCACTCGCCTCCTTGCCGCTGGCACTGACCTCCTTGGCCTCCAGTGCCGCCCCGGTCCATGTTGCCCCGGTCCGCCCCACCCCGGTCTGCCAGTGCCAGCGCCAGGGAGGCCACTGCCAGCAAGGAGCTGCCGCCATGGCATCAAGGAACAGCCTTCCTGACTCACCTCCATCACCGCCCTGGTCCTCGCCTCCAGCGCTGCTTGCAGTGTTTCTAGGCCGGGGAGGCCACTGAGTCAGGAAGGCTGTTTCTTGCTGTCGTGGCGGCAGCTCCTCGCTGGCGATGGCCTCCCTGGCGCTGGCGGACTGGGGCGGCGAGGACCGGGGCAGCGCTGGCGATGTGGACCGGGGCAGCGCTGGCGATGTGGACCGGGCAGCGCTGGCGGCGAGGACCAGGGCGGCGCTGGCGGTGAGTGGGGAAGGGAGGAGGTGGACTCATGCCCGGTCCGGCATATTTCTTCGATTCTAACATGCACTGATCCCCAATATTAGGTGTCTGAAAATGGGGTGCTTCTTAGAATCGACGCAACACTTTTTTCCTGACAGTGGCCCTAAAATTAAGGTGCGTCTTAGAATCGATGGCGTCTTAGATTCGGTGAAATACGGTAATTGAAAGGCAGACTGCAAATAAAATAAATATTAGATGTGATAGTGCTTGCCTCCATTGCTTTCTCTATCCACTGCTGTGTTGAAGCCAGTTTGTTTCTATTTAAGGCTGCAGTCCTATACAAATTTATTTGAGAGTGGGTTGTATCCAGTGTTAGTCCAACTTTAAGTTCCATGCATCTCAGTGGATTTACTCTAAGAAGGGCTAGCATTGGATACAGCACAGTAAACCCCATTGAACTAAATAAGCATTACTTTTGGGTAGATATGCATAGGGCTTCCTAATATAGTTGAATATTGTGGCATGATACAGCCAGTTACAACTGGCTGCATGATGTTGCTGAGGGCAAATAGCAGTGATTGAAAGTGAGGGCAGTGCTTTCTGGATTGCTCATATGGGTGATACTAGCCAATAAGGGTTTGCACTGTGAATGTGATGACATCACTGCATGCAAAGAAGGATAGTCATTGGGACAACATTTCTTGAATAGGCTAGAACGTTCATTCCCTTTCATAGCAATCCTTTAAAAATTGCCCCCAAAGTGTTGTGCCTTTTGACACGCAAATTCACATTGGTGGCAATCCCTGCCTCTCTTTTCAGCTTAGAGATCTAACAACAAATTCAACAGACATCTCTACTGCTGTTGTAAAAGCATTGGTGCCAATCACTAGGTGTCCGTCTTCCTCTATGCTGGCAATTTCTTGCGCCAGCACACATCTCCATACGGGCAGGTTGTGGAAGGTTAGTACAAGAGAAAGCTGTAGTAACTTCTCTGATAGCCTGTGCAGCAGTAGGACTGAACCACAACTAGGGAGATCACATGATGCGGGGCAACTAGGAAACAAGCACATCAGGATCCGCACTGGCCTTGCTTTTGGGACAGATCTATTTGTGGTGCTGGTGCTTTCTGTGTTTGTCTCCAACACACTGAGCAAAGAGCACACTGAAGGAGCATTCTTAGGGGTCTTCCATGAAAGATCATCTGTGGTTAAGGGCCAACAGCTTTCACTATCTCTTTGAGCTCTTTCAGATGTCTCAAAGAGAGGGTGGAAGAAGCAGCCCAAGGGACCCACACTTTCTTTCCCCACGTCTCCAGGGTAGCTGCAGGTTTGAGAGATCTACATTCTGTCCCCACACTGGGAGGGACCAGAGCTCTCTGCTTCAACAGATGACGATATGGATTGCTTCTTCTCTTGTTCGCTTCTTTTGAATGTTTGATGTGGTCCTCTTTGAAAGAGGTGTAAAAAAAAACTTAAGCATTTTCCCACTTTCCCTTGCATGTGTTTGGTAAAGCTCTGTTAATGCTTGCATCACCAAATATGCACAGCCATGCTCCCCCACCGTGCCCTCTTTGCCTCAGTAATAACACTCTGGAGCCCCACTTAAACCTGTTTAGTATAATGGGCCTAAGTATGTGTGTGCCATACCAATGCTTTTGAATAGAATGTCGCTCCACCAGAAGTTAGCACAAGCGACTGACCCATCTATCTTTGAGTAGGTCTTATCATTTTTAGTGTCACTTGCTTCCAGATACACTTAGGGTACACTTAGATCTAAACCTGTACAGGATCAGACTGTCAAATTTCAATGCCTTTAGTTGTAGGGAGAGAAGAAAAGCATTCACTGATATCCAGCTTGTGGTGAAGCCTTGTGGTGCTCATGAAGGAACAATTCCTTATTTTAGAGATATCACCAGCATTCTTTTCAAAGTCTTTGTGAGTAATTGAGACTAGCGTGCTAGATCCAAATCTTCACATTTGGGATCAGTATGATTCTGGGGTTTGAACTGGGTTCAGGGGTCCACAGTAACCCTTTTTTTTTTAAAAAAAAAACTTTTTTATTGTGAATGTTAACAAAACAACAACAAAAAATCATGAAAAAGAAAAACAAAGAAACATTACATACATAGGAATGACAATTTTTTTCATCAGATATACCATTCATAGGGAAAAAAGGAAGAGAGTTATGCATAGCTTTCAAGACAAGCAGACCAAATATCCATGTACACTCGCAAGACCTGTTCAAATGTTGATAATGTTGTTAAGTCCTCAGTCCATTCCATTATGGGAGGTGAGCATTTGCTTTTCCAACATGATAGCGTCAGTCTCTTAGCTGTCATAAGGGCTCTGAAAATTCATTTGCACTGACCATGTGTTAACTTCCAAGAAGCCAGTAGGTAGTTTAGGAGGACAAGCACATCGTTCCATATTAAAGATCGTCTCAATACAAAGTTTATAGTTATTATAATCTCGTCCCAAAAGGAGCAACTACTGGGCATTGCTAAAACATATGAATTAAAGAGGAATTTGGTGCATTACACCTCCAACAATTATGCAGGTGAGATGGTAACCTGCAGCAACCCACAGAGCTAGCTAGGTTAACACTCTTAGAATAAAGGCCAGTAACAGCCAATCTGATTTTCCTGTGGTATTCTAAGGTCTTGATTGGTCACTCGTATTATAAATACTGGGGATGTGCATCAGATTCAGACAAAGCCTGAAGCCCAAGCAGAATTGGGCTCATTGGACTATTTCTGATGCTTCCTGAGGCAAAGTGGTCTTTTCTCTGAAGCCACCAGAACCAAAGTTGAGCCAGAACAAGGCTTAGTTACCATTTCATGCTCAAAGACACAGACATTCTGTTTCCTCTCCAAATAGCTTTTTGATTTTGTTTCTCCAGAACACTGCTAGTTCCTGATAGCTGTGTACTACTTCCAGTATCAGAAACAGTAACCCTATGTATGCCAGTTGCTGAGGAACATGGGTGGGTGGGCACTATTGCATTTGTGCCCTGCTTGTGGGTTCCTGGTCGACAGCTGGTTGGCCACTGAGTGAAGAAAGTGCTGGGTTAGATGGACCCTTGGTTTGATACAGCATGGCTCTTCTTATGTTCTTAGGTAACTCGGATTGAGAGGGGGAGGGAGTGCAGTTGAGAGACTGACAGGTTCACCTTCTAATCCTAGGGCACATTTTACTAATCACTGTGCATGTGGGGAGGACAAGGATGGGGCTGTGATACGGCCATTCTTCCAATGCGACCAGGCTTCACCTTGAAAAAAAAGCCATAAACTGGTTTTCCATCATCATAACTTCCTATACCTATCCTTCTGAAACTTTGCAGGTTTCTTGTCTGGGGATACCTCTGTTATAGGTGCCATTTTCACACAAATTGCACTAAAAACAGGGAGCCCTTTCCACATGTACTGCTGTACCTATCCTTCTGAAATGTTGCAGGATTCTTACTCAGAACCACATCTAAGTTGTCTGTCATTTTCAGAAGTATAGTCTGCAATGGATAAGCATGTCCTCGTTGGGGTACCCTCAAAATCTCAAGACTGCTTGCAAGAAAACTCTTGCACCAATTTATGTGAAACTTGTAAGGCTTTATCCCCTCAGAAGGGCCATCTATCCCTGTAAATTTTATCCAATTTGACCCAAAATAATAAAAAAAGTTATCAGCAGCTCTGTTTAAAAATACATCAAAATATAAAGACACATAGCACAAAAACTCCTGCATGTAATTTACTGACATTTGGCAGGCATAATCTCTTCCTAAAGGGCTGCAACTCCTAAAATACCATGTAGTTCTGACAAAGAGAAAATAGTTATAGCCATTTTTTGATTCCTCAGCATAGTCAGTGGGAGGGACGAAGCCTTGGATTTCTGAATCTCAGTTCAGGTTTGGTGTTCGAGTTAACCTGGATAGCCTCCAAATTGATCCAAGCAGAACTGGGCCATTTTCCAAAGTACTGAGTCAAATTTGGGGTTCGGTGGACACCTATAGCAAGCATTATAGACTGATCAGCTAGCAAGCAGGTTGTTTTTGCCAATTCCTATAGCTTCTTACATACTTCTTATCTTCCCTTCTTCTCTCCATGTGGATTCTCTTCCCATGATTCGGCAATTTGGGACCTCCACGCTCTTGGAATTGCTTCCCTGCCTGTCACCCAAATTCTTCTCTCCTGGTTTTGTCTTGACCCTGTGATTATTTTGCCTCCTGATTCTCCTTAAATCGTACAAACATGTCCCCTTCCCAATAAGCTGTGACTGGCTGAAACTATCAAATAAGGCTATGAGTACTTTTCCTGTCATTTCTGAAGAAATTAGGTTGAGCCACATTTTGTTATAGGGCAGCCTATACATGTCATAAATAAATGAAATAAATCTAAATAAAGAAAAAGTTGAGTAACTGACAGGCCCGAAGCCAAATTGAGTGCCTTGAAGGGTGTCTCCTACATGCATACACCCGCCATCCCATTCTCTACCCAGAAGTGGAAAGGATCATGGAAAGAGCAGAGACAGTGGCGATGGAACAGTTATCATGCCCTGGTCATGCCCTTCCTTGAAATGAGTTCTTTTCAAGAATCTGAAGATTCCCAAGCACTGGAGCAGCCTTGCCCAACCTGGTGCCCTCCGGATGTTCTGGGCTTCAACTCTAATCATCCCCAGCCAGCATGGCCAATGGTCAGGAATGCTGGGAGTTGACATCCAAACATCTGGAGGGCACCAGGTTGGGGAGTGCTGCTCTAGAGCTTTGCATTCTGGATTTTACAATGCAGGCATTAAGGTTTTGTACCTTGTCATAAATACCCTTTTGTGGTGATCATGGCCCAGCAGTTGTCACCTTTTCTCCCATATACAGGATCAGTAGTCCCTTGTTGATGGTATAGCTAATTTGGCAGTGATGTGTTAGGGATCTGAGAATGTGCTCAAATGGTTGATCATAAAATGCAGGATGAAGGCTTGTGGATGAGGGGTGAAGGAACAGCAAGGTTCACTGGTATTTTCTGGGTCTGCGACCGCATAATAAAATGATGATGATGATGATGGTGATGATGATGATGATGATGGTTCACTGGTAGGTGCCACTGCCAAATACAAACCTGAGTGTGACTAAGACTGAACAAATCTCGTGCAGCCTGCTGCACAGAGGATGCATTACAGTGTGAGCTGAATGAAGACGTGGGCGTTCAGAACAAATATTTGCTTAATGGATTTGGGGGAAACTTCATACAAAACTCTGTCTATGCCATTCCGTGAGGCAAGAGTCAAGGCATTGCTCATGTTGGACTCTGCATCGGTTGAGCAAAACGTAAAGGTGGAGCGATGAGCAGAGGGGGAGAAGGGAAGGGCAGCCTCTGTGAGAGACATGGTCTGTAGCCTGAGTTACCTTCTTAAGTAGAGCTGCTTCACTCTTCCTTAGCTGCAAGAGTTCAAATTTCATTGAACCTGATTGCACCCTCTGACTCCTCCCTTATGTTTACATTTTCCCTGGCTTTTTCTAACTGAATCCAAAGTTTCATGCTTCTCCAGCAAGCACCGACTTACCCTTCAGCAGCTACTGCAGCAAGAATGGAGAAGTAGCTAAAATCGTTGCTGGTTTTTTTTCAGTACCTGCTTCTTTTCTCCTTTTGTGTGTTGCATTTGCTGGAAGAATGCTAAGCCGATTTTAAAACAAGCCAATGATTTTGCTGCTTCACAAAGTTGTGGGACTTCTGTATTATTATTTTGTTAAGGTAAGATACTGTTTTCTTTAGTTTAGAGGTGTGTGTGTGTATATATATGATGCCGTGTGTGCTTTGCGAAGAACAGGAGTTTGTGTTTAGCAAAGAAGGCAAGACCCGCACAACAAAAGACAAAACCTTGTAAGGAATGCAGTTCCTGACTTGTATAGCTTTGCCTGAAGGTAGAGATTTATTTGTTCGGGTTGTGTGTGCAGTGGCCGGTGGTTGTCGGCAGCCAATATCGTAGATTCTCTTCCTGCTTTAAATGGGATAGCTGCTGGTTATTATGAGAATTAGATTTGTTAGGTGTCCCCCCCCCCCCCACACACACACTCTTTGGAAAAACTGGGTCAGAACTGTCATTGCTGGTCCCTACAATGCGTACGTTTACCTAGCTGTCTTGCCTTTTTGAATGTGCTTTCTCAAGTACTGAATGGCTGGAAAGGAGATAGCTGTGGGACAGGTCAGCAAAGCTGAGAGACAGAAGTGTGTTTGCACTCTCTCCCTTGAGCCTAGATTCAGCTACATGAATTTCAGGAGAGGAAGCTTGAGAAGACGTGTCTTACAATGGAGCCGAGTTGGCATGTCTTCCTTCTGCTCCCCCCTTCGTTTGGGCTGTGCCTTTGTTAATGAGATTTGCTTTCTGTTAACGAGATTTGCTGCAGACATAAAAACGTGCATGCAGCCACCCCACTGAAAGCATATTTGTGTGTGATCCTCGTCCGTCTGACATTTTGCCAGGCCGTTCAAGGAGCCAAAGGGACTCCCCCCCTTCTCCTGGGGGAGTTGAGCCTAAGAGAAACACAGTGTAGGAAAAGGGTTTATTTTCCAGCACCACGTTCAAGGGTTTAGTGTTTCAAACTACCTTTGGGATTTGGGGAAAGAGGTGTGTTTGGGGGGGGGGGGGTTGGAGAGCTGTGTTACTGTCCCATTTTTATAGACGGAAAAAATGAGAGCAAGGTTGAGCTTTGGAGTAAAATGAGGTATTACAGCTGTCGAGAATTCCAGTATATTTTCTAAGGTGATCACAAAGTGAAACCTAGTCTCTCTCTCTCTCTCTTTCTCCCTGTTCGACTTTTTGCCAGAAAAAGAAACTCATTTTCCTTTTGTTTGATGCCTATACGTATTTAGTTTTATAGCTTTTGATTTGTGGCCAAGCTGGGACAAGGCCTCTGAAGCTTTTAAAGATATGGGTGGGTGATGCAAATGACACTGACCAGGGCCTGAAGTACCTTCATAATAGAGAAAAGGCACAAGTGACCAAGCATAAGGCAAGCAAAACACCAAACTTATTTGCTTTCCTAAAATCTAACCATTCATGTTTTTATTCTTCTTCTAAAGAGTGGTGCTATTTGCACTTTTGGGATACTGCTGAATTTTGTGTAGAAAGAAACCCTTCAGTATACAGTAATGTTAAAAGGGGTCATGGATTCCTGAGTAACCACGTAAGCTCTTTATGGTTCAGTATAAATTATTTGAATGACTCGAGTTGAGTGGAATTCTTCATATAAAGGATCAGGTGAAGAGAGTATTGCCTGCTCTGTATATCCGTAAATAATTTTTTTCTTATATAATACATGGAGTATTATATGACATTGGTTGGTTGAGCTTTGGAAGTATGATTTGCAGTCCTGAATATTGGATAGGGATATGGCAGAGGTCTGCCCCAACTGAAATCCGTACCCAAGTTTTAAATTGGGGAAATAAACTTCCAGAACCAGGAGAACCAGGTTCTGGAAAAAGCACATAAAGGAGGGTTAGCACAGTTGGGTTTGCATGACCAAAGGCCTCCAGTGCAGTGTGTGTGTGTGTGTGTGGGGGGGGGGGTTCATCGTGAAATCCAGCAGGTGGAAATTGCTGGTGGGAAGTCTTTGCTTGAAAGAATAGGACATTCCAGGGGAATATTGTGTGTTAAAAGGTTCCTATTGCATGCTCAGATCACCATTGTGCGAAGTGGCTACTTGCCAATGTTGCTGCTGCCAGAGCAATTAGGGGCCGGTGTGTAGGACAGGAATCTTTGAAAGCAGCACCATCTCTGGTCATAACATAGCCTTGAGCAAGTTCTTGCCAGCATGGTGAGTAAAGCAGCCCTGGTTTCTCTTTTAATTTTTTTTTTAAATCCACATGTTACACAAGAGGAAGAATCTGACATTGATTCTATTACACACACTCCACATACCCAACCTCACAAGGTTATGTAGAATGAGATAACCCCCCCCCCCCCATGCCTTCTGCCCATTGCTTCTTGGAGCAGGATGCAGATGTAATCCATTTCTGTTACCTCTGGTATATTCTGCCATACAGGTCACTATATTAGAATAATCTGTTCCTCTGTCAGGCACAAGAGATGTATGAAAATTTCAGTTCTGTTCACAAATCATGTGAATAGGTCCCCTGCACAATCCCAAACATGAGAAGGAGGGTTGTTGTTCCTTTTTTTTCCCTTTAGAAATGTCTGGTCAATCTCAGATTTGCAATCATGTTTGAAAAATGTGTTGTTGTTGTTTTAAAATGTGCATTTTCAAATGCAATTTAAAAATAAATACACATTTTCATGCTTCAGCCAAAGGGGGCAAAGTGTGCACTTTGAAAAATATGCAAAGAAATATGTACTTTTCCCTTTTAAAATGCACCCTTTCCCCATTCAAATGAGCCAAAAACTGCTTGAAAATGAGAACCGGAGTGAGTTGAAATAAGCTTCGAAGTGATTATCGGAGAATTAAGGTGAACTCAAAAATTGGCTTGTTTTCCCATCCCTAGGCACCACAGAGGTCTCTGTTGATTTGCGTGTAGCTGTATATCTCTCCCCATATAAGCTTGTGTCTTACTCCCCTTTCCCCTTTGGCTTTGTCCTCTTTTTGTGCTTTTATGGCATGCATATTCCTGATTTAGCTTATGCCCTCAAGCCAAATCCCTTCTCAAAACTCACTCATTGGACACAGTCTTTCCATCACTTCACCTTTTCTATAATGTCTACTACAACTTAACCCTTCCATGTCCCCATCAGCTCTTCATTCTGTTACTGAAATACGTTTCCCCTGTGTTATTTGGGTGCAACTGCACACAATCCCTTTAAATATTAAAGTTGGGGGTGGGGAGTTGGATAGGGATAGCAATGCTAGGGGCTGGGGTGGGAGGCCTTTCCCTCATTCAGCTTTCCTGTTTAAAATTGTCCTGTACTCGTAAGTTTTCCCAAGTGGGACAACTAGGAACGTTGAGGCAGGATCAGTTTTCGTCAGGAAAACAGCTTGAGGGAAAGAGTTAAACACCCCCCTTCCCACAGGGCTACAGTAAGTTGACTTGGAAGCCAACTAAAAGCCAATGTTTGTCCAAAAGAAAATAATTACCCTATAGCTGACATTTTTTTCCCTTTTAAATGGAAAATCTTTGTTCCATTTAAGCAGTACAATATTTACATGTAACTATGGTTACTGTAGTAAACAAATCCACGAGGCAGATTTTCCACCCTTTGATCAGGAAACGTAATCATAGGTTTGTGTAGCATCAATAGACAGCAACTCTAAAAGCTCTGGCTTAGCATCCAGCACAGAGTAATTCGACAATGAAGTCGGCTATTTTGGAGTTGGCTGTGGGAAGGACTGTTAGAGACTCGTTCGTTTGTTTTATGGATGAGTTAGGCTTCTCACAAAAAAACCCGGATACAGTCTTTAGCTTAAGTTTCTGGAGCACGTTGTGAAACACAGAGCCTTGATAAAAGTAGCTGTTTGTTCTAACCTGGATGCTGATGTGATGCCCCTTTTCTCTTTCCCTTCATATTCAAACTCAAAGCTTCCCTCTTCTATGAAACCTTTAGCTTAACCCTGTCTTCCCTCATCTGATGCCCTCCAGATATGTTGGACTACAACTCCCGTAATTCCCAGCCAGCAACAGACATGCTGCCTGGGAATTGTGGGAGTTGTAGTCCAGCACAACTGGAGGGCACCAAATTGGGAAAGGCCGGCTGAACCCATTAGGGACAAACTAAGTGGAAAGTCAAATGTGTCTTTGAATTTCATGTGTGTAGAGGGTTTTTTTTTTTTTTTTTTTTTAAAGTGCAAATAGCTGCTGCTGATGGGTGAGTCAGTAGGATCAGGACTACAGCAACCCTACACCCCTGGCCTGATGAAAATCCCACTATCGCCCATCCTGTTTTTTGCATTGGGAGAAAAGCTTCCATTCAAATAGCAACGGTGGGAGAGATAAGGATTTTGGTGCATATAGATGGAGAAATTAACTTCCCCTCTCCTCACTCACTGCAGTCCTAGTCCCGCAGTGGCTGTTTGTACTACCAAAAAGTGTCCCTCTGAAATGCAAACTGAAGAATTGATTCCCCTCACCCCCAAAACCTCCTTGATTAGGGCTCTGGCATTTTCAAAAACCTGCCTTGGGCTGTTCCACCTCTGTGTATTTGAGAGTATGAGAGGTCTGCTCATCTAAAAATGGCTCGATCCGCCCAATATCTGGGAGCTAAGCTCGTTTTTACCCACTGTATTACAGAAAGATTTAGTTAGTTCTCAAGCTTCGTGTACTTAGTTCCTCATGAGCAAAGCGGAGTCAAAACTATTGTTTAGCGAACATGTCTCTTCAGGAATTCCTGATTAATTTAAAATGTTGGTTCAGTGAGCCATGTATCCTGCTGAAACAAAATCATATTCTTTAACAGGAGGGAAAAACATAAGTGGCTGTGTTTTCTATAACATATATGCCACATAAATGTAATCCAGCCAAGCTTAAGTATTTGAAGCCTCATTATTTCAATGGAAGAATTGATTGCTTACATCTCTCTCATTGAAATGAATGCAATTTTAAAGTACTTAACTTCAACTGGACTGCACACAATAGTGTTTAAACTCATGGCATACATGTAGAGTGAGTCAGTGGATTCTTATGAGTACATATGGAGCTAATTAATTTGAGGGGGTAGCCAGAGTTTGATGTTTTCTCTCCTCTCAAGTGCTCCTCCCCTCCCCGCAAGCTTATAGTTTAAAATTGATTTGTGATTGTCTTAGAGCTATTCTCTGTGGGCCACTAAAATGGCATTCTAGCTGAAATATCCATGAATTAAATACCTCTCTCTCTCTCTATTGTTCTGCATATTCTTAATCAAGAAATAAGAAGTACAGTACGATGTTATGAAATACTGCAGAAAATCTGTCCACCCCCATCCCCTCAAATTTATTTTTGTTTGTTAGCGAAAATAAACAGGAAAGAATATATATATCCATTATAGTTTTAGGATATCACATTTTATTTATTTATTTACTTACTTACTTATTTTGTTACATTTGTATACCGCCCCATAGCCGAAGCTCTCTGGGCATTTTACATAAGATTAAAACAGTTAAAACAATATACAAAAATTAAAACAGCAAAAACATACAATATGCACATACATTTAAAACCACTATAATAACTTTAAAAAGCTATAAGCCTAAAAACAAAACAAACCCAGGGATGGTAACTGAAGCAATTCCCATGGTAATATACCTGTGAATAGATTTCGGTAGAGTGGCTTGCCTCATACATTTACTCAGAAGTGATTCTGTAAGCCAGCCTTCCTCGACCTAGTACCCTCCAGATGTTTTCGCCAACAACTTCCAGCATTCCATACCATTGGCCATGATGGCTGGGCCTGATGGAAACTGAAGTCCAAAACACCTGGAAGGCAACAGGTTGGTGAAGGCTGATGTAAGTTTTATTGTGAACTCTTGGAAAGTTGCAGTTTATGGTATGTATATTCTTATGTATATATTTGCTCTGCAGGAATTGTTACGGAAGCGACCCTATAGAAGCAAAACATGGAGCTTATTTGGCAGAGGAGAAAGTTAAGCACTTGTAACATGCTTGCCCCACCCCACTTCCAAGAAGCATGAAAAATGCCCCAGACCAAACCTTGGGTTGGTTGCTCCTGAGCTAATTTGAAGACATCCACCCACACCGGTTAAGATAATATACCTTAGATAATGTACCTATCAGGTTGCTGCCTGATGGATGGAAGCCTCTAGTCTCAGAGGCTTCTGGGATTCCTGTGCCCTGCCAGACTCCTAGCAGGGTGGGAGGAGTGGTGGAGGCGACTCTGTCCTCCTTTTCAAAATGTTTCCTCTGGACGAGCCTGGGCCCATCTACAGGGAGTTGCACTTCCAGGAACAGGACTGTGCCTGGAAAGGGCATAGGGTAATTCCACTCTTCACCCACTGGAACGCCCCCTTTTTGACACCTACAAGGTCATCCGAGGTCGCTTTTGTGTCCTCAGAAAGCAGGCACCGCAGTTCTTTCCACAGCAGCTGCGAGGGGACAGGAGTGGTAGAGGGAGGAGGGATCAGATCCAACAGTCCCCCTCCCAAAGTTTTTAGCAGTGACTATGGCTTCAAGAGGGAGAACCCCAAAAAAACCTATGTTCCTGGGACGCTTTCCCAGGAAATAAAGAGATGAGATCTCAGAATGTTGGGGAAAAAAATGTATGTGGTTTTATTCCAAGAAGTAGCCTTACGCATTTTTGCCCCGAGTATGGGCCTTCTTCAGGGGTTAGCTTTTGATATATATAAATGCCTGCAGAGATCTTGTTATTTCATTGGATCACTTTGGATGTTCCCAAGTTTTGTTTCACCACACTCTCTTGGAGACCATAGGATTGCATCTGTAGGGGACCAAATATGTGGTTAGTGCTGCCCATGACAGAAATCCCTGCAGTTCTTTGTGGTCTCTGTGCATCACACATATGGGCTCTGCGCCTGTGCGGAGCTTGTTTCAGAAACTTCTATAGCTGAGGCAAACATTTTTGGCGGGACCCCTCCCCCACCGTCTACTGACTCCATTTTCCCGCCTTTCCCCTCAATTCTCTTTCAACCACCTTGCTGAAAGGATGTCTCTTTGGGAACTTCTGTCTTTCTCGTGAGGAGAAAGCTTTCAAGTGCTGAGGTTTTCATTTGTTTTCGTTTGCTTTTCGTTTGTTTTCAGTCTTAATTGATTAGTGTTATTTTCTTGGATATGTTACCATCCAGCGATCTTGGATTGTGTCAGGGAGGACTTGCAATGCCATTAAGGCCCTTTTTGAAAATGTGTTAAGTGATGACAAGCTTCCCCAGCAGACAGATTTTTTTTTCTCTGTTTGATTTGTTTGGGAGAAGCTCACGTCGTTGAGACTTGTCGCCAATGTATGGGATTCACAAAAGGACTAACTAGAAGAATAGAGCTGATTGCTACGCCCCCTCAGCATCCTCGGACCCCAACTCTAACCATGGGTCCTACAGCAAAAGAGATATTTAAGAAGGCCAGGCCACTTAAACCTTCTGGGGCTGATCGCCTACGGGCGATTCTGCGGAGAAAAGCTCTAGAAACCATGGATTCTTCGAAACAATCAGTGCAGCCACTCATGGCGATGGATACAATCCAGAAGGCCAAAACAATGGCTAGAAAGATGGGTATGTCACCACAATTCCATCCGCCACGGTACAGAGACGTTGGTTCCATTAACAGCCATATTCCATCCGAAGCAATATTCTAATCACTCCTCTCACTTTCCACAACAGCGGCAACAATACACGGGCTTCAACCAGTCTTGTCAGAAAGCTGACCATGTATCGAAGCAGAGACTTTGACTTAGTCAGTCACTGTCTTCCTCACTTTACTTACCCTCCTATATTTGGCCCACTCCTCTCTAGATTTCTTCGACCTATTCTAGATTTAAGACAGCTCAATACTTACATCAAACCAGGAAATTTCAGGTGACCACATTACCTTCGATAATGCTGCTCCTTCGGAAGGGAGTATGGTTTGCCTCCATAGACTTAAGGGATGCATACTTCCCTTAAGTCCCTTAAGTCCTATCCAGGACACTCACCAGAGGTACCTCAGGTTTATCATAGTTACTGACATGTTCCAATTTCGGGTGCTTTGTTTGGCCTAAGCACAGCCACCAGAATATTTACGAAATGTATGGGAATGCTCTGTGAGTTCATTCACCTAGAAAGTGGGAATCTTAAATGACTGGCTTCTAGTGACATTTTCAAAGGGAATACTCTCGAAGGCAGTGGGACTAGTCCTCAATTTATTGAGCTCTCTAGACCTCAGAGTGGACACAGACAAATCCAGACTCATCCTGCTCAAACAATTCCATTATTGCAGCCATTTTTGATGCTGATGTGGAAAGAGCCTCTTCCTTCCTTGGGACAGAGCTACTGCCCTCTCTACTCTCGCAGGCAGGTGAATGACCAATGGCGATACTACTGCATTCCAAGTACAGCGATCCCTGGGTGAGGCTTCGAATGCGAGTTTTACAAGGATGGTTCCTGACAGTTGTTTGGAATAGTGCCAATGCTTGAAAGTTCGAAGGGTTGATACCAAACAAAGCACAACACACCCTGCATCGGTGGACTTGTACGGATAGTTTGCTGCAGGGCTTGCCATTGGCGCCTCCTCTCCATCTCACGTCCTCATAACAGATGCTCTGCTGTCTGACTGGGGAGCTCATTGTGGCCCTCTTCGACCCCAAGGAAGGTGGCAAGGGAGAAACAGGATGCACCACATCAACGTTAGGGAGCTCATAGCGGTAAGGAAGCTGCTCCAGTCTTTCAAGACCTACCTGATCAGTCATAGAGTGCGAGTTCTTACAGACAACACAAGAACACACTTTCTGGGTTTGCAATAATGACGATGAAGATTTTCAACTGCACCTAAACATTGCTGAATGAGACAAGTGTCTAACAGACATGCTCTACTGAGTTCAGAGGGATCTACACGAGTAGCAGCCAAATCTGTCAGTTCTATCTCGAGTTTTCAGGAATGGGAAACTCCAGAGATTAATCACTATGCGACACCTCACAACACAGTGGCTCAATTCGGACAACACGTTAAGCAACTGAGGGGAATTAACCCACTGACAGTGTGTTACAAAGGTGGGCTCAATTCGGATGACACTCTGCAGCAGGCGCTGCAAAGAATTTTTAACCACCCTGGTGGTTAATAACGTACTCGGTTCTGACTGACAGCCCGGCCGCCATTTTCCCCGCTTACCGAACTCCGTCAGTCCTCCAGCAGGTATCCCAGCACACACTGCGGCCGAAAACCATGGGCGCCGCCATTGTAGCTGATGCAGGACACGCCTCCCAAACCCCATTGGCTGCCTCAGTCAGTGGGCAGAACTCAGCAGCCTCGGGCAAAGAGGCTGCTAGGAGGAACGGCAGCACCAATACAACATTCGCACCCCATGCCCAGCACTGCAATTCCAACGTTGGCACCCACGCCCCAGCCCCCAACCCCCCCACCTCCCTCCTAGAACATCTTTCGCACACACAGGAAAGAAGGCAAGAGTGGGGTGGCGTAGAAAACTTTATTCAGCAGGGAGCTCAGACATGGGCAATAAGGCACATGGGCACCATTATGCCAGGGCAGAACCTACGGAAAGGACAGTCGCCCCCGGGAAGGGAGGAGACGGCTGGAAGGCACAGCGGTGAAGAGGGGACTGCCGAGGCTACACCCCCAGGGAGCTAAGCACGGAACGTGCCAAGGGGATGTGGTGGAGAGGGGCGGCATGCCAGGGAGAGATGACAGTCCACAGATGGAACTCCACAGCCGACGCTCACAGGGGGTGGGGGTAGCGCAGCCAGATCCAGGCACTGATGCTGTCACACACCCGGGACGCCTCTGCATGGGTGCGACGCTCCCCAACGGGGTTCTTGGGGCCCAGCAAAGGCTCGCTGTCCGGCCGTTTTGGGCGGATGAGGGGGGTCTCTCTGGTCGCCGCTTCCCCTGCCCTCGTCCTTCTGGGTGAAGCGAGGGTGGAGGTGGCGGTGCGGTGGGGGTCTGCTTTGGGTGGAGTGCGGTTCTCCCAGTTGGTGTGGGGGGGGGCTGCCTCTTGCTCCAGGGCGCCTGGAGGTTTTGGTTATTCCCCCTCCCCCTCCCCCCTTTGCCGTACTGCCCTTCTGGTGCGCTTCCCTTTCCATTTGGGTAGCTGACTGGGCACCCTGCGTGAGTTCGTGCAGGAGCCGGCCCCTTGTTGAGCTCCGTGCCGGCTGCCTGGTGGGGGAGGCGGGCATCCTAGTTGCTATGGCAGCGATACCAGCAGTCTGTTGCAAGCATGCCTGAGCGGCCGCCCGCTTTCTGCCGCTCTTGCGGCTCTCCTCTATGGTCTTTTGTGTTAACGTACTCACTTCAGTTGTTTAACCCACGCACCTCAAGCGGCTGAATTCGGACAACACATTAGTCAATTGACTAACTTTTAAACAACTCGCAAGCGAGTTGTTTAACTCAGTTGTTTAAAACTCCAACTTAACCAACCGTGGGTTGTTTATCCGTTGTGTGGCTGAATTCGGACGACACGTTGAGCTAACCAACTGATGGTTGTTTAACTTAACAACTGGTGCTTAACGTGTTGTCCAAATTGAGCCAATTGGTCGCCTGTTTTGTTCGAGAGTTGGGATTGGGAAATGATTCCTTGGAGATGTGTTTCAGATCGAATAGAACAGGACTCTATTTACCTGTTTCCCTCATTTTCCTCTCATTCCATGAGTATCAAAAATAATAATGAATAACCCTGTAGTCCACACAGTCTACATCATAGTCATCCCTCGGTGGCTGAGACAGGCGTGGTTCACTCTACTTCTGAAGATATCACAGAGTAAGGTTCAGAGGACGGCAACGAGGATAATCAGGAGTATGGAAACAAAGCTCTGTGAGGAGAGACTGAAAGTACTGGGCATGTTTAGCCTGGAGAAGAGAAGATTGAGGGGAGACACGATAGCACTCTTCAAGTACTTGAAAGGTTGTCACACAGAGGAGGGCCAGGATCTCTTCTCAATCAACCCAGAATTCAGGATACGGAATAATGGGCTCAAGTTACAGGAAGCCAGATTCCAGCTGACATCAGGAAAATCTTCCTGACTGTTAGAGCAGTACGACAATGGAACCAGTTACCTAGGGGAGGTAGTAGGCTCTCCTACACTAGAGGCATTCAAGAGGCAGCTGGACAGCCATCTGTCAAGTATGCTTTAAGATGGATTCCTGCATTGAGCAGGGGATTGGACTTGATGGCCTTATAGGCCCCTTCCAACTCTACTGTTCTATGATTCTATGACTCCTGTCAATACTGACGCTCCTTATCTGATATCAGAACAGAGTCCTGATATTGATCTACACACGCTCATACTCATGACATGGGGTACCCCAATGCCACGACTTCTTTCGACATGGAGCTCGATTCCATATGACACTTATATACTGAAAAATGGAATGTTTTCTTCTAAATATGTGGATCAGCCCATTGAAAGACATGCTTACCTTTCACTCCCTATATGCTAAAGCACTGGAATAGTAATTGATAATCATGTATTTGACCACTTTATCTGCTTCCACACCCACCCCGTTGTTAGGGGATTCCTTCAGGGCATTGAGAATCTTGCTCCTCCGATCCAAGGTTTTCATTCCGGCATGAAGTTTATCTCTTGTACTACAATCTCTGACATCGAGACCATTTGAGCCAATGGCAACCTCAGATTTCAGGTTAATTTTCTTGGAGGGTTGTTTTTTCAATAGCTCTAGCGACAGTATTGATACACCCTACCTGGGTTTCAACACAAGGCTGGAACAGACAAATTTCATAAGAATCAAGTTCATAAGGACTTGCTGTGTGAACTGTATATGTTATTAAACTGGCCTATGAGTTGAAGCACTTGCAACTCGTTGGTCCAGTAACAGCTCATGTGATGCACAGTGTCTCGAAGTTGAGAGTTTTACACAGCAGACTGTCGATTCCAGACTTATGCAGAGTGGCTACTTGGTATAAGCTCTCTACCTTCATTACATGCTACCATTGGATGTTTGTATTAGGACAAACTGCAATTTCAGGTGAGCAGTTTTGTCATCCACCTTGTGATAGGACATTGATCTACACCTACCCTCCACTGGGAAGTGAGCTTGTTAATCGCCTATATGTGTGATGCACAGAGACCGCAAAGAAGAAAGACAGGTTGCTTACCTGTAACCATAGTTCTTCGAGTGGTTATCTGTGCATTCACATAACCCACCCACCGTCTCCACTTTGGTGTTGATGTCAATGTGTTGTCAATACTGAGTGGTTTTCTCTCCTAGTTATGGGGCCAGCAAGTCAGTCTCAAGGAATTGAGGGGAAAGGCGGGAACACAGAGTCAGTAGATGGTGGGGGAGGGGTTCCCTCCAAAAACATGTGCCTCAGCTATAGAAGTTTCTGAAACGAGTTCCGCGCAGGCCCAGAGCCCATATGTGTGAATGCACAGATGACCACTCGAAGAACTACAGTTACAGGTAAGCAACCTGCCTTTCTTTTTCTTCCTTTTTAATTTGAAGAAATGAAGGGTCTGCAGTGCAAAATCATTTATGTACTGTTCCAAAGCTAAAGCTTGAGAAGCTTTGTTAATTGTACCTAGTTGCCCTATTTTGCAATTTTAGCTCTACGTCCTTCAGTTTTTCTATATTGTCCCTTTCGAACAATGTGGGGAGGATAAATGTTCAGAAAGTAAAGTATAAAACTTAGGAAGTGCCCTCATTATAACTGGGGCGACCCTCCCCAGCCAAGATAGGCCAAAGGTTTCCATTGGTTAAGATTGTCTCCACATTGTGCCGGAGATTTTGGAATATTCCCCTCCAGATATTTTAATAGGGTTCTGATTAGAGCTATTCCGCTTTGTTGTTTGAAGGGTGGTCCACTACACTCTTAAAATGGATTAGCAATGATCCCTTTCCCCCAGAGAGCCCTGGGAACCGTAGTGCTGTGAAGGAGGCTTAGAGTATCTGGAATGTCTATCTGTCTTCACCTCTAAAGTGTGTTGGAAGAAGCAGTTGACACATATTTGTCACATTCCAAGGCATTTGTAGAGACTGCAAAGCAGGGAAATGTGTGTTCAACTTCAAGCTACTTCCACCACACTTGAGAATGTCTGTCTTCTTCTATCCCTCTTTGACCATTCGATAAAGCGTGTTGTTTAAACACACGAGGTGGGGGAGCGCTCCAGCCCTGCCCCTTTCCTTTATTGCTCTTGTCGCACTGAACATGTGTAGGGCAACTGTCCAAGGGGAATCTCCATGCAATCCTGAACACAGGATAATCAGTGTTATGGATCTTGTGAAGATCCCCCATGGGTTGAGGAGGCTCTCCGCTTCAGACAGTTGCCATCCACACACTCAGTGTGACGAAAGTGACGAAGGAGGAGCCAGGGCTGGTGTGTTTAAACCACACACTTTATTGAATGTCCAAAGAGGAGAATTCTTAAGGAAAAACTAGATGTGATGCTAAATTCATCACTTGAAAGCATGTCAAGAGATGGGGGGTTAAAATAAAAACGGGAGGATTTTCATTGGGAGTGCAGGGAGGGGAGGTTCATTGGTCCTGTGGCAACACATCGGCTGAATTCGGACGACACATTAAGCAACTGGGGGTGGGGAAACAATCGTCAGTTGTATTGACTATCATGTTGTCCGAATGCTGCCATAGTCAACTCAGCGCTGATCCTAATCCACACCACGGTTGATTATTTATTACCATGTTGTGTGGGGAGTACCCCCTAGATGAACAACTGTAAAGTTGACTATTACCCCCCCCCCCCATTGACTATTGTGTTGTCCGAATTCAGCCATCGTTTCCTTTGTTTCTGCTTTTGGGGAGTGTGTTGCTACATATCTCTCAGATTCCAGCTAATAATTGTGTGTGTACAGTGCCTTCTAGGAAAAAAAGGTTTTTTTAAAGTGTGCTATACATTTGTACAAGACTAAAAATAAAAAATAGTATTGTAGGTTGTGAAGTTGGTATAAAAACGCAGCTTTTGTTATTTCCCTACAATAAGCTCGTGTGCAGAAACAATCAAGGGGAGGGATTGTGCTTTTTCAGCCCCTTCGCCTGTTTCATGCCATCTTCATAAAATCTTGAAAGCTGAGTATTTTCAAAAATGGAGGATCCAACATTTTTTGCTTTCTTCATCTCAGCAGCCCTAGGAGCAACAGCAAGTCTTTCATATCTCTCTCACATGACCTGCACAGGCTAATCTGAATGTCTGCAGACCCTTCCTCCTCCCCATTCCATCTTGGAATTCTGAACAGGCAGACAATGTGACTTTACCATCAAGTTGGTGTTTTTTCCTCCCTTATTTATCATTATTATTTTTTATTGAATTTATATCCCCACCTTTTTCCTCCAAGGAACCCAAGGTGGATTCATAACCTTCCTCCTCTCCATTTTATCCTCACAACAACAACCCTGTGAGGTAGGTTGGGCTGAGAGTCTGTGACTTGCCCAAAGTCACCCAGTGAGCTTCCATGGCCAAGTGGGGACTAGAACCCAGGATCTCCGGACTGCAGTCCAACACTTTAGCCACTACACCACACTGGCTGTCACTCCCCCCCCCCACACACACACACACATGCCTTTTATAGAATCTTACCTGATAGACATCTGGAGACCTCAAAAACTTGCACATTTTTGTGACTTTTTGATTGGTATAAGAAAAGTATTATACTAATATGGATAATCAAGGTTGGTGTAGTTGATGATATCACTGTTAATGATAGCACTACTGTGATAGTCCACATTCAATGTATTTAGTTTTTTTTAAAAAAACACGCCCCAAGTATTCTACTCTGCTTCTTCTTACACAATCTCAACTATATTTCTTTACAGTGTTGCACACCCAGGGCCCCGTTGATGGCAGCCTGTATGCTAAAGTGAGGAAGAAAAGCTCCTCTGATACCAGCATTCCCAGTGGAGCCCAAGGGGTGGCAACCAGTAGCCCTGATCACAGTGACCATACCCTGTCTGTTAGCAGTGACTCGGGACACTCCACAGCTTCTATAAGGACAGACAAGACGGAAGAGCATCCCCCTCTCGGAACAAAGAGAGTCTTGAGCCCCCAGGAGAAGGAAGAACTCGACCGATTGCTTAGCGGCTTTGGCCTTGAGAACCCAGTCAGTCCTCTCAAGGATATGACCGATGCCCAAAACAAGTACAGTGGGACTCGCCACATAGTGCCGGCCCAGGTCCACGTGAACGGAGATGCCAAGCACAAAGACCGGGAAACAGATATTCTGGATGATGAGATTCCCAGCCATGATCTCCACAGTGTGGACAGCATTGGGACTTTGTCTTCATCCGAAGGGCAGCATTCCAACCACCTCGCGAACTTCAGCTGCCATAAGAGCAGTCAGAATTCCCTCCTGTCAGACGGCTTCGGGAGCAATGCCGGGGAGGAGCACCATAGCGCTCTGGCCCCAGATCTGGGAATTGGCGTAGACCCCATCTATGAGAGGCCCTTTGGCAGCGCTGAGCCAAAGCAGCCGCAGCAGCTGTTGAGGACTCCTCCGGTCTCCACCCAGCCACAGTCCTACAGCCCTAGTAGCTATTCCACCCAGACATGGGTGCGCCAGCAGCAAATGGTCATCGCTCACCAGTACGTCTATCCCCCAGAGAATGAAGTCAGGCTTGGTGTTCCTGGCACAGTGGAGAACCCACGCAACATGCAAAGCCAAGCCCGGGTTCCAGATACCCCCGCCCGAGGGTCCAGCAGCAGGGATGCAGTGCAGAGGGGGCTTGGGAGTCTGCCGCCTTCCGGCAGTGTAGCAGAAGCTCCTGGGCCTGAAGTTTTTAAATCAAGACTAGTCTCTGAGAAGGGCACCAGTGATCTCGACTCGAGATTGAGTTCAGGAAGCCATGAAGGGGGCTTGCCGTCCTCCCCCACTCTGGATATTGATCAGTCGATTGAGCAGCTGAATAGGCTAATTCTGGAACTGGACCCAACATTTGAGCCTATCCCCACCCGTATCAATGCTATCAGCAGAGACACAAGTCAGCTGAATGGCTTTGCCAGCCCTGAAATAGATGTGGGTGGGCTTGGGAAGAGCCCCGGATTTCATGGGAAAGCAGAAGTCACTGACAGGAATCTGTCCCAGCAGGGTGAGTTATTTTTAATAATGTATGAATGAAATGTGATCTCTCTGCCACCCCCCACCCCCGGTAGTTGAAGGGGCCCCCATTGGATATTTCACAGTATGAATCTGTTAAAAGATTTTAATTGAAAATTGGACTATGAATACCTCCTTTTCACAGATCTGTGGAATGTTGGGATGGAACTGAACAATCATTCATCTTTTTAAATTCATTGGTTTGCTCCACCCCTCATATCAAAATAATTCCAGTCTACAAGACTGTCTTTGTGTGTTCCGTTCTACTGCATGCAATAGTCCTGCACAGATAATGAACGCCCAAGATATTAGCTGGCCAATCAGATCTCCCTCCTTAGCATTTCACCCGCTTGCTCTACCGCTTTTGCTGCCAGGTCCTCCCTAGGAAAGGATGGCTATGGGCGAGAGGGCAAGGGAAGATCTGTCACCGGCGTTCCGCTTTTGAAGAAGGGAGGAACTGATACATGCTGAAGCTTCACATTGGGGAGATTGATGAGTTGAAGGGTGGGTGTGTTCGAGACCTACTAGAGTTGTGAACATCTTAGAATTGCGAGAAACCTTTTGTTTTGGAGGCAGTCAAACTTACAAGGACATGACAAACTTACAGTTAAATGGGAGCTGTTCAGATACCTTTCTTGCTCATCAATCCTCTTGCTGAGGTGG
Source organism: Anniella stebbinsi (assembly GCA_029215795.1). Classification (NCBI taxonomy): domain Eukaryota; kingdom Metazoa; phylum Chordata; class Lepidosauria; order Squamata; family Anniellidae; genus Anniella; species Anniella stebbinsi. The sequence continues at coordinate 170,021,341 of JARDYH010000002.1, read as the reverse complement.
AGGAGAAGGTGAGGAGTCTGTGATTTAACAATCCCATGTAGAAACCCCGTTTGTGTGATTGCTCCTGCTCAAATAAGGGGGTGAAAGATGGTGCAAATAACTACATGCTGTATTATCGGTATAGTGGTGTGTGTGTGTGTGTGTGTGTGTGTGTGTGTTGTGGCTCTGTGTATTTCTCCTCCATATCAAGAGGATTGGGCAGCTTAGTAAGCATGTGAACTACCCCTGTGAGGTCCAGAGTTGCTTAGAATAAAATGTAGTTGCTCAGTAATGTTCCAATTGCTGTCCACTGCCCTTTTTCTAAAGGGAAATCCAAGTTCTCTAAATTACAGGGTGAGGGTGGCAACACTAACTTCATAGTTATGTCCCCTTTCCTCCCTTTAAAACATAACAGAAACCACTCTGTGTTCCACATCATTGATGGCCTCTGCCCTTTCTGTATTTGGCATCACTTTAAAATCTGTGGGGTGTTCTCAGCAAACCTTTTGCTGAGCTCTGAGGAGCAGAATTCAAGGTCTCTCTCCAAGGATCCCAGAACCTGTGAAAATAAGTGTGTTGAAGTAATTTAAGGTAGAGATGCCAATGTGGGAAAAAATTAAGAGAGAGAGAGAGAGAGAGAGAGGAAAATCAGGGGTGTGCACGGACCCCCCGGATCGGATTGGGACCTCCAATTTTGTCACGGATCAGATCAGACAAAATCGGAGGCCCCCCGGACCGGATCGAGTCCGATCCCGATCCAAAAATCGGAACTTTTTGGATCGGCTGCCATTTTTTTCCCCATAGACTTGCATTGCAATGCAAGTCTATGAGGAAAAAATGGTGGCGGGTGGGTGAGGGGGGGGGCTAACTCCCTCCCCCCTGGGGCCGTCCGCTGTGGACGGCCCCGGCAGGTAAGCCCCCTCCTCTGCGCTCCTTACCCTCCCGGGGCCGTCCGCTTCCATCCGCTGGCGCCCACAGGCACCAGTGGATGGAAGCGGATGGCCCCAGGGGAGTAAACCCCCTCCCCCCCTCCGCCTGCCCCCTGCTCCCTGCTTACCTTTCCTGGCCGTCCGCTCCCGTCCGCCGCCGGCTGCTACTGCGAGCAGGCTTCGCGGCCTGCTCCATCACCTGGCGCGCTACCTAGGAGCAGGCCGTGAAGCCCACTCGCAGTAGCAGCCGGCGGCGGATGGGAGCGGACGGCCAGGAAAGGTAAGCGCGCCGCGCGCCCACCCTCCCCCTGCCCCCTGCTCCCTGCTTACCTTTCCTTCCCATCCGCCGCCGGCTGCCCCCGTTGTCCACTTCCATCTGCGGGTGCCCGCTGGCGCCCGCCGATGGAAGCGGACAGCCCCGCTAGAGAATCCCCCCCTGCTGTCCGCTTCCATCGGCGGGTGCCAGCGGGCGCCCACCAATGGAAGCAGCAGCGCCCGCCGATCCGCTGATCCATCCGAACCAGCAGCACCTGGTGCTGACCTTGGGTAAGTCAGTGGCTCAGTTCGGACGACATATTAAGCAACGGAGAGGTAAATAACGTACTGACCGTGCGTTAGGCAGGAGGAGCTTCACAGACGACATGCTGCAGCCAGCGCTACTCTGCACCGGCAAACGCCCCGGCTGCTACGAACTTGCGGCGGCCATTTTGGTTGCAGCCTCTCCTCCCTGTGTCCTCCAGCCATATCCCAGCAGGCACTGTGAGTGCTGCCGGCTGCATAGAGCGGCCAGGGGGTTGTGGCTGCTCTAGGCAGCAGAACTCTATTCCGAAATGGAATAGTCCACGGAGAGAGGGGAGGCTGAATTTGGATGACACTTTAAACAATGGGGCTTCGGGCTAAACAATGTGCAATCCCGTTGTTTCGCTCCGTTGTTTAAAGTGCCTGATTAACGTACTGTCAGTTGCGTGTGCGTTGTGTCCAGACGACACAATAAGCAACACAACTGACGATTGTCCCCCCCCCCCCCTCCTCCATTGCTTAATATGTCGTCCAAACTGAGCCAGTGTCTAGGAACAAAGGAAGCTACCTTTGGCTCATATAGTCCAGTATTGTCGGTACTGACAGGCAGCAGCAGCAGCTCTACAAGGTTTGAAGCAGGATTCTTTCCCAGCCCTGCCTAGAGAAGCCAGGGATTGAACCTGGGACCTTCTGCATGCAAGCCAGTTCACACTGAGCTATGGCCCCTCCTCTCACCTTAATCTATATTTTACAGGGTTGTTGTGAACATACAAATGGAATCATCTTCATGCTTTTCACCATCAGCTCCTGGGAAGAAGGCTGGGATAAAATATGATAATTTAAAAATCTTTTAAGGAAAAAGAACTTGGGTTAAAATGTTAAGATAATAACAACAAAAAAGGGGAAAAAACTCTACAGATGGAAAACAAGATTTCAAAACTTCATTTCTAAGCTTCTGTTTGTTCTCATGATTTAAGTCAAACCTTTCTTTGAATTTAGGCTCTTGGGTTGCATTTGGATATCATGCTATGCTATAGAGTGTGATGTAAGCGAGCTTATGTGAACCTTTGCGTCCCCCATTTCCCCCTACTTCCATTAATCCTAACCAAACAATCTGGAGGAGGAATTTAGGAGGTTTCCCTTTAATTAATTAATTAATTAATTCAAGCAGGGTTGCTTGCATATTTGAGTGTCCTTGCTTTGAAAATTTGCCCCATCTTTAGACTGAGCAATAAATATTTGGTTTAGGGCAACATCTGTATAGTGTGGTATTTCCAACTTTCCCACTGATTCCACTGCTATACTTTTAACATGATCAGTAACACTTAGAAGGTGGTAACATTTATTTCCATGTGATGAAAACCTTCACCTATTCATTCCTGCAGATCAAGTTGCTATTAAAAATACTACTGCAGTGCCAGTTGAGAAGTTGGCAACCTCATTTTTTTTAAAAAAACAAAACACGAAATCTGTTTATCAGCTTGCAAAAAAAATGGTCTTCATGGGGCATATCTAGCAGTCTCTTGATTACTCTTCTTAACTGTGGTATTAAGGAAGGATATCTGTTCCCTGTTTTATGGGAAGGGTAGCTTTGGAGACCACTGCTAGCTTTGTCTTTGGCTACCCTCCTTCTCCCTACTTACATTGTAAAGTAATGAGTAGGAAAAGAGTAATGATTGAAGCACACTGCAGCTGGTTTAACATCTGTAGCTTCTGGTTGCGAGAAAATTAATCTGTAGTTAAGATTAGAGGCCTTCACACAAACAGCAGATAAGGTAGTAAATTAGTGTCTGGACCTTTCCACCTCAGACTGTATGTATGGAATCACATGGCTTATTGATTCTATAGTAATAATAATTCCTTAACATAGAAATCTAGCATAGCAGTAAGAAGGATTCTAACCCCCTGACATTTGTTTTCTTTGTGAAGGGATCAGGGGCCTACTTTTGAGTATTTGCTGCTGCTGCTGTTATTGTTGCTAAATTTATTAATCCATTTTCTGTAGGAATATACTCAAGTGATTTATAAAAGAAAAGAAAATATACACAATGCCAGTAAAAATGATAAAACTAGGGCAGTTTAAAATAGGGTGACCATATTTTGGAAACCAAAAAGGAGGACAACATGGCCGCCCCAAGGGGGCGTGCCCACCAACATGTCCAGCCCCCAAGGGGGCGTACCCACCCAAACTTGCCTTGGTCACATGTCTGATTTTACAGCATACAATTAAAACAAACCTGTTCTACATAATATCTTAACGTTAAAATCACTGAGATAAAGAACAAGTGAGATATTCAACGTATCTGAAATTAACTTCACTCACTCCTACTTTTGTAGCTTTTCCTGTACTTTGTTGCTATACTCTGTGTGATACATACTCCCCTCAGATATCTTTTCTGACTGCAAATGCTTCACTGGATGATACCATAAACTAATCTTTCCTAACATTTAACACTCTTTCCCCATCACCTTTCTCATTCCCATACTCACAGATCCATCATTTTGCTACCACTGAACAGGTACATAAAAATCTAGTACAACAAACTAGCAACCTAGCATTCAGAAAGAGTATAAAATACAATTACCCTGCAAGCATTAGCTATGGAACAAAAATACTTCTGGTTTATCAATGAGAAATTCTCACAATGCCTGCCAAGGATCCTTTCCTCCTTTTATCCAAAAATCTCTTGAATATTTGGATTCAAGAAATATTTGGAAATTCTGTTTTCAGTGTGTAGAGAACACAAATCCCAATCAGAGCGCTCTGCCCAAAGAAAACTTCCCAAAGAAACCTCAGAATAAAGCTTCAATAAAGCTTATTCCCAGATAAATGAATATAGGATGCAGCCTTAAATGAAGGAGCTTACAGGGCCATTACTATTTTATTGTAGTTCGTGATAAATCTTCACTGTGATAGAATTTAAGCAAGTTGAACAGTGCAACGTTATACATGTCTACTCAGAAGTAAGTCCCACTGACAGCAAAGGGCCTGCAATCCTAAAGTGTTAACATAAACGTAATTACAAACACAAAACAGGACAGAATTAGGAAGGGGAAGTTTCTGCAGTTGTGGAGCAAGTTGTCTGTCACACACAAGATGAACATAGTTTGCATAATTTGTGAGTCTTCAAGATGCCACAAGACACTTTGGTGGCTTTCAAGCACAAAAGAACAAGAGGTGCCTCTGCTTCTTCACATCCATTCACCTTTCTCTAGCAAGTGCAAGCCCCTCCTGCTGTCAAGGAGGACTATGCACCCACCAGAACCTGGCCTCGTGGCTCATGCAACCAGCAGGTGCACTCCAGAAAGATGCTTTCAGAGCCTAGGAAATCCAGACATATAAGCCCAAACAAGCCACCCTATGCATTCACATATTACCTTGCCCCTTAGTCCAGACATTGCTGCTCACATCCCTGTTTGGCTGCAAAACCACTTCTGTCCCATCCCAGATAAGGGACCTGGGCCAGCTTGGAAGAAGCAACAGGTGAGGAAGGCCTCTGGCACTCCTGTGAACATGGCAGCAGCCAGTATACCTGCTCACCCCTTGCCAGGAGCCTCACAGTCTTCAATGGCAAAATGCAGTGCTTGGCTGCTGGGCGCCTCTCACCAGCTAACAATAGTGTTGTGACGCAATTTTGGATGCTGGATGTAATGGTCGTACAGCCCCCTTTATAACTTAAAATGAATCATTTCAATTCCACATTGCACAGCTGCTACATTTGTGATGCTAGAGCAGTAAAAATAACTTCTGGTTTATCAGTGAGAAACTAATCTAAAATGTGTCATTACACCTCTGGTTCATTAGCCATGTAAACAAGACCATGGTCAGTAGCAATACAAAGAAAAGCCAGAACAGATGCCCATTATCACAATGCTAGACAAGGACTTTTCCCTCTTTTTACCAAATACCTCCTGAATTTACACTGCCTCAGTGTGCAGAGAACACAAATCCCATTCAGGGATCCAAAGAAAACTGCCCAAAGAAACCTCAAGAAACAAGTCCCATTGATTTCAATAAAGCTAGGGTGACCATATGAAAAGGAGGACAGGGCTCCTGTAACTTTAACAGTTGCGTAGAGAAGGGAATTTCAGCTGGTGTCCTTTGTATGCATGCAGCACCTGGTGAAATTCCCTCTTCATCACTGTAGTTAAAGCTGCAGGAGCTATACTAGAGTGACCAGGTACAAAAGCGGGCAGGGCTCCTGCAGCTTTAACTACAGTGATGAAGAGGGAATTTCACCAGGTGCTGCATGCATACAAATGACACCAGCTGAAATTCCCTTCTCTACACAACTGTTAAAGATACAAGAGCCCTGTCTTCCTTTTCATATGGTCACCCTAATTTAAATGGAATTTGCTTCCTTCCATGCACTTAAGCATGCTTAAGGAACGTTAGCAAGTGTTCCTTAAGCATGCTTAAGTGCATGGAAAGAAGCAAATTCCATTTAAATTAGGGTGACCATATGAAAAGGAGACAGGGCTCCTGTAACTTTAACAGTTGTGTAGAGAAGGGAATTTCAGCTGGTGTCATTTGTATGCATGCAGCACCTGGTGAAATTCCCTCTTCATCACAACAGTTAAAGCTGCAGGAGCCCTGCCCTCTTTTGCATTTGATCATTCTAGCTGTACTAGCTAGCTATCCTGCAGCTTTAACTACAGTGATGAAGAGGGAATTTCACCAGGTGCTGCATGCATACAAAGGACACCAGCTGAAATTCCCTTCTCTACGCAACTGTTAAAGATACAAGAGCCCTGTCTTCCTTTTCATATGGTCACCCTAATTTAAATGGAATTTGCTTCTTTCCATGCACTTAAGCATGCTTAAGGAACACTTGCTAACGTTCCTTAAGCATGCTTAAGTGCATGGAAGGAATCAAATTCCATTTACATTAGGGTGACCATATGAAAAGGAAGACAGGGCTCCTGTAACTTTTAACAGTTGCGTAGAAAAGGAATTTCAGCAGGTGTCCTTTGTATACATGCAGCACCTGGTGAAATTCCCTCTTCACTACAACAGTTAAAGCTGCAGGAGCCCTGCCCGCTTTTGTACCTGGTCACTCTAGTATAGCTCCTGCAGCTTTAACTACAGTGATGAAGAGGGAATTTCACCAGGTGCTGCATGCATACAAAGGACACGTGCTAAAATTCCTTTTCTACGCAACTGTTAAAAGTTACAGGAGCCCTGTCTTCCTTTTCATATGGTCACCCTAATTTAAATGGAATTTGCTTCTTTCCATGCACTTAAGCATGCTTAAGGAACACTTCCTAACGTTCCTTAAGCATGCTTAAGTGCATGGAAGGAAGCAAATTCCATTTAAATTAGGGTGACCATATGAAAAGGAAGACAGGGCTCTTGTATCTTTAACAGTTGCGTAGAGAAGGGAATTTCAGCTGGTGTCCTTTGTATGCATGCAGCACCTGGTGAAATTCCCTCTTCATCACTGTAGTTAAAGCTGCAGGAGCTATACTAGAGTGACCAGGTACAAAAGCGGGCAGGGCTCCTGCAGCTTTAACTACAGTGATGAAGAGGGAATTTCACCAGGTGCTGCATGCATACAAAGGACACCAGCTGAAATTCCCTTCTCTACACAACTGTTAAAAGTTACAGGAGCCCTGTCCTCCTTGGTCACCCTATTGAAGCCCCAGCAGGTAAGTGCCCCGCGCCCCCGCGCCGCCCCCCCCGCCGTGCGCCCCAGCGCCGCCCCCCCGCCCCGCGCCCCCGCACGGCACCCCCACCCACCCCCCCACACCCGCCGTGCGCACCCGCGCCGCCCCCCCACCGCACGCACCCGCGCGGCCCCCCCACCCGCCGCGAGCACCCCCGCCGCACGCACCCGTGCGGCCCCCCCACCCGCCACGAGCACCCCCGCCGCACGCACCCGCGCAGCCCCCCCACCCGCCGCGAGCACCCGCACCGCCCCCCCGCCGCGAGCACCCGCGCCGCCCCCCCCGCCGCGAGCACCCACACCGCCCCCCCGCCGCGAGCACCCGCGCGGCCCCCCCCGCCGCGAGCACCCGCACCGCCCCCCCCGCCGCGAGCACCCGCGCCGCCCCCCCGCCGCGAGCACCCGCACCGCCCCCCCGCCGTGAGCACCCGCCCCGCCACCCCCCCACCCACCGCGAGCACCCGCGCCACCCCCCCACCCCCCACGCACTCCTTGCCTACTGCTGCTGGGGTGTCCGTTTCCCTCCGTGCTTGGAATCTACTGAGAAACAGGCTTCTTGGCCTGTCTCTCAGCAGTGCGCCGAGTGATGACATCATCACCCGGCGCGCTACTGAGGGATAGGCCGCGAAGCCTGTTTCTCAGTAGATTCCGAGCACCCAGCAGGTAAGTGCCCCCCCCGCCGTGCGCCCCCGCGCCGCCCCCCGCCCCGCGCCCTTGCACGGCCCCCCCACCCGCCCCGCGCCCCCGTGCCTCCCCCACACCCGCCGTGCGCACCCGCGCCGCCCCCCCCCGCCGCGAGCACCCGCGCCGCCCCCCCCGCCGCGAGCACCCGCGCGGCCCCCCACCCGCCGCGAGCACCCGCGCGGCCCCCCCCGCCGCGAGCACCCGCACCGCCCCCCCGCCGCGAGCACCCGCGCGGCCCCCCACCCGCCGCGAGCACCCGCGCCGCCCCCCCCGCCGCGAGCACCCGCACCGCCCCCCCGCCGTGAGCACCCGTCCCGCCGCCCCCCACCCACCGCGAGCACCCGCGCCGCCCCCCCACCTCCCACGCGCTCCTTGCCTGCTGCTGCTGGGGCGTCCGTTTCCCTCCGTGCTTGGAATCTACTGAGAAACAGGCTTCTTGGCCTGTCTCTCAGCAGTGCGCCGAGTGATGACGTCATCACCCGGCGCGCTACTGAGGGATAGGCCGCGAAGCCTGTTTCTCAGTAGATTCCGAGCACCGGAGGGAAACGGACGCCCCAGCCGGTAGGTGCCTCGCGCCGCCAGCCTCCCGCCACCGCCGCGTGACCCCCCGCTGCCCCGGTTTGCCCCCGCCGCCCCGTGGTTGGCCCAGCTCGCCCCAGGGCCATCTGGTCACCGTTTTGGGGGGCTAAATTTCCGGATTTGGCCCCCCAAAACGGTTTTTCCGCCCGGATGCGGATTTGCACCCCATTTCCCGGATATGTCCGGACAAATCCGGGCGTCTGGTCACCCTATTTAAAATAAAATACACCCATAAAGGCTAAAATAGTTACATTTAAGGGTCAGGACACACCTCCCCATTTTTTCACAATTGGCAGGGTGTATATCCATTTTGTGTTCTATATCCATAGTTAAAAGTGAGAATGAAATTATTCTGGCTGAAATAAAATTCAGGCCTTCCAATTAAAAACCACTACAGCTTGGCCTCTGTTGGAATGAGGGTAAAAGTGACCTCCCACCTAGTTAGGCCTACAGAAATAGATGCTTTGGCTGCATCACAGTCTTGCACCAGGGATTCCTGGCAGATGAGTCTCCTTTAGGAAGTACTGAGAGCAACTAGAGGGGTTGCAATCTTCTCAACTCACTCTCAACCTCGCTCCTTCGGGGTAAATGAACCCCTGTGATGGAGGAGTGCAAGGGTCAAAAACCTCCATGTTAAAAAGGAAACTCATAATTCCATCTGCCCTACAGCCATCAGCTGCTCATGCAGTCTGCCTCGGGTGATGGACAGTCCATGACCCTTGGAAGCAAGACTCTTTGCTATTTTCTTTCAAGGAATTTAGGCAAAGTAAGCAGGAAGAAGCTCTGGGGTCTACTTTTTGCATCCCTAAGTGATTTTCTGCAATAAAAAATTAAGCTGGTTAAGATTTTCATGGCTTATTATCTTATGTATCACATCTGTATCCAACCCCTCCTCCAAAGAACTCAGTGATGTAGTTCTTTGCAGAAATCCTGTGAGGTAGGATAAGCTGAGAGATAGTGACTGGACCAAGGTCACCCAGTATGCTTCATGGATGAGTGAGGTTTTGAACCTGGCATCCTCTGACTAAAACCCCAGTGACACCCCAGCGACTTTAATTGACAAGGCTCCTACCCTAGAAACATTGGGAACAGTAGTTGTCTGCAGAGAGTAGGAGTGGTTAAGGGCATCTCTATGCCACAAGCTTATACCACTTTAACCATCACAGTTTCTCTCTCACAATCCTGGGAATTAAAGTGGCTCTGTTAAAACTCAACCCCTCAATCTAAAGTGTAGATAATGCCTAGAAAGAAAGGAGAATTCTCTGCATCTTCTCAAAAATTAGGCTTCAGCAAGGGAAAAGATACCCCCTTCATTCTCACTTTCCAGTCCTCATTCACCTTCATGTATGCAAAAATAAATCTGTAGATGTCTTGAAAAATGAAATTCAACTGATTAAACAGTCTGGAACACCTTCAGAGGCCTTTGGGTGATGAAAAAAACAAAGCTTTGAAGATTATCAGATGTTAAGTGTCATAAATCCTGCTAAAGTAAATCCATTTTAGGAGAGGCAGGGAGGGGAAAGGAGAAAAATGGTATGTGAAGCTTTTCCAACTGTTCACATTCTATTAAGTCCACTGGCAAAGCAGCTTTGCAGCATGTCAGAAAACTGTTGCTTTATCCAAATGTGCTTTCCAGGGCTTTGGATAAGTGTTTTGAGTTTCTACAGCTGTGATGATGGATCCCTCACTGAAATAGGTTGGGTTGAATTCATTTTCATTAATTTATGTTGATTGCCTTTATTGTAGCTGCAAATTATTTGCCCTATTAAGAGTGCAAAATTGGGATTTGCTTTAGAAATCAGTTGGTGTATTTCTTTCCTGTATACAAACAAAAAAGCAAAGCAAAATTCAGATGCCTTCACTGAGATTCTGCAGATTCAGGGCTTTCACCTTGAGGGTGATTTAGAAGAAAGCTGATTCGATAAAAAGCTGGCATTTTGCTGTTGCCATATAACTCCAAATGAACGTATGCCACATTTTTTTGTTCTGTGTTGTGGATTTTACCAAAATGTGATTTGCATGGTATAGCAAATCCAGACGCTATCTTTATCTTTGGTCGCCTGTCACTTTGGCCTTTCTACCTTGCCGACATTCAAGCAGTACATTCCATCCTGAAGAAATTTGGCATCCTAGGATCATTTTCCTTGTTCCTCCACCTCCTTCTACTTTGGCTCCAGGATCTGTCTTCTTTGAGAGTATGGGTGCCACTTGGTAAAGTCCCTCTGCCTGATTTTTGGGGATTCCCCCATCCCATCACACCACAGCTCACCCCATTCAGTAGGGTCTCCTGATATGTGGTGTAGCATTTTCAATAGGGTGGAAGGGTTGCTGAGAGAAGGAGCGGGTGGCGAAGCCCATTTCCATCAACAGAATTGATCCAGCTTAAATCTGGGTCCAACCCAACATATTTTGTTTTGTTTTGAAAACCAAGTGTCTACCTAATATGTACAGAGATGGAATTATTTTGCATGCATTTGGAGAACATTTGGATAAAAACGGAATGGAAAAAGCCTCCAGTGTCCAGGGCATGGAACACTCTATGCTTCCAATTACTATCGTTTTCTGTGTTTACTCCCTTTCACTGTATTTTAGCCTCATGTCTCTACCTGTTTCCCCCTGTTCTCCTCTGTTACCCTATTTCTTTGAAAAGAACTTTTTAAATTATTTGTCGATACAGGTGGAACCACTTGAATTTGTGTGAAGCTTTGGATTATTATTTTTACCACAGCTGCCAAACCACTTCCCTGTTGCAGAATCTGTTCCAAATCACCAGTCAATATAATTGCATCCTGTGTGTATCTGCAGCTTCTTTCTGGCCCATGATGCACACGTAGAGATCAACAGTGGAAGGCCACAGGGTCAGATCTGGCCATCTGCTTCCTGTGCCCCCAACACACATGCACACACACAACTTAGAGGGAAGAGAGGTCTGTGAAGGGGCTGGTGGTGGTTGCAATGGGACTCGCTAGCGATATACTTTGGATAATCAGGGTGAGGGAGCTATTGCCTGCTACCCTCTCCATCCTCCTCTTTAAGTGGCCCTTCTGTGAAACAAGTTGCTGACCATGGTGCTAAAGCTTCCCACTCTGTCAGGCCACAATTTGGTGGGATTCTTTGAAAATTTGGTGTGCAATCCATCCCTGCATGTGCAACAGGATCACCCTTCCTGGGCATGCTGCACTGCGGCGTATCTGTTAATATCCAGAACAAGAGGCCAGCTTGCTTGCTGTTTCCCGGTGCAACCCGTGCTCTTGAACCCCTACCCACAGTGGAGAATTTATGTGAATTCAAAGCTTTGCAGGTGTGCAGAGGGAACAGAGGGGAGAAGGCTCCATTGGTTCCTCCAGTGATGCATCTATGCAAGCTCACATGCTCAGGGATGGATTGTTTCCTTAAATCTTTGAATCATAGAATAGTAGAGTTGGAAGGGGCCTTCAAGGCTATTGAGTCCAATCCCCCGCTCAGTGCAGGAATCCACTTTAAAGCATCCCTGACAGATGGCTGTCCAGCTGCCTCTTGAATGCCTCTAATGTGGGAGAGCTCACCACCTCCCTAGGTCATTGGTTCCATTGTTGAATTGCTCTAACAGTCAGAAAGTTTTTCCTGATGTCCAGCTGGAATCTGGCTTCCCGTAACTTGAGCCCATTATTCCGCATCCTGCACTCTGGGTCGATCAAGAAGAGACCCTGGCCCTCCTCTGTGTGACAACCTTTCAAGTATTAGAAGAATGCTATCATGTCTCCCATCAATCTTCTCTCCTCCAGGCTAAACATGCCTAGTTCTTTAAATCTCTCCTCATAGGGCTTTGTTTCCAGACCCCTGATCATCCTCATTGCCCTCCTCTGAACTCGCACCAGATTGTCTGCATCCTTCTTGAAGTGTGGTGCCCAGAAGTGGACGCAATACTCAATACTTTTTAATGTCCGTAAATACAGATGCAAGCATGTACTGTATAATTTATACAACTCTGGCTACAAGTTTGGAGGGGGTGGGGAGTTATAATGCCAAAGCTGGATTATTATTTACTTGCTCAAAATGCATTCAGGAATGTGGATGACCAAGGAATTATTTGTGGCAACTTGCACTTGAAGATGAAAGGATTATTTGTTTTCTGAATTGGCATGGCATTAACACTGGCTGTGTTTCGGAAAGTGAATAGAAAACCAGTGTTTCAGTTTTGACCAAGCTTAAAAAACGTCATGTTAATCACCCTTTGGAAGACATTTTTTATATAGACAATGCCAGGGTGTCCTAACCCATGTCTGAAAGCCAATCCATTTACTATGTGGAGTTCCAGGCAATTTCCCTCCATATTTCCCCCCTTTACTTAAAGAAAGGGGAAGCTGCAATCAGGAGTAGAGTTAAGGCTGGTGGTGAAGAAGGGGGTAATTAAACTTTCCCCTCCTATCCTGCTCCATCACCCTGCTCAAGCTGCTCTTCTCCACATGGATGAAATGATGATATGAATGCCCTTTTCTTGTATTGACAATTTGATTAATTCAACCGTTTTAGAAGCGTTCACTGCATTTGTATATATATATATATATATATACTCGTGGCTTGATTTGAATTGGAGGAAAGGTGTCTGTTATCTTTCCGGGCCTGAGCCCTTGATTCCATTTCGAGGAGTGCCTAATTGCCCACGCCAGGCTGTGTCAACAAGAATGCAGGGCCCTGGGCTGCAAATGTGTCTGCTGTGTGTGTGTGAAGGTTTGGAATGGGCATGATTGCTCCCCCACCTCCCTTTCTTCAGGGCATCTGCAGGCTGCAGCAAAACAGCAGCTCACTCTTTGCTGTGCCGGCTGCAGTTTCTGGCTGTCCTTTCTCATCTGGATCTTTAGACTGGATTGTTCTAGTTAGAACAGAAGGCTGGAAACTCCGCCAGCCATTCATACGGAGCTCTGCTGCAACGGTTTGTTTTGAATTCTATTCCCATCTCCATGCTGGAGGCTCAGGGCAGATAAGAATTTAAAGCAGGACTGGGCACTGTCCAGGGTTTCCTGGGGGCCAATTCTTTTCCCTGGGGCTGCACCCCCGCCTTGCTGCTGAATTTCAGTGGCGAATTAAGGGGCACAGCACCAGCAAGGTCAACAGGGGAAGCTACAAAAAAGGTCAAGGGTGGCCGCATGCTGCCCACTTGTTGTCCACCTCTGATTTAAATCATAACATCCCATTAAGTTAATTCTCCTTGCCAGCTTTTCCTTCAGGAACTCTCCTCTTTCATTGCTCCGACCCCTCCTACTAATTCTCATTCTTCCAGCTATTCCCAGAGAAGGGAGCACCTGCCAAGCTGTTCATATGCATGTACACACACATGTGTGCGCAGACACAGATTAGGAGATTCCTGAATCAGTGTCTGGAATCTGTAGTCAACTGGGATGGGACTAAACACAGACAAGCTGGAAATCATGCTTATTGGGAAGTTATGTACTCTAAGAGAGGCCCTGCTACCTGAGAGTGAGGCAGATAGTGGTGTGTGTGTGTGTGTGTGTGTGTGTGTGAGAGAGAGAGAGAGAGAGAGAGAGGTTCAGTTCGGACAATGGTGGTTTAAATAGTCAACCATTAGTTGAATAGTCAATGGTTGGTTATTGTGTTGTCAGTCGGGACAAAACCAACCCACGGTTGACTTATTTCCTCAAAATAACCAACAGAGATAACCAACGCTCTGCAGAGTTGACTATCTGCACAACCGTTGGTTAGCGTGTTGCCTGTCGAGGTCAGTGGACTATTTTGCAGGGTTGAGTAGACTATCTCGGCTGGCTACAGAGTCCCCTGGCAAGAGTGACCAAAGCGGTGGCTGCCACTCTAGTCCAGCCAGCAGAACTCACAGTGGCTGCTGGGATAGCACTGGGAGGACTGAGGGAGGAGGGAGGACGGGGAGAGAGGCGGGGGCTGTGTCAGTCAAACGCCAGTTTGACTATTAGTCCACTCAGTGCGAGCCCCAACCACTCCACAGTTGTGTAGGAACATGTTGTGTGAGGAGTACCCTCTCTATAATCAACCCTAGAGTTGACTATTAACCCACCATTGACTATTGTGTTGTCCAAATGCAGCCGGAGAGAATCTCTCACAGCTTTGCTCACCTTTATTCTCTGCGTGGTAGCTTGCAGAATCTGGGGAGCGACAGGAAGATGGAATTGCAGTGGTCTGCCATGATTCTTTCCCCCTGACCAGGTGCCCCATTCCACCGTCTTCCACTTTTGAGCATGTGTATCAGAAGGTGGGTGTTTAGGTCAGAATAGGGATTCTCCTAAGGTTCTGTCCAACCCACTTCCCAAAAGCCTCCCTTGCTGAGCTAGCTTGAATTATTTTGGGGGAGGGGATGCTCCAATCAGGATGTAGACATTGTTCTGCTGCATCTTGATTGCTTGATAGCATAATCTTGGCATTTGAAACTGAAGCTGTAGCTGCATGCTAAAGCAGATTATCTTCAAAGGGTGTTGTATATAAAACTGGATAAATACATGGCTCTCAGTCTGAAAAACGCAGTTCTGTGAAAGGTAGTTGTATTCTGCATAGGCTTGTTTATTGCATAGTTTACACTTTAAGTCCTCTGATTATGGTACAAGCAAAATGTTATTTATTTACTCATTTATGTATCCCATATGCTCAGCCTGTCACAACAACTTAACATTAAAACAATTTAAAAACATTGGGGTGGATCCAAAAGTTCCCTGCCATCAATGGAAGAGGTCCTTTGAATCCACATATTAATCACAAAAACTAAGAGCAAGCAATTATACAAATCATTTCAGTTACTGCAATTAAGGTATTATGAAATACTATAGTGGAACACTTGAAAGATTTCTTCTGTAGCTTGATTAAGGGCCAATGTAAAACTAACAGGGCACTCTTTTAAAAGTGATTCTGAACACCTTTTCCACAGCCCCGCCCTTCCCAGGGCAAATCTCCCCCTCCACGGTTGCCATGGAGGGGGAGATTTGGTTAGGTACCAATATTAAACAAGTCTAATCTTAATTCTTCTTCGACTTCGTCTTCTTGTTAAGAATTTTAGATAAGTGTGAACCTGACTAGTCTTACATTTAGCTAACATTGGTGTCAAGGTGCTCCTTTATAGATGGAGTTATTTGCTCTGGGGAGGGCACAGACAATTTCACAGCCTGCTTCCAGTTTCTTGACCATGGTGATGAGAGCCTCAGTATCTTGTCTACACTGTTTCTTGGTGTAGTATTGTTAAAAATAGTGGGCACAGTCGAGCCAAAATGAAGCACCTTTCAGTCCCATTACCTGCCTTTCTCCATTTAAAACTGGTGTGGCTAAACAGTGCTTGATTTTGACTGGCTCATGCTATGGTATTGATAAAATCAAATCATTGTTATCTGCTGTCTAACAGAAACCAGTGTGATTCTATTTTCCTTATAGTTTTTAATGAATGGGAATTTAGTCTCGCATCTTATATTACAAAACATTCGTTTTGTTAGAATGTCAAAATTTTACCTTCAATTATTGAACAGTGCAGGAAAGAAGGAACCTAAAAATATCAATTGATCTAATCATAAACCTGTACAGTTTCTGAAGAATGCACTGTGTGCTAACTGTTTGTCCAATCAGCATTAATTCCTGGGGAAAAGGTAACACTAACATTAGCAGGGTTGTGTTTTCATTTTAAAGATGGTCAATACTAGAGTAAAAGAGTGTCCTGCGCATGCTTACTTGGATTTAAGTCCCACTATGTTCAATGGGGTTGCTCCCAGGTAACTCTGCATAAGATTGCAGCCTTGAATAATTATGCCTATTGAGTGGAAAGAACTGTCATCTTCTATGATAATAAAATTGGATGTGGGTCTGTCTGTCAGCACTGTAGAGCCATGACCGTGAAACCTATATACCTGAAACTTGGCATGTTTACTAAAGGATCACTAGGGATTTGCACCTCACAGCTATTTGGTTTTAGATTGCATAAATTAATTGTAATTAATTTTAATGTGTCTTTTGCTTGAAGGCTGCACTACCAACTTCAGTGAGTAGGCAGCAGACTTTCCCAACCAGCACATAGCTTTTCAGTTCATACAGTTTGAAGCCAAGGACAAGTCGTCTGAGGGACAGAGCTATAATGCTCTCCCTCAGGGGAATAGCGTTGATAGAACCTTTCCTCAGAAGCCTATAGGAATACACCATGATGAGGCCGTACCTAGGAGTGCCACGGGCCATGCCTAGGGGTGCCACTCCGATGAGATGGGCACAGTGTGTCCAATTCTGATATCTGCATACGATTGCTGGAAGAGTTTGCTGTATCAAACTAACAGCAATTCCAACCTGTGCAAAGCCAGATCTGTTTGCTAGTTCTAGTAATATTTAGATCTTTGAAGAAATGAGACTTCAGAGGAGCCTACCATTGGTAGCATCCTATGCAAAGTAGCAGGGTGAAATATAATGTAATATACTAAAAATGGATTCTGCTTCTAAGAGAGTGTGCCTTGGCCCCTAGCCTAAATTTCTATTTATACTGGTGGAATCATAAGTGTGGGTACTGATCCAGAAGAGGAGTTCTCTTGCATAAACATAAGCTTTCCTGGACCGTTCGCTTCTCATTTAAAACTGTACTTTTATATCACTCGTATTTTCATTGTGTGAAGCGAGACTTAAGGCACTCCAGCTGTGCAATCGACAGAAAAGAAGGTGCTGAAGATCAAACCACTGTGCAAATAATGTATTCCGTGCAAACTGCATACCACAAATAATGGGGGCATGTGGGAAGCACTGGGTGGTGTGAGCATTTTGAATTTGGATGCAACAACAGCATTTCCTCAGAGCCATAGGGTATTTTTTTTAAAAAAGAAAAGAAAAGATGGTGTATTTTAATGAATATGCATGAATTACAAAGAGTATTAAAATATGATTTATGTCTTGATTTAAACTTTATTGTTAAAATACCATTTTCCTTGATGTAACCATATTAAATTGGAATAGCATTTAGGGAATGTGGGAAGGGTTGTTCTACAACACACCCAGCAATGTTTTCAGACCACATAGGGGTTATAGCTGCTTTGAGAAAATTAGTTTGAAAAGCTGAGTGTGCATAAAATTATACACATTTCTTAGGAGCACTTATTTCTCTGGCAAAAGTTACTATAACAAATACTCTTAACAGAGCAATCCTTTGGTCTCTAGGAGAGAGCATGTCCCAGGGACCATAGTGTTATTTGCATTCCCCCTTCCAAGGCTGTAGATATTCCTATAACCTCAGGAGGGCCAATCCAGCATGGGATCCTTCCCCCTCCCCCTAACAGCCGTTAGGTAAAGAACTGTGGTAGTTACTTTCCGAGGTCAGAACAGTGACTTTGGATGACCATGGAGGTCGAAAAGGGGGTGTTCCAGTAGCTGGGGAGGGGAAGGAATTGGCCAAGATCTGCAGAATCCTATGGTCTCTCTGTCACCCATCCCTGCCCACCACTGTAAGTGAACTAGAAGGGTTCAGAGTCTCATCTAACAATTTGTTTTTGTTTTTTGAGGAGGAACAGTATGCAGGGCATAGAATTTTTGTAAGCCAACAAGCTCAGAGGCTTCCCTCTGTTGGGCTTCAATCCCATAAGATTGCACCCTAAACAGGATTTTAGTCATTCAGGAATTTAACGTTGTATATGCGTACTTTGCCATTTCAGTAGAGCTTGCTTTAGCAGTGTTCTTGAGCACTTAGAGAGAATGAAAGATAAACTTACTATCTCATGAGATTTGTCCATGATATTATGGTAATATGACCATTGGGTATAACTCTTCGTCATCATCAGCACTATGGTTTCCCCCCTCTTCCTTCCTCACAAGAAGGAGTTTGTTCCTTAGCTGGGAAAAGAAGCATGCTCTAAATGTGCTCATTTGTATTTCAGGAAAGCTTGCCAAGTTCCAAGGCAGCATAGTAAATAGCCTGAACAAAGAGAAAGGGGTTACTTTACAAGTCATTCAGAGACAGAGGCCTGGTTCACACATAAGGAGTTTAACTGAGTTTAAACAACGACAACAACAACCCTGGGTTGTCAGCAATGAGCCAGAAGCTAGTTCACACTGCTCGTTCGCTCTGACTTATCCTCCTGCCAGCGGGAACAGCTAAACAACCACGGGTTCTAGCTTAGGGGAGAGACAAGCCAGAGTTCCTGGTTTAGACATCCTATTCAACAGCCCTGGGACACAAGAATTTGTTGTTAATAAATTCTGCAGGCATTGTTACAACCCCTTGAAGGAGGTCCAATAAAAAGCAAGAGTCCAAAACGTGTTGGGCTTTTCAGCATAAATTCGTTTGTAGCATCCTGAGATTTATAGCATCTCTTTTTATATTTGTCTTAGATGCCCGCCCACCTTGCACTCTTGAGTTGTTCAGCCACTCTCATTGGCAGCTGAAGCAATGAAGCAGTGTGAATTAGTAGATCATCTTATTCACAACACCTCAGGATTTGAAAAAGACAACAGCCCTTGCTTGGGCTGTTGGCATATGCGAACTGGGCTAATAGAATTCATTATTGGGTGGGATTTATATTTTAGCCCCAGACTAGCAGTACCACAAGTGCATGGATGTTCTGAGGTCTATAAAGTGACTTTGGTAATATAACCCCCTCTGCATCAATGAAAATGAGGAAAACACCTTTCTTTCTGTAGAGTGTAATGATAGAGCTGTGCTGTGGACACACTTGTCTTCGGTTGCAACACTACACAGGGATATAAAAGATTCCGTTAGATAATCAAAATAGAAAGGGTAGGAAAGAGAAGGGAAAGCTCACGATTCACAGCACTGAGATCTATATGAAACTTCAAAGAACTGCTGGCTTCTATATTTTCAATGGGACAGTGACCGTGGCTTTGTCGCAACATGCCCTATGGTAACCTGAGAACGTTGTCATCAGGCACAATCTAATCTACATAACTCTTCCTCTATTCCTTCTGAAAACGTTTACAAGTGGTAGGCTTCAGAGCTTCCATCATGGCCACAGCAACATCTTTTTCTCTCCTTTCCTCACTCTTTTTTTCCCCTTTTGCTTAGCATCCAGCTTAAATAAGAGCTCTGATGAACTTGAAAGTTTGTCTGCTGCTTTGTGTTTGTTGATAGGGGTGTGCGCGCCCGAAATTATCGTATCGTTATCGGAAATCACTTTTAAAAAAAAATTCGGATTGGATTATATCGGAGGTAAATCGTATCATATTTCCGATAATTATCGGAAATACGATATTTAATTTGCAGCCCCATTGTGCCCTATAGAGCTGAATTTTTTAGGAAAAAATGCCTATAACTTCTGTATTTTCAAAGTTAGAGACTTGAAACTTGGTCACAGTGCTTATGGGGTATGCCTAAGTATATGTATGACATTTGAGATTGATCCCTCCAACCCTTGATTTTATATGAATTTATTAAAGATCATTTAAGTTCTGACAGGTCAGAATGACAGCTCGCCACATGCATTCATTCAGTCCTGTCAAAAAGTTGCAGGATCTTTAAAAAATTCATATAAAATACAGGGGTGGAGGGATTGATATGAAATTTGGCACATATGTGTAGCAACATGAGCTAGACATGTGTATGAAATTTGAGATTGATCCCTCCAATCCTCGATTTTATATGAATTTATTAAAGCTTTTCTGGCCTGCTGGCTGCAATAAAGTTGATTGATTATTAAAGATCGTGCAACTTCATTGACAGCGTGTTGACCGGGCCTCCATGGTGTCATCTTGTTGTCTGCTTTTTTCCCCATAGGCTTGCATTGGGGGAAACGCATGCATAACTTTTTATTTGAAATGATAATGACATAAAACTTTGGGGACCCAGGACTAGCAAGATCTAGTCTGCAATGTCCAAAACATTTCATGTCTCTATCTTTTCAAATTTAAAAGTTATAGGGGGTCCCCCAAAAGCCCCACCCCCCACTGTAACTTCTTCATTTTTAAATATAAAAACTTGAAACTTGTGGGACATTGAAGATGGGATCTCGCTGGTCATTTGGGGGGAAAATCAGAGCAATTGCTCAAACCCTCAATTTTCTATGAATTTTTTAAAGATCGTGCTCCTTCTGAAAGCTGTTTTGTTCCCATAACACTGATAAAATAAACCACTTTTTGAAAACTGACTGACTACACAAGCTTCCACTGTTTATACTGCTATCTAATCATAATGCTGTAAACTGGCTTCAGCTAGTTTAAGGCAATTGACTTTTTCTCTCCCCACCCCCTCTTCAGAAAATATGCAGAAGAATTTTCTTTAGAAAATGGTGCTATTGGATTACATGTTAATTTTTCTCCTGTGAAACTTTTTTGTGGCTTATAACAACTTGGGTAATATTCTGGAATCCCCCTTTGGTAAAAGGAGAATTGGTGGTAGGATTCATTCCATGGTTGGGGTCAGGTCCCAAGTAAAGGGGGAAATCTAATTATTTATTTAAGACATTTGTATGCTGCCTGATAACATAACATTCTGTACATGTAGTCTTCAGGGCCACCTCACAATCCTCACCTTGAGAAAGGACCTCTCAAAGTGTAGCATTTTGGCCTGGGTAGCTGTCCAGAGAGGCTGCCCACAGGATGGGGGACAGCAGCATGACAGGACATCTTGTGCTGCCACTGGAATTGGCATTTATCAGCAGCTCTTTAAGACTTGAGGGGTCTGCTGAAAGGCCAGCAATGTTATCCAATCTAAAGGATGGGCCAGAAAATGAAATAGGATGTTAGATGTTGAGGTCACCTTCCCGACGCTTGGCATAACCCACACCCCACTGTCATAATACCCTCTGCCTATTACTACCTCTGTGGTGGCTCCTCCCTCTCCACCACTCCCCTCAGGAACTCCAGCTCCCCTCAAATCACATGCAGGACTACAAGGGCACCAAACATTATCTCAAACCCAGTCTACACCTGCTTCATTTTATTTCAGCTGCTGTAGCCCACTTTAATGTCTCTGTTGCGCCCTCAAAACTAGGCTGACCATATGAAAAGGAGGACAGGGCTCATGTAACTTTAACAGTTGCAGAGAAAAGGGAATTTCAGCCGGCGTCATTTGTATGCAATTAGTACCTGGCGAAATTCTCTCTTCATCACAACAATTAAAGTTGCATGCACTATACTAGAGTGACCAGATACGAAAGAGGGCAGGGCCCCTGCAGCTTTAACTGTTGTGATGAAGAGGGAATTTCACCAGGTACGAATTGCATACAAATGACGCCAGCTGAAATTCCCTTTTCTCTACAACTGTTAAAGTTACAGGAGCCCTGACCTACTTTTCATATGGTCAGCCTGCTCAAAACGTTCTGGGAATGCCTTCCCTCCCCTTGATATATTTGGGCTGTGGCTTTCCCCAAAGGATCCCAGCAAAGAATCAAGGCTGCCCCAAAGCACAAGGCAGCCACTTCTGATAAGGCCGAGGTCTCCAACCTGGGCTCCATGGGCACGAATATGCTCACGGACACTTCTCTTGATGCTTCTTGCCCTTCCTGATTTTTTATCCCATATTTTATGTAAAGTGCTGTCCTCTAGCACTACCTTTATTTGGATAGTGGAGAGCGGTTTGGGTCCCACCTCTGCCTTAAACTTAGGTTCTTGGGCATGTTACTTTTCTTTCAATCTCACCATTTGCCTTCTGGGAAAGGAGTGTTTTTTTTTTTTACTAGACACACCCATCATGGTAGACACTTTATCAATGGGCAAGCCCCCCCACCCCCTTTTGACAGCCATTTGGTGAGAGTGCTGCTGACACTTAGTCAAAATTCCAAATGTGTCCACTGACCCAAAACGTTGGAGGTGGGGCAGAGCAGATCAGGAAACAGCCCTTGACTGTCACGGAGGAAGCCACTTCATATATATATATAGTTCTACTTTGTTATATATGGTTCTACTTTGTTATTATTTAACCTTGCTTATGGATTGCATCCCTTTATCCAGACTGCATTCTACATGATTCTTACTTATAACACTTTCCAAGGGATTTTGCTGCAAAGTACTTGACTGAATTTGAATGGCGTAACCAGAAAACACTTAGCTCTGCATTTGCATTCCCAGGTTCCCAAGAGGATGACATATTGGGTGGACGAAGCAGAAAGTTAAGTCTCGGACAATATGACAATGATGTCCCAGCCCAACCATCGTATACCAAGTGTGGGTGGACAAAGTCTCCTGCCATTGACCACCTGGAAAGTCCAGGTTCATTCGTCCCTGGAGGGGAGACCAAAGAGGTAAGCAAGAATTACTTGCGTGAATAGTAATGAAGTGTTGGGCATTCTTGGCTCCTGCCTCAGCATATTTTCCAGGCACCAACAGAACAAGAAGCGGAAATTCCTTTTTGTGTTGCTACATGTTTAGAAATGGTTGTGATCAATTGATATGGTAACTGTAATATGGGTATTATAATAACATTAGCCTACCATACAGGTTTGTTTTATGTATTGCTGAGATAATGGGTGTAAAGCTCTTTGAGCACAAAATAATAATAATAATAATAATAATAATAATAATAATAAATAATTATAATAAATAATAATAATAATACATGGCCAGAGTAAATAGAGGGCAAGTAGGGCTGGGCATTTTTTGGGTTCCAGAGATTTTTGTTAGCCCATTATCCTCATTGCCATCACTTTTTCTGGAGGATGCACATTGACTTTGGTCTATGCTACAGAATACAGTGCATTCTATAGCCATAGATTTCTTGAGTCTGTTAATGAGAGGTAATTTTTGGAAGTCTTTGCTCTGAGGATCCCTTCTATAACGTCAGATGTTTTGAGACTCAGTCTAGTTAGGCAACTGGTTAGGGAAAGTGCTTTGCCTTCTCACAAAGGCATTGTCTTCTTTTCTTCACATATCTAGGGGCAAAATGGCACAAAGAGTCTCTTGTCCAAAGGACCAGAAAGACTCTGTTGTTGTCACTGTGGACATAGGAAGACGTAAAGTTGGCAATGGGATTAGTGGCTGTTTCTCCAGGTTGACTGACACTTCGGCTAGATCTTCACTACTACTTTATAGTGTAGTATAACTACACTACAAGATAACTTTTGGGGTACATTACATATTTCTTGCTTTTTGTTCCACATTATCCAGTATACCACAACAAATGTCATTGTGTGCCCTACGAGGTATGAATGCACAAGAGGGATATAGCGTTACCATGATGGGATCGTAATGATTTGACACAAGGTGTAGATCTGGCCCTTGTTGCATGTGTTCATTTGTCAGTGGCTTTAAGGGTGCTGAGATATTTCCAATTTAAGAGCGGGTAAATAAATACATAGGAGGTGGGTGAAAAATGTTTTTATGCCACATTTCCATTTTACATTGTAGGTGGGTGTTGTGCGCTACAAAGAAGATCTGGATGAGGTAGATGGCAGTGTCTTCTCGCCAACCAAAAGCGGGAATGAATCAGTCCCAACCACACCAGCATTTCCAGTATCACCAGAAACACCTTATGGTGCGTGGGCAGTGGATTAAAAAAAAGCAGCCTATTTACTCCTGTACCTTATATTTATAACAAACAGTCTGTTTTATTTCCTTTCTCATGCAGTGAAAACTCCCCTGCATTACCAGCAACTGAGTCCACCTGGTCATCAGAGCAATGTCCCCTCAGAGATGTACAGAACTGTCCTTGGTAAGAACGAAGTTGACTTTTCCAGTGTAATAAAATGCAACCTGTGTAAAAGGCATTCACAATATTTATTTTACCATTGATGTCTTCCTGAAGCCTTTAGTACTGAAGCCATTCATAAGCCTCATTGTGCCTGTCCTTTACATGGAGGGGAAGGAGACCTTTGCATGGACCTCTGCTTTCATTAAGATATAATTTGTAATGATAATTAGAATTATTCCTCTTTACTGGCTAGGTCTGCCTTGGGTAAAGTAGCTTCAGCTTTGTAAGTGGTTTGCTTAATAGTCAGGAAAGCAAAACCAGCTGGGTGATTTGGCAATCTCTGTTTTTATGGATTTTATTGAAACATGTTTTTATGGATTTTTTATTGAATGCGCTTTGTGTGGTTTTTATCCTAAAAGCAGCCTAGAAATAATGATAGATACGTACATACCTAGTGGTCAAATACAAAAGAGGAAAGGCCTCCCTCATGTAGAAGAGGGAATTTCCAGCAGGTGTGACAAACTGCACCTGTTAAAATTCCATCTTCTGCACAACTATACAAAGTCCAGGAACCCTCTCCTTTGCATCTGGTCAGCTGAGACACTGAGGCATGTTGCAGCAGTAGTAATAATAAAACAAACCAGTTGTAGAGTGAGAGGCCGGGTTTGGATCCGATACTGTAGCTTTGTCCGTTTAGTCAGTTAAAACGCTTAACCATTTACAGAGAAATCCTTGCCAGGGTAAACATATTTCTGAGGTTGGCCTCTGCTAATGAGTTACATTTTAGGTATCTTGTCTCTGGCGCAGTCAGTAAAGTCTGAAACTTGATGAAAACAAAAGCTGCATAGAAGACTCTTCTTGCTCATGACATTTTTCTGGACAGTCTGCAAATTCAGTCATTTGGTTGCTTAAGCACAATGTCACACCACTTATCACTTAATCATTCCATGATATGCTTGATTTCTTTAAATATTGCCTTCAGTGTTCTAAAATCTATTCAGTAAAGAAGGATTGGGGGGTATATACACACACACACACACACTCATCTCAGCGAGGGGTGGGGGGAGAGGTAAAAGAATAGTAATATTAGTACCCAAAAAGTGCAGTAGGAACAGTGATTTACTAGAGACAGGTAATAGGAAACAAGCATCTCCCTAGTAAATAAGGACCAATTGCAGGTTACTTTAGGTTACATTGGCAGTGTGATCCTCCATGGTGGAAAAGCTGAATTGTTCCTTGGTTTACATAACAGGCACTGGGCAGAATTTCCCAGTGGTAGATTCTTGTTACTGGGGCATGTTGGAAACTGTTCGATTCATTTCGGGTGGTGTTTTCCCCTTTTCTCTTCTTCCTCACTGACAAAAACATGTTTGTCAGACTACTACGAGCTGTGCATGTTCAGTCAAGCCAGACTGTTTTGTATTTCTGCATACCAAAATACATTGTCACATAGTCAGTGGAAGTGGCTTAGGGGCGGGGGGCGGGATGACCCCTGCAACCAGAACATTTCTGTGTGTCAGTTCGTTAGACCTCTTTGAAGATCACCTGATCTTCCAATTGAACTGCTGGCAGGCCTCCTACTTGAAGCCTTATTGCTTAAAATGGAGAGATTAAAAAGGAGAGTTAGTTGTCAGTTTTATCCCCTTCGTGGGCCACTGCTCTGTGGTTCTTGATATTTTATTTATTTATTAAAAACATTTGTACCCTGCCTTGTCATCCCGGTTTTCCACATCCGCCCAATGCAGCTTGGTGTCATGCATAAATGCTACCGCTTTCTGTGCACGTTGTAATAAATGTGCAGAGGTCCGGGTCAGAGCCTGTCCCTACAATGCTTCCTTCCCACTGCCCACCATGCACATTCATTCTCTCTGAATGAATGTCTGAAGAAGCTTGTAGTCTGCAGCAGTCCTCACTACATTAAAATATGTAATGTAGAATGCATGCTGCAAGCCAGTCATGTATTCAATGGTTTTAGGTAAGCCACTTTTCTGTCAATCTTGCACCCTCTTCTCCCCTATGTCAGCCATGTGGAGATCATAACACTGACTAAGTGGCTGTGAGCATTTATTTGTTCATGTATTTATTTTTAATTACGTTTCTATACTGCTCAATAGCCAAAGCTCTCCGGGCAGTTCACAAAAATCAAAACCCTTAGATGTAACATGATAAGATATAATATAAAAACTTTAAAAATTTAAAATAGAATAAAACCAGAGTAAAATCCAGTAGCAGGGTAAAGAACTAAAACACACAACACATTTACAAGCAAAACTTTGAAGGATTAAAAAATATGGGGAAATTAAAAAAAAGTCTTCATATGGCATCATAATGTAGGTGCCAGGTGAGCCTTTGTTGAGAAGGCATTCCACAACCAGGGTGCCACCACTGAAAAGGCCCCTTGTTAGTAACCACCCACCTCACTTCATTCGGCGAGTGAACCCAGAGGAGGGCCTCTGAAGATCAAGCAGATATATGTGGGAGGAGATGATCTTTTAGGTAGCCTTGCCCCAAGCTATTCAGGGCTTTAAAAGTTAATATCAGAACTTTCAATGGGGCATGGAAAGGGACTTGGAAGCCAGTGCAGATCACAAACAACCTCTTAACAACCTCGCTGCACTATTTTGGACCAGCTGGTTAGCAGACCATTTTCAAAGGCATCTCCACTTATTCGACATTGCAGGAGTCCAAATGAAAGTGACTGAGAATGTATGTGGACTGCTCTCTGTGCATTTCCCACTCATTATACTGTGCATTCTATGTTTATTGCTGCCATTTTGTTTATGATGTTCATCTGCTTGTTTTAATTTTGCAGCTATTGGATACTGCTGTTGCTATCATATGTTTGGGGGTGCCAGTAATGGTGGATTGAGGCTGTTGAGTTGCATGGCACCATTATTAGTTGAATCTATTCAGGATTCAGTCCTGGATTAACTTGCTGACCATGCATATATTACTGATACCTTGCTGGAGAAAGGTAGGGTGTGTGTGCATGTATAATCCCTTCCCAGTTATGTCCATCAGGTTTCTTGGTATAGCAGCAGCATAGACTTGGCAGGCAAGAAGCTGGGATAACTGTAGAATATGTAATCTCATCTCCTTTTCCAGACACAGCAATCTTCCAATTTCAAATTCTGAATCAATGCCTGACATCAATAATAAAACTGAAGGTTAATCCAGATAAGACAGAGGGGCTCCTGCTCAGTAGAAAGGCAAATCAGGGAATAGGAGGTACAACCTCCCTTGGATGGGGTACACGCCCCTTGAAGGCTCCTAGATGCAGACCTCCTGAATCTGGATGTATCTCCAGTTGTTCCTCGAGATGTGTAATTTTGCCATGGTGACGCATGCTTTAGTTGTATCACATTGGGACTGTTATAATGTGCTCTACGTGGGAATGCCTTTGAAGTGTGTACAAAAACTTCATTTGGTTCAAAATGCTGCATCCAGACTAATGACCAGGTCTGGTTATAGGGAACTTATCACTCCCATGTTTCAACAACTTCATTGGCTACTGGACCATTTTCAGGCAAAATTCTAAATGCTGGTTATGACTAGTTAGGCCTTATAATTTGGACCAGGTTATCTAAAAGGTCATATTCCCCCTTAAGAGCTTATCCAAGTTTTAAATCTCCAAGGACAGGCACTGGTTTCTGTCCCACCAACATGTGAAGTGCTTCTAGCAGGAACTTGAGGAAGGGCCTTCTCAGTGGCTGCTCTGGAAATCTTTGCCGAGGGAGGCGAGTTCTATCTAACTTCTTCTCTGAGGACCTTCTTATGGCAGGCATAGGTGTTTCTACTCAGACAGGGCTTGGGCCTCATAAGCTGACAGTTTATAATCACTGTAAATATTGCAACTTGGTCGAGAGGTTATGGATGTTATCGGTTTTAGTGATTTTATTGATATTTTACTTGTTTTATGTTTGTATTGTTATTTTGTATTTAATTTGTATTTTATTGAAGTTTTCTGCTTGAGCATCATTTGGTGGGAAACTAGGAAAAAGATTTAAGAAGTTAGTGTCCTTACCTGGTGTTGAAAGGGTAGGATTTCTGTTACCCATGTTGTTGGTGCCTGAACTACTAGTAGAGGTGATTATTTCAGTGATGGAGTAGGAGACTCCCAGATGCATTTTCTTGGAGGTTTTTAACATCCATGCTGAGGCTTCCTGGTCTGGTGCACTTCAGGATTTCGTGATTCTAATGATGATGAAATCATGATGTCTGAAAAATGGTAGTACCACAATTCCCCATAATTCTCTGCATTGCTCTGGACAATATCCATGATTGGTCGGTTCACACATTACATTTGACCACGTGAATGTATGTCCACGGATAGTCAAAATTGCTTGTGTAACACAAAAGAGCATTGTGTATATTGACGTTCAGCTACGTTTAACCTGTCTATCAGGTAAGCAATCTGTCCCTTAAGCAGGTAATCCCATTTTGAAAAAGCAGGACATCCCTACAAGCAGTGTCTAGTTTTTACTGGGTTTTTGATTAAATGTAAACTTCAAAAAATTCTATAGTGGAATTCTATAGCAGTATGAGAGCAGCTGGGTTTTTTTCCCCCAATGGGAGATTCTTGTGTGGCTGTGAAGGAACAAATATGCTCTGTGTAATCCACTCTGGGACTTATAAAGACCCATTTGTCTTGTGCTTCAGCCAGTGAATTGAGAGCCCTTTGTATAGCTATGATATACAAGTTAAAATATTCTGCACTGAGTGGCTTGCCAGAGATTTGAGCTCTGCCCCACAAATGTCCTGTGCTTCAACACTCTCTTCCAATCACAGGGCTTGGAGAGGACTTTCAGAGCTCTGTAGAGCAAACTGCCTGGTACAGAGGCAGGATTCATTCAACCAAAAAGTGTCCACAGAGAGTGGCTTATTCAACCTCGGTTTAAAAATCTCCAACTTTCATCAAGCCACTCCAAGCTGCATATTCTGTGAAGTGGGGGTGCAGAATCCATGGCCCACAGCTTCCCCAGTCTGGCCCACAAAGCCTTCTGGGGTGTCTCCACAAAGGGCGGGGCTTGGCCTCCAAAGCCCATCTCCTGGAGGGAATTCTCATGTTATCTCTGATCTGTTGACCCTTGCATGCTATTCCTTCCTTCAGATACCAAGAGGCTACCAGCCCTGTGTGGCCAGTAACTAGCAGTGTTTTGTTGGAGCTTGTTCCTGAGCTCACCCACTGCAAAAGGAGCATATTTTTAAAAATCATCACCATCAGTCTTCATCATCTTGCCCTTTTCTTAGTTGGAAGGGGCTTAAGGAAGAAAATTTCCTCGTGGGGAAGAAAAAAGGCAGAACGCTCTGCCGATCACCATTGCTCTTTCCCTGCCCTCTCGGAACTGGGGTAGGCCCATCCCTGAAGTGCAAACCAAGGATCAAGGCAGGGAACAAGCCAGTCACCACTTGCACCTTTTCCCTCCTCCATAGCTTGGGAAGGTGTGCTCCTGATCCACAAGCCTTGCAGTGACTTCCTTTCTGCTCTCCATCCCGTTGTTACGACAGGGAACAAGATAGCCTCATTTAAAAGTGTTGGACGGGCTGTCTTTTAGTCCCTGGTTGTAGGCAAGGAAAGAGCAGCTCAGTGGCCCAGCTTAAAACAGCCATAAAATTACATCCAGTAGGAACTACAGCCCATGGATGCTACTAGGATGGCAGCTAGGATGCAGAGACATGGTAGTAGCAATTACCACGATGCTCTTAAGTAATTCCGAAAAAGATTCCATGAGGCCTCTTCTTTAGACTTTTTTCTTAACTTCAGCACTATTACCAACTGTGTGGCTGCTTGCTTCTCCATGCACCCTCATACTTTACTGTAGCATTGCCCCGCTCTCTCCCATTTTGCATTTCTCTGTGCAGAAGGAAGGCATGGAGAAAGAGACTCGGCTGGCGCTGGGAGGAGCAGTCATTCCTCATAATGCTGGCTGAGTCCCGCTTTGCACAACACACAATGGCTGGTTTGGGACAACACTTTAGTCAATGGTGGGTTGAGTAGCCAACTCACAGTTGGTTATTTTGTGGGTACTCCCCACACAACATATTCCTACACAACTGTGGGTGGTTGGGGCTGGTGTTGAGTGGACTAATAGTCAACCTGGCATTTGACTGACACCCCTCTTCCCTCCCTCTGTCCTCCAGGTGCTATCCCAGCAGCCTCTGCAAGTTACGCCAGTTGTAGCAGAGTGTCAGCCGCCACTTTGGTCGCTCTTGCTGCCTGCCTCTATGGGCTTGTGTTTTAACCCACTCACTGCACGCCATTAACACACTCACCCCTCCACACAACACTTTAAACAACTGGCTTCGAGCTAAACAACATGCAAGCCAGTTGTTTCTCTCAGTTACTTATTTGGGCAGAATAGCATACCGTCAGTAGTTTGTGAGCGGCGTGTTACCCTCCACAGAACACAATAAGCAACAGAACTGACAATTGTTCCCCCCCCCCCCCCCCATTGCTTAATGTGTTGTCCGAAACCAGCCACAGTCTCTGCCCAGTGCACAAAAGGACTCAGATGGTGGTGAGAAGAGTGGTTACCTCTCCCTGGGTCAGCTGAGTTCCTGACCTTGTACAGCATGTGATGTCCAAAAGTGCATTATATCAAACTGAAGGCCTTCCTTCTTTAAAAGTATGTATTCATAAATCCATGATTCCGTACTTGAAAAAAACTGTTGCTAATGTCAGGCTAACATTTAGGAAAACTGTGTTTCATACGCCTGCAGGCTAGAGAAAACTGGACACAATTTTGTAATTGTTTGATGTTGAGTTATTCAATTTCCTCTGTCATGTCATCTCACCATGCCTCTGATCATAAAATCCACTGAAGAAATGAAAATGGACTTCAAATATATGAAGAATTCCAAGTCCTCAGTGTGATTAAATAAATAAATAAATGTAATTAGATATGTGTAAGATATGTGTTTTACTCAAGTTAGATTTAAAACTACACCCAGTGTATATTTGGTCAGTAACATTTTAAGAGCCAATAAATGTCCATCACTGTGCATATGAGGCATGACAGAGTGATACTGTGCATTATATTCTATAACTCACCTAGCTATAGATTTGTTTCTTTTCAAAAGGTTAATTAGATTATTTAAACATTAGATGGTTGCTGGCCGATGAACATGGGTTTGTTACCTATGTGGTAGCTTTATGTATGCTAGCAGTGAGAAAATTATGGGCTACTTTCTGACTGAGCATGATCCTGGCATTGCCCCACACCCATGAACTCATGTTTTCCATAAATTCTTCTTTATCTGAACTTACTGCTTCCTTTAATTTATTTCAGGTACAATCGATTTGACTTGTCCCATTCTATTGCTTTACTCATGACTGGATTTTACTGTAGCTATATTACAGTAGCCAAATATGTCATTACTAAGTGTATGTGGGTCTGCCTGCATTCAATCCTTAGCTAATATAAAGGGAATGATAATTATTATTAAATGCAAAAGGAAGGAGTAGGATCAGCCCATATTTATCTGACTTCATTTTGCTATATCTCCTTACAATTATCTATCCTATTGCTTGAAGTTTTGGAGTAACATTTGATTACTTGAGCTTCTTATTGCATAACTTACCAGATTTGCATACTTTGGAAATCTACTGTCAGAAATCACATCCACAATAGTAGCTATATGGAAAGTGGCTCATATTTTCCTATGATACAGCTTCCCTCAGCTCCATAGCTTTTTCTTGCTCTTGAATGTTTGCATTGTCCTCCTTCTTGTACTTACTCTGAATTTCCAAGGGTTTATTAGTCCCAAAATGCAGTGTACAGGGAACTTGACCAGATGTTTCTCTTAAGGCTACACATACTGTTTAATTTTCTGACAATGATACTGCTGGGCAATTTGTAATGTCAGATCAAGATAATCCTTTGCTACAAAGCACAATCATTTGCTACAAAGCAAAGGACGTATGTCTCTTGTTCAGCAAGCAGCAGGCTGGTTTTTTTCTGAATAGGATATTTGTAAAGATTGTTTGTTTGTTCTTTAAGAATTGATAGGCCACCCTTCAATATAAATATTTCCTGGATGACTTATAACTTAAAATGATCGAATACATATAAACAACAATAAAATCAAAAGAATCCCAGATAAAAGAAGCATAAAAAATATAATAAAACGTTTAAAAAACTTAGAAGGACCAGGAAAATAAAAAGCTATTTGCCTGATGCTGAAATTTATGTTTGTATGGTTGAAGGGTCTTGAAAAAGTAATCTCAGTCACATTCAAGCAGGAACAATTTTACCTGAATCTTCCCTGTCAAATGTTCATATGAAGACCTTTGAAAACAGGTAACATGCTGTAAAATGTTGGAAGGAATTTTTTGTTTGTTTGTTTCTTTCTTTGTTCATTCTTAAGCTAAAGGGCTGACTGATTTATTCACTGCCAAATAATGTCAGTTTATCAGCCACCACTGGTTTACTGATAGCAATGTCCTGGCTTGTCCAGGGAAGGGCATCCAAGAATGCACTGGAGATTGACAAAGAACACAGTCTGATGCATGTTTATTTAGAAGTAAATCCCATTGAATTCAATGGAACTTACTATAAAGTGTGTAGAGGGTTGCATTACGCACACACACACTTATACACATGGTATTATAGGCATATAGTACTCATTTAAATGGAATTTTGTTATTGTTTCAATTTTTAAAAATCAGTTAAAAACAACATCCAGATGCTAAAAGTGATGCTCACTGTAGAAGTTATACTGAATGTGTGCTGTTCTATAATAGGTCACTGCCCCTACAAAACCATACCTCTTTAAAAAGATGGAAGAGCAACTCTTAAGAGTTTGCCTTACTCTTCTGTCCTTCTAAAAAAAAAAGTGAATCCTGGCAAGTGGCAATGGACATTCTTGGCTGCTGAAATTTGGCTCTCACCTCACAGGAGAATTGCATACTTACCCCATGTCAGATAGAGAATTCCTCTCATCATGCACCAAATATGTAAAACTTCTGTAAATTGGCACTCGGTTCGTAATAATCTTATGCTTCAAAGAAATGAAGTGAAAGGGCCCTCTTGCTGAGCAGTATAATGTGGGAAACAGGGCTCCTGGTCTTTCTTTCTGTAAAATGTTGGAAAATGCTAAAATGCTACAGTATATGATGTAATGGCATAACTAGGCAGGCAAACCAGGTGGTGGAGCTCTTTAATTTGAAATAGCTATGAAAACAAAAGCTGTGTAACCCACAGATCTACTTGGCTCCTTCCACAGGTATCATTTGCCAAAGCCCCATTTCCTGTGTTTTTAGTTAACAGGATCCTAAAAAAAAAGTTTTCTAAAGAAATATGGGTTATTATTCTGTGTCACTGATACCATAAGACAATATTCTCCTACATAGAGAAGGCTCAGGAAGAAAGGGGTTGGGTGGTGGAAACAGCCTAGTGGAGAGAGATGGTCCTTTTACATAAATTTTATGCACATAGATCAGTGTAATACTCCAGAAAACTTATGGCTTTAAGCTCACACAGATTGAAACAGAAGAATATCTTCCACCAAAATGCTCAGGAAAATGTGTTCTGTTACTCCCCTACCCCCTCTTCCTTTCGCAGTTCTAAGAAACTGGTTCACTCTATGAAATTGATAGGCTGACCAGATAAAATCCAGGTCAGGGCTCATGTAAATTTTACAGTTGCAGAGAAAAGGGAATTTCAGCCAGCGTCATTTGTATGCAATTAGTCCCTGGTGAAATTCCCTCTTCATCACAACAGTTAAAGGTGCAGGCGCTATACTAGAGGGACCATATAAAAAAGAAGGCAGGGCCCCTGCAACTTTAACTGTTGTGATGAAGAGGGAATTTCACCAGGAACTAATTGCATACAAATGACACTGGCTGAAATTCCCTTTTCTCTACAACTGTTAAAGTTACATGAGCCCTGACCTGGATTTTATCTGGTCACCCTAGATTAGGAGTAGGTTCAGGACTGACAATAGAAAGTGCTTAATGAATTTATGGAATTTACTACAACAATACGTGTGATGGCAGCTTGCCTAGAATTCTCTTCAAAATATTTGGAGAAATTTGTGGAGGGCAAGCCTGTCAACATCTATTCACCAAAGGAGCTTGTGCAAGCTCCATCTTCAGAAACAATGTACCTCTAAATATCAGGTGTGCAGGAATAAACAGTTGGGGAGGATTCACTTAGTGCAATATTCAACAAGATCAGAACTTGTCAACAGACATTGATCCAATCAAACATATTTCCTGGCCTTGTTTGGCTCCCTCACATGGTATGATTTATGTCTGGGGGTGTGGGTAGGGCATATGTGCCCCTCTTCGATGGGCACCTACAAAATACAATGAGCTCAGAACAAATATTTATGAGCTCATATCACTTACAAATAGTTGTCTGTGGTGTTAATGCAAAATTAATAGACAGAATATATGTCCAGGCTGTGAGGTGGTCTAAAAATATTCTTGGCCTATAAAGCTGAAAGTATTCTGATGACTCATACCCCCAAGAGATTTAGACCTCCCTATTTGTTTCTTCCCTTTATCAAGTCATTCCCTATGCTCATCCCCTCTGTAAGCCCTAGTGCTCAAGAAGACGCAGCAAAACAATCCTGAGGAGAGGAAGTTGCTGCTGCCCACTGTTGTGTTCCTGTCTCCCATTCATCTCCCTGCCTGAAGATAAAGATGATCCACTGAGTATTCCTGAACTAGCATCATGCCTGCTAGAATGATGATAGCAATGGAGTTATTTTTCCCTGCCACGTTGCCTGTAACGTGCGTATGTGCATGTGTGTGCGCGTTGGGGGAGTGAAGGGGTGTGTGCGTTTGCGCACATGCATGTGTACTCTCTTGGAGTGTGGCCAGAGAAAGAATCCATGAAACTAGCATTTATATGTAAAACTTGCAAACTACCTGTCATTATGATAAGGGGTTGTGTGTGTGTGTGTGTGTGTGTATGTGTCAGGGAGAGAGAGAGAGAAGAGCCTCCTCGTTCACACAATATAAGCCAGAGTACGGGTTGAGTGTGGGTTGTTGTGTTGTGTGAACCCACCATGTTTTGTTAATCATGAACAACTCGACAACAAAAATGGGTTCTCTTTGTGGGTTGTTCATGATTAACAAACCATAGATTATTAGCACAGCTGGGTTCACACAACACAACAACCCACACTCAACCCATACTCTGGGTTGTATTTTTATACCCATTCATGAAAAATATGCAGCTTCTTGTAAGAAAGTAAAGGAAACCCCATTGCGATGGGGTATAGATGTCTTCCCTGTCAGTAGTCACTGCAGCTACTGGGAATCAAGCTTGCTTTTATCTGCACACCAACATCCTAGGTTATGCTATAATGTTGGGAACTGCCTGTTTTTTTTTAAAAAAAACCATTTAGAAAATAGAACAGAACAGAATACAGTGGAATAGAAAATAAGGAAGAGGTTTAGGTTACTGCTGCCATGGAGCAACTTGCATCTGGTGGTGCTTTGTTAAAAACTCCTTGGGAAGCTATTCTCAGGCTTTTTATTCTTTCTGATCCCTTAGTTGTGCTAAATTTATTGGGGGCACCTGCGTCAACTTGGGCAGTACAGCTGGACTTTTATTTCTGTGGAAAGTTTCTCAGCTGGAGGAGGGTGCACCAGCTGCTTTCTGCACATCCCGCGCGCACACTCTCCAGCGGCGGAGCAAAGCTGCGCCTGTCAGATTTCGGGCTGCGGCTGCCAGAGGGCCCCTTTGAACAAAACGGGGGCGCGCACAGTTAAAGACATGCAAAGGCCAGGCAAAAGGCAAGTGCCCCCGGAAAGGCTTCTTGGCCTCTGGCCTGCGGGGTGCCACTTCGGGAGGGGAAGCAGCAGCAGCAGCTTGGGAGCGGCACACACAACTCTTATGTGGGGGGTTAGGGTTGGGGGGGGGGGGCTGAGGATTTCCTTTTCCCGTTTTAAAGCCTCAATTCCAGTGAGGGCTCGTCGCCAGGGCCGGAGTTGCGCAGCGAAGGCCGCCTAGCCGCGGGGCGCAGCAACCAAGCGACGCCGCGGGAAGGCTCGGGGCAGGAGGAGGAGGAGGATTTGTTGCCCCGCCGTCGCGGAGCGGAAGGCTCTTCTCCCCCCGGCCTGCCTGCCTGCCGGCTGCAATTCCGAGCAGAAGCCCGACTCGCGCGGCGTGGTCGGGGGAAGCGAAAGCTTCGCGCTGCCAGGGAAGGGCAGGGCCGAGGCGGCGAGCGCCACTCCAGAGCCTCCCGGGGGCGCGCCGAGCTGTCGGCTGCCTCGCTTCTCTCCCCGCTCGGACAGCAGCGGCAGCAGCACCAGCCTCCACGCGACGCCGGGAGGGAGAGCTCGGCCATGACAGCGTCCGTAGGTAGGAGGCGGCTCCTTTCTCCTTTACGCGCCCCTCGCTTGGACCGGAGAGCGAAGGCGGCTCCTTTCGGGCCGCTCCTGCGGTTTCTCGGCCGGGTTTCCCGCAATCCCGACCGGCAGGGCCCAGCAGCCACTCGACCCGCGTGAGTTTGGTGGAGGCGGGACGGGGAGAACATCAACAAAGCCATGCAGGCTGTTCCATGTTGGGGGGAGGGAGGCGCTTGCCGTGGCGGCGGGGAGTTCCCCAGGCGTTGAAACGCAACTGCCTTGTGTGTGGAATTTGTGCAGGATGGCCCGGAGGGCGGTGGGAGGAGAAGGTGGGCTTCTGGAATGGCCTTCCCCAGGTCACCTATCCTGGGCATGCTTATTTGGAAGTAAAGCCCCTCCGGATTCAATGGGATTTGGTCTCAGGGAAGGGTGGGTTGGATGTCAGCTTTAGAAAAGACTGGCATTTGGAACTTGATGGAAGCGCGAAAGGAGAAAAAAAAAAGTTCACGGATTTAAAAGGCTTATCGCCTTCCCTTCAGAGTATGGGCAATGGTCAGGAACCCTGGGAGTTATCGTCAGAAACGTCTGGAGGGCACCAGGTTAGGGAAGGCTGACTCACAATATTGGTTTCCAACAAAACCGCACAACTACCAATATTAGGGAAAGGGCTCTCCCCGCCCCTGCCCCCAACTCCCTGGCTATTCGCCACTGCTAGTATTAAATCCTGTGCTGCCTATTAATGGCAAAAAGGCTCCTGAGAATTTTCAGTGTTGGTGGGTGTGGGTGAAATGTGACTGAATTTCTAAGTGAGTGTGCATAGGGCAGCCAGATCCTTTTGCAAGTTGCAAGAGTGTCAAGGAGCTGTCATCTTACTTTTCTGCAACTTCAGTTCTGATGAAAAAGAGCTGGGGACTGAGTTGGCACAGAGGACATTTCAAGGGCCTCACATGGATATCTTGACATTGTCATTTTCTCGAAAAACCTTCAACTGAAATCCTATGCCGCATCTATTTGGGAATAGTAAATCCCATTTAAATCAGTGAGACTTAATTTCCAAGGAAATGCACTGGATCAGGATGTAAGATGCTCAGCAAAGTTGGAGTCCCATTAATGGCCAAGAAAATATTTCAAACAGTT
This sequence comes from Anniella stebbinsi, assembly GCA_029215795.1. NCBI lineage: Eukaryota > Metazoa > Chordata > Lepidosauria > Squamata > Anniellidae > Anniella > Anniella stebbinsi. The sequence goes on along the minus strand of JARDYH010000002.1, from coordinate 169,983,997 downwards.
AAATCTAGATGGACTAAATGGGAAACATTTTGTTGCTTACTTTTCATTGTCTCAACAAGAAAAGGTAGTTTAACATGTTGATGTAATGTTTCTGAATTACAGTTCAGTCATCAAATAATACCTTTTATTTTGCATCAGAGCACCCGCTGTCAAGGGCATGGTCATCAGCAGCCAAGGGGAAGAGTTAAACACATCTCTCAGATTGAAATCAGTGCTGCACTTTGGCTATACTGTGTATGGGTCTTCACTTTCTCAGCTTTTCAGAAAGGAGTCAAGATGCATCTCATTAATTTGGCCATTTAAATTGTGAATAATGGTTTTAATGTTTTGATATGGGTTTGATTGCTTTTTATATCTTTATGTATTGTTGCTTTTATTTGTATTGTTGTACACCACCTTGTTGACATTTGGGGAAAGGCAGTATATAAAGCCAGTGTGGCAGTATATAAAGCCAGCGTGGTGTAGCAGCTAAAATGTTGGACTGAGAGTCAGGAGATCTGGGTTCTAGTCCCCACTCAGCCATGGAAATCCACTGGGTGACTTTGGTCCAGTCACAGACTCTCAGCCCAACCTACCTCACAGGGTTGTTGTTGTGAGGATAAAATGGAGAGGAGGAGGATCATGTACGCTGCCTTGGGTTCCTTGAAGGAAAAAAAGGCGGATATAAATGCAATAATAAATAAATAATAATAAAAAGAAATAAGCCTTGCTCAGTATCACTTGCCATTTTAGAAAATACAGGTAATACTACACAAATGTCCGTTTTGCCCAACACCCAGACAAGTCTCCCTTCTATCCCTCCCCCCCCACTTCCTTTTCTCTTTTTCTTATTTTTTCCTTGCTCCTTCTTTTAATATAGTGTGGGTTACTTCATCGTCAGTAATAACTAATTGTTACATTATGGGAAGGGAGTCCCCACCTTCAGTCTTGCCAGACTGGGCCAACGGATGATAGACTACATTTTGCAAGAAACTTTTCTGGATGCTGTTGTAAATAGAAAAGATCTCTTTTTGTACAGCCTTTTGATTTGCGTTATCGTAAAAGAATTCCCCCTTTCATATATATAAAAAAACCTGTCGTTGAGATATTGATTGGGAATAGACTTGGGGCAGACAGAAGGTGGTGGCTGATAGTTTATAGGGCTTTGAAAAGGACTTAGATCATTTATGGAGGATTTTAAAAGCCCATCAACAGCTGTTCCTCGGTATTCAGAGGCAGTGCCAGATTCAAGGACTGAGTAAAGGGATAGCCATTGGCTTCACGTTCTGTTTGTGAGCTTCCCAAAAGCATCTGGCTTGGGGCTGTTGGCACCAGAGGGCTCAATCTCTTGCTCTGACCCAGCAGGGCTGCTCTTGCATTCTCTTTCTTCATATTAGTTTGAACACTCAGTAGCATGCTGTCTTGTACTTGTTAATTGCTTTTTGAAATTTCAGTATAAGTCAGGATGAATATGGAAAAGCCCTTGTATTCCAAGAGGCGCACCTGGCTAATTGTTTTTGTTTGATTGGTAAATGCCTAGCTGATGGCGTATTCTTAATTATGCATCTTTGTTTGTTTTATTCTCTTCTCTCATCAGATAGAAAGTATCTTTGTCCGCGTTTCAAAAGCAGAGCACTCCTGTTTTTTGTTTATAGTCTGCAAGCTGGCAGATGTATGGGCGGCACCCTCGAAATAAAAGCCGCTAGGGTGAATGTCATTGTTGACATCCCAGTGTGGCCTGGTATTTTGGGGAGGTGTCCTGGCAGCCATCTGCATTCCTAGGGCAGCAGGGCCTCTCTTAAGTCAGCAGCAGAGTATTTGCATCCCTTCTTTTCAGACAGCATGCTAGGACTTGCATATCAGATTGCTTTAGTTTACTCTCTGGAGAGCCTGTTTCCAGAAAGTAAGAAAAAGAATAAGAATTGAAGGGTGTGAATTGGTTGAAATCATTCTGTCCTCCTTCAGGTGAGAAATGTTGTATTGCTCAAATGGTTTATACTCCTTTTACCCCCACCCCACTCCACTGGCTTTGAATATAATTCAGAGCCCTCTGAGAAGGGCTCCTCTCGTGAACATCTGTGGTTATGGATTACGCCTTTTAGTGTCATCAGGCGTAGTTCATTGTATTTGGTTATCATGGGACAGACCCTGTTTTGTAGTGTCTGTCAGGTATGCGTTTGCATCTTGCAGGAGTGCTGGATGATAAAGGCTCATATGCAGGAACCTCCTGAGGATAGTTTCATCAAACATTTGCTACTTAGTAGCCACAGCATCAATCAGTGACTCAGATGTATGAATTAGCCATCACAGATCTAACCCTGCAAAAGAGAGACAATTAGGGAGCAATGTTGTATCCCCCAAATGACTGTGCTTGGAAACGGAGCCATGGAGACAGAAGGGGGGGCGGGGAAGGAAGGAGACTGGTGCTGCAGCCACTCGACTTTTCCCATGGCTGTCCTTGCCTCCTTTCCCTCCCCTCTGAAGCGCCACTGATAGTTGGGCGAAATTGCTCATCTAGCAAAACTGTAGGGTTTCTCTTCAGATCATACAGATCTTCCGCCATGAATTTACTACATGGCAAGCCATTATCTCTTAACCAGCGGTGGGATCATGGGAGTTGTAGGCCAAAACATCTGGAGGGCCACAACGTGCCCACCCCTGTCTTACACTCAGCTCCCTTCCCATTTGTAACCTACCTTGTAGTAAATATTGAGATAGTGCCCAGCTCATCTGATGTAATTAATAAGCCAGGCTATGCATGAGCTTCATGCTCCTGCATGCAGCCCATTTTTTGCCACTTCACTCCTGCCTTCAGACAAGCAACAAAACAAACCAGGAAGCCGCAGTTAACCATAGCTTCCTAGCATGTCCAAACTATGAAGCTATGGTTAATAGCTTCCAAACAAGCCAGGATATGAAGCCATGGTAGCTTCCCAGTTTGGATGTAACGGGAAGCTAACTCCATCAACTTAGCTTGTTCACTGTTGTGTTGGGTAGAGCAAAGGGGCTGCATGCTGGTGTACAAAGCTCATCCATAAGACAGTATTTGATCATCCAAAGGCAGCTAATAATGTACATGAAATCCTTTGAGCATTGAAGGGGTGGTTGTAGTAGTACAGATTGGGCCTGTTCAGACAACATCCTAAATCATGGTTAGGTCACTAACTGTTTTGCAGCAAATGGCTAGTGAGTGTGTTTAAACCATGGTTACTTAGCCACCATGGTTAGGAGTGGTTCATATGACACACTAAGCTTAGCATGTTGTCTGAACAGGGTCATTGGCCTGAATCTGTGGCTCAATTCGGACGACACGATAGTCAATAGGGGTAATAATCAACTTTACAGTTGTTCAACTAGGGGGTACTCCCCACACAACATGGTAATAAATAATCAACTGTGGTGTGGATTAGGATCAGCACTGAGTTGACTATGGCAGCATTCGGATAATACAAGAGTCAAAACAACTGACGATTGTTTCCCCCACACCAGTTGTTTATTGTGTCGTCCGAATTGAGCCAGTGTCTATGGTGGCCCTTGATACTGAAATTGTTTCCTGTCTCAGACACCAATGAAAGTTACTTCTTTAGCTTGGTGTTATCCAAGTTGTTGTGATATTTACTGTTCAACCAAGAGATGTAGTTCAACCTTCTTATATAAAAAACTTTCTCCTGTTTAACAAATAACTAATGAACATAGGCTGTGTGGGCAGAATTATCCCCCCACCACATTTATCTGTAATGCAACTTACCATCCTAGCATTTTTCTCTCTCTGACAGATGACCCACAAGCATGTAATCCTTACTAGGCCTCCCATTGATTGCTGCTGTACCAGTGGTTCATCTATTGTAGCTTCTTTGTGGGCACCAAACTTCATCATCTCAATGGTGTTCAATGCTCATTTGAAGAGTTTATGCACATCCTGTGGAGGTGCTCCATTTACTGAAATGGGTATGCAATTAGTTCTGAATCTTTCTTTTTATAAATCACACAGAAGCTGGTAGTTAAAAATTCAGAAGGAAATAAGTTCTCAAGAGCTGTGTGATTCTAATGTTAATTGGTTTTTTTTAATGCAAGGGAATGGGAAAGAGGTATTGTTCTCTTCCTGTAGCCTCCTGAGCTCAGGATTAAAAACCACCAAAGGGGGGGCGTGATGGGGAAAGTACTTTTAAAGACCTGTGAAAGTCATGACACAGTGTTGTGTATGCCATTTCAAAGATGGTTAAGGCTTGGTTGTTAAACATGTAAAGCACTAAACAACTTAGCAACCAGCTTACCATTGGGATCGCTTATGTCCATCCATGTCTGGTCTTTGTGATCCTTGGAAAGAGCACTTCTGAGGTGCCACATGCCCCTGGGGTTTGCCTCAGAAGCACTTGTAGTAGAGCAGAGAGTGTGCTCCTGATGGTTCCATATGGACCTATGACCCATTTGGAATCCACCCGAAGAAGAGCCTTCAGTGTGGTGACCCCCTTCCTGTGGAATTCCTTGCCTTTGGAGGTCAGGTAGGCACCAATATTGCGCTGTTTCCAGTGCCTCCTGAAGCACCTTTATTTCAGGAAGCCTTTCTTGAGTGGCCATGGTTTTATCAGAATTCTGTTCCCTTTAAAAAAAAAATGAATTATTTTTACATGATGTTTTATTCTTTTATCATAATTTGTATTTTTTCTTGATTACCATTCCGGAAGCTATCTAGATATGGAGTGGTATACAAATGTTGTAAATAAATCAATATATTTAGTGTTGCAGCCCCTTGGAATACGCTCCCCAATGACATTAGACCAGCGCCTACAGTTTTGATCTTTAGATGCCTGCTTAAAACCTACCTCTTCATGCAGGCTTTCCCTGAGGTGTGCGATGCAGAATCCACAGGTCAGATTCATAGAAATCCAAACTCATTCCAGATTTCTCTGACACCTCTATTGACCACTGATTATTGTATGATATTTTATTGTTATATTATTGATGATGATGATGATGATGATAACCACTCTGATAATTTCATTGGAGAGTGGTATACAAATTTGTGTAATTAATACATTAGAGGTTGATTTGCTGTAGAAATCATGGTGCCCAGAGAGAGGTTCCTTCCTGATTATGAAAGAAAATGGGATCAGAGGGCCATGCTGGAAATACGACTCCAGAAATTGGCCTGAAGGCTCATGATACAGTTATTCTATTGGGCTCTGTAAAGTAGAGGGCTACCTGAGGCTTGACAGGAGGATACTGTGAGCCATATTTAAGCCACTCTGTGCTCAGAGGAGTGGTGTATATAAATATAGCAGGGTGATGTTCTAGCACTGGTTTAGAATGATTTCAGAATGTTTTTAGAAGGGTACAGAACACCCTTCTATCTTTGCTCCAGTTGAGGATCAGCACTGAACAAAACCATCAAGATTTGGGGATGAAACAGGTAGTGACTGTACTCTGTATAGGCTTCTGTTTAAAACACCAGGTGTTGGTCTGGATTGCATACATCAGGGTGGGCAGAAAGTAGATCTCTGGATAGTTTGGACTCCAATTCCCAGCACTAGTCCTGACTGTTCACCATTCTGGCAAGGGCCTCTGAGAGTTGAAGTTCAACGCATCTGGAGATCGATGTTCTTCCCACCCCTGCCAAACATTACATACAGCTGAGCTGGGTGAAAGTGGTTGAATGAACCTGTTTTGATATGCAAAGCCTCCAGGACTGCTGATCACACCATTCTTTTTCTTGAAGCCTAATGTCCCAGTTCCATGTTCAGCAGCCTCAACAGCATATGAATCAGGAGGAGATTGAGTGGAAAAGGTGTTTGTGCTTTAAATAAGGAGTTGCTGCTTGAGATTCACATGTGGTAGCTGGGTTGAAGTGGTTACAAGTAGGGGTGTGCACCGGATCGGGTCCGATCCACAATCCAGACCTGATCCGGCCGAAATTGGAAAAAATTATCCGATTACGATCCCCGCATCTGGATCGTCGGATCTCATCCGATCTGATCCGAAAGGACCTCCTCCCCCCACTCGCGCTCCTTACCTGCCGAGGCCGTCCTCTGCCATCCACTGGTACCTTCTACTGAGAAACAGGCTTCGTGGCTTGCCTCTCAGTAGCGCGCCAGGTGATGACTGCACCCAGGGCGTTACTGAGAGGCAGGCCGCGAAGCCTGTTTCTTAGTAGAAGGGGCCAGCGGATGGCCCTGGCAGGTAAGGAGCACGAGTGGGGAGAGGGACAGGGAGGGGGGAGTTAAGCCCCCACTCACCCGCCCCCATGTTTTCCTCATAGGCTTGCATTGGGGGAAAGCTTTCTCCCAATGCAAGCCTATGGCGAAAACACCTAAAATGCCGTCTGATCCGAAAATCGGACTTCCCATTTTCGGATCGGGATCAGGTCCGATCTGATCCGGAAAGCCTCCGATCTAATCTGATCCGATCTGACACGCCAATCCCGGTTCCGATCCGGGGGTCCGTGCACATCCCTAGTTACAAGGCTGTGTAATGCTTGTTAATGTTAAAGTATGTGTATACATATTTGAGACATTTCTTCTGCTGCCCTTCAGTAAAAACCTCTGGCATATGGAAGAATCAGTGAAGTAATAAAAACATATCATAAAATGAATAAGAAGTACAACAAATAAAACAACAGACATGGTGACTAAAAACAATCCATTAAAAAAGCCTGTTTCTTTTGTTGCAGTTAATACATTGCATAGCCATTTCCCAGTAAAAGAGCGTGCAGAGCAAGGCACTCTTAAAGAAACCAAACGATGTATTAAGTGAAGAACCGGTTCAGATAATTCCATCTGGCCAAGCACTTTAAATATGAACTACCTAAAGCCATGGCTTGTGTGGAATACAAACTGAAGCCAGACCCTGTACAGATGGTATAAATGCATGTCACTGTTTTGAAATTGAGTTATGCAGTTCTGGCTCATAAAACTGTGTCTGTCTTGCACTGTAGCCCAATCTGCTGTCTGCACTTTAGCACCACGTTGTCTGGAGAGGGGGGAAAGAGGGAGCATAAAATGGGGGCATGGTACATTGCAGAAGAACTTGATAATGAGCTCAGTATCCCTTGTCCCTCTGAATGGGAAGCCGTGTCTTGTCTCCCTTGTTAAAAATACAAGCTCCCCCCCCCCCCACATCAGGTTTGTTTTGTTTTTAGCTCTCCTTGGCATATTCCCACCCATGTGGCAGTCCTTATTTGTGGTGTCCTTAAATTTGTATGGGTTACTAAGGAACTGTTTCTGGTTTGCAGAGCACCGGTCCTTGCCAATTCCGATTTTAGCACAGTCGCCGCTCTTAGAAGAATTATCTTCTCTGAGGTGAAACACTTTTATCCATTGATCAAGGGCTTTTGGCAGTAGCCCTTCACCATAGAGCACAAGCTGTGGAGAGAGCGGATTGGCCTGACATCTTAAATCAAGCTGCTAAAAGGGTCCGGCGGGAGAAACCAATTCCAAGCAATGCCGAACTGATGCAAGTTTCTCCCTTTCCTTAGGTTGAATTTAATCAGTTCAAAGAAGCATCGTCTTTTACTGATCCCTTGCTCATCTTCATATTTTCAGTAGTCCACTATGAGATCTGCCTTAACAACAGACACTCTTGCTTTTTCTCCTCTCCCTTTTTAAAGTAAAATTTGCAAATTCTAAGTCCTCAGAATAACCAAAAAAAGGCCCAAAATTTGATTTTTACAGTAGGCATATTATAATTTGCCTATGTATAAAGAGTATGACCCTGTTGAGATGACACACTAAGCCGTGGTGGTTAAGCATTTTGAGCTAAACATGGCTTACCGTGTCGTGTGAACCATTCCTAACCATGGTGGCTACATAACCACGGTTTAAACACGCTCACTAACCATTTGCTGCAAAACAATTAGCAATCTAACCAGGGCTTAGTGTGTTGTCTGAACAGGCCCTATCAGTGCAGCAATTGCAGTATACTGAAGTACCCTTTACATGAGCCTTCTCCAGCCAGGACAGAAACTCCCATCGTTCCCAGACAGCATGGCAAATGGCACATCTGGAGGGCACCAGACTGTGGAAGGGTGCTTTACATAAACAACCAGCAGCATGGAAGCAGTACGATCCAATGCTGCAGGGTTGCCTATGTGCATAATTTTGCCATCTGAGCAGGGCTGATTGCATCCATCTTTCCTACAAGACCTGCACACTCTTCCTCACATGGTCACATTGTTTACATAGGTGCTCCTGCAGCGTGGGATTGCAGAAGCAACGGCCACGCTGCGGAGGAGAGCGCATGTGAAAGGCTCCTAAGAGAGTGCTTCTTCTGTAAGGAACAGATGCTCCCTTAATTGATGACAGAGCATGGGAATCCAGAGAAATCCCCATCCCATGCAGATGTTGGCGCTCTTGATTACAAAAGCCTTGATAGCTGTGCCTGAGTGTGGCCACTAAATCAGACAATGGAGAACACAGCCCAGATACTCAGTGGTCTTGTTCCTCATTGAATTGCAAACAAAGCAGCTTTCATGAGAAGCGCCTCTTTTGCTGTCCTGATGGCTGTTGCACTCTGGGATAGGTGGACAAAGGTTTTTTTTTCCGCCTTTGGGCTCTGTGGATTTCAAAGTCTGTTTATTGCTCTCCCTTACTTTAGCTTGTGATTTTCACAATGACCGAATTGTCAGAGCAGCCATGCCTGCCCATCTAAGTACTTCCTTTCCTCTACGAGGGTTAAAATGTTTAAATAGAGTGCAATGGTGTTATTTTGCCAGAGCACTTTATCTTCACCTGCATAGCCTGATTCAAGATCTTGTTTCTTGATGCCATGAGATTGTGACTAAATGTTAAGAATTGGCTTTTGGAGTTAAATAGCGCACATAACCTGCACTTTTGAAGAATGTGGAGTGGTGTAAATAGGGTTCTCAGGTGGTCTTCCATAAGCTGCTGAAGTTCAAAGTTTCCAGCTCAGTGTACCAGTTCTAACACAGCCTTCCCCAACCTAGTGGCCTCCAGCCAGCTGGGAATGATGGGAGTTGCAGTCCAACACATCTGGAGGGCACCAAGTTGGGAAAGCCTGCTCTAGCAGCTTGTAATGCTCACTTTCAGTACAGGGATGAGCGTTATGACCTTGTAAGTTCTTCTCCAGATCAGATTTTAATTCATCAGAGAAGAACTCAATGCCTTCCCTCCACCACTATTTGGCCTCCAAACCCATTCCCTCCCACCTCCTTACCAGGGCCGTGCAGAGCTGGTAATATGCCCAGGCCAGATGGGAAGTGTGTGCCCCCCCCCATTTCAAAAAAGGAGGACAACATGGCCACCCCAAGGGGGTGTGCCCACCAACATGTCTGTTTTACATAACACCTTCATATTAAACCTGTTCTACAACACCTCAAGGCATATATATCTCCACCCCACATGTGGCATGGCCCTCTGGAGCTTGTAGTCTGACCGTGGTATTCATGATAGATGGCTTCTCACTGTTTCCGCAAGGCGGGCTCCTCGCTTCTCGATGGGCTGCTTATGCTAAGGAAGCAGTAGCATCAGCTGGGGGGGACATCGTCGGAGTGCCCCCTCAGAATTGTGGGCCAACTGGCCCCACTGCCCCCCCCCCTGCACGGTCCTGCTATTTACATGGTAGCTGATCCTCTGGCAGTGGGTGGAAGGAAGGAAAAGTCTCTCCTTTGCCATTGCCAGTGCCAAAACAGTGGCCCAGGAGCCCTTAGTAAAGTAGTTTTCCCATCCTGTATATGTCATTTGGGAATACTATCTTACTTCTACGTAGTCCATCTTTCCTCCAGGAGCTCAAGGTAGCAAACATTTTGTCCTCACATCAACCCTGTGTGGTAAGCTGGGCCTAAGTGACTGCCCCAAGGCCATCTAGCAAGCTTCATGGTTGAATGGGGATTTGAACCTGAGTCTCCCCAGTGCTAGTCAGATATTCCAATCCCAATATCCACACTGGCTCACATTCCCTTTCTTCTGCTTCTCATGGGGTGGGGGTGGGGGCTACTATGGGATTTGATGAGCCAAAATAAGATGAGCAATTTCTTCAGGGGTTGGACGGTGGGAGAGCAGAATAGCCTTGTTTGCTGAACCCAAGTTAAACTTGCATTTTTTGGGATGAGAATCTTGGCATCTCTATTCCCGTCCAGCCTATCTTCAGCTGTTAAACCGTGTCATGGGCTTTGGTCGTTCTCTGAGAACAGCAGCAATGGATTTAATTTACGATTGATGTCCCTTAAACCGAAGTTTTTTTTAGCAACCCTGCAGAGTTAAAATAGCTAAACCTCTTAAATGTGTGTTTCTAAAGGAATTGGTGAATGTGTTTCTTTTAGCAGTCATTGCTTAAGACCACTTATAATTGAGAATTCTCCATTCAATTGAAGTAAAGTCTGAAAGAAGTTTCCTGTTGTGTTCAGGCGTTGTTTACTTGTGCTGCTTCAGACTGTGGACCATCCTGAGACCTCTTAATGCGTGAATGCCAGAGTGGATGCAGGTGGCTACCACCTGTACAGAACTCTGGGCTGCATATTGAGAGTCATAATTCTGTACGTGATGTGCGACAGTGGTTCCACTCCACACACAGCGTAGTGTGTGAGATGAGAGCTATCTTTGTGAATTAGGAACTGCTGGCTGCCAGCTGGCCCCTGGGCTGGTGCTGGAGGCAGTCCTGGCATTTCTTCTACAGTTGTTGCAATGCCTCAGTCCTTAGCTCCTCTATTTTATTAGTAGCATGTGTGGATGTGGACAGGGAGAGGAGTGGCCATTTGACTCGGTGCTTAGTGTGGCGCCTTAACCTACTCTTCTGGCTAAGAGTGCGGTGTCCGATATTATCTGAGCTATGTTAAGAATCTAAAGAGTGCCTGAGTCAGAGCATTGTTTACACATGCTGTTGCCTCGAGGATTTCTCTTTGTACTAGTGTACAAAGCCCTAAACAACTTGGGTCTAGGATACCTGAGAGAGCGCCTTATCCTCAATCAACCTGCCCAGTCACTGAGGTCATCGGAGGGCATGCTCCTAGTAGTTCCACATAGACCTACTGTCTGATTGGAGTCCATGAGGGGAAGAGCCTTCAGTGTGGTGGCCCCCATCCTATGGAATTCACTGCCTCTGGAGGTCAGGCAGGCACCAACTTTGTATTCCTTTCAGCGCCTCCTGAAAATGTTGTTGTTCCAGGAAACCTTCCCTTCCTGACTAGCCGCGGTTTTATTGTACTTTGATTCTTTTAAAAATGTGTTTTTAGTCTGTTTTTATTCTTTTATTTGATTTGTCCACCGCTCTAAAATTCTTGAATGGGGAACGGTACATAAACGTTGTAAATAAATACGTTGATTTGTCTTGTTTCAAAGTGAAGGGGTGCCGTGACGTTAGCTTCAAACCTTATTTTGCCCAAATTCAGTTTTGAAAATGCATGTATGGAGACAGGAAACAGACCTGGGGAAAAGTTAAAGCAGGGGTGCTATTTTGGATTTGGAGAAGATATATTGAAGATTAAAAGTGGCATACTGCAAGGTTAGTTGTAGTTATTTTTATACCTTTTTATATTTATTCAAATTTTGGGAGAAAACTGGTTTACAGTGACTAATTCTGACAATCCTCTAAACTATAGTTAGGGCTCAGGAACAAGCAGCAGCAAGCCTCAGGTTCCCCCTTCCTCTATGCACGAGGGAACAATGCATGAGGGTATCAGAACAAAATAGGTTAACCTACAGTTCAGGCCTTCCTGTAGTCTTCCAAGGCCTTTGCAAAGCTGTTTCTGTCCTGCCTCCACTTTGGTCAGACTCTTTGTTAGGCAGATAAAGGGGGCAAATCAAAGGGCCAAATCCAACAGGCAAATCAATGAGGCAGGCAAATAGTCAACCACAGAGGTATCAGTCCAGTATAGGACCAGTTTAAGGCAGTAAATCAGGATACAGGCAGTGGTCAAAGCATAGTATGACCAAGCAAGTAGGTGTTTTTCAGATGAAAGGTCTCAGGTGCCGCTGAAGTCTAAACACAGCAGAGCAGTCAAACAGAAACACAGTCCAAAAAGCAGAACTGAGCCGGAGTACAGAGATCAGTAGAACAGAGGTTCAGTCCCGGTGTCAGGGATGCAGGATGCTGGAGCTGAAAGTAAGACATTGGCTGAATTCGGACGACACGATAAGCAACTGGGGGTGGGAAACAATTGTCAGTTGTATTGACTATCGTGTCGTCCGAATGCTGCCATAGTCAACTCAGCGCTGATCCTAATCCACACCACAGTTGATTATTTATTACCATGTTGTGTGGGGAGTACCCCCTAGATGAACAACTGTAAAGTTGATTATTACCCCACCATTGACTATCGTGTTGTCCGAATTCAGCTATTGTTTCCAGCAGCTGATAAGCTTTGACTGAAGGCTTATATAGCCAGAGCTTTCAGAGCCTCACCAGGGGCTCAGTTGCAGTTTATTACCAGCTCTCTGGCATTGGTCCTATTCGTGGAAAGGGCTTTGCTCCCAAGTCCTTTCCTCTTGAGGAGTCTTCCTTTGTAACTGAGCACTTCTTCTCAGAGGAACCCTACTGCCCTGCCTCTTGAGACAATGGTCCCCTCTACAAGGATTCGCTTTTGCGCCTGGTTAGGCGATTATGCGCATAATCGCAGAAGCGCATTTACGCCTAATCCCTCTGCACGAGAGGCGGCGAAGCGCATTAACAGATGTCCAAAATGCGCTTTACAAGTAGTTAATGCGCATAAGCGCTTATCACACAGTCAAAATGCGCTTTAACGGACGGAGCAAAATAAAACTCGCGATTTAACGCGCATTCGATAATGCACATAATCGGGGAGATAACACGCCTCTACGCCCGATTTGCGCTCCGTTCTTGTAGAGGTAATTTTTTTAATGCGCCTTGAAAGAGCTTTAAATGCCTTTTGTAGAGGCACCCAATGGCACTTTCGGGGGGCTAAGGGGTTGCCCAGAGGCAGAACTCCCCTCCTCCTGCAGAGATGGACAAGCAGTCATCACCCCTGAGGGCTCAGGCTCCCTCTGGCCTTCTGATGCAGGTGGTTCCTTGAAGGAGCCAGAGCATCTCTGGGTGCTCTGGCTCCTCAGAGGAGGAGGATTCCTCCAGGAGGGGCATGACACTATCTGTTTCACTAGCTTCAAGCAGGAGTGTACAGCTTCTTACAAACTAACTGGAAGTCTCAAATTGGAAATGCACCATCCCATCAGTCCTAGGGGCAGTCCCAGGTGCAATCTGAAATCATCACATCTGGTAGAGCCTAATTTGAATTTCTGCTGCCTCCTCCCATATCTCATCTTAAGACTCTGACCCCTGCAGACTTCATGGCTTCGGCATCGTCAGCCTTCCCCCAACGCACGTCTGCTTTTTGTAACATCATGCCTAATGAAAGATCTGGACATCTCAAAAAAATTACACTATTTTGTGACCTTGAGCTGGCCTAGTAAGGGTATTATCCTAATACGGGTCAAGCTATCTTGCTGTTCCTTGCTGGACAAGGCTTTAGATTGCGTGGCATGATGCATTATGCATCAGTTTGATATTGTAGTATAGTTCCATGGGCTTTGTGTCTGTGGGTGGAGGGATATATGGACTTTGCTATCAGATTTTTGTGACTAGGACTATCACTGTGGGTTTGACTTGAGGCAATATCTGACTAGAGTCTTGGACTTGACAAAGGAGGATTACTGGCCTGGAATGTTCAGGTGAAGTTTCTCAATGGGAGCTAATTGTTAGAAGTTTGCTTCTTGATATAGGACCACTCTGGGATGCTCTGAATAGGAGAAGAAAAAGATCAGAGCGGGGGTGGGGGGTGGGGGCATACTTTCCTCTAGCAAAGGATGATGTAATCTAAATCCATAGCCTGGTTTGCATAATCATGGTAGTAACTTATTCTCTCTCTCTCTCACACACACACCTCTACAGGCATGCTGGTCATGTGCCAGGTGGAGGTGGGGTGGGGGGAACAACACACCCTGGCCAGGTTTTCATGACACAACAAATTGTGCTCCCAAGGATAATTATGCTTATCCCTCCCCTTGGCATTGCTGGGGGTGGGGTGGTGGTGCTTACAGCATCAGGAATGCCTCTCTCTGGAGATACGATGTGGGGCAGCGGAGTTGGCTGTCTGATGGAGTGTTTAAGATTGCCTTCCTCAATGCTCAACCTGTATATTTGTAAATGAACCCAAACATTACAAAGCATTATGGTCCTCCAGTGATTTCTTTCCAAAGGAAACTAGACATGGGTAAGCATTGTGCCCCTGGAACGTCTCACCATTCAGGAAAGTTGAGTAGAATACGGATAGATAGCGATATATAAACACACTCTCCCATTGGTTGATAATAACACTTTATGACACTCACCTGGTCAACTGGCTTAATTGGAAAACATTGCATTTGAAGTGTGGTGAATGCGCTGTCACTACTCTCTCCCCCCACCTCCACCCCGTTTGTTTTTTTTTTTGGCTTGGTTAAATATAACTATCAATACAACATTGCGCCTATTCAAAATTTTGTTTTTGCTTCAAGCTGCCATATATTGTTTGCTTCATATCTGGGACAACAGGATGGCGAGGCAGAGAAATGCTGCTCTTGTGCAGCTGTTCATCTTGTGTAGAAGCGAGCCTGTGCAAGGGGAGATCGAAGGTCGTGCCCGCTGGCCCTGTGCCATCGGTACAGGTACACACCCACTATGTGTGGTACACACCCGTGCACATAGACTTCTGTACAAACGGCACTATGAACATGTCGACGAGAAGGCTGGAATATGACGGGCACATGTTGCTCACTCCTGGCATACCGGCAGGACTCTAATTCCCTTCCCCCTTTGTAGGATATTCATTTCTGCTAATACAGATGATTGCACTGATTGCAATTACACATTTTATGGATCCTGAATAGAATCTTTTTTTATTTCTACAGAACCTCGAGGTTACATGGAAGGCCTCAACCACTCCATCTTGATGTCTGACAGTCCCCCGGGCCCAAATCCTGCCTTGCTGCCTACCGATGTGCAGTCAAGTCCTTCCTGTCAGCATCCTTTTGCAGCAACGGGCACATTTGCTAATAATAGCTCTGTCCTGAGAGGAGAGGGGTAAGGCAACTATAGTCTGTTCTGCTTGTTTTTATTTCTCAGCCATCTCATTTGGGTGGAGAGGAAATCCATAAGTTGCTCTGGAGTGTTCTTCCAGGAAGAATTCTTTAAACAAGTGTGTGACCCAGCCTTGTGTGCATAGCTGTTGTTCTTAGTACTGCTTTTAACCACCTTCTGCTTATTTTCCCTTCATGCAATCCGCCCTTGTCCATTCCTGCATTTGTATGGAGAAATGTAAGGTGTGAATTAGCAGTGTTTGGATTCAGCTGGAATCAGTTGTGGCTGTGCTTTTTCTCACTGCCACAATAACAAGGATTACGGCTTATTGTTTCAATACACTGCCTATTCACATAATTTCTTTTATCTATACCCTGACTTTCCTCCAAGGACCTTAAGGCAGCATGCAACCCCAGTTTTATCATCACATCAACTCTGCAAGGTAGATTAGGCAAAAAGACAGTGACTGGTCAGGTCAGACAGTGAGTTTCATAGATGAGTGATGATTTGAACCAGGTCCTCCCAATCCAAGCCCAATACTATCTGCTAAACTACTGATTTTGTCCTAATTTAACATCATACATACAGTTGCCTTTCACTAAAAGAAAAGTTGACAGGATGAAAATAAGTAATATATATTTGCATTATTAAGAAAAAGATAAGCTAAAAGCAGTTACAAATGATAAGCAAATACCATTATATAGTTACAGCATTATTAAAATAAAAGGCACAGGCAAAATCTAAGATAAAAATAGAAATGACACATCAAGGATGAGAGAACCATGGATGCTTGAACTTGCTGAAATTCTCTGAATGTTACTTCAAAGCTTGGTTCGGTGCCCTCCTGTCTCACTTGCGAACAGTTTTCCGATTTGTGCGAATGGGGGAAGTTGCACAAATTTCAGAAGTTGCATATTTTTAAAGTTCTGCATTTTAAACATGGATGAAACTTAAGGAATTTGTGAACACTTTTGAGGTTGTAGACGGGGCATTTTTGAGTGATTTGAAGTCTGATATATCCCTACTTGCAAGTATAGGACTCAAATTCATAGGAATATACAAACTGTCTTATTCTAGTTCATCTAATGAAGTACTGTAGTAGCACTCCAGAATCTCCAGCAGAAGCCATTCTTAGCTTTGCTACCTGAGATTATTTTAAGTGATGATGCTAGGGATTGAATGTAGAATCTCCCATATTCAAAGCACACTTTCTTCCCTTCTATATTCAAAGCACACTTTCTTCTTGTCCTTTCCTTTTTTGGGGGGGTGGGGTGGGGGGCTGGCTTTTAGTACCTCTGAAGCATGGAAAGGTCTAATGTAAGACTGACTCTGCGTACTCATGGGTGCAATGCTACAAAGCTGTGCGCAAGGGCAGAAGTGGCTTACCTTTTCAGCCATGCACATTGCTACAGTAGAGCATCAGGCACCACCAGTCGTGTACACAATTATCCCCCGCATGTGCCCTTACCTTTGTAGGATGGCAGCCACGGCAGCACGGTTTGAGTCATTCAGGTGGTTGCAATTCAAGGCTAAATACACATCAGAAAGTCCATTAAAAACTATGGAGAGCATACTGACCAAGAGTATCTCTTGTTTCTGTGTGTATAGAATTATGCATGGTGTGGAAAAAGTGGATAGTTTCTTTCTTCACCTTTCACAATGTTAGAACTCGTGGTCATCCCATAAAGCTGAATGGCTGGAGTTTCAAAACAGTTAAAAGCAAGTACTTCTTCACGCAGCACATATTAAACTATGGAATTTGTTACAATAGGTATAGTGATGCCCACTGACTTGTCATGATGGCTGCATATTACCTTTAGCAATAGAGGCAGCAGGTCTCCGAATACCAGTTGCTGGGGAATACAGCTGGGAGGATACTATTGCCCTCATGTTGTGTTGGTGGGCTTCCCAGAGGCATCTGGTCCGCTACTCTGCAACCAGAATGCTGAACTAGATAGGCCTTTTGTCTGATCCAGCCGTGCTCCTCTTATGTTTTGTTGTCCTTATTAGGAAAGTGTTGTTGCAAGATTTCTTCAAATATTCAGGGGGGGAATTTCCTTGTGAGTTTCCATTTCAATGGCAGTCACATGAACTGGTCTTAAATTCTCCCAAGGTTGAGGAATACTGCATTGCAGCCTATATTCTGGCATGGGCTCCCTCATTAGGTGATTACTGCTGAGATTTCTTCCCACACCCCTTAGGGTCTAATTATAATCTCCATTCACAACTAATTGGCCTATTTTACAGTCACGGGGGGGGGGGAAATAGCAATTTTCTGTCCGCCTTTCTTTTGACTGGTAACAACTGGCTGAAATGTTAAGCCCTTAATCAACACTGACATGCCTGTTGATTCCTGTATTTCTCTCTCCCTGTTTGAATGGAAATCAGTGCTACACATTTCTTTGGTTTCAGCATCTCTGGAGTTAATTTAACAGCATTTTAAAATAGCCTATTAAGGTTCCATTCGCCTTTTAACTGGTTGATGGATTACATTTGAATTCTATGTTCCTCAAAACTTTTGAAGATATGAAAGGAAGTATGTGATCATTTACAACTCAGTAAACAAAAAGGACCATTCCTTGTTAAAAGAAAAGTAATTGGGGTTATCAAATGGCAAAGGCCCCAGGCGGGTATATGTCACTGCCTGAATTTTCAAAACCTGTGGACATAGGCTCCAATTTTGGACAAATTCTTTTAAAAACAGTGTAAAAGCTGATCTTGTAGATATCTATTTTTTCTTCTGCCTGCCAAAGAATGGGCTTCTCCCGTCAGGTGTACATAATGGTTATTGTGAACTTTCTTTTTCCTTTTCTTGGGTGTGGGTGGGTGTGTACCTTTTATTTCCCTTACTCTGATGTGGATCACTATTGTGCAGCAATGCCCTCTCTTCGCATCCATTTCCAAGAAAGGCATTTAAAATAATGATTAAAAAACCCTCACAAAATCCCCATCTGCCTAGTTCACTTTCACACTTTTTCATTTCTACAATATAGACTTTTCTCCATTCCTTTCAAATTCACTGCCATCATCTTTAGTAACAATTAATTTGCTGATGAACTCACTAATACAGGGTTTAGCTGATAGTTGTGGTGTATCTGAAACACCACTTAAGGCTTTTAAAATTATTTACCACTGGAGTGGTTGGTTAGGAAACAAGTGCCTGGGAGGGGAAGGCTTAAACCTTCCCTACTCACAAGCTGTGGTGCTGATCCAGATGGGAGCCCCACGTACTTACTTGTGAAAAAAAGATAGAGAGGCTTAGCTGCACACGACGTATTATACGTATCCTGCAGTCCAGCCCCTTACTGACAAATTTGGGTTTGCTGCCGTATGATGTATGAAGTGACCCTTGTATCATAATTTAAAACAATCCCTGCATATTCCAATATTTTACAGTATATATTTTTGAAATGTTTTGATGGTTGTTCTGGCTTTTTCGGACAGTCCTCCTGCGAATGAGCACGTCTGGCAACAAAACAATTCTAAATCCTCCTTGATGCCCCAGTTTTCGGGGATGAGCAACAGCAAGCCTGTGGGAGGTTATCTCACGTCTCCGGAGGTTTCTTGTCCTGCACAAGATGGCTCACATCTGCCTCACTTCCAGAACAAGGGACTCCAGGTTGGGTCATTGAATGGTCAGGAGAATCCATCACCTGGACAGCAGCAGGACCCCGGCACCAATACCAGTGTCCGCACTTTCCTCAATTATGTCGGAGCCAGTACCAACAGTAGCCCATCAGTGGGCGAGAAACAACCTGCTTTTGTGGCAAATACTAATGGGTCTCCCAAAACAACGACATCACCGGTGGACAGTGGCTTTTTGCCACACAGCTTCCTTGCATCACCACCTGGGCTGAACCACCAGAACAGTCCAAATCAACAGAGCCTAGGAATGAACATGCACCCTCAGCCCCCTCTTCCGGAGAAGAAGAGGACTTCAGAAGGAGAGCGTTCTTTCGGCTCTGTCTCGCCAACTTCGAGTGGCTTCTCCAGCCCACATAGTGGGAGCACGATCAGCATACCATTTCCAAACGTCCTTCCAGATTTCTCTAAAGTTTTAAACACGTCACCATTACTAGGTATGCTCTGTGCTTATAGGGATACATTCCAGAAGAGCAGCTGTGTTAACCTGGATTCTTAGGCTAGGGCTCAGAAGGGGTGTTCAAACAACTCCCCTCCTCATGTTATTATGTGAAGAGGGAGCAGGATTGTATCTACCAGCTGCCGCCACCCTCAAAACCAGCATGCCTACCAGCCATACCCTCCCATTGCCCACATATTTGGCATACGTATGAAGTGGGCTCTTCACACATGCAAATGTACAAGTGAAGACATCTAGGTGAACAGGGACCCTGATTGGCCATGTGTAGGTATCCTACATATGAAAGGGACCCATAGCCTATCAGGGTTCCTGTTCACATTCAGGAGGCCTTCATTTGTACATTGTGTGTGTAGGTCCTCTTCCAAATGTGCAGCCAGCAAAGAAGTTTGGCTTGGAAGTATGATCAGATCAACTTCTCACCCATTCGTAAATGTATGTGTGGTGTCATTTGAGCACCCGCAATATGAGATGGGAATTAGGTTGTATAGTGAATGATACTACTTCAGACTCTAGGTGGGGATACTACTTTAGAATGTTCCTTCATGTAGGGAAAAAAGCCTGTCTACAAATAAAAAGCAGGGAGAAATAATCATTATTTCTATGCCTACAGTATGACATTATGCACTGCATTTGTAGACCAGACTTGACTCACTACAGATGTCCAGGTGGTGAACTCCTTAAAAAGGTAGTTTTATTATGTGACACTCATGGGCTCAATTCGGACGACACAATAGTCAATGGTGGGTTGACTAACTCTAACCCTAACCCTAGGGGGTACTCCCCACACAACATGGTAATAAATAATCAACTGTGGTGTGGATGAGGATCAGCACTGAGTTGACTATGGCAGCATTTGGATGACATGATAGTTAAAACAACTGACGATTGTTTCCCCCACACCAGTTGTTTATTGTGTCGTCCGAATTGAGCCATGGTGTGCTGAATTTTAGTTTCCCTTCCTCTCGCTTTTTGTCTTGCAGAAAACACAAGTGATAAACATGTGACTGTAAAGTTTGTTCAAGACACCTCCAAGTTCTGGTACAAACCCGAGATTTCAAGAGAGCAAGGTAAGCCAGTTATCATCTTCCCACACCATGTAGCTAGCTTAGACGTTCATTATATTTATTTATGAATATTTATAGTTCATCCTAACGCAGAGCCACAGGGTAGCTTGCACAATGTTCCTTTTTAGTTATACACTGATAAGGTACATTTATCGCGGTCTATAATGGGACTGTTAGAATCAGAAGGAAAGAAGAGGTGTCTTTTCAGAATGAAGTCACACATCGGGCCAGAGGTGTGGGGAAAAGATAGAGCATTAAACTCCGCGCTCAGTAAAGGCGTGAACTGTGTCAGTCTTAGTGTAGCTCATGCAAATATCCCTCTTTGACTTTCAGTAAACATACCAACTGATTAGGTCCCACCTGACCGCATTTAGGAAGCAGGTGATTATTATACAGGAGTAAACATTCTTCCTCTTCGTTTGCCCACCCCCTCCATTGCCCCAAATGCTTCAGTTCACATTTGGTTATTACAGGACTTCTTACACCTTTGGTTATGCAGAAATATTAAAAATATGAAAACTAAACACACTTAAAATGCACTGCTTTTTCGTACTTCAATCTTAAACATAGAATCATAGAATTGGGATAGACTTTGGAGGTCATCAAGTCCAATGCAGGATCTGCAAAGCAGGATGCTGCTACAGCATCCCTGACTGGTAACCTCCAGCCTTTGCATAAATACCTTCATCACCTCCTGGGGCCATCTACTGTTGAACAGCTCTTTATCATTAGCAAGCGTCTCCTTAATCTACTTCCCTGTAATTTCCACCCACTGGTTTTAGTTCTGCCCTTTGGAGTGAGTCTGCTCCATCTTCTCCATGACAGTCCAGATATTTGAAAATGTCTACCCTTTCATCTTCACTTCCCCAGGCTAAACATACCCAGTTCTTTCAATTGTTCCACATGGGACCTGGTTTCCAGTCCATTCACCATCCTGGTTGCCATCCTCTGGATGTACTCCAGTTTGTGAATGTGCTCTTAAAAATGTGGTGTCCAGAACTGGACACAGTACTCGAGATGTGGCCTGACCAGGGTAGAATAGAACAGGACGAATATTCCCCATGATCTGGTCACTATGCTCTTGTTAATCCAGCCTAAGAGCAGACCTTTGAATCTGGCTGTGAGGATTACGTACACCAGGGGTGTCGAACCTCTTTCAGCCTGAGAGCCGAGTTCCATTTTGGAGAAGTTCTTGGGGGCCGCATTCCAGCGGTGGGGAAGGGAGCAGAGGCAAAAGAGTCAGGGCTGAAATACAGAAAATACCAGCATATTGTAGATGAAAGCTTTTAGTCTCAGTAATTAAACCTGAGCAGGGGTATTTCAACCTTTCAGAAGGGAGCAAATACTGCACACACAAAAAACAGAAAATCACCAGACAATTGGGGGAAAGGGGGTGGGCCACATGAGGAACTCCAGAGGAATCACAAGAAGACCTGATTTTGGCCTCCTGGGCCTGAGGCTTTGTATCCTTGACATACACACACACACACACACACACACAGCTGAAAGTTCTTTGCTCTTCCCCACCGAAACATGAAGTGGCACTCCTCTTGAAATGTGTCAAATGCAGAGCATCATCAAGCTATCCATAGATCCGCACATTCAACCAAGTTACCTTGCATCTGAGTTAAATGTAACATACATTTAGGACTGATTTTGATCAGCATTGCATCTGACACTGTAAAAAGGGGGTGCTTCTACAGATTCTCTCTGAACTTTGTCCAGCTCAGCCTCCATCTGCTAGCAAACAATAGATCTCCTTTAGTACAGGGCTTCTGCAACGGTCAGGTTGCCTGCAGTTCCTTAAAGTGCAGGTGTGTAGCATGATTGCAGAGGCAAAGAGATTACCAGGGAACACACAGCTATCAGTTCCTTGTTTGCTTTGGATTCACAAACCAGGAAGCTGAGTATTAAGTGTTGCACAAGAATAGACAATGGGTAGTTCCTTGTTGTTGTTGTTAATGAATCCAGAAGCGAGCCTCTGTACGTGTGTGGGGGAAAGGCTGTGAACCAAAGGTTGGCTCTGTGCAGCAATAATTCCTCATTCCTAGCAGTTAAATGTTCATGTCATGGTATGGTTATGAAGAAGTGTACTAAATGACAGTGGTGAATTCCTCATTTCAGGTAGTTTTCCCAACCATGGAGAACAAAGTAATTTTCTATAGCTGTGATGTCTTCTGACATTTTGCGACCCTATGATGCTTTTGCCTGGTGCAGACAGAAGGGTTTTGATATCCTAACTATGCTTAAGAGATTGGAAGCACCCTGCAGGCTTGTAAATTCTTTCCCTCTCTGTTCTCCCTTGTGAATTCCTCACTCATTCCCTTTTGGGAGGCTAACCACGCTGAGCTTCAAGCCAGAGTTTGTAACTGTAGGTAGAAGCAGGTTTGCAAACTGTGGTTGAGCGCTGATATCAATGTGACCATAATACTGCATCTCGGTTAGCTCTGAAAGGGGAAGGTGGGGAAAGGAGTGTGGTTCTTCTTCATTGGGGGGTGGGGCAACTTTTAATGTACGACGGCAGCTTGTGGATGGCAGCAGTGTCTTGCCAAAAACATTTCCTCCCTTGTCCCGATGTACTGTCATTCTGAGTATTGTGGGGAATTAAAATAGCCACCTGCTTTCCCTGGGTAAGCCTGCACCCATCGATGTAGGAGAGGGCACCTTGCTGAGGACACAGCTTCAAACCTGGAACCCTCTCAAACCCTGCTGTTCACACATAGGGGCCAGGTTACATGTGCGCAGAACTGTCAGGACAACAGAGTGGCTTCTGATGATAAAGAATCTGGCCCATCTCTGGTGCAGGTTTCTAGTGTAACCTTTCCCAACCTGGCGCCCTCCAGATGTGTTGGACTACAGCTCCCAGCATCCCCTTGCCTACTGGCTGGGGGCTGCTGGGCACCAGATGTGGGAAAGCTGTTTCAGTGGTTGTGACAGTACAACAATGGCAGTCCTAAACAAGCGGTCCAGTTGCCCTCTAGGCTGTATTTGCTCCCCTTGCACTTTTAAGGGGAAGAGACAAAAGATTGTCAGCTGTTCCTGCAAAGATTGGGGACCATCACATTTGTTACTTGGGTTAAAACAGCTCTCTTCACAGCTCTCTCACTTTTATCCCTCTCATGCAGCCATTGCAGTTCTGAAGGATAAGGAACCAGGATCGTTCATTGTCCGTGACAGTCACTCATTCAGAGGAGCCTATGGCCTGGCCATGAAAGTTGCTATACCTCCCCCTTCAGTGATGCAGCTAAACAAGAAAGGTATAAAGTTTTTTCACCCATCTCTCTTGTTTAACAGCTGTAAAAGTTGGGGAAAGGGTTTTTTTTTTTTAAGGCTCAGTACTAGCATATTTATTTTGGGCAGTAATAGCCAATTCTTCACCTTTTCAAATATGTAAACAAACAATGCAAATTCCATATCATTTCACTTCTCCCAGGTACAATGAGTTCTTCTGCGCATTAGCATTAACTTAGTAGGGATGACCAAAAGTGTTTCATCACCCAAGTTGGGTATATTGCTTACATAAGTCAAGAGAGGAGTCCAGCTTTTCTTGCAACATTGCAGAGCATGCTAGAGCGCACATCTTAGGTCATATGCAGTTTTTTACTGCATCCCTAAATCTACTGCTATAGCTGTTCCAAGCAAGCATGGATGTAATAATCTTAGAAATCCTTGGTATATCCCCTACAAGCTGGATATAATGGAATTTGCATGCTTCCAGTCCATAACAAACTCTGCCCTCAGTTGCTGATAAGATATACAAGTTTTGCCCCCTCCAAAGTTGCTGCTTCACTGCAAATGAGGACAAGCCAATAGCACTATAGTTCCCTCGCTGCGTTTACAGTCCTTTTCTTATATACTATGATAGGCAGTCAACCCAAGACATTCGCTTGTTTACCGTGACATTACTTCAAATAAATTCATTGGCCTCAATGGCTTTGTTTTCTACTGTTTTATGCCGCAGTTGGAGATCTGTCCAATGAACTGGTCAGGCATTTTCTGATTGAGTGCACCCATAAGGGAGTGAGGTTGAAAGGATGCCCCAACGAGCCATATTTTGGTAAGTACATCTACTATAGCTTATCAGTGTTGTTCATCTAACTGCCCTTGAGAAAGATGGTCATTGAAACAAGTTTCATATAATAATACCCATTTGTGTAGCAGTTTGGTTAAAAAAAACAAATTGGTACTTTAGAGTACCAGATTGTCTTCTCTGTTTCTTTTTCTTCAGTTTTCTGACATGTCCCCTCCTTTCCTTCTACACCATGGGCAGGGAATCTGTGGCCCTCCAGATGTGATTGGACTCCAGTTTCCATCACCCCTGCCCATTGGCCGAGTTGACTGAGGCTGGTGGAAGTTTGGATGTTTGCAGAGCGCACTGCTGAGGGAGGGGCGAGGGCGGAAGCGGGCAGAGAGCGCAATGTATCACTAGGCGGCAGATCTCGGAAATAGAGATTGCTCAAAAGGAGCAGAGGGGTGGCAATGGTTTTGGCCGCTCTTGTCAGGCGACTCTGAAGGCAGTGTGCTTAAACCGGTCTGGAGCGTCTGGCAACATGATAAGCCATGTCGGATGAAATAAACCTCATCCAGTTGGTGGTTTACCAAGGTGGTTTAGTTTGGCTAAATAAACCACCGTGGTTGGGGAAAACAACATGCCAATTATACAATAAGCGATCATGCTTAATTCAGAAAAAATAAACCATCATGGCTTAATGTGTTGTTAGAACCCAGTCAATGGCTCAGTTCCAATGACATATTAAGCAATGGAGGGGTAAATAACGTACTGACCATGCGTTAGGCAGGAGGAGCTCCACAGACGACACACTGCAGCCGGCGCTGCTCAAAACCGGCAAACGCCCCGGCTGCAAGGAACTTGCGGTGACCATTTTGGTTGCAGCCTCTCCTCCGTGTGTCCCCCAGCTGTATCCCAGCATGCACCGTGAGTTCTGCCGGCTGCATAGAGCGGCTGGGGTTTTTTGGCTGCTCTAGGCAGCAGAACTCTATTCCAAAACGGAATAGTCCACGGAGAGAGGGGGGGGCTGAATTCGGACGACACTTTAAACAACGGGGCTTGGGGCTAAACAACGTGCAAGCCCGTTGTTTCACTCCATTGTTTAAAGTGCCTGATTAACGTACTGTCAGTTGTGTGTGCGTTGTGTGCTGTCCTCCAGACGACACAATAAGCAACACAGACGATTGTTCCCCCCCTCCTCCGTTGCTTAATGTGTCGTCTGAACTGAGCCTTTGTCTCCTAGCTTTTTCCCCTGTGCCCTAAGCTGTTTTCCATGATTGTTGTTTTTAATACCTTCATTTTTATATTAGGGGCATGGAGAATCGATTCTTTTAAGGTTCAAAAGTTTTATCTTTTGGGATATAAAGTGCATGTCTAGATTTGATTTTGTCTATATTCTGTTTTGAAACCAAAACCCTAGTAAATGAAAGTCTAGTAGGTGATGACTCCAGGAACAATCCAGTAAATGGATGGATTTCAAGGCTGATTCATATTCTGATCCAGAAAGGGAGATCTATACATGTATTCATCTTCTGGCTGAGGAGGCCCATGAGCAAATCCAATACGGATATCAATCCGGAGACAGGTTATCCAATGCAGCTGCCTCCATATGACCAAGAAAGAAGCCTCGTTTACGCATGCAGCAGAATGGGGTGGTAAACTGTACTGTACCACTTCAGGCTGCTGGTGAGGGATGGCATTTTAAAAACCCCTCCATGTAAAAGAAACTCCCTGCAAGGGGGAAGGAGCCTGGCACAGTAGGGAGAAAGGCACAAGCTTCTGCTGTGCTAGTTTTCATCTTGCAGAGTCTCTGTTATGTAGGGGACTATTCAAAACTGGAACCCTCTCCTGATCCATTCTACTCTTTCTGCCACATGCATGAACCAGGCTGTGATCATTTGCAAGGAAGTGCCGAACACAGCTAGTGCACCAAGAGAGCAGATGGAGATGCTTGGTTTCCATCTATGTGGCAAGAGATGGATGGGGAGGGTCATCTTCAGCTGCTCTGTGCTATGACTAGCTCAGCAGGGTTATACAACAACCGGGAGGCAGTGGTTGGAAAAATGTACAAAACGAGGGTGAAGAACTCCCAACCACCTCAAAATACACTCAGACCAGAGATAATCAGTTTAACAATATTTATATTTGCGTGTGTGTGCTGTATATACCCAAACTTCCAAGAGTTTAAAGCACACCATAGTATGAATTAAATTATTGCACTATGCATAATTTAGAAAATCACACAATATCAACAAACACAACAATTTACACCCAATAGTATCCTGGTCTTGAGTATACATGCAGTATAAAGACAATACTTAATTACAAATTATTAATATCATAAACCATATATCAGTGTAACATCAATACACATTAATGATAACATAAACCCATACATCCATATGACCGGTAAGGTACAAAGTTGTCTACAAACACATGGTCACTGTAGTAATCCCAATTCTCTTGCCAGTGTGTGATTCTCTGAATTATGCATAGTGCAGTAATTTTAGTCATGCTATAGTGTGCTTTAAACACTTGGAAGTTTGGGTTAAACTGATTATCTCTGGTCCAAGTGTATTTTGAGGTGGTTGGGTGTTCTTCACGCTCGTTTTGCACATAGCTCAGCATGGTGTCTTGTTAGAGAGGACGATCCCTGGGTAGGAGGGCAGAGGGAAAGGAAATGAGTGTGTTAATGTGGAGAAAACGTTGAAAAAGGGGGTGGGGGTTGTCTGTAGATACAGAACACAAGAGCTAAAAATAGTTAAGGCGCTTGTAAAGAACTGCATGCAAACCTTTTACATAATATAAAAGCTAACTTGGTGTATCATCTTGTTCTAACCACAGGGAGTTTGACAGCTTTGGTGTATCAACATTCCATTACTCCTTTGGCACTGCCCTGCAAGCTGCTCATCCCAGACCGAGGTATTCTCCTCAAAATAGAAACATACTGTTTCCGATCCCGGTCCCATTTCCTCGTGGCTCTTTCCAAACAGCCCCTTTATAACTTTGGGTGAACTAGCATCTGCTGTGGTACTTGATAGGAGTGGGGGATTTAAATATAAAAGTTTGTTTTAAGAGCTGACTAAGTTCCTCATTCTGGTATCTAATGATCTAGTCACTCAAAAACATGCGGTTATCATTTTAGGCACATGATTAGTGCCAGTGGCTTGTATACTTGATACCAGCTGCATGCTTTGGGAAAAATCACTGTATTCAAATATAGACCAAACTACAGGTTTTGTGTAACCTTCAAAAACAGAAGTGTCTATTGAAAGTAAGCATAAAGAGCACTGGTGGATTGGAAGCACCCCCCACCCCCCATCACATTTCTTCTTAAGCAATTCTGCAAGTTCACAGCAAAAGCCAACAATAGATAGCACTGATTGGCCCTATACCTATTGCCCTATCAGTCTGCCCTCGGGACTCCGGATGCTGCTCTTAAATGCCAGATCTGTACATAATAAGACCTTCCTCATCCACGATTTAATTGTGGATGAGGCAGCCGATCTGGCATGTATAACCGAGACCTGGGTGGGTGAGCAGGGAGGAGTTAGCCTCTCCCAGTTATGCTCACCAGGATACTTGGCTCAGCATCAGGGTAGACCTGAGGGCCGGGGAGGGGGGGTTGCTGTGGTCTATAGGAACTCCATCTCCCTCTGCAGGCTCCCTGTCCATGTGACTACTGGTCTGGAGTGTTTGCACCTTTTGTTGGGTCAGCGGGACAGATTAGGGATTCTGTTGGTGTACCGCTCCCCCCGCTGCTCAACGGACTCCCTAGGTGAGCTGACAGAGGTGGTCTCGGGTGTACTGCTGAGATCACCCATACTGTTGGTTCTGGGGAACGTCAATATTCATGCTGAGGACACCTTATTTGGGGCAGCTCAGGATTTCATGGTCTCCATGACAACCATGGGACTGTCCCAACATGCCATCGGCCCAACGCATGTAGCAGGGCATACTCTAGATCTGGTTTTCGCTACTGGACATGGAGATGGTGATCTGAAAGTAGAGGACTTTACATCAGTCCCTTTGTCATGGTCAGATCACTGCTTGCTGAGGTTTAGACTTACAGCGGCTTTTCCCCTCTGCAAGGGTGGGGGACCTATTAAGATGGTCCGCCCCCGGAGGCTAATGAATCCGGATGGTTTCCAGAGGGCTCTGGGGAGTTGACACGATTGCTCCTGAGCGCCCTCTCCTGTGTAGAGCTCGTACGGCTCCATGGTATACCCCAGAGCTGAGAGCAATGAAACAAAATAGGAGACGGCTTGAGGGCAGATGCAGACGAACTCCTGATGGATGCAATCAAACACTGGTAAGTGCCTATAGTAAGGTATATTCAGGAGCAGTGAGGGCGGCAAAAAAGCAATACTTTGCTGTCACCATCAAATCATCTATCTGCCGCCCAGTGGAGCTTTTCAGAGTTGTCCGGGGGCTATTACATGCTGGCCCCAAGGATGTGCTACAACCATCTGAGGCCCGCTGTACTGAATTTGCTAGGCACTTCCAGAATAAAATTTTTGGCATCCGCCAGGACTTAGACTCCAGTGTTATAGCAGGTAAATCTAGTGAGGTGTCCAGAGCACAGGCTTGTCCTGTTTTCTTGGATGAGTTTCAGTTGATACAGCTCGAGGATGTTGACAAGGTGCTTGGACAGGTTTGTGCAACCACCTCTGTATTGGATCCTTGCCCTTCTTGGCTAATAAAAGCTAGCAGGGATGGAACAGCCGGCTGGGCCAGAGAAGTGATTAATGCCTCTACGAGAGGGAGTGGTCCCAGGCCACTTGAAGGAGGCGGTAGTGAGACCACTCCTGAAGAAATCTTCCCTAGACCCCGAAAATCTTAATAACTATAGACCTGTGGCAAATATTCCATTCCTGGGCAAGGTCCTTGAGCGAGTGGTTGCGAGCCAGCTCCAGACACTCTTGGATGAGACTGATTATCTGGATCCATTTCAGTCCGGCTTCAGGCCTGAGTTTGGCACGGAAACAGCCTTGGTCGCCCTGTATGATGACCTATGTCAGGAGAAAGACAGGGGAGTGTGACTCTGTTGATTCTCCTTGATCTTTCAGCGGCTTTCGATACCATTGACCATGGTATCCTTCTGGGACGACTGGCTGAGTTGGGAGTGGGAGGCACTGCACTGCAGTGGTTCCGCTCCTACTTGGTGGGTCGGCTCCAGAAGGTGGTGCTTGGGGGACATTGCTCGGCCCCGTGGATTCTCCAGTATGGGGTTCCTCAGGGGTCAGTCTTGTCCCCCATGCTGTTCAACATTTACATGAAACCGTTGGGAGAGGTCATCCGGAGTTTTGGGGTGCGTTGTCATCAGTACGCTGATGACACACAACTCTATTTCTCCTTTTCATCTTCAGCACGTGAGGCTGTGGATGTGCTGAACTGGTGCTTGGCTGCGACAATGGACTGAATGAGCGCTAACAAACTGAAACTCAATCCAGACAAGACTGAGATGCTGTTAGTGGGTGGTTCTGCTGACCGGATGGAGGGTGTTCAACCTGTTCTGGATGGGGTTGCACTCCCCCTGAAGGAGCGGGTTCGTAGCTTGGGGGTTCTCCTAGAACCATCTCTGTCACTTGAGGCTCAGGTGGCCTCGGTGGCACAGAGTGCCTTCTACCAACTTCGGTTGGTGGCCCAGCTACGCTCCTATCTGGACAGGGATAACCTGGCTTCAGTTGTCTATGCTCTGGTAATCTCTAAATTGGATTGCTGCAATGCACTCTACGTGGGGCTGCCTTTGAAGACGGTTCAGAAGCTGCAGCTTGTGCAAAATGCAGCGGCCAGAGTGATAACAGGAACCAGAAGGTTTGAGCATATAAGACCTACTCTGGCCTGCTTGCACTGGCTGCCTATACGTTTCCGAGCTCAATTCAAGGTGCTGGTTTTAACCTATAAAGCCTTACACGGCTTGGGACCACAATACCTGATGGAACGCCTCTCCTGACACGAACCTACCCGTACACTATGATCCACATCGAAGGTCCTCCTCCGGTTGCCTACTCCAAGGGAGGCACGGAGGGTGGCAACAAGGGAAAGGGCCTTTTCAGAGGTGGCCCCCCAATTATGGAATGATCTCCCTGACGAGGCTTGCCTGGCGCCAACATTGTTATCTTTTTGGCGCCAGGTCAAGACTTTCCTCTTCTCCCAGGCATTTAACAGCATATGATGAGGGGGTTTTGTGTTGTTGTGTTGTTGTTGTGCTTTGACCCAGAAGGATATTGTAATTTTGACTTGTTTTTATGCATTATGTTTTTAAATTTTGTATATTGGTGTTTTAATTGTTCAATGTTTTTAATTTTTGTAAACCGCCCAGAGAGCTTCAGTTATGGGGCGGTATAGAAATGGAATAAAATAAATAAATAAATACCGTGATGCCACCAAGACATTTCTCCTCCAATCCCCCCATATTTGCAAGAAGAATAGTTTGCAGCACAATGTGGCCTAGCTGCTCCTGTGTTACAAACTTTTATATGTTTCCACTTTTAACAAGACAAGTGGTTGAACGTGTAAGCTGATTAACAGACATGTAGTCCTTTAGCAGTCAAAGTTCTGATGCATGCGTGGAGGGGCAAGATGAATTGGACCTGAGAGAGTGTATTTCTGTCATGGCACCGTCGGCAGAGGAGAACCCTCTATGACTTCTCCTTTAAATGTTATATATGTCATCACCCTTTTATAATTCAGATATCATCATGCTTGCAATATTTGTAATTCAAGCATCTGAGTTTCTTTGGGGCACATGTGAAGATAAAAAGCATACATAAAAACGACTAGGTATAACTTCTTTATATTGCATTAATATATTGTTAAATAAATTCCATGTTAACTGTTTAGTTTTTCCCTTGCCTCTGGGACCATTAGTAAAAGCGCTATCTAGAGCAAATTTGTAAATAAGTATAAGTTCAAATGTTCAAATTTATTTCATGCAAGAGGTTGCAAGATGGCTGTTTTTGTTTGCATTTTTAAAAGTTATTTACAGTTATTTAAATGTCATTGATTCCAAGCATGCCCTTAACTCTCTCATAGAAATCATTGGGACTTAAAAGTGGATTGGGTTATGCCCAGAATGTCCTCATTGACTGTATTCTGTCCTTATGGAAACTCCAATATGGTGTCATCCAAAAAACACAGCATCTGATGGACTTCTCCGTCCCGGTTAGACATAAAATGTAAATGTCTGTTTCTGTTTGCAGATCCACTAGAGGAGATTTCTGAAACCTCCCCGCAGACAGCTGCAAACTCGGCTGCAGAACTTCTGAAGCAAGGGGCAGGTCAGTGAGAAACCCCTGATGCATTGATACCAAAACCCAGCAGTAGCCAACTGAGATGGCTAAAAAAGCAGGCAGTAGTGTATTCTAAGCTATTATATAGTCTGAATTGCTACAGATTTCCATGAAGTGCATTGACAGAGCATTTGAAATAATTTCCTAAAAAAATTTAAGACATTTTAAATGGAAACAGAAAATTGTAATGCAAAAGTAAGGACATTTTTATGAAATCCAGAAAACTGGAAAATGGTATAAAAGTTTTGACATTCAAGATTGATTTTTAAAAAATTAAACATTTCAATAGCTTCCTCCTCCACTGTGCAAATTTCATGCAAATGCTGCTTCTGCCTACCCCCCATCGATTTTGATAGCACAAGAGTACAGTATTGCCTACTAGTGGTAAGAAATGGCAAGGATTTCTGGGGACTAATTGTTGTTTGTTTGTATTACCCAAGTAACAGATTTGTATGCTGGATCAGGTGTGTCAACCTAAATCCTATCTTAAAAATGAACATTATTCTTTAATAATAATAATAATAATTTATTTCTTACCCACCTCTCCGTTTGCCACAAAGTGAATTGCTGCAGAGGCAGTGGCATTCATAAATAGCTTCAAACGCCAAAAAAGAAGATTGGAACATCCAACAGTTTGGTTTCCAATACTAAACTGTTGACTGTCAACTGTAAGGTCTTCGTTGTCTTCTTCCATGGGCATAACACTTGAGCAGCCTTTCCTAATCAGGTGCCCTCCCTGGTTGGGGGATGATGGGAGTCATAGTCCAACACATCTGGAGGGCACCAGGATGGGGAAGGCTGCATTTGAAAGTCAACTATTCATGCGCTTGGCTGTCCACTACCTGGCAAGCTGCAGCAACTTACTCTGCTGCTTATACATTTTTTGAGAGAATTGCATGATCTGCAGGTTACACAACCACGTGCTGAAGGCTCACCTTGTGGTGAAATCTCCATCTGGGGCAATTGGAGGTATTTTCCATATGACAGCCGTAGTGTGTGCCCTGGCCTTCTCTTCCTTGACTCAAGCCAAGGCCATCTGGAACACCCTGCAACTTAGGCAGTCTGTTTGCTGTTCCAAAATAACATTGGCATTTGAGACATCTTCCTTCCTTTAAAGCCCTACATGGTTTGGGCCCAGGCTACCTACGGGATCGCCTTCTCCCGTACAATCCGCCCCGCACTCTTAGGTCCTCTGGGAAGAACGTACTCAAGCCAGCCAGAACTAGGCTGGCGAGTGTTACCCAGAGGACCTTCTCTTCTATGGCTCCCAGACTATGGAATGGTCTGCCGGAGGAGGTTAGACAAATTGACAGTCTTCATGAATTCAAGAGAGTCATGAAGACTGTTCTTTTCCGGCAGGCCTATCCAGATGAATTTTAAATGTTTTAATGATGTGTTCCTCTTGTTTTAAAATTTTTAACTTTGTCATGTTTGTATCTGCATTGTGTTCCCCGCCTCGATCCATAGGGAGAGGCGGGTTATAAATAAATATTATCTATCTATCTATTTCATAAACAGCTTGCAATGTTTGGTACCTGAATTCTGTTGAAATGGAGTCCCTCACGGGTTACCAGGCTGTGCAGAAGGCCCTGAGTTTAACGCTTGCCCAAGAGCCTCCTCCCATCTCTACTGTGGTCCATTTCAAAGTTTCTGCACAGGGCATCACGCTGACAGACAATCAGAGAAAGTGAGTGAAGAAAGAAAGATTTTTAGTCCCATCCAGGCGCTGATATATGCTTCATTTTAAAAAATAAAGAAAGAAATAAGACATCGTTGGATTTTTGCTTTCCAGTTGCCATTTCATACACTACACCAGGGATGCAGAACCTCGGCCCCAGGGACCAAATTAGACCCTCCCGAAGCCCCAAGCCAGCCCTCTTTGGGTTCCCTGGAAGGCCGTACCCTCCTCCCCTGACCACCAATCATCTAGTGGTTTCCTATCTTTTGTGCAGTTTTTCCCCGTTCTAAAAGGTTGAGTAGCCTGTCCTAAAGGCTAATTACGGACAATACGCATGTTAAGGTAAAATATGTTGGCAGTTCTCGTATTTTGGGCTTGGAAATCCATCCCCCACAACCTGCTGTTTGGCATGGGAGGAATGCTGATATTTGCACCAACGTGGGCAGCGGGAGTTTTTACAGGGCTGTGGCACAGAAGGTGGAAAGGGTTAACCTCCTAGTCCACTGCAGTCCTGATCACCCCACCCCGTGGCTGCTATTGGTTTTTTTTTTAAAAAAGAATCGTACTATGCTAAACTCTGTTTAACGTGTTGTTTGGCTCTAAGAGAAATGTTGTAATTGCTCCTCCCCTCAGGAGACCACCACATAATGTGCCTGAGACACATCTCAACATTTCTTAACACATTTTCCTTCTCTTCTCTTTCCCTCAGGCTCTTTTTTAGAAGACACTATCCAGTCAACACTGTGATTTTTTGTGCTTTGGATCCACAGGACAGGAAGTAAGGATGACTAATGCTTTTCCTAATTCAGTGTTTATATACTGTTTGGGACTACAAAAACCCTAATAGAAATATTATTCTTTTCTTTCCTCCCCACCACCTTTCCTTTCTGCAACAAGATGGATGAAAGATGGTCCCTCAGCAAAGTAAGTAGCTGTTGATTTTTAGTGTGTATGACCACCTTTAGTTTTTGATAGCTAGAACCATAATTTCAATATGTGTCTTGTGTATCTCAAAGTTTGCATTGTATCCAGACTAGGGATCTTCTTTGCGCATCCTCTAAATCAGACCTGGTTGAACATAAGGTTTGGGGGCCATATCAGGCTGCCCTTTGGGGCCATAAATCTGACCAATGGCACCATACAAATGTATTGAACCATCTATAGGTCTAGGAAATGATGCCGTTATTGGGGTGAAGGAGCAGGCATACAAATGGCTACTACTGTGTGCCTCAACATCAGGTCTCTTCCCTGATTCCATTTAAATTAGCATTGTAGGTGTCAAGATCTGTGAAATATGCACTTATTAGTATTTACAACCAAGGGGCAAAAGTGTAGAATGAACAGTGGCATCTGGTCAGAGGTGCTACATTCCCAGGAGGTTTAGAGTTTGCAGAATTGGGGGAAGAGAAGACAGGCAGGCATCTATTTTAGCATATAGGATGATTCTGGAAGGCAAGCAGTGGGATGTTCAAAATGTGGCATGGATGGCGAGGAACTGGAAGCTGCAAAGGGATGTTGATCAAGGGATTTTGGCTGGCACTATGGAATGGGAAGCACTTTTGTAGGTGCTGAGAATTAAGTGGTACAGGGAATTTCTAGGACCTCAAGAAGAGAATGGGTGGGTGGCAGGGAAATCTTTGCATGGGGAGAAACATTCAGTGTTTGTTTGTTAAAAACAACAACAAACAACAACACACCTTGTCTCTAAGGCCTGCATTCCACGTCATGTTTTAGGATGCATGCTTCATTTGGTGGGAACACTGGCCATGAAATACAGGGTACATGAGTTGAGTGAGCTGAAAGTGCGCTCTAGAGGAGACCCAACCCTCCTGTGGCCATCCATTTCAGTGGAAGATTGGTAGTGGTGGGCAAGCTGCCTTTCAGTGAATCATGTTTGTTACTCCTTGTCTTCCTGTTGAGGAAATCTTGATAAGCTTCCAAGGAACTCCAAGGGGGACCCGGAACACAGTTTGAAAACCGCTGCTCCAATCAATAATTTTTTTGCCTTCCAAAGAAATCCATTATCTTACAATGTGGCACTCCTCTGTCCTCAAATGCACACTTCCCGTTTTCTTTTGTGTTTGCTTTCTGCAGGGTGTTTGGGTTTGTTGCAAGGAAGCAAGGCAGTGCCACGGACAACGTATGCCACCTCTTTGCAGAGCACGATCCGGAGCAGCCTGCCAGTGCCATCGTAAACTTTGTATCAAAGGTCATGATAGGCTCCCAGAAAAAGAACTGAAAGCCTCCGACTACGTGCTGCGTATGAACGTGCAGGACGGAAACGGTGGCAAAACGTGGCCTTCAGGTGGCAGCCACATGGCCGGCACCCCAGGAGGACTTTCCATCTGCATAGCAATTCAAGGCATACCACCCATGCTTCAGTAGTATCACTCAGCTATTTGACATCCAACTGCAGCATTAAGCAAAGGGAACTGGAAGCCAGCAACATCCCTGAATGCCCTTTGCTGAACCAGTTTTGGAAGACTTAAAGCAGAGACCCCGAGTGGAAATGCAGCTTTCATACACAGTTTTCAGGCTTCAGGTTTTTAGCTGTATTGGGGAAGAATGAGAGGTGGGGAAAAGGATGTCCACTCATTCAATCACATATGCTCTGAGAACAGAATGACACATAGGGGATCATGGGATTCCCAAACGTAATGTGGGAATGGGTGAGATTTGCAAGGGATCATCGCTGGGTGGGTAAGAGCATGCATTAACTCTTCTGCCACCCAAGAGTTCTCCCCTACAAATGTCCCGTTGAGGATCTTTTGTAATATTTTGTCAAAAGCCAAGTTCAAGGGGGAAAACACAGCCTCTGAGCGCATTTGTAGAGAAGAATGGTGGGTACCTGGAGGGGTTATGTTAAACACTCTTCCCTCCTGCTAGTGGTTTCTCCTTTGCAAGCACCCAACTTCGCTTGACATTTGCTGTAGTTGCATTAATGGTAGCTGTGGCCCAAGCAAACCGGCCAGGACCTTTTGCCCTTCCCTGTGTTTTTATGTAGCAGTGATGGAAATCGAACTTAAAATGGTAATATGTATGTGTAGAGGAGATTGGCGCAAGTTTATTTGGGAAGGTGCAGAGAGAGAATGTGAGAGGGAGAGAGAGAGACATTTCTGGAGGTTTCCTAGTGCATGTAGGCTAAAGGAGGTTGGATCTCTTTTAACTTGTTGGAAGGTAAATGGAACAGAACTTGTTTAAAAGTAAATAAATGTGAGGCAGTGAAAGTTTGGAATGTTATTTTTACATTGCTTCTGATACAAAGGATTTACGCAGGGAAGGTCATGTCCTTTTTAATGATTGCAGGGTAAAAATGAGGGGGAAAGCACACGAGAAAGCTTTTGTATAATTTATAATATATATATTATTTGCTTATGTCAGATTATTTATAGTGTAAAACAGATTTCAGTCTATTGTATAGATGTTCTGATTCTGGGCATGTTGTTGCCATTTTGAATACTTAGAGGGCATCTTTCTTGCAAGCACCATTCATTTCAACAGGACTTGTGGAGAAAACCCATAGAAACCCTGAAATGAATGAGGTTCTGCTGCAACTCCACTTGGGGAGCTGCTTTTTATATATGCTGTTTTCCATCAGTTTATAACAGGGATAGGCAACTAAGTATTTTGGACAACAACTTCTACAATCCTTAATTATTGACTATGCTGGGTGGGGCTGATGGGAGTTGTAGTCCAAAACATGTGGAGGGCAGCAGGTTGCCTATTCCTGGTATATAGAATGCCTTGTGTGTGCCTTGCTGTAAGAAGTAGTGTTCCGTATTCTGGCTTTAAAAACATCCTAGCTTCCTTTTACAGTAAAAATACTTTCATACCATTTTTTTTGTTTCTTAAAACAACAACACTATGTTATAGTTTTATTTCGAAATAAATTTGTATGGAAGGTTTTAAAACTGAATTTTATTTTTAATATCTGGAGTTAATAAAAAAAATCATAAGGGTGCACTTACCAATGTTTTTGAGAATTGTCATGTCCTAATTTGACAATCTTGACACATCATGTGACCAAATAATCCAGTGGAGAGTATTGTCATGTTGATGTTTTATAGTCAGCTTTTATAGCATATGTATTGTACATAACAATTGCGAGCTCGTGATCTGTCTTGGAGGCCTTTTCACACACCCCCAACAGCATGGAAGACACTTCCCGCTGGAGATCATGTGTTAATATGTAACCATGCAAGTGGTGTCTGTTGTGTAGATCTGCCTTCCCCAACCTGGTGCCCTCTAGATGGACAATTTGCTATACTGCCTGGGAATTATGGGAGTTGCAGTCGAGCAAATCTGGAGGGCACCAGGTTGGGAAAGGCTGGTGTAGATCTTTCCCACCTGATTAACACCACATGAGACCTTGGAGGCAGAGCAAACAGAGAATTAGAACATTATTGCAATATAACTGGGCTCAAGCCTTGAATGTCCAAACGACCTAATTCAATGTGCAGAATACACCAAAACATCAATTCATCAAAATGCCTGATGGGGCCTGTGTGGCTTATGCATATGTGCTTTTATCAAGCATTGGGTTAATGTGATACTTAATTATGTGCGTTGAAATAGTGCCTCTCAGACTACGTTCAGAGTGAATAAGAGAAGGTTTTGGGACTCCACAATGAGTATGACTGCCTGCTTTCTCACTTCTGTATAAATTATGCAGAAATTGCAGGTAGAAATACTGCCAACTAGTTTCCAGGGGGGCAGCCATGTTAGTCTGTAGTACAAAAACAACAGAGTTTTGAAAGAAAAAAAGAAAGCTTGCTTTTAAGGTACCACCAGAAAGATTCTTTGTTGTTGTCATTGTCAATGAGTTTGTAACCTTAAGATTGTTTGTAATTGCTTTCTTTGGTTTAGGAGATAGTGCGGGGGGAAATGAGAAAAGGTTATGGACGTGGTTTTGGACCTCTTCAGACCAGACATAATACTAATAATACTGACCATTTTTGT
Organism: Anniella stebbinsi; assembly: GCA_029215795.1. NCBI lineage: Eukaryota > Metazoa > Chordata > Lepidosauria > Squamata > Anniellidae > Anniella > Anniella stebbinsi. The sequence continues at coordinate 169,945,893 of JARDYH010000002.1, read as the reverse complement.
ACATAGCATGGGTGTCAGTCTCATAGCTACCATTGAAGCAACCAGGGCAAGTGCCTCATTGCATCAAAACCTTTCCTTCACCCAAACATGTGCTCTAAAAAATATCACAGTATGAATCAATTGCATGTCATTAAGCCTTTGACGGTTCCTTGGGACCAGTTTAAAGTAAAGGGACATAATTCAAGAGATTGCTAGTTTATTGAATAGGATACTCCCAGGTTTTCCATGGTTGGTTTGGATTTTCTTCACTATCCACCTTGAGTGCCATTTTTGGTGGAAAGGTAGCATATAAATTCAATGAATAAATGCAACAGGCGGGAACCTGACCTCCATTGTCTACCATTTGCTTTCTCTGCAAGATGAACGTTGAATCTGATGGCATTTGGAAGATTGACCAGTAGTTAAGAGCACCTCTTGAGCTGTCAGGCAATATGGTAGCATTAGCTGCTACGGTCACCCTTTGCCTTCCCAGAGGCCTATTGTGTAGTTCATTAGGTCTTTTGGGAAACCAGCCCAGGAGTGAGAGATGGGGAGCTGGTGTTGAGTAGTGGATAGAAATATGAACTGAGAGCTCTGTTTTTCTGTATGAAGTGCACTCAAAACAAACGAAGCACAACACATACGGTAGCTTCCTATCTGCAAATAGTCATCCATGTGACTGGGGCTGTGGAAATTAGAGGTCTAAATGGTACATAGAGCACTTCCCCCTCCCCCCACGGTTTTGATAATGGTATGTATTCAGTCTCACGAATAATGCCAGTAAGTTGCCACATATTTAGTCAAGCTCCGATTAACCTCCCTTGTTCAATGTACTAGTGTAATCCCTACAGTATTAAATAGAGGCCCTAAGCCCACAGATGCCTTTCGCCAGGCATGGCTGCTGCACAGCCCCTATGATTTAGTTCAGCGTGGCTTGTGCAGGAACAACTTGCAAGCTGTGCCCTGTAGATTGCGTCACACATTTGTTTGCTTTTATAATGAAACAGTTCCTGTTTATTGAAATATCAAAAATGTTTTTTAAAAAATATATATATTTTCTGCCTTATATATTAGTGATTTTTTTTGCTTTTCTCTCAAAATTTGTATAAAAAAGTATCCAGTATGTAAATGAACGTTCTATAAAATCTTTGTATAGTCATTTTGTCTGCTCTTTGAAATATCACCTCTATTCAGATTCTAATAAAGAAATATGAATTTTATAAATCTATTCCTACAAACTGAGACTTGTAGTATGCTTTCAACTGTTTTTCTTTAGCCTTGGCCACAATGGAAAGGGTACTTCTGTGTAAAAGTAGGGCAGGGGAGTAGCTGTACTAATGCTGGATGTATTGCAGCTACAAAGTGTGTGAAAAGACATCTCCATGACGACAACACTAGGATGGTGTTGCCTGGTGAGATCAGTATGCTTTAAAGCAGCCCATCAAAGGGAAACTGCCCAATCAAAACAGCCCTATATTAAGAGACTCACAGTTGTGAGTCTCATGTTAAGGTCACTCAGTAAAAAACACATTCCACCACGTTAAAGGAGTAATTGGGGTGGTGGTCATTCTAACATTCATAAAATTGAAACTGTTTCACCAGTCTTCCTTTCTGCCTTTCTGTTCCTAAAGCCATACTGACTTGCAATGATGGGAGTTGTAGTCCAACACCTTTGGAGAACAGCAGATTGGGGAAAGAGAAGTAAAGTGGCCCTAAGTTGTTCGTCATCAGTTTTCCACAACCCCCCAGTCACCTCTGCATATCATATTCTCCACCCTGTCCTCATGATTTATCTGCTTTGGGAGAATGAGAATTTCACTTGCACTTTCTGCCTCCTTAGGGAGGATGTGGCGTTAAGGCTTGGGAGCCTTAACTCCCAATTTCCCTGCTTTTTGGTGCTTGGTTGGAAACTAGAGCCTTAACGTTGTTTTTGTAAACTGTAGCTTTTTGTTTTGTTTAATGAATCATACAATACTTGATCAATGTCCTAGTAAGACTTGCTTCCCCAACCTAGTGCCCTTCAGGAGTTTTGGCCTTTAACTTCCTGCATTCCTGACTGGCAAAATGGGGAACTGTGGGGTTTTTTTGTGTGTGTTAAAGGTCAGATTATATTTATCGTTGGGGTTAGCTGCATGGATGGTGGAACGTTATGGTAATTGAGCTTCATTTGTGGGCCAGGATTAGTCTGTGGGGTTCTGAGGGGTTTGACAATTGAAGGGGAGAGAGAGGCAATTATGACAGTTGGGGTTCCAAGAACGCTTAGGTGATTGGAGATGGAAACCTGGGGGTGAAAGGAGTTAGATAACATTGTGTGTTCCGGTTTTATTATTTTACTTGGGTTTGGAAGTACGCGAACGGATACTGATATTTAATAAGGCAATAAAAAATATTGTTATTTATCCAGTGGATTGGTGGATGTCAATACCCATATGACCTGGAGCTGGCCATTTATACAGCAGTAACATAGGTCTGGTATTCTTGAGGGTGAAAATTCTTGAAAATTCCTCAACTGGTGGCAATGGGCTAGTAATACCAGAGTTACATCTTTCACTTCCACAGGGTGAGATATACTGTCCACTGGCCATGTTGACGGGCTGCTGGGAGCTGAAGTCCAAAAATACCTGGAGGGCTGAGGAAGGCTGTAGTAAAAGAACTGCACAGGAGTGAATCCACTAGGAGTTGTTCAGTCAGGTTGGGATCTATATCTTATTCTGAACAGTCCATTTCCCTGCCATCCGATAAAGGAGGTAATCACCAGGGCCACCCCAAGATAATTTGCTGCCTAAGGCAGAGCAGCAAATGGCACTCCTCACCCATGCAAGTTAAGATGCATAATATCTAAAGCCAGCCAAATTATCTTGGAAGAAAATAACTTAAGCACCTCTCCCCATCCTTGTCAGTAGAAATACAACAATAAGCTAAGTAAATAACAATTTGCTGTCCTTTTATGGCACCCAAAATCTGCTGTTTGCGGCAACTGCCTCTCGCTGCCTCATGGTAGGGCCAGCCCTAGTAATTCACCTAAAAGGGGGTGGCTCCATAGTTCATATCTGTGAATGCAACTTATCTTGAATCAGTTGGCCAACAGTGGTTCGTTGTTGTTGTCAGTCTAGTGCACAACGTTTTTGGTACATTTCTGTTATATATGTTTCAGTAAACATATTTCAAACACAAAAGGACATATAAAGTTCCCCTATACATCCCATTGAAATGAAGAACACCTATGCAGGAGAACATAGTGGATCATGACCAAATTAGGTAAGAGTTATAGCTAAATGTGTGCAAGTTTTGAGCTTCAGATTTTCTCAATGTCTCTATACAGTTGAATTTTCCCCTATAGCATGCAATCCAGAATTGTACTGTGAGTGACTGGCTTAAGGTCACCCGGTGAGCCTCAGGCACAGCAGGAATTTTAACCCAGGTTTCTCTGCTCCATGTTCAGCACTCTTTGTATCACATGAGCTCTGATGTAGCTACAATTGCCCTCCCCAAATTGTGGGCCTACAACTTCCACCATCCCCTAGCCATCAAGCCATTGGCCAACGCATCTGACAGTTACCAGGTTGAGGAAGGCTGCTTTACAACATGGGGTGATGATTTGCATTTATGAAACAGGCTTCACAGATGAAACATCAGATGGAGTTGTTATATTACCAGACCATCACCCCAAACTCTTCTAGGGGCAGATCTACACTGCTGTTTTAAAGCGCTTTAAAGCACTTTATAACAGTAGTGACAACTGTTTTGGAGTGTGTCCTGGGCCCCAACAGTTGTCACTACTGTTATAAAGCGCTTTAAAACAGCAGTGTAGATCCTGCCCAGGACTGCACGTGGACAAACTGCTTAGTCTTAACTATAGGGAAACAAACCAACTTCAAAACATGATGTATGATCCTGGCTTATTTCCCTAAATAAAGCCTTGCTAGCACTAACCACAATTCTTGGTTCAGACAAAGCAAACTAGTCTGATGAGAACAGCAAAAGTTCCCAGAGAGGAGAAGAGGATGTGTGCCCAAGACTCAACCAGGCTTGTGCCCACAACACTGAACTGACTTAGCCTTATGTCTTAACGTAAGAAATATGTGAGTTACCTCCACTAAAGAATAGTTTAGTGCTATATGCAACCTAGCCATTGAATGCTGAGAGAAAGTACTGTGTGAATTAGCTGCTCTACACACAAGTAAATATTTCATCGCAGGGTTGCTCCTACCAGTAGACTAGCTTGTCTACTCCTATTACGTTAAGAAGCTATAAGAGGGTTAATGCTTAATAGAAATTCATCTTTAGACCTTGGTATAACAGCATTCACTGATGGAGAGGTTAGAAAATCCCCCCATACACACACACACACACACACACACACACGTGTGTCAATGTAAACAGGCTAATTAACCTTTGAAGTCTGGACCCTTGTCATGCATCTACTGGCTGGGAAGGGCTTTTAGCCCCTTGTCCACATGTCAGACAGCATTACCTTTGGCAAAACACAATTATGGCTCTGTTGTTGTCTGCATTTCTTTTTCCAGTTGACTTCTCTACGTTAAACTTTTTGCCACCTGCCTGTGGCTGGAACTTTGTAGATGAGGAGCCTGTAAAATGTGTAACTAAAGATAACTACATGACGGAGTGCTTGCTTGCTATTGTTGTCAGTATCTCCTCATGGTTATGCAGTAGCAGCGTAGGAGCCTTCAGGCCAGACCAAAAGAACACATTATGGCAGCCAAAAAGAGAATCCCAAGCGAATACTGCAACCCCATGACGAAGAGTAAATCTGCCTTTCCATGGGCACACTTCCAACATGGAGAGAATACGTGTGTGTGTATGTGTGTAATACTCAGTTGCTAAGGCCATCTTGCAGTGATCTAAAAACAATGATTTTCCATCAAATTAACACAAGGGGATAACGTTATACGCACTTCCCAGGAGTACTTCCACATTTCTTCCCATGTACTCCTATTCATTTCTTTACTACATTTTTATATACATGAGGTTCTCTGTTTTTTCTCAGCTCCTACTATAATTTGAGAGATTTTTGATAATTTCCCTTTATTAGGTTCCTCTATTAAAGTTTCAAATTCAGATTTCACATGAATCTTCTGCCCCCAACCTATATTGTGCCCAATGAACTATTCGATTATACTGATATTTGATCAGTCTCTTTTGACTTCCCTTAATTATATCTTCATGTTTTATTAGCCTACCATTCCCTATTAATCCTTTCAATCTCCCCACACCAACTCTCGCCCATCTTTTGCCTAAATTAGAGCAGCGGTCCAGACCCTCAGGACTGGGAGATAAATCTGGCCTGCCTGAGGTCTGCCTTTGGGGTTCCCAGATGGCCACACACTCTCTCCCTGGCCCCATCTCCTTTCCCTCGAAATGATTGGGAGTTTTGCAACGTTTGCACAGATTCCCCCCCCCCCCCATTCTGAAAGGTTAAAATACCCCTCGTAAGGCTAAGGTAGGGGCAGTAAGATCTTTCAGCTAAAATATGCTGGCATTCTTGGCCACACCCCCTTTTGCCTTTGGCCCTGCCCACCACCAACATGCAGCCCACAAGAGCTCCTCCGAAATTGAATTCAGCCCTCTGGCTAAAAAAGGTTCTGCACTTCTGGGCTCTATTGCATTATTTAATGAAGTCCCAAGGTGATGGATCAGGGCTAAGCACATTCTTATAATGATTCCAGATTTCATAACGGTCCTTACTATTAATATTTTCTTCTTTCCACTGCCTGATCAAGAGGCATCTGATGTCTGAGAAGTATGTTATTTGATAGTATGATATTTAACGCTTGCCAAAATCAAAACAACCAAGATGCTAATAAGTCTGTTCTTTTAAAATATTCGTATTGCTATTTTACGTAACATTGAATCTTTCAGAAAAGGATTTTGTTTGTTTGTGGTTGGGTTAACCGTTAAGCTGTTTAGACACTAAGCAACCCAGCAATCTGGTTCGCATAGTACTCTGCACAACATATGAAGGGGCCAATCATGGGTTGTGTGCTAAAACAGAAGAGGCAGGTGGGCTGCAGGTTTTACGCCAATGGGTCATTATGTGCATCCATCATCCTGGAACACTAGAGCAAGTTGGAATGAGAAGATAACTTCAGTCTTGGAACTGCAATGAAGTGAAAGTTAGGTTTAAAAAGGAACACACAAAAGCTACGCTGCCCTCTAATGGCAATATCATAGTTCAGCAGGTAAATCTCTGCTAAAGGCACAAGTCACAAAAAGCTCAAATTTAACCGACTAGGTGAGCATCGAGGCCTTTTTCCATAAAGAGCCCATCGCATGCATCTTTGTCATGCAAAGGCAGAAATGAAGGGGTAAGGCCCAAGTATCTGTGTATCTATTTATTAGCAAAAGGTTCTACAGCAATGTCACCTTATTTAACGGCTATTTAAATAACACCCCACCCAATGTGGGTATTTAGTCTTCCTGGCATAAGAGGTGTTGAGACTGCCCCTACCCTCTTGATATACCATATTATGTTTACTATGGACACTATAATCTCCACCCTGGCTCAGAGCCATGGAGAAACCTGTAGTTCAGTTCCTGGCTCTTCACAGGTCCACACTTACAAGATGGCCAAGGAAGGCTTATGCTAGAGCCGTTGTTACCTGAGCTGAGTAGCCCTGAGTGGAGGAGGCAGAGAGACCTCCAAATGACTTTCTCATCCCTGATCCCCCACAGCATGAATAGCCCTGAGAGACTAGTCTGGAGAAAAAAGGTCCCCTCTACAAGGATTCGCTTTTGCGCCTGGTTAGGCGATTATGCGCATAATCGCAGAAGCGCATTTACGCCTAATCCCTCTGCACGAGAGGCGGCAAGAGGCGGCTAAGCACATTAACAGATGTCCAAAATGCGCTTTACAAGTAGTTAATGCGCATAAGCGCTTATTCACACAGTCAAAATGCGCATTAACGGACGGAGCAAAATAAAACTCGCGATTTAACGCGCGTTCGATAATGCGCATAATCGGGGAGATAACGCGCCTCTCCGCCCGATTTGCGCTCCGTTCTTGTAGTGGTAATTTTTTAAATGCGCCTTGAAAGAGCTTTAAATGCCTCTTGTAGAGGCACCCCTAGTCATGTCTCCCCAAAATGCCCTAGCTTAATTCTATCCTGTAACTCACAGAGAGAGAGAGATGCTTAGAGCATGGGGTGTTGCTAAGGCTGGAAGAAAGCTTGTACTTTACTATCCAGGTCCTGAAAAATCAGGTATACGAGCTTATATAAAGACTCATAAAGACAAAGGAACGTTTGCTCTGTCCGGCAGAGATAACAAAGCCACAATAGACATTCGCTGAATTGCACGTAATGTAGATTGTGCAAGCATTGCTCTGACCGTCCTGCTCAAGGCCTTTCTGTTGCAGCAGGAGTGGGTTGGATGGGGCTGCGTGTGAGGACCACCCTCACGCTCTTCGACCAGGACACAGCGTGGCGTGGGAGGGACGTCTCTAACTGGAAGGGTCTGAGCTGCCAGGTGGTCACTTAGCAACACAGGACGCTGCCTTATACCAGCCAAGGTGCTTCATCCCTCTAGCTCGGTGCAGAAGCTCAGCCCCAGGGTCCTCATCCAATCTCCCCAGGTAGCTCCTCCCTCTGACCCTGGCCGCACCCCCTTTCCCCTAGCCTCCGATCATTTAGTCATTTCTCGGGTTTTGTGCAGTCCCCTCCCGCACACTCTAAAAGGTCAAAATGCTTCTCCTAAGGCTGAGTAAGGCTGAGTTACTGGCTATACGAGCTTTAAACTAAAATATGTAGTATCTTTGGCCCTGCCCCACCCACCACTGAAAGGCAGCCGCCAAGAGCTTCTCTGCAATGGACACCCCTGACATAGCTCAATGAGAGCCAGTGTGGTGTAATAGCTAGAATGTCGGACAGAGAGTGTGTGGGGGGGGGGATCTGGATTCGAATCCCCACTCAGCCATGGAAGCTCACAGGGTGACTTAGGGCCAGTCACAGAGTCTCAGCCCAGCCTACCTCACAGGGTTATTGTTGTGAGGATCAAATGGAGAGGAGGAGGAGGATTATGTAGGCTGGCTTGGGTTCCTTGGAGGAAAAAGGGTGAGATATAAATGTAATAATGAAATATCCATTCTGACTGACGGGAGCTCTCCAAGGTCCCAGGCAGAGGTCTTTACCATTATCTGTTACCTGGTCTTTTTGTAAGGCATGAGCCGGGGGCTTTCTGCATACAAAGCATGTGTTCAATCATCCCACCCTAGCAATGGGCCTGCGGGAGGGCCAAAATAACCATTACTGGGCCTGAGGAATGCACTCCCACTGTAGCTTTCAGAATATACCCATTGCCTTTGAAATAATAAGCCTCTCCCTCACCCTGGGAGCTCAGTGGACTTGCTCCTAGGAACAGAAATCCCCGTTTCCCTTCCAAACAGCACAGAGGCCAAAGGCTATAATAGCTCTAGGCTAAGGTGACCAGATAAAATCCAGGTCAGGGCTCATGTAACTTTAACAGTTGCAGAGAAAAAGGAATTTCAGCCAGTGTCATTTGTATGCAATTAGTTCCTGGTGAAAGTTAAAGTTGCAGGGGCCCTGCCTTCTTTTGTATATGGTCACTCTAGTATAGTGCCTGCAACCTTAACTGTTGTGATGAAGAGGGAATTTCACCAGGAACTAATTGCATACAAATGACACTGGCTGAAATTCCCTTTTCTCTACAACGGTTAAAGTTTCATGAGCCCTGACCTGGATTTTATCTGGTCACCCTACTCTAGGCACCAGCTGATCTTGGTACAAGCAACGAATCATTTCTTGACAAAGCAATTGCCTCTTGGTGCCCAGAGGAGAAAACAGGCATTTGGGTGTTCACACGTTACTTTGTTAATTGCACACGTAGAATCCCTTACATGGCTAAGCACAGGTTGCTTCCACACCAGCCATTTCTTCTGGCATTGCTGTCCTTCATTCAGGAGGTACTTCCAGACAGAGGGCTTCTCCCACTCACTGTCAGGAAGGCCTTGTGCAGTTTTTTAAAAATTATTATTTTTATTTACTGCATTCCTATACCGCCCAATAGCCAAAGCTCTCTGGGCGGTTTACAAAAATTAAAACCATAAAAACCATTCAAAATATAAAACAACGACAGCATAAAAACATAATTTAAAATACAGCATAAAAGCACAACCAGGATAAAAACTGAGCAGCCGTGCAGAAATTAATACGGATTTAAAATGCAAATTTAAACAGCAAGGTTGAAAATCAAGCTGAAGAACTGTTAAAATACTGTGGCGTCTAAGGAGTATAATGGAGGTGCCAGGCGAACCTCTCTGGGGAGCTCAGGCCACAGCTGGGGCTGTTCCATCTTTCCCGCCTGAACGGATTTTCTGCGGCAAAGAAGAAGATGGAAATACCAGTGGGAAGAAGATGGGAAGGTTATAAGTGTAAGACGACAATGATGCCATCTGGCTTTTCTATAAAATTCCATCAATAAAGCAGGGTGATAAAAGCTTCATTTGGAAACTCCCTTACTCAGATTTTACAAAGAATCCAGACAATAGAGTTGTCAACCTGATACATTACTTTCAGTGTTTCTTTACTTATGGCTAGGTCCCTTTGCCTAAAGTTCCATGTAATGTAGTGTCAAAAGAGCCAGTGTTGTGTAGTGGCTAGAGTGTCAGACTGGGAGTCAGGAGATCCGGGTTATAATCCTCACTAGGCCATGGAAGTGCACTGCGTGACTTTGGGCCAGGCACAGACTATCTCTGCCCATCCTACCTCACAGGGTTGTTGTTGTGAGGATAAAATGGAGAGGAGGTTTGTATATACTACCTTGGGATCCTTAAGCAGGGGGGAAGGCAGGATATAGTTGGACGGCAATCCTTGTTTTGTAACATAAACCAAACGTCAACGGGTATGCTGGCTGGGAATTATGGGAATTGCAGCCCAAAGTATCTGGAGGGCACCAGGTTGGGGAAGGCTGAGATGAGACCATCACATCTGCTTCCAGGCTATGGCTCCCATTAGGAAAATATGTGGCATGTCAAGGGTGGGGACTATGTGGTCCTCCAAGTGTGGTTAGGCTGCAACTCCCATCTGCCGTAGCAAGCACAGCCATGAGGGAGGGATGAGGGGAGGCGCACTCCAAGGCTATCTAGAGAGCCACTCCTTCCCCACCCCTGGCCTATGCAAGCGTCGATCCCAGCGGCACATGCCAAGGGAGGTGGTGACGTGACTGCTGCCAGAAACTGTGAAACTCAGCATAGAGAGCACGCTACAACCATCACTGAAACACTTCCGGTTACCATCAGAGTATGAACCCCCTTCCCAAGTGCTCTGGTGGGGTGATGAGCAGCCTAGTCCTTGCTGAGATGGTATATGTGTGCCTGCGCTGTACCACCTCAGACTGCAGGTGAGGGCTCATGTGATGGCATGCGCCTCCATGCAAAAAGGTTCTGCACGCAGGAAAAAGATGTCAGGGAAGAACTTGGTATTCCAACCTGGCCTTCTGCCTGACAAGCCAATTTTCTGTGCGGGTGGAATTGATTTGTACTAATCTGAGATCACACTTTTAGTCTGAAGTGCTACAGCATAGGCACAGGTTTCCCAACGCCCTGTAGACTGAGCATTTTCTGATTGCAGGTGTGGCAGTTTAATCATTTTGCTCCATTGTTTTCTGAGTTGTCAGGCTTATAGCTTAACTTGAATTGTACATTCCAAATGCTGTGTGCAGGTGACCAAACAAATTTCTCTCTCTCTCTCTCTCTCTCTCTCTCGCATTCACACACACACTAAGCTGACCAGATAAAATCCAGGTCAGGGCTCATGTAACTTTAACAGTTGTAGAGAAAAGGGAATTTCAGCCATTGTCATTTGTATGCAATTAGTTCCTGGTGAAATTCCCTCTTCATCACAACAGTTAAAGTTGCAGGGGCCCTGCCTACTTTTGTATATGGAGGAGAGTTAAGCACATCTGGACGCAATAATGAGTATCACATCTCAATGGTCACCTGGGAAAATCATTTTAAGGAAACTTTTAATTCTCCAGGTACTATAATTTCTTTCCCAAAATTACAAGATGATCTCTCTGAATGGCCGGCCGTAGATGTAGAAGCTATAGAAGATCTAATAAGAAAACTCAAAACGAGGAAAGCCCCCAGACCAGATGGCATCCCCAATGAAATAATAAAAAGTAACGTCTCCTGGTGGGCTGAATTGTTAGCAGCGCTATTCACATCAATAAATAGGCATGGACAAATTCCAACAGATTGGCAAAAAGCAATAATTATTCCAATATACAAAAAAGGCTCAAGGGATGACCCATCAAATTACCGCCCAATCAGTCTTCTGTCCACTGTCGGGAAACTGTATGCCGGATATCTAAAGCAAAAACTAAATGAGTGGATCACCAGTAAGGGTATTCTCGGCTATGAACAGATAGGGTTTAGGGCGGGCAGGTCAACCTTGGATCATGCCGTAGTGCTGGTACATCTTGCACAAAAATATATGACACCTAAGGGCGGGAAACTGTTTGCTGCTTTTATAGATCTCAAAGCAGCTTTTGACTCGATACCGCGTGATCATCTATGGGAGAAATTGAAGCGGTATGACATTGAAGCTAGACTGCTTTTTTTGATCCAGTCGCTCTACACTAATACAACAACCCAAGTACGCTGCTCAAGACAGGGACATGTAACTAAGGAGATATTAGCTACAAGGGGGTGAAACAAGGATGTGTATTAGCTCCTACTCTCTTTAACTTATACCTTGTTGACCTTCCAGTCTCGCTGGCCTCTATATCCTCTCATCCCCCAAAGATCGGACAAACAAAAGTCCCCATCTTATTATATGCGGACAATGTTATTTTAATATCCCAAACTAGGCTGGGACTTAAAAGATTATTAAACGGATTTGCAGATTACTGTGAAACAAATCTTTTAACTATTAACATTACTAAATCCAAAGTTATTGTATTCTCAAAAAGGAAGGTAAGATATCTGTGGTCTATGGCAGGCAAGAGATTAGAGCAAGTGAATGCCTATAAATATTTGGGATTATGGTTCCATGAAGGTTTGAATTGGAAGTGTCATGAGAGGCACATAAAGGCAAAAGCAGAACAAAGAGGCAGAGCACTGACACGATTTTTTTTCACTAAAGGGGGGAACTCAATACCAGCAGTGGTCCAAGTCTACAAGTCAACTATAGTGCCGCAAGTCCTGTATGGATCCCCAATTTGGTTCCCTCTAACAAAAGGCACCCTTGAAGGAATCCAAAATTCTTTTTTCAGGACAATTTTTGGTGTACCCAGATGTGTTTCAGGAGCTCCTTTAAATCTTGAAGCTGGCCTTAATTCCTTAAAATGCTTAGCCTGGGTTTACTCGGTGCATTACTGGCTTCGTTACCACCTAGCCGTTTCTACTGACTCCCTTGTCCATAAAATACATTCTGACTCTTATGTATCATCTTGGTTAAAAGTAGTCACGAACAAAATCTCTAGTATAGGGTTATCAATCCCGCACCTCTATACAATAGGATTAAAAAATGCCAGAATAGTAACTAAGCAAAGACTACTGGATATTGATGGGCAAGAGTTAGGAACGGCATCTAAGGGTCCCTGCTCCCCGCTGTCATTGGGGCTGACACTTCATAGCAACAGCAATGGGGCGCAATATCTAAAATGGTTATCAATTCCAAAATATAGGCGGGCCTTTACGCTAGCCAGATTTAATGTGCTACCTTCTAGATTATTGGAGGGTCGATTTGAGAAAATCCAGTGGTGCTATAGATGTTGTCCTTGTAATAAATCTGAGGTGGAAACAATAACTCACGTTCTGCTATCCTGTGAATACTATTGCCAGGCCAGAGCTGATTTAATTTGGCCCATTATACACTCCTTTCCAGGAAGATCACCTGAAAATCTCTCAAATCTGTTACTACAAGGTTCGTCTAAGACATTAACAGAACAGGTGGCCAAATTTCTGAATTTGGCAATACAAACAAGAGCTTTAATATCAGCCTGATTATTTTAGATTATTTTAGAATAAAAGTCTCTGTATTTTTTTACTTAGAATGTTTTTATATTTATGATTCCCTATGTAGTTAATAATATCTATGATACCTTTGGTCTATTGACTGTAATAAAGGAATGATTGATTGATTTTGTATATGGTCACTCTAGTATAGTGCCTGCAACTATACTAGAGTGAAGAGGGAATATCACCAGGAACTAATTGCATACAAATGACATTGGCTGAAATTCCCTTTTCTCTACAACTGTTAAAGTTACATGAGCCCTGACCTGGATTTTATCTGGTCACCCTAACACACACATCCAGACTATTACCATAAATTTAGGCTCTTCTTAATATTTACTTTTTGTCCAGCAGATGGCAGAATTACACCAGCCTGGTTTGTAAATGCACAGTACAATTTTGTATTACTGCCACTTACTTTGGGAAGAAACACACCACCGCATACCTCCTCTCTGAACCCTGTAATGTAATGGTGTCAGTGCTCCTTTATATAATTTCCCCATCTATTTAAATGCAACTTTTTAAAGATGTCATCTGTTTTGCATTAGGTTTGAGCAATGCAACACTTTCCCACTGATTTATATACATATATAATAGGTAAGCTAAGTTTGGAGACAGGCAATGGAGGTCAAAGTGGGACGATGCCCTTGTCATTCCGTGGACACTCACATTTTTCAGTCTCGCTGACAAGCTGGAAGCTGAGCTTATGCTTGGCTCCAGGTCTTTGGTGAGGTGAGCAAGAGAACTGCATCCCTTTCTCCATTTGTCTCCCTCGGTGTAGGAGGAGACAAGTGGAGGACCTACAACACAAACAAAGGAGACATACAGAAGTATACTCAACACACTCGCGCATATCCACCGTACAAGACACGTGCATACGTACACTGATGGCAGACGTAAGAATATAGGAATGGAATAGATAAATAAATAAATTACCACAGAGAGAAACACGCACTGCCCCAGCGGTGGGGACCATGTTTCACCTGAGAGCCTCATGCCGTTGGTCATTTATGCCACACATTTCCCTTTGCATGCTCTCTCTCTCTCTCTCAAATGTGTATACACACAAATGAGAGACAAGAGAGAGAGAGAGAGAAGAGACTAGCAAGGGAGGTTAGTTCAGGAAGAGTGGTAGTGAATTGGTCCCCCAAGCTGGAGAGGAAGGAGTACAGGACCAGCTCCCTTCTTTTTCTCCTTTGTGGGCACATGCCATTTTTAAAAGTAAAATATAAAAAGTGAAGGTGGGCTAGTGCTGGGATCCTTAGTGGATGTGCAGCCCTACCGGATGTCTAACTTCATTACTGTTTGATGCCAGGCCTGGGGTAGAGTGGGCACATGTCCTACTTTACAAAGGGCAGTCCTCCATTTGAAGGTGTCCTCTATTTAGTGGGTGGCCCAATCCAAGTCCAATTTAAAGATAAAGAACTATGAGAAGGGAGGGCAGGGGTCTTGACAATTACAGCCTTCCCCCTTATGGTGAGCTGTATTCTATTATTTTTTTATGTTTTAATGATTACTTCTCAGTTGGCATCTATACACATTTTAACACATGCAAATTTTATGCAAATTAATGACCCTCTTTTGTCCTCTTTTTTTGCTGAGGCATTTCCTCTTTTTAGGGGGAGGCAAAAGTGGCTGACCTAGCGTGGCTGCTGCACAAAAGAGAAGCCTGGTGTCAAGTTCTTGTCCCTCCCCCCCTCACAGTTTAGCACAAGACCTGCACAGGATGTGCTATCAACTCAGGATGGTTTTCCTTGGCCCTGCTCCACACTGTTGAGTGTGTCTATTTGGCAAGTGGGGGGAGAGAGAGAGAGAGAGAGAGAGCACAGGTAAGTGTGCCTAAATGTTATGGGGAACAAGGGGAGAACTCAGCACCACATTTTTGGGTGGCAGCTCTGCATCATGCAACACACCGCATTCTGCCCTCATCTCTAGTCAAGCAGATTTTGTAGCACTTGGCAAGCTTGTTTAGCCTGAGATAATAGGAGGTCTAAGGCAAGGATGTTGAACCAATGGGCCAAATCCCATCCAACCCGGTCCCCTACCTGGTTTATTCCAGGTACAAGGGCCACAAGGGAGCTGACAGTCTCTGGTCACCCTTGGTTTAGTCATCTAGGAGCCTGGGGACCTTAAGTGTTCCAGTCAAGTATCCCAAACCTTCTCCCTGCCAAGTACAGGACACCTGTAGGACAGGAGTGGACAACCTCAGGCCAGGGGAGGGCAAATTCTGCCCTCCTGGGGTCCCAAGCCAGCCCCCAGGATTCCCCCAGAAGTAGGGTGACCATATGAAAAGGAGGACAGGGCTCATGTAACTTTAACAGTTGCAGAGAAAAGGGAATTTCAGCCAGTGTCATTTGTATGCAATTAGTTCCTGGTGAAATTCCCTCTTCATCACAACAGTTAAAGTTGCAGGCACTATACTAGAGTGACCATATACAAAAGAAGGCAGGGCCCCTGCAACTTTAACTGTTGTGATGAAGAGGGAATTACACCAAGAACTAATTCATACAAATGACACTGGCTGAAATTCCTTTTTCTCTACAACTGTTAAAGTCACATGAGCCCTGTCCTCCTTTTCATATGGTCAGCCTACCCAGAAGGCCATGCCCCTTCCTTTGCCCCCCTCCCCCCCAACCACCGTTTGATGGTTTCCACCTTTGGTGCTTTTCCCCCCATTCTAAAAAGTTGAAATGCCTCTCCTGGGGCCTAGCGACTAGCAATAAGAGCTTTAAGCAAACACACGTCTGCATTTTGGGCCCCTTTAGCCTTCAGCTCCTAAGAGCTTCTCTGAAACGGAATTCAGAGCTTGGGCTAAAAGAAGTTCAACACCTGCAGCCTAAAGACATGGATGTGTATCCTAGTCAGTGTCGGCTGGACTACCATGCTGCTTTCCATTCTCTTCAAAGCCACGGTGTATCTCCACTCTTGGAGGATCTTTTGCTCTTGCTGTTGAGCGCCTCACCTGAGGCCTTTGCTAGGTTAGAGCTGCCAACAGGCCTCAATTGTTTTAAAAACAAACAAAACACGTCCAACCACAGCCTCTTCTAGCTTGTTATCTGCTGGTATGCTTGGGCTTGATAAGAGTCTCAACAGAACTGCATTCTCTTTTCGGATTTACAGTTGGGATTCTCTTAACAACTGCTGCAATCACGTTCCATGGTTTGTCCTAGTTCCTCAGGCTTCCATGTCAAGGCCTATATCAGAGGTTTTCAAAAATGCTGTCAAAAACTGGTTATTAGTGAGCTTTTCTCTAATCCTCCTTGGAACCTTAATTCGGCCAGTTTCTGGTGCTGCCCTGTGCTCAAGAGTAGAGCAAAATTCCTGGCATTTTTGGATTCATGAGCCACATATCTGT
This sequence comes from Anniella stebbinsi, assembly GCA_029215795.1. NCBI lineage: Eukaryota > Metazoa > Chordata > Lepidosauria > Squamata > Anniellidae > Anniella > Anniella stebbinsi. Next base: position 169,929,565 of record JARDYH010000002.1, on the reverse strand, counting down.
CAATAAACGCAGGGAGCGAAATTGTTCTGGCAGCAGTGGCTGGATTTTGCGACTCACTAAGGTGGCGTGGAGGTCATATCAGTGGTAAGAATGTCCTTTTGATTTGATCAATACCCTGGTTGAATTGGATTCCGTGTATTTGGGGATGACTATATATCCAAATTCTAGATCTTTTGTTTATAAAATGGCATTTAGGAGTGTTGCATTTAGATGTGGTTTGAACTAGTGCTGTGCTGAAAATTTCGACCATTCCATTTTATGGCATTTCGTGGGGGTGAGGTGGGGTGAAAACGAAAACTCTGGCAAAAGAGGCGTTATTTTTTCTGCCTTTTTCACAGGAAGGGGGAAAATTCAGAGACGGACAGGGAGAGGGACAGGGTTTCCACATACCTTTTAAAATGTAGCCAGTTGTTGAGGGGTCTTCTTTCTTTATATATATATTTTAAACACCCCTGGGGGTTTCAGGAGCCCAGGAGCTCTTCCTGAATGCTTATGGGAGAGGTCGAGGTCACATGGTGTCCAGCAGGCATTCACTAAGAACTGCTGGGCTCCTCCAGCAGTTCTGGAGGGTTTTTTTTTTTTTGAAAAAACTAAAAAATAGGAAGAAGGACCCTCAGCAATCTGTTACACTTAAAAAGGGTATGTGGAAACGCTGTCCCCCTCCCCAAGGAGAAAATTCTCTGAATTCTCCCCCCCCCCCCCCCCGGTAAAAGAGGCAAATAAAACAATGCCTCTTTCGCAGGGAGAAAGTTTATGAAAATAGGGGGTAGGATTTGGCCCAGTACTAGTTCGAAAAATTGCATTTTATAAGAACCATTTTCAATCATATTCCTTTAAAAATAATTTTCAATTTCTACAAAGTCCAACATGCAAAAAGTAGTGTTTGGCAATAATCCTGTACACCTGCACTCACCAGTCAGATGCCCTCCAGATGCTTAGGAATTCAGCTCCCATCATCCCCAGCCAGCACAGCCAATGGGCAGTAGCGCTGGGCGTTGTAGTTCAAAACAACTGGAGGGCACCAGCTTGGAGAGGTCTGTTCTATAAATATAGATAAGCATATGCAAATGTTTTATATGTATTGGTGGGCTCTTTGGGCCACTCTTCTGGTGACGCATTTCCACTTTGGGGGGTGTTGTATATGTGGGCACCCAAACTATCAGTTGCTTGGGGGCAAAGGATGAGACAAGGTTGTCATTTTAATTTCCTGCCTATTTTAATTTCCAGGATACATCTGAGACGTGTCTGGCCTTTACCGAAAATGGGATGCTGGACTAGATGGGGCCTTGGTTTGATTCAGCAACTGGTCTTTTTCTTCTGCCTCTTGCTTCTGCTGATTTGTGGAATCTCTGAATGCCCCACGGTCCCTCATAAGCATGGCACAAATTCTTGATTGGACCTAGAGAGCTATTCCACATTTCTCCAAAGCAGCTGCCTATTTGTTGGCTGCTCTGAGTTGAGGAAGGATCGTGTCCTTTCAAGAAACAAAAAAAAACCCAGCTCCATCTGAGCCAGGAGAGAACTGACACTCTGTTTGGGATGCCCAGCCTTCTCCATCCTGGTGTCTTCCAGATGTGTTGGCCTACATCTAGCATTTGCTGGCAGGAGGGCCATGTTGCAGTCCAACACATCTGGAAGGCACCAGGCTGCTGGAGACATTTCTGTAGGATTAGAAGGGAAATGTCATGTGGATTGGCCTCCTTCTGTCTGCATTTCCTCCTCCCCGAAGTTTTCTGCCTGGCACTGCAGAAAGACAGAGCAGTTGCTAGCAGTTTGCTCTGGAAGATACTCTGGCCTTTTGCCCTCTTTAAGCTGCTGCTGTATTCTCTCTCCCCCAGCCCTGCTCTCCATTTCAGTATTTCCCACAGGACTGCAGCTAATTGCTTTTTCAATAGCCCCATTGTTCTCCACCCAGCAAACGTGCCTGGGGAACATTGCCATATATTGACTGTCAACCAGGCCAAGCTGTTTCCAACCGTAGATGGCTTCAACTTCCCCTGTTTTTCTATGTGGGAAAAGCTGGTCTTAAATGGCTTTTCTGCATAATAACCTAGGAAAATAATAGCAAGAGAGGATCCTGCTTCCACATTACTTGGTTTGTCTACACTAATTTATTTACTGATTTATTACACTGATATTGCATCAACTGCCTACCAGGCACCTGGGCCAATGTACACTTCAAATATCAAAAGCGCAAGAAACACAAGAGCAAAAAACAAACAAACAAACAAAAATAAAGCAATAAAAATCCAATACAATACAATTTGAGAGCAGCATTAACATTTAAATTTAAAAGTGGCAGGAAACAATAGTGATACACTAAGCAGAACTAACATTGGATGATCCCCAGTGACACAGGAAGGTTCCCATGGAAGGAGGCAGTCCTTCGGATATCTTGGTCTCAAACCATTTAGGGGTCTGTAAATCAAAATCAACATCTTGAATTGTGCGTGGATACAAACCAGAGGCCAGTGAAGTTAATCCCGGACCTGTATAACGTACAAAATGCACTCCTGGCAGAAGACTAGCCTACGCATGTTGCACTAACTGTAGATTCCAAACACTTTTCAAGGGAAGTTCCACATAGAGCGCATTGCAGTATTCTAAACAAGTGATAATTAAGGCATGAATCATGCCTTCCCCCAAAAAGTGTGCAGCCGGCACACAGATGAAGTTGGGCAAAGGCACTCCTGGCCACCGCTGTCACTTGATCTTCCAAGAGTACTGCCGGATCCAAAAGCACCTTCAAGCTGTGGACCTTGCCTATCAGGGGGAGTGCTACCCCATCCAGAATAGATTATGCTTCTAATTCCAAGTTAGGTTGTCTCCTGATCATTAGGTTGTCTTCTGCGGAAAGATCTAACCAAGTTAGGTTGTCTCCTGTGGAAGGATCATTATTGATGGAGGGGATTTTTCAGGTGACTTTTATTTAAGGGATACTGAATACAGGTACCTTGCATCAATGTTCCTCAAATTCCCCACTCCAGTAGGTGAAAAGGAGGATATGAAGATAGGCACTCAGAATGATTGAGTTTACCCATATTCACGAACTCAATGAAACTGTTATTGCTTCAAAACATTTATTAAAACAATTGAAGGAAGTTAAAATTGAGCAAACACACAAACCTCTCCATTCAGCAAAGCAAATTAAAGAGATATACTCACAAGTCTGGTAGACTTCTTGAGTACATAGACAAACACACCCCCAATGACAACAATTATGCATACTCTGTGAAGGAGTTCTACTCCACAGAGGGACTCCCATTTCTCCCAGGCAACCAAAGAGTTATTGAGGCCTACATGCTTAGGCTTAGAGCAACATCCTGGCCATCATGCTTGAGGGAAAGGAAAGACATTGTTGTTCCTGTTGACTAGACTTAAATACCCTTTTCAAAGCCAAAGACCTCCCTCTTATTATATATTTATTCTGAAATGGCCAAACCTATTGGTCCATGTCATAATTTAGACTGTCCTTCTTACCAGAAAACACCCGCCTCTTCTGATGTAGGTGTTTGTGACAACGAAAGGTCAAATTCCCTATTTCTTGTGGTTAACTGTCAGGTTTACTTCTAAGTTCTTATGGACACAGGGATTTTCTAACCACAACTTTACCTGTTCTTGACCCTTTTACCTAGTTCCCTTAAAAGGAATATATATGGTTGATATCAGTCACAAATTTATATGACTAGTGTCTTTGCATAATGCCATGGCACACATACCATTTTCAAACCGTTTTCAAAACGTTATATTCTGCTTGGTGTAGATCTGGCCCAAAAGGGGTTCTTTCCCAAAACTGGGACGAAACCAAGATGGGATGGGATCCAGATTATCAGCTTCATCCAAGAAAACCCGACATTGTGCCACCACAAGCCTGCTCCAAGACCTTGCCCAGAAAGACTGGCCAGGAATGATCTAGGGTAATGGAGGGCAACGATGACCTCTTTAATAACTGCCTCTTTCAGAAGAACAAGAGCAGCAGTTTACCAACCTTCTTGTCTTTTATCAACATAACACCTGGAAGGGCTCAATGACGGGGTGCTGTAAGGAGAAAGACTGGGCAATGCTGCCCTAAGCCCACTTCCACAATTTGCTACCACATGACATAGTGATGGCCACCAATTTGGATGGATTTAAAAGGTGGGGGGGAGGGGGTTAGACAAATTGCTGGATGAGAAGGCTAACAGTGGCTACTAGTCCTGATGGCTATGTGCTACCTTCAGCATAAGGGGCAGTATGCTTATGTACACCGGTTGCTGGGATACATGGACAGGAGAGTACTGTTGTACTCATGTCCTGCTTGTGGCTTCCCCATCGACAGCTGGTGGCCACTGTGTGAACAGAATGCTAGACTAAGTGGCTCCTTGGTCTGATCCAGCATGGCTCTTCTTATGCTCTTACCCTTTCGGTTTATCATTATCATCATTATCAACAACAATAATAACATTATTGGTATTGTTATCCTGCTTCCTAAGCAATTATTGGCTCCCAAACCTGCTCATGTCAAGAGAGGGGGGGGGGGGAGGCCCTGCCACCAGGCTCATAATCTAAAATGAAAAGACACACAAGGGGAATGGCGGGAAAAGGAAGAGATCAGTGTTTCAAGGCCAGAGAAAGGTTGTGTTCAATAAGCAGGCCTATCGATAAGCACGGCCACTTTAGGCCAGGCTGCTCTTCCCTTCCTGCCGTACCTGCGTGGACAGCAATAAGTGGCTGTTTGGCCAGTGGATGGGGCCAGAGCATTGTTTCTCTTTCCTTCTGAAGTTGCAGGCCAGCAGTCAGGCAGAGGAGCCCAGTGTTCTTTCTGGCAGGGAGCGGGAAGCGAACTCCCTGCCACTGCTCCTTCTATGGCTGATGGGTGGACCAGTCCAAGCCAGCTTAAAGTTATTTCTGGGAAGAAGGGAAAACTTGCTGACAACTTGGCATCCCCTTCCGCAATGCACCTCCCACCCCCAAGTTACCTTCTTCTTGCCCGATTTGCATGGTGTGCTGCATGGCCTCCAACCAGCTCAGCATCGGCTTTGCCAGATGTTTACTTGATGTTCTTAATGACAGAAGAATGCTAAATGTGGAACTTGATATAAATAGATCCCCCCCCCCCCCCAATTTTTCAAAAGCCAGAGAACAAACCATGCTCGTAAATAAAAGGTTTTTTTTTTTTTAAGTGCCACCATTTCCTGCGGCTTGGAAACCCAAAGAGCTTCTGGTTAATTGTTTGATGTTTTTCTGGAAAGATCTAACGGAGTGCAACTGTCACTGTAGTAATGATGGAATCATTGTCAAAAGCCATGGAAAAACAAACATGCCCAGAGTGTGGTCTGCAGTCCACTTCTGAACAGCATAATCAAATGGGAAATAAACATGTAAATCAGGATATTGAGAGCAGAGATTGCAAGAAGTAGACTTTTAACAATTACTCAAAGCCCATGGATACTGTTTAAAAAAAACTAAGTCAGTATAGATTATGCCAATTGAACAAATTTACATATTTGTGCTTGCTCGCACATTTTCCTGCTTTCGCTGCTGGTAGAGAGGGCCAAGAGTCACACATGCCATGAAACTCTAACCGCTGCTCCAGCTTCTCTGTCACATCTGAGAGCTTACCAGGGATCCAAGCAGTGCAATCCTATGCAAGTCTACTTAGCAGCAAGCTCCATTGGGTTCAACGGGCTACACTCCCAGGTAAGTGTGTATAGGATAGCAGGTGAAAAGCAGGCATATAGGCTAGAAAGTAGAAACCTGCTTTTCTAAGTCAATCAAATGGAAGCTCATGTTTTCAGGATCCTGATTCTACACTGCCAACATCCTTTTCTGCATATACATGCTGCAACAGTTGTGGAACCATGTTAATTAACATTATTGAATAGATAGTTAATTGACATTAGTTAATAAAGGGCTAAGCCATGGTTAGACTGCTAACTCTTTTGCAGCAAGTGGACAGTGAGCATGTTTAAATTGTGGTTAAGTAGCCATGATGGTTAGGAATGATTCACATGACACGCTAAGCAATAATGCTTAGCTCAAAATGCGTAACCACCATGGCTTAGTGTGCTGTCTGAACAAGGTCAAAGAGGTGTCATGAAAAATTCGTTATACAAATGGATTGTTTCTCTTAGGACCCCAGATAGGATTATAAGTAGACCCCGGTCTGCAAAAAGCTATGCTCTCACTGGTTGTATAATGTAATTTGCTATTTGTCACATTCTCTGACATAGCTCTAACATCTCTAAAAGCCATATGCTGCAATTCTACTCTTCCTACCCCTACCCCACCCCACCCCAAAACTGTGGGAAGCAGTTTATGGACCAGCTTCTCACAGGAACTAAGCCAAATTCTCCATCTACCTCATAGAATCATAGAATAGTAGAGTTGGAAGGGGCCTATAAGGCCATCAAGTCTAATCCCCTGCTCAATGCAGGAATCCATCTTAAAGCATCCCTGACAGATGGTTGTCCAGCTGCCTCTTGAATGCCTCTAATGTGGGAGAGCCCACCACCTCCCTAGGTCATTGGTTCCATTGTTGTATTGCTCTAACAGTCAGAAGGTTTTTTCAGATGTCCAGCCAGAATCTGGCTTCCTGTAACTTGAGCCCATTATTCCGCCTCCTGCACTCTGGGATGATCGAGAAGAGATCCTGGCCCTCCTCTGTGTGACAACCTTTCAAGTATTTGAAGAGTGCTATCATGTCTCCCCTCAATCTTCTCTTCTCCAGGCTAAACATGCCCAGTTCTTTCAGTCTCTCCTCATAGGGCTTTGTTTTCAGACCTCTGATCATTCTCGTTGCCCTCCTCTGAACTCCCTCCAGCTTGTTTGCATCCTTCTTGAAGTGTGGTGCCCTGAACTTGACACAATACTCAAGATAAGGCCTAACTTGTGCCAAATAGAGGGGAACCAGTACCTTGCGAAATTTGGAAGCTATACCTCTATTAGTGCAGCTCAAAATTGCATTTGCTTTTTTTTGTGACCACATCACACTGTTGGCTCATATTCAGCTTGTGATCTACAACAATTCCAAGATCCTTCTAGAGGTAGTATTGCTGAGCAAAGTATCCCCCGTCTTGTAACTGTGCATTTCATTTCTTTTTCCTAGGTGTAGGACTTGGCATTTATCCCTACTAAATTTCATTCTGTTGTTTTCAGCCCTGCGCTTCAGCCTATCAAGATCACTTTGAAGTTTGTTTCTGTCTTCCAGGGTATTAGTGATCCCATCCAATTTTGTGTCATCTGCAAATTTGATAAGCATTCCCTGCACCTCCTCATCCAAATCATTAATAAAAACATTGAAGAGCACTGGGTAGCCCGCTCGTTACCTTCCCCCAGTTTGGGAAGGTACCATTGATGAGCACTCTATGGCTGGTTTCGGACAACACATTAAGCAACAGAGGCGGGGGAGGGGGGAAACAATCGTCAGTTGTGTTGGTTATTGTGTTGTGTGGAGGGTAACATGTCACTCACAAACTACTGACAGTATACTGTTCTGCCCAAATAAGCAACGGAGAGAAACAACTGGCTTGCAAGTTGTTTAGCTTGAAGCCAGTTGTTTAAAGTGTTGTGTGGAGGGGTGAGTGTGTTAATGGCGTGTGGTGAGTGGGTTAAAACACAAGGCCATAGAGGCAGGTGGCAAGAGCGACCAAAGCGGTGGCTGCCACTCTGCTACAACTGGTACAACTTGCGGAGACTGCTGGGATAGCACCGGGAGGACCGAGGGAGGAGGGAAGGAGGGGAGAGGGTTGGGGGCTGTGTCAGTCAAATGCCGGGTTGACTATTAGTCCACTCAACACCAGCCCCAACCTCCCACAGTTGTGTAGGAATATGTTGTGTGGGGAGTATCCACAAAATAACCAACTGTGAGTTGGCTACTCAACCCACCATTGACTAAAATGTTGTCCGAAACCAGCGTCTGAGTCCAATTCTGTAACCAACTGTGGATCCACCTAATCATTGTTCCATCTAGCCCACTTTTAGCTAGTTTATGAATCAGAATGTTATGGGGCACTTTGTTAAAAGTTTTGCTGAAGTCAAGATATACTATGTCCACAGCATTCCCACAGTCTACAAGGTAGGTTACCCGACCAAAAAATGAGATCAGATTAGTCTTGACAGGATTTGTTCTTGACAAATCCATGTTGGCTTCCAGTAATCACTGCATTGTTTTCAAGGTGCTTACAGATTTACATCTTTATAATTTGCTCCAAAATTTTCCCAGGGATGGATATCAGACTGACTGGTCTGTAGTTCCCAGGTTCCTCCTTTTTGCCCTTTTTGAAGATAGGGACAACATTAGCCCTCCGCCAGTCATCCGGCACTTCACCCATCTTCTATGATTTCGCAAAGATAATAGACAGTGGTTCTGAGAGTTCTTCTGCCAACTCTTTTAATACTCTAGGATGCAGTTCATTGGGCCCTGGAGATTTGAACTCGTTCAAAGAAATTAGGTCTTCCTTGACCATTTGTTTATCAATCTTAAACTGCAATCCTGCCCCTTCAGCTTGTACTTCACTTTTTCCGGGGGGGGGGGGAGGTCATAGACCTGCTTTTGGGAGAAGACTGAGCCAAAGTAAGAATTGAGCACTTTGGCCTTTTCTTTGTCCTCTGTTATCAATTTGCCATCCTCATTAAGCAGTTGAACCACCATTTCTTTCCTCTGTCTTTTACTATTCACATACCTGAAGAAAGCCTTTTTATTGCTTTTAGCATCCCTTGCTAGTCTCAGCTCATTCTCAGCTTTAGCCTTCCTGACGTCATATTGGCACTTCTGTGCTACCTATCTGTACTCTTCTTTTGTAGCTTGGCCTTTCTTCCACTTCCTATATATATCCTTTTTTGTTTTCAGGTCATCCCTAAGCTTTTTGTGGAGCCACATTAGTTTCTTCTGTTGTCTTCTATCTTTTTTCCTTGTTGGAATTGTTTGTAATTAGGGACGTACATTGTATCGGATCCGATGTCCGATCCGACTACAATATGTCAGATATTGGACTTCCGATGTCCGATTCTGATGCTGGCCACAGGAACTCCAATTTCTCCTGATCTGATTTTTTTGATTCGATTAATATTGGAAAAAAATGGAGAAACATACCTCAATTTTAGGTGTTTTTGCCATAGGCTTGCATTGGGGGAAAGAAAGCTTTCCCCCAATGCAAGTTTATGGGGAAAACATGGAGGCAGGTGAGTGGGGACCTCCCTCTCCCTCCCTCCACCCGTGCTCCTTACCTGCTGTTTCCTTATTGCCACCCGCTGCCGCCTGCTGCGTCTGTACTACTGAGAAACAGGCCTTGCAGCCCTGTTCCACAATAGAGCGACAGCACGCCAGGTGACATCATCACTCGGCATGCCGTCGCTCTACTGAGAACCAGGCCACAAAGCCTAATTCTCATTAGTACAGAACCAGAGGACGGCAGCGAATGATGGCAGCAGGTAAGAAGCATGAGTGGGGGGAGGGAGAGGGGGAGGTCCCCCCTTACCTGCCGCCGTCCTGCACTGCCATCCGCTGCTGTCTGCTGGTTCCTTGTACTGAGAATTAGGTTTTGCGGCCTGGTTCTCAGTAGAGTGACAATGGTGCATCATCGCTCTACTGAGAACTAGGCCACGAAGCCTGATTCTCAGTACAAGAAACCAGCGGACGGCAGTGGAAGGCAGCAGACAACAGCACGGGATGATGGAAGGTAAGGAGTGCAAGTGGGGAGAAGGGAGGGGGAAAGAGGGGGGAAAGAGGGAGGGAGGGCCGGCCCAGTGTTTTCCTCATAGACTTGCTTTGGGGGAAAGCTTTCTTTCTCCCAATGCAAGCATATGGGGAAAACACCAAAAATGGCGGTCTGATATCATAATCGGAACTTCCGATTTTGTATTGGTATCGGATCTGAAGCGATGCGATGGACCTCTGATTTTTCTGATACGATACTTTACAAAATCTGAAGTTCTGATTCTAATGCCGATATGATTTTTGCGTCTGTGCGCATCCTTATTTGTAATTCTGCCTTTAAAATTTCCTGTTTTAAAAACTCCAACCCATCTTGGACGCATTTTCTTTTTAGGGTCTCTTGCCATGGGACCTTACTTATCATAGTTCTGAGTTTATTAAGATCGACTTTCCTGAGATCCAGAGTATGCGCATGGCTACACTCAGCTTTTGCTTCCTTTAAAATCAAGAACTTAAGTATGACGTGGTCACTTTCCCCCAGAGTTCCCGTAACTGCCACTTTATCCACTAAGTCATCCCTATTGGTCAGTATCAAATCAAGGATAGCCATTCCTCTAGTTCCTTCCTCTACTTTCTGTAGGAGAAAGTTATCAGCCACACATGTCAGGTATTTCTTGGAGGGGCACTTTTGGCAGAATTGGTCTCCCAACAGATATTAGGGTAGTTGAAGTCCCCCATTATTACTACATCAGATTTCCTTGAAACACTGGCAATTTGCATTTCAAAAGTTTAATCCTCCTTGATTGGGTGGTGGGTAGTAGACTCTGACTATCATGCTCCATTTATTCTTTACTCCATTTATTTTAATCCAGATGGTCTCAATGGGGCTCCCAGGCTCATCCTCCTGTATTCCTGTGCAGGGAGAAGTATTTTTTAACATATAGTGCAACTCTGCCTCCCTTTCTATTTCTTCTGTTCTTTTTGAACACATTATATCCTTCGATCGCTGCTCAGTCATGACCAGACAGTTTGCCTCATCCAGGAACTTCCTCAGGTCTTGCCTTGAAAGCTCCAGCAGCCTGCTGCTCTTCCCCAGATACTCCAAGCTGCTCAAGAGTTTGGCTGCGGGTAGGGCCTGTAAAGGGGCTAATTGCCATCTTGTTCTATGTGACCTGCGGGAAAAGCTTCTGCTTGAGGTAGGGTACCCATGTGGCCTCTTTTACAGAGGGCAGCCCTCTATTAGAACGGCTGCCTGAAGACCTTTCATTGAAGGGTTGTCCTGTCCAATTCTTGTTTAAAGATAAAGAGCCATGGGAAGGAAGAGCCGGGCCTTGAAGTTACCCATCAACAGCTGAATGAGCAGGCAAAAAGGTCCCCTGGACAGTCTTACATACCATGGTGAGATGTACTGTATTTCTATTTAAATTCTACTGATTATGCCTAAATTTGCAATGATACATATGAATTAGCACTGGCAATTTTTATACAAATAAGTATCCTCTTTGTCAGTGATGTGAATTGCCCTCCAAAAAAGACAAAACATAAATGGCCACCTTAGTTTTAGGAAAATTACCTGCCTGTGATGCAGGTTCAAAAAGGAGAGGATTTGGTCCATAGGAGGAACTACTCCACTGCCTGATTTTCATGTGTGTGGAGGTGCGGAGGAAACACAGTTGCACCCACAGCTTCCTAAGTTTACCCATTAATGGAATAATAAATGTTGCCACAGCTTCATCTCTTATAAACTTTCAGCACATCACGTTTTGGAACTTGCAATTAGCTCTTTAACAGCTTTGTAACAGATCCTGATGCAATGAAGCTAATTACGACTTAACAGTGAATTGCTTTGCTTATATTAAAAGAGCCATGGTTTGGAGGTGAAAGTAATTTCATTCATTCATAAAGCTAACACCGCCACCTAGTGGGTTGAAAAAAATTAATGAAAAAGTTCTGTGTGTAAATTATATATAGGGTTGTATCCAATCTTAGTCTAATTTAGGTCTCCTTCATTTCAACAGGTCTACTCTAAGTACAACTGACATTGGATACAACCCAGCATAGTAATTGAATTACTTATGTGTTTTTAATTTAGTATTTAGAGCAAATATTATATAATTTCAAGGTGCAGCAAATATTTCACTTCTGGCAATTATTATTATTATTATTATTATTATTATTATTATTATTGTTATCAATATTATTAGGGTGACCATATTTTGAAAACCAAAAAGGAGGACAACATGGCCGCCCCAAAGTGGGAGTGCCCACCCAAACATGGCCCTGGACACATATCTGATTTCACAGCACACAATGAAGACAAACCTGTTCTACATAACATCTTAACATTAAAATCACTGAAATAAAGAACAAGTGAAACATTCAATGTATTTGAAATTAACTTCACTCACTCCTACTTTTGTAGCTTTTGCTGTACACATTCTCTCCTTCACTCAGATATTGTCATGATTCCCTAACTTCTAGTGCCCATTGAAGTCAATAAGGAGGCCTCTTAGGAAAACACAATCTTTTATTTTGCAAATGATCCCTTCTCTCCCTTTGAAAGGAGTTAAAACTTAGAAGGCGTTTTGCCCCAAGGCGTAATTAGCTAAGCAAACAAACCAGTTGATCCATCTAAAAGGAAACGAGAGTCACTTCAAGATGAATTCACATCCAGCCTCTTCTGAGCCAGCAGTCTTTCCGAGCGGCGCTTTGTAAGCTCTTTGAACTGTGCTTGTTTCATTTTCCTACGGAAAATGGGCTCTTTGAGTTCACTCCCGTCTCCGCCTTCTGAAGATGAAAACTGTTTCTTATCAGCAAGGTTATGTACATCAGCCAATACATTTTCTAAAGGCGGAACTATGGGAACCTGGTCTCCTCCTGGCACAAACTGGTCTGTCTGTTCGAGTTCAAAATCTGATTCTGAATTACTGTCTGACATTCCTTCGCCCTGTGCAAGGGGGGAGAAATTAGACACAACAGATATCTTTTCTGACTGCAAATCCTTCACTGGATGACCATAGTCTCACCTTTCCTAACATTTAACACTCTTTCCCCATCATCTTTCTCATACAAATACTCATAGATTCAGCATAGTGCTACCACTGAACAGGTGCAGAAAAATCTAGTACAACAAACTATCAACCTAGCATTCAGAAAGAGTATAAAATACAATTACCCTGCAAGCATTAGCTATGGAACAAAGTTACCACCTCTTAACTTGTTTCAACTTCTGTTTATCAATGAGAAATTGTCACAATGCTAGACAAGGATCCTTTCCTTCTTTTATTGAATATTTGGCTTCAAGACATATTTGGAAATTCTGTTCTCAGAGTGTAGAGAACAGAAATTCCAATCAGAGAGTGCTCTGCCCAAAGAAAACTGCCCAAAGTCCCATTGATTTCAATAAAGCTTATCCCCAGATAAATGAATATAGAATTGCAGCCTTAAATGAAGCTGCTTACAGGGCCATTAGTATTTTATTGCTGTTCATGATAAATCTGTTGGGGAAAATTTCCCTTAAGATGATTAAAAGGACTGGACAGTTGCAAAGTGTCCAGAAGACTGACTATGGCATCTGATATCAATTAACCGGGGAATGGTTTTTTCTATCTACTGCTGAAAAGGTCAGAGAGATAGTGGGTTTTTCCCTGGGAGCTTTTTCTATTGATTTGTGCTTAGTCATTGTCCATTCAACTGTATATAAACTGTAAATATCTGATAGAAAGAGAGGCTGGTTGTATGAGGATATGATGTTGGACGGTTATGTTATTTTGATGAGGAAATCTTCCTGGAACCTGTATTATATTTGATGACCATACTGCTGTACATATATACTGAAGGAAATACTGGAACCTCAGTAAAAGTATATACTAAACACAAACCGCTGGTGTGTGAGTATTATTACTGAATGGATCTCTGGAACACGCTTAGTCTGCTGTAAGTGAACCGGGAGCGCTTTTCTCCCGGACAAAACCTTCACTGTGATAGAATTTAAGCAAGTTGAACAGTGCAACGTTAAACATGTCTACTCAGAAGTAAGTCCCACTGACTGCAGTAGGGCCTGCAATCCTAAAGTGTTAACATAAACGTAATTACAAACACAAAACAGGATCATTGACAGAATTAGGAGGGGGAAGTTTCTGCAGTTGTGGAGCAAGTTGTCTGTCACACACAAGATGAACATAGTTTGCATAATTTGTGAATCTTCAAGATGCCACAAGACACTTTGTGACTTTCAAACACAAAAGAGCAAGAGGTGCTTCTGCTTCTTCACATCTGTTCATCTTTCTCTAGCAAGTGCAAGCCTCTGCTGTCAAGGAGGACTATGCACCCACCAGAGCCTGGCCTCGTGGATCATGCAACCAGCAGGTGCACTTCAGAAAGATGTAGGAAATCCAGACATACTCAAATAAGCCCGAACAAGCCACCCTATGCACTCACATATTACCTTGCCCCTTAGTCCAGACATTGCTGCTCACATCCCTTTTTGGAAGCAAAACCACTTCTATCCCCCTATCCCAGATAAGGGACCTGGGCCAGCTTGGAAAAAGCAACAGGTGAGGAAGACCTCTGGCACTCCATTAAACATGACAGCAGCCAGTATACCTGCTCACCCCTTGCCAGAAGCCTCACAGTCTACAATGGCAAAATGCAGTGTTTGGCTGCTGGGCGCCTCTCCCTGCCCAGTCAGACACCAGCTTACAATGGTGTTGTTAAGCAATTTTGGATGCTGGATGTAATGGTCGTACAGCCCCCTTTATATCTTAAAACAAATCATTTCAATTCCACATTGCACAACTGCTATATTTCTGGTGCCAGAGCAGTAATAATAACTTCTGGTTTATTAGTGAGAAACTAATCTAAAAATGTGTTATTACACCTCAGGTTCATTAGCCACGTAAACAAGCCAGAACAGAACAGAACAGATGCCCATTATCATCTAGAAAAGATGCTAGAAAAGAATCTTTCGCTCCTTTTATCCAAATACCTCCTGAATTTACACTGCCTTAGTGTGCAGAGAACAGAAATCCCATTCAGGGATCCAAAGAAAACTGTCCAAAGAAACCTCAGAAATAAGTCCCATTGATTTCAGTAAAGCTTGAGTTCAATAAAGCTTACTCCTAGCCTCTTCACATCTGTTGGAAAACACTGGCAATGTAAAATCCAAGCAATCTTTAGTATTATTCTTAATGGAAAGGCAGGTGTAAAAAAACCAAATCCTTTACGAACTTCGTCTCATTTCTGTCTAGGAGGGAAGGGAAGAGTGCTGCCGCCACATACCTTCTTCTGATGCTGGTCTGCCACCGCTGTGGGTCGTTCTCCTCCTCCTCCGCCGCTTTTCTGCTGAACGCCGGTGCTACTCCTGCTGGTTCCTCTTCTGTTGCTGTAGGTGCCACTTCCTTCTTTTCTCTCCTCCTCTGCCTCCTTCTCTTCCTCTGTCCGCCTTCTTCTTCTTCTTCTACTTCTTCTTCTTCTTCTTCTTCTTCTTCTTCTTCTTCTTCTTCTTCTTCTTCTTCTCCTGCTCCTCCTCCTCCTCCTCCTCCTCCTCCTCCCTCCCTCCCTCCGTCTGTCCATCTGTCTTCTTCTCCTTCTCCTCCACCATCTGTCTCCTCCTCCTCCTCCT
Source organism: Anniella stebbinsi (assembly GCA_029215795.1). Classification (NCBI taxonomy): domain Eukaryota; kingdom Metazoa; phylum Chordata; class Lepidosauria; order Squamata; family Anniellidae; genus Anniella; species Anniella stebbinsi. The sequence goes on along the minus strand of JARDYH010000002.1, from coordinate 169,914,308 downwards.
CCTCCTCCTCCTCCTCCTCCTCCTCCATCTGTTTTCTTCTTCTTCTCCTCCTCCTCCTCCTCCTCCTCTGTCTGTCTTCTTCTCGTCCTCCTCCTCCGTCTGTCTTCTTCTCCTCGTCCTCCTCCGTCTGTCTTCTTCTCGTCCTCCTCCATCTGTCTCCTCCTCCTCCTCCTCCTCCTCTTCCTCCTCCGTTTGTCTCCTCCTCCTCCTCTGTCTGTCTTCTTCTTCTCCTCCGTCTGTCTTCTTCTTGTCCTCCTCCATCTGTCTTCTCCTCCTCCTCCTCCTCCTCCTCCTCCTCCTCCTCCTCCTCCTCCTCCTCTGTCTGTCTTCTTCTCCTCCTCCTCCGTCTGTCTTCTTCTCGTCCTCCTCCATCTGTCTCCTCCTCCTCCATCTGTCTCCTCCTCCTCCTCCTCCTCCGTTTGTCTCCTCCTCCTCCTCTGTCTGTCTTCTTCTTCTCCTCTGTCTGTCTTCTTCTTGTCCTCCTCCATCTGTCTCCTCCTCCATCTGTCTCCTCCTCCTCCTCCTCCTCCTCCTCCTCTGTCTGTCTTCTTCTCCTCCTCCTCCGTCTGTCTTCTTCTCGTCCTCCTCCATCTGTCTCCTCCTCCTCCATCTGTCTCCTCCTCCTCCTCCTCCTTCTCCTCCTCCTCCGTTTGTCTCCTCCTCCTCCTCTGTCTGTCTTCTTCTTCTCCTCCGTCTGTCTTCTTTTTGTCCTCCTCCATCTGTCTCCTCCTCCTCCTCCTCCTCCTCCTCCTCCTCCTCCTCCTCCGTCTGTCTTCTTTTTCTTCTCCTCCTCCTCCATCTGTCTACTTCTTCTTCTCCTCCTTCTCCTCCTCCATCTGTCTTCTTCTTCTTCTTCTTCTTCTTCTTCTCGTCCTCCTCCATCTGTCTTCTTCTTCTTCTCCTCCTCCTCCTCCATCTGTCGTCTTCTTCTTCTTCTTCTTCTTCTTCTTCTTCTTCTTCTTCTTCTTCTCGTCCTCCTCCATCTGTCTTCTTCTTCTCCTCCTCCTCCATCTGTCTACTTCTTCTTCTCCTCCTCCTCCGTCTTCTTCTTCTCATCCTCCTCCATCTGTCTTCTTCTCCTCCTCCTCCTCCTTCTCCGTCTGTCTTCTTCTTCTCCTCCTCCTCCTCCTCCTCCTCCTCCTCCTCCTCCTCCTCCTCCTCCTCCGTCTGTCTTCTTCTTCTTCTTGTCCTCATCCATCTGTCTACTTCTTCTCCTCCTCCTCCTCCTCCTCCTCCGTCTGTCTTCTTCTTCTTCTTCTTCTTCTTCTTCTTCTTCTTTTCCTCCTCCTCCTCCTCCTCCTCCGTCTGTCTTCTTCTCGTCCTCCTCCATCTGTCTCCTCCTCCTCCATCTGTCTCCTCCTCCTCCTCCTCCTTCTCCTCCTCCTCCGTTTGTCTCCTCCTCCTCCTCTGTCTGTCTTCTTCTCCTCCTCCTCCGTCTGTCTTCTTCTCGTCCTCCTCCATCTGTCTCCTCCTCCTCCATCTGTCTCCTCCTCCTCCTCCTCCTCCTCCTCCGTTTGTCTCCTCCTCCTCCTCTGTCTGTCTTCTTCTTCTCCTCTGTCTGTCTTCTTCTTGTCCTCCTCCATCTGTCTCCTCCTCCTCCTCCTCCTCCTCCTCCTCCTCCTCCTCCTCTGTCTGTCTTCTTCTCCTCCTCCTCCGTCTGTCTTCTTCTCGTCCTCCTCCATCTGTCTCCTCCTCCTCCATCTGTCTCCTCCTTCTCCTCCTCCTCCGTTTGTCTCCTCCTCCTCTGTCTGTCTTCTTCTTCTCCTCCGTCTGTCTTCTTTTTGTCCTCCTCCATCTGTCTCCTCCTCCTCCTCCTCCTCCTCCTCCTCCTCCTCCTCCTCCGTCTGTCTTCTTTTTCTTCTCCTCCTCCTCCATCTGTCTACTTCTTCTTCTCCTCCTTCTCCTCCTCCATCTGTCTTCTTCTTCTTCTTCTTCTTCTTCTTCTTCTTCTCGTCCTCCTCCATCTGTCTTCTTCTTCTTCTCCTCCTCCTCCTCCATCTGTCTTCTTCTTCTTCTTCTTCTTCTTCTTCTTCTTCTCGTCCTCCTCCATCTGTCTTCTTCTTCTCCTCCTCCTCCATCTGTCTACTTCTTCTTCTCCTCCTCCTCCGTCTTCTTCTTCTCATCCTCCTCCATCTGTCTTCTTCTCCTCCTCCTCCTCCTTCTCCGTCTGTCTTCTTCTTCTCCTCCTCCTCCTCCTCCTCCTCCTCCTCCTCCGTCTGTCTTCTTCTTCTTCTTGTCCTCATCCATCTGTCTACTTCTTCTCCTCCTCCTCCTCCTCCTCCTCCGTCTGTCTTCTTCTTCTTCTTCTTCTTCTTCTTCTTCTTCTTTTCCTCCTCCTCCTCCTCCTCCTCCGTCTGTCTTCTTCTCGTCCTCCTCCATCTGTCTCCTCCTCCTCCATCTGTCTCCTCCTCCTCCTCCTCCTTCTCCTCCTCCTCCGTTTGTCTCCTCCTCCTCCTCTGTCTGTCTTCTTCTTCTCCTCTGTCTGTCTTCTTCTTGTCCTCCTCCATCTGTCTCCTCCTCCTCCTCCTCCTCCTCCTCCTCCTCCTCCGTCTGTCTTCTTTTTCTTCTCCTCCTCCTCCATCTGTCTACTTCTTCTTCTCCTCCTTCTCCTCCTCCATCTGTCTTCTTCTTCTTCTTCTTCTTCTCGTCCTCCTCCGTCTGTCTTCTTCTTCTTCTCCTCCTCCTCCTCCATCTGTCTTCTTCTTCTTCTTCTTCTTCTCGTCCTCCTCCATCTGTCTTCTTCTTCTCCTCCTCCTCCATCTGTCTTCTTCTTCTCCTCCTCCTCCATCTGTCTACTTCTTCTTCTCCTCCTCCTTCTCCTCCTCCGTCTTCTTCTTCTTCTTCTCATCCTCCTCCATCTGTCTTCTTCTCCTCCTCCTCCTCCTTCTCCGTCTGTCTTCTTCTTCTTCTCCTCCTCCTCCTCCTCCTCCGTCTGTCTTCTTCTTCTTCTTGTCCTCATCCATCTGTCTACTTCTTCTCCTCCTCCTCCTCCTCCTCCGTCTGTCTTCTTCTTCTTCTTCTTCTCATCTTCGTCTGTCTCCTCCTCCTCCTCCTCCTCCTCTGTCTTCTTCTTCTCCTCCTCCTCTTCCTCCTCCTCCTCCTCCATCTGTCTTCTTCTTCTCCTCCTCTGTCTTCTTCTTCTTCTTCTTCTTCTTCTCCTCCTCCTTCTCCGTCTGTCTTCTTCTCCTCCTCCTCCTCCTCCTCCTCCTCCTCTGTCTGTTTGTCTTCTTCTCCTCCTCCTCCTCCTCCTCCTCCTCCATCTGTCTTCTTCTTCTTCTTCTTCTTCTTCTCCTCCTCCTCCTCCTCCTCCGCTGTTGCCACTCTCAGAGCAGTGGCCAGGGCCCCGCTGCTGCTTCTGCTCTAAAAAGCCTGTGATCGGCCCAGGGAAGGGGCTAGAACAATGCATACCCAGAAGTGCGGGTGCACATCATTCCAGCCTCGTTCCCAGGCCAATCTGGGCCTTGTTCTTGGCCAGTGCAACCACACTAGCCAAGAACAAGGCCTGGATGGCGGAGGGGAGGAGGCCGGAACGATGCGTACCCAGAAGTGCAGGCGCGCATCATTCTGGCCTCTTCCCCGGCCGATCTGGGCCTTGTTCTTGGCTAACGCAACTGTGCTAGCCAAGAACAAGACCCGGATAGCACGGGAGAGGCCCAAATTTCCCGGACTTTGGGGGATATTTTGAAATCCCCCCCGACTCAAATTTGCCCCCCTTTTTCCAGACTTGTCCGGGGGGATCCGGATGTCTGGTCACCCTAAATATTATTATTTATTACATTTCTATACTGACCTATAGCTGAAGCTTTCTGGGTGGTTTACAAAGATTAAAGCATTAAACATTAAAATCAATATCCAAATTTTAAACCATAAAAGAATAAAAACAGATGACTTACAAACACAATATACATTTAAAATAGGGTGACCAGATAAAACCCAGGTCAGGGCTCATGTAACTTTAACAGTTGTAGAGAAAAAGGAATTTCAGCCAGTGTCGTTTGTATGCAATTAGTTCCTGGTGAAATTCCCTCTTCATCACAACAATTAAAGTTGCAGGGGCCCTGCCTCCTTTTGTATATGGTCACTCTAGTATAGTGCCTGCACCTTTAACTGTTGTGATGAAGAGGGAATATCACCAGGAACGAATTGCATACAAATGACACTGGCTGAAATTGCCTTTTCTCTACAACTGTTAAAGTTACATGAGCCCTGACCTGGATTTTATCTGGTCAGCCTAATTTAAAAGGACTTTGAAACTCTCAGCAAGGCCTAAAGATAAATCTGGGGTCAATTAAAAGCTCAACATATGCCTTTAAATGCCTGAGAGAAGAGAAAAGTTTTGATCTGGTGCCAAATAGATAACAATGTTGGTGCTCGGCGGGCCTCAATGGGGAGACCTTTCCACAATTGGGGGGGCACCACTGAGAAGGCCTGCTCCCTTGTTTCCATCCTCCGAGCTCCCCTCAGAGTAGGCACCCAGAGGAGGACCTTAGATGTTGAGCATAGTGTATGGGTAGGTTCATGTTGGGAGAGGCATTCCATCAAGTATTGTGATCCCAGGCTGTGTTTATAAGTTAAAACTAGTACCTTGAATCAGGCTCGGAAACGTACAGGCAGCCAATACAAGTGGGCCAGAGTCGGTCTTATATGTTCGAACCTTCTGGTTCCTGATATCAATCTGGCCACTGCATTTTGCACAAGCTGCAGCTTCTGAACTGTCTTCAAAGGCAACCTCACGTAGAGTGCATTGCAGTAATCTAACCTGGAAGTTACTAGAGCATAGACAACTGAAGCCAGGTTATCCCTGTCCAGATAGGGGTGTAGCTGGGCCACCAACCGAAGTTGATAAAAGGTACTCTATGCCACCAAGGCCACCTGAGCCTCAAGTGACAGAGATGGTTCTAGGAGAACCCCCAAGCTATGAACTTCAGAGGGAGTGCAACCCCATCCACAACAGGTTGAACACACTCCATCCGGTCAGAAGAACCACCCACTAACAGCATCTCAGTCTTCCCTGGGTTGGGGTCTGGTCCCTCCTTCTCCTGCAGGCACTGGATCTCCCAGGACACCTCAGCCAACCAGCTTATTTATCCCCTTCCATGGTGGGGGGACAGGGACAGGTGAAGGTTGTCAGTAGTGCTGTGCACTGCCTTGGGCCAAAATGGTCCCGAAGGCAAATCTGGCGGGGGGGGGGGTGCATAGCCCTAGTTGTCAGTAGCAGCTGGCTCAGTACCTGGAGGCCTGGTCCTGCAGGGACTAGTGGTCTTCCAGGCAGAAGTCCACAGGGAAAGGGTAGCGGTGGTGGTAGCAGCAGCAAGCAAGCAAGCAGGCAAGCAGGCAGGCAGGCAGGCAGGCAGGCTGGCAGCAGCAGGCTCTCCCTCTTCCCTGGGTGGTGGTGGTCCCTCTTTTTCCTGCAGGCACTGGCTTTATGGGAGCTAGTAAAGTGTAGTGACTTAGGAGAAGAACTTCAATTAAGTCTTTGCTATGAATTTACTAGATGAACCTATGCCAGTGATGGGCAACCTTTTGAGCTTGGTGTGTCAAACTTCGCCAAAAAACTGAGCATAACTCGGGTGGTGTGTCACTTTGAGGAAAAAACATTATTTCGCGATATTTATAGTTTAAATAACATAAATGTATAATTGTTATATATAATTGTATTTAATAAACCAAAAACTAATTATTTAACTTACCTGCTTAGTGACTTCTTTGTTCATCCGTCAGTCGGTTTCTTTTGTTGGTCTTGATATTATTTAGCTTGTGTGGGGTGCCGTGAACTAAGATAAGTGAGGGGGAGGGGGAATTCTTTAACGAACCTGCCTATTAGTGACTTTTTTGTTGCTGAATTTCATTGGCTAAATCTTCAATTGAAGGTTGGTATTTTGTACACTTCAGACCCAAGCAAGCGCTACTAACTTCATCTGTCAATCTGTTTCTTTTGTTGGTTTTGATATTATTTAACGCTGAGAATAAGGCCTCACAAAAGTATGTAGAGGGAAAAATTGTGAGTAAAGCCATTGCTATATTTTTCAGGGTGCTAAAAGTGTCTGGTAGTCGGTTCCAGGCACTCCAAATTTCCTGATCGTAGTGGCACTCCTCTTGATTCTCCAAGCGGCACCTTTCCAGATTCTCAAGCTTTGACCTCAAGTCGACAAACACCTGAGCCCAGATACTGTCTTGAAATTCTGCAAGTTGCATCTCCAAATCATCAATTTGCATCCATTGGAAACCATTTAATTCCAAACTACTGTAGACTACTACATCAGGATACTTAATTATTTTCATGGTCTGTTCTAGACTTCTAAATTGACTAAATCTATCACTAAACTGGTCAAGTAACGAGTCTAAAACATGCTGGTACTTCATATGCAAGAGTTCCATTTCATTTTGTACAGCTGCACTGGCCTTCTCAAAATACTTTGTTACTCGAGGAAAATACTTATAAGTTTTAGTTTCTACATCTCGCTTGAAAATTTTAACTTTACTTTCAAAAGCTTTTATGTATCCAAACATAACGTCAATACTTTTGCCAAAACCTTGTAACTTTAAGTTCAGTTCATTAATATGAACAGAGAGATCTGTAAAAAACATCAGGGTGTTGACCCACTTATCATCATTAAGCTGAGGAAAGTTTCCCAGATCCTTATCGTCAAGAAATACCTTAATTTCTTCAAAGCACTCCACAAAGCGCTCAAGAACTTTGCCTCGGCTCAGCCATCTTACATTATTGTACATCAGCAGTCCACTGTAGGTGGAATCAACCTCCACTAAAAGTGCCGAAAATTCTCGCTTGTGAAGGGGGCGAGCAGCTATTAAATTAACTATTTTTGTAACAACTGACATTAAGTCGTTTAAGTCGGTGAATCCTGCCTTGGCACATAAAGCCTCCTGATGGATAATACAATGAAAAGGCACAATCGGATGTCCAATAGCTTCTGTAAACAATTTGACAAATCCGACTTTTTTCCCCACCATATTTGGTGCCCCATCTGTCGTCACTGACACAACTTTAGAGATATCAATGCTTAGGTCACGAAATGTTTGTATAACAACCTTACATATTTCGCTTCCTGATGTACTTGTTGGCACTGATACTAACTTTATCAACTCTTCTCTCATTGTGAGACCATCAGAATATCGACCACTAATGGTCAACTGAGCATGTGATGTGACATCAGTAGTTTCATCAAGAGAGATCGAAAAATATTTACACTTCCTTATGTCTCTCTTTAATTGATGTTGTACGTTTGTGTTCAGTCTCATTATTCGGTCTTTTATGATATTTCTACTGAGTGGTAACTCAGATATTCTCTTTATAATTGCATCTTTATTCTGCATATCGTGAAATAGAACTGGTGCACATCTTAGGAGAGTTTCTTTAATAAATTCTCCCTCACTGAGCGCTTTTCCATGCTGAGCTATAGAGTGAGCAATGCTCAAACTTGCAGATGTTAAATTTGTAGAGCCTTTCATAAATTTAAGGATGGAATTAGATTGGCTCTTATAAAGGTGTAGCTGCCTGGAAATGTATTCCTTCCTTTCATCCTCACTTTTTTCCAAGAGCTGGGAATGATTAGTTTCAAAATGTCTATTTATATTCCACGTTCTGCTTACTACCGTTTCAGTACATAGAACGCAAAATGATCTGCCATTTTTTTCTATAAAGCCATAGATCTCGGTCCATGTCTCTTGAAAGGGTCGGCCACTGCTACTACCACTTCCTTTACTTAACCTTAGTTTTTTTATTTTTTGGGTTCTCCATCAGGGGGGCAGTGACAGAAGATAGAATTATAGATAGCTTGTTAGGCCTGCAGGCAATTAGGGGTTAACTAGCCTAACTAACCACAAAATGGTGCATGTAACTGTCTTTTAGGAAAGGGCAGGGATAATAAGCAGAAATAGGGGTTAATAAGGATGCACAACAGTAATAGTGGTGAAATGGAGTCTGCACTATGGAGCAAGATGGTGTTCCTTATGTGAATTAAAATGGCTGCCGCTATTTCTAATGGCGGGAAACGGCACCCATAGCACGCCACAGGCCCTCGCCTCTCCCAGCCTCCCCCTCACTTATCTCAGTAATGATGGATTAGAAATCCATGACACCCCAGAACAGTAGATAATGGTTGCTGTGGTTAACTGTTATTTGGTTACTGGTAATGGCAGGGCCCCCAGAGATGCGTCCCCCGCTGCATTCCGCTGCTCCCTGCTCTGCCGGCGGAAGTGAGGGCAAAGATCCCGGCTTAACCGGAAGTCCCAGAACTAGACGCTCTGTGCCGGACTTCTGTTGTTTTGGCCTACAGACCTCCGGCACAGAGTGTCTAATAGGGGAGGATGAAACATTTGCGACTAGAGTCTCTAACTCTAAGACTCTAGTTGCAAGCGTCCGGCCGTGCGGAAGAGGCGGGCGCAGGCGTCCGGGCTCCTCAGGGGTCATCGCCATCGCGAAGGAGGCCAGAGGCCGCGCGGAAGAGGCGGGAGAGGGCCGGTTACGTCACTTCCGGATCCAGCCCTCTCCCGCCTCTTCCGCGCGGCCTCTGGCCTTACGAGCCCGGCAGCGGCGGCGAAGGCGGCAGAGGAGCCCGGGAAGCGGCCGCCCCAGCAGGTAAGTGCCCCCCTTCGTGCTTACCTGCAGGGGCGTCCGCTTCCCGGGCTCCTCCACCGCCACCGCCACCAGGTCTCGCTGCCACCGCCGCGTGACCCCCCGCCACCCGGCCGCCTCAGCGGCCGCGTGTCATCAGAAATGGCTACGCATGTCAGTGCTGACACGCGTGTCATAGGTTCGCCATCACTGACCTATGCCGAGGTACAATTACTCAGCTTCATCTCCCACCACCTCACACACCTTCGCCACTTTTTTGGTATAAAGGTTCCTGAGATAATGTATATGAAACACTCTGAACAATCTTAAGCGCTTTTCAAATGATAAATGGTTGTTATTGTTGTTGCATTTAATAGATAAAAGTGTAATACTATTCATGTTTCCTCAGAACTAAGCCCTATTGAGTTTAATGGGACTTACTCCCAAATAAATGGGTATAGGATTGCAGCCTGAGGGTTGCTTCATATGTTGAACAGAACAGGGTGGGCAGAAGGTAGGTCTCCAGATGTTTTGGACTTCAACTTCCAGAAGTCCCTGCCAAGATGGCCAATGGTCAGGAATGCTGGGAGTAAGTCCAAAACATCTGGAAATCTACTTTCTGCCTGCTGCTGCCATAGAAGAGTCAAGAGAGGAAGTAAAAACAACAAAGAGTCTTGTGGCACATTAGAGATTCACAAATTTATTCATGCATAAGCTTTGATGGACTACAGCCCACTTCATCAGATACATGGAGTATTATGGGGATCAGACTGTGAATTTGGGTGAGTTTCTTCATGAGACAAATAATTTCCACTCCATTTGGCTGAATCTGGTGCCTTCCATTGTAACAATTTCCAGAGGGCAGCCGTGTTGGTCTTTCTCTACTGCTTCTGCTCCAGAATTTCATGCAAAGGGGAGAAATAAACATTCTCCTGAGGTGGAGAGTGAACATTCATCGCCCCTCTTTGCACAACAAAATGTGGGAGTAGGGGAGGCGTGGCAACTTACTCACGTCCTTTCTCAGCTCCACTTGGGAAAATGCACAGTGTCAGACTTTGTAGCTCAACATACTTCTGCTCACTTTGATTAATGGCCACTTGTTTTGACATGGGAGAAAACCATGTAGTAGTTCTTTGTGTGCAAAGGGGAATATGTTTGCCTGACCTCTGTGAGCTTGTGGCTGGCATAGTTTTTCGAGTATTTAGGTGTTCTAGTCTGCAATCTTATAATGGAGCATTAAAGGCATCCAGGCTTCGGCCTCCTCTTTCGAAATATGTTTCACGTGCCGGCCTCTGCAGTGCAGCCTGGTTGTTGCTATTTTCCAATGCCCTTTTGGTTTCCCTAAAAATAGTTTCTGGAAAATGATGGACTCGCACAATAATTTACAAATGTGATCCTTGTGTAGCATTTGGGTTGCCAGATTAAATTCAAAAATAGATTGCCTTTCAGACCATTCGTGGAGATGGGAGCTTTTGTATGGAGCCAGGAACAATATGCCTGATATTTTAGGTATGTCAGTAGAGCAATAGGCAGCATAGGAACAGTTGAACCCAGTGATTTCTTTCAAAATCTCAAATGAAGCTGGGGGACAAGTCTCCATCAGCAGTTCTGTTTTCCTCGGTTTTAGAATTTCTGACTTGCAAGTAAAAAATTAACTTTGTGCTCCGAAGGTGCCTGGCAACACTTGAATTAGAACTCTTCCAGGGACACTTATCCATCATTTTTAAACTGCTAATTTACAAACAGGACAATTGACACGTCTTTACTTCTTGAAAACAGCACTGGGGCTCATAGATGATTACGTTGACCAAGAAATAGTAACTCCTCGTAGAACTAAGTGCTGTTACTATTTCTTGATCAATGTAATCAGAAGAAGAACAAAGGGTTCGAAGCAGGATCCACATGGCCATAATGCTTACCTGCAAGGCTGGGAGTGCAGCTTCCCAATGGCCCTTGGTTTTCTGGCCAATGAAGAGGATGACGGATGATTTCATTTCATTTCATCTATTATATTTCTATACCGGCCCATAGCCGAAGGTCTCTGGGTGGTTCACAAAAATTACAAACTGTTAAAACACATACAAAGTTAAAAAAAACATTGACATAAAAACATAAAAAGGCATAGCACACACGGGTCACATATATCTAAAAACAATTTATTAAACAACCAGCCAAACCGATCCAGGATCTAATTAAAGCTCATTCTATGCTGCCAAATACCTGAGAGAAGAGGGCAGTTTTAACCTGGTGCTGAAAAAATAACAATTTTGGCACCAGGTTGGCCTCATCGGGGAGATGATCCATAATTGGGAGGCACCACAGAGAAGGCCCTGTCTCTTGTTGCCATGCTCTGAGCCTTCCTCAGAGTAGACCCCTGGAGGAGGGTCTTGGATGCTGAGCATAGTGTATGGGTCAGTTCATGCTGGGAGAGACACGCCATCTGTATTGTGGTTGTAAGCCATATAAGGCTTTATAGGTCAAAACCAGCACCTTAAATCAGTCTCAGAAACATGCAGGCAGCCAGTGCAAGTGAGCCAGAATAGGTGTAATATGTTCATATCTTCTTCTCCCTGTTATCAAGCTGTCCTCTGCATTTTGTACAAGCTGCACCCTCTGAACCATCTTCAAAGGCAGCCCCACCTAGCGTGCACTGCAATAATCTAAGTTGGAGGTTACCAGAGCATAGACAACTGAAGCCAGGTTATCCCTGTCCAGACAGGGGTGTAGCTGGGTCACCAACCAAAACTTTGGATGACCACATCCAATTGTTTCATGTAGATATTGAATAGTATGGGGGATAAAACCGATCCCTGCAGAACTTCATACTGGAGAATCCATGGGGTTGAACAATATTCCCCAAGTACCACCTTCTGGAGCTGACCCTTCAAACCACCGACCGCAACATGGTACCCCCAACTCCTAGTTCAGACAATTGTTACAGAAGGATACCATGGTTGATGGTATCACAAACCACTGAGAAATACAGGGGAATCAACAAGGGCATAGGTCAATACAGGGGAATCAACAAGGTCAAGACACAAACTCCCCTTGTTTGTGTCTTGACAAAGGTCATCACAGAGGATGACCAAAGCTGTTTCCATGCCAACGCCCAGCCTGAACCCTGACTGAAATGGATCTATCAAGGATCTATCAAGAATCTCTGGAGCTGGTTGGCAACCACCCCCTCAAGGTCCTTGCCCACAAAAAGAACATTTGCCACTTGCCTAAAATTACTTAAATTTTCCAGGTCTAAGAAAGGTTTCTTCAGAAGTGGTCTCACCATTGCGTCTTTGAGCCTAGGACCACTCTCTCTCTCTGATGATGAGTCTGTATCTGAATCTTTTCTACAAGATCATTAGCTGTAATGGAAATTGCCATATTTCACAACTTTTATAGTACCATTACATTGTTTGTCCTAAGAAAGCATGTCCATTTTTATTAGGGGTGTGCACGGACCCCCCGGATCGGATCGGGACCCGGATCGGGACCTCCAATTTTGTCCCGGACCGGTTCGGACAAAATCGGAGGCCCCCCGGACCGGATCGAGTCCGATCCCGATCCAAAAATCGGAAATTTTTGGATCGGCCGCCATTTTTTTCCCCATAGACTTGCATTGCAATGCAAGTCTATGAGGAAAAAATGGCGGCGGGTGGGTAAGGGGGGGCCTAACTCCCTCCCCCCCCCGGGGCCGTCCGCTGTGGACGGCCCCGGCAGGTAAACCCCCTCCCCCGCGCTCCCTACCCCCCCTGGGGCCGCCTGCTTCCATCCGCTGGCGCCCGCGGGCGCCAGCGGATAGAAGCGGACGGCTCCGGGGGGGGGTAAGCCCCCTTCCCCGCCACTTACCTTCTCGGCACGTCCGGCGCCGGCGGCTACTACCAGCGGGCTCCGCGGCCTACTCTCGAGTAGCGCGCCGGGTGATGACATCACCCGGCGCGCCACCCTGGAGCAGGCCGCGGAGCCTGCTGGTAGTAGTAGGCGCCGGCGCCGGACGGGAGCCGCCGGGCCGGGCAGGTAAGGGCCCCCCTCCCCCCTCCCCCCTCCGCGCGCCCCCTCCTCCCCCCTCCCCCTCCGCGCGCCCCCTCCTCCCCTCCACGCACCCCCTCCTTACCTTTCCGGCCCGGCGGCTCCCGTCCGGCGCCGGCGCCTACTACTTCCAGCAGGCTCCGCGGCCTGCTCTAGAGTAGCGCGCCGGGTGATGACATCACCCGGCGCGCCATCCTAGAGCAGGCCGCGGAGCCTGCTGGGAATAGTAGGCGCCGGCGCCGGACGGGAGCCGCCGGGCCGGAAAGGTAAGGGCCCCCCTCCCCCCTCCGCGCGCCCCCTCCTCCCCTCCACGCACCCCCTCCTTACCTTTCCGGCCCGGCGGCTCCCGTCCGGCGCCGGCGCCTACTACTTCCAGCAGGCTCCGCGGCCTGCTCTAGAGTAGCGCGCCGGGTGATGACATCACCCGGCGCGCCATCCTAGAGCAGGCCGCGGAGCCTGCTGGGAATAGTAGGCGCCGGCGCCGGACGGGAGCCGCCGGGCCGGAAAGGTAAGGGCCCCCCTCCCCCCTCCGCGCGCCCCCTCCTCCCCTCCACGCACCCCCTCCTTACCTTTCCGGCCCGGCGGCTCCCGTCCGGCGCCGGCGCCTACTACTACCAGCAGGCTCCGCGGCCTGCTCTAGAGTAGCGCGCCGGGTGATGACATCACCCGGCGCGCCACCCTAGAGCAGGCCGCGGAGCCTGCTGGGAATAGTAGGCGCCGGCGCCGGACGGGAGCCGCCGGGCCGGAAAGGTAAGGGCCCCCCTCCCCCCTCCCCCCTCCGCGTGCCCCCTCCTCCCCTCCACGCACCCCCTCCTTACCTTCCCGGCCCGGTGGCTCCCGTCCGGCGCCGGCGCCTACTACTACCAGCAGGCTCCGCGGCCTGCTCTAGAGTAGCGCGCCGGGTGATGACATCACCCGGCGCGCCACCCTAGAGCAGGCCGCGGAGCCTGCTAGTAGTAGTAGGCGCCGGCGCCGGACGGGAGCCACCGGGCCGAGAAGGTAAGTGCCCCCCTCCTCCCCCCCCCGCTGTCCACTTTCATCGGCGGGCGCCCGCTGGCGCCCGCCAATGGAAGCGGCGGTGGGCGCCAGTGGGCGCCCGCCGATCCGCCGATCCGCCGAACCGGTTCGGAGCTTTTTCGGACCGGTTCGGATTGGATCGGCCGATCCAGCTGCGGGATCGGAAATCGGATAATTTATCCGATTTCCCACTGGACCGGACTCGGATCGTGGATCGGGTCCGATCCAGTGCACATCCCTAATTTTTATATGGTTTACCGATCCCCCCCCCCCCCCCCCCCCGTTCTTTTTGGTGTGTTTCATATTGGTTATTTCAATAGAAATTTTTTCCATTGCTGTTGTGAATAAAAGATCCCAGAAGCATATGATGGTAACAGTGGGGGAAAGTGTTGCTTTGGGGGAAAAAAGAGAATAAATGCATTTCAAATTAAAGGGCTGCTTCTAATGAACCTGCTAAAAAGAACACAGGCAAGAAAAGCGCCTGACTTGGAATCATAGCAATTACGGGGCGGATACTATCCTTTAATTCAACAGTATTCATGTTTTGCACCATTATATTAGTTCGTGTGTCTGGAGTGGTAGGGTCTTATAAAAAAAATATATTTTGGAATTCGTTGAACCTTTCTTCCAAGCAGGATCTTCTTAATTCACCATTTTGCTTCATTCAAAACGTTGAGGCCAGTCTAGTCCTGGGGCTTCTCAACTAGGCTTAATCGCCTTAGCTCAATGCACAGAGAGTTTCTCTACTAGAAGATGCTTGCTTACAAACTCTCCTCCCTGTCACACTCAGTTTCTATGTGCAGGGAAGCGTGTTTTGGGTGGGTCAGCATTTCCCCTCTCCAAAATTCTGCAGTCCAGGAAAAGCAGCTGCTTGTATAGATGGACTCTGCAAAGTTCTGCAGAAGTAGAGAGGGGAACAGATTTCTGTCAGTGCATGATTCTTATATTGCCGGAAGGCTATGCGATTCATGTTCCTGTGGCTGGTTGCCCACCTCACTCTGGTAACATTGGGATGATGGAATCATGTAGCACAGAGTAGATATTGAGAAGTTGCCACCACATCAGCTCTGCATCTTCTTGGGGGGGGGGGTCTGCACTGACAGTCCAATTACTTCCCCCTCCCCAACCTGGGGAAATGGCTCCCACTTAGTGCTGAAACCAACCATGCCTCTTCAAACAATTCCCAGCTTTAGAATGCTCACAGGCTGTGGTTGTAAATACTCCAGAAGAAGGATACGATAGCTAGGATTAGGACAATGAAAGGCCACAGATGAATTGAATGCCAAGGGATTTATAATATATCTAATGCTCTCCATTTATCCATCCCCACCCAGCTCTCAATCCATGCACTGAATTGCCCCCTTGAACCTGAACTGCTGAAAGATAGATGGTGGCTGCCCAGGAAGGCCCACTTTCTGGGCTCAATTCCTGTGATGGCCAGGCATCATGGAGGAAAAGGATAGATATTGCTCCTCCTCCTCCTCATAGATATATGTATACTGGGGTGGGGTTGGGGAGGTAGGAGGAGTGAGCCTCAGACCATCTTTAGGGAGGTCATCCCAAGGAACAAAGGAAGTGGCTTTGTAATGACTCTGACCATTGCTCCATCTAGCTTAATATTGCCTGCATGGACTGGCAGCAGCAACTCTTCGGGGTTTCAGAAGGGAGTCTTTCCTGGGGCTCCTTGGCAAAAACAACCCTGCCTAAGTACGCATGAGGAGAGGTGGCCACTTCCGCATCGCCAAGGAAGAGGACATCGCCTTGGCAATGAGGAAGTGGCCACAAGAAAATGCAGATTTGCACCAAATTTGCCAATGTGAATTTATGTATTTTGATGCAAATTTGGAAAGAGTCACTGCCATTTCAATAGAAATATAATAATCTCAGCATAGTGGAGAAGACCGTGTCTGGTGTGTCTGCTCAGTCTGCTGTCCAGACTGTCGTTATTCCAAGCCCTCCTGTCGAGGTGTGAGACAATAAAGAGGTCTGCAGTGCAATCCACAAAGCTTTTATTCAGTAAATAGACATCTCTTCACACCTGAAGGGTGTGTGGACGCTAGGAGCTATGCTCTCAGAGGAATTAGCCTAACGAAGCAAGGCAGTTGCCTATCAACTAAATGGATAGTTTCCTGCTGTGCCTGACAGGCTTTTACTGGACCCCTCCTTGAGGGAGGGTCTTTAAGCTGTAACCTCTGCTGTGTGGCTCCTCTCAACTCCGCCTGCTTGGCCCTGTGATGGACTCTGGGATGTGTCAATTCTGATGCTCCCCTTCCCCTCTGACAAGACTGAGTTTCCAGGGAGGGGGAAGATGATATCTGAGCCTGGGCCTCCTGTTCAATAAGCTCCTGGGAAGATTCCTCCTTGACTCCTGGAGAGTCTTAGCGAATTTCCTCCAGTTTCCTGTCTTGGCTGGTCTGCTTTGTCAGGCTCTGAGTCTGATTTGGGATCCACACCAGGGAGACCAGGCCTGATCCTGACACAGATGTTACCTGTTGATGGACAACTTCAATGGCTATGGCTCTCCTTCCTTATAGTTGTTTATCTTTAAACTGAATTTGGACTTGACAGCCCTTCAAACCCAGGATGCTTTCAAATAGAGGATTGTGATCCATACAGTGTCCAACCAAGGGGAGGTATGCCCACAGGGGCAGGAGGCCCAATGCAGGACTCTTGCCCCCAAAACCTGAATTTAATTCTGTGCACGAAAGTGTGTTGAAAGCAACATTGCGCGCACGCACACACACACACACACACACAAAACCCCCAAACTGTTCCACCCTGCCCCTATAATTTCTTACATAGACACTCATGTGTGTTTCACTATCATCATCTTCCCCCTCAGCCCATTTTGAAATCTGCTTTAACGTTGAACATTTCTAGGCAACCATTTTGTCCAAGATTTCTAGAAAGGCATTCAAACCCTTATTGATCTGAAATGGTTGAATGAAGTTGTTGTAAACAGAAAATCATGTTCAGGTACTTGGGAGGGTAAGGTTGTCTCATTCTCTCCCCCCACTGCCACCCCCTCCCCATTATGGGCCACGCTGGCTATTTAAAATTACAATTGTGGAATTGTGGCTGGCATTAATTATGTGCTGCTTGCAAAACTCTGAGTAAGTGCCATCTCTGCCTAAAAACTCACATGTGAAGAAATGTAGCGTGTAGCATTTATGGCATTCAGTATGGCCTGCACCATAAATATGATTCTCGGAACAGGGGGCAAAGTTTCTAGAAATCTGTGGCTTGGTTTCTTATCCTCTGTTAATGTGACATGGCATTTGGCTGTGGATGGCCCATTGCTTTATTGTCGCAGCCTAAAATACAAGCCATTGAATGGCAAACAAAAGTTTCTTTAAAAAAAAGGGGGGGGGGAGGAGACTTCTGATGAAAAGCATAAGTATAGAAAAATTGAGCAGTGATAAATTTATGAGTCCTGTGGAACAGTAAGGGGGGGAAAATATAAATAAATTACATATTGGACTGGGTAAGCGGCCAGCAATCTTGACAAAGGGGAAAGATAGATGGGCGAGTGGATCATTAACAAGAAGCAGGGTTGTGGCTTGGACACAACAGAGTCTGTGGTGGCACCTCACTTCGAGAGATAGGAACTAGTGTGACAAATAGGATTATTAATGCCTGGGAGAAGCTTCTACTGGCTTCATGCCGAGACCTCTAGGTGCCAAGATACACTGTCAAGGTTTTTGCCAAGGATGCTGAGGAAGGCCAAAAGCATGGAAATCTTCGTCCTCCCTGAAATAGGCCAGGAGTGGAAGGGAAAAACAGAATGAATGTGATGAGTACAAAATATCAAGTGAAAAAGAGACCAAGACACGGATGTTCAATCCAAGAAGCCAACTGTTGGGCTGGCTGATCTTAATAACTATCGCCCTGCCTCAACGTTGCCATATCTAAACAAAGTGCTCAAGTAAGTGGCAGTAGGCAACATCAAGTTTTCTTAGATTGCGCTATATATTTAGATCATGGGTGGACAACTTGTTGCCCTCCAGATGTTGTCAGGCTGCAACTCCGATAATGCCTTGCCATTGGCTATGCTGGCTAGGGCTGATGGCAATTGCAGACGAACAATATTTGGAGGGTCACAAGATGCCCATCCCTGATTAAGATCATATCTAATCTGGATCCCATTCTGGGTTTTGGGTAGGAAATGCATGGCTGTCCTGGTGGATTATCTATGGGAGACTGACTGATTTGACAGACTGAACACAAAGCCTTGATTCAGCTGAGCTCACATTCTAACCTGCCCTCTGCTCTCTGCTAACTCTTCCTCCCCAAGGAAAACAAGGATCATCTTGGGAAAAGGGTAGCTAGCAAAGGTGGGAGACACACCTTGGGCCTCCCCTCTGGTGTAAAAATGGTACTCTTAAGCATCATTTCCCACTGGACTGATAGGGCTTATTTTCCATTGGAGGAAGAGCTCAAGCAGCCTCTGCTGTCTTCATTGGAGTCCTCTACTACTTGCTACCCTCTTTCAGAAGGTTGGTCAGCCATTATGCCCATTAAATGCTACAGTTGAACACTCAGAGGAGCCCCTCAGGTTCCAGTGCATTCAGCAAGAATGCTTGTGGGTCATCATTGGGTTTCAGGTATAGCTCCATGCATTCTCTAAATGAAGGAAACTTCCAAGAAGTTAATGAGGGCCTCTTCCTAGGCTAGTGGTTTGGGCATTGTTTTCATGGGAATGTGTGAATCAGCAAAATTTCAGCTCATCGAGGTTCTCCAAATTCCACCTCAGTGCTCATTCCAACTCGTGTCCATATCAGCTTTGTTTTTTGTCTTATTTTTCTGTGATTTTCCAAATGTACACATTAATTGATCCATGAATCAGATGTACAGATTTTCACCACATATAGTGTTTGGTTCATCATTGGGTTCCAGGAGGTACAATGTGAGTGAATACTGGTCAAAAATGAACTGAAGCTAATTTCTCATACATCCCATGGTGTTTTCACTTGGTGAGGTCTTACTATGCCAGGGGTAAGCAATCTTTTTGGACCAGGAGCCCATTTGGCAAATGGCTATCATGGGAGATGTGGCAGAGGACAAGTAACCTGACTGAATACAAGGTTGGTGTCTGGGCCCCAATACACTAAACAACTACTTTCAACCCACAGTTTTCAGCATTAACAAAATCCTATTTCACAGCAACCCAAGATGCTAGTAAGAAAATGTGTTCTTCTTATTGTTAAATGTGGAATGGGTGTGGCACCTTGGCTGATGGTGAGAAAGGTGTCTGGGGGCACTATGGTGCTTGCAGGCACCACACTGGTTTCCTCTTATGCTGTGCTAGCATGAGATGTAGTCACATATAATTTATCCATTCCATGTGCTTCCATATATAATAATTACCTGGAGCATTGAGGGACCTGGCCATGCAGAAATTGTGATGACATGATAATGGCTGCAGTCCTGAGTGTATGACCTCCTGGAGTACTATATCTGGACCTGGATTCAACTGGATACATTTTGGGCAGTGACTAACTATATCAGCCTTTGCCCTTCATTCTGGAAAACTGAAGTAACAATGACCTATCTCATCAGACCTTTGTGATGTTTTCTGCTATGTAAACAGTGTGGTTTAGGAAGAGATTAGATTAGGTCAACCTCAGTTATTTTGGACCTCAGTTATTTTGGATTTTGAAAGGCTACCACCATCTCATTGTGTTCTTTAAGACTGTTTGATTGAATCCTGCCAGGGTTTGCCTACCTTGAAAGAAAAAGCTAGTAGCGAGGTATTCTCAGTTGCTGTGTGTGAAGTGACAGCAGCAAGGACTTCAAAGCATGTCCATGCTCCAACCACCCCAACCAGAAGTAAACATGGCCAAGGTGGATGCAGTGGAAGATCTCTGCTTTAGAGGGTGGTTGGTAGCCTCAACATTGAGTCTGAGCGCCATAGAAGGCACAGGGCTGAGAAGAAAAATGGGAGAGGAGTAGGAGGTAAGGAGATGTTGAGGTTATAGGTAACATCTAATCCAGTCCTACCCAGGCTACCAGAGGCAATTGAGAAACAAGGGCTTCTCATACTTACCCAAGTGGTGACCCTTCCACCAAGAAGGTGCAGTTGCTGCTTCAACTCCATCCCAACCAATGATGAAAGAGGCATTTGCCTGTGAGGTGAGTGTCTCAGGAACTTGTGGACAAACAATATGAAGGCTGTGTGTTCTGTGTCCAGGTTGATGGGAGGTAGTGGAAGTGAGGGCCTGCCAGAATCTACATGAAGCATGATTATGTTCCTTCAGGAGGCGATAATTTTCCTGCTGCTTGGGTTATGCTGATATTTTACATCAGTACATGTTATTTATATTATCCTTTATGTCAGGATAACGTACAACTCCCATCAGCTCTAGCCACTGGCAAGCGGTCATGAGAGTTGTAGGCCAAAACATCTGGAGGGCCACAAGTTGCCCATCCTTGCTTTATCTCAATATGGTATATCTATCCAAATTAGTTCCAAATGAGCAAAATAGGAGTCCTCTATACATTAGCCCTGCCTTCCCTAACCTGGTGCCCTCCAAATGTTTTGGCCTTCAACTCCCAGCATTCCTAACCATTGGCCATACTGGCTGGGGCTGATGGGAGTTGAGGTCCAAAACATTTGGAGGACACCAGTTTGGAGAAGGCTGCATTAGGTTTTTCTGACAGTGGGGATATACTGAAAGAGAAGCAGTAGGTTCAGATAAATCCAATTATAAGGGTTTTATTGTACTCTACAGGACAGTGGCTGAAGTAATGTTGCAAGAGAATGGATCTGCGGCTTGATCCTATACATATTATTCAAACCCTATGCAGGCATGCTAAATTTGAATAGGGTAAACACACAAGGGGAGGGATAATCAGAGTTCGAGAGTGCATGAAGAGCCCTCACAAATAGAGGAGTCTCTCCACTTCAAACTGTCCCTTCCATGAGTATAGGGTGACAAAACACGATAAGAGAGAGGGGCAGGGCTGGAGCGCACCCTTCCCTCATGTGTTTACCATAATTTGGTTTAGTTAGCACACCTGAATCCCATTATTCTGCAACCTTTAGGATTAACACATGGGTTTACTTGGGGGTTCATTCAAATTGCCTATCCCCTCAGAAACAATGCTTTCTCATATTTGTAAATCTAGATAAGGGATGCTTAACGTCGGAATTCTTGAGGGTCAATTGATTCCCCAGGCAGTGGCCTGGGGATGGGACTGATCAGTCCCATAATAAAAATTGGTATGATCTAGCAATACATATTTCACAGTTATGGAGAACATGAGCCCAGGCATGCATAACATTGCAAGCCAATGTGCATGTATTACATACAAAAGAGAGATGTGCTGCTAAAGTGTGCAATGAAAAAACAGCACCGGCCCACAATCTGTCCTCCAGCTTCCTTAAAGGTTTTGGTCCCCCCTGAAAGAGGCTTCTATTTTTTCTTCCTCATTCTCCGGCTGCCTTACAATTTCTTTTGAATTTCTTTTGGTGTTGTTTCTGAGCTTATTCTATCATGGAAATGCAATAAATAAACAACAACAAAAAAGAAACGGCAAGACGGCAGAGGGCGCTCTGTGTTTCCTTTCCATCTCTTACACGTCTCCCCATCAGTCAGTGGCCTCTCTGGCTGCCCAATGCTTCCTGTTGTAAAATAAAAATAAAAAGAAAGCCTCAGGATGTCCCCCCCCCCCCCCCCGAGCTTTAATTACAATGTGAGAAGTCAGGGAGTCTGCTGGAGAGGTTGTACAGTGAAAGGCAGGACATCCGCACACACCTCATGGCCACCTCACATGTAAGGTGAGCACAAGAATGAGGAACCTGACACACCTGTGGGAATCTCTCTGAAATGCTCTTCTTTTCTAAACCTTTTCTCAACAGCAGTTTCTTTTCTATCAAATTGAATGAGAATGGTAGAAAAAAAATGTGGAATTTTGGCACAGCATCAATAAGAAGCATTTCTATTTTTTTGGGGGGGGGGAACCATTTGATAGGCCAGATAAAATTGTTTTGTGGGACCCGGTTGTTTCAGCCAGGTTGTTTGGGTGAAGCAAGCAAATGGCTTTGAGCGTGGGTGAATGCTTGTAACTGGGACTTCTGTTAAAGCATTGTAACCGGCATAACTATTGGGAAAGCATTTTATTCTTGAAAAACATATTTAGGGCATTAATTATATATTGGGTCTTTGGTAGATCATCTTTTGGTAGCTGTTTAGGGTCTTTGGTATCAGGGCTTGCTCCAGGATTGAGGGAGCCCTTGCAAAAAACACCCTCTGGGGGCTCCTTCCTACTCCAAGGCTTACCTGAAGCATGACCTCTGAGGCATCATGGGAAATTTTAAATGGCAAGTGTTGGTGGCTCTTCCTGGGTCCCCCGAATGCTGATCTTGGGCTTGTTTGGTATTGTTATTTTTTGCCTGCAGTGTGTGTGTGTGTGTGTGTGTGTGTGTGTGTGTTTTAAGTGACCATATGTCAGGAAAAACCAGGACACATCAGGATTTTGGGTAACAAATCTGGGAAGGGGGAATTATGAAATTTGAAGAAAAATCTTGATTTTTCTCATCCTCCACCCCAAAGGGCAGCTCTACTTTGTAGTCATTGTGAAATAACAAAAATGCTTACAGCTCTGTCATTTTTAAAGATAAAGAGATGAAACCTGGCATTGTGATAGCTCTTCAGTAGGACTTTAGCCATGCCAAGTTTCAAGCAGATCTGTTCATCTGTTGATTTTTAGGATTATTTTTAAGTTTGAGGTTTTAAAATTATTTTTTTTAAAAAAACTATCATTTTTAAAGATAAAGAGATGAAACTTGGCATCATGATAGCTTTTACATAGGGCTTTAGTCATTCCAAGTATGAAGCAGATCTGTTCATCTGTTGATTTGGGGTATTTTTTAAAATCTGAGGTTTTAAAATTATTTTTTAAAAACAAAACACATCTTTTTTAAAGATAAGCAGATGAAGCTTGGCATCATGATAGCTCTTAAGTAGGGCTTTAGCCATGCCAAGTTTCAAGCAAATCTGTTAATCTGTTGATTTTTAGCAAATTTCAAAACAAAATTGAACTTTTAATTTTTTTTAAAAAAAATAAAAAGCCAGTCAGCTGGCCGGCAGCAAGTCCTGTTAAGCAGCAACTTGCAGCAGAGTGAGGATATAGTCAGAAAAGATATTTGAGGGAAGAGGAGAATGTATCACACAGAGTATAGCAACAAAGTACAGCAAAAGCTACAAAAGTAGGAGTGAGTGAAGTTAATTTCAGATACATTGGATGTCTCACTTGTTATTTCAGTGATTTTAGCATTAAGATGTTTTATAGAACAGATTTGTCTTAATTGTGTGCTGTAAAATCAGACATGTGACTAAGGCTATGTTCAGGTGCTTGGTGCCGGATACCCCCCCCCCCCCCCCAGGTGGACAAGTTGGTGGGGATGCCCCCTTGGGGGCCGATCGTGTTCTCCTCCTCTTTGGTTTCCAAACTATGGTCACCTTAAAAAGCTTCATTTATTACTCATTCTTAATGCCAATGACATCGGTAAAATGACAATCATGCACTCCCAGTTTCCTATATTTCTGGCAGGAGCACTTGAGCTATATCTGGATGTTGTGGGAACAAGCACTTCCCTCTGAAGGAGGGAAGGCATCCTAGTTCTCCCTCCAGTTTGATATTGGAATTTGAACTATGTTCTCTCAAAAGTAGGGTGACCATACATCCGGTTTCCCCCGGACAAGTCTGGAAATGGAGTGCCAAAATGGTGTCTGGGGGGAAATCAGTATATTTCATCCAAAGTCTGGGAATTGCTGCCTTCCAAGGAGCCATCCCAGGCTTGTCCTTGGCCAGCGCGGTCGCGCAGGCCAAGAAAATCCCCAGATCAGCCTGGGGGAGGGGCTGGAAGTCACATTTGGGTGTGTCCAAAATGCGACTTCCATCCCCTCTCCCAGGGCTATCCAGGCCTTGTACTTGCCCTGCGCAGTTGCACAGGCCAAGAAAATCCCGGATCAGCCCAGAGGAGGGGCTGGAGGTCACATTTCGGCTCATCCAAATTGTGACTTCCAGCCCCTCCCCCTGGGCTAATCCGGAGATTTTCTTGGCCTGTGTGGTCACACTGGTCAAGGACAAGCCCCAGACGGCCATGGGAGAGGGGCTGGAAGCAAGTGCTGGAGCAGCAGGAACAGCAGGACAGAGCAGCAGGAGCCTTGGGTAAGGAGGTGTGTGTGTGTGTGTGTGTGTGTTTGTGTGTGTGTGTGTGTGTGTGAATGGAGTGCATGGTTGAATGGATGTGTATGCGTGTGTTTTGGGGTGGTTGATCCTGAGGGACTTTGTGCAGTTCTCTGTGTGTTGGGAGTGTGTGTGGGTGTGTAGTTTTGTGTGTGTAAGTCAGGGGAGATGATATGGAGTTGATATTTCTATTTACGGGAAATAAATTTGAGTGAATTAATTTTCTAAGAATATATTTAGAGATGATTTGAGGAAATTGGTTTAGCTTTCTGGAAAACAGGTGTTTTGCTGGAACAGAAAACTGGCTTCAAAGCAGCACCTTGGTCTGGTTACCTCACCCGTTTGCTTTTCTTTGATTGTTTTGTTGGAGGAGAACATTGTAATAAATTTATGTATGAATTGACCGATTAGCAATATTTATGTACCACTTCTTCTTTGAATAAATTGTGAATCAATCTAGAAAAAGAATATAAAACTGCAATGGTATCTATCATATTAGAGGTTCATTTCAAGACAGCTCATGGCTGTGTGAAAGGCAAAGTAAATGGATGCGATTTTGATGGGTCTTTTAAACATCATGATAACATAAGTTATTATCCGTCTCTATTGAAGGATGGTTGATACTGGCCATGGTGTTTTTACCTCATTTATGTGATATTTACTAGTGCTGGCATTTGTTTTATCCTTTTAGTAACTGTACAGAAACAGACAATTCTTGTTAAATATAGTATCCTCCCACAAGCTGGTTCTCTTCAGATATGTTGGATACAACTCCCAATGCCCAGTCAGCATGACCAGATAGGGGTCGTAGGATCGGGTTGGGGAAGGCTGAAATACATAGAGTTCTAAGTTGTTGTTTTTTAAAAAAAGTCATATTTCTCCTCAGTTTATTAATCTTCACAAGATCATATCTAGCTGAGCTGGAGTCTAGATTCACATTGTATATTGTATCTTCTATATATTTCCTCAATTAATTCTCAAAACCCGTGTCAGACTGTTAATGAATTTTCCAATTAATTCACTGATCTTTTGGATCTAACTATTAGCTCTTGCGCCAATGGGCATGGTGGGTGGAGAAGGGTTTTTTACTTCTCCTGTAATTGCTAGTTATTTCATATCATATTTCATATGAAGTCTGAAAGCCCAAAGTAAAAGTGTTAAAAGTCATAAAGACTTTTCCATTAAGCTATTTCCATTGGAGTTCTACTGATGAAAATTCTGACCAGCAAAATATCTCAACCTATGCCAATATGAACGAGATTTCCTAAAACCTTTGCTGGGTCTCTCTTTTCCTTTTCTTTTTCTGCAACATTTTTGCCATTAGGTATTGCTATGTCAATGAGGTAGTTGTGTTTTTCTTTTATATGTATGACTGTTATGTCTGGTCACTTGCAAAGTATTGTCTTGCCCCAGCATTGTTCTGCCCCAGCATAGCATGGCTTGGCTTGACTTGTTTGAGTGTGTCTGGATCTCCTAGGCTCTGAAAGCATCTTTATGGAGAGCACCTGCTGGATGCATGATCTAGGAGGCCAGGTTCTGTGAGTGCATAGTTGTCTTTGACAGGAGGGCCTTGCACTTGCTAGAGTAAGGTGAACAGATGTGAAGAGGCTGCAATCCTATATTCATTTATCTGGGAGTAAGCTTTATTGAAATCTACAAGAGTTATTTCTAAAGTTTCTTTGGGCAGTTTTTTGGGGGTCCTTGACTGGGATTTCTGTTCACTGTACACTTAGTGTAAATTCAGGATATACTTGGATAAAAGGAGGGAAAGATCCTTGCCTAGCATTGTGATAATAGGCATCTGTTCTGGCCTTTCTTTGTATTGCTACTGACCATGGTTTTGTTTACATGGCTAATGAAACAGTGACACACATTTTTAGATTAGTTTCTCACTAATAAACCAGAAGTTGAAACAAGCTAAGAGGTGAGAAGTGATTGCAACAAGCCTTTAGTCCATTTTGTTCCATGGCTAATGTTTGCAGGGTAATCATATTTTATACTCTTCCTGCATGCTAGGTTACTAGTTTGTTGTATTAGATTTTCCCGCACTTGTCAACTGCTTCGTTTGTTCAGTGGTAGCAGTATGCTGAATCTGTGAGTATGGATATGAGAAAAGTGATGGGGAAAGAGTGTTAAATGTTAGGAAAGTTGAGACTATGGTCATCCAGAGAGGAATTTGCAGTCAGAAAAGATATTTGAGGGAAGGGGAGATTGTATCACACAGAACATAGCAAAAGCTTCAAAGTACAGCAAAAGCTACAAAAGTAGGAGTGAGTGAAGTTGATTTCAGATACATTGAATGTCTCACTTGTTCTTTATTTCAGTGGTTTTAACATGAAGTTGTTGTGTAGAACAGGTTTGTTTTAAGTGTATGCTGTGAAATCAGCCATGTTGTCATGAGCAGGCCCTTTCCCTGGGCTTTCCCATGAACTGTGGCAAACTCACAAGACACTCATGTCAGTGAAACTTCTTTTATTGACGAAATCACATGGTTACAAGCATAATGGTTTCATTGTTTGACACCCACACCACTTAAAACTGATAACAGAAAGCTTTAGGCTCCAGGCTTGATGCGATCCTTTAGGCAATCACTTGGGGAAGAGAAGTGTAGGGTTAGCCCCTATCCTATCTCAGCATTTCCAGATGCCACATATGCTTACTCTTCAAAGAACATGGCCAGAGCCTGAGGGAAGTGCTCCAGGCACAGGGCTGCCTGAAGCCCAGCAGAGACAGATCGATCTCGCACCAATCATACCCAGCCTGCCAGAAATGCTGACCAGACCAAGGTAAGCAAGAACCCAGGGAACAAACCTCTCGCAGGCCACACACACACAATCCAGAGCAAATGCAAATCCAAGTCTATGAAAAGCCTCAGAGCATTTTCCATGGCACAATTCTTAGAAATTCAGAGTCCAAATAGCAAATGAGCATGTACAGAGTGCTTCCAAAATCTCCAAACAGGTAGAATCCAAACAAGAGGGGTTTCAGGCCAAGCGTCGAAATATGATCTCTAGCAAGGGTTCTTCACCCTTGCTCCCCCCTCTTATAGACTGGAGGCCTGGCTTATTCCAAGCCATTTGACAAACAGGTCCTCTGACCGGTAAACTACGTCCATATGCCATCAGGGCGGCACTGTTCAACCTCCTTTTGATGATGCTACAAAGTGAATGACAGCTTCTAAGAGTGGCCCCCTCCTTTTCCAAACATTTCTTGTTCCCAGGGAAACTATCTACTTCACGGCCTCTACTAGCAAACTCCCGTGGGAAATAGAGACAGAGATAAGCTCACAGAGAAACAGACGTTCTTAAAACAATCCCAAATTCTTCAACTTTCAATTCACAAGGTCTCTGGCCTTGTGATATACCTGATGCATGTGACCAAGGCCATGTCTGGGTGGGCATGCCCCCTTGGAGGCTGGACGTGTTGGTGGGCACGCCCCCTTGGTTTCCAAAATATGGTCACCCTACGTGAAGAGCTTCATCTGTGTATACTTCTTCTCAAGCCATCAAGGCCATTTATATAAATTACAAAAGGGCCCTATCCTGCTGTGGTGCAGCTTGTGAGAGGGACATTTGCTACACTAAGGGGAAGGAAAGAACTACTAGGTGTGGAGGTTCTACAGAGACCGTGGCAATGGAGAGTTTATTGGAGCTTAAAGAGAAAGTGAGGTCTTGTGAGAGAGTCATGTGGGCCATTATTTCCATAGATTCTTAAGGGTGTATCCATTCACAGTGATGGAATGGATATGCCTTGTGTTCTGAAAGTTCAGTGATCACATGATCGCTGCTGATGACTTGTAATTGGTTTGGCCAAAACCCTAATGAAGACAAAGAGAGCCAGTTTATGGCAGCATGTATATGGAGGAAGGGAGATTACATTAATTCATGATACATGGTAAAACCAATGGCTACTACCTTGTGTCAATTAATTTTAAGTGAAATGAGTTGTCCAACAAATAAGGTTTAGTAGATTTCCGAGAAAGCTGAAAAGTACTAGCTTTAAGGGGGATGGAGACTATGAGGATGTCTTGACATTTTGAAGAATAAAATGGAAAGTTGGGTCTGAAATCAGGACACTCTCCTTGGAGAACGTTGTCTTTGTGACATGGGAAGAATGGTAGAAGATAATGGATCCTTCCTTTCTCAGAAGCCAATACTAGGAACAACTGTGAGATGACAGTGCCAAGGGATTATTTTGGAATGTCTGTTTGGCACCACAGTGGGTGGGATTAAACTATTCAAAATTTGTTGCAACGTCAAGGAACAGTTTAATCTTAATTACAATTTGAACTATTTCCCATTGTTATGGGTTTCCAGCTTCTCTCCTTCCCAGGAATGTTTATGCAGTTCCATGTTTCTTTCTTGTTTGTGCCGCAAGAAGAGCTAGAGCAGGTTTTTAACACTACAACTGGTTGATTTATAATAACAATCCTTCTCCATCTTAAATCTGAAAGCTTACCATCATAATGCTGTTGTGTTCTCTAAAGCTATTAAGGGCGGCAATGGCTTAGTAAAATATTTTGAGGCATTAATTTCGCTTGGAACCCTTTTCCTTGGAGTCTATGGTTCAATTTGTTACCTAACACTGTAAATGTAACTCAAGTAAAATGTAACTGGTGACAACTTTGGACTGCTGGGAAAGAAAATATTTGTGTGACAAATCTTCCATGTGAACTTTTGTAGCCCTTTAAAAGGGTGGACTGGATATTTTTTTTAAAAAAAAATAGAAGTAGGGCAAAGCATCAATATGCACAAAATATCAGTCATATCTGTTGGTTATATTAGTCGCTAATGGTGGCAAAGGGTTGAGGTCACCAGGGAAAGGAGGAGGCCGCAGCTTTTTCCCTTCCCCAGTGACCCTGAAGCAGATGTGGGTGTGCCTGTGTGCCTCTCTGCATAGGTCTACCCACCACCCCAGTGCTTGTAAGTGTGGTGGCTCTCTGACCTCTAGCGAAACTGGATTTCTCCCTCAAGGTCAAAAATGTTGTGCACCCCCCCTGTACTAGAGTGTGACTTCCTTCTATTTCCCGTCACTAGCAACGTGACAGAGTATAAGAAAACAGGGGAGGAAATGCATTTCTCTGTAATGACAGAGGGCTATGCCTCATTTGAAAAGTGAGGGCTGCAACTACAGGAATCCCCATGTGCAGCAGAACCCTGGTTGGCAACTTATTTTTAGACAGAGCAAGACAAGGAAATGAGTGGGTGGCAAACATTTCAATCTCCTATGACATTTCATTTCTGACCTCAAGTCCAGTACACTTAAACAAAAAACCCAAACAACAACAACAACACACATCTAAGGGGATGGTTAGAGGATAAAGCTGCTGAATAGGAGTACACACACACACACACACACACACATCCTCTTAAAAATACTAAGACAAATCCATAATATCCTGGGAAGGGTGAAAAAGTGTTCTTTCGATTCATAATTTTCTGTATACCTCAATTCTACTGGCTGAAAAACTGTCGTCTACTTTGAAGTACAGTCATGGTGATGTAGGACATTTAAAGTATGACATGTCAGTTAAGCTCTTTGCCAAAATGACACTTGGTTCTCATCCAGTCATAGACCAACTGAGCACTGAGATGCATGCAGTTTCCTGTCATATTTTGCCCAGTTCTGCCTGTGTAGCTGTGGTGCCTAAAGGTTCTTTCAACTTGAAACATCTCATAGAGATGGATTCAACCATCTGGAGGGTGTAGCACTTGACCTGATGACTACAGGCTCTATTTCCCAGTAGAGATTTTCAAAAGACTGGGGAAAAAATCATAGACAAGAAGTAAAACCTGCCAGTGGGACATTGCTTGATTGGACATTGCTTGATCCATATAGAGGTGCCCACAGTAATGCTCCAAATGCTAAGTTTTAGACTAAGCATCTGGACAAGCCTATGTATGTCCTGTTTAAACCACTTAGAGGCTAGTGCAGCAAAATTAGGTTGTACAGACATTTGTTGTTCTTTGCAATATGGGGAGACTGAAATATTCACCCACCGGTTTCTCTCTGTTGCCATTTCTAAGGCCTGTTTAGATATTAAAAATATGTTGGCAGCCAGATTCTACTGTACATGGGAATTCCAGTAGCTGCAGTCACTATATTTTCCTTGTTCTTCCCAGAAAAATCTAAGCAACCAAAAAATTCCTCCACTTTTTCCTTTTAAATAATTATGTGTTTCCTTTTTCAACACATTCATCCAGTGTATCTGCAGATGGGACATTTTTATTTGGTCATCCATTCCATTTGTCGTCAGTCTGGCTTTCAGTCAAACTATGTGAAAATTTCCTGCATGTATCCTGTCAGGCTGAGGAAGGAAAGCCCATGTTTACAAAGCAAGCAAAAGTATTGCCCTTTCTAGCTCAAAAACCCTACTGGAAATCCGATTTGTGCAATAAAGGAAAATTAAATTACATTAATTTCTTACATTACATCAGAATTACATTAATTTTTTCAGTATGAAAACTTAATAAAGGATATGTGCAAGTGAGAATTAAATGTCTGTCTTGGGGGGGAGGGACCCCATGTGAGAGAATTGTGACTGAGGCATTAGTTATTGCTGGAGATAATATACAACAGAAGTATAACTTCCAGAACAAAGGATATAAATAGACTGACAGAAGGATACTCCCCTTAAAGACACCCTGAGAGCCTGTTTTTAGCATATCATTTTACAATAAAGTGACAGCAAGACATTAAAAGCAACCCACTAACTCTTGTCAAAGCCAATGCAGAAGTCGAATACAGCAAAATATCAACCTATCAGTAGCACTAGCTGATGTCAAGGCAAATGAAAATAACTGCCAGATCTCAGGGTTGTAAAAACATTATAGGAAAACAATCCAATAATTTTAAAGACAATTATGCCTTTCCAAGACCTTAAGCATATAATGAAGAGACAGTTATGTTCTGAGATTGTTCTTCAAACACAGGAGACTGAACATCCAGCCATATGACCCATTAGAGTTCTGGGGGTGAGGTGGGGTGGGGTGAACATTTATCGAGGCTTTCTGGACAGAATCTATTATTTCTTTATTATCTGTCTTGATGCCTTGCCTTTCTGCAGTTAAGCACCAGTTGACTAATCCTAGCAATATATAAATAGCATATAAAAGCAGCCATGATTAAAAACAAGAACAGACAAGAGCAAGAACAAAGACTGCAGCCCATGAAAAGCCAGCAGCAGAAACATAAGCAGAGGGCTATCTAAAGAAGAGGGCCCCCAGATAATGACTCATCATGTTAATCTCCCCTATTCCATTAAGGAGACATGTTGCCTTAACAGGGAAGTTACAGTGGCTCATTTCGGACGACACGATAATCAACCAGAGGGAGGAAGAGACAACACACCATGCACACACAACTGACGGTATGTTATTAAGCAGCGGGGAAAAAGAACGGGCTGCTCCGTTGTTCTTCGGAGTCCCGTTGCTTATTATGAGGCCCCAACTTTCAGCTGCGCGACGGGGGGAAGGGCAATATGTCATGTGGAGGGCACTCCAAAAATAATGTACCATCCATTTGCCTCTTCCTTATTCTGTTACCTAATGTGTCGTCCGAACTAAGGCATTGTTGTCCTCTGAAGATGGTTGGGCATTTTATAAGGCCATTGTAGTATTTTATAAAATTCAGTTTTCCCTTCCTTCCTTCCTTCCCTCCTCCATTTACTCCTTTGTTGTCATGTCCTAGGTTTCAGATGCCCCAGGTTGTGATTCTCATGCAGAAGAGAACTTTGTGGTTGTGGAGGCCCAGTTTGACTAGGTTAGGCTGACCAGATAAAATCCAGGTCAGGGCTCATGTAACTTTAACAGTTGTAGAGAAAAGGGAATTTCAGCCAGTGTCATTTGTATGCAATTAGTTCCTGGTAATATTCCCTCTTCATCACAACAGTTAAAAGTGCAGGCACTATACTAGACTGACCATATACAAAAGAAGGCAGGGCCCCTGCAACTTTAACTGTTGTGATGAAGAGGGAATTTCGCCAGGAACTAATTGTATACAAATGGCACTGGCTGAAATTCCCTTTTCTCTACAACTGTTAAAGTTACATGAGCCCTGACCTGGATTTTATCTGGTCACCCTAGACTAGGTTAGGGTGACCAGATAAAATCCAGGTCAGGGCTCATGTAACTTTAACAGTTGTAGAGAAAAGGGAATTTCAGCCAGTGTCATTTGTATGCAATTATTTCCTGGTGAAATTCCCTCTTCATCACAGTTAAAGTTGCAGGGGCCCTGCCTTCTTTTGTATATGGTCACTCTAGTATAGTGCATGCACCTTTAACTGTTATGATGAAGAGGGAATTTCACCAGGAACTAATTGCATACAAATGACACTGGCTGAAATTCCCTTTTCTCTACAACTGTTAAAGTTACATGAACCCTGACCTGGATTTTATCTGGTCAGCCTAGACTAGGTCCATTTTGTGGAAAAGCATTCCGTGAGTTGCCCAGTGGAAGGGGATTTGACTTCTGATAGTTGATTTATTTAAGTGGAGGTAGCAAACATTAGCAACTTCCAGAGACAAGCTGGAGCATTGCTCAGTTTGGTGGCTTAAAATCCATCCGGCATACTTAGGTAGCTTCTTGTTTCAATAAGCCTTTCACCCTTTTTCATGAGGCTTGAAGTCTATTAGTAATGGTCACAAGGAGATTAGGAAACCCATTCCACATCTGTTAGTCCAGACAGCTGAAAAATGAACTGGGGGAAAAATGACATTAAAAATGCTCTCCACCCTTTCCTAAAGAAACCATTGCAATATATCAGACTCCCATTGGGATAATTCCGTTTATAGCTATATCTTGCCGGCAGAATGATGAAATAATCTTTTTTGTTGTTGCTGGTTTGTGTTTTGTGCCTCTATTGGCCTACCTTGTGCACTACTGTCTGGGCATTCCGGCGGCACAATCAGATGTAGCCATAATCCAGGGAGTGTGGCTGACAAGTAGTAGGTAGGGATGTACAAGAATTTTGTTTCAGTTGGCAAATTATTCCAATTTGCCCAGCTCGCAATATTGAACACAAATGTAAATGGGAGTTTATTTCTCTGGGAAAAGTTTGCAAGTTTCCGAACTTGCACTCAAGTTAGGGGGGGAAAAAAATCATAATTTGAAAAATGTGCTCTTTAAAATGGATGTTTTTCAAAAATGTCCCTGGCCTGCTTACATCCAAATCTATCAGGAGATTTGTCATTTCTACAGAGGCCTTCCCCAACCTGTCCCTGGTCTCCCTCAAGGAATGTTGGATTACAACTTCCATTATCCCCAACCAGCAGGGCCATTCAGGTTGTGGAAAACTGTTTGTTGAATGCCATCATAGGACAGACTTACAGGTTATGAAGCCAACGCAGGGTCTCTGACCCCAGATCTGCCTCATAATGCTATGGGTGTGGGTGGACTTGGAGACACAGTTCTAGTTTCATTTGGGCAGGATCTACATGTCCTCAATGCGCCCTCCCTGTGCCACAAGCCACTTCGGAGAGCTTCACCCCGCCTAGTGTGGCTCAAGCCTCGGAGGCTCTGCCCATGCCCGTGCCGCCGCGGCTGACGCCCTTTCATCCAGGCCAGTCCCGGGGAGGGAGGAGAGA
Organism: Anniella stebbinsi; assembly: GCA_029215795.1. Lineage (NCBI taxonomy): Eukaryota > Metazoa > Chordata > Lepidosauria > Squamata > Anniellidae > Anniella > Anniella stebbinsi. The sequence goes on along the minus strand of JARDYH010000002.1, from coordinate 169,880,915 downwards.
AGGGGAGGGTTGTAAACAAAAGCCAACGATTGGGAGAGGGATTTCCAATTGCTAGCTTTTGTTTACAACCCTCCCTCTTCCCTCCCTGGGACCGGCCGGGATGAAAGGGCGGCGGCGGCGGCGAGAGCGCGAGCAGAGCTTCTGAGGCTTGAGCCACACTAGACGAAGTGCAGTGCTCCAAAGCGGCTTGTGGTGCAGGGAGGGCGCATCGAGGATGATGTGTAGATCCGGCCTTGGCCTCCAAGAGTGGAAGAAACCCAGTTGTAGGGTGACCATATGGAAAGGAGCTGCAGGAGCCCTGCCCTCTTTTGTATCTGATCACTCTAGTATATCTCCCACAGCTTTAACTGTTGTGATGGAGAGGGGATTTCACCAGGTGCTGCAGGCATACAAATGACACCTGCTGAAAATCCTTTTTCTATACAACTGTTAAGGATACAGGAGCCCTACCCAGTTGCAGGGAAAACAGCACTGGGGTGATGGTGGTGGCTTAGAGTCAGAAAGCAGTGGTCATGGGAGAAATTCAACATTGACTGTTGAAGCACTTCAACAGGTGCTGCAGGCATACAAATGACACTGGCTGAAATTCCCTTTTCTCTACAACTGTTAAAGTTACATGAGCCCTGACCTGGATTTTATCTGGTCACCCTACTCACTGTAGTCCTGCAAAGTAGATAGGGTTGAGTTGAGGTTTTTTGCCTGTATTTTTTGGCATGACCCTGGTATGTTCTGTTGTTCCAGAAAGGTTGCATGGGCAAGGGACTCATGACAGCTAGACACAAAAGGATCTTGATGGCAAGGAACAAGCTACTAACACCTGGTAGATTTGAAGTTCATGACCTGAGTGTCATCTACTGTAACAAAAAGTTGTCCTCATGTGAGTAGGCAAACAATGGGACCTCCAGATAAATGCGAATACCTTCTTGACTTCCAGGGGCCAATCTACACTAACATTTTATCCTGGTACGATGGTTAGTGCCGGCTCCAGGTTTTTGTGTGGGTCAACGGGTCTCCTTCCTCAGTGAGTCTACCTTCTCACAACCATTGGCCCTTTCTGCACCATGGGGTGGAGAGGGTGGAGAGCAGGGAAACCCAGAAGTAGCCACTTCCGGGTTCGCCACGATGAGGCCGCACCAGAATGTGATGGCCCGGGCTTCTACCGGGCTGTCGCAACTTGCGACAGCCATTTTCATTTTTTGAAAGATCCGTGGAGGTGTGCACAAGCACTCCTGTGCAAATGGAAGTATATATTTTTTAAAACTGCTGTGTGATCACGCCTCCCCTACCCCCTGCCCTCCCAGGGATGGCGATTTCGCAGTCCCCCCTCCTGATGGCCTCGGCCCCGCGTGGTGCGGCTCTGTGGCCATCAGTGCAGCCGCGCTTACTCACAAGAAAACATAGCTGCGCCCAGGATGGGCGGCCACACCAGTCGCCCATCTCGCTTCCCTCCTGGGAGCAGGGAACAAAGTGGGATAATAGCATTCCCTGAACTCCCGGGAAAAAGGAGGGCTGGCCCCTGCCTGCTTGCGGGATGCTCTGTACGTCATGCGGACTCTCAGCGAGAAGGCAGGGGCAGCCCCGGGGAAAATGGCTGGTGCGGAAAGGGCCATTGCCACCAGTTCCTCCTCCTCCCCCTTGCTTCCACTTGTTTGCTAGAGAGGCAGAGAACCAGTGAGCAAGTAGGCAATGGCATCTATTGCTCCTTCTTACCACCACAATTATCTGGCCCAGAGTGAGAGGCAGGTGAATAAGCAGGTTGCAATAGCGAAGAGAAGGCGCATGCCCAGAGGGTTCTTGTCAGTGAGCCCTATTGGGGTGTAGCCCCTTGGCAGATACCGTATTTCTTAGATTCTAAGATGCCATTGATTGTAAGACGCACCTTAATTTCAGTACCACCAATAGAAAAAAAGCTTTGATTCTAAGTGAGGGAAAATCGCCATCAATTCTAAGATGCACCCTGTTTTTAGAGACGTTTATATGGGGAAAAAAGTGTGTCTGAGAATTGAAGAAATAGGGTACTTGACCATATCTACCCTTGACAGCATCCCTCGTTGTATGTCTGGCTCACATGTGGGGGCAGAAAGCCTCCTCCCCAGCCCATTGTCCTGTTGTTATTTCGCCCTCGATATACTGTTTTCCCCCACAGGCTTCTATGATAGGTTTTTTTTTTCTTTTTAAGTGCTTGCGGTTTCTGAGCACTACAAAACCATGTGTGTTCCAAACTTGCCGTATGATACCTCTCGCTGGTGGGAGTGGCTTTAAAGTTCCCCCCCTTTCCTTTCCCCCTCCCATGGTAGGATCTGCACTGCTTCCCCCCCTACACTTTTCATACCCTACTTTTCCCTTGCCCTGATGTCCGTGGGACTTGTGAGCCAGAAACCTGCACTTTTCTTGTCGTTTTTTCTCACTGCCCAGATGCATAGCAGTGAATACTCATCACAAACCACCACCACCACCTGAATGGGCAGAATGCCCCCCCCCCCCATTTCCCCAAAATTGCAGCACTATACTGTGTCTCGTGGAACATGCTCTCACTAAAACACAAATGATAAAATGCCTGTGGCCATCCAAATTCGTTTCCTACTTCTTCCACAATTGTAACATCAATAGCATTATAAACGCTGTTTAGTCTGCATTGTATTCATCACAGTGTAAAGAATTGATTTTGAGAAAAAAAATACCAGGATGGTGGGGCCTCACAAATTGACAAGCCCTAGTATAGATTCTCCCCTAGTCACCACCCAAGAGGGTAGCCTAAATTGGCCAGTCTAAAATCTTCACTGGAAATATGAACCAATCCTAATGGCCCTGTTCACTGTGGTTAAAGCTGTGGTTTAAGGTGTCTTCTGAATGGGGCCACTGTGTCCTCACTTCCAGGTACTTCAGCAGATTAAATCACCAGCAGGTTGAGCATCACCAGGTTATCCTTTGTGGCCTCTTTTGTTCTGGTAGCCTCTACCTGTTTGTCCCTTGAAAGTATAGTGTTTATCATGCTTAATCAGCCAGCCTGAACTTTAAGGTAGGCATCTTCTCAGTCTGTCAAGTTATTGAATCTTTTGTTTAACCCCATTCTGAGTACACCAATGTTGTTGTCTCCTTTGGGCACTTTGCTTGCACCCTATACTGGTTGTTTAATCTAGTCCCTGTCTGAGGAGAATATGGGACCCAATGTACACAGAAGCTTATTGTGTTGCTCTAAGATCCTTCTGGGGGTTTGCCCATTCCCTGTGATCGCTTCTAGCAGTATCCTTCACCCTCCGTTGATTGTGTTTCGGCTTTTTCCAAAAGAGCCCTAAAGTCGTCACATTCCTTTAGGGTGACTTTTCTTCTTTTAATATCTCCACTTCTGCACTGAAAACAGCCTGCTGAACATGGCTACTCAAAAGTAATTCCCATTGGTTTTTTTATTGCACTTACCCAGCATGGAAGCAGAGAGAGGGGTAGGGAAGGGAATTTTGTTTCAAATCTCACTCCTGGAGGAGTGAGCCTTCACATAAGGTTAATGCCTTTTATTTTAAAGGAAACTTGTAGATGCTGTGAGGCTCCAGCCATATATGCCTGAACTAATGCCATTTCTTGTGTAGCCTGCCACACAAAAGTATTTCCCCCCTCTTTTCTTGGCATACACAGCTTTAATTGGCTGCACGTGCCATGGGAGGAGAAAAATCCAATGTGGTGAAAATGTGGTTGTAAACTGAATCAGGTTGGAAACTGTCTCCATGTAAATGGGGCCCTGGTTCCTTTTCCTCTTTCTGTGTTTGTTATTTCCCTGAGTTAGTCAGGGTTTAAGCTGGGGGAACTGAATTTTAGCCCAAGGACTGAACTCCACTTCAGGAAGCTTTCAGGAACTGCATTCCAGTGGTGGGCAGGGCCAAAGGCAAAAGGGGCAGAGCCAAAAATATCAACATATTGGGCCTGTTCAGAAGACACCTTAAACCCTACTGGTTAAGGCTTTTGGTTAAGCAGCAGGGTTTAAGGTATCTTGTGCAATGTGTTTTGCTAAACCCTGCTCACTCACTAACCACAGTCAGACTGCAGCAGGGTTAGCGGCTCTAATTGTGACTAAAAGTGTTGTGTGTGACAGCATGGCTTGTGATTAATGCTAACCCTAGAGAACTACAGTTTCACTAATCACGGAGCCTGAAGTGTCGCCTGAACAGGCCTACTGTAGCTTAAAGCTTTGACTGCCAGTGACAAAGCCTTAAGAGAGGCATTTCAACATTTCCAAATGGAGAACAAACTGCACACAAGCTGGGAAACCGTCAAACAATCAATGATTGTGAAAAGGGGGCGGGGCCAGTTGAACAGTGGCTTAGAACACAGGGTAGTCTCCTGTGAGGATAGGTGAGTCTTCTGCATTTCCTGTGGTCAGATCATTCGGAAGTAGCTGATCCAGAAATGCAGTAAAATTACCTGCCCACAGCTGAAGCTGACTGGAAGGAGGCCATGCCAGAAACTAATTTATTTCTCACGGCACTCAAGCCGTTCTCTCCTGCTCCTTCAGTGTGCTCCAGCATACAGCTTGAGAAATGATTCCATCCAACTGCTTCATAAAATGTAGGCTGGGGCACAGATTTTCTGACTGCCATAGGGAAAGATACCAGCGCATGGAAATGTTTTGGATTGGGATGCAGGCTCCTAGCTCTTTTTTTTTTTAACGGTGTTCCTGTCACTCTAGAAATAACGATCTTGGATAACCTTTTCTATGTGGAACAAGATGTTTCCTTGTATACTACGCAAAAGGAAATTGAATTTAGGCACAGTTGTTGTGCCAAATGTGCCTTATCATTGGTCATGCTGACCATGGAGAACAGCTATACTAGGTGAGAGATAGCGCCCTGAAGGCAGCAAGTCGGGAAATAATCTTCATGGATAATGCACTATGCTGAGAATGCTTATCCTCAAAGGCTTAACGCCCCTTGCGCCATGGCCTTATAAAGGCACATCCAGCCATTTTTAAGTGTCCGAAAGTATAGGCTTTTTGTTGTCTAAACTGATGATAAAAAGCTAGTAGCTACTAGACAAATTAAGTTAAAATAAGTAAAAGATTAAAAGATTAAAAGAGCATATCCACACGGCTGCTCAACGTGCTGCTTGGTCAGCCGGAAGTTCGATGCTGCTTGTTTGTCTAAACACACATAGGATCGCATCCTTAAAGTTTGAAATTAGATTGATTTTGTTTCAGCCACAAGGATGGATAAAATGTGTTCTTGAATAGATAAACATGAGCATTGGCACGTGGTGCCTTAGCCCAGTGTTTAGTTTGTCCTGCAGCATCAATTCTGCTTAATAAAAGTAAATTTGAGTGATTTCTCTTGCAGACTAGGTTCTCTTGCAGACTGGGGTAGTAAAGCTGTTTCTAGAGCTGTACCATTTTGGTTGGCAGGTGAGAAATCATATGATAGAATGCTCCTCCATTCACACACACACACACACACACACACACACATATATATATATATATATATATATATATAAATCCCCGCAGGCACATAGAAAACAAGCTTGTCAAAGACAAGGTTAGGAGAAAGAAATTTCTCTCTTGACACTTAGTTTTCTATGTGGAGGGGTTTCGTTTTTGGTATTCATGGATGTGAACCCCCTCTAACAGCTTCACCACCTCAGTGGGAACTAGGCCAAAGACAGAGACATAAAGTGTGAGTGTTGTTTGCATGTCTATTTTTGTATCTTTGGGTGGTGCTCAGGCCCTACCATTACAGGGACCATATAATTATGTAGATAAATAGATAGATCCCTTCCTGCTGTCTAGCCAAAGATTTTTTCCCCTTCTTCTTCCACTTCTTTTTAGTAATCCTTGCTATGCAGGCTCCGTTTTGACGCTTCCCCACTCCCCCAACCCATCAATGACTAGACTGACAGTTAAATGAGTTGGAAACAAGTGGGGAATTTTATTACTGTTTGCACAGTAATACGTGTTTTTTTTTAAAGGAGAGATTTGGCAATCTGTTCTGTACCCTCTGAAGTGACACGCTTTCTCTTTTTTTGTGGCAAGGAATATGTGGCAAAAGGGAAACCAAGGTGAAGCTGAGACAGCTATTGTTCTCTCCGTTGCTTGGCTCAGGGGAGTATTTATTCACTCCAAGAAGCTTCTGCCTCTCTCACCCTAAAACAGTCACACATTCCTAGGGATGGCCGTATCAGTTCTGGTTCCTCCTGCATTTCAGCTTTCTCTCGCACATATAAAGAAATTTGTGAATTTGGTTAAATTCTTTTTTAAAAAATTGAACTGAAACAAAATTCTTACCACCCAAATTCAACTACCAGAGTTAGTGTTGGACCCAGATTTAGTCATAGAGTAAATCCATTGAAATCGATGGGAATTCAGTAGGGATAGATGAATCTGCAAGTTTTGCTTTTTCCCGCATTCACATTTTTTATATCTTGTTCTTTCCATCCCAAATATGAAGAAAATTGCGTATTTTGTTAAATTCTTATAAAAACGATCTGAACAAAATTCTCACCTACCTGCATTGGCCAAATTCAATTGGTGCAGCTATTCCAAGCATGGGGAGGGCCATGAAAAAAACCCACCCTTGATCCAGAGATCTATGCTAACTATCGTCCGGTGGCAGTCACCTTGTTTTTTTAGTAAGGTGGTTGAGAGAATGGTGGTGTCTCAACTACAGGTGCTCTTAGATGAAACTGTTTATCTGGAGCCATTCCAATCTGGATTCAGGCCCAGTTTTGTGATGGAATCAGCCTTGGTCCCCCTGATGGATGACCTTCTTTGGGAGAGAGACAGGGGGAGTGCCACCCTGTCACTTCTTCTTGATCTCTCAGTGGCCTTCGATACTTCCTGGACAACCTTCTTGAGTTGGAGGCACTGGTTTACAGTAGTTTGACTCCTACCTGTGGGGTCAGTTCCAGAGAATAGCATTAGATGACTGCACTGTGACATCTGAACCGGGAGAGGACATGCACGCTACACCAGTGCATACAGTTATAGCTTGGATGAGGACCAATAAACTGAAGCTGAATCCCAATAAGACAGAGACCCTGCAGGTTGGTGGTTTCCAGGTCTGGGAATTGGGGTGTTTGCCTGCTCTGGATGGGGCTGCACTCCCTCTGACAGAGCAGGTCCATAGTTTGGGGGTGCTCCTGGATCCTTCTTTGTCACTGGAGGCCCTGGTGACCTCGGTGGCCCAGAATGCCCATTCTCAACTTCAGTTGATATGCCAACTATGCCCATTCCTGAATAGGGATAGACTAGCCATGGTCATTTATGCACTGATAACCTCACAATTAGACAACTGTAATGCACTCTATGTGGAGCTACCCATGTGTGTGGTTCGAAAGCTGCAGCTAGTGCAGAACGCAGCAGCTAGGGTATTCATAGGGACATCCAGCTATTCTCATATAAAACCTGTACTGCACTGGCTGCCTGTTAGCTACCAAGCCACATACAAGATTATGCTATTATCTTATACAGCCCTAAACAACTTTGGACCAGCATACCTAGCAGACTGCCTTCCTTTATATACACCCAGATGACAGTTCCAATCTTCAGAGGAGGTCTTGCTGGCCATTCCAAAATGAACGGAATGTTGCCATGAAGAACCTCAGCGGTTGGCCTTCTCTGTAGTGGCACCCACCTTCTGGAAAACCCTCCCTCATGCAGTTCGGGAGGCGGAAAATGTAACATCCTTTAAACGCCTCCTGAAAACATACTTTTTCATACAGGCTTTCCCTGGACTGTAACGTCTGGTTATATATATATATATATATATATATATGTTTTAATTGTGCCCTTCTCAGAGAGCCTAGGCTAATGGGCAATATAAAATGTAATAAATAAAATACAAATAAATAAATAAAGTGCTTGCCTGCTATGTAGCTATTAAAGATGAGGAGCATGATAGAAAAAAGAACTGATAACCCAAATTCAGCATGAACCTGGTTGAATAGAGATTCAAACCCAGACTTTTAAGAGTTAAGCACTCACAGCCCTGGGCCTGGATGGATGAATCTATCAGTTCCAATTCAATTCATATCACATTTTTAACCATGTTAATGCTGAGTTAGGGTTGCCACTTCTGTTTATCTGGCAGGCTCTTAATCTCTAACAGCTTTCTGGGAGGCAGGTACACAATTGTCCTCTCCGTGCTGGGAATACCTGTGATAATTCCATTACATCTCATTACCAAAATCTACAAGTTTCTACACATTTGAGATGGAAAGAACTTGAGGTGTAAAAAACTCAAATGCTGGAGAAAGAGAAACTGGAAGATTCATCCATCCCGAAGAATTGGGCTTAATGAAAATGTATGCACAAAATCTGTCAATCTTTAAGTCTTTAAGGAAACAATCCTGGGGACACCGGGAATTGAAGGAACCTTTTCTGTCTAAATATACATAAGATTGTGCCCTAAGATTCTGTGTTGGGTTTGCTGCAGCATCCTGACATAGCTAGCCTTCTGGCAAATCCATATAGGTAAATATGATCAGGTTTACAGCCTCAACCTTTAGGGTGCAATTCTGTCTGAACTTGGAGGTTTAGGGCCATCCAATGCAGAGTGGGAGGAGTAGTGGAGCCAATCTTCACTTCCACACCTCTCCTGCTCTGGAGTTCGGCTACACAGGCTTTTTCGCTGGGGCTCTGTGGAGCGGGAGGGAAGGAGGCTGAGGAGGCCTGTGGATTCATCATAAGCCAGCCTCACCAGTCTCCTCCCCTCTGCTCCCCACCAATTGGCATGTCCCCTTTTCCCCCTTTCCAAGGTTGCCTTTGTGACCTCAGAGAAGCAGCCAGCATGGTTCTGTCCATGCCAATTATGGGAGGGGGGACCTTGGATTCTAAGCTTCAAGGTCAGAGTGCTGACGCCAACTTCAGATCTTCCTTCTTCTCCCCGACTCTGTCTAGGGGCCATCAGATCGCTCCCTTAAAGAGTGTGTGAATTTTTCATTCATACCAGTTGTATATATTAATTCCAGTTAGCATTGAGAAAGCCGTTGGAGGTAGTGGAACACCTTGAATTTCAACTACTACCCATGTTGTTCCACCAAGTGATGACTTTCCATCTATGAATGATCCATCAGAGAGCTAACACTGCAGACAGAGTGCATGCATCTCTCCACTTCGCTTCAAGCACACGGCTGCTTTTCAACTGTCTGGCCATATATTCAACAGTGAGTTGTGAAGTGTTGATGGACCAAGTGGTGAGAAATCACTGGCTCTCACATCCCTTGTATGTCTGTTATCACATGGTAAGCACATCACATGCAGTGGTTTACCTGCCATGCAGGTCAGGTGATTCCCCTCCCCCTTCCAGGCTGGTGCAAAACGATATGACACGCTTATGCATAACTGTCTATTTTGACATGTCTGTTAAGTGTTGGTGTGAACAGATGCGTCCAGAGCCCTCTTAATACAGCATACAAACTAGGGCCAGATTTTCACTAAGCAGGATAAAACACCTTGAAAACAGTCTGAAAACTGTAGATGGAGTGCATCATGGGCCCCAACAGTCGTCAATATCATTATAAACTGTTTTAAAGCAGTAGTGTAGATCCTGCCTAGCTTCCCATTTTTCTCCAAATGAGGAGAAATATTCATCCCACCCCACCCCAAAAGACTTTAACCTAAGGATTTATTTATTTCAATTGTGTCCTGCTTTTCTTCAAGTAGACCAAAGTGGTGTACATGTCCCTCCTCCTCTTCCATTACCTCTCCATGTTATCCTCACGCCATCCCTGTGAGGCAGGTTATGCTGAGAGTCAGTGACTGGCCCAAAGTCACCCAGTAAGCTTTATGGCTGAGTGGGGACTGGAATGCAGATCTCCCACATCCGAGTCCAACACTTTTAACCACTATACCACACTCCCCTCACTGACAATCTTTCCATTTAAAGGTTACTCCACACTTTAAGTGGCAGCCAGATTCTAATGGTTTTTCTTGTGTCCGGTCTTGATGTGGCAGAGTCCACAGTTAGGAAGATACAGGTACAGCAAGTGGTCTAGGGCAGAGGGAAAGGACGGGCAGTAAGGGTTCAGGACTCCAGGAATGAAGAAATTTGGAGGTAGGTCTTTCAGGACCATGGACAGAGTCCAGGGAGCAGGCAACTTGCTTGGACGAGAGCTTGGGCTCAATTGAGCCCCTTTATACTCCCTGAGCCTGGCTAACCTTCTTGGGCTCTGCAAATTGGCTGCATGTGTGTATGCATACAGCAGCCCTTCAGTCTGGAGCCTGGCACTCCATTGCCTCTCCATGATTTCTCACCTGGAGCATTACTGGAGCGGGTGAGCAGATTCAGTAGAGTTCAAAGCCTTTGGGGGTGGGTGGATCTTGGGCCTTGGTGGAATCAGGCTTGAGGGCTGCAGCCGGACTCAGGAGTCTCAGGCTCAATGGTCTTGGACTCTGGGGATTCTTGGTTGTTTGGCTTGAGCTCAGTGTTGTGGCTTGGGCCAGTTTACACCCTACATGTCCATATCTGGTCATGGCTTCCTGCAGCAAAATGTCAAGGGCAGATAGGGTCTTCAAAACATAAGAACATGCTTAAGATATGGCCTGATCCCCCATCAGCCTGCTCACTTGCTATGCTCATCAGTGTCACGTTCCACAGTCTGAGCCTAGCAGCAGCAGTTTAAAGAGTTCCAAGGAAATTCACACAGACAGGGATCAGGCAAGAGGCAAGGCCTCTACAGTCCAGATCCTGGGCAACAAGGTCCCAAGGCAGCACAGCAGACAAGAAGTAGGCCGAAGGAGAGTCAGTGTTCATTCTGGAAGTACTCACACCAGGAATCTTCTGGAGTCAAGGCAAGGGAAGATGGATTCAGGAAGGTCTGGTCAATATTCCTCCCCCCCCCCCCCCCCAGCAATTCTTCCAACTCCCTACTGCTGTTCTTAAGCAGAAGTTGTCAGAACCCTCCCCAGGATCCAGCTGCAGCTTGTTAGTAGTTTCTGAAAGTCTCCTCATGATAAGAGCTCCTTACTCCCAAGGATCCCCTTACTCCCAAGGAGTCCTCTGCTGGTCTGCCTCTTCAGTCTATGTCACTCTGGGGGCTTGGGAGTCTCTCCTCTTCTGCTTCTGAACTGCTTTTATCCTCTTGCAAGGATAGGCCCTGGGCAGGCATTACTGAGGGCCCAGGTTTCCTCTAGGCCCTCTGGCTCTGAGCCTCAGCAGTTGCTGGGGCTCTGGGTCTTCTGCAGAGGAGGAATTATCCAGTGGGGGCATGACAATCAGGATGTACCCCCCTGGTGATACCTAAGTTTTCAGTGGGCCTTTAGGATCATAGTGCTCACTCCCTACAAATTAGGCACTTGCAGAAAACATGCCTTTTCCAACAGGCATTTCCAAGAAGGTAATCGTGTCCTCTTGTTTTTGTACATCACTTAGAAATTTCTTTAATGTAAGTAATTCATAAATATAATTCAATAAATCAATAAATCAATAAATAAAATGCTGTGAACCATGGAGTTGTGCCTAATCAGAGTCCTTGGCATATGTCCTTGAGATCTGGAGCTGCATATCTTGCCGCCATGCTTCAGGGGGCTACTACACAAAGCCCAGGTGGACCTGGTGGTCATATCAAATATGAAGCAGGCCTTAGCTGGGAAATGGAAATCAATATTTACTATCGCCTAACTTTTGCGCTGTAGTTTTGGAGGGTGTTTCCCGCAAAGACTAGCTTTATTCTTTGGCATGTAAGTATATTAGCGGCTGTCATTCCCCCCTCCTCCTACCGTATCCCCAAGATGGTACTATTTTTATCCCCTTTTACCTATAACTTACATGCCAGAGTTTAGCTGACCCAAAGCACATGTCTGGCCTGCTCCCTGGATAGCTCACACATCCATCTCTGCCAGCCAGGAAATGGTGAATGAACATAAGGATTAGGGCAGGACTGCTAGTAAACACGAGTAGCATATTTTTTAATCAACAGGAAATTACAGGAATGGGGCATGAGCTCTCTGGTGTTTGAACTGTAACAGGTTAAGAAAGCAAGGCAAGAGTAATAAGAAAAAGGACATTGATTTGCAGCCCCATGATCTAACAGAGACCTACCTAATTGCAGCAAAAAAGGGGCCATGCACAATGAAACTCAGGAATGCAGCCTGAAGCCTCAAACCCTGGAGGAGAGCCAGCTATAAAGCATCCCTCCTTAAGTTGAGGCCGTTCCAATGAACACAGGGGCCATTTAACAGAGGCTAAATTCCGCTTAGCGGCTGTGTCGCAAAAGCCCCAAAATAAATGCAACTTGCTATTTAAACTCCACAGATGTAGTCCACCTTTGTTTAAAGCAATGGTTCCCAGGCCCGTGAGGCAGGGACGGTTGGGAAATGGTTTCACTGCCCTTGGAAGGCTTTCACGTTCAATGCATCTGTTGATACAGGCAAATGATGGACACTGTGGTATATTTTGGTGTATAAAGCCCTATACTACATGCTTTAAGTGATAAAGAGGTCGCCCTTTTTTGAAATGAAAGTAGGTGGGGGAAGTTCCAAGTTTATGAATAGAGGGCTGTACATTATTTATGACAGTTGGCTATGAGAAATAGGTCACTTTTTGTGTGACTCGGTGACTGAGTACGTAAAAACAAACAAACACAACCCTAATAAAATAAGTATTATTAGTTTATAGAGGGAAAAATCCTTTACAAAATCCCATTCAAGGCTTACAAATAGGAGCAAACATTCACACAACATGTAAGTCACTTTTGGAAACTGCTGCTGCAAGATGTGCCAGTGGCCATCAGCTTAGATAGCATGAAAAGGGGCCTATACAAGATTTATGGGGTGGGGGTAGGTCTAGGGACAGGCATTAGCCATAATGCAGAAATGGAACCTCCGTGTTCAGAGGTAGGCTACCTTGATGCATATGCTATATCTATAGCAGGTTCTGTGGAGATGAGCAATGGGGGAGAGTTGTTTGATTTCATGCTCTCTGCTGATTTGCCAACAGGCATTTGGCTGCCCACTGTTTTATTTTGTTTCTGTTTGTTTTTTTCTTCAGTATATTTGTGCTTTGTTTGTGCTCACTGTGAATCGATATTCAGATCCTTTGTTCTTAGCCTTCATGAAATTGGGAAGGCGTTGTCTGAAAGTGTAAAGCAGTCAACTCCTTTCTTGAGTCTACTAAAGGTAAGATGATGCATTGCAGATAACTTTCAAGACCAATTTTCAAACTGCTCCTTTTTAATGCCAGGTCAGTTCTCAAATGGAAAACCCATGTCCCATGAATTAATTCCAGAAAAGGCTAAGTTGATGTGCATTACCAAGAACTGGCTGGATAATATAGGAGGGCCAGAATGGGCCCAATTGTTGAACATGGAAAGTAACAGCTGTATGGATTATTCATTATTCCAAACATATTGTACTTTTTCAAGGAAAAGGATTGTTATATTTATTATTAAAACCTGGTAAGAAATTACTCCAGAATCCTCCATAGCTGAGGCTAGTTCAAGCAGGCTGAAATGGATACCAGCTGAGGATTCCATCTTCTGTGCCAGACACCCTGTTGGGGAAGTGGCTCACATTAAACGTGTGTGTAGACTTGTGTAACCCCACATTTCCTACCAGCAATCCTGTGGGGTGGTGGAAACCATGGGACAAGGGTTCATACAGTAGTGGGAGGGGGAGGGAGAGGGAGAAAACTACTGACCCCAAACTATCATGTAATGCCTCCAGCCCACTAGACCCCTGTTCCCTGAAAGGGGGTGGGAGTGGGGAAGCCTGTGTGCCACTTATAAAACAAAAACTAGAATTTCTTTAACAAGGAATGGGAAGGGGTGGCGGTGGCGGTGGAAGCAAAACAAACATTCAAATCAATAAAAGATTTAAAAGTTTTAAAGACTAGAATCCTGTGATTATACAGTCCAAAGATAAGTGATTTGTCTCAAACTGTGTAGTCTAGGCCTCAGAGTTAGCCGTACTAGGCTTCAGTTATTGGCAGTCAGATGTGGGGCCTTTGCTGACTGTTAGCTGGATTTCCTTAGCCTCTTCAGGACCTCCCATTTCTGTGTCTGTCTCTTCACAGACTGGGTTTGGATGACACGATAACCAATGGTGGGCTAAATAGTCAACAGTGGGTTAAATACTCAACAGTTGGTTTATTTATGTGTCATCTGTTGGGACTTTTTCACACCATAGTTGGTTATTTGGCCAAAATACCCAATGCAAATAACCAACACCATGTTGAGTTGATTATTTGAACAACTGCTGGTTATTGTGTCATATGTCACACACAGTTGGTTATTTTTGGCAACTACAGAGTCCCCTGGCAAGAGCCACCAAAGCAAGAACCCTGTCCTCCTTTCCACATGGTCACCCAACTTGAAAGAGCAGGTTCCCAGCATGGCTGTGGTGGATTACCAAGTGGAGGATATGGCCAGGAATGCTTTCTCTCGGCTTTGGCTAACTGCAGGGCTCAGATCACCCATCCAAAACACATTTTTGCTGGTCCACTCATCCCCAATGAATGTGGGTTGTCTGTTTTTCTGCTGCTTTCTAGAAGACACAGGAGAACAAAGTTCTTCAAAGGAGATGGGTGGAGGGCAAGCACAGCAGAAATGTTTGACCAGCTCTGGCTTTAGCTGATATATCAAATGCATCCCTTCCTGGAAAAAAGAGAACTTGCTACTGTTATCTGTGCTCTGGTAGTCTCTAAACTGGACCATTCTAATGTATTTTATAGGGGGCTGTTTGTGAAAATGTCAGCTAGTTCAAGTTTGATTTGGTTTGTATTATTCTATCCTCTTTTGGGTAATGTTGCTGATTCAAGTTGTATTCTTCAGGCCTGGTTTTGGCATGAAAACAGCCTTGGTCACCCAAGGGAGAAAGACAGGGGGAGTGTGACTCTGTTGATTCTCCTTGATCTCTCAGTCACTTTCGATACCATCAACCATGGCATCCTTCTGGGACGACTGGCTGAGTTGGGAGTGGGAGGCACTGCATTGCAGTGGTTCTGCTCCTATTTGGCGGCTTGGCTCCAGAAGCTGGTGTTTGGGGAACATTGCTCAGCCCTGTGGATTCTCCAGTATGGGGTTCTACAAGGGTCAGTCTTATCCCCCAGGTTGTTCAACATCTACATGAAACTGTTGGATGCAGTCATCTGGAGTTTTGGGGTGTGTTGTCATCAGTATGCTGTTGACACACACAGCTCTATTTCTCCTTCTCATCTTCAACAGGTGAGGCTGTGGATGTGCTGAACCAGTGCCTGGCTGTGACAATGGTCTGGATGAGGGCTTATAAACTGCAACTCAATCCAAAGAAGACTGAGATGTTGTTAGTGGGTGGTTTGTCTGACCAGATAGAGGGTGTTCAACCTGTTCTGCATGGGGTTGCACTCCCCCTGAAGGAGCAGGTTCATAGCTTGGAGGCTCTCATCTCTGTCACTTGAGGCTCAGATGGCCTCAGTGGCATGGAGTGCCTTCTACCAACTTTGGTTGGTGGCCCAGCTACGCCTATTTGGACATGGATAACCTGGCTTCAGTTGTCTATGCTGTGGTAACCTCCAAGTTAGTTTACTGCAACACACTCTACATGGGGTTGCCTTTGAAGACGGTTCGGAAGCGGCAGCTCATGCAAAATGCAGTGGCCAGATTGATATCAGGAACCAGAAGGTTCGAACATATAAGACAGACTCTGGCCAGCTTGCATTGGCTGCCTGTACGTCATTTCCAAGCCGGATTCAAAATGCCAGTTTTAACCTATAAAGCCTTACCTGGCTTGGGACCACAACACCTGTTGGAATGCCTCTCGTGACACGAACCTATACATACACTACAATCAACATCCAAGATCCTCCTCCGAGTGCCTCCTCCGAGGGAAGCTCAGAGGATGGCAACGAGGGACTTTTCAGTGGTGGCCCCCCAGCTATGGAACGATCTCGCTGATGAGCTCACCTGGCACCAGCACCAGGTTAAGACTTTTCTCTTCTCCCAGGCATTTAACAGCATATGTTGAGCTTTTTCAACTGACCCCTGGACAGTTTAAATGATATGTAGTTTGTTTTTAGGCTTTTATGGGTTTAAATTTTGTATATTGGTTTTTAAATGTTCAGTGTTTTTAATTTTTGTAAACCGCCCAGAGAGCTTTGGCTATGGGGCGGTATATAAATGTAAATAATAATAATAATAATAATAATAATAATAATAATAATTTTCGTGTGTGTGTGCATGTGTGAGTATGTATTTTGAGGACTCATTTGACTTGAAAAGTGATTATAAATCCTGAAATACAAATAGTTCATTTTTTAACATGCAAATGATACGAGAAAAATACTAAGAGCTGGATTTCGCAAAGAATTCTCTCTCTCTCTCTCTCTCTCTCTCTCTCTCTCTCTCTTAATCACTAGTTGAATGTATATGTCCCCCTTCTTATTTGGCTAATGTTTGGGTCTTTCTTGCTTGCTTGCTTGCTTGCTTGTCATCAGGCTGTGTTTTAGTATATTACCTCTGCAAACTGAAAGGCATTTTTAAAAATCTGATAAACATTAACCTGAACTGCTGGCAGGTGCACAAATGTGTTTTAAAAGCAGTTTTCAGTTAGCTCTAATATACTTTCCTACCTCCCAAGAGGACATTTATGACTTCAGTTTTGCTCATGCGTCTGAAATTTAACAGGTGCCACATGCACATTTTCCACAGGAGGCACTTACATTGAATGATATAAATTTAAATGGGAGCAGACTGGCTATTGTATCCCCCTGATATTTGAAAGAGTTTTGAAATCGGGTAGATTTTCTTGCATACACACAAAGACACCTAGAAATTGCCTCGTACTGTATTGGGTTATCTAGACTAGGGCTATACCATTTACTCTGGCAAGGGCTGTCCATCCTCTTAGACAGAGAGGGCTTACCTAGCCCAGATACCAAACTAAACAAGATATTAAACATGTCTTTGCATATAAGCTGCAGGTTAAAAACAAGAAGGAAGAAGATGCAAATAACATCCATTGGGTGGGGGTTGATCACTGGTACCGATGGCCGATTTCCTCCCAAGGCAAATAACACCTTCAGAGGAGTGTCTTTCCTTCCTCAGGGCCAAAGCAGGGAAGGGAAGAGTTACATTCCCCCTACATGCTTGCTGGGATCTCAGTAATTATCAGCTTCCCTACCTGCCCCCAATGGATGCTATTTGCATTAAAATAAAACCAAACACCTTTGCATTCAATGCAAAGAGCAGCCTGCCCAGGCCTTAAGTTCATCAGGGGAGGCTCTTCTCCAAGAGCCATTGGTACAGAATGCCACAACAAAAGAGATCCTTGATGGTGGCACCCTGATTGTGCAACACCCTCCCCATGGAAATGAGTGGCAGCAACGTTAACTTCATTTTAGCACCAGATCAAAACCTGTTTGTTTGCCCAGGCATTTTAAACTGGTTTATTAAGTTGGTTGATGCAAGCTGACTGTTTTTTGTATTTTCTGCCTTTTATCACTGTAATTGCTATTGTTTTGTTTTCATTATGTATTGTACCAGGATTTTTTATTACAAGTTGTACATGGCCCTGGCATCATAAGATCAAATACAAATATTTTAATAGAATCAGTAAGTGTCATAGCTAGGTAGGCCTTCAGATCCTTTAACTGGAGAAGATGAGAATTGAACCTGAGGCCTTTTGCAGGCAAAGCATGATCTATACCACTGAGGGCTATAGCCGATCCACAATAATGCTAGAATCTGAAGGCCACAGATATATGTGTGTGTGTGTGTGTGTTCTGCAATGATCCCCATTACACTGCTTATTAACCATATCTCTCCACAGAGCTGTTCTCAAAATTTCCTTTCAATGGGTGTGCATGTTTTAATTGATAGATTAATCAACTAAAGCTCTGGCTGAGTTGGTAGATTAACTAAAGCTTTTGTTGGAGCATAGGAAAGTGCCTCATACTGAGTCAAGGCACTGGTCCATCTAGTTCCGTATTGCCTACACTAGCTGGCAGCTGCTCAGAAAGGAATCTTTCTCAGTCCTACTCGGGGATGGCAAGGATTGGGACCTTTGGTATGCAAAGTGTGTGCTCTGTTGTTACTCTATGGTCCTTTCCCTAAGATGGTGAATTATTGGGCACTAGTTTTAATTGGTGATTTTGGAGCTGAGAGTTCTGGGAAAACTTGTCCATATTTTGTAAATCTTTTGAACCTACCTTAATACTTTTGAAAGGGAATAAAAAAGAAAATATTAAAATAGCTTCACCTTTGAACTACAATTTAATAAGCAACTTACAATTTAATATGTCAAAGCTACCTCACACTTCCATCATTGTCTCAAAATGGCACCCATGTTAAGGTTGTAGAAAAAAAGCAAATTTATTTAAATTTACTAAGCTGAGTTAAAACCCAGCTGATTTGTTTTCTAAAATTCGGTCAGCTTTCTGAGTCAAATATTTCAATAAGCAAGACTGGAACTCCAAATGAGCCTCATTAAACTGAAGAAGAGACCCCTGTGCAGATCTGACGACCACATAATGACATGGAGAATGAGCAAGCCCTTTCACACAGGGATGGGGTAGCATCTAACACTAGGTTGGGTGAGATGGAAGGTCCCTAGGGAGGATCCCCTACCTGTTGTGTTGTTGGTACAAGGTCAGGAGGGAACTGGCATACTCTGGTCACCCTTGATTTAGTCATCTAGGAACCTGGGGTTCTTAGTGTGCCAGTCGAGTATCCTGCTCCTTCTTGCTCTCCAGCCTGTCAAGTACAGGGAACCTGTAGGACAGGGATGGACAACCTCAGGCCAGGAGAGGGCAAATTCAACACTCCTGGGGTCCCAAGCCAGCCTCCGGTGTTTCCAGAGGCCCTACCCCCTTCTTTTGGCCATGCCCCCTTTCTCACAACCAGATTTTACATCATTCTAAAAGGTTGAAATGCCTCTCCTGAGGTGTAGCGACTGTCTGTAAGAACTACAAGCTAAAAATACTGGTATTTTGGCTCCACCCCTTTTGCCCTTGGCTCCACCCACCACTGGGAAGCAGCATCTAAGAGTGTGTCCATAATGGAGTTTGGCCCTTAGGCTGAAAGAGCTTCAACCGCCCCTGTGGTTGGGGTTTTAGGGATTTCTTGGAACACCCAAGCCCAGCAGGGTCTCTTTTACTGCTGCAGGCTTACTCTGCCATCCATGCTCTCTGCACAGACAGTCTGTGAGCAACCTGGATGCCTCTAGGGCCAGCTGGGGCTGGGAGGACCACTCACTGGCAGAGCACACGGCTGTGCTGCATGTGATGTTAAACACATCTATGAAGAAATGAAAACTGTAATATGTGGAGGGTGCACAGCTTATTAATTAGACTGGGGAGGCTTGGGGGGATTATATTTAACCCTGCCCTGAGGAAAACTCCTTTTCTGATGCTAGTATTTATATGGATGGTGGGGGTGATGGGGAACTCTTCCATTGGGGCTGATTCACGCCTGTGCAGATGTGGCTGAAGTTTCTTGGCGGCCTGGCCCACACCCCAGCAAGGCCCCCCTGACAAGAGCCCCTTGGACTTGGTCCTCCTCTTCACCATTCAACTTGCTTGTTCACCTGCCCCTCCCTCTGGCCCAGACAACAGTGGTGATGAGAACGAGGAGCAGGAGATGCCCCCTGCCTGCTGGCTCCCTCTACCTGTCAAGGAAGCAAATGATGAGAAAGAGGAGCAATGGCAGTTGGGGACAATAGTAGTGAGAAAGGAGACTTGGGACTTTATCACACCTACTATTCCCCCCCCCCCCCCCCCCGGATTGCTTCTGCGGTTTCCCACCTCCATTTCCTATGCGAGTCTAGCGTTCTGACTCACACGTGGTCGGTATTGCTGCGATACTTCAGCTTGTGCCTGTTGAACTTTACCTATTTTGGACTTTGCCCGTTCAGGGATAAAACTAAAAACTGCAACCTCAGGGCTGGAGAACAGCAGGGTGGGGATGACGACTGAAGAAGTGGAGCAAAGTCGGGGCGGGTGGGCTTAAAACCGCCTGTGCGATAACGACCTTGAACAGTTTCCACCACAGTTAGCAGCTGAACAGCAGACTGAGCAGACACACCATTCATCTGGCCATCCCCATGATGGTGGGATATATTGTATTTCTATATAAAGTACATTATCTATCTATCTATCTATCTATCTATCTATCATGCTAAGTCAATGTGTGGGAAGCTGGAGGTTCCAAGCTAAGAACTTTGTGTTGCTAAGCAACAGGATATATCAACACAGCTGGAAATGGGGAGCAGTTGGGGAAGAGGGGGGAACAGCTAGGAGGGAGTGGAGGGAGTGGCTGGGAGAGGGAAGCCCAGTGAGGAGCCCAGTTGGTTCACCAGCACACACAGAGGCCTCAGGTAAGTCTTGCAGGTCGATGGGCAGGTGAATGGGGGGAGTGGCTGGGAGGGAGTGGGGGGAGTGGCTGGGAGGGGGGAGTTCAATGGACTCCCAGTCAGTCTTGCGCCTGGCTTTTCTGGGCACCCGCAGAAAAGCGGAAAAAGTATGATACCGAGCAATAAATTACTAGCACGCAGATGTTCTGCGCAAGTCAGGC
Source organism: Anniella stebbinsi (assembly GCA_029215795.1). NCBI lineage: Eukaryota > Metazoa > Chordata > Lepidosauria > Squamata > Anniellidae > Anniella > Anniella stebbinsi. The sequence continues at coordinate 169,860,452 of JARDYH010000002.1, read as the reverse complement.
TAGTTATTTCTAAATTTGCATCTATCTATCTATCTATCTATCTATCTATCTATCTATCTATCTAAGATTGCGTCTTCCCCAGCATGGTGAGATGTGTTGCATATTTCTATTTAAAGTATAGTCATTGTTTCTAAAAGTGCAACTATGCATACGCATGTCTTCTTTTGGGGTGACGAGTAACTGGCCACTCGAACTTCTGCACAGGAACTGTAGCTTCTACAATTTCTGCAGTTCGTCAGAGTAACACAGCCACACACATCACGGTGACTTCAGGCACCAGCCTCACATGGAGCCATCGGTTCTCACAAATGGCATCTCCATTTGAGCACTGTGTACCCCTGAGCTCAGCAGAGGCCCTGCACACCTCTGAGGCACATGCGTGTGCATGTGGCTAGAAGTGTAAACTGGTTTCATTAGGAAAGGTTGATAAGGCGTCTGCTGTATGAGACAGTTGTGAAGATAATAATAATAATAATTTATTTCTTACCCGCCTCTCCGTCTGGATCGAGGCGAGGAACAACAACATGATAAAATACATAAAACTGATTAAAACATGACACATATTATTAAAACTGCATAAAAAATCCTAAAACATTCTAAAAACATCCTTAAAACATTCTAAAATTCCACTGGATATGCCTGCCGGAAGAGAACAGTCTTTATAGCTTTCTTAAATTCTAAAAGACTGTTAAGTTGACGAGTCTCCTCCGGCAGGTCATTCCACAGTCTGGGAGCGGCAGAAGAGAAGGTCCTCTGGGTAACGGTTGTCAGCCTAGTCTTGGCCGACTGCAGTAAGTTCTTCTCAGAGGACCTGAGCGTGCGGGGCGGATTGTATGGGAGAAGGCGATCCCGCAGGTAACCTGGACCCAAACCATGTAGGGCTTTAAAGGTAATAACCAACGCTTTATATTTCGCCCGGAAACTAATTGGCAGCCAGTGGAGCGATTTTAAAGCTGGCGTAAGATGCCTCTTGAGAGGCAAAAAGGTAAAAAACACAAGATTTGCATTATGTTTAATATAAATATTCTAAGCAGCTAGGTGTTAAAGTTAATCCAGCTCAGTATTCTATATGTTGTAGAAATATAGTTAAAATTGTGATAACATGTAACACCAGCAGATGGACCCAAAGATACAATATAGAATTTGTACAGCGCATGTGTACATTCTTCCTACATTCTGCTGAAATGCAGAGCATACTTTTTTCGTAAAGGAATGGCTGATTTCTACTTGCTATGTTTGCTTTTGGTCTGATCTGGGCCAGATCTACACCAAGCACTTTGAAAATGGTTTGAAAACGGTATAGCTTCGGCTAATGGGCAATACAGAAATGCAATAAATAAATAAATAAAATATGGAATGTGTCCTGGGCCCCAACAATTGTCAGTACTGTTATAAACTGTTATGAAGCAGTAGCATAGATCTTGCCCTGATGTTATTATTGCCACAAATTCCTTGTGTATATGACTTTAAGGTTGAATATCTATAACATTTCTCATAGCATATGACATTAAAACATCTGGCAACCTGTTGTGCTATTTTAAAGAAATTAAGCAGGTGAATTACTTGCTGAAGAGACACAGGCAAATTATACAGTTTTTGTGTATTGATTGGAATAACTGTATTCCCAAAGCACATTGGTATTATATGGTCAGCAGAAGATGTGGTTAATCTATTGGGTGATATGCACACATGTATACATCAGCTATTTACTATCCAGTTGATGACTTACAGCTGAATATATGAATGGACTTGATTGAAGTATTAAATTTGAGGTGACATTGAATGTGTTGAAAGTTCTGCCTGTGATATTAGAATCTGTGATGGCTCATTCACACATGCAAGCCAGCCAGCTTTAGGGTGGTATCCAATGTTAGTCCTACTTAGAGTAGACCCATTGAAAAAATGGGGATTAGGTTAATCCTGACTAAATGAAGCCCCATTCATTTCAATGGGTCTACTCTTAGCAGGACTAACATTGGATACAACCCAATGTATGCAGTCATGATGGAAATGCATGTGTGGAACAGCCTATGAGACAAACCACTAAGAATGGGATCAATGCCCATTACAGTCAGTGGTGGATGTGCTTTTTATTTCAACGGGAAAGTTGATAATGCTAAATAGCTTCAAACTTTCCCTACATCTGAGCCTGAGTGGAAGTAAAGTAAATGGGTTCACATTGTCACATTCCTCCATGTGATCACATGCCAAAAGGCTAGCGTTTACAGACAAGTATGTTTTAGCAGGAATTCTCTTGCATTCATTCATTTCAATTCTCTACTTATAAAGAACATTTTCCAAATTAATCATCCCTGTGAGTTAGAATTCTTTCTCCTCAGTTCAGAAGCCATAACCATAAACAACCCAAAGTTTCCTGGTTTGATTCTCAAGGAAATGGAAATGGCACATATATGGTGCTCCTCCTGCAATTCCGGTGTTAAACTACCCAGGAATTGCCCAACTGTTACAAGGTAGCTCTCTTGTGAGTGAGCAGTACTGACTCCATTTTGAATCAGCCAAAAAGCCAAGGCATCTTCATTCCCCACAAAGGCACAGAAATGGGGCTAAGAGCCATCACGTAAGGTGAGATCAGGCAATTCATTCCTAAGAGACCTCCTAAAATGCATGCCCCAGAGGCAAAGGTGGGAGTAAAATTGAGCAGAATATGAATGCTGGATGGCAAAAGTGATATCTGGTCCTGCACCTGGTCCTGCACATGCTAATGTGGTCCTATTGTTGAACTCCAGCCTGGACACCTGTCTTCAAGACAGTCATTAGTATCTATGGCCACCTTTTGTTAAAAGAATGTTTCTGGCAAGTACAGCCATCATCCCCAAATACCCTCTTTTGTTATGTGTTTCCCCCATGGCAAGTAGCACCATTTCCAATGCTTATGAGCAGTGACATTACTGCTTTTCTCTAGATTGTATAAAAACCCTCAAGTTTTGAGAGTCAGAGTCCCCGTCCCCCTTTCTTAGAAGCATGGGGCCATGCTGCTGAAATCACTGGGTGCCTTACCCCCCCCCCCCCCATGGGTAAGGTGCCACCTTCCTCTCCACTGTGACCAGGAGTTGCAACACATGCTAGTTGCTGTCTTCAGGAAAGGGTTTCAGTCCAGGGAAAGGAATATTGCTTTTAGAGATTCCCTCCCTTCTTTCCCCTGCTGTCTGTGTGTGTATGCTCTAAGTCTCAAGAAGACTCCTTTCACAATCTTGAAACTACTTTAAAGCCTCTATTTGCTCAGCTAATTTCCCCAAAACTAGCTTGTGCATTTGAATCTGTTTATACCTCAATAAAAGTGCCATTGTGGTGTTATCCTCTTCAATAGTGTGCATTTTGTTGGGTAAGAATCGCCTTACTTAGCCACAGACGCTCTATTGCCAATGTCTAAAGATTCCTTGCAAGTGAGTGTGTAGGTCTCATTAGAATGTGTGCAAGTTTGTACACAGGTCTAAAGAGGGCACATCACATAACACAACAGTATGTGTGAAATGGGCCAGTAATTTTCGAAGTAGAATGAATGTTTTTATATAGAGTGCCACAGCCCAGGTTTAACCCAAGAGTGAGAACTAGGTCTAAATCTCTACTGAAGGAATATCTAAAAGATTGGAGTGAATAAATGGGTTTTGAGGTTTATGTGGAAAAAAACATGGTTATTAATACAAAGTTCATAACACAGCTTTCCACAATGTAGGGCACCAGGTTGAAGGACATTGTGGTACAGATTTAGGGAAGAATCTGGATTTGGTAAGTATAACAAATGTTTTGAGAACATGGCATCCCTTGTGGTATTTAATATTTTCGTGGATTTGGCTGGATTGAAAATATTACCAGAAATAGTCTGTCTTGTGTGTTCAGGCATGCCTTCTCAATGTTTTGGCTGAAGACCGAAATCCAAGGCACACACAACTGAAAAAGAAAATATACTGATATATTTTCCAGTTAGAGGCAAGATGGGTGACAAACTGATTTAAGGTATCCTCCTTTTTTAAACATGGGCCTTGACAGTCAAGATATGTTGCAGAATCATGTAGGAAAACCTGGACTCTACCATTCAGACTGTTGAATTTATTGCGGGGTGGATCCCTTCATGTAAAAAAGCAACAAGTATGACAGAGAGAAGGGTTGCAGGCTAGACGTCTTCCTAACATGCTAGTTTTCTGTATACAGAGATTTTTACTTTTCCTGTATGGGAATTTTCAAAGATCTGATTCACCTACATTTGGGCTAATGTGGTATAGTCTAACATCATTACATGATTCTGCTGTATGTATAGATCGGCAATGCAATACGGGCTTGCCTCTGACTACTTTGTAGATGGGAACTGACCAGAGACAGCATGAAACACCTGGGTTCTCAGTTCCTGGGTACAATTCACAATGCTGGTTTGGACATTTAAGCTGTATATCAGGGGTGGTCAGAAAGCAGATTTCCAGATGTTTTGGACATCAACTCCCTGCATTTCTGACCATCAGCCATGCTGACAGGGATTTCTAAGAGTTGAAGTTCAAAACATCTGGACATCTACCTTCTTGCTCTATGGCTTGGGGCAATCTCAGAAAAAGCTCTACCTCTATGTACCTCTCTATGTACTTAGGTCATCAGCACATTCTTTCTTGTAACACCCCCTCCCCTGGCTGGGAATATGATTAAAGGGTGGTATAAAAATACCTATAATAAATCTCTACCTATAAAGCTGAAGTATGTATGTGGGATGTATGTCCGGAAATTTTTACCCACTTCCAGATGAGTTAGAAACTTGAAATTTGGCATGCTGATAGGTCTGGCTATACAATGTACTAGAAAAACATGAAATTTAGGGTTTTAAGTATTTTTAAAGAGTTTAATAAAACCCTAGTCTTATGCCTACAACTCCCAGCATTCCCTGGGCAGAACTCCCAGCATGGATTCGGCAGGAGACCAGATTTACCTGTCTTTTGGGGCCATTGTGAGTGCACGGATGGGTGGCTGCTGCATGCCTTTCACAGCCAAGACTCCTAAGTTCAGTCTTGAATAGTCAACTCAGTTCCACATAAAAGGAAACAACCCACATAAATGGGCTGCGTCCATTTGTGGTGCCTCCTTCCACGCACCGTGCATGGTTTTAAAATCATAACTAGATACAACTGCGTGACTTTGAGAGAATGAACTCTGAACATGCTCAAAGGCACCCCGTCCTGATATCGCTGTTTTCTCAGAATCTGGGGGAAGTGTGTGCATGGACTTCACCCTTAAGAGAGAGAGAGAGGGAGGGTAGGCTGACCAGATAAAATCCAGGTCAGGGCTCATGTAACTTTAACCATTGTAGAGAAAAGGGAATTTCAGCCAGAGTCATTTGTATGCAATTAGTTCCTGGTGAAATTCCCTCTTCATCACAACTGTTAAAGTTGCAGGGGCCCTACCTTCTTTTGAATATGGTCACTCTAGTATAGTGCATGCATCTTTAACAGTTGTGATGAAGAGGGAATTTCACCAGGAACTAATTGCATACAAATGACACGGGCTGAAATTCCCTTTTCTCTACAGCTGTTAAAGTTACATGAGCCCTGACCTGGATTTTATCTGGTCACCCTAAGGGAGGGAGGGGAGGCACTCTGCACATGCCCAGAAACAGGCCCAGTGAAGGGGCAAGTGCCTGGCCCAGCCCTTCAGTATAGGCTTCTTACGGAGCATCTGGTGGATGAAAAGCGTGGGCCGAGGCAGTCCCAGTAGGACTTGGTCAGAGCTTGGCATATCCACTGACAGCTGCTTACCTACCTTCCTCGACGATGCTACTCCTTGATGCTCTATCGAGGAGCCGCATTGGCAATGGGAGGAGGCAAGCACTTTTCAGAGGACATGGGCACCTGTGGACCACCAAAGGCATGCTGGGAGGTGTAGTACTGGCATGTAGAGTGGCAAATTTTAAATAAAGCATGGGTTACTAAGCCAGGTCCCTATGTTCAAACCAGGTCACTGTCTCTCAATCCTAACTCACTAACTGTTCTCCTTCTACCATTTTCTCCACCTGCCACTTACCCCACCCACTAAACAGGGTGCCACAATTAAGAAGGCCCACTCTACAGTTGTCTCCCACCACATCTCAGATGGTGTTCAAATATTAACATATTATTCAGGGATTTAGGTTTATGCCTACAACTCCCAGCATGCCTTTGGTGGGAAGAAAGACTTGGCCAGATGATGGCTTTGGCTTGCCATCCTGGGCCTGAAGGGAGAGCGCCTGGGGCCAGCTGCCTCAGTTGCTAGGCACCATTGGGAGCAGGAGGAAAGGAGGACACAGCTCTTGGCCTGTTGTCGATGGCAACTACTGAGCTAACTATCAGTCAGTCAGCTGGCTGGCTCCCTCACGGCCAACCTACTTGCCCCGATTGCCCAGTGCAGTGTGGACTGGCATGGCCAGAGTTCACTTCCTGTGAGTTTCAGTGGCAGGACTCCCATTGGGCAAGTTGGGCACTGTGGCAAAAGGCATGCTGGGAGTTGTAGTTTTCATTTTTTGTGGGGACAAGGAAAATCATGGTGATGGCTTCAAGGCAACCCTGGCCATGTGTTGGGTGTGTGTGTGTGTGAGAGAGAGAGAGAGAGAAAGAGAGAGAGAGAGAGAGAGAAAAGAAACAAATTTAATTCATTTTAAAGTTACATCCCACGCATACCTTGCTGTGATGTCATGAGGGTGAAACAGGAAAAAATAAACAAATATAATTTGATTAAAAGTTAACACACAGGTCTATCACCAGCCTTCTATGTTAAAATGCTTACCTCACAGACATATATCTTAGGACGTCCAAGCAACGCTGGGTATATCAACTAGTCTCTACCTATAAAGCTGAAAGTTTGTGCGTGGATTTCTATGTCCGGAAATATTTACCCACTTCCAGATGAGTTAGAAACTTGAAATTTGGCATGTTGACAGGTCTCTATGTACAATGTACCAGAAAAATCTAAAACCCCCCAAAAATCTGAAAACCAGTGCCTGGCTGCGACAATGGACTGAATGAGGGCTAACAAATTGAAACTCATTTTGGGTGGTTCTTCTGACCGGATGGAGGGTCTTCAACCAGTTCTGGATGGGATTACACTCCCCCGGAAGGAGCATATTCGTAGCTTGGGGGTTTTCCTAGAACCATCTCTGTCTCTTGAGGCTAAGGTGGCTTCGGTGGCACGGAGTGCCTTCTGCCAACTTTGGTTGGTGGCCCAGCTATGCGCCATCTGGACAAGGATAACCTAGCTTCAGTTGTCTATGCTCTGGTAATCTCCAAGTTGGATTACTGCAATATGCTCTATCTGGGGCTGCCTTTGAAGACAGTTCAGAAGCTGCAGCTTGTGCAAAATGCAGCGGCCAGATTGATAACAGGAACCAGAAGGTTCAAACATATAAGACAGACTCTGGCTTATATGTTTCCGAGCCTGATTCAAGGTGCTGGTTTTAACCTATAAAGCCTTACATGGCTTGGGACCACAATACCTGATGGAACGCCTCTCCCAACACGAACCTACCCATACATTACAATCCACATCTAAGGTCCTCCTCCAGTTGCCTACTCCGAGGGAAGCACGGAGGGTGGCAACAAGGGAGAGGGCTTTTTCAGTGGTGGCCCCCCAATTATGGAATGATCTCCCCGACGAGGCTCGCCTGGCGCCAACATTGTTATCTTTTCGGCGCCAGGTCAAGATTTTCCTCTTCTCCCAGGCATTTAACAGCGTATGTTGAGGATTTTGTTGTTGTTGTTGTTTGACCCAGAATAGTTTTAAATGGATATTGCATTTATAACCTGTTTTTATGCTCTTTATGATTTAAAATTTTGTATATTGGTTTTTTAAAGTTCAATGTTTTTAATTTTTGTAAACTGCCCAGAGAACTTCGGCTATGGGGTGGTATATAAATGCAATAAATAAATAAATAAATAAATATTTGGTTTAAAGTATTTTAAAGAATTAAATAAAAAAAACTTGGCTGATGCCTGCAACTCCCAGCATGCCTTGGGTGGGGGGAGGCCAGACTTACCAGCCTTTGGTGGCCATTGTGAGAAAACACTTTGTATAATAATAAAATAATCTATTTCTCAAGGACTGAATGTTCAACTTTTGAAGTACAGAGCTGCTTCCCTACACTCCTTGCTTAAATAAAAATCTACCAACTTAAAGATGAATAAGTCACAGAGATATTTGTTACTTAACAAATACACATTATTCAGGGATCCATGCAATGCCGGGTTTATCAGCTAGTAAATAATAAATCCCAGATGGGGCCAGCATTGTCTGATGTTAGGGTGGCTGGGATCCTAGGTAAAACTTCAGTATGGAGCTCCCTCCCTTGATAGGTTGGTCAGGGCTGCTCAGGTGGTTGGTAAAGGTTCTGGCAACCATTTGTGGAGACAGTAATTTTACCCTAGTCTTCTGAAATTTTTAATTAGTAATTGTTGCTGTATAATTATTATATTGGTGCTATTTTTTTATTAATTACTTGTTTCATTTTGATCAGATTTTATTATGGTTTTAAAATGTTAGCCATTTTGAAGATTTTTAAAGCATATGGCAGGATACAAATGGAATGAATCAATGAATAAATCATCATTTGAACCTATCTTAAAGGGTTGATCTAAGGCACGGGTAAGAAACATGGTGTCTGTGGGCACCAAGGCATCCCCATGTGCCTTTTTAGGCTCCCACCAAGGTGGTCTACCCTTCCCTTCCCGCTTAAAATCAATCAATCAATCAATCAATCAATCAATCAATCAATCATAACACATTTTCTGATCTACAGCTGGGATTGCTGTGAAATAGGTCTGTTGGTGTTAAAATGATGGGTTCAAAGAAGTTGTTTAGTGTGTTGTGGCTCAGATCCCATTTTTGCCTCGTGTTCAGTCTTTTGGGCACGTTACTTGTCGATTGCCATGCCTCCCATGAAGCCATTTTGTGGTGCCCAGGGCAGTTTCTCAAATTGCCAAATGAACTCAGTGCCTCAAATGGTTGCCTGTTTCCATTTTAAGGGTTTGTATATGTGAAGCAATCTCAAGCAGCCTTGCAAATAAGCCCACAGAAGTTAATCATTCAGAAAAAAAAATTAATTAGCCCACCTGTCAAAACATATCAATGATTAGTAATTTGGCATACCAGCAGTCTGAAAACAACAACCAACAACTCACCTATGATCTAAAAAAAATAAAAAATAAAATAAAAGGCCCCGCATAATTGCCTGAAGGCTGTTCTTACTTGCCATAGGCGACCAGGTGGGTATCTGCATAGAAACCTGCTTCCTCTCCCTCTCCCTCCCCTGTTTTGTGTAATTATGTTTTGAAAAGTGATATTACTAATCAGGTTGGACTGCCAATTTGCTTAGCCCTACAGAAACACAAAAATACAAGCATCCTTATATGAAATATGTCAATGGCACCATAATGTTTCCAGCACACGGGTATTAACATCGTATCAAGCTCACCAAACCAGCCTTTTAATTGACAAATTCTCTGGGTGTCTTGAAGCTGGTGTGACTGATGTTCCCATTGAAGCAATTAGGCTAATACCTGCTGCTTATTCTGTGTAGCTTTCCACTGGACTTCTGCCAAGAATGTTGGCAAGTCCCCTTTTCCGATTTCTCAGCTCAGTCTGTTCAGATTGTCTCCTGTGCTGGTTTACCATGTCCATATCTGGAACACTTTCTGGAAATGCACTTGGCTCTTCATTTGTGCCAAGAATGTAGCTCTGTCTAGCAGGACATTTTCAGCACTAGCCCCCTGGCATGGGTGAGTCATCACATAGACCGCCTGTGTTGTCTTGCTTTAATTTGAGTATTCCAAGAAATAGAAAGTAGAACAGGGACAGCCAGCTTTTGCCTTCTTTTGGGCTGCTCTTTTCTCCAGACAGCTGTTGAGGAGATAGGCAATCATGTGTTTTGGTGTTCAAACTGATCACCTTACTGCATGGTCAGGATCCATAATAAAGCTGGTCCTATGTAGTTGTAAGGGCTTTCCAGTTATACAGCATATGTTTTGAGCATAACATTAGATGCTAGTAGATGGGTACAACTTTTAATGTATGTTGGTCAATATTTGGTAGGGGCCAAATGAAATTTTATGCCCTGTCTGTCTCACTTTCGTTCAGGATCTGTCAGTAGAATCTGGCAAGGCTGGCTCAGATTCCCATGCTCCTATATGTACTATCCTAACTCGATGGCTTCCTTATGTGAAGAGTCCATGACAAGATGTAATGCCAACAATTGAGAGGACTTTGATATCATCTCAAACACAATGTTTTTCAGTGGCGTCAATTCACACATTCAGGTGCCAATCAAGTGCAGGGAAAATCAAGAGATGTAAACTGTGTGTGAACCAGCCCTTGGACACAGAGAAAAGAGGTCAGAGAGGTGTCTCCAAACACTCATTATGAAAGCTAAGTCTGCCTCTAAAACCAATCAAGCCACGAATGAAGTCTATGCTAGGGAGGTTGAAGGGTTATGCTTCCCGAGAAGGAAAGGCCCAGTTCTGTATTTGACAACTAGGGGAATAAGTCAAGAAGTAATTATTTCAAAAAACCAGGCATTGTTTGCCAAACGTCACTGCATATTTTTTTTTTACCTAGTAAGGGAAAGGTTACACTCATGTATTTGCTTTATAGACTGTTTTATATGGTAACTGTTCCAATAACATTGATTGGCTTTGCACCATTTGATACAGAAATGCTCAGAATAGTAATTGTGTCCCTATAAGAATTCCTGTAAGATTTTCTTATGAGCTCGGATAGGAACAAAACATCATTTTCCTGGGGTGGAATGCTGTTTGTCTTTGCAGGAGATTGATGGAATTCTACAGCAGGAAACAGACAAACAGAAAGCACCCTAATCCTATCTCTTTGCCATTTCTAAAAGGGTAGGAGAACAACTTTCTGACAAAGAAAGGCTAAAGCATTTGGGGGCATTTTGAACTAGGAAAAAAGGTGACAAATGGCACATTCTAATGCATGTTTAGACAGAGAAAAGTCCTACAATTCCCAGCAGTGCTGGCTGGGGAATGCCGGGAGTTGTAGGACCTTTTTCTGTCTAAACATGCATAGGATTGCAACCGAAAAGTGTGGGGGGCATGAAGGTGGTTTCTAACATTTTGCGTGGTGTGGAGAAAGCGAATACAAAGGAGTCTTTCTCCCTCCCTCATAATTAATACTAGAAATTGGAGTCCACCAAGGAAAGTGATTAGCCGTAAATTCGGACGAGGCAAAACAAATGCATCATTAATTTATGGAATTCTCTGTGAGAGCCTGCAATGATGGCACTAGCTAAGATGACACTAAAAGGAGATGAAGTCAGGTCTATCTATAGCTCGATGGAGCCTCTATATTCAAAGGCAGTCTGACAGACAATACCAGCTGGTTGGGAGCAACAGTGGGAAAGGGCTATTGTCTCCACATTTTGGGCTTCCCAGACTCATTTGTGTGACTACTGTGGAAAACAGGATGCTGGAGTTGATGGACCTTCAGTCTGATCCAGCCGGGTTCTTCAGGTGTTCTTTTGTCCCTTACAGGATAACACATCCTTCCCCATCATGATGCCCTCCAGATGTTTTGGACTTCAACTCCCAGCATTTCTGTCCATTGACCATTCTTGCTAAGGCTGATGGGAACTGCACTCTAAAACATCTGGAGAACACCACATTGGGGGAGGCTGGGATAATGGCAAGGTGTTAATGAGAATCAATGGATCCTTAAGGTTCAGCTAAGGCTCCTCAGGAATAAGGAGTTATACAAAAAATGGTAAAGGGGGGAGTTTGTCTGAACTCCACCCCCTTATTCATGATGGCATAGGTACTGTATATCAAGGGCGAGCAGAAGTTAGATCTCCAGTTGTTTTGGACTTCAACTCACAGAAGCCTCTGCCAGCATGACCAATGGTCAAGATTGCTGGGAGTTGAAGTCCAAAACATCTGGAGATCTATTTTCTGCCCACCTCTGTCCTATGTGATGGAGTGCTGAAGCTGGAGATGCTGTCTTCAGAAAATTATGCTTCAAACAGCAGAATCAGGAGTCTAAGAAAGGTGAGTCACTTATATCCCGGGCACATCTTGATGACGTCAGTCCTTTCTTGCTCATCCCAGCTACTTCCTGCTCATAATGCTGTGCCATTTCCCTCTTTGGCTTGCTTATACAGCTGAATGGGCAGCATATTCCATGAGGCACATCCATATTCCTCTTCCCCAAGAGTTTGGGCATGACAAAGATGCATCCACCCTGCTGGTCAACCACGCCTTTTCCTACCAGTTGACACCCACTTTAGCATAGCCAACATCTCCCTTGTTGTACACGTGGAATCCCCAGAAATCTTGGAAGGATTAAACAAGACATCAGGGTGAAGAATTTTGAATGCTGAGACAGCCACTGCCCCAAAATGCCCAAGAAATTTAATTTCTGGCAGGCAGAAACAGCATTTGAAGCATAATTTATTTCCCTCCTTTTGGCATGGATAGTAAAGAATTAGCTTAATGTACGATAAAGTTGTTTGGATTTCCTAGTAAAACAAGCCCTTCATGGCTTGCTGGCTCCTTGGCTGCAGAGTGTTATTGTTCTATCCCAAATGAAAACAGGCTGGATGGAATTAGGAATGTGTGGGTCAATGCCAAAGTAAACATTTCTCTGGCCTGGAAACCTGCCACCCCTCATCACCTGTCTGGACATGAATTGGACATTGTGGCAGCTGATCTGCTGCAGTCCGACCGATCGATGTGTGAAATTTTTAGCCGTGTGTTCTCAGTGCTTGAGCACCCTCATGGGAAGGAACATGTGAAGCACTTTGGCTTAACCCCTTTTTAAGGCTTGAGTGTCTGGAGTGATGGGTTCCCCCCTCCCTCCCTCCCTCCTCTTGCTTTTCCTTCATGTGCAATGGTCGCTCTCTTGCTAGCTTCTGATTTAAATCATGGAGTGCTCAGAAAGCACAGCAGGGCAAGGGCAAGCAAACATGTCTTTGAATCGCAGTTCAATGTTATGAAAGGAAGTTTGGTTGGGGAAGGGAGGGAAATAAATGAACACTCCCAGAGAAGAGTAGAGTGAAAGGATACTGGGATATGGGGACGTGAAGGCCTGTGCATTCTCTTCAGGCAGAATTAGGGGCAGAGGAAAGGGGGGGGATCTTTCCGGGTCTCTGCTCATCCAAACCAAAGTGTAATATAAACCAAATGGTGCAATTGTGGCCGTGCCGTGGAGAATTAGAGAGGCTTATGAACTCTTCAGCTGTGTTGTTTTCACCCGTTTGCCCTTTCTTTGGGTCTCCTGAGAAAGCTGAACCAGTCTGCAGGTGTCCACCATTCTCCATGCAAGCCTGAGAGAGAACAGTGAATAGTGAGAAACTGGAGGGTGTGTGTGTATGTGTGGAGCAGGGCGGTGGTGGTGGAGGATGGGGACAAACTCACTTTGAGAATTCATTAATTATTCTAATTATTTATACCCTACTTTTAAAATAAATGTTTCTAGCTTCCCTCTTTAAAAATGAAGATTTCATAGCTTCTCTTCACTTTTTATGACTGAAACTGCATATGTAACAGGTTTCCACAGCCAACGTCTGAGGTGTTTTGATGGGATTAAAATTGGAGGCACACTTTATCCTGACACCTGCAAAATTTTATTTGTATGGTGTGAAATGGTAAAAATGACCCGTCCTGTTTTTTCGGTGTGAGTCACTGATCTCTTACCCAACACGAGCGATCGGTACGTCCAGGAATCTCCTCACGTTGACACACTGGCAGCAGGCTCACCGCTGCCTAAAGCTCTCAAAACGAACCTCCGAGTTTAGTGCTATGTTCCTGTCCTTGACTGCCCATCAGAAATAGCAAAGATAGAGTGGACAGCAGGTGGCGCTATGGAGCACACTTGACCGGACAGGTAGAAGGGTGAGTCTGCCATTTTGGCTGTTGCAGACCACTATCTGCTCTTGGGCAGCAGCCCAGTTACTGTGGAGACCGCACAAACATTGAGCAGGTCACAGAGGTCAGGGTGGTCAGGGTGGTGCGGGAGAAGAAAAGGCGCAGCATGGCTAGGAGTGGTATCCAGCAGAGGTGCTCTAACAGCGTGCTCTTGCAATTTGCATACAATTTGCAAATGCTAATCAATATGTATAGATGCAAATTAAGAAATAATTACTAGAAGTTAAATGTCACAGAAGACAAGCCAACTAATTTGTCATCCAAATCACTCCAAATAAATGCTTCAATTAATTTGCACTCCACCCAGATAAGCATAAATCAGTTCTTCAAATCAATTTTCTTCACCTTCAATTAATTTCTCCCATTCATTCTCCCTCAAATCACCTCTAAATAAAATCATCTTAAATTATTTCCCCAAATTAATATCCCACCCAGTAGCCCAGATACCCTGCCAGATAAATATCCTCCAAATTCCAACATAGGCTCCTATATGCCAATAAACTCTGAAATTGAGTATTTAGGTTTGCCATGCCTTTGAACCTGGCATGTTGTGGACATGTAGGGATCCATTCACGTAATTTTAAGTGTTTTTAAAATTAATTCTCCTCCAAGCCCTTTGCAATGTGGTACTCAAAGATAAGTTTTCTCCAAGAATGAGGCTTCTGGCCATGATGGTGTGATGCCCACCCCTTCCTGCTCCGTTATTCTTGCACTAGTAGCTGATATACCCAGTGTTGCTCACCCCCCCCCCCCCCCAAGGTGTATGTCTGTGAGGTAATCAGCTTAAAGTAGTAGGCCGGTGCTAGGCCTGTGAGTTAATCAAATTACATTTGTTTCTTTTTTCCTCTCTCACCCTCACAACAACCCTGCAAGGTAGGCTATTGCTAGACCTCTGAGGTAACTTTAAAACAAATTAAATTTGTTTTTCTCTCTTTCTCTCTCTTTCTTTCTCACACTTGATGCATGGTCAGGGCCACCTTAAAGCCACCACCATGATTTTCCTTGTCCCCCCCAAAAATGAAAACTACAACTCCCAGCATGCCTTTCACTGCAGTGTCTGACCTTCCCAATGGGAGTCCTTCCATTGACATTAACAGGAAATGAAATCTGGCTAAGCCAGTCCACATTGCACTGTTCAATCAGTGCCTGTAGATAGGCCATGAGGGAGCCGACCTGCTAACTGACTGACGGTTAGCTTGGTTGCTGTTGGCAATGGGCCCAGAGCTGTACCCTTCTTCCCTCCTGCTCACGATGTGCCTAGTGACTGAGGCAGCTGGCCCTAGGTGCTCTCCCTTCAGGACCAGGAGAACAAGCCACTACTAGATGATGGCTGCCAAAGCCTGATAAGTTTTCTTTCCTGCCCAAGGCATGCTGGTAGTTGTAGACATAAGCCTAAATCCCTGAATAACAAATTAATTTTTGAACACCATCTGAGGTGTGGTAGGAGACAACTGGAGAGCGGCCCTTCTTAGTTGTGGCACCTTGCTTATGGATTTCTTTGTACCAGGCAGGTTGGCCTAATGACTGAACTAATGGCTGTCCAGTAGGGCTGTGACCGGATCTGGATCCTGAATCTGGAGCAGATCGGGATGATTTGGATCTCCTGATCGGGCTGGATCGGATCTGCAATCCGGAACCAATCCAGATCTGGTCACAGCACTCCCTCCCGTGCTCCCCACTCTCTCTCTCTCTCTCTCTCTCCCTCCCTCCCTCCCCCACTCTCGCTGCTTACCTGTTGCCTCCTCCGCGCCATCCCCCATCCTCCTCCTTGTTGTCCCCCCACTCTCCCTGCTTACCTGCTGCCTTCTCCGCATTGTCCTCCATTGTCCTCCCTCCTCGCTGTGGGCTGGCTGCTTTCCCACTCGTGCCTGGTGATGACGTCACCCGCCGTGACTGGCAAATGCGGCACTCTAATTGACTAGAGCACCGCATTCGTTGGTCGCGGCAGGTGACGTCATCACCGGCCACGAGCGGGAAAGCAGCCGGCCGACATCGAGGAGGCAGGACGATGGAGGATGACGCAGAGAAGGCAGCAGGTAAGCAGGGAGAGTGGGGGCAGGGAGGGAGAGAGGGGGAGAGCAGGAGGGAGTGCTTTGAATGAACCTGGGTCAGATCGGATTGGGCCCGATCCGGACCTGACAATCCGGATCGGATCAGGGGTTCCTTTCACAGCCCTACTTTCCAGTGCCAAGTGAATATTTTATTTGTTCCCAAGGCCTTTTAACTTGATGAGGTTTTTTATGCTGCGGGGTTTTGGGTTTTGGGATTTTGTTGTTGTTGTAACTAAATCACAACATTCCAAGACAGATGCAGGAATTACAGAATAAAGTTCATGTGTTTTATGTAAAAGCCTGACTATACCAGTGAAACAGAAGTATAAATGGGGACATGACTGATAGCTGATGCTAGAATGGAACGGTGGGTGGGGTTAGTGGCAGTTGGAGAAAGTCAGGTAGAAGGAGAACAAAGACAGTTAGTGAGTTAGGATTGAGAGACAGTGACCTGGCTTGCATATAGGGACTAAGCTTACTAACCCATGCTTTATTTAAAATTAGCCACTGTACATGCCAGTACTACACCTCCCAGCATGCCTTTCATGGCCCACAGGTGCCTAAGTCCTCTGAGAAGCACTTCCCCCCCTCTCATTGCTGATGCTGCTCCTTGATAGAACACTGAAGTGTAGCAGCACAGAGGAGGGGAGGTAAGTGGCTGTCAGTGGACATGCCCAGCTCAGGCTAAATCCTGCCGAGACTGCCTCAGCCTGTGTTTCTCATCCACCAAGTGCTCCATCAGGAGCCTATATTGAAGGGCCGGTGCCGGCCGTGTACTTCGCCTCTGTTTCTGGGGATGCGCAGAGTGCCTCCCTCCCTCCCTCCTCCCTCCTAAGAGTGAAGGCCACGCATGTACTTCCCCCGATTCTGAGAAAACAGCGATATCAGGCTTGTTTGGTCCCTCAAAGGCACACTGTTTTATCTAGTTATGATTTTAAAACCATGCAGAGGTTGGGAGGAGGAACCCCAAAATAATAAAACATGTAGTTCCTACACTCAAATCTAATCCTGACAGACCTAAATCCAAATCTCTCCCTCTCCCTCTCTCGGCACTTCAATATATCTTGCCACACTCAGCTAATTCCTCCCATTCCTTGCTACCTACCAATTCAGCCATTCCAACCACCAGCCAACCAGCATGCACTCTCACATCCTGGTCAGTCACTCCCCCTCCCTCTGGGACTTAATCTCCTATCATCCTGGTTCCTGCAGCAATAACCCAGTAAATACATTTTTAAACAATAAGCATTATTTAAAACAGTAAACATTCTCAACACATTCTAACTGCTTACATCACAGAATAGGTAAGAAACAGCAAAACATCACAGATGGCTGGTAGCCATTGATCAATGCACCTTATTATTTATTTATTACATTTTATATTCCACCACTTCACCCCATTTTATTTTACAACAACTATACGTCCCAGAAAACCAGGATTGTCCTAGATTCCAATTAATTCCAAAATGTCCCGACCGGTTGGTCAGGAATCCCGGATTCGGAGTCCAAGAAATTCAGACCCCCCAAATGGTGCCTATGCATGTTTGCTCAGACATAAGTTCAATGAGTCTTACTCCCAAGTAGGCATCCATGGAATTGCAACCTTAAAAGTACTTAACTTTCATTGGACCATGCCTTAACTTTAATTTGGGCTGTGTGTGTGGGAGGGTGTGTGTCTTTTAAATATGTCTAAGAAAATCAACATTATTATCATTGTTGTTATTTACAATTCATTTTGATCTTGTCAGCTAGTGGCACCAAACAGTCCATATTCTGCTAGAGCCACCACTTGAACACGAAGTAGATGGCTACTTTGGGGTTAAACTATATCTTTCAATATTAATATTCTATGGTAGCTACTTGGGCAATTGGGGTGGGGATAAGTCTCCGTATTGAATTCTCCTCTAGCTTTTGAGAACTAGTGGAGAAATGTAATTTAGTGTCATTTTTCTGTTTGATTGCTTAAATTGTTCTTTGCCTATTATTTATTTGCAGATGCTTAAGTACTTTAGGCTGCAATCCTATACATACTTACCTGGGAATAAGTCCTATTTAACTCAATAGAATTTATTTCAGAGTAGACACACATAGGATTGTGCTGTTAGATAACTAAAGTTTAGATAGCTTTCTTCATTTCCCTAGACCTTTACATATTGCTCAGTTTTTAAAAAATCCTAGCCCCCCCTCCCCCCCAAAAATTGTCCTGGTTTTGTGGATCCAGAATATGGCAACCCTACCTGTGAGGTAGGTTATGCTGAAAGAAGGTAACTTTTCCAAGATAATCCAAAGATCTTAGTGGGGAATTGAACCTGACTCTCACCATTGGCTTTCTCCCCAAAGTCTCTTACATTCCCTGAAAGACTATGTTGAAACCAAGAACAGGATTTATTGGAAGCACATGCAAATTAAAGCATTAATTCAGTCCATAGCAAATGCCCTCTTAATTTTACTCCCCAAACACTGAAAAAATACAAATGGGAGATGAATATCCTGGGATATTTGCCAAATATGCTATTGACAACGTTACAGTCAATTCATGATCAACATATGTAAAAGGCTAGCAGTGGGAGGAAGCAGGAATTAAAAATAAAAAAAATCTACAGATGTGAAAATATTTAGAAAAAAAATGTTCCTTCTGGGAAAAAGAGCAAAATTCACAGCCATGTAAATTTGAGCCTTGCAGTTCATTTTAACATTCTGCACCTGCAGTCAAGCCCTGGACATTAAGGGCACTTGAGAAAATAGCTCGACAGGTGCTGAGGTCTGCCCGCTTGCATTGCTCATGGGTGGAGAGTTGAGACTCAGAGAATAGTGACTACTTTAAGGCAACCCAGTGGTTCTGCAGTTGCACAGAGAAGATGAATGTGGAATTTAACTCTTAGCTCATAAAGCACTACACAAGCTCTGACCAGTGATGCAATGCATTCTGGATGCAGAATCTGAGAAACAGTGATAAATATGAATGGGGTGTCTGTGGAGAAGATGGAGAAATGTGTTTTCCGGTGTACAAACAGGCTATGCAAACTTCTGCAGCTAGGACTTTGCAACAAGTCATTTTATCTCCTCCACCCAAAATTCCAGTAGAGCCCTTCCAAGAATTTTGTTGAAGGGAGTGGAGTCAGTATTATCAAGTGTCAGTGTAATTGATACAGATGTTCAGAAATGTGAACTTGGTATAATACAAACCTAATGTTTTCCTAGTCTCAACACACTATTTTGAACAAAATTTGGAAAAACCTCAGCACTACTGAAAGGATTAGACTGAGAATGGTGTTTGGAAAACTCCAGTTGCGACGACTTGTCTAAGAAGAATTAAACATCCTTCCCCAGCCCATCAGCCTTTATGTAGGGAGTGACTATGTGTGGAATTCCTCCCCCCCCCAAAAAAAATATGTTAGATCCTTTCCCTTCCAAGCCATCCTTGTGTCTGTATTTACCCTCCTATTCCACACCCCAGCATGGCCCCCTCCTCTTCACCATTGGAACTGAGTTGTTCACCTGCCTCTCGCTCTGGCCCAAACAATGGTGATGGTGAGAAAGAGGAAGAGTAGATGCCCCGGCCTACATGCTCACCAATCTCTGCCTGCCAAGCAAGCAAGTGGTAGCCATGATGAAAAAGAGGAGGAGGAGCAGCTGGTGACAACTCACTGAGGGAGGGGGCCCATTGAGGGAGTCTTGCCCAAGGGCCCTCAAAAACCTGGAATGAGCACTGTATGAGAGGGACTCCCTTGCCTGTGAATGGTTAGGTGCATTGCCGCATTCTTGTCACAGGAGAGGAGGAGGAAGAATTCCCCAAACATTTTCATCAGTTCTCATACACTGGGTTCCAAAAAGTTGCCCCCTGAAGCAGAGGCCAGAAATGGTGGATCAAGATAGGTAAATTCAGAAATAAAGTTAAATTTCTCCCCCCCCTTTTCCATGCTATCTAATAGCATGTCTTAGAGAGACAGATTGTTCCCCTCCAGAGTATGCTTCTCAAATCATACCTGCATTCCAGACCTACTCCTTTAACACACACCCACTCTTCTCTTTGTGCTCCATTCCTTCCTCCATAGTTTTTACAAAGGCCGTGTTTTGTTCCCACAGCAATTTCAGCTTTCATTTCAATCTCCTTGCCTCGATCTGTTCATCTATGTGTATTCTCCTCTTGTCCCCAGTCTTTCCCTTCCTTCCCTAGCAGCTGCTGTTCCTCCTGAAAATTAACCTTCCATTCCTGGGATTCCCTGAGCTGTCCTGTGACTTGGGATGAATGGCATCATGTGTCAAGGCCAGAAGGAGCATTGCTACACTTACCCACAAACCCTTTCTCTTCCTCCATTCCCAGCTCCTCCTGCCCAAATGCTATCTCCCCTCCTGCCTGTCTCCCTCTCTTCTTTCTTGGCACACAGTGGACAGTGAAGGCTTTTGCTGTATCTGGGACATCATTTCTGTGGTGCCTACATTATGGTGTCAATTTTCATGATATCTTTTGGTGCTCGGTTGGTCCAGGCTAGAGTGACCCTATGAAAAGGAGGGCAGGGCTCCTGTATCTTTAACAGTTGTACTGAAAAGGGAATTTCAGTAGATGCCATTTGTATGCACGCAGCACTTGGTGAAATCCCCTCTTCATCACAACAGTTAAAGCTGCAGGAATATAGCTAGAGCGACCAGATACCAAAGAGGGCAGGGCTCCTGCAGCTTTAACTGTTGTGATGAAGAGGGAATTTTACCAGGTGCTGCATGCCTACAAATCACACCTGCTAAAATGCCCTTTTCTATACAACTGTGAAAGATACAGGAGCCCTGTCCAGGCTACTCACTGAACGTGAACCCTGTAATAGGTGTGCCTACTTGTCTGCCTGAAAGATAGAAAGTGACCATTGTGACCTCTTAATAATGCTGATTGCTAGAAGACTGAGTGTCCCACATGCTCACATGTTGATGTTCCCCACGTGTGGGACAGAGGGAGAGAATCTGGACCTCATGACCACATGTTGCCCAACTACTTCAATGAGAAAGGTGTTAGCGGAAGACAGAATTTGTGTATTCTTAATGCTAGAGACAATTATTTAATAGTAGAGAACAAAAAATTATGAATATTTATTCTTGGAACAAAACTTAAACATTAATATATAGAATAGGAGTGGAGAGATAAACTAATCGTATCTAGTCTCCTTGAAGACTTCTTACTAACTGCCATTAGTAAACATAACTGTCTTAGAGAGAGCAGTTAGAATCAGGAAGCAAGCCTGAGAATTGCATTATGGGACACACCTAGACTCTTCAGGTTAAAGAGATACTAACCAGTCAAAATAAAGAACATAGTACAAGCATGTATCTAACTGAGTAACTGTCTGATTCTCTGCTGCATCCTCCCTTATAACAGGCGGAGTTTCTTGCACACTTGATGTTGATCACATCTAACAAAAGGTACTTTTTGCACTCCTGACCAAATAGGGGTTTCTGTTCTTTCTTATTCTCCAGTTCTCTTAGATGCAAGTTTCATCTCTCCTCAGGCAGGCAAACCATCACTGTTGTCTCCTCCACCATGCTGTTTAGGACAATGGAATGACTACCCTCTGACTGGCAGTGATCACTTCTTTGGGCCTGTTCAGACAACATCCTAAGCCATGGGTAGGCTGCTAATAGGCTGACCAGATAAAATCCAGGCCAGGGCTCATGTAACTTTAACCGTTGTAGAGAAAAGGGAATTTCAGCCAGTGTCATTTGTATGCAATTAGTTCCTGATGAAATTCCCTCTACATCACAACTGTTAAAGTTGCAGGGGCCCTGCCTTCTTGTGTATATGGTCACTCTAGTATAGTGCCTGCAACTTTAACTGGTGTGTTGAAGAGGGAATTTCACCAGGAACTAATTGCATACAAATGACACTGGCTGAAATTCCCTTTTCTCTACAACGGTTAAAGTTACATGAGCCCTGACCTGGATTTTATCTGGTCAGCCGAGCTGCTCATCCTTTTGCAGCAAACAGTTAGTGAGCATGTTTAAACCATGGTTATGTAGCCACCAGGGTTAGGGAATGGTTCACATGACATGCGAAGTCTTGGTTCACACGACACACTAAGCCATAATGTTTAGCTCAAAATGCTTAACCACAGAGGCCTAGTGTATTGCCTGAACAGGGTCTTTCTGTCGTTTCTCCGTTTGCTGGCTGCCGGCCATTCCTCTAATGAAGGGGAGCCTTTGAAAAGTTAGCTGTTATTGTTTGGGGATAAGAAAGCAGCAGAGAATCGGTTTGAGAAAGGGTTGCAGTCATTCCCATAGGGAACAATGGAAAAGTAAAATAGAAGACTAAATTTTTTAAAAAAGATATTAAAAAGTAGAATTAAACTGTTACCACCTTCCTACTCCTAGTTTACTCACAGTAACACCCAAGAACCAAAGAAGCCAAAAATATCAACACATGTGCTTTTTTAATTCTCAGGCTGCCTAATATTGCCCCCAAGTACTTACTCATTAAAGATGATTTAATACTTGATTAATTAAACTCATGGCCCAAAGAATTAATAAAACCATTAAACCCCCAAAAGAACACCAAGGGCACAGTCCTATGCATGTTGAGATAGGAAAAAAGTCCTACAACTTCCAGCATTCTTGGGAAGTTCTAGGTGTTCTGCCTAAACTTACACAGGATTGCACTCTAAATGATTCCCAAAATGGTGTTCTCTAAACCTCAAAGTTATGGTGAACCATAAACTGTACTATTACTCTTGATTGATTGATTGTTTCCATAAAGTCTTTGTATAAGTACTATGGTAAGGTTTATGGTACACCCTAGCACTGAATTTACAGGATGAAAATTAATGAAACATTTGATCACATGCACACACACTCCATTTTGGCTATGTTCCTAAATGCACTTACTCAACAAGGAATGAATGTGAACAAATAGAATTACATGTCTTTTGGGTTTGTTTCATTTGGTGGTGACAAAGATTAAAGCTTAGTGGAAAATATTCTATATTTATTTACCAGAAATATTTATATTCCACCTTTCTGCCTGACAACAGGCTTCCAAGATGGATGATAACGGAACATTAATATATAATAAAAATAAGATTTTTTGATAAGATCTTTTTGAGGTAGTGGGGACCGATGATGGCTGTTTGGGGAATATGATGTAAAATGTCCATCTTTGTAGGCTTCTCCTGCTGCTATGGCTGCTGCTCCTTGAAGCTTGCATGATGTGCTACCTTAGCAACCAGGGCGAGATGTTCTGGTACCTATGGGGCAGGACATCTCCATCATCACTTGAGCCATTGAACAGTCTCTAGTGTCTGGTATACGCATTCTAGTGAACAGCCCCAGCTTTGTATGGGATGGAATAACCCTTAGTTTGATACAGCGAAGGGCTCAAGCAAACTTACATAACTGTCAAATGTATGTAACATTGTGGCCATCTCATCTGAATGAAGCCATGCCCATTGGTTCCCCTAGGCATGGCTCCTGCCGTGGTGCACCCCTATAGCCCCCTCAGGGAGGGGTCTGTACATCCCATACTGCTGAGGGGGGGCAGCCTCAAAGCAAGGGGGAGCTGTACCACTCTGTCCCTTAGACTCCTCCCCCTGGCTTCAAACTGGACTGCAAAGCTATGTGCTTGTTAGGAATGTCTGCCACCCAGTGAGTGCAGGTGGTACTACAGGCTTCAAACACACTGGCTGAATTCGGACGACATATTAGGCAATGGAGGGGGAAATAGCGTACTGACCGTGTGTTAGGCAGGCGGTGCTCCCCAAACGACACGCTGCAGCCGGCGCTGCTCGGCACCGGCAAACGCACCGGTTGCTAAGAACAGATGGCGGCCATTTTGATTGCAGCATCTCCTCCCTCCCTCTCCCTCAGTCCCCCAGCCGTATCCCAGCATGCACCGTGAGTTCTGCCAACTGTATAGAGCGGCCGGGGGTTTTCGGCTGCTCTGCTGGCAGAACTCTATCCCCAAATGGAATAGTCCACTGAGAGAGGGGGGGCTCAATTTGGACGACACTTTAAACAATGGGGCTTGGGGCTAAACAATGTGCAAGCCTGTTGTTTCCCTCCATTGTTTAAATTGCCTGATTAGCATAATGTCAGTTGTGTGCGCGTGGTATGTTACTCCCCACACGACACAATTAGCAACACAACTGACGATTGTTCCCCCCTCCTCCGTTGCCTAATATGTCATCCGAATTGAACCATAGATGCATTAAAATCAATTAAAATGAATAAGGTGTTTTAAAAACCAAATGACCCCAAGATGCACACCCCTAGGGTCCCCTTGGTATGAACCCCAAGTTTTAGGTGTCTAGGTTTCACTGATCTGGTACAATGATGCTGGCAGCCAGAAACTTACCCTCCTTTATTATTATAGATTAGAAGGAGTGAATCTGTTTTTCTGTAGCTTACTGAAAATTCTCAGGCAAGCAGTCTCTCCTGAGCCCTTGTAAAATCTCCTCATCTGGTGGCTTTTAGAAGGAAAGTATATTATTTTTCTTGGTTTTGCTAATGAATCCCCTTTGCTTCCTCTTCAAACTACTGCTTCAAGTGAAGCCACCCTTTCTGTGCCATAAAGGAGATATTTAGTCCTCCTTTTGTCCACATTGGGATAGGAAGTCTCAACTTTCAAATGCTGATAAAGATCCATTTGCTGACATGAATTCAAGATGCTGCAGCACATGAACGAGATCAGTAAACCTGATGAGGAAGGGATAAAAGCATCAAATAGACAAATCCATCTTCTGATGACTCATCCCAATGGCTTTGCTGACTCTGCAATAGTAGAATGATTTCTTCAACATCTGGATTCATTCTGCAGTGTGTTACATTGTTACACTAGGCCAGCTGTATGTGGTAAAATGCTTTGCAGGTTCTTGAACAGGAAGCACCAGCTTTACATCTTGAAAACACATTGTTCAGACAGTAAAGATATAATTGTATTATTGAGTACCAACAACAGGTTGCATGTAGAATAATTTGAAGTGGTTAGTGTTGCTGAGATGTGGACAAAATGTGATATATGTGATGGTAGAAAGTGTTAAAATTTCAGTTTAATGCACTGGCAAGGAATTTGATTTGGTACTTTGTTAATAATTCTAGGATAAGAAGTCCAAAACCATGTCACAATGCCTGTCTGGCATTATGACAATAGAAATGAACTCAATTAAAATGGCAGGATATTTTCTTTTAAAATGCACATTCGTTTATTTAATATTATTTTAAGCTGTTATGCAAAAACGTGAGGACTAGGAAATGTCTTTTATAAAGTGAAATATGGGAGAATGATTCAAACAAACTTTTGGTGACAGTCATTGGGTGAAGTTTGCAGTATTTGGTGCTGCAATTATTAGTTGTGACTCTCCAGCTTGTGCAGTGAGGAGAACTCAGATGCAGTGTGTGTGTGTGTGTGTGTGTGTGATGTGTGTGTATGTACCTTTAAGAGAGTGCAGCTATCAGTCCTCAACAGGTTTGCAGCTGTTAGCTGGAGGCAGAGTAAAAGCCAGGGTGGGACTGCTGGTCTTGGCTTTTTTCCTGAGTGCAAGCTTCAGAGCTAGCTGTTGGTGTATTACTTTTAGGGATGTGCACTGGATCGGACCCGATCCACGATCCGAGTCCGGTCCAGTGGGAAATCGGATAAATTATCCGATTTCCGATCCGACAGCTGGATCGGCCGATCCAATCCGAACCGGTCCGAAAAGGCTCCGAACCGGTTCGGCGGATTGGCGGATCGGCGGGCGCCCACTGGCGCCCACCGCCGCTTCCATTGGCGGGCGCCAGCGGGCGCCTGCCGATGAAAGTGGACAGCGGGGGGGAGGAGGGGGCGGGAGGAGGTGGGCCCTTACCTTTCTGGCCCATCCGCTCCCGTCCGGCGTCGGCGGCTACTACCAGCGGGCTCCGCGGCCTGCTCCAGGGTGGCGCGCCGGGTGATGTCATCACCCGGCGCGCTACTCTAGAGCAGGCCGCGGAGCCTGCTGGTAGTAGCCGCCGGCGCCGGACGGGAGCGGACGGGCTGGGAAGGTAAGCAGGGGGCGCGCGGAGGGGAGGAGGGGGCGCACGGAGGGGAGGAGGGGGGCCCTTACCTTCCCGTCCGCTCCCGTCCGGCGCCGGCGGCTACTACCAGCGGGCTTCGCGGCCTACTCCAGGGTGGCGCGCCGGGTGATGTCATCACCCGGCGCGCTACTCGAGAGCAGGCCACGGAGCCCGCTGGTAGTAGCCGCCGGCGCCGGACGGGAGCGGACGGGCCGGGAAGGTAAGCAGGGGGTGCGTGGAGGGGAGGAGGGGGCGCGCGGAGGGGGGGAGGGGGGCCCTTACCTTTCCGGCCCGTCCGCTCCCGTCCGGCGCCAGCGGCTACTACCAGCGGGCTCCGCGGCCTGCTCCAGGGTGGCGCGCCGGGTAATCACCTGGCGCGCTACTCGAGAGCAAGCCGCAAAGCCGGCTGGCGGTAGCCGCCGGCGCCGGACGGGAGCGAACGGCCCTAAAAGGTAAGCAGTGGTGGGGAAGGGGGCTTACCCCCCCGGAGCCGTCCGCTTCTATCCACTGGCGCCCGCGGGCGCCAGCGGATGGAAGCGGACGGCCCCAGGGGGGGTAGGGAGCGCGGGGGAGGGGGCTTACCTGCCGGGGCCGTCCACAGCAGACAGCCCCGGGGGGGAGGGAGTTAGGCCCCCCCTCACCCACCCGCCGCCATTTTTTCCTCATAGACTTGCATTGCAATGCAAGTCTATGGGGAAAAAAATGGCGGCCGATCCAAAAATTTCCGATTTTGGGATCGGGATCGTACTCGATCCGGTCCGGGGGGGGGCTCCGATTTTGTCCAAACCGATCCGTGACAAAATTGGAGGTCCCGATCCGGGTCCCGATCCGATCCAGGGGGTCCGTGCACACCCCTAATTACTTTATACAAGTATTTTAATAATAAAGGAGATTACAGAACAAGGAGCTTTGGAGACTTTGCTTGGCAGTTAAGGCTTGGGCGAGCTGCAAGTTGAGCAGGTAAGCTCACCCCTGCATTATCCATGCTGGAAGGATATGACATGGTGTCAGAAGTGGACTTCTCATAAAACTACTTGAGAAGGTTTTTTTTTAGTGAAGATGGAAAATTTTAAACCTCCTTCCGAGCTAAGTTTGTTGGGAACTTAAGAGAAAATGGGAGAAAATGGGAACAGAGACTACAAGTATATCTCACAGTTACAAAAGCTCAGGAAGAGTCAGAGGACTATAAAATTGCTTTAATGCTGCATTGTATAGGAGAAAAGGCTTTGGAAATTTATAACAACACTCCCAATATCTATGCAGATCCTGAAAGTAAGACATTGGAAGAAGCTCTTACTGCATTTAAAAACTATTGTGAGCCCAGGAGGAATCCTGTTTTTGAACGATATCAGTTTTGGCAACTCCCTTATAATGAGGAAGCAGGCATAGACTGTTTTGTTACTACTCTTAGAGAAAAATCTCAGCATTGCGAATTTGGAGCCTCTACAGATTTAATGCTTAGAGATAAAATCGTGTTCAGCATTTCAGATAGCAAGCTCAAAGAAAAGCTTCTAGAAAATCCAAAATTAACTTTAGAGCAAGCTATCACTACCTGCAGAGCAAAGGCCCTCGTTGGGGCCCAGGCAACAGCAATGACGACAGAAACAAGTATCTTAGCTATTCAACATAAGAGAGGAACTTCTATTGGCTATTAAGAAAGCAGAAGGGCTCCAAGGCAGTCCCTTGCAGCAGATAAGTCAGCAGCTGCAAGGGGCAATTCCTGCAGTAGATGTGGGTATGTTCTCAGACCCAGGCAATGTCCAGCTTTTGGAGAGATCTGCAATAAGTGTGGAGGAAGGAATCATTTTGCTAAAGTGTGCAGAACACAACCCCAAACCACCTGCTCTACTAAAGATATGAATGCCCTATTTCTGGGAATGGTGACTAAGTGCCATCAAACTGGGCTCTTGGAAAGGCCAGATGCCTGGTACAGTAAAATAGTTGTGGCAGGACTGCCAGTCTTTTTCAAGTTAGACACTGGAACAGATACCAATACAATTCCTAAAGACATTGCAGAATGCTTGCAAGGCAAGGTGCACACAGCAGAGACAAATGTGATGCTAGTTGCTTTTGGAGGAGCAAAGGTCAAACCGAGAAGTAGTATTGTGGCTCCTTGTAAAAATGGTGTCAAGATTCAAAATCTGACCTTTTATTTAACAGACACTGGAAATCTACCACTTCTTGGCCGGTCAGCTTGTGTGGGCCTTGATTTGATCAGACGTATGCACATTGCAGTAGTGTATTCAGCAATAAAGACAGATGAACTCCTTGAACAATATTTGGATGTTTTTGAAGGCCTGGGTTGTTTCCCAGGTGTGCATCACATTTATGTTGATACTACAGTAGCGCCCGTGGTGCATGGATGTAGAAAAATTCCATATGCAGTCATAGCCCCCCTAAAAACAACTTTGGAAGATCTAGAGTCAAAGGGAGTCATCACCAGGGTAACTAACCCAACAGCATGGGTCAACAGCTTGGTGATAACGCAAAAAAAGAATGGCTCACTTAGGGTGTGCCTTGATCCGAGGGATCTTAATAAGGCAGTTAAGCGGCAGCATTTTTCAATCCCAACGGTTGAGGATGTGCAGAGAAATCTTGCTGGCAAAAAGTTGTTTACCATCTTAGATGAGAAGGATGGCTACTGGCAAGTGGCCTTGGATAAGGAGTCTGCGGAACTGTGTACGTTTAACACCCAATGGGGAGGTACGACTTTAATAGACTGCCTTTTGGCATCAAATCAGCAAGTGAGGTCTTCCAACAGAAGAATTATGAGTGTTTTGAGGATATGTTTGGAATCCACATAATTGCCGATGACATGATTATTGCAGCATCAAGCAAAGAGGAGCATGATGAAATACTTAAACAGGTTCTTGATCGAGCGCGGAAAATGGGTGTTAAGTTTAATAAGGACAAAATCCAATTGCTAGTGGACACAGTTAAATATATGGGCCATATCTTCTCCAAGGATGGCGTACGGCCAGACAACAGCAAAGTGGAACCAATTACTCGATTGCCTGCACCTGAGGACAAGAAGGGGCTTCAAAGGATTCTGGGGATTATTCAATACTTGGCCCAATATATACCTAATGAGTCCAGTTTAATGGCCCCCCTGAGGACTCTGTTGCGAAATGATGTTATATGGCAATGGGGACCTGAGCAGCAGGCAGCTTTTGAAGGATTAAAACAGGCCATCACAAACGCACCAGTTTTGCAGTATTTTGACCCCAAGGAGCAACTATGGGTCCAAGCTGATGCCTCCAAGGATGGTTTGGGGGCATGCTTATTTCAGAAAAACAGACCAATTGCATATGCATCCCAATCTCTATCTAAAGCAGAGAAAAACTATGCGCAAATAGAAAAGGAGCTATTGGCTATCGTTTTTGCAATGACAAAATTTCATCAGTATGTGTTTGGAGTCCAAGTAAAAGTCCAATCAGATCATAAGCCATTGGAGGCAATTTTTGCTAGGCCGTTGAAGAAGGTCCCAGCAAGATTGCAACGGATGTTATTACAACTTCAGAAATATGATATTCAGATCCAATATACGAGGGACAAGGACATGTTTATAGCTGATACACTTTCCAGAGCAACTACAAATACTTGGACTGCAGACATGGAATTTCTGACAGAAGATAGAGTGGTTTACAGCATGTTCAGCACAGACCCGTTCAGTGACCATATGCTTAAATTATTGCAAAAACACATGTCAACTGACATGAGTCTACAGGGGTTGAAGGCCTTACATCTTAAAGGTTGGCCTAAGAGGTATAAACAGATTAGGCCTGAATATTGGCCTCTTCGAGACTGCATTCGAATCGAAAATGACTTGTTGTTGATTGGTCACAAAGTTACTATCCCACAGGGTGCTAGAGAAGAAATGCTGAGGCTGTTGCATTCACCACACCAAGGCGTTAACAGGTCGAAAGCACATGCTCGGAAGCTGATGTATTGGCCTTATATGAATAGAGATATAGAACAGTGGGTAAACAACTGTCAGCCATGTCAGGAACATCAGCCAGCAAATCAGAGAGAGACAATGTTCCCGCATGAGATTCCAGACCTGCCATGGCTAAAGGTAGCAGCCAACATTTTTGAGTTGCAAGGTCAATCTTACTTGATAGTTGTGGACTATTTCTCTAAGTTTCCTGAAGTTCTCCACTTAGCGGACAAAACAGCTATGACTGTTGTGGCCAGATTGAAGGCAATATTTGCACGTCATGGCATACCTAAAAAGATGATTTGTGACCATGTACCATTTGCAAGTAGGGGTATGAGGCAATTTGCAACTGAGTGGGGGATCACCGTGACACACTCGAGCCCGGCTTATCCCCAGTCTAATGGCCAAGCAGAACGCACTATTCAAACCATTAAGCATATGTTATTGAAGGCTTTACAAGATGGTGCTGATCTTTATCTAGCTCTGCTGAATCTGTGTAATACTCCGGTCACAGGGTTGGATTTTGCTCCAGCCCAGTTGCTCATGGGACGCCTGCTGAGAAGTACATTACCAGCTATGACATCGGCCTTGAGGCCCAAGGTGCCACAAGGGGTGCATCCTAGACTACAAGATCGGCAGATGCAGCAAAAAGTATATTATGATAAGCATGAGGCACCTCTTCCGCCTTTGGAAGTAGGTGACAGGATTAGGTTGAAAACAGCTTCAGGTTGGATGCCAGCAGCAGTAGCTCAGAAAAGAAAAGAGCCACACTCATATGTTGTTGAGACTCCACAAGGTCGAACCTATAGAAGGAATCGGGGGCACCTCAGGAGGGACTGTTCTTCTCCTTTGGGTGTAATGGATGTGAATCCAGAGGCTGCACTGGAGCTGGTGTCTCCTGAAGAGTCGGTCTTGCCAAAGGAAGAAGAGTCAGTCGTGCCAGAAGAAGAATTTCAAGGACAGCCGGAGCCGGAGTCTTCTTTGGAGATGGACAGACACGAGGATAGGATTGGACGGGAAGTAAGACGGACACAGAGTGGGCGGGAAGTAAGACTACCAGCAAGGTTTAAAGACAAAGTTATGAACTGGTAAAGTATGATGATAATTGAAACTTAAGGGTCTGAAAGTTTCCGCTCACATGGAGAAAGGGGGATGTGATATGTGTGTATGTACCGTTAAGAGAGTGCAGCTATCAGTCCTCAAGAGGTCTGCAGCTGTTAGCTGGAGGCAGAGTGAAAGCCAGGGTGGGACTGCTGGTCTTGGCTTTTTTCCTGAGTGCAAGCTTCAGAGCTAGCTGTTGGTGTATTGCTTTATACAAGTATTTTAATAATAAAGGAGATTACAGAACAAGGAGCTTTGGAGACTTTGCTTGGCAGTTAAGGCTTGGGCGAGCTGCAAGTTGAGCAGGTAAGCTCACTCCTGCATTATCCATGCTGGAAGGATATGACAGGGGAAGGAGGAGCAACAGCTACCAAGGCCCTTTCCACACCAGGACCCTGGCTGCTCCCTGTGTGGAACCAGAAATATCCCAATTCTCCTGCAGTCCTGGGAACTTCTTTTTAAAAAATATCTTTTAAAAACTCATTTTTTAAAAAATATATTCATATATTAATTTGTGATGCAAGAGCACACAGCTCTCATGTTATTAAACCCTGCCCTGCAATCACATGAATGTAGGGAGAAATGTTCCAGTAAAAAGCAAAGCTCTTGAATAAACATTTTTATTCAATGTTTGTGGTAATGGGCACAAGCTTGGATACTTTTTAAAGAAGTACTAGATAAGTTTATGGAGGAAAGTTGTATCAATGGATGCTACCCATAATCATTAAATTAAATATCTATGTCAGGGGTGGACCACATGTGGCCCTGTAGTTCCCAGTGTGGTCCTTAGCACCATTGCAATTTATGTGATTTTGAAAACATTTTTTAAAAAGCATTCTACCGCTTGCATGTGGGATTGCGAACATGACTTTGTTTCCCAGATGATTTGTGAACATAAACAAAATTCCCACCCATCCCAAGGTTTGAACTATCTGCATGGATTCACTCTTTGTCCTTCAGATGGGAAAGGACCATCGCTCAGTAGCAGAAACACACACTTTTATGCCGAAGGACCCGGATTCATTCCCTGGCATCTCCAGTTCAAAGTGATCAGGTTAGCAGGTAATGACTTCGGCTTCAGACTTTGGGCAGCTAACTGGAGTAACAGTACTGGCTTAGATGGACAAAGATAGCTTCCTACGTAGAGACTCACAGCCTCAGTGTTCCCAATCTGGAAAGTGGGTCAAGTCCTCACTTCAAGTATCAGAATCATGCCTTTCAAGAGATAGTTGGCACCCTTTTGTATAGCCCAGATCTCACTGAGGAGTATTGAGGATTTTTCTGATCCATAAAGACAATTCTTATTTTCTGATAATACGTTGTGGAATGTGGAGTGTAAGAAATAACAAGGCAGACACAGATAGCTGGGATTAAAACAGGGCCACTTTATTTGTAAATCTGCAGAAGGGTGAACCTAAGTGGGCATCCTCACTAACCCGGCCTGAAGCCGGGAATAAAATTGGGCGATACATTCTGTGCCAGGGAGTGGTGCCATTTCTTCGCCACTTCCTGGCATTCCCCTTTTGGGTAGGGAGACCTTCCGGTGTCACCCCCCCTTGGAAGACTCCGAGTGGGTGAGAAAGGTTGGTCTCAAAGGTAACCCTAATCTCCTCCAGCTGGGCCGCAAGACTCGCAGCTGTGAAGCCTCAGGCATTACCCATCACCGCTTGGTGCCTGTGAATGGTCACCGACCTTACCACTGACAATGCCCGCGCCTATGCCCAAAGTGACCAAATTGAACTGCCAATGAACCTATTTATGCTCCCTAGCTGTCTCGCAGTGTGAAGTAGGCGAAAAAACTTACAACCAATGAAAGGATGTAAGCAAAAAATTCCTACTTGGCCCCCTTAATGGGCAACCAGCAAGCCCACACTACTTACAGGGAGGGAGGGAGGGAGGGAGCCGCATTTTCAAAAGTGAAAGAAGGGAGGTGCGTGGGCTGCTTTTATGCCCTTTGGTCCCCTCCCTTCTTTGGTGGCTCCTATTCTGCCCCAGCCAATGGGGCGCAAACATGCCTCGCCCCTCACCCCCACCGCAACTGCCTCCCCACGCCCAGGCCTTGCAGGGCGTGGCAGTAAGGCCTTGAAGCAAATTTGTTTTCAA
This sequence comes from Anniella stebbinsi, assembly GCA_029215795.1. Classification (NCBI taxonomy): domain Eukaryota; kingdom Metazoa; phylum Chordata; class Lepidosauria; order Squamata; family Anniellidae; genus Anniella; species Anniella stebbinsi. Next base: position 169,827,360 of record JARDYH010000002.1, on the reverse strand, counting down.
GGCTTCTGTTAACATTTCATGAGTAGCTATGCTAGTTAGGTTAAGAAATGGAATATGTCACAGCAAGAAGAAACATTGTGTCACACTAATGTTGATTTATTCTGAAATGGTATATATAGGTAATGTTTGTGATAAAGGTACGCTTCAAGTTTATATGTACTTTAAAGGAAAGCATGTAAGAAAATTCTGATATCAGATAATAAAGAAAATACTATTTTTACCACAATCCAGATCTTTATTTAGCTGTTAAATTGGACATCAATGCCAAAATTCAACTGTATGATAACAAAATCAACTTAAGCAACTGCAACTTCTTAAAATCCTATAAAACAGACGTAACTCCTGGCATAACTATATGCTTGCCAGGTCTTTTTCTACATTCTGCTGAGCCCAAACAGGAAACATATTTCCTTTGGTCTGAGAGGTTTTTGTTTGTTTTGTTTTGTTTTTAAAGTATACCAAAATACATTCTTTCTGTATGTAATATGGAACATAAGGAGACCTTCATTACTCAGTACCATCACATAACATGCCAATGGGTGGGAAGAATTGAGAGCGGTACTCTTGAGTTGCAGTTCACAACCCACTGAATTTGGAGATGTTCCACCAAAGTCAATATGCTTACTCCAAAGTTGGTTGTGCAATAATTTTCCAAGTGTGGGGAATTATTGATGTATATCCATTATAATTTACATTTCTGTGTTTTTACATGAAATTGGAGTGGGGTCATGTATATACAAGGGCAGAAACTAGAGGGAGCCATCTTTGTTAGGAGGCTATCTCTGAAGCCAGGGGCTTGGGGAATGGTGGGTAGATGGACTTGAGGAAGCACAGAGGAGAAAGAGGGAGGGAAGGGGAGAGATTTGAAGCCTAAGGTGTATGTCATATGTCAGCCTTGCAAATAATTCCACAAAATTACTAGCCACAAAAAAATGTATATGCTAGCCTGCTTGCCCACACATATCAATGTGTGGTTTTAAATTAGGGATGTGCACTGGATCGGACCCGATCCACGATCCGAGTCCGGTCCAGTGGGAAATCGGATAAATTATCCGATTTCCGATCCCGCAGCTGGATCGGCCGATCCAATCCGAACCGGTCCGAAAAAGCTCCGAACCGGTTCGGCGGATCGGCGGATCGGCGGGCGCCCACTGGCGCCCACCGCCGCTTCCATTGGCGGGCGCCAGCGGGCGCCCGCCGATGAAAGTGGACAGCGGGGGGGGGGGGAGGGGGGCACTTACCTTCTCGGCCCGGTGGCTCCCGTCCGGCGCCGGCGCCTACTACTACTAGCAGGCTCCGCGGCCTGCTCTAGGGTGGCGCGCCGGGTGATGTCATCACCCGGCGCGCTACTCTAGAGCAGGCCGCGGAGCCTGCTGGTAGTAGTAGGCGCCGGCGCCGGACGGGAGCCACCGGGCCGGGAAGGTAAGGAGGGGGTGCGTGGAGGGGAGGAGGGGGCGCGCGGAGGGGGGAGGGGGGAGGGGGGCCCTTACCTTTCCGGCCCGGCGGCTCCCGTCCGGCGCCGGCGCCTACTATTCCCAGCAGGCTCCGCGGCCTGCTCTAGGGTGGCGCGCCGGGTGATGTCATCACCCGGCGCGCTACTCTAGAGCAGGCCGCGGAGCCTGCTGGTAGTAGTAGGCGCCGGCGCCGGACGGGAGCCACCGGGCCGGGAAGGTAAGGAGGGGGTGCGTGGAGGGGAGGAGGGGGCGCGCGGAGGGGGGAGGGGGGAGGGGGGCCCTTACCTTTCCGGCCCGGCGGCTCCCGTCCGGCGCCGGCGCCTACTATTCCCAGCAGGCTCCGCGGCCTGCTCTAGGGTGGCGCGCCGGGTGATGTCATCACCCGGCGCGCTACTCTAGAGCAGGCCGCGGAGCCTGCTGGTAGTAGTAGGCGCCGGCGCCGGACGGGAGCCGCCGGGCCGGAAAGGTAAGGAGGGGGTGCGTGGAGGGGAGGAGGGGGCGCGCGGAGGGGGGAGGGGGGCCCTTACCTTTCCGGCCCGGCGGCTCCCGTCCGGCGCCGGCGCCTACTATTCCCAGCAGGCTCCGCGGCCTGCTCTAGGATGGCGCGCCGGGTGATGTCATCACCCGGCGCGCTACTCTAGAGCAGGCCGCGGAGCCTGCTGGAAGTAGTAGGCGCCGGCGCCGGACGGGAGCCGCCGGGCCGGAAAGGTAAGGAGGGGGTGCGTGGAGGGGAGGAGGGGGCGCGCGGAGGGGGGAGGGGGGCCCTTACCTTTCCGGCCCGGCGGCTCCCGTCCGGCGCCGGCGCCTACTACTCCCAGCAGGCTCCGCGGCCTGCTCTAGGATGGCGCGCCGGGTGATGTCATCACCCGGCGCGCTACTCTAGAGCAGGCCGCGGAGCCTGCTGGAAGTAGTAGGCGCCGGCGCCGGACGGGAGCCGCCGGGCCGGAAAGGTAAGGAGGGGGTGCGTGGAGGGGAGGAGGGGGCGCGCGGAGGGGGGAGGGGGGAGGGGGGCCCTTACCTGCCCGGCCCGGCGGCTCCCGTCCGGCGCCGGCGCCTACTACTACCAGCAGGCTCCGCGGCCTGCTCCAGGGTGGCGCGCCGGGTGATGTCATCACCCGGCGCGCTACTCGAGAGTAGGCCGCGGAGCCCGCTGGTAGTAGCCGCCGGCGCCGGACGTGCCGAGAAGGTAAGTGGCGGGGAAGGGGGCTTACCCCCCCCCCGGAGCCGTCCGCTTCTATCCGCTGGCGCCCGCGGGCGCCAGCGGATGGAAGCAGGCGGCCCCAGGGGGGGTAGGGAGCGCGGGGGAGGGGGTTTACCTGCCGGGGCCGTCCACAGCGGACGGCCCCGGGGGGGGGGAGGGAGTTAGGCCCCCCCTTACCCACCCGCCGCCATTTTTTCCTCATAGACTTGCATTGCAATGCAAGTCTATGGGGAAAAAAATGGCGGCCGATCCAAAAATTTCCGATTTTTGGATCGGGATCGGACTCGATCCGGTCCGGGGGGCCTCCGATTTTGTCCGAACCGGTCCGGGACAAAATTGGAGGTCCCGATCCGGGTCCCGATCCGATCCGGGGGGTCCGTGCACACCCCTATTTTAAATTAAATAAGATTGCTGTGTCTTGTCATTTGTAAACAATTCTTACCACAGAGCATCAAGAGACTAGCTCTTCACAAGCCTATGTTCTATAGATGCAGGTGTTACGTGACACAATTGCATCAATTTATTCCTGTGGGACAGAAGAACAATAAAAGTGCTTTCTTCGTATACAAATCTGACCACTGCTGCCTGTCAAGAAAAAAAAACTGCTCGTTCAGACTGAGCTGCTGGACTAGGCCGCAAGGTGAGAAAAGAATATTTAACAGGATTTTTCTTGTGCATGTAAAATGAGTGGTGTATATTGTTTTCATTATATCCTTGATGGTGATCATGCTAATGCTGATTAAAAAGTGACCATTATTATTATTATTATTATTATTATTGTAAATGCTTAAAATTCTACCAAAAGCTGTAGAAAGAGACAGATCCCCACCAGAACGGTTTATAATCCAATAGATGGATACAATAGGAAAACAGAATAGTTGAAGGAAGAGAACGAATGAAGTGTAGGTGCATTGTCAGATCAATCAGATATGTGTCCACTCAAAAGTAAGTCCCATTAAGTTCACTGGAATTTACCCCCAGGTAAGTGTGTATATAGGATTGTAGCCTGAGCCTCTGTACTGATAGGAATCGAGAAAATCTGAGCTATGGGTAGCAACCAGGTGGTTTCTTGCACAACAGCTTATTAGAAGGGCAGGGACGGCCTTACCATTAAACAGGGAGCCTATCTACACTATTGCATTAAAACAGTTTAAAACAGTTTTAAATGGTTTATAACAGTTTTGAGAACTGTTGGGGCCCAGGACACACTCCAAATACAGTTTTCAAAACATTTTCAAAGCGTTTTATCCTGCATGTGTAGATAGGTTCAGAGTGAGGTAGCTTCCTCAGGCAGCAGATTTTGGGTGTCCTGACAGGGCAGCTAAATTGTTAGTTATTTACTTTTTTATTTTTATCACCCAGGATGGGGGAAGGAGCTTATGGGACTTACTGCTTATATGAACTTGGCTGGCCTTGGGAATAATGCTCCTTGACATGGGTGGGTAAGGGGTGCCATTTGCTGCTCTGCCTCAAGCAGTGGGCCAGCCCTGGAGTAAGGAATAGTCAACCTGAGCAGGGAGTACTTTTAATTTCAGCAGAAGTACCCTTAAAGATCCACATCTCTTCTTAGCTCGCCATGGTGGGTAGAGGCGTAGAAAGTATTTTGCATATTTCTTTTGACCCTGATTGGCCATCTGAACAACAGATGGTGAGTTATCTCTGGGATACAGTAGCATGCAGAGTATACAAATTCCTCCAAGCACAAGTGACCTGTGATTGATTCAAGACAGTAAACCACAAGGGGCCACACAGCCTGGAATGCCTTGGCCCTTTAAGCCAAAGCCTTGCATCTCAAAATAGGAACAGTGACATAACAGTTTCAGCACCTGAGATTGTAGGGACAAACTCATATGAGGCCTCTGCTGGTGGAATGGGGATGTGCGTGTGTGTTTTCACTATTGGGGTGGGGCCTGTTTGACTTGTGCTTGTCATTTCACAATCAAAGGATGTCTCTGCCTCTTAATAATGCATAGAATTCTCTAAATACCATCAGGAGTCCTCAAATGATGAATTTCTGGAAAAATTCAGATGAGTAAGTTTCTGTGAAGAGAATTTGCTTAATCGCTTAGGCATGTTATGAGAAGAAGGGGATGGGGTAACGTGCACAGGCAAAAGGACAGCCATCTGGTCGCTGTTCTAGCGTCATAAACTTTACATCGTCCTGGGTGCTGACATGCCTTTGGCTACCAGACTGATCATGAAATAGGTCTATGAAATTCCATTTGGAGCCATTTCTTTTTTCTGTGTTTTATATAACAACATTCCTGGGTTGTTTCAAGTTCACATATTCCAATCAAAGCATATCAAATTTTCTAAAATAAGGCTAAATTCTCAGGGAACATTCCCACCTGATATTTTATTATTTAAACACATTTTTCCCATTCCTAATTTCATTATTCACCATTTATTTGAAAGGATGAAGAATAGATCAACCAGAATCAGGTGACCCACAGGCAAATCTATGCATTAATGTACAGCCTGAGAATTGTATATGGCCCTAATGTTAAAAGGTAGTTTTCTGAAGTATTAGAGCTGCTTCATATACCACTTTTTTGAAGTATAAGATCCAAATTTAGTCACATGGAAAGTAGACCCTTTGAAATGAATAGGCCATCATGACTAAAGTAAGTCCTATTGATTTCAGTGGGTCAGCTATCCATATGACTAAATCTGGAACCATCCCATTATGTGACACCTAAGCCCTATTTGGGTGTTATGTCTGAACAGGACTTAGGTGTTATGCCTGAACAGGGTTGAGCTACACATGTAAGGGGCACAAACTGTGTAGATTAGTCCTCCCCCACTTCCTCATTATCTCTGGTTCCAATATCTCCAACCTCTCCATGTTGAAAAGGGAGGTCTCAAGGAGGCTTCTGGTCGCTTTTGTTTGAATGCAACTAGACACCACTTTCAGAGCTCAACGTGGGAATCTGGGGAAATGAGAGGGTGGTCTGAGCAAGTTAAGGCATGAGATTTTCAAACACACCCACATCCTCTCCCCAATTTTAGTCAGTTCTGATCTTGTGTCACACGGCATCTGCTGCTACATGTTATGGGGAGGTCTCAGGAGAACTCATCATGAAACTCATTTTTGGCAGAAGCCCTCTAGTAACATGTAGCTATGCCCTATGTAACAAACAAGCAAGCAAGCAAGCAAGCAAGCAAACACTTGCAAAGAATCTCCTGCATCTCCCTGTGGAGGGTGCATATAGGAAAAAGCTTTTCATTTCAATATTGAATTTGTATTTCTCTAATGTAAATAAAAGAAGATTAAAAAATATGGCATCTTTGCACTTCCCAAATGCTGGCTAGAAGCACTTATTGAGTTGAAGCTTTTCCTTTTTGCTTTGAGATATATTCCAACCTGATGGATTCTCTTCTACTTATAAAAGACCTCCAGCCAGCAGAATGTTTAATCTGGAACAAACAGCACCTGGGTTTAGCCTACTTATTTTCCACTTACTTTGTGATGTGAGCCAAGCTGGTTGGGCTTCGCTTTCCTTCTGTCTCAGTTCTACAAACAGCAATTTAATTACCATTTGGAAAGGGACTAAGATTCTGCCACATAAGGAAATGAACATTTGGAGTTTTCTGTGAAACTAATAGTCCTATACACACTTACTTGGGAGCAAGTCCCATTGAATACAGTGTGCCTTGCTTCTGAGTAAACATGAATAAGCCTGCACTCTAAATTTTCCTGGCTACAGTGGGCCCAGGACATTTGGGTGACAATGATAGGCTGACCATATGAAAAGGAGGACAGGGCTCATGTGACTTTAACAGTTGTAGAGAAAAGGGAATTTCAGCCAGTGTCATTTGTATACAATTAGTTCCTGGTGATATTCCCTCTTCATCACAACAGTTAAAGTTGCAGGGGGCCTGCCTTCTTTTGTATATGGTCATTCTAATATAGTGCCTGCAAGTTTAATTGTTGTGATGAAGAGGGAATTTCACCAGGAACTAATTGCATACAAATGACACTGGCTGAAACTCCCTTTTCTCTACAACTGTTAAAGTTACATGAGCCCTGTCCTCCTTTTCATATGGTCCGCCTAGACAATGAGCTTTTCTACACAAGACATTTCTTGTGCACTTGTCATTCCCTACTCACGGTTGTATATGGCTTCCTTAGGCGATGTTGTGACCCTCCAGCTTCACTTCTTTTTTTAAACAGCACTTTCAGTGAGCTTTTTTAGAGCAGGGAAAATGCAGTATTTGTGAGAGCAAAAGAAATGCCTTTTCCATTTGTGTAACTGCACTATTCCTCAGTGCCACCTAGAGGTTATGTGGCAGAAAAACAGGAGAGGGAACCCTCTTCATGTAATGTTCGGATCTCATACCTGTGTCAAAACTGAGATGAGATACGGCGGATTTACTGCCTCATGTAGTAAAACTCAGTGAGGCAATTTCAGTCACATTTAAACATAATCCAGGATCTGAAGAACCATGTGACTAGTTTCATGTACCTAAGCAGGTTTTGAATTTGTGTTGCTTGAACACCTATCTGCTCATGCTGCTTAGCAAACCACTATTGAAATGGAGGACTAAGGGTCAGGATATATCTCAGGTTGAATGTTCAGGTTTAGTTCTAGGATCTCCCAGCAAAGATTGTTTTAGAGGCAAGCTTCAACATGCTGGGCACAATCTAGTGAGTTAGGGCCAAATTAGGCATGATATTTGCATGCAAGGCTAAACCACCTGACAAATTATTTTTGATAACAAATAGCTAGTGTCAGATTGATACCATGGTATGTGGGGAGAGGGGTGGCTTTAATTCTTTGCCCCACATGGTTCCAATTGGATCCCCCCATGTCTGCTACAGTGGTACTAATGAGAGCGTTCCTCACTTTGCAAATACCAGGGGAAGGGCCCCCAGTTCCAAGCAGGCCATGGCTGAAGCAAAGGATTAATGCCCCCCCCCCCCCACTATGGTTGCAATCTGGCTTGGGCCTTCTTGCACCAGATATTTGTTAACAAAAACAATCTTGTATGCAGGGTGATAAATGTGGTGTCTTGTTTGGCCCCACCTTTCCAGATTGTACTGCTTAAATTGAAGCTTGTCTCCCTAAAACTATGTTTGCTGTAGGCCCCTAGAATTCAGTGGAAGTTGGTGGCTCTGCTCCGGATTTTAGTCAGAAACCTTGGAAAGCTCCTTTAGAGTTCTGACTGGAACTCGAAGTGGATTCACTCCCCCCACTGACTTCAGAGACATCAGACCTAAACCTGAAAATACACTCTGTTCCACATATTCAGGGCCTCCTCAGTAACCACTCCTGGGCTTTGAAACTCCCCACCAAGGCCAGCAGGCAAAGAAGTTTGGCATGTAAATTGGTTTGTTACTGAAAGGTTTTTAACAGGTTGCATGCTATTTTTATTGCTATATTCTTACTTGATTTGTTTTTAATTTTGTGTTTAATCAAGTTGTTTTTAATGTTTGAACTGAGTTTCTGTTCTTATTTTGACTTTACTGTTGTTAGCCGCCTTGAGCATCATTTTAGGTGAAAAGGCAGGTGTATGAAGCTAATTAATTAATAATCTGGCCCAAACTACAGATTTATGTTAAATCTGTGATAGTTTACCTTGTCTGTTTTGCTTCCAAATTGCAGACATGGTTGGGTAATCAGAAAGGGGGATCAATCCTTTCTCCCTACGCTGCAGTCCTGATGAAAATCCATCCTGCCAAAGTTACTGTTTGTACTGGAGAGATAATTTTGTTAGGATTGTGTAGAGGGAAGGGTTAATCCCTCCCCATGATTTGTGGTGCCAATTCTGATCCCCTCCCTGCTGGTGATATTTTAAGAACACCACAAATATTACATGTGATTACACATTTAACGTATCTGGTAGTTTGATTCAATAGGACCCTGTTTCCCCCTAGCTCTCTCAACCAATGAGTTTCCCTGTCCTACTGTGCAAGCTATTATTAGAAATCTGAGACCTATGCACATGTCATCTGGGCAAATCTCTAGTGTGGGGTGTCAGGTTACTCAAGTATCTTGAACTCAGACAAGAGGGAAAGTGGGATAAATAATGCTTCAGTTGGTTATGCCCTCTCTGTCCCTAGTAAAGGCCCAGTGCTGTAACATGAGTGCACACTGAGGGTGAAGGGGGTGGAGGAATAGGATGCTAGTCAATCCTATCCTGCTTCACCTCCAGAATAAGCCTATTCCTCCTCCCTAATCCAGAAGTTCCCCATCCAACCCATGGAGACTACTTAGATTTCCCAGAGGAAGCCCCCCCCCCCCCCAAGGAATCCCTGCTGTCGTCTCTGATCTTGGATCAAAAATCACAGTGGAGAAGTGGATAGCCAGCACTGGGAAGAGCGGCTGCTTCCTTCGTGTGCCTCTTGCCAGTCCTGATGAAGACAGCAAAAGGTGTGCAAAGGAGGCAGCCGACTCAGCACTGGCCAATTCCCTTTGCCATTTTCCATGCTTCTTATCAGCAACGTGAGGCGAAGATGTCAGTGGGCATGGCTGTGTCCACTGAAGCCCTCCAGCCTGGGATGGGTCTGGGGGGAGGGCAATTCAGTCCCCCACCAAAGTTATTTTCTGCACCCCTGCAGTAGGGAGACACCACTTTACTTTTTCACAGCGCCCCAGAGCAACATTGCATTGGGTCCTTCGGGGCATTGCAGGAAATTTAATGTGGCATCTTGTCACTTCCTGCCACCCAGCTTGCTGGGTGCAGTGGAGCAAGGGCAGGCGTCAGCGCCCATGGGCCCTACTGGGGTGCTGGGTCCCAAGCAGCTGCCTGACCATCCTGGGTACTGATGCTGGCCCTGGCAGCTGCACCCAAATCTCTAGTGAATTCCCTGCAGCTTTACGGCATGTAACTGCATGTGCAGGATAGGAGCTGAGATTTCCCCATTAATATTAGGGCCATGTTTAAATAAAACAAATATTTTAAGGAAGAGGGAAAAAATTGAACATCGACAGAATGCTGCAAGAGCTTTGCTTTTGACATTCTTAGGTTTTTAAACCACTTCCCTAACATGTGATTTCATTAAGCGGAAGCCTGCAGATTCCCTGACAACCTTCAGTTTTGAAAATTAATGGACTTAACTCTGAGCAGGTGAAAAGTCATACTGAGAGAAAAATCAACACTTCAAACATATTTTTGTAACTTCTGTAGTCTCCCCTCCCCATAATACTTTTTTTTTCATCAGAGCTACTGGGTGTGTTTGTAATGGGGGTAGAAGATGAGCTTTTTATAGGCATTTATATCTCCAAAGGCTTATGAGTTTTATTAAAACTCTTGTAATTCATTAGGCTCAGGATTAACTAAGTGTTAAGTATTTTGTTTTCAAAGCACAGGGAAGTGGGTATTAAAAAAACACGTGTGTACCTCTCTCTTGAGGAAAAATACATGTCTCAGAGGACTTGACTTTACAGTTGAGACCCAAGTCAAGATTAAAAGGGCTCAGAGCAGTGGAGGCTACTTCATGGGACTGCTCCCCAAGGGGGAAAAAAAACCAATTAAAGATCAAATTGCATTAAATTGGTAAATTAAATATTTCTGTGAGGCCTAGGCTAAGAGCCGATCTATACGCTAGGTTATAACGTTTTATAAGGGTTATGAAAACTCTTTGGGCCACATGATGCACTCCCTATAACGTTGTATATCTGAAGTTTTTTAAAACTCACTTCAGTTATATACAACGGTTTCACTTTTAATAAATCGTTTTAAGTAAAATAATGTGTCCTTCCTTACCATTTGTGATTCATGGGAGCAGTGCTTCGTTTACTGGTACCCAAATGCTTAGCAGTTGATTGGTGGGGAAGAAAGCGAGGCTAAGGAGGAAGTGGGTGACTGAACTACAACGCTCATAATGCTTTGCCCTAAACTCATTGTAAAAATGAAAGAGAAAGAGACAGGGCAGAAGAGTGTGTGACTGCACACACCGCTTTGAAGACTGAAGAAGTTTTCTCCTGTAACGTGAGTACTCAGTAATGTGGCCTAAGACATTTTAGAACGTACCTATTTGGAACGTTTTAAAATACTATTTAAAATGTTCCAAGGGACTGTGTAGATAGGCTCTAAGTCACTAACTCATTAATCTTGGTTTTCTTTTGGTTGTTCTGTCCCATCACTTCTCACTCTCATGTCTTGAGTCTCTAGTTTCAAGTTGTCTTTCATTCAGGTCTCTCTGATCCGGTCAGGGCAAGTGGGAGGGGCCTGAAGTCTAAAGACTCACAAGTCAAGACTCCTTTGCTCCAGACTTCTCAGTAGGGGGAGGGCGCAATTACTGCTTTCAGTTTTTAGCCCCTCTTCACAAAAAATTGCCAACAGGGATGGGTGAACCACCCCACGCTCACCCTGTATCCTGTTTGCTCGATCCCATCAGTTACCGACCCCTGTTCTGAGATTTAAGAAAGTACTTCACTCTCCAATTAAAATAAATGGGATGCCAAGTTCTATAGGTTTGGTGGGATCATGTCCAGAATATTTAGTGAGCTTTATAATATTTTTTACTTAATTCAGTAGATGAAATTATTTGTCTGATGTTTCCATAACAGTTTTGAAGAAGTTATTTGATTAAACTGGTGGTCTTTTTTTAGAAGTAGTCGGTTTACTAGTTTGTTTAGTTGACTCCATCTCCAGCACAACAGGATATTAGAAACAGACATGACCTTCTGGGCAAACATATGGTTCTAGCCATGAGTATCAGCATGTGTTTGAATGTTATTATGTAGTTTGCAACACTCTTGGGAAGGTAAATCACTGTGTGACCAGGATGGAATTAGGTAATGCTATCACACATATAAAGATTCCTCAGCCTATCTGGTGTATTCATTAGTGGGTTACAAGCTTCTACAATAAGAGCTAGGATGTTGAAATAAAAACATGGATCATTAGAAGATGCCTATAGATGACATTATGCTATCAGTCAATAATTTAGGAATGTGTGTATAACCCCCTCTGAGAAATGTTGTAAGTCTTGTTGAAACTCTTTTGTCTTACCTTGGAATTTATCTGGTGGTTTTGCCTTAGGAGGCGGCTCCAAGTTCACTTAAAATTTCTAATTAGACAAAATTAATAAAAAGCTAGAAATGTGTAGGGAGGTCCATAAGGGAAATTGCTCATCTTGTTGAAATCCTTATTGGCTTCTCAAAATTTCTTTTTAGAATTTTGTCTGAGGAGGAGGCACATATTTTATATTTGAACCATTTAGTTCCATTATTATTTGATATGTTAAACTATTGCTATGATACCTGTTCAGGACACTTGTCTCCAAACACATCTGCAGACTAGTAATCTATGCTCAGAGAATAAGCCCTTCCAGTACATGAAAGATTGGGAGATTAACTTCAGATGTGTACTAAGGGAAACATTTTTCAATATGACTAGCTTTATTCAGCTATGTAGAGCTAGCCCAGTAAAACTGAATGGTTTGGTAAAGCTATTCCAATCTAGCACCTTTCAACTTAAAACCCAGGAACCAAGAGTGCATAACTGAGATAATTTAGTCTGTGAAGCAGAGTGCCCCAGTAAGGTACCCATAGTGAGGCAATGTAGATGAAGGTAGAACTTTTCCAAAAAGCAAGCTTATTGAGGAAAACATAGTAATTAAATAACAATAAAATGGTTAACTGTGAGGCTTCCTAGGAAGAGGGGGGGAGATGAGAGGGAGGTGCTTGGGGTCACAACTGTGCAATATGGCTTTTCCCTTTGGAAGATGTAGGTAATATATGATCTGTTTTTCTGTTATTGTTATGATACTGGCATACGGGGGGAGGTTAGTGAATGCTGGGGTGGGGGAGCATGGGGGCAATACACACATAGAACACTGTATCAAGGTTGGATGCTTTAGTTTAGATAAGGCCTGATGGAAAATGATTTGGAAATATGATTTGAGATTGCTCAAAGATGTTACTCATGAGGACTTGTACCAACAATATTGCCCAAAGACATTAGTCATATAAACTTGTGACTTATACCAACCGTATGTATTCCTTTTAAGGGAACTAGGTAAAGGGTCCAGGGTTAAGAACAGGTGAGGGTGTGGTTGGACAAACCCCCATGTCGATAAGAACAGAGAAGTAAACCAGACAGTTAACCACAAGAAAAGGGAATTTGACCTTTCATTGTCATAAACAATTACGTCAGGAAGGGATGGAATATTCTGGAAAGAGGATGATCTAAATTGATGACGTGGACCAATGGATTTAACGATTTCAGAATAAATTAATATGTTTTAAGAGCGAGGTCTTTGTCGCTGAGAAGGGTATTTAAGTCTGAACACAGAAGACAAATATGTCTTTCCTTTCCCTCAGGCATGACATCCAGGATGTTGCTCTGAGCCTAGCATGTAGGCATCAGTGACTCTTTGGTTGCTTGGGAGAGATGAATGTCCCTCTGTGGAAAGGGGATCCTTCACAGAGCCAGTATGAGTGTGTCATGGGGGGGGGGGTTGTCTGTGTTTTTTTGTGTCTGTCTTTGTTTTTCTATGTTCTCCAGAAATCTGCCAGACTTGTGAGTATATTTTATTAATTTGCTTTGTTGAGTGGAGAGGTTTGTGTGTGTGTTTAACTTTCACTTTCTTTAATTGTTTTAATAAATGTTTTAAAACAATAACAGTTTCATTGAGTTTGTGAGCCTGAGTAAAATCAGTCATGCTGAGTGTCTATCTTCAGATCTTCCTTTTCACCTACCATAGTGGGGAATTTAGGGAGCATTGATGCACGGTACTGAAGCCTGTATTCGGTGCCCCTTAAAATAAAAGACCACCAGTAAAATCCCCCTACAAAAAGAAGGAGGGTAGAGGGAATTGCACTAGAAGTTAGAAAAAGCAGGAGAAGAGAGTAAAAGATGGGAGAGAAAAAGAGATTACTGATCCTTCCAAATTGCTCTGGTGGGAGACCAGAAGAAGATGACCATTCAAGGGTCCAAGACAGAGACCACTAGGGAATAAGGAACTCCGCGGAGAGGGAAACTACTTGTGGAGAAGGGAACTCAGACTCAAGGAGAGGTATAGACTGGTGAAAAGAGGCTTGCTGTAGAAAAAGGTGGTCCTGGAAGAGCATTGTCCAGGTGTGCCCCAGCCCAGGTTACTTTTTAACAAAGGCGTAGAGTGTACTCTGATAGTGGGTTTGGCAATACTTCTTGTATAGGTCATCTTACCCCTTAGGGCTCTCAGGGGCCAATTCAATAAGGCAGTTCAATGAACCTTGATTAGGAGAGACAGGAGGTTGGTTGTTCATGATCCCTGAGGGCCCCATGCCAGCTCAATAACAGGTGGGGACTACTCTCTTCTCCATGTCAGAAGAGGGCTTTCATCAAGAAATATTGAGTACCCCTTGATTTGCCTTATGCAGTCAACTCTTGGCTCAGCTTACCTTTCCCATGCAAAATGAAAGCTTTGGGTGCCAGTGGACACAAAAAATGGAGGCAGAATTTTGTTCTCCTGTGCTCCTGTATCCAAGAAGTAGCTACCTGGTTGATCCGAGTGGTATAGAATCTGATCCCTCAACATTTATAGCAATCATGTCTGCAACATGTATAAACTAAACATAAAATAATTACGTGTGGTTTTAAAATAAATATTGAATATTTATAAAGGTGAGATTTCTCCTGAGGAATGAATGCTTTATGAGAGGTAAAGTTATTAAAAGATTGGATGTTGAAAATATGCTTGCTGTATAATCGGAAATAACCAACTCAATTCAGCATTGCCAAAAAAATTCTGGTACTATATTTGGACTTAATATTTTTTAGCCTTAAAATGGAAAATTTGAACATAGCACTGTCTCCTCCCAGGTTTCACTGAAGCCTTTTAATGCAAGAATCTCAATGCTGGATCAGACCAACAAACCAAGGAGTTTCATCTTGCTTCTGTGGTTTGGTTAGCATGATGTACAAACCAGGAATTCTGATTTCTCCTTTCCCTGACAAGCCAGAGGAAGAACCCAACAACAAACGGTTGCATTTTGGTTTTTTTTTTTTTTTTTTTTACATGTGGATTGTTTTTATATGCAAATCAGGCTATAGAAATGTAACTTCAGCGATATGAGTTTAGTTTCTGGCTAATACCCCTCTCCCAAACACACCAACATTTAAGTAAAAAACATATCACACAACAAATACACACTTTGAAATATTTCAAAATACAAAAAACAAACATTTCATTTAGTTGTGAGATCAGGGGAGTAGTCTCCCAATTTATTGCCCCAAACCACAGTTTACTGTTACAGATGGCTGTCCAAACATGCACCACCATCCTTCATCAACCTGCCTGCCCCTTGCCCCACTATCCACACATTGGGGCTGAAAGTCTAAAGCAGGGAGCCCAACTGTACACATCTCAATCCCATGGAGAATCCATGACCCTGTTCAGATGATATGCTAATCTATGGTTAGGCTGCGAACCTTTTTGCAGCAAATGGTTAGTGAGCATGTTTAAACCATGGTTATGCAGCCAACATGGTTCACATGACATGTTGTCATGGTTCACATGACATGCTAAGCCATAATGTTTAACTCAAAATGCTTAACCACCATGGCTTAACGTGTCATCTGAACAGGGTCTATGTGTACACTACAGGCTCCTTGCTTCAGAGATCTATTTTTGTTACAATATGTATATATTTTATACTGCTTAATATTTTAAAATCCCTAAGCAGTTCACAATAAAATACAATGCAACAATATAAAAACAAGATTAAATAATAGATAGTTGAAACACTGAACGTTAAAGCACCATAATCAATAAAACAGGGTAGAAGCAGAGTCCCTCACAGTTTAGGGAAACCCTGTGTGAACAAGGGCATTTTGAATAAGTGTTTAAAACTAGCCACCATTTCTGCTTCTCATAGTACAAATAGGAGAGTATTCCGAAGAGTGGATGCGACCACTGAGAAAGCCCACTTACATACTGCTACTTGGTGACATTCCATTGGCCATGGAACAACCAATAAGCTCCCCTTAGAAGATCTCAGGAGTTGATTGAGGAAGATCTCAAGGGTCCACATAGGGGAAGATGGTCAGCTAGATAGTCATTTATGGTTTTTATGTCAACATCAAGACCTTGAACTTGGAATGGTAGAAGTGTTAGAAGTGCTTTCTGTAGTAGCTGCAGCTTCCAAATTCAGCCCCAACATGTGGATGGTTGTTGGCTGTCCCAGCCCAAGGCATTTGCTACCTGAGGACAAGATGCCCCCACCCCACCATTCCACATGCAGAAGCGAACTGGAATGGCAGCTGAATTTACTTCGATACTGATGGCAGCAGACTATTGCAGGACAGGTACAGGGCACGTTATGTGGTACTCACAGCTCTGTCACCCAAGAGAGAGGAATGTGAGGGGGGTGGTTTCAGAAGGAAGGGCCAAGAGGCTGCTGGCTCTACCTAATGGGGATGGGACCAGCAGGTCTTCCGGATTCCACAATGGTAATTGTTAATGTCTGAAGAGGGCTAAATAGAGAAAACCCTGAGGGTTTCTAGCTGGGAGTGGCTGAAACTGTACTTGCAGGCTTGGTGGAGCAGCAGGGAAGACTGCATACATTCCATTCCCTGAACGAAGCAAGAGGATATTCTGCCTATTTGAGGGAGCCCATTAAGTTCTGCATACATATTTATAAACCAAGAAAACATTCCAAATGCAACCTCCACATGGCCAACGCCAAGGGTAGGCATGGTCGGGCACATGCCAAGGGCCCACACACCAGCAAGGACCCACGAACAAGAGTCCCCTGGACTTGCTCTTCCTCTTCACCCTTTCAACCTGCTTATTCACCTGCCTCTCACTCTGACCCAGCTAATGATGGTGGTGAGGAGGAGGAGGAGGAGGAGGAGGTGAGGCCACTGCTAACCTGCTCACTGCCTCTGCCTCTCAAGCAAGCAACTTGAGATGAGAAAGAGGAGCAACATCAGCAGGTGTCACTGATGATGAGAAGGTAGACACATTGAGGGAGGGATCCCATTGTGAGTGTCTTTCCCAAGGGCCCACAGGTATCTTGAGATGGCACTGGGCCTCCATCAGCCTTTCCCAACCTGGTGCTCTCCAGATGTTTTGGACTACAACTCCCAGTGTTCGCCACCATTGGCCTTGATGGGAGTTGAAGTCCAGTTTAGAGAAGTCTGCCCGACATCTCCAGTGTTCTTTCCACAGAGAACTAAACCCTGCAGTGCTTAACTCCTGGAACATTCCATCTCCCAGGAAAGAGGGGAGTGCATAACAGTATATTCTGTCAGTTTGCTTGTAATTTAAGCTTGCATTATCCAAGAGCAGGATTTTGGATTTTGGTACCTCTTTCCTTTTACTAACCACCCTCCTTTCACCTTGCACACTGAAATTGTGCCACAAGCAACAAGGAGGAAAATTTGTGGAATGCAGTCCACTCAAAGTGAAAGAAATGCAAACATTCCTGACATAAACCATTGTGAATTGTGCGGAATACAGCTTTACAGAAACACACACAATAAAAACCACCAACTCCAGTAAAAACACTTTGGTAGCTTCTTTGTACTACTGAGTGTGTTAGATGTGGCATCCAATGGAGTCATGTAAATTGCAAAGTGTGAATACTGGAGAGTTAAATCATCCAAAAAGGCCTTTAATTGACACCTTTTTGTGGCATCCTCTGCTGCTATGATGAAGAAGGCTGAATTTAGTGAGTCAGGATGTCAGTTCTGGGTAAGCCTTATTAAAGACCTAAGCTTCAAGGCTAAATTTACAACTTTTTATGTAAAGGCAAAGAAACCACATAAACCTCCCATAGATCTCTGTGTTAAAACGGCCGCATAAACTTCCTTACATGTTACCCTTTGATTGCAGGAATGCTTGAGAAATTAAACAAATGTATTTGCCCAAGAGTGGAACTCAAATGGTGCTTTTAAAAAGAGAAGTATAAAAGGGAAGAACCCTTATTTCTCCTCAAACATAGGACTAAAATAGTGAAAGAAAGAAAAAACCCAACCCATGCCTATGAATAGCCATAGAACATTTTTTAAAGATATTTATGGGGCAAACCTAAGGATTACAACTTCAAAGTTTTGAGGTATGGGGGCAGGGGGAAAGTACTTAGAGGAAGTTCAATTTTATTGCATGTATGTATGTATGTAAAAAATTGCTACAATTCTAAATATAGTTTTGACTGAAGGAAAATAAGGTTATTTATCTGTCTAAAACAGAAAGCATTGAAATGAAATACTTTTGGAAAAGGTTAACTTGATAAAAGTTTTAGGAAAGCAGAATATCATCAGTGCTGTGATTTCTGCATAGGGTGGCCAATTATGGACTGCTGAAAAGAGGAAATGCATCCCTAAAAAAGAGGATAGCAATTTGCATATCATTTGCATATTTTGATGTATATGATCATATTTGAAATAGAAATACAATAAACCTCACTGTAGGGTGGAAGACTGGGACAACGTGCCTGTGTGCTTGCCTGTTCAGCGTGCTCTCTGGGTACTAACTGTTGATGGGAAACAGTTCTTATGGTCCCTTATCTATAAACTGGAATTAGGCAGGACAGCCCTTCAAATACAGGACAGTCCTCTGGTAGTCTTTCAAACTGTATGCAGAAGCGCCGAGTAGTCTCTGAACAGGAACTGCTTTTATGAATGAATAACTCCTCCAAACACTGCCTAAAAATGGGAAGAGAGAGAGAAAGAGGAAGCTCCCTAGGGAGATAATTTTACAACTAAAGTGCCACCACCAAGAAGCCCCTGTTCTTAATACTCACCAATCAGATCTTAGCTAGTGATGGGTCAGGGAGTGCACAAACTTTGACATGGTGAGGGCAGTGATCTAAAAATGGAAAATAACGTGGTTAGTACTATACTTATGGGAAACTAACAGATCTGGGTACAAGGATCAAGATGACATGAACCATGTTGTCCAGCAAGCTGCTTGGAGTCGCAAGAAAAAGAGGTTATATCAGCAGTATATCTTACTAATTGCTTAGAACTGCAGATCAACAGGTTTGCCCTGTATGTGCGTGCTGATGTATACTGGGAAACTCACACAGAATATTTAGACTAGCAATATGGTGTTGGACACGAAGGAACCCAACATTTCTGGATTGTCTAAAAGGCTCTACCCTGCGTAGACAGGACATGGGAAAGCCATCACCTGCAGGAGAGGGAGACCTGCTACCCGGGGAGAAGAGAGTGCTGGCTGCTGCCTACTGCCAGTTTGCCTTCGCTGCTCATCCCTGTGGACTTCTGCCTGACAGACTGCCACTCCCTGCAGGACCAGGCCCCCAGGTACTGAGCCAGTTATGTGGACAACTCCACCTGTCTCCCTCCCTTTCTAGGAAGGATATTTAAGCTGGCTGGCTGAGGAGGCCTGGGAAAGTCATCACCTGCAGGAGAGGGAGGCCTGCTGCCAGGGCAGGAGGAAGTCGGTGTGGGTGTCAGCTACTGCTCCCTACCTGCTTTCCCCCCCGCCCAGGCTTGAGCTGTGTGCCTTGGAGGGAGGATACAGGGCCAGATGGGGGGATTTGAGGGGTGCCCCATTAGTGTAGTGACAGGTAGAGGGAGATATGGCATTGTGAGGAGGACTTGCCAGGTAAGGGGAACACGGCCCAGACAGTTAATGGCTGTGTCTTGTTCCTGTCCCCCTCACAACCACAGGTTTGTTGGTTTCCCTATCAGCCAGCCCTCAGGCCTCCGGGTGCTGCTTTTAAATGCCAGATCGGTGCATAATAAGATCTTTCTGATCCACGACTTAGGCTGCCTCTACATGAGAGGTTTAAAGCTCTTTCAAGTCTCATTAAATTTTTTATCTCTTCATGAGCGGAGTGCAAATCGGGAGTTGAGGCGCATTATCTATCCGATTATGCGAGTTTTATTTTGCTGTGGCCGCATTTTGACTATGTGAACAAGCGATTCTCCGCATTAACTACTTCTAAAGTGCATTTCAAACAACCGGTAAGGCCACCAGTTGTGCGTTCAATTACCTCCTGCGTACAGTCATCTGTCATAAAGCGCTTCCGAGAAGATGCGCATAATCGGAGAACCAGGCGTCAAACCAAATTCTTGTAGAGGGGGTCTTAATTGTGGAAGAGGCAGCCAATCTGGCATGTGTAACTGAGACCTGGGTGGGAGAGCAGGGAGGAGTCAGTCTCTCCCAGCTGTGCCCACCGGGGAACTTGGTTCAGGGTCAGGGTAGACTTGAGGGCCGGGGAGGGGGGTTGCTGTGGTCTATCGGAACTCCATCCCCCTCTGCAGGCTTCCTGTCCATGTGACTATTGGTCTAGAGTGTTCGTACCTTGTGTTGGGCCAATGGGATAGATTTAAAAATGTGTTGGTGTACCACCTAACCCTCTGCTCAACAAACTCCCTAGCTGGGCTGACAGAGGTGGCCTCGGGGATACTGTTGAGATCCCCCCAGACTCTTGGTTCTGGGGGACGTCAACATTCATGCCGAGGGCACTTTATCTGGGGCAGCTCAGGATTTCATGGTTTCCAGGACAACCATGGGACTGTCCCAACATGCTATCGGCCCAACATATGTAGCAGGGCATACTCTAGACCTGATTGTTTTCCACTAGACATGGAGATGGTGATCTGAAAGTGGGGAACTTTACATCAACCCCTCTGTCATGGTCAGATCACCACTTGCTGAGGTTTAGACTTACAGCGGCTTTACCCCTCTGCAAGGGTGGGGGACCCATTAAGATGGTCTGCCCCCAGGAGCTAATGGATCCAGATGGTTTCCAGAGGGCTCTGGGGAGTTTTCCGGCTGATAGGGCTGGCTCTCCTGTCGAAACCTTGGTTGATCTGTGGAATGCAGAAATGACCCAGGCAGTTGACACAATTGCTCCCGAGTGCCCTCTCCTGTGTAGAGCTCATATGGCTCTGTGATATACCCCAGAGTTAAGAGTGATGAAACAAAATAGGAGACATCTTGAGTGCAGATGGAGATGAACTCCTAGTGGATGCAATCAAACACTGGTAAGTACCTATGTTAAGCTGTATTTAGGGGCAGTGAGGGCAGCAAAAAAACCCAATACTTTGCTGCCACTATGAAATCATCAATCTGCCGCCCAGTAGAGCTTTTCACAGTTGTCTGGGGTTTTTTACATACCGGCCCCAAGGACATCGTAAAACTGTCTGAGGCCCATTGTAATATATTTGCTAGGCACTTCCAGAATAAAATCTTTGGCATCCGGCAGGAGTTAGACTCTAGCATTATAGCAGGTGAATCAAGTGAGGTATCAAGAGCACAGGCTTGTCCTGTTTTCTTGGATGAGTTTCAGTTGGTGCAGCTCGAGGACGTTGACAAGGTGCTTCGACCGGTTCATGCAACCACTTCCGTATTGAATCCTTGCCCCTCTTGGCTAATAAAAGCTAGCAGGGATGGAACAACTGACTGGGCCAGGGAAGTGATTAATGCCTCCTGAAAGAGGCAGTAGTGAGACCACTCCTGAAGAAATCTTCCCTGGACCTGGAAAATAACTTCAGGCCAGTAGCAAATGTTCCATTCCTGGGCAAGGTCCTTGAGTGGGTGGTTGCGTGCCAGTTCCAGCCACTCTTGGATGAGACTGATTATCTGGATCCATTTCAGTTGGGTTTCAAGCCTGGCTTTGGTACGGAAACAGCCTTGGTGCCCTGTATGATGACCTATGTCAGGAGAAAGACATGGGGAGTGTGACTCTGTTGATTCTCCTTGATCTCTCAGTGGCTTTTGATACCATCTACCATGGTATCCTTCTGGGACGACTGGCTGAATTGGGAGTGGGAGGCACTGCATTGCAGTGGTTCCGCTCCTACTTGGTGGGGCAGCTTCAGAAGGTGGTGCTTGGGGAACATTGCTCGGCTCCGTGGATTCTCCAGTATGGGGTTCCACAGGGGTCAGTCTTGTTTAACATTTACATGAAACCGTTGAATGTGGTCATCCAGAGTTTTGGGGTGCATTGTCATCAGTATGTTGATGACACACAGTTCTATTTCTCCTTTTCATCTTCATCAGGTGAGGCTGTGGATGTGCTGAACTGGGGACTTGCTGCGACAATGGACTGGATGAGGGCTAATAAACTGAAACTCAATCCAGACAAGACTGAGATGCTGTTAGTGGGTGGTTCTGCTGACCGGATGGAGGGTGTTCAACCTGTTCTGGATGGGGTTGCACTCCCCCTGAAGGAGCAGGTTCGTAGCTTGGGGTTTCTCCTTGAACCATTTCTGTCACTTGAGGCTCAGATGGCCTCAGTGGCATGGAGTGCCTTCTACCAACTTCGTTTGATGGCCCAGCCACGCCCCTATCTGGACAGGGATAACCTGGCTTCAATTGTCTATGCTGTGGTAACATCCAAGTTAGATGACTGCAATGCACTCTATGTGGGGCTGCTTTTGAAGACAGTTTGGAAGCTGCAGCTTGTGCAAAATGCAGCGGCCAGATTGATAACAGGGACCAGAAGGTTCAAGCATATAAGATCTACTTTGGCTCACTTGCATTGGCTGCCTATATGTTTCCGAGCCTGATTCAAGCTGCTGTTTTTAACCCATAAAGCTTTACACGACTTGGGACCACAATACCTGATGGAACACCTCTCCCGACATGAACTTACCCGAACACTACATTCAACATTTAAGGTCCTCCTCCGGGTGCCTACTCCGAGGGAAGCTCAGAGGTTGGCAACAAGGGAGGGGGCCTTCTCTGTGATGGCCCCCCAATTGTGAAATGATCTCCCCAATGAGGCCTGCCTGGCATCAACATTGTTATCTTTTCAGTGCCAGGTCAAGACTTTCATCTTCTCTCAGGCATTTAGCAATAGCTGATGAGCCTAGGTCTGGTTTGTTTGTTTGTTGTTTTTTGGGCTTATAGCTTTTTAAGTCATTATCGTGGTTTTAAATGTATGTGTATATTGTATGTTTTTTGCAGTTTTAATTTTTGTATATAACTTTTAAATGTTTTACTCGTCAGGTTGAAGCATACCTTTTCTTGCCGGGGAACCAGATTGTATAACTAGAGACGGAGGGTATTCCCCCAGATAATTAAGAGATTTTCTTTCTCTTTTTCACTCCCACGGTTGTTGCTCTTATATGGCGACTCAAAATAATACTATTGGATCTGACGAAGTGGACCTTCTCGAAACAGGACTTATCTTGGATTCCTGTCATTATGTATAATTAGATGAATATGATTTGTATAGATAAACATGTATTATTATTTGATGTAATTAACTTAGGGTGTAATTACCCAATGTACTTATGATTGTACACTAAAAACTAGGGGTGTGCACGGACCCCCTGGATCGGATCGGGACCTGGATCGGGACCTCCAATTTTGTCACGGATCGGTTCGGACAAAATCGGAGGCCCCCTGGACCGGATCAAGTCCGATCCCGATCCAAAAATTGGAAATTTTTGGATGGGCCGCCATTTTTTCCCCCATAGACTTGCATTGCAATGCAAGTCTATGGGGAAAAAATGGCGGCGGGTGGGTGAAGGGGGCCTAACTTCTTCCCTCCCCCCCCGGGTCCGTCTGCTGTGGACGGCCCCGGCAGGTAAGCCCCCTCCCCCGCGCTCCCTACCCCCCCGGGGCCGTCCGCTTCCATCCGCTGGCGCCCGCGGGCACCAGCAGACGGCCTCAGGGGGGGTAAGCCCCCTCCCCCCACCCCCTGCTTACCTTCCTGGAATGTCCGCTCCCGTCCGGCGCCGGCCGCTACTGCGAGCGGGCTTCACGGCCTGCTCCCAGGTGGCGCGCCGGGTGGAGCAGGCCGTGAAGCCCGCTCGCAGTAGCGGCCGGCGCCGGACGGGAGCGGACGTTCCAGCAAGGTAAGCCCGCCGCACGCAGCAGGCGCCCGCCAATCTGCCGATCCATCCGAACCGGATCGGAACCTTTTCGGTTCGGTTCGGATTGGATCGGCCGATCCAGCGGGGAGATCGGAAATCGGATAATGTATCCGATTTCCCCCTGGATCGGATTCAGATCGTGGATCGGATCCGATCCAGTGCACATCCCTACTAAAAACTGACATGTTTAAAAAGTATGTTTTTTGTCTATTGTCCTATTACTTTAATGGTTGTTACAGCAGCAGGTGAATTCTAACCTCTACTTAAATTTGGTTACCAGTGAGGCCATATGCTAGCAGTCAAATTTGATTTCTATACTTGAATGTTATGACAGGGTAAAAAAAGTTAGAAACGAATATAAAAAAACCTGTGTGAATTAGCAGTTAATATAACCTTAGTCCTTCAACTTGGAGTCTTCTACACACAGTGATATAGAATAGTAGTGGTTACAATTGGTGTGGTTGTGTGCGTTGGCACCCCCTATTGTTTAATCATACATAAACCACCAAGAGAGCTTTGGCTATGGAGCGGTATACAAATGCAATAATTGTGGAAGTAGGATATTCCCAGCATTGATGAAGAAATTGGCCATTTGTACTTGGTGTCAATAATAATAATAATAATAATTATTATTATTATTATTATTATTATTTATAACCCTCCTCTCCCTCTGGATCTAGGCGGGGAACAACAACAAATACAAAACACAAAAAATCACAAAATAGTTGAGCTATTAAAAACAAATAAAAACCAATACATCATTAAAAACATCTTAAAATTCAGCTGGATAGGCCTGCTGGAAGAGAGCATGGCTCTCTTAAATTCATGAAGACTGCTAATTTGTCTAATCTCCTCCGGCAGGCCATTCCACAGTCTGGGAGCGGTAGAAGAGAAGGTCCTCTGGGTAACACTCGTCAGCCTAGTTCTGGCTGATTTGAGTAAGTTCTTCCCAGAGGACCTGAGTGTGCGGGGCGGATTATACGGGAGAAGGCGATCCCGCAGGTAACCTGGACCCAAACCATGTAGGGCTTTAAAGGTAATGACTAACACTTTATACTTCACCCGGAAATTGATTGGCAGCCAATGAAGCGATTTTAAAACTGGTGTAATGTGATCACCCCTAGATGTACCGGTGACCAACCTGGCTGCCATATTTTGAACAAGTTGAAGTTTCTGGACTAGGCACAAAGGTAGCCCTATGTACAGCGCATTGCAGAAGTCAAGTCTCGAAGTTACCAGTGTGTGCACTACCGTTTTTAGGTCTCCCAACTCTAGGAAGGGGCGCAGCTGGCATATCAGCTGAAGCTGATAGTAGGCACTCCTGGCCGGCACATCTATCTGGGCTGTCATTTGGAGTGACGGATCCAGGAGCACCCCCAAGCTGCGAACACAGTCTTTCGGGGGGGGTGTAACCCCATCGAGAACTGATTGACACACCTCCAAACCCAGGTTGGGGCCTTTGACAGCGAGCACCTCCGTCTTGTCTGGATTCAGCTTCAGTTTGTTTTTAAGGAATTGTGAGAACACACGTGACTAAGCAATAGAGTTGGTATCCATCTGCTGGTTCTGGTCTTGTATTCCATGTTGAAAGATACCATGCCTGTTTGAGGTCTTTCCAGAGCAATAAGAGGGTGGTCACTGGGCAATACTGATATCATGAGGAAAGGATACCCCTCTCTACACATCCCCTACCCTTGGCCTTTGCTTCCATAATACATGTTCCCAAAATTGCACACTGTACAACTCTGCAGTGTTCAATGCAATCATCTAAAAACATCTATGCTTGTTGGTGGTGGGGAAGAGAAGTGAGATTGTCTACCCACATCTATTGTAGAGCCATTGCTATACAGCTTCCGGAAAAATAGCAGGCTCTTCCCTCAGATGTTGTGCGGTCGTAACTTAAAGTTTTATACAGGGTACAAAACGGATGGCTATTTTTGAAAATTGAATTTATTGTTCTTAGATGTTTTTAAACTGTATACTCCTTTAGATGCTGTTTATAACAGAGGATAGGGCTATGAAATGTCTAAATGAATGAACACACTTCTTTATTCTCATGTAATCTTCTCCAGGATAGAGATCTGGGAGCCGGAGGGGTATGTTGTTGCACAAATTCACTCTCTGACATATAGGCAGGTTCCATAATAAAGTCGATACTGTCTTGCAGTAAGAGATTCATAGTTACAGAACACATACCTTGGCATAAAATTATATTAAGAGACTCACAGTCGTGAGTCTCTTGTTAAGATATACATTAAACATTATATACACACTAGGCACAAGATCGAAATGAGCAATGTAACTTAAAGTTTGGACTACCTCTGCATCTCACTTGAAAGAAATGCTTTCCTTATGAGTGAAAATGGGGCAATCGATTTATTCCAACTCAATTATAATTTATTGGGGCTACCTGTGGCTAGACAAAATTAGCTCAGGCCCTGCAGGTGCTGGTTGGTTTTCTCTGATCTACAAAATTTCAGGTATTTTCTTTAACAAAAATGTGAGTGACATCTTTTATATCCATATAAAAAAAAATCATCCTGCTTTTCATTATAATGACGAAGCAGCACCATAGCGTTAAATTAGTCCTGCCCTGTCAGACAATGACAGCAGAAGATTTAAACCTAACTGAAACTGTCATGAAAAAATCATACACATTAATTTTTTTTAACAACTTCCACAAACATAAGAAGATTAAATTAGGAAGGTTGGTATAGTTTTTATGGTTACATGTGGGATTTAGTTAAATACTGATGGATAAAAATGGAAACCCAAAAACCCCAGGAAGCCCATAAGATGTAATTTATTTTGTGGGCTTTTGGGCATCAAAGACAAATTGAATTATTTGGGCTGTTTCTGTCTGAATGAGATACTAGCCCTAAATCCTTTGCCACAGAAGAAACTTGGTGGAAGACTGAAACATAAGTAGGCAAGGTCTGTTTGCAGCAAATAGCACCATTGTTGTTCAAGTCAGTTTGTTTGGGGGATCACAAAGGAAACTGTAATTGCTTTTTCTCCAAATCACCTCATCTAGGCAACCATCACAAACCTATTCACTGAGGCTTACTCCCAGGAAGAAGGCACAGGATTGCATCCTCAGGGAGGCTTACCCACCACGGCAACCACCAGATGTGTTCAGACTACAACTTCATCATCCCAGCCAGCATGCCCAATGAGCATGCTGGTTGGGGGCAATGGGAGTTGTAGTCCCAGTACATCTGGAGGCTTCATGTTGGGGAAGCCCGCCCTAAGGGGTCCTTCATATATGATACATGAATTTTCCGTGTTGAGGAAAGGGCTTTGTAATAGTAATGTTAGAACAAGGTCTCCCAAATCTCATAAGGCCAATGGACATCTTTGGAATTTTGAGAGAGTGTTGTGGGTATTCTCACAAAATGGCTGCCATGGTGGGCATGGCCAGTCACAAATACTTATGTCCCAGAAGGCAACTGGTAAGATTAAAAGAAAAGTAACTTGCCCAGGAGCCTAAGTAACAAGACGAAGATGGGAGCCTAAGCTCCAAAACACCAGAGTTCTGTATTGCACCCAAATCAAAATGGCACTGGAGGGCAGGACTTTGCTTTACAACATGCCAACTTCTACGTTTTCTTTTAAATGAAATAACATTATAGTCAGGAGGGGCAGGGAGCTTGGTGGTTCCCAAGAGAGGTTTCTGTGGCCACATTGGAGACCCCAGCATTGGATGGATGGCATGAAGGGGCTTCCTGATGTCTTTTGGATCTGTGTAGATATGTTGAGAAGTTTGTGCTGGCACTTAAACTCTATAAAATGTTTTCCCAAACACAGAGAGCTTAAGCTCTGTTTCAGGATCTTCTTCTCAGGGCTCACTATAAGACAGGCCTATGCGATTTATGACACACGTGGCTGATCACAGCACCTGCAGCATGTATTATGAATAACAGAAAGAATGTGTATCAAACTCCTCGTGGGCCACCATACATAGCTCATGAGAGGTGCATTAAACTTGAGAGGTCATATTGCATTGGCATGCTAGATGTCTTTGCAAGGTAGTACACCTCCCTATCTGAGCTCTAAGCCATACCCTGGAAGGACTAATTAAGCTTGTCTCAGCATGTCCAAACGTGTAACGGGAGGCTGGAATGCTAAACCATGGCAAGAAATTGGAGGAACGCTCCTGCAGCCCAAGCCGTCCTTCTTAGGCTGAGCCAGGAATATGAAGTCGGCTGGCCACCAGAAAAGAGGACAAAAGAGGGCAGAGCCTTGCATATAATCTGCATGTGCTAATTTAAATGTATCAATGCAAATGTGGAAATAATTACTGTAATTTAAATAAAAATACAATGTATTTCACCATAGTGGAGAAGACTGGGGCCTGGTGACCAGTATGCCTCGCTCGGTCTGCTGTCCAGGTAATAACTGTTGATGGGCAACTTCAAGGCTCCTGCTCTCCTTTCATTCAGACTGGACAGCCCTTCAAACAGAGGACTACCTTTCAAATAGTAGACTGTCCTCCAATGGTGGCACCAGAGAAAAAAAATCGGGGGGGGGGGGGACACAGAAGGGCAAAGCATATTTCTAGGTGGGCAGGTTGTAGCGGTTTATCTCACACTAAAACTGCCATCCGAACCACATATTCTGAAACATATTCTGAAACAAAGCATATATAAAGCATGTATTAGCCAAATTCAAATTACCATTAGGAAAAATGTTTTCAAACAAGGTAGAGTCACTACACGATTTTTTTCTTGACATACAGATTAAACAGACAGAACACTTTCTTTCGAAAACAGTTACTTTTGAACCAGTGCAGGCAGAATCAGAAAAGTAGACATTTAGTGTAAGGAAAGCAAGAGCAAACTGAGACACCTGGGCCCTGTACGCCTAGGAAACCCAATGCATATGAAGTAGTAGTCTAAAGATCCAAAAGATGAAGTCTTTGAAGATGAAACTCCTGATGAAACTCAGTGTTTTTATTGCAATCCATTGCCTTTGTAATATGGAATAAAAGAAATAAGAGGCATTGAATATGGTGGGATTAATAGATGAGCAAACATTCATAGGCTTGCACTGTGAGTAAATTCTCCCCACCCCCCATCCCTGTCCTAATTCTCTGAGGAGGAAAAAGGAAGACGTGGAGAAGATACAGACTAATTCTTTCCTCCCCCTCTCATTTTTCCTGGCCTACTGTCCTGAGGAAAAAAAAGCAAGAGATCCATGGAATAAGCAGATTAATTCTTCTGAGGGTGTTCTAGCTGGCTGTGGTTGCTGGTGCCAGAGTATAGTTTGGAGAACTGCCTAGAATAATTTAGGCGTCAGGAGTTTTAAGTGTGATGTAGTTATGAGTGCCCCCACCCCAAACCTCAGTTACCTAACCCTCAGTTACGTAGCCAAGGGGATCACCCCCTTCTCAGAAACCCCTCCGGAATAACACAGAGAAAGGCATTTATGGCAGAACCAACTTATTGAAAGCAAAGGGAGGTGGGAAAGGATGAAGCCCATTTCACACACAGCCAAACTGAGGCAGCAGGCAAATGAGGCAATTACTGCAAGAGAGAGAAAGAGAGTTTGGTTACATAATTCCAGAACCAACAGAGAGCAGGCTTCTTCTTTTTTGTCTTAAAAAAACCCCACCCCAATTTATCCAGGGTATGTCACAATGCAGAGAAAGGCATTTATAGCCAAGCCCACTGTGCAGAGAACAGAGATCCAATCAGGGACCCAAAGAAAACTGCCCAAAGAACAACAGAAACAACTCCCATTGATTTCAATAAAGCTGACTCCCAGATAAATGAATATAGGATTGCAGCCTCTTCACATCTGTTCACCTTACTGTAGCAAGTGCAAGCCCCTACTGTCAAGGAGAATTATGCACTCACCAGAACCTGGCCTCGAGGATCATGCAACCAGCAGGTGCTCGCCAGAAAGATGCTTTCAGAACCTAGGAGGTCCAGACACACTTAAACAAGCCACACTATGCTCTCATATTCTCTTGCTGGGAGAGAACAATTCTGGACAAGACAATACTTTGCAATCGACCAGACAAAAGAGTCATAAACAATAAGCAATACCTAATAACAAAAACGTTGCATTAAAGGAAGAAGAAAAGAGAGAGAAATATACACCACTAGCTAAGGAAGTTAAAGAACTATAGCAACAGGAAAAAGTTACAATTACTCCGTTAGTCACATCAGTCACCAGCATCACATCAACTGTGCCTATATGTTGCTATTAAAATGATGGTTTTAAATAAATACTGTGGTTTGGATCCAGAGCTTTTATTCCACCAGTGGGAGCAATCCCAAATGGAGTCCCACTCAGAAAACTCCTGCTGGTGGAAGGGTTTCTGTCCTTGAGAGACTTTTGTTGGATCCAACCCTAAGTCTGGTGTTGAATTTCCAGAAGAGTGAGATGGTGGCAATGGAAAAGACCAACATTACTTTTGTTTGTAAATGTAAATTATGAACCCCCCAATGATCATAGAAAAGTGGAAGGTCAAATGTGGATCATTCTTATAGCTTTTCCCCATTGAACCAACCACATGGTATTCAGATGATACAACCACTCCAGATGATACAATCCAGAGATTCCTGCCTTAAGATGCCTCTTGCAAATGAGCTTTAAAGAATTAATATATTACACTGTAATACATTACAGAATAGGCTATAGAGAAACCCAGGTAGTTAACTCAATTTTAATCCTTGCTGTTTTAAATTTGTATTTAAATCTGTATTAATTCCTGCTGCTGGTTTTATTCTGGTTTTATTCTGGTTGTGTTTTTAGATTTATGTTATTTGTTGTTTTTGGATTGTGGCTTGTTTTATATTTTTAAAATGATTTTATGGTTTTAATTTTTGTGAACTGCCCAGAGAGCTTCGGCTATAGGGCGGTATAAAAATGCAATAAATAAATAAATAAATAGGGGGATGCCTGTATAAAGTTCTAATATTTGGTAACTGCATAAGTCTTTGTCTATGCCCTTCTGATTCAAGGCTTCTCCCAAAAGGCAGAACAGCAAACAGAACAGCATGTTCCTATTCTAAAAATGGAATCCATCCTAATTATTGAGCAGATACTTGATTTGTTAATCAGTCCAAATAGTAAACAAATAAATAAAGTATCATGGCATCCTTTTCACTAGGGATATGTATCGTATCGTTCTGATGTCCGATAATGATACGATAATGGCGTTATCAGACATCTGACTAACGATAATGATACGATACTGATCCCCTCTGATATTATCGGATCCAATAATTTTCAGTCTGATAATATTGGATTTTATCGGATTATCAGACGTCCATTTAAATAAACCTATAACTCCTGTATTTTATAAGTTTGAGACTTGAAACTTGCCCGCAGTGCTTATGGGATATGCCTAAGTATGTGTATTAAATTTCAGAACAATCCCTCCACCCCTGTATTTTATATGAATATTTGAAACATCATTTAACTTTTGACAGCTCTGCTTTAGCTGTCATTCAGACTCAGAGCTGTCAAAAGTTAAACGATGTTTCAAATATTCATATAAAGGGCATAGGGATTGTTCTGAAATTTAACACACATACCTAGGCATATCCCATAAGCACTGTGACCAAGTTTCAAGTCTGTAACTTTTAAAATACAGAAGTTTTAGGCATTTCTGTCTCAAAAAGCAACTCTATAGGGCAAAATAGGGATCCGAATTAAATATCTGATATCTGATAATTATCGGATATTCGATCCGATCCAATACAAAAAACCTCCGATATTATCGGATCCGATTTTTTTTTTATATTGTAATTTCTTATAACGATACAATAAGATAATTTTGGGTGTGCACATCCCTACTTTTCACTCATCCCCCCCACAGCAATTTTACAGATCTCTAGACTCCTTGCCTGCTGTTTCTAATAGCATTTTAATGGCTATTACTTCCAAGAGATTTTTTTTTTTTTTTGAACGGTTGGAAATGTAAAAATGTGAACTCTCCAATCCATTTATTAGGTCAGATACAATAACACTGTGTTGGAGGTACAGTATGAAAGAAGCTGCAGGGTATTCCTAAGCAACACTAATAGCAGCCGGGAAAGAAAGACATCCCCTTCCCCCCCCCCCAGCTACATTGGTCTGCTCATCAATTAATTAATTATTGGAGTTGAACCACCAGCTAGATGTAGGAGAGAACTGAAGAACTAAAGGTGAAAAAAAGTATTTCAAAACCATTTCTGATGTGCAGAAGGGATAATCCATATGAGTAATATTCATGTTACGTATTTTCTTGCTCATACATTATAAAAAGCATCATTTGATGATGTCACTTTTAAGCACATACAACCTAGATAGAAATTGCTCATGTTATGAATGCCTGGAGAGTCATTTGAAGCAGCACATTGCATACCCAAGACAATATAAGCGAAATACATTTAGACACAAAATGCAATTACTTTACACGTACCTCTTCTTGGTCTGAGTGTTATTATTATTTTTTTTATTATTATTATTTATTACATTTGCATACCGCCCCATAGCCGAAGCTCTCTGGGCGGTTTACATAGGATTAAAAACAATTAAAAACAATATACAAAAATTAAAACAGCAAAAACATACAACATACACACAATCTATACATTTAAAAACCACATCAACACTTCAAAAACTACAAAAACAAAACAAAACAAAACAAACCCAAGGCTCCTCAGATATTGCCAAATGCTTGAGAGAAGAGAAAAGTCTTGACCTGGCGCCGAAAAGATAACAATGTTGCATGTTGTTACCAATAACAATACCCTCAAGGAGCCTGGAGCTGCCATGGGCGGGCCTTGGAAGGCCTGTTTCTGGAAGTACCTGAAATGGGTCTTTCCCGGGGGCTAATTTTCTGGATTTGGGATCCAATTAAAGGATTTTCTGTTGGGGAAAATTTCCCTTAAGATGAATAAAAGGACTGGACAGTTGCAAAGTGTCCAGAGGACTGACTAGTGCACCTGATATCAATTAACAGGGGAATGGTTTTTTCTATCTGCTACTGAAAAGGTCAGAGAGATAGTGGGTTTTTCCCTGGGAGTTTTTTCTATTGATTTGTGCATAGTCATTGTCTTTTCAACTGTATATATATATCTGTAAATATCTGTTGGAGAATGAGGCTGGTTGTATGAGGATATGATGTTGGATGGTGATGTGGAAATCTTCCTGGAACCTGTATTATATTTGATGAACCAATACTGCTGTACGTATATACTGAAGGAAATACTGGAACCTCAGTAAAATCTTATACTAAACACAAACCGCTGGTGTGTGAGTATTCTTGGTGAATGGATCTCTGGAACACTCTTACTCTGCTGTAAGTGAACCGGAAGCGCTTCTTTCCCGGACATTTTCCCCCGGACCAGGTTTTGACCCCCTTTTTTTAGACATGTCCAGGCAGATGGTCACCCTACTATAAGGGTGGGTCAGGTCTGGAAATAGCAGGGACCCAGCGTGGATGACACTTACTGCAGCCAGACCTTCTCACAAGCAGGGGGCAAAGAGATGCTCAGGAAGACCCGGCCCGGCTGCTCACCGCCAGAGCCTCAAGCAGAAAAGGGAACAGCCCCTAATGCTGAAGGCTGTTGCAGTGCCCAACCGGGCTTGGCTGGGACTGAACTTGCTCCTGGGGAAGTGGAGCAGGCAAGGGAGAGCAAGTGCTAAAAAGGGCAGCTTGAAGATGTGTCAGCAACAGCATGCCCCAGTTCTCTTCCCCCGCTGCTCTGCCCTATCTCTCCAGCGCTCCTAACCCAGGCCTGAAATCCTCGAGAGAGAGCACATTCTTTTTTCTTCCCTCCTCTTTTCAAGTGACAATTCTGTTCCACATGATTTAAGGGTGGCTGGTTAGCTGGCTAACCTGCCTCTTTCCAAGTTCCTCCGTCCCTGCCAAGAGGAGGAACTGGGCTCCACCAGCTTGCTGAAGCTAAGTGAGAGGGGATGGACTCCATGAGGCTGAAGCCGCCTGGAGCACTGCACTCCAGCATCTCCCCAAAGCAGCCAAGTTTCCAGAAGGCAGCCACAAAGCCTGGCCCACATGGCTCCTCCAGCTTGGCAGGAGAGAACAGTAAGGCTGACTGTAACCCTTGCTGTGTTGAGGCACCCTCCCTCCTTGCCAAACTTAGGCTGCCTCGGCACAATTTGCAACTCTTCTTACTCCACCGCCTCATGCGAGAGCTTCTTCTGGCTTCATGATAAAGCCCACTCTGGGGGCACTGGTGCTCTGCCAGGAACTGGGGGGGCAAGCTCCTTGTTTGGGGGGGCACTTGCCCCCCCAGCACTGCCACTGCTGTCCTCTGTAATGTAGGACACATAGCCATCCTAATGAATAGCCACTTGTTGGTCAGCACATTAACACAAGTATCAAGGTGGAGCTTCATATGTTAAGGGCTGTGGGTGGGTGTGACCCACCCACACAGTTTAGCTGTCTATGGATGTGCCGAAGCCCTTCCCCCAAGAAATGTTGCTAACCATATCAAAGCTTTGATTACTTTCTGCAACGTTCCCCACATAGAATTCCAAATAGGAGTCTTCAAATTCATCTGAAATATATCAGTTCAGGTGAAATACAGTGGTATCTCCCAGTGATCATCCATTTTGCCCACTGTATGGAGAGTTGCTTCAGTATCCCTGCATTCCCAGTACAGATACCCAACAGGACATCCAAAGTTGGTGAGGGGCAGATGGCATCCATAGCATTACTTGACTAGCTACTGTATTTGTGTTGTCTTCTGGACTCAACTATTGATGTGCAGAACTCCCTGTAAGAAATGTTGCTAGTCTTGTCAAAAGTCTTCTTGCTTTCCTCAAGTTGTTTTATAAACTGCACTAAAGCTTCCGACGGATTTGCTACTGGCATTTTTGAACTTGTTGATGTTGGATTGGAAGTAAATCTGACAGAGTTCAATGGCTATGGATAAGACTACAGCCTCAAGAGATGGATACAATGCTTACTATTTTTCTCGGACGTTTGTGGGTTTTGTTTTGTTTTAAGACAGGCACATGCATTTTATTAAGTTGCATTGTTCTGAGATTGGCTACTTCATTGGCTAATGGGGAATAATTCAGGGAACCTTCTGTAATCACTTTAAACACTTGCCAGAACATGTAATCTCCGCTCAAGGCTTGTGGAGAGAGCCCAAAGACATGTGGTTTTTAAAAAATCCATCTAGTTGTTAATATAAGGGTAATCTTGCTGAATGATCACTGAAGAATCTGGATGGCTTAAACTGATTTCCAGATGGGATGAAATAGAACAGATGTTTCCCAAGATGAATGTCTTCTCCCTCATCAGAGGATTTGCAGAAGACCGAGGAGAGATTTCCAAGCAGATTTTGAAACTGAGAATGGAGAAGAGCAGGGAGGAAACCAGCAGCCCTTTTTTTCCTGCCCAGGTACTACCACCTACCGTGCCTTGAGTATGCTGAGAATTGGGCTGGCATTTGTCCATGTCCCTAGGGCTCAACTGAAAAAGCAACAGTGGCTTGCTGCTCCCACTGTTTCCATTAAATGAGTTAGCTTTTGGCTTGCATCTGGCATATCCCTTCAGTGATACAGGTTCCTTGGCTAGGGTGGGTTTCTCAGATCAGCACCCTTTTGATGTCTCACATCATGCCTACTTATGCTTTATTGAGGTTGGATGTAACAATGCCGCTCAGTCTTGCTGTTAAAGGTGCAGGAGCAGCCTGACACGCAAAAATGAAACCAGTGGAGCTTCTCCTAGCACAAAGACCAAATGATAGGAAAAGCTGTGCCTACTTAATTTCTACGTGCCAGATTCCTGTTGAAGGCATAGGAGCAGGGCCAGTATAGGGATGGGAGAATCAGATGGGCTCAAGATGGTTGAGGTTCTCCAAGTTCCATTTTGAATCTCAGTCCACTTCATTCCCATTCCCAGTTCTGAGCTCCCCCACTCTTGATTCGAACGGGAAAAGTATGGACATGAGTGTGCATTTGTTCAAAGTGTGCACTCAAATGTGTACTTTCCCCCATTGACCAAAAATCAACAGTGAGCTTCCCCCTCACAAAGTGCACATTTTTGAAGTGTACATTTCCCCAAAGTATGTATTTTGTGAACGAGCATTGCGAGCTCAGGAACATACAGACCCTGCCTGCAAAATGTGCCTGTGTTTGCATTTGGGGTTGGGAACAGGGCAAGTTCTGGTCTTAAAAAAACAAATTAAATTCTTGTATATCCATAGGGCAGTATAAAAAGTTGCCACCCTAAATACAGAATCTAACATGTATACATCTGAGATTCTAGAATTTGGGAACACACCTCTGTGATCCCAGAATTACATATGGCCTAGAATATTTGGCAGTAAGACTTCTGTGTTGCAAATTGCTAATCCTACATTTTAAAAGATGGGCATAACTTAAAAACAACAACAACAACCATGTAGATCACCCATACAGTGTGTGTGTGTGTGTGTTGTGTTAAAGAGAGAGAGAGAAACCTGGCATTCATACTAAAAAATAAAAATATATAAAATAAATACACTGTGATGGTTTCTGCTGTTGGAAGCTTGTAGTATTACTGTTAAATTGGAGTGACCAGTTAGGTAACCAAGAATGTAAAGACTATTGTTTGTGATAAATATTTTGGGTACACTGAACTGCATTCGACTACCATTCAGAGGGCCATACTTAGACATGGTATTGGAAATTAGAAGTATCAATATTTTAATTCAATAAGGGAGCACCTGTCTAGCAGTGAAAGCAGAAATGCTGTTAAGTTTTGGAATGAGCTGCAGCTGCTGGCTGCTCTTTTGAGATGGAAATTGATTTAATTCCTCCAGAAGTGAAGTAAAAGTCAAGGAATGGAATGTTTCCCTTGTGTTCTAATTGATTTTTCTTCATTGTGGAATGTTATTGTCTGCATCACGGAATTTCCCAGGGTGAAGAAAGAAGGCTTGGATTTCAGTCACTAGGCAAAAGATACGCACAAAAATGAAAACATCTGTGGTGGCAGCCTGGGGAATAATACGTTTCCTTTGGAGTAGAGACAGGTGTGTCTTAAGGGGACTAGCAGCACTTTCTATAGACCCCTAGAAGAACAACTCAGAGAGGTGCTCTCACGGTGTTTCCTATCCTTGATTGTTAAGATCTTCAGCAGGGTTACTCAATATACTATCACTTAATCCTAAGGAAAGAACAGAATCTTTTCTGTAGTAGGCCCCAAGGCTCTGAAATGAGTTTCTAGAGGAGAGGTTATTTTGGTGGCTTCAGATGTGACTCTCACATTTCTATCTTGGGTAACAGCCAAATCTGCCTTTTTAGTGTGATCCAGGAAGCTTTGTTAAAACCCAATGGGTTAAGAAGGTGTCTGGTGGATGCATTTCCAAACTGTCCACAGATGGCTTTTATAATAAATGGCATTATTTAAATGGATATGAAGGCTGTTGTCCAAATTGATGTATTTTTAAAAATTGCTTAGGCAGCATTCCTATACCCACTTACCTGGAAGTAAACCCCACTGAACTTAGTGGGACTTACATCTGAGTAAAAACTTATAGGACTATGCTGTCAATTGCTCATCTTTTTCAGAAAGAAATACAAAGCAACAGGTTGAACAGCAAAGAAGTGCAGCTGTACGATCAATACATAGATATGACTGGGATCAGTATTCATGCCACAGAATGCAAAATATAGACTATCACTCCTTCCAAGATTAGTTCATACATTTATTGTTCAAATTAAAGGAACCTTCTGTAGTCCGATAACAAAAGGATCAACACAGTAATAGATAAAAGAAATAGAAAAAAGAATATTTACCAGGTCTAAGGTAAGTCAGGCTATGGGCGTCTATATATAAGTCAGGCATCAGAAGGCAGATTCCAGCTGGACATCAGGAAAAACTTCCAGACTGTTGGAACAGTACGACAATGGAACCAATGACCTAGGGAGGTCTAGAGGCATTCAAGAGGCAGCTGGACAACCATCTGTCAGGGATGCTTTAAGGTGGATTCCTGCATTGAGTAGGGGGTTGGTCTTATAGGCCCCTTCCAACTCTACTATTCTATGATTCTATGATTCTAAGTTTTTTAAAGGCACCCACCTTAGCAAGAAATCATTTGGGATGTTCTTTGGGAGGAGCCATAGCTTAGTGTGGTAGAGCACCTGCTTTGCATGCAGAAGGTCCCCAGTTTGATCCCGGCTTCTCCAGGTAGGTCAAGGAAAGAATCCCTGCCTGTAAGCTCTTGAGAGCTGCTGTCAGTCATGTCGGCAATATTGGTCAAATGGATCAATGGTCTGACTCAGTATAAGGCAGCTTCCCATGTAGGCTGACCATATGAAAAGGAGGACAGGGCTCATGTAACTTTAACAGTTGCAGAGAAAAGGGAATTTCAGCCGGTGTCATTTGTATTCAGTTAGTTCCTGGTGAAATTCCTTCTTCATCACAACAGTTAAAGTTGCAGGCACTATGTCCCTTTGTCCTAATTCTGGACACCGCAGGGCAGAACTGGATGCTAAAAAAGACAGTACTGTCGATCTGTGTCTATTTGCTTCCTTCCCTGCCGGCATGTTACCTCTTCTCCCACCTCTCCCTCCCTCTGCCTAAGATGTGAGGCGGGGGCAGGGACGTCTGCAGCAGAATGGATGTCAAATCACACATTGTGTCCTAATAGGCATTAGGGAGGGAAAGCAAACCAAGCAAAGTGATACAGAGCTGCAGCATATGCTTGTATAACATCTAGTTGTGCCCTTAGCTTAAGTAATTTTCTCTAACGCAAGCATTTACCAAATAGTCTCTGGGTACCTAGACGGTCGCTTTTCCCCACAGTAGCTTCAGAGTGGCAGCAGGTGGATTACATGACATTGCTGCCACTCCGAAGCTACTGTGGGGAAAAGCCCCAAAGCTCTGCTCTAAAAAAGTCGGGCATTTACCCCAACTTTTTTTTAGCTTGGAACGGGCTGGGCAGGGAAGGGGATGGACCAGCAAGCCATAAGCTCCCTGCACCACCTCCACAGTCCTCCCTCCCCATTTTAAATAATCATCATCATCATCATCATCATCATCATCATCATCATCATCATCTTACCTGGGAGTAGGGGGGCGATGCTCCTAGCTGCCCCTCCAGTTGCCACTGGGCAGGTGCGGATGTGGCAGCGGCGGCGGCAGCAGTGGCAGGAAAACCCGCTGTGGCACTCCTTCTGCTGTAGATGGGCAGAAGGAGTGCCAATGCAGGGTGCGCCACCTGCCACCACCGCTGCGAGGCAGAAGAGGAGCCGTGAAGAGGCGCCATGAAGAGGCGCCCTCTGTCTTTTGATTCTTATATACACTAGCCTCCTGATTCCAGTTCCTTGCTTTCCGTTATTTGGAAGTTGCTATTGGTATTGTTAATTTATTCCATTTCTATGGCACGCAATAGCCAAAGCTCTCTGGGCAGTTTACAGCAAATCAAAGATAATAAAATGCAGCATAAAAATTCAGCATAAAATTTTAAACATACAAAATTGAATACAATTTAGACAGCTAAAAACAATTTTAATGAAATATTAGACCTGTTTCGATGACTAAATGCCCCATCATATTCCATTAAATGCCTTGGAGAAGAGGGCAGTCTGAACCTGGTGCCGGAAAGCAGATACATTATACTAAATCATAGTAAATCATAGTAATACTAAATTGGGGGCAGGCAACTTGTGGCCTACAATTCCCATCATCCTTCACCATTGGCTATGCTGGCTAGGGCTGATATAGGCTAAAACATCTGGAGGGCCCAAGTTGTCCACCAAATCTTTCGTAATAATGTATTGTATTGTGCTGTCATGTCAACCAGCTTGAGCAGATACTGAATTGTATCCAATGTTAGTCTATAATGTCCCCGTTATTCGTGGGTCTATTCTAAGTAGGGTTAATGTTAGATACAACCCAAAGATCCTTAGGAAGGGGGAAATCAGTTATTATTTTTATTTATTTATTTAATTGTACCTTGTACTTGCATAGCCATTTGCACAATTGTGTTTGCTTAAACATATCTGTAGCTGGATTATCCTCTTGTGCATTGTTCAGAATGTAGTTTCCATCGGTGCAACATCATTTGTGCTTGTGAAATGGCACCCAGTTAGATATTGCCCTGTGGGTCCGAACCTGAATGTTAAATGGTTAATTTTTTAATTATTTTTAGTAGTACATATTCTGTTAGAATGTTTTAGATGCCAGCAGTGGTGGCTTTTGAGGTTGTTTATTAGTAGGTAATAAGTTTCTGCAACTGAGTGGCAATCTGATGTCATAACGAGAAGACATCACAAAGCAGTGGTAGAGGCATGGAGCCTGCTAGCTTAGCATTATGGAGGTGTACTACTGTTAGATGGTGAGCAGCATCTACTGTGGACATGTGCCATGATGTCTATGGCCTCCTGTGTGCAGCTTGCAGTGTTGACCTAGCAGCCCTCCAGTAACAATGTTGGATTCCCCCTTCTCCCAGCTCATTAGCAGGACTCTATTGCCTGCCAGCAAACTGGGTACTGGTGGTGACTGGGCATCTGGATTTTTGCACCTCTGCTTGCAGCTCTAGCATCCCTGAGAGATTGTTGGGTCCATCCACTGCGTAAAGGAGAGTCCACCAACTCCCAAGTAGGGATGGATGAATCTGTCAGCTTTGGTTTCAGTTTTTGATTTTTCAAAATTTAAGGTCAGTTCATCTCAAACTTTGGAGAATTTCTTCAGTATTAAGTTTGGTTCTTCCAAAACTTTGAGAAATGCTATTTGTATACATTTTTGCCTAATGCTCACAGCTCAGAGAAGTACAAATTTCAAAGTATAACTGAGCTTTGGTTTGAAAGTGCAAAAATAGGTAAAATCACATGAGAATATGAGCAGAAATCATTTCTACCCTGTCCTTGCAGTCTTCCACTGCTGAACAGCTGTTACCATTAGGAAGCTTCTCCTAACGTTTAGATGAAATTTGCTTCCTTGCAATTTCCACCCATTAGTTCAAGTTCTGCCTTCTGGAGCAACAGAAAACAAATTTGCTCCATCTTCTGCATGAGAGCCCTTCAGGTATTTCAAGGCAGCTGTCCTGTTCCCCCTTACTCTTCTCTTCTCGGGGCTAAACATAGGTAGTGTAAGAAAATAAGTTTATCTACTCCATCTCTTCCAGGTTAAGATGACTCACTGAGACTGCCATGCTGTACAGCCGCCAAACTTCTAGGAGCTGACTCTGAGTATAGCAATCTTACAGCACAGAAGAGGGCTATGGAAACAATGCCCCCTAAACAAATAACAGTGAGTAATGAGTCCTTTGCTTTCTTTGTCTGACTCAGTGGGCTGGTTTGCATGATTGCTGCAGCCCACCATGGCTTATTTGAACCACAGTGAATTGCAGTGTGTACTGGTGGCCAGTTTGAATATTCAAGTTGCGATGGGCGGTCACCATTGCTTATCATGTCTTCTGAACCTGGTGAGGTTGTTGGGATGGTTAACAAACCACCCACAACCCATGGCCTGTTTTAGAGTTGTGGGTGATTTGTTAAGCACATCAACAACCCATCCTTGCCATCTTCAGATGACACAATAAGCTACTGTGCCTGCCCACTGTGGCTTGGAATATTTTAAATGGCCACTAGCACACATCACAACCCACTGTGGCTTAAATAAGCCATGATGGGCTGTAGTGAATGTGCAAGCCGGGTATGTGTATGGTCTTTGATTACAAAGCAATTAATTCCACAGAAATTCCCTTTCTGTCAAATGAAGAGAAAGTGAGGACAATGCTAACACTGGAAATAGTTCACAAACCACTTAATAAAGAAACCTACCTCTCCAGTAGCTTGACTGTGTTTTCTATTGTAGCTCTTTTCCATAGTTTGCATTTATTGTCCTCAGATCTACTAGACCACAACCTAAAGATAAAGACTGTTGAAAATGTCATCTCCTGCTCCAGTATGTGTATGTGCTGATCTCATAGATGACTTCATAATGCCTAGCTATGACCTAACAGAAGGCAAAGGTAGGACAGTACATTACCTTCCTCAGTGTGATGCAGGACCAACAGTATGGGTCAGTACCTCCATTATCTTTTTGTACTCTAACAGTTTGTAAGATTTCATTTGGTTGGATGAAGTAGAACGTTTACTCAGAAGTAAGTACCACTGTGTTAAATTATGCTTCAGCTCAGGAAAGTATACATAGGATTGCAGTCTTAATCCTTTCTAAAAAGAGAAGGGTAGACATGAGTAAGGTGTGAATGTGGAGCATGGCCATTGTGTTCAATATTACTTATTATAAGTCCCTTTCTTATTTCCCTTAATCCTTGTAACCTTTTGGTTAAGTTTCCATGAGATATATCCTGGTTAAAAGTCCTTTCTGAACTATTAGGAGCACTAAAAACTTCTCAAAGTTTGTCAGATTTGTACTACAGCAAATATTTTCTAATTCTTGTAGTGATTCTACATGTTATATTTCACTTTGATATAGCTGACATATTTTTATCTAATTGTCAAAATTAGTCAGCCCCCCTGACATTTAAAAATCTTTACAATCTAGTATCAGGGCTAAAAGTGATATGGTAGGTACCAATTGTACCCTATTACAAGTTAGTATTATTACCATACATTTTGAACTTTCTTTTGGCCTCTAATCCAATCTGATTTCCTTAACCAAATCTACATTGCTAATAGATTGATTATCTATACTATGTTGTCCAAAATATATCACTCCTTGGCACCATCCATGGACACACATATTAATTAACATGGCTGCATGATATTATGAGAGCAGCCATATCTTAATAAGGAGTACTTTGTTTCAATAGCCCTCCTTTTCACTCTTATGACCTTAGAGATCCAGATAAAATTATTCATACAAAATGTGATTAATTTTTTTCCCATGTGTGGAATTAGAAGACAGAGTTAAGAAAAGGTATAAAATTAATAGTATCTTCATTTATATCATGACAATTCTACCCACTCATAAAATATTGCCTTTCACCCAGTTCTTTTAACTCAGGTTGTGCTTTCTGAATCAATGAGTCAAGATGATCTTCTATTGAACTAGGCACTTCTTGAAACAGATTATATATATATATTCTTCCCATTTAAAGCTAGTAA
This sequence comes from Anniella stebbinsi, assembly GCA_029215795.1. NCBI lineage: Eukaryota > Metazoa > Chordata > Lepidosauria > Squamata > Anniellidae > Anniella > Anniella stebbinsi. Next base: position 169,784,934 of record JARDYH010000002.1, on the reverse strand, counting down.
TTGTCCCAGTTTCTGCTTCATCCAAATTTGTCCCCCATAGCTTAGAATTCCCTTCATTAACCTTGTACCCTAATATTTTTTTGAGCGGTTCTAAACTAAGGGTTGGATCCAGATTTAATCATATGTAGAATAGACCAGTCACTTGTACCTACCTTAATCATGGTTAAGGATGAGTGAGAATTTCAGTTCAGTTCATTTTTTATAAGAATTTCACCAAATTCATAAATGCCTTTGTATTCAGAATACAAAGAACTTGAGATTTTAGAAAGTTGAATGTGCTAGAAACTGAAAGTGAGAGATGTCTTCATCCAGGCCTAGGGCTTAGAGTGCTTTACTCTTCAAAACTTGGGCTTGCCACCTATTTTTTCTTATAGGCTCCTCATCTTTAGCAGCTATATGGCAAGCAAGTGCAATATGGTTCTCTCCATGCTGGGAATTGCTGTATCTATTGAATTTGGCCAGTGCAGATAGGAGAGAATGATGTTTTGGTTCATATTTGATCAGAATTTATCAAAATGTGCAAATTTCTTCATGTTCGGTTTGGAAAGAACTTTGGATTTAAAAAATGTGAATGCGGGAGAAAGTGAAACTTATAGATTCATCCATCCATCCTTACTGAATTCCCACTGATTTCAATGTGTCTACCCTAAGTATGATTAATCTGGCTCCAACACTAATTGTTTAAATGCCTAACTCTGGTAGTCGGATTCCAGGAACCAGAACAGAACTGATGGTTTTATTTACTGAAATATGGTGGCTGGATACACATGTGAGTCCACTGGATTTCAAAACAGGATGAAGTGGAGTTACTGTGGATATACCAACATTCTAACTAGGGCAGCTTACTTGAAATTTAGTATATTTTTAAAACAATTTAGAAGTTTCTTCTTCTTTAGTATTTCCTGACCTCTGATAAGCCAGGTGCGCACCTGTAGTGTAAAATAAGCCAAAATGTCAGTATGAACTAGAATTTGTGTTCTAGGACTGAGAATAATGATGGTCATCCAACAAACATGATTCATTATATGCATTAAAATTCAGAAAATCTCTTTAAACTGACTCTGAATAAATAAGGAATATCCCGATATGAATCTTAAAAATAACTTTGCCTATCTTCCAAAGTATAAATCTTAGGGCCGATCTACATATGAGGTTTTTGACATTTTATAAGGGTTATGAAAACTCTTTGGGCCACATGACGCACTCCCTATAACGTTGTATATCTGAGGTTTTTTAAAACTCACTTCAGTAATATACAATGGTTTCACTTTTAATAAATCATTTTAAGTAAAATAATGTGTCCTTCCTTATCGTTTGTGATTCCTGGGGGCAGTGCTTCGTTGACCGGCGCCCAAATGCTTAGCAGTTGATTGGTGGGGAAGAAAGAGGAAGTGGGTGAGTGAACTACAACACCCACAATGCCTAGCCCTATACTTGCTAAGGTATGACAGAGGAACAAAGGAAGAAGTGGTGACTGAACTACAACCCCCACAATGCCTTGCCCTAAACTCATTGAAAAAACGAAAGAGAAAGAGACAGGGCAGAACAGTGTGTGACCGCACACACCGCTTTAAAGACTGTTCTCCTGTAACATGAGTACTCAGTAATGTGGCCTAAGACATTTTAGAACGCACCTATTTGGAACATTTTAAAATACTTTTTAAAACGTTCCAAAGGACTGTGTAGATCGGCCCTTAGTTGAAGCTGACCATTTTTCACTGAAGCGTTTAATTTGACTTTGTGATGGAGTACATTAACTGAAGCTGTGTCCTTGGTAGATGCAGTCAATTGCTAGTAGAGACACACTCAAAAGTTGTTTCATTGGCTAATTAGTGGTCTGGTCATGCCATCCATCATCATTCATTCTTAAGAAGGCTCATATTCCTCAAGGAGTCCATGGATTGCATTCAAAGAGACACTATGGTATAATGCAGCCTTCTGCAACCCTCCTGTTCTCCAGATAAGTTGGACTGCAATTCCCATGATTCTCAATTGCCATGTTGGCTGGGAATGATGGGTGTTGCAGCCCAACACATGTGGAGGGCACGAAGTTGATGAAGGCTGACATAGTATTAAAGTAAAAAGGTTGGATCAGGGAGGCTTCGGTTCAGGGTTGCCTTAAACTAGTCATTGGCTCAATTCGGACGACATGATAGTCAATGGTGGGTTGACTAACCCTAACGCTAACCATAGGGGGCATTCCCCACACAACATGGTAATAAATAATCAACTGTGGTGTGGATAAGGATCAGCGCTGAGTTGACTATGGCAGCATTCGGATGACACAATGGTCAAAACAACTGACGATTGTTTCCCCCACACCAGTGGTTTATTGTATCGTCCGAATTGAGCCATTGTCTCCCAAACTAATTTACATCACAGATCATTGAGAGAGTAAATGGTAAAATCATCATGTTCCTTTAGTTCTTACTGCATCCTTTTATATAGAAACCAAATGTGAATTTCAGCAACCTGAATTAGGTCCTTTGTTGCAATAATATCCATGGTGGGGAAGTTCTGTATACATGGTTATTCTTAATTGGCAATCCAGTTTAAACCAAATTGTACAGGGTTGAGTGGCTGGTGGGAAAAGATGGAGGTTAAGAATTTTAATTTTCATGAGATATAACAAAGAGGATGCTATTAGAAATGCAAAGTGGTATATAACAAAGAGGATACTTTAAAGTAAAGGTTGGACTTAGGTTGAAATCCCCTCCCATTATAAAGGGAAAAGGGTATATAAGTGTTTATGCCAATTTAATAATGCAGCTTACAATATTAATTTTATACGATTTCTTATACCGTATCTAGCACATTTATTCCCCCCACCAATTTCATTTAATATACACAGCTCCTGCAAGCACCTTTCCTAATATAATGTATTTTATGCTATTTCACTTTTTGTGTGCATTTCCCCCTAATATGCACATTTTTGTACACATGTTTTGATTGCAGAACTCCATTGCAAAATTTGGAGAATGGCAAATGTTGAAGGTTAACTGAGTTTCACTCTGCGTATTGGTTTGAAATTGCGCAGTTAGGTAAATTCGCATTAAAATGCAAGCTAACCAAATTCCTTCCCTATCACTACTTATGGGTTAACATATAGGGCATGGACTTGAGACAGACTGATTTGTCCATCCTTGATATGTTTTTTTAATATATATATTTAAAAGAAAAGAAAACCCTTTTAGCTTTTGTAAGTGAAAATATTCAGTTATTAAATTCTATTTTGGGGGGATGTTTTTGAGGCAATTTCTTTGGTGGGCACACCAGATATGTATATTTGTTTGGTCGTAGTTTGCCAGGCTGGTTTGGAAGCATCATGCTGGTTCATCTTTAAGGGCAAACTATGGTTTTCATGAATGCTGAAGTAATACATTGAAGTGGAGCACATGAAAGGAAGATCTAGTTGGCATGATGGGAGCACAGGGCTTCTTCATAACATGCCAAACCATGGTTGGCATTAGATGTGAACCTACCCTAGATCTCCACTCCACTCCATGGTTGTTATGTGTGCTGTGGGCTACCAGCTGTTCAGTGTTTCAAATCCACTGAAGCTAAACTGAATTTGCACAATAAAATGTGGTGCTATTCAAGGCCTGAGCTTTCACAATGAAGTTTCCATCATGTTCCACTTGGAATGTTTCCCTTATCATCTGTAGAACCACCTCTTCATGTTTATTCAGGTGCTCCATATGTTTCAGTGTAATTAAATGTCATTAATCCAAATTGCCTCATAATAAAACACAGCCCTACAGTTTGCCCCAAGAGCACCTTGGCAGCCCCCTTTTTAAAAAAAAGTAAAGCATTTCCTATCCTCCCAAATTTTGAGACCGTTGGGGATTTTTAATAAGGTTGCCTAATCTGTTAGCAACTTATTAATATAAAATTAATATATTAGAACAGACGTTCCTAGCTCAGTTTGCTTTTAATATAGCCCAGCTATTGCTACACCAGTGTTTGAAATAGGCCTTCATTTTAATTAGTGGTCAAAAGTATTTCTAGATTTAGCTACTATAGACACAAAAAGGTAGTCCACCTCTCTGTATGATCTTTGCATTGGGGCTCAGATTCACCATAAAGAAACATAGAACAACCTATGGACAGCAAATTGCAGATTAGGTGTTTGTGTGTGTGTTTAAATGACTTCCGTTCCAGAGCAGATTAGTGTTTCTTTTACTTTCTCATTTTTTCTTTTCTCTTTTTCAGAGTAAAAAATGTTTAAGGCCAGCACAGTTTGCAGCAATGAATAATAATTGCCAGCCACCCCCAATCTTATGCCCTCCATATGTGTTGGACTACACTCCTCATAATTTTTCCATTATTAACAGCCTTTTCTGGAAGTAACTCCACAACATTGGTATTAATTTGTTTGCGCCCTCTTGTATCACTAAAGGAGTACTAAGTTTTTTATGACTTCAATGCAAATTAGGGGGAAATGTTGCTATCCTCCTGAGAGAAGGAATTTTACAAAATTGTATTTTGCTATTATGTTACTTTTTAACTTTTTTTTACATGCTTTCTATTAACTTTGCAGGTCTGTGACCATAATAAATGAAATGATGACATTGCTTATCATCCCCATCCAGCATGATCCATCAGTGATGGGAGTTGCAGTCCAGCACATTTGGAAGGCACCAGGTTGATAAAGCCTGCTTTAGAAGCATTCAGAATTGCACCAAATTCTTCTAAATAATTTCCTCCTTTGTAATACCTAAGGCCTGCTTTTATGTTAGTCACTGCTCATGGTTGTCCTGAGGTCATGAGTTATCCTTGGAGAATCAGGCAGGTAATGTATGTGTATCATCATCATATCGTTATTATTATTAATTTCATTTCTATACCGTCTAATAGCCGATGTTCTCTGGGCAGTTTACAATAAAATTCAGCATAAACATATAAATATACAAGTTTAGAACAATTTAGACAACTAAAAACAGTTTCAATAGAATACTAGACCTGTTTAAATGGCTGGTTTAGGAGTCCCCATTTAATGCTTGGGAATAGATGACAGTTTTAATCTGGTACTGAAAAGATGACAGAGTTGACGCCAGATTATTCTAGTGCCCAGATTATTCAACAGAACCCAATGGCTTTAGCATATGACTCAAGGTTTTTTGTTATCAAGTATGCTACAGATTATGTTTGTTAGACAGCAGTTAAGACCCATCTCTCAGTTCTTGAAGATATGACCTCAGACTACATATTCTTGGTACCATGGAACCTCTGGTTGGCCATGGTGACATTTTGTCATGGTGATTGCCAAGGCTCACCAAAATTATTCAGTTTCTCAACTGGCAACTGGCTTTAGCATTTCCAGGGCCAGATCTAAAACTCATGTCTTAGTGATACAATCCCATCATGGTGATGCTATTTCCCTCTTGCGCATTTATAATTTGTAGCACACACAATGACATCTCTTGCAGTATTTTGGATATTAAAGAATAAAAAAATGTGAAATAACACTAGAAAGGGGTACACGGAATAACGTAATGTGCTCCAGCAGTTCTCAGTGCACTTCAGTACTCATAAAAAGCATTAGTGTAGATCTAGCCCAGGTCTCAGGGCTTGACCATTTGTCTCAAGGAATTATAGTTGACATGCAATGGTATTTAAATTTTATAGCATTTGCTGAAAACATGCAATGGGTGACCATATGCCAGGAAAAACCAGGACATGTCAGGATTTTTGGTAACAAATCTGGGAAGGGGGGGGATTATGAAATTTGGAGAAAAATCCGAATTGTTCCCATCCTCCCCCCACCCAAAGGGCAGCTGTACTTTATAGTCAATGGGAATTAACAAAAATGCCTACAGCTTTTGTAAAGATGAAGCGATGAAACTTGGCATCATGATATCTCAAGTAGAGCTTTAGCTGTGCCAAATTTGAAGCAGATGCATTCATCCATTGATTTTTAGAATTTTTTTTTAAAAAAATGAGGTTGTAAAATTATTTTTTTAAAACATAATTTTTAAAGCTAAGGAGATGAATCTTGGCATTATGATAGCTCTTAAGTAGGGCTTTAGTCATGCCAAATTTCAAGCAGATCGGTTCATTGATTTTTAGCAATTTTTTTAAAGTTTGAGGTTTTAAAATTATTATTTTTTAAAAAAACTCTAGAGCCATACCCTTCAAACTCAGGTTGTCAAACCTCCTCTTTGGGGTCTTGCTCCTTGAGCAGTTTCAGCCCTTGGATGTCTCATTTGTATGTAGAACAGATTTGTCTTAATTGTGTGCTGTAAAATCAAACATGTGACCAAGACTATGTTCAGGTGGGCACTCACCTTGGTGCTGGACACGCCCCCTGGGGCTGGACACGCTGGTGGGGATGCCCCTTTAGGGGCCAACCATGTTGTCCTGTTTGGTTTTCAAAATATGGTCACCCTATATATGAAGCCTGCCAAAATCTGAACATCCAGAGATTTCAACAATTCTGGTCAAGTTTCAAATTAGAAATGCTACATTATAAATGCACTTTTTAATGTTGCTTTGAAAATTCTCATTCAAAAATTTTAGTTGTGAAATTGGGAAACTCAGGGAATTTTGACCAGTAGAAAATATTTGTTTCTGTTCTACTGTGGAATAGACAGTGTATTTTCTATACTACAACTTATATAAACTGTGGAGGGATACAACTGCCAGTGGCTTTTAGCCAAGATGGTCAAGGGCTGCAATGCAGTTTTCTACATCATTAGAAATCAGGAATGAGCACCAGATATTATTTCCCAATTTGGCATCCATTTTCTTTTTTTTGCTTAGTTTAGGGTGACCATATGACAGAAAAAACCTGGATTTGACAGGATTTTTGGTAACAAATCCGGGAAGGGGGGGAATTATGAAATTTGATGAAAAATCTGGATTTTTCCCATCCTTCCCAGCCAAAGGGCAACTCGACTTTAAGAGTAGCCCCACTTATCAGGCATCATGAGAGATAAGTTTGGGTGAAAATTGAAAAAAGACAAGGAAATATTACTTTCTAGAAATGTTAAGGAGGCATTTTTCAATGGTATTTAATGTACAATCTATGACTGGGTTCAGACAACATGATAACCAAAGGTGGTTTAAATAGCTGACAGTTGGGTTATTTAACTAGGGGTGTGCACGGACCCCCCGGATCGGATCGGGACCCGGATCGGGACCTCCAATTTTGTCCCGGACCGGTTCGGACAAAATCGGAGGCCCCCCGGACCGGATCGAGTCCGATCCCGACCCAAAAATCGTACATTTTTGGATCGGCCGCCATTTTTTTCCCCATAGACTTGCATTGCAATGCAAGTCTATGAGGAAAAAATGGCGGCGGGTGGGTAAGGGGGGGCCTAACTCCCTCCCCCCCCCGGGGCCGTCCGCTGTGGACGGCCCCGGCAGGTAAACCCCCTCCCCCGCGCTCCCTACCCCCCCTGGGGCCGCCTGCTTCCATCCGCTGGCGCCCGCGGGCGCCAGCGGATAGAAGCGGACGGCTCCGGGGGGGGGGTAAGCCCCCTTCCCCGCCACTTACCTTCTCGGCACGTCCGGCGCCGGCGGCTACTACCAGCGGGCTCCGCGGCCTACTCTCAAGTAGCGCGCCGGGTGATGACATCACCCGGCGCGCCACCCTGGAGCAGGCCGCGGAGCCTGCTGGTAGTAGTAGGCGCCGGCGCCGGACGGGAGCCGCCGGGCCGGGCAGGTAAGGGCCCCCCTCCCCCCTCCCCCCTCCGCGCGCCCCCTCCTCCCCTCCACACACCCCCTCCTTACCTTTCCGGCCCGGCGGCTCCCGTCCGGCGCCGGCGCCTACTACTTCCAGCAGGCTCCGCGGCCTGCTCTAGAGTAGCGCGCCGGGTGATGACATCACCCGGCGCGCCATCCTAGAGCAGGCCGCGGAGCCTGCTGGGAGTAGTAGGCGCCGGCGCCGGACGGGAGCCGCCGGGCCGGAAAGGTAAGGGCCCCCCTCCCCAATCCGCGCGCCCCCTCCTCCCCTCCACGCACCCCCTCCTTACCTTTCCGGCCCGGCGGCTCCCGTCCGGCGCCGGCGCCTACTACTTCCAGCAGGCTCCGCGGCCTGCTCTAGAGTAGCGCGCCGGGTGATGACATCACCCGGCGCGCCATCCTAGAGCAGGCCGCGGAGCCTGCTGGGAGTAGTAGGCGCCGGCACCGGACGGGAGCCGCCGGGCCGGAAAGGTAAGGGCCCCCCTCCCCCCTCCGCGCGCCCCCTCCTCCCCTCCACGCACCCCCTCCTTACCTTTCCGGCCCGGCGGCTCCCGTCCGGCGCCGGCGCCTACTACTTCCAGCAGGCTCCGCGGCCTGCTCTAGAGTAGCGCGCCGGGTGATGACATCACCCGGCGCGCCATCCTAGAGCAGGCCGCGGAGCCTGCTGGGAATAGTAGGCGCCGGCGCCGGACGGGAGCCGCCGGGCCGGAAAGGTAAGGGCCCCCCTCCCCCCTCCGCGCGCCCCCTCCTCCCCTCCACGCACCCCCTCCTTACCTTCCCGGCCCGGTGGCTCCCGTCCGGCGCCGGCGCCTACTACTACCAGCAGGCTCCGCGGCCTGCTCTAGAGTAGCGCGCCGGGTGATGACATCACCCGGCGCGCCACCCTAGAGCAGGCCGCGGAGCCTGCTAGTAGTAGTAGGCTCCGGCGCCGGACGGGAGCCACCGGGCCGAGAAGGTAAGTGCCCCCCTCCTCCCCCCCCCCGCTGTCCACTTTCATCGGCGGGCGCCCGCTGGCGCCCGCCAATGAAAGCGGCGGTGGGCGCCAGTGGGCGCCCGCCGATCCGCCGATCCGCCGAACCGGTTCGGAGCTTTTTCGGACCGGTTCGGATTGGATCGGCCGATCCAGCTGCGGGATCGGAAATCGGATAATTTATCCGATTTCCCACTGGACCGGACTCGGATCGTGGATCGGGTCCGATCCAGTGCACATCCCTATATTTAACCCACCGTGGGTTATCATGTTGTGTGGAGTAACTTTTTTTAACCAACTGTTGGTTATTTGGCTCAAATAACCCATGCAAAGAACCAACCCTGTGCAGAGTTGGTTATTTTAACAATTGTTTGTTATCATGTTGTGTGGCGGGCACCATTGGTTATTTCATTGGCCACTGAGTTGTAAGGCAAGAGTAGTCAATGCAGCACCTCTGCTCTAGCCCAGCAGCAGGATGGATTTGTGGCAGCAATGGCTAATGGAATAGTAGTGGGAGGACTGAAGGGGTGGGGAAGAGGAGATGAGTGAGTCAACTCAGCATGGACCAACAGTCAACTCAGTGCTCATCCTAATCCATACCGTGATTAATTATTATCATGTCATGTAGGGAGCACCCCTAAACGACTGTTGAGTTGCTTATTACGTCACCGTTGACTATCGTGTTGTCCGAATGCAGCCTATGAGTCAGGAAGGGCTGGGGCAAAAGACACTTTTTTACATGTGCAATGGAATGGCTCAATGATTCAAATTAGGTCAGAGCGGAAACTCCTTAGGAGAGGCTTTTTGACTTAAATTTGAAGTTGTTTGGGGGGCAAAAGGAGAGCTTCAGTCACCAGTCTCCTTTTGCATTCCATCTTTGTTTTGCTGCCACTGCTCATTTTGTGGTAGTGGTAGCAGCAGCAGCAGCAACACTTCTCCAAGGGCATCTATACTTTCCTTGGTGGCTGTTATCACCCTTCCCACCCCCACATACCCCATATATACGTCCTCCTTAGAGCAATTCTACATCATAACAAAGTCTCAATCTGCAGGAGGGGATTTTCTGTGGGAAAAGAAAAAGGTGGCCCACACTGGTAGCTGACATTTCCCCAACAACAACCCCCTTTGAACCGTGTTCTGAGATGGAATTGTGGGGGTAAATGGTGGCTGGCAGCCACTGAGATAAACATTTCTGCTGCTACTACATATATGACCCCCCCTCAATTTTGCATCCCCTAAACCTCCCTTGAAAAAAACATCCGAATTCCCCCCTCCACTAATTAGGAGAGGAGGATTATGGACCTGCTTTAGTTTTGGAAGGATGTGAACCGTGTACATGTTCTTCATCATGGAGAATCTCTCATATCAAATCCAAGAAATAACAGGCAATGCTAATTCTAAAGATTCCATTGTAATATGGAAACCTTTCCTATCCTACATTGAAGCTAATACAACATTTACTAGTAAGCCCCCTAAATGTTTAAATTTCTATTTATTTTATTCTAAAATGAATGCACAACTGAATTAAGTTGGGACCCATTTGGTTCAATTTTCATTTGTTCTGAAATGAATGAAGTTCATTTTTCATTACTCATGATTGAAGTTCATTTTTCTTTGCTCATATTTTTTAACCCAGGGTTGGGCCTTACTTTGACGATGGCATTGAGAGTAGAGCTGATTTTGGCAGATGCTGCTAGTGGCTGTTATATAATTCCCCTCCCCAATGGCATAGTTGGGACATATTTTCCCAGAATGCCCCCAAATGTTCAAAGCATCCTAGGAAAATAAAATGAACACCACTGAAATCAGCTCTGCTATAGGCAACAGCAAAACAATAAGCTGATGTAACGCCAATGAATGGAACATAAATGAATGGATAGAGAAACTAATATGATTTTAATGAATGATGAAATGAAGGAAGTAGTCTTTAATAATGAAACTTAAAGGTGTAATGAATTGGGAGGGGGAAACAATCACAAATCCCTAATTTATTTATTGAACCCTCATTTCTAATCTACAATAAAAGGTCAGTGTGTTGGATGTTGACTTGAGGGACCGTGGTTCAAATCATTACTCAGCCACGAATCTCACTGGATGACCTTGGGTCACTCACTAGCTCTCAGCCTAACCTACTTCACAAGGTTGTTGTTCAACTAAATGTAGAGGGGGAGGGACTGCGTATGCCACCCTAAACATATTCCACATTAAATTAAAAGCATGGGTTCTTTGCATACCTGATTTGCTCTCTTCTTCCCCATCAGTTTTACTTAATTCACCATCCACATGATGGCAGCAAAGTATTAAAGAAACCTAGTTACCTCCTTGTTATCTGTTGTAATGATAAGAACAAAGATTTGAGAATGAGATTTGGCACAATGTAAATATCACATTAACAGGATATCTGGTATATAATGATACCTTGGAAATAGCTTTAAAACTATCCCTCTGTAAAAGGGAAAAAAATCTATTGGAGTTGCCCTGTTTGCTTAAGTGCATGTCTGAGCTGAACAGGGTTTGAAAACTGAAGTGAAATGGAGCCAACTTGCAACTACACCACATGATGGCAGCTCAGCCCAATTTTAGCAACTGTTTGGTGGCCATATTTAGACATATTCATGGTATAGACATCCCAGGACTGTACCTCTTGAGAATATGGGGGAGAGATTGCATGTAAAAATCTCTGCTCATGGAAAATTAGCATATCAGGGGAAAGGAGTGGGGTCTAGTTTAGTCTAGTCTTCTCTCTGACATGCTAGCTCTCAACATGCAGGGAATATGTGATGTGGAGGCACCATTCAACCATGTGATCGCGTACCTGAATTCCAAAATAGTACTGTCTCAAAAGGCTTTGTGCTTCCCTCTCCTCTTTCAGGCACCAGAGGAGGATATTGTAAACACCCGCTTTTAGTCTGTACCTATCAAGCTGAAAGTATGTGTGTGGGAAGTATGTCTGGAAATGTTTACCCCTTCCAGATGAGTTAGAAACTTGAAATTTGGCACACTGATAAGTCTGACTGTATAATGTACCAGAAAAATCTAAAAACATGAAAAGTTTGGTTGGTTTTTTTTAAAAAAACTTTTTTTATTGATTTTCAATATTAAAACAACTGTATAAACAATTTTAACACAACTTCATGGGTAAGTATACCAAACCATACATGATATAATACATTTCATTATGATGTTCTTCAACTTCAGCAAGAAAGATACAGAAATATTCAAAATAATAATAAAATTTTTGAGCTCATGCAGGTAAGTTCGATTTGTTAGCAATATACTTTTTTTCATTGAAACCACAAATTTTGAAAGGCAGCTGTGACTTGTATTGTCGCATCATCTTGATTTGTGTATGTAATAGTCCCAACAATCAGCAGTGAATGTTTCTCTTTTTTTTCTGTCCCCTCGACACTCTTATTTTTTGTGTTAGTTGTTTTGATAATGCAAGCTCCCATACTATATTGTACCATTTTTGTATTGTCAATCCTGTTGCTTTTTTCCATCATCTGGCTATTAATAATTTAGCTACTGTCAGCAAAAATCCTATTGAAGTCTTTTTTAGTAAATGTTCATTGGTATCTTTGAATATATGCAAAAGGGCTAATTCCGGGGTTGCATTAACTTCTGCTCCAACTATAGTAGAAATTTCATGAAAGACCTGTTTCCAGAAGTTAGCAACTCCTGCACATTCACACCACATGTGTTGAAATGGATTAGCCAATCCACACTTTTGCCAACAGAGTGGTGATGAGCTGTTATCCATGTGGTCTAGCAGTACTGGAGTTAGATACCATTTTTGTATTAACTTTATGGATATCTCTTTACAGCATGCTGAGGAGGCCTTATATGGAAACTTACCCCACATAGCAGACCATTTTGCTTATTCTATTTGTAAATTCCAAACTGTTTCCCAAATTTTACATAGACTTTGGTGTGATCCCATATCTTTTGAGATTAATAGTGAATATAGTCTTGATATCAGTCCCTTTTCTTTTTCATCCTTGTTTATCAATATTGTTTCAAACTCTGTTAGATTTCTGGTTCCCTGTTGTAATATTATTGGTTTTCTTATAAATGTGCTAATCTGATACCAGAGAAGCCAGGTTATGTCTGTATTCCTTAGTTTGTATCTCCACAAATCTCGGGGAAGAGGTTGTGGGTTTTTGTAATACTCTAATCTAAATAATTTTGCCTCTTCTAATGTTTTTTTATTATTATTTACGGGTCTGTCAATCCTTTGGAATTAGGGATAACCATGAAGAGGTGTGACTGGTGAAATTCCAGGCATAAGGCCCTCCTTCTTGTATTTCCATATCTTCAATGGTGCTTTAAGAAGTGTATTTTGGGTTTTCAAGGTGTTTCTGATGTCTTTTTTTTAAAAAAATAAAGGGTATAATCTGTGAGTTTGACTGTTTAAATAAAGATCTTTCTATTTGTACCCATTATTCTTGTGAGTAATTCATAAAAGATAAAAGGTGTTTAAGTTGATATGCTTCATAATAAAGTTTAAGATTAGGGACTCCCCATCCTCCCTCACCTAATGGCCTGTATTTTAACAGTTTAGGAGTATGAGGCTTCTTACTGTTAATTTTTTTTTCTATTTTGGTTTGCCAGATCTTAAGATGTTGTACTGGGACTTCTATTGGTAGTACATAAAATAGATAAGTGAATTTAGGAACTATAATAATTTTAACTGTTGATATTCTACTTAGTAATGAACGGTTTAAACAATCCCAACTTTTTAGGTTAATTTGCACTGACTTCCAAATTTTACCATAATTATTACTAATGGTTTTGTTGATGTTTTTACTAATTTGGACTCCAAAATATAGAAAAGATGAGTTAACTAGGGGAATGCCCATTATTTTAGAAGTAGCCAATTGTGTATTGGGGTTGACATTATAACATAATAAATCAGATTTAGAAAAAAATACTTTAAGATCAGATACATTTTGGAAGGTCTCTATTTTTTTTGGCTATTGCATCTTCTTTAGGGTATTTTGATACTATATCATCTACATATAGACTGATTAAATGAGTTTGAGCATTCATTTGCACTCCTTTAATTTGAGGATTACTTCTCAATTTGTCTGCCAAAAAATTGATAACTAATGTAAAGAGTAACGGGGAGAGTGGGCAACCTTGTTTTGTACCGGCATGGATATCAATCTTACGAGTTTCCCAATTGTTAAATCTAATTGTCACTGTGGTTTTTGCATAAATCGAGGTCAAAACATGAAAGACTTTTTGGCCAAATTTAATTTTTTTGTGAATTCCAAAAGAAAGTCTAAATTTACACTGTCAACGGCTTTAAATAGATCTATTGCCATGTTGGCTAAAGGGTTTTTTTTAATGTCTTGCAAAATTTGGTTATACTATATATTCTACGGATTGGATCAGCTATGTACCATTTGGGCAAAAAAACCAAATTGATCTGGATGAATTACAGATCCTAGCACTGATTTTAAATTATTAGTCCATATCAAAGCAAATATCTTGTAGTCTACATTGTGAAGAGATATAGGTCTATAGAAGTCAGGATTGGTTGGATCCTTGTTAGGTTTAAGTATTAGCACTATTCTAGATTTTGACCAAGTATTGGGTAGGGAGGCTCCATTCAGAATAGTATTAAATATAATATTTTTTAAATATGGAATCAGTCCTTATAAATTTTGGGGTATTCTCCTGTATGTCCATCAAGCCCAGAAGCTTTATGGGATTTAAGAATTTTGATTACTTCTTTGATTTCTTCTTCAGTGATTGGTTGCTCTCAATGAGCTTTTTGATCAACTGAAATGCCTCTGATACTTCTCTATTATCATCTCTCTGATACTTCTCTATTAGTGTGCCATCTGTATTTTTATTTTTATACAGTTCTTCAAAATAATTAACAAAGATGTCTCCCATTTTTTTAAATTATGGGTCATTTCTCCCTTCCCTGTTTTTAAAGCTGTTATTCTCCTTTTGTCCCTTCTTTTCTTGACTCTATTTGCTAACAACTTGGATCCCTTTCCGTCATGTTCATAGAACTTTTGTTTCATGTACAGCAGGTCTATCATGGTCTTATCAATATCTGAAAGATTAAGTTCAGTACATTTTTCTCCATTTGTTGTCTTATTTTTGTTGAACCTGTTTGTGTTGTGTTGTTAGCAGTTCTAGGTCTGCTTTCAATTCTGATTTCGTAAATTTAGTTTTTCTTATGTAACTAATTCCTTTAATACAAATTCCTCTGATTACTGCTTTCATTGCTTCCCAATGAGTAGTTTCTTTCATTTCTGAAATTTAATTCTCTTTAAAGTAATGCTCTAGTCCTTCTCTAGCCCTGTCCTTATACTCTGTTCTAGCAAGCAAATTGGGGTGTAGTTTCCATGTTGGAGTGTATTGGATTGGTTCTCCCCTTTTGAGTACTATGGAGACAGCTGCATGATCAGATACCTTTATTTGGCCTATTTCTATCTTTTTGGTCAATCTGGTCAATCGCTTAGTTATCAACAGTGAGTCTAGCCTCAAAAATGTTCCATGTGGTCTGGAATAGAAAGTATGGCTAAAATCTTTATGATGGAATTCTGCCCATGTCTCATATAATTTATATTTGTTCGGTAGGGACATCAGTTTTTTAGCATGTTTTACTTGTTGAATATTCTTCCCCCCTAAGTCAGTTTTTCTCATTTGACAGGATGTTCTTGCTCCTTGCAAATTCCAATTAGTGTCTATAATAAGATCTGCTTCAGAAAATGTATTCAGTTTTTTAAGTCTTACTAAAGAATTTTAGTTGCCCTTCATTTGGTCCATAAATGGAAGCCAAAGTTACAGTCTGATCTCCATTCATTACACCTTCCACAAAAATATAACTGCTCTCCTTGTCTTTTAGTATACAGTTAGGATCAATGTTAATATCAGAGTGAGTTAAGATAGCTACTCCCCTTGATTTGTTAGAACTTGGTGCTATGCATTTTTGTCCCACATTTCATTATTGAAAATTCCTTCTTTTCCTGATGCATTATGAGTTTCTTGGAGCATTAATATTTTTGGCTGTAGTTATTTAAAAAGTTTGTATGATCTGGACATTTTGACTGTGCTGCCCATTCCTTTTATATTTAGCATTACTACCTTTATATCACCCATCTACATTTATGAAGTATCATGTGTTCTTTGTAGTTTGCCATTTTCTGCATTTCCTTGCTAGTGATTTGGTATACATAACTTGCCCCCCCATCCCTTTCAACTAGATTTGAAACCAAGAACAAAATCCAACTAATCAAAATTAAAACCAGCAGCATGTCCCCTTTTCCACTTCCTCACTGCCTTTGCGGGGGTGCATAGCATTTCATCCCTTCCTGAAGCGATAGCTTGCACCTTAATTTAACAGAAATTGCTACCCGCCAACTGCTTATATCAAATATATATACAGTCCAACCTATGTATAATAATACATATGTCGACCACGTGAGATGAGATTCTCTCACAGCCTTACTAAATTTTCTTCACATACTTTTTGGGCCCTGTTAAATTATTAATATAACAATAGACGTAGATTGTTTCTGTTACTATCCTTTTACGTGAAGGAGAAGTTAAAATAGCAGTGCTTAAAAACAGTCTATGTTTAATGTTCTGTATATTGGCTCATATTATGTCATGTCCCCTTAGCTTTCTTGTCCATTCATTTTCGTCTATTTGGTTAGGATCTCAGCATTCGGGTTCAGCTGTCCACTATTTGAGCTCTATCCCTGGGTCATTGGTTGCCTCTCTTGTGGATGATTTCTCAGCTTCTTTAGACTCCTCACCATCCTCTTCTCTGTCTGCATCTTCAATGGAGTCCCTTTGCGGGAATTCTAGTCTCAGTCCTTTTAAAATTAAAGCTGCTTCTTTCTTGCTTGTCGCTAGGAGCCAATCCACACATAAGCTTGTAACGTTTTAAAATGTTGACTGTAACGCTGTAATTTTTAACGTTTTAAAACATATCAGGCCACATTAAGTATTCCTTACTGTTGTAGTCTTTCATTTCTTCCTTCTTCAATGTGTTTAATATGGTCACACATTGGATTTTCTTCATTTCTTCCTGTAACGGATCTTCCTCTCCCAGCACTTTCCCCGCCTACTTCTTCCTTTGCCACCTTCCTTTCACTTCCTTTCTTTGTGGTTTTAACCATGTAAGCGCTTGTGTTGATTTTTAAACAACAGCAACAGAAGTAGCAAGCATTTGGGCACTGGAAAAGCAGGCAACGCCCCCACGACCCTGATAGGATACCATACTTTCAATTTCAGCGACTACGACACAATAAGAAATGACACATCATTCTTTAAAAATCACGTTATTTTAAGAATATAACGTTATCACTCTAACACTTTCGTTCCCAAAAACTAGGGATGTGTATCGTATCATTAAAATGTATGATAATGATACAATAAGGTTGTTATCATGCATGTGTTTAATGATGATGATACAATAGAAAAACCTACGATAATCATCGGAGATGATAATTTTCAGGCGATTTTATTGTTTTATTGGACTGCCATATAAATATACCTATAACTTCTGTATTTTAAAAGTTAGAGGCTTGAAACTTGGTCACAGTGCTTCTGGGGTATGCCTAAGTATGTGTATGAAATTTAAGATCGTTCCCTCCAATCCTCAATTTTATATGAATTTTTTAAAGATTGTTTCAATTCTGACAGGTCTGAATGATAGATTCATATAAAATCGAGGGTTGGAGGGATTGATCTCAAATTTCATACACATACTTAGGCATACCCCATAAGCACTGCGACCAAGTTTTAAGTCTCTAACTTTTAAAATACAGAAGTTATAGGCATTTTTTCTTTAAAAATAGGGCTGCAAAAATATCATTTTTTCACAATAATTATCGTGAAGACGATACGGTTCACCTACGATATGAAGAAGACAATAATTTTTTTGGTCCAAAATGATGATAACGATAAACAATGATTTTTTTTTTGGTGTGCACACCCCTACAAAAAACAACTGGTATAAAACACTTCAGTAAGTGCGTCATGTGTCCCAATGCGTTGTCAAAACCCATTCTTAACGTTTTAAATCTTATGTGTAGATTGGCTCTATTAGTGTGTTCACTTTATTTGGCACCATCAGTTGGAATGGAACCCCCCCAAATATCTGTAGTCTGCCTTCTGCAGTTTTAATGTGTA
Source organism: Anniella stebbinsi (assembly GCA_029215795.1). Taxonomy (NCBI): domain Eukaryota; kingdom Metazoa; phylum Chordata; class Lepidosauria; order Squamata; family Anniellidae; genus Anniella; species Anniella stebbinsi. Next base: position 169,767,116 of record JARDYH010000002.1, on the reverse strand, counting down.
GGGTCTCAGCTGCCGCCATCGTTGCAGTGTTTCTGGCACCAAGTCTTGCAATATTGTTACAGCTACACCTTTTTGCATGATTTCCTTCAGTTCCCTCAGTTTTTTTCCCTGCAGGATTTTTTTTATTGTATCTTGCAAAGCACACAATTATGTCTCCGGGAGAGTTTGCATCCTTCCTCCTTGGCCCAGAGCTCTGTAAGCTCTTTCAAAATCAGCTGGTGCAATTGGAAAATCCAGGACCAGGGAGGACAGCCACTTTGCTAAAGAGTCTTCTATGTTGTCCCTTCTGTAACTTCTGCAAGACCACACAGGCACAGGTTACATCTGAGATCTCGGATCTCAATTTCCTCCATTTTATATTTTATTTCTGCATTTTGCTTTCTAAGATATTTAAGTTTCTCATCATGCTGTGTTATCTTTATTACTGTTGTCACTGTTGTTTTTCCCATTTGTTCCATCTTTGTGTTTAAAGTCCCCAGTTTAGTTTCCAAAATCCAAAGTAAGTTGCTGGTTTATTTCCTCTTTAAGCATTTTTGCCATTAATTACATGCATTGCTGTTGTTCTTGTGTTAACTGTGTGCTGTTTGCAGCATTTGCTGAGCTTCCGGCATCCATCTTGTCTGCTTTATTTGAAGCCTCTCTGCTATTTCTTGGATCCTGTTCTCTTGGTTTAAAATAGTTTTTGATGTTGCTTTCTCTGGCCTCCTCCACACGAGACGTTTAATGAGCCTTGAAGGCTCATTATAAATTTTACCTACACACGAGCGGAGCGCAAAACGGGCGTACAGGCGCGTTATCTCCCCGATAATGCGCATTTTCGAACGCGCGTTAAATAGCGACTTTTATTTTGCTCCGGCCGTTAAAGCGCATTTTCGCTGTGTGAACAAGCGATTATGCGCATTAACTACCTGTAAAGTGCTTTTTGGGCATCTTTTAATGCGCTTCGCCGCTTCTCGCCGCCTCCCGTGCAGAGGGATTAGGCGTAAATGCGCCTCCGCGAAAATGCGCATAATCCCCGAACCGGGCGCAAAAGCGCATCCTTGTGGAGGGGGCCTCTGATTCGCTGTCTGTCTGCTGTCATTCCCCATCCAAGGCTGAGCTTTCCAATTGTTTTTGCATTGTTTTATGATTTTTCAGGGCAGCTTTTTTGCATTTAGGCTGAGGAGCTCTCACGTCACGCTGCCATTTTCTCAGCACCTAGAGGCCTTTTTTTTTAGCGTTCCACATCATGTGTGATGAAGAGTCATCCTTAGAGAAAAACTTTCATGACCAACAGTGAGGTGCCTGTTGAGAGAGAGGCTCTCATCTTTGCAGATGCCCTGTTGCTGCCCATGTTGGAACCCGGCATGTCATTGCTTTGCTTCACTACCTCTTCCCTTCCATTCCCCTTTGTTCACTTGTGAGCTAGGCTGTGTCTGCACTCCTAGCATTCAATGCAGAATGTTTAAAGCACATGTCAGAGAAAAATAGAATTGTGGCTTTGGCTGGCTGGAATATCTCTTAGAGAAGAGTTAGCATGAAGACACAACTCAGAGATGGCTGTAGCTGAGCCCTGAGAGGCTGGTGTGCCACACAGAGCCTTTAAGAGTGTCTCAGAGTCCAGTGTTGGTACAGGCAGAGGCGGCTGGTGGCAGAGATGGTTTTTAAAGTAAGAATCACCAGACGTGACCAAGCAATATGCTGGCACACCCCCCCCCCCGGCCACAGAGTACAAGTGTGCAGCCCGGCTGGACTGTTGGGAGACTTTGGAAGAGGGAGGGAGATTGATTGTTTGAGGCTGGAGGCTTTGGTTTGGCTGAAATGATTTTGAGAGAGAGACAACAGAGGCTGCACAGACAACCCAGAGACACCTGTTGTCACTTAGCCCCATGATGCTGGCCTGCAACGCAGGGCATTAGAAAGAGGGCCTCACAGTCATGTGTTTGTGTAGGAAGTAGACAGTAGTTCAAAGTCTGGATGTGAAAAGTGGTGCCAATGCAAAAGCCTTGAGAAGCTAATGTATATAAGTGAGAAGTGTGAATGGGCGAAGTAGTGTCTGCTGTCCACAACACCCACCCTAATGTTAGAGTAGAGAAACTTGTGACAATCATACAAGTTTCAAAAATAATTGAACTTTAAAAATAAAAAAGCCAGCCAAGCAGCAACAAGCCCTGTTAAATAGCAGCTTGCAGCGGAATGAGGATACAATCAGAAAAGATATTTGAGGGAAGGGGAGAATGTATCACACAGAGTATAGCAACAAAGTACAGCCAAAGCTACAAAAGTAGAAGTGGGTGGATAGCAAATACACTGGATGGCTCACTTGTTATTTCAGTGATTTTTACATTAAGATGTTATGTAGAACAGGTTTGTCTTAATTGTGTGCTGTAAAATCAGACATGTGACCAAGGCTATGTTCAGGTGGGCAGAGCCCCTTGGTGCTGGACACGCCCCCTGGGGGCAGATATGTTGGTGGAGACGTCCCCTTGGTGGCCGACCATGTTGTCCTCCTTTTTGGTTTCCAAAATATGGTCACCCTCGGCACACTCCCTTGGGAGCCAGCCATGTTGGGGTGTCCTCTTTTTTGGTTTTGAGAATATGGTCACCCTAACTTTGAATACTGTATTTTTAATGGTTTTTAATCTTTGTAAACCACCCAGAGAGCTTCAGCTATGGGAAGGTATAGAAATGTTAATAATAATGATGATGACAATGACAACAGGACTGGCAAAGTCTGTGGACATCTCCTGCAATGGATCTATGGTTCAATTTGAAATCCAAATTAAAGTGAATGTGAGTGATTCTATCTGCAGACTGCCCAGCAAACATGTCTTAGCAGGCTACCCTACATTTAGTCTGCAAGATATTTGCTAATGCTCACACAAACAGCTCTAGGCAGACACATGCAAAGCTGGCTTCATAACTAAGAATATATAGTAAGGAGCAAGCACACTATGTAATACAATAGAGCTGTAGATTCAGCATAACTGCAGATTCACTTAGATTCAAATATATTGTTTCTCAGACTTTTGGCAAAGATCACAGGTAGTATAATAATTATCTCCCTCTGCCTTCCCATGGTAAAGAATGAATCTACAGAGAACAGAATTCTATACAAAAATATTTGTCATTAACCACACAAAGTGCAAGATCTCAAATAAAGCCCATCTGGAGGTTTATATTTTTGTTCTGTATAGCGTCCTCTATGAGTTGACTGTCTTGCAGTTCATGGGGGCTCTCACATTATGAATGAGAGGGCCATGGCTCAGTGGTAGAGCACCTGTCTTGCATGCAGAAGGTCTCAGGTTCAATCCCTAGCATCTCCAGGTAGGGCTGGAAAAACCCGTGCCAGGCAGGGTCAACAATACTGGGCTGGATGGGTCCATGGTCTCGCTCAATATAAGGCAGCTTCAAACAAAATTTGATTTGATTTGATAAGACAGCTTCCTATGTTAGAAACCTGGAAATTGAGGTTCTAAATTGAACAAAGAGCCTCCACAGATAGAGGGGGTTCTCTGTTGCAGGCGGACACCCTCTACACTGGAGGATGAGGGGAATGGTGAAGGTGGGGGCAGAGCTAGCATGCTAATCACTTGTGTAGACCCCACATGCTTTTAGAATGCTTACATAGGGCTCATGTCTTGCTTTTCTATATGGTCCAATTTGGCACCCACGCTGGGCCAAATACTATAAGGGGCGGTGTAAATTTTGGGCTGTGCGTTCTCAGCTGTTGTTAAACTGGGTTTCTGTATATTTTAGGGTTCCTATTGTTAGAATAGTGATGGCAGGAGATCACACTAATAGAAAGTTTCACGGAGAGATTATTCTACTGTTAGAGTGTTACGGATGTAATAGTAAGGGTTACCTATGGCATGTATCCCATGGATACATGCAGAGAATGCTGCCTACTAGCTAGGCAGAGCCAAAGAGGATTTTTTTTTTACTGCTTTGACTTGTTTGCATGAAGAAGTTTCTTTTCCTTGTACAGAAAAAAAGTTCACTTCTTGTTCCAGTGTGTCTTTGTGTGCCTTTTGCAACCAAGTGAAGTTTGTTTTGCCAAGCCTTCACTCTGTGGACTCAGTTATTCAGCCACTGTTTAAACACTTCTGAGGCTTGCTTCAATGTATTTTCCAACTTTCCCTTTAATTGTAGGGACGGGTGAACAAATGATTTTTACAGTTGCTGAGATTCTCTGAATGCCACCTTGAAGCTTGGCTTGCCTCGCTGCCCATGCTCAATTGTGCTGTGTTTTTATGACATCTGAATGAGGAAAATATACATTTAAAAGGAAGAGTGTCTACAAATGTGCACTTCCCCCATAGTGTGAGAATGCACTTAAACCCCTCCAAAACAAACAAACAACAACAACAATCTGTTCATTTTTTTAACCTGCACATCTTTTGTATGTGAACGCAAGATCAGGACATCCTGACCTTTCCCCAAAACAGACACTCCATTTTTCAAATGGGCAGGTTCACCTGACTTGTGAACATGAATGAAATTTGAATTAAAAAGGTATATGTGTCAATGTTCAGCCCTGTTTATCTTGCTATACATGTGGTAATTTGTACGGGATTGATTTGAAATTTGGCAAAGGGGTAACCTTATCAAGTAGATTATGGCTGACCATGTTTGGATTATGTGTCATTTCTATAGGCAATACAACGTTGAGTTGAAATGCTAGGACCTTTTTTATTTTGCAAAACACCTAAATGAAAGGGACATTCCAGCACCAATGCGAGCTGTCCTGCCACCTTAGAAGGGAAAGCACGCATGGGCACATACCAGTGCTACGGACCCTACTTTTCTGACCCTCCACTGCCTTGCCATCATTGTGCCATGCCTCTCCACCCTGCCCTATGGCCACCGCCAACTCTCTGGAGAGCCACGTCATCCAGAGAAAGTGAGCAGCGTGGCCCTTCTGAGAGCTAGCTGAGCCCAAATGCCTGGCTCTGAGGGGGTCTTTCCTGAGAACCAGGCATTGTGGGAGGGGTGTCCCAGGAGATTGTCCATGGTACAGAATCCACTTTGCTCTCCACACTACAGCTCACCCCATTCAGCAGAAAGTCCCCTGACTCTCCTTATAACATTTTCAGAGGGCTGGAAGGGCTGATATGGGAAGGAGAGGGTGGCGAAGTCCACTTCCATCACTGCAGTCAATATTGCATAAATCTGGATTCAACCCACTTCAATTTTTCATTGCTGGATTCTGAACAGTTGGGGGATAGGTCCCAAAGGACTCCCTGACAGATTCTTTCTATGTAGATGGGAGAACCAGGGATGCTCGAGTTCACTGAGATCCCTCAAACTCCACTTCTTAGTTCGGTTTGTCTCATTCGCCGTCTCATTTGCAACTCATTTTTCTTTTTGGGAAAAGTGTGCATTTTTTGCACATTTCTCAAAAGCGTGCACTCCCCCCCTATTGACTAAAGCATGAAAATGTGTATAGGGGGGATGTGCATGTTAAAGTGCACATTTTCCAAAATTCCAAGTTTGGGAATTTTGAACATATTTCAAAGGGAGAGGCTCCTATTCATGTTCAGGATTGCAAGCAGGGCAATTTTGAATCTTATACATCTCTAAGAAGAATCTCATATGATTTCTGATAAGTGCCTTATGCCAGTGTGGCGTAGTGGTCAGAATGTAGGACTGGGAGTCGGGAGATCCGGGTTCTAGTCCCCACTCAGCCGTGGAAGCTCACTGGGTGACTTTGGGCCAGTCACAGATTCTCAGCCCAACCTACCTCACAGCACTGTTGTTGTGAGGATAAAAAGGAGAGGAGGAGGATTATGTACACTTTCTTGGCTTCCTTGAATGAAAAAAGGTTGGATATAAATGCGAATACCAACAGCAGCAGCAGCAGCAACAACAGCAACAACAACAGAAGTTCCCATGTTCTGTAACTACTATCATCAGTTTAAAGGCTGTCAGGGCTGGAAAAGATTTCAGCCTGAAACCTCAGAGGCCCACTGAAAGTCAGAATACCATGCTAGACAAACACTCTGGCTGCATTCGGACAACACATTAAGCAACTGGGGGGGGGGGGAAACAATCGACAGTTGTGTTGCTTATTGTGTTGTGTGGAGGGTAACACGCCTCTCACAAACTACTGACGGTATGCTATTCCACCCAAATAAGCAATGGAAACAACTGGCTTGCAAGTTGTTTAGCTCGAAGCCAGTTGTTTAAAGTGTTGTGTGGAAGGGTGAGTGTGTTAATGGCGTGTGGTGAGTGAGTTAAAACATAAGCCCATAGAGGCAGGCGGCAAGAGCGACCAAAGCGGCAGCTGCTACTCTGCTACAACTGGCGTAACTTGCGGAGGCTGCTTGGATAGAACTGGGAGGACTGAGGGAGGAGGGAGGGTGGGGAGAGGGGTGGGGGCTGTGTCAGTCAAATGCCGGGTTGACTATTAGTCCACTCAACGCCAGCCCCAACCACCCACAGTTGTGTAGGAATATGTTGTGTGGGGAGTACCCACAAAATAACCAACTGTGAGTTGGCTACGCAATCCACCATTGACTAATGTGTTGTCCGAATGCAGCCTCTGACTTAGTATAATATGACTTCATGCATGTATTCCCATTTCACCTTCTGAAAAGATGAAGTAGACTCCGAAAACCATTTCCCTTCCCAAATGTTCTCTCTGTGAACTTCCCTGTGAGCACCTTGACACAGTAGCTTCCTGAGGAATCTTTGGACATATGGCATGCTTGGAAGAAAGAGTGAGCCATGTTTCTCATAACATGTTGGGGTTGTACATCCTGCCAATGGCATCTGGCTCATTCCAAGATCAAAAGAAGGAAAAAATATAACCACAAGACTTGCTCAGCGGGAAGACCCACAATCCTGGAAAATGGGTCTAGACACAAAGCCATGAGGGCGGTCTGGGACTCCAAATCAGTCTGGGATTTTTCTTCCTTTCCACTGAAACCTTCCTCAGAAGATTGGAGCCTGAGACAGAAGAAATGAATGCCCTCTCACATACGTGGGAGACCACGCCCCCTTTCCTTTTCTGTTCTTGGCAAAATAACGAATATTTCAGGGCAAAAGGACACCCCCTCCTCCTCATGTAGCTCTTTCTAGTTAGCTACACTTATTTGAATAAACTCACAGACACACACGGCATTAAATAAGAATGAGATTAGCCACTTCCGAAATACATATGAGCAACGGGGGGGGGGGGAATCCGTCTCCCTTTCTGACTACAATGAGCAGCATCTGTTATTGGGTATGCGCCTGCAAGCCAGTCCTACTGTGTGTCTAAACGTGTGTTTTCAGCTGCAGTAGTGAACAGGATGATAGTAAGGGAGTGCATTGCTTGGCTACAGTCAAGGGAGGAGAAGCTGTTCTTATTGATGGGCTCTGCTCCAAGGTTGGAGAGAAAAGTGTGGTAGAACTGCCCACTGGAGACAGCATTGTGTGCAGGCTGATCCCATCTACATGGGATCTCCAAAGCGGTGCCTGGGCCATCCGTGTGCTCACATGGCATCCTGCCGCCCCCGATTTGTATGTCATTTCTTAAGATTTCTTTTAAATTATTCTTTTTTTAACTGGGAGGCTGGCATGATGCAAAGCAACGTGCTGCTCTCCAGCACTATTTTTATTTGTGTTTCGGAGCTCATCCCCTGTGTTTGCGGCCAGATCCACACCAAGCAGGATATAGTACTATGAAAGTGGTACGAAAGCAGCATAGAAGAGGCAGGAGCCACACGACTCCTTTATAGCAGTACTAGAGAATTACTTTACGAGGGTTCTCCAATGACAGTGCTTTGGGCAGTGACATTAATAAAAAGCAACATAACAGAAATTGCTCCAGTGTTTCCAGTGATCCTAGTAATCACCTCTCCTAGAAGCAGCAATATTGAAAGAGTTGTGGCATTGTTGTGGTTGGTGCTTTACTTGTGCAACCTTTTTCCAGTCCAAGTTAACCCTTTCCAAAGTTCATTTCCTATAACCTAGTCCCTTGTGTCCTACTTATTTCTGTTGCTTGTTTGTGTTTGTCGTGAGTGTTAGAGAATGGTGTGATGTGGCATTTCGCGTATTGGACCGGGCTTTAGGAGATCCAAATTTTGGTCCCCTCTCTGCCATGAACCTCACTGGGTGATTCTGGACCAGTCACTAACTCTTAGCCTAACCTACCTCACAAGGTTGTTATGCGAATAAAATGTAGAGGTGGAGGATCATGTACATGGCCATGGGCCCCTTGGTGGATAGGCAGGTTATAAGAGTAATAAATAAATAGGAGGGGAAGCTAGGGATGTATGGATTGTGTAGAATCCACTCCATCTGAGTTCCACAGATTGTCAGGCACCTTTCATTCCATCATATGCTTATCGACAGAATTGGATGTGTGTGTGTTTTCATTCTGAATTTGCACAAATTTGCACTTGCACAAATTTGCACTTGCAAAAAAAAAAATCCATAGATAGCCCCAAAATGCACAAGTCTCCCCCCCCCTCCAAAAAAATATACATTTTCATGCTTTAGCCTATGGGGAAAATATATATATTTGCCAGGGGTTTTTTTGGCATGTTTTTCTATTACTAAATTTGTGCAACATTTAGAAAAATGGTATAGGGCTCCATGGAATTCTGCCAGTCCGCTGCAGAATCCATGGGTTGGATTCATAAAAATCCAAACTCATTTGATTCTGCTGCAGATTTCTTTAGCATATCTAGGCAAAGGACTGCCTTGGATCCAAAGCTAAGTGGGGCATGTCCAAAGTGGTCGAATAGAAAGTAGGGCCCTTCATGGAACACCAAAGTGGGTTCTGAAGATACATGGCTTTTCTATGCACAACCTAGTTTTTAATTGGATGGCAAATCCTCTCTGCCACTGAGTTTCCCAGTAAGACGACTATAGTGCACATATGATAAACAGAGTTCAGGCTTCATCTTTTTCCTTTTCCCCGACTGCATTTTGCACTTTAATGCTGTTGCAAATCCCAATACATCATAATACTCAGTCAATACACAGAGTAATGCAGAAAGAGCTGCTAGAAAGCCATGTTGTATCTGAGTGTAATATATTCAGAAAAACAGACAAGACGGAACCAAAAATAATATTTTCATAATAATCAATATTTTGGTTTGCTACAGTCTACAGATTTCCACCGATTTTGACCTGTGTGGTTGTACATACATTATTTTGTGGAGTTTACAGCATGGACATCTAACAGACACCACAGTGTATACTGTTCCTTTGGACTGTCTCGTTTAAAGTTAAATCAATGTTATGTAGCAATTATTCCTCCCCAGCAATAAATTTCAGCTGACTTGAACCTTTGTCCCACTTGCAAATATTGCCAACTACCTGATATGCCCGGCATTGTTCGGGTCCGTGAATAACGTTTATAACATTTATTTGATAAATAATAAATTTCTCTGCACTTTATTCATCTTTAGGTTGGTGTTTTTTTAAAAGTTTGGTTGAGTTCGTAAATCGTTTTGTTAGAATAAATGGAAAATTGTGTTAATAAGAACTGTATTTTAAATTAGAGCTTCTAATTTAAATGTGAAATGTTATCTTTTCGGTGCCCGGTCAAGACTTTCCTCTTCTCTCAGGCATTTGTTGAGGGTTTTTATTGTTATGGTTTGACCCAGAATAGTTGTTTTAAAATGATATTGTATTTATAACCCATTTTTATGCTTTTTATGGTTTTAAATTTTATATATCGTTTTTTAAAAAAAATGTTCAATGTTTTTAATTTTTGTAAACTGCCCAGAGAGCTTTGGCTATGGGGTGGTATATAAATGGAATAAATAATAATAATAATAATAATAATCCACTTTTTTGTTGTTTTACCTGAAATGCCTACAACTCCCATCATGCCTTGGCTGGAGCAGCTGTCTAAACTTCAAAAACAATCAGGATACACAGCACCCTTTCTACCAGCTTAAAAAAAAATGCAAACCTAAGAATATGTTTTCAATATATACCCAGCATTGCCCAGATATCTGAATAACATAAAGTAGGGAAGCGGATCTCGGTGGATATGGGGAATTGTTTTATGCATGTGCTCTGAAGTTATTATTATGAAAAAAGAAAAGCAGCCAGAACACATAATACTTTATTGGCATAATTTACTATATAATATCTACATTTAACAGGTTTTGGCAGAGAGCCAGGATGGCCTTTTATCTGACATACCTGTGCTCTGAAGGCACATCATGGCACTTTTTCTGTTTTAATTTTTTTAGTTATGGCGCTGGTGGCATTATGCCACTGCTATGGAGCCACATAGAGGATGAAGTAATTTTCAATATCTCCTGCTGAAGAAATTTTATTTATGGAATGCCCTGAAGGAATATTAGCAAGTTGTACTGGTCATGACCATGGGTCATAGTTTGGTGGCAAGAGAAGACTCTTGGGAGTTCCACCAAGGCATTGGTTGGAACATTGTTATCTTTTCGGCACCAGGTCAAGACTTTCCTCTTCTCTCAGGCATTTGGCAATATTTGAGGAGCCTGGGTTTGTTTTTTTGTTTTTGTAGCTTTTTTGGGCTGTTATAGTGGTTTTAAATGTATGTGTGTATTGTGTGTATGTTGTATGTTTTTGCTGTTTTAATTTTTGTATATTGTTTTTAATTGTTTTAATCCTATGTAAATCGCCCAGAGAGCTTTGGCTATGGGGCGGTATACAAATGTAACAAATAAAATAAATAAATAAATAAATAAATAAATTGTAGGCATAAGCCTCAGATTTTTATTAAATCCTTTAAAGATATTTTAAACCCAGAATTTCATGTTTTAAAATTTTTCTGGTACATTGTACAGCCAGACCTATCAGCGTGCCAAATTTCAAGTTTCCACCCAGCATTGCTTAGGCCCCCTTAGATATATGTCTGTGAGGTAATTATCTTAAAGTAGCAGGGCGCTGCTAGGTCTGTGAGTTAGCCTTTAAACAAATTCAATTCATTTCTTTTTCCCTCTCTTACCCTCATGACAATCCTGCAAGGTAGGCTGGTCCTAGGCCTGTGAGGTAAAATAAAGGCCTGGATAGCCGAGAGGGAGGGGCTGGGAGCGCTCTCCCCCCCTTGGAGATCCGGGCCTTTATTTTGGATGTCATCACTACAGCGACCAAACTAAAGTCCTGGATCGCTGAGAGGGAGGGGCTGGGAGTGCTCTTTCACCCCCACCCCTCCCTCTTGGCGATCCGGGCCTTGGACGACATCACGGCGACCAAAAATGTCCCAGACAGGCCTCCCAGACTTCAGGGAGACTAGGAGATGGTCCGTTTTCCCGGAATTTGAATAAATCTTGAGAAAACCGCCCGGACCGCCCAAATGGACATAATTTCTGGACATGTCTGGGAATTTCCGGTCAGATGATCACCCTAATGCCCCCTTTCATTGAAGAAGAAATGTAATGTCTCCTCAGCATAAGATCTTATGTTGGAACAAGTTCAGTCCTTCATAAAACATTTTATAGCCTTCTTGCTTTGCTTTGTTGAACCAGCATGACTGAGTGGCTTAATTCATAGTAATGAGGCTAATTCATCAGAGTGACAAACGGCTTAACATCTCTAAGCAAGCAGAGACAAGAGACTGGAGGTAGCTGAATCCCATGTGATGATAGGATGGTATCACTAGCATAACGAAACTTTGTTAATTAAAAAGGCATCTTATTTTATTGCAGAAGATTAGCGGGGGCTAGGATCAGCTATAGCCTTGCTGCCCCCACCCCATGTGCATGAATAGTAGATAACATGATTACAAACATCCCTTTGCTAAATGCTTAAGGATGACCTATAAGTGTCCCGAGATTAGCATGAAATTCAGCAAAGAGGTGAATGGAAATCTTTGATGTAGGCCACATTTAATGTTTTTGCCTTGTTTGAAACTTAATATGGCAAAGACAGAATTGCTTGTTTTTCCTCCCAAACCTTCTCCCCATCTTTCATTCTCTATTACTGTTTATAACGTTATACTTTATCCAGTTGAGGAAGCTTGTAGTCTCGGTTTTATATTTGATTCCTCACTTTCATTTACTCCTCATATCGGGGCAGTAGCTAAGTCCTGTAGTTTTTTCTTATAAATATCACCAGGATCTGATCGTTTTTATGTCTCTTCTGCTAAGACTCTTGTTCATGCTTTGACTATTTCTCATCTGGACTATTGTAATCTTCTCCTGACTGGCCTTCCTTCTTCTCATGTTAGTTTGATGGTTTCTATTCATCATTCTGCTGTAAGATCATCTTCTTGGCTTATCACTTTGATCATGTTACTCCAATCCTGAAATCCCTTCATTGGCTTCCAATTCACCTCAGAATCCAATATAAGCTTCTCCTGTTGACTTTTAAAGCTTGCCACAATCTAGCTCCTTCCTATCTTTCTTCTCTTTTCTCACATTATTGCCCCATTTGTGCTCTTTGCTCATCAAATGTTATGTTTCTTACCTGCCCAAGGGTCTCTACTTCTCTTGTTCAGCTTCGGCCATTTTCTCTCGCTGCCCCCTATGCCTAGAAGTTCTCTTCCAGAGCATTTGAGGACCATGAGTTCAAAGATGGTCTTTAAAGCTCAGCTGAAAACTTTTATTTTTTCCCAAAGCTTTTAGAATTTGCGTTTGATCTTACTGTTTTATAATGTTCGTTTTATTGTATCCTGTGCCTGTTTGGTGCATTCCCTGCCGTTTCTTGTTTTTTTATTATGATTTTATCAGAATGTAAGCCTATGTGGCAAGGAGTTGCTGTTTTATTGTTTTACTATGGACAGCACCATATGCACTGATGGCACTATATTATTACTGATAATAATAATAATAATAATAATAATAATAATAATAAATTGTATAGACTGGAGCTCTATGCCTTCCCCATTTGCTATATGCTTGCTTAACTTCTGTGTTTGTTAATAGAGATCTCCATCAGATGTGCGTTTTATTGCACACTCATTACTGGGCACTCACAGATTTTTGTGGGTCCCTCTCATGATATTGTCTGCCTCCCATGTGTCTGACACCCCTTCTAGCCTTCTTCGTGTGACAAAACACCCCTGTAAAAAACAACAACACCCTGTTAAGTATAACATACACTGAGAGGTTCTGATGGTCAAAAACCTGCACTGAAGCAACCCCCTTTGGTTCTTGTGTTGAGGATGTGTGTTAATGGATGTGTGTATGAATGTGAATGAATATGAATGTATGGAGGCGAATGGAACATATATATATATATATATATATATATATATATGGGTTCCATCTTGAACCCTATGCTTTTAACCATCAAACTGGTGGGTACGAGGAAAAGAGGCTTTCAGTAATAGCCCCACGCCTTTGGAATTCCTCCCCCAGGAGGTGTGTTCAGGCCCCTCACTGGTGGCATTTAAGCACATTTTTTAAACCTTTCATTTTATTTGACTTGTTTTAGTGGCTGTGGTTTTCATTGTGAATTGACTGGTTTTGTTTTTAATGCTTTACTGTGTTATAAATTGTAATCATGCAATGCTGTAAGCTGCTACATAGGGGTTTACCCTAAAAGGTTAAAAATGAATACTTTAATTAAATGAAGATAGATCTCCTATGTGAAAACACTGTTAGTATTTACTTATGCAAGGCCTTTTCATAGAATAACTGAGGGGAAACACCTGAAGATAGTGCTCAGTCAAAGCATTTGACCTAGCCTGTTGGCATATTTGGCAGAGGGGAAGTCAGGGGAAAAAACCTTCCCCAAATATTGGAAAATCTTGAAGCAGGGGAAGGTGAGCCATTCCAAGTAAACTTCCTTACTGTGCTGCTCAAAACACATTCCCTGATGTTGCCTCTAGCTACAGATGATGCCATCTGCCTTTTATTGCCTTTAAATCCCTCTGCCTTTTTTGTGATGCCTTTGTAGGGTGGCCAGATAAAATCCAGGTCAGGGCTCATGTAAGTTTAACAGTTGTAGAGAAAAGGGAATTTCAGCCAGTGTCATTTGTATGCAATTAGTTCCTGGTGAAATTCCCTCTTCATCACAACTGTTAAAGTTGCAGGGGCCCTGCCTTCTTGTGTATATGGTCACTCTAGTATAGTGCATGCACCTTTAACTGTTGTGATGAAGAGGGAATTTCACCAGAAACTAATTGCATACAAATGACACTGCCTGAAATTCCCTTTTCTCTACAACTGTTAAAGTTACATGAGCCCTGACCTGGATTTTATCTGGTCAGCCTAGCCTTTGACATAACCTTTTGGTTTCCATGCCCTACTGCAACCTAACCCTATAAGTAAGACTATGGCAGGATCTACACTACCGCTTTAAAACGGTTTATAACAGTAGTGACAACTGCTGGGGCCCAGGACACACTCCATATACAGTTTGCAAACCGTTTTCAAAGTGTCATATCCTGCTTGATGTAGATCTGGCCTAAGCACATGTAACTCAAACAAGCACATATTCATCCCCTGTTTAATCCTGTCTCCCTTTCCCTCTCCTTCTGCTTTTTTTTTTCTTCCTGTATCAAATTTTAGATTGTAAGCTCCTTAGGGCAGGGAACTACCCTCTTGGACCATGTATTGATGTTGCTGCTTCGGTGCCTTGACCCCTCAACTCCCCATTTGCATTCTTTCCTGTTATCCCTACGGCAAGGAGCTCAAGTGTGGGGTTTGCACGGGTGCTGGGGCACGTCCGTGCCCCCCTCACTTTTTAGAGATTTTAAAAAACTTTCTTGGCATTTATGTGCCTCTCTGGCATGGCATCCTTCTGGGGAGGCATAATTCCATGGGTGGCATGATGCGCGTCCCCCATTTTTATTAAAAAAAAATCTTATTTCTGCCTTTTTTAAAATGGTTTATTTGAAAGATTCACGCCTCTCTCTCTCTCCCCCCCCCCACGTTGCTACCCCATGAAGTGAAACTCAAACATGTGGGCTTGGGGAGAAATGGCTGGGCATTGCAGATGGCGACCAGTTTGGGAATTTGTTGTACCATTGAGTGCCTAGGCTAGCAGTAAAAGACCGCAGCTGCTGCGTTTGAGTCCCTGAGAGCAGAACAGCGGCAAACCTGGCAGGGGACCCGTGTATTTTTTTAATGGACTGATTTATGTGGTATAATATTGCAAGATGGTTTGGACTAGAACTTGCTCTATAGCCCCCTCCCCTGCTCAGCCAGCGGTGACCAATCAGGGATCACCATCAGCTGGGGCATGCCTCTACAGCAGCTCCGAAGCAAAGTGACAGACAGCAGACACTGTAGTCACCTCACTCCATGTAGCAAAAGTTTGGGTAAGTACCCAACTTTTTAAAATTGGATCTTCAGGAAAATGCCCTGGGATGGCTCTGCGATGGCGTCTGTGTCATATAAATGACCTGCTGCCACTGCAGATCCACCCTGGGGCTTTCCCCTCGTTAAGATGTCTTCCTGTACTCTATAAAGTGTCATGCACGTGGATGATCTCTCTCTCACATACAGACAGACACACACATGGGCAACTAGCCTTTTGAAATTCTGGACGCTATTTGTGGGCAGAGATAATTTCACTGAATTTTTCCAGGAGAAGAACAAATTATCCAACAGTTTTTAACAAGCAGGAGAAGAAAATTTGGGGAAAATTCTGAAAAGTGTATTTCTAGGGGTGTAAGAAAAGAAAATTCTTAGAACTTTATTAAGAAAAAAAATCTTCTGAAATGTTTTTGATTAGCTCTAAATGACACCCTTCAGGGTTCAGCACTTCCCTCAGGGCTTTCCAAATGTTAAATTTCTGAGGGGTGATGGTGGCTTAATCTTGTCTCAAATGCAATTGCTTATCATACCACTATTTCCCTTAAAGCCATATAGCAGTTGTGAGGGGGGAAATGTTGTGTCCAGCTCCAGAGAAGAGGTGGAATTAATGCTCTGCCAAAATCACTCCTCCATTTTCTTTAAAATTCTCTTCCCCCATGAAAGAGGCTTCTATTTTTCTGCTTCATTCTCAAGATGTTTTATAATATCTTTTGTAATTTATTTTTAGTGGTTATTTTGAGCTTACCTCTGCATTGCGAGATGGTCAAGGGTGCTAAATGTATTTTCTTTCTATTACACAGTAGAATGAGAATTGCCACAAAAATGTGGAATAAATTTTTGGCACAGCATATGTGTATGTGCGAATAAAATACAAATCTGAGATCTATTGGAAGCCTGGTACAATTCTTCAAAGGAGCCAGAGGGAAGCTGGTCAGAGGTTGTGGTTTTAGCATTTGCTGGGTTTTGGTGATTTCACGGGATTTTTGCTAGCTCCCTAATATTTATTTTTAGACTGGGGGAATACGTAATTCTGTCAGCAGGTTTATGAAAGAAATAAAAGGGAGGTGCTATTCCGTTAATTGACACTGATGAGGATCCTTCCTAACATGACCCAGTTCCAAGGATGTTATTTTATCATATGTCCAAAAAGTGGAGGATCTAGAATTAATGATTTGGATGAGGAGGTGTAGATGACACAAAATTGGGAGTGGGATTGCTGATACCCTGGAAGACAGAAACAAGCTCCAAAGTGATTTTGATAGACTGGAGCTCTGGGCTGAAACCAACAGAATGAAATTTAATAGGGATAAATGCCAAGTTCTACACCTAGGAAAAAGAAACCAAATGCACAGTTACAAGATGGGGGATACTTGGCTCAGCAATATGACAAGCGAGAAGGATCTTGGAATTGTTGTAGATCACAAGCTGAATATGAGCCAACAGTGTGATGTGGCTGCAAAAAAAAAAAGCAAATGCTATTTTGGGCTGCATTAATAGAAGTATAGCTTCCAAATTGCACAAGGTACTGGTTCCCCTCTATTCAGCACTGGTTAGGCTTCATCTTGAGTATTGCGTCCAGTTCTGGGCACCACACTTCAAGAAGGATGCAGACAAGCTGGAGCGTGTTCAGACGAGAAGATTGAGGGGAGACATGATAGCACCCTTATGAGGAAAGATTACAATGGCTGGGATTGTTGAACTGAGGGGGGGGAAAGGAAGTATGGGGAGACATGATAGAGGTGTACAAAATTATGCATGGTGAGGAGAAAGTGGATAGGAAGACATTTTTCTCCCTCTCAATACTGGAAACGATGGTCACCCAATGAAACTGAATGGAGGGAGATTTAGGATAGATAAAAGGAAGCAATTCTCACACAGTGCATAGTCAAACTATGAAATTCATTTTCGCAAAATGCAATGATTGCCACCAGTTTGGATGGCTTTAAAAGGGGATGATACAAAGTCATGGAGGAGAAGGCTATCAATGACTACAAGTAATGATGGCTATCTATTACCTGTATCAGAGCCAGTATGCTTAGCGTTACCAGTTCCTGGGGAACACAGGCCAAGGAACACCAGCAGAAGGGAGCTTGTGTCTTACTTGTAAGCTTCCCACAGGCAGTTGGCTGCCTACTGTGGAAATAGGGTGCTGGATTAGATGGACCTTGGTCTGATCTAGCACAGCTCTTCTGACCTGCTTCTATAATGCCCACATGTTCCTTTGGTACCTTCCTTGAGTCACTGCAGGTGGGGGGAGTGGACTTTCTGCATTTAAATAAAGACCATTGCCAATTGGCATGGTAACCTCTCTTTTGGTTTCCTGTGAACTATTGGTGGGTCTTCCAGATCACCTTTATTTGGGGAAGTCACCGTTCCAAGCCTTCCCCCAGCCATGTTTTCTTTCCAATGTATATATTACTTTTCTTCATGGAAGCCTCTGCCTTCAATTAAGTCTGTGTGTGTTCTTCTCTCAGGTTACATCTTTTGGATTGTTTTTTTCTTAATGTTTAAGCTGTTTTTGTTGTTATTTAAACCATTGTACTCTTTGTGCTTGGAACTGCCTTCTTCTTTCTGCACACGAGCCGCCTTCCACTTCAATTATTTTTTTCAAAAGACTTCCCCCAAAGAAAACATGTCCAACCAAACTACATAAACCTCTCTCTCCAATTCTAGAATGGAGCACTTGTTACTTCTTACTTTTATTAGGTTTTAAACATGTATTTCCCCCCCCCCCTTAATTTTAGACTGTAAGCTTATTGGGATATAGACAATTTCCTTTCTGGTGTTTTTATTGGACTTGATGGCACACAAGGAATGCTATTTTCTCACTGTCCCCCAAAACTGGGAAACCAAATATTCTAGAGAGTAATGAATTCTTCAATGTGATTAAAAGTGAATATTTCAAAGTTCTGCTTTGTCTCAAGATGCACCTGTACACTAAAGGGAGAAAGATGTCTCCAAAATGTTCTCCTTGTAAAGTTACATTATTATTATTATTATTATTATTATTATTATTATTGAATCATAGAATAGTAGAGTTGGAAGGGGCCTCTAAGGTAGGCTGACCAGATAAAATCCAGGTCAGGGCTCATGTAACTTTAACAGTTGTAGAGAAAAGGGAATTTCAGCCAGTGTCATTTGTATACAATTAGTTCCTGGTGATATTCCCTCTTCATCACAACAGTTAAAGTTACAGGCACTATACTAGAGTGACCATATACAAAAGAAGGCAGGGCCCCTGCAACTTTAACTGTTGTGATGAAGAGGGAATTTCACCAGGAACTAATTGCATACAAATGACCCCGGCTGAAATTCCCTTTTCTCTACAACAGTTAAAGTTACATGAGCCCTGACCTGGATTTTATCTGGTCACCCTACTCTAAGACCATCGTGTCCAACCCCATGCTCAGTGCAGGAATCCACCTTAAAGCATTCCTGACAGATGGTTGTCCAGCTGCCTCTTGAATACCTCTAGTGTGGGATTGCCCACCACTTCTCTAAGTAATTGGTTCAATTGTTGTATTGCTCTAACAGTCAGGAAGTATTTCCTGATGTCCAGCCGGAATCTGGCTTCCTGTAACTTGAGCCCATTATTCCGTGTCCTGCACTCTGGGTAGATGGAGAAGACATCCTTGCCCTCCTCTGTGTGACAACTTTTCAAGTATTTGAAGAGTGCTATCATGACTCCCCTCAATCTTCTCTTCTCCAGGCTAAACATGCCCAGTTCTTTCAATCTCTCCTCATAGGGCTTTGTTTCCAGACCCCTAATCATCCTCGTTGCCCTCGTCTGAACTTGCTCCAGCTTGTCTGCATCCTTCTTGAAGTGTGGTGCCCAGAATTGGATGCAATACTCAAGATGGGGCCTAACCAGTGCCAAATAGATGGGAACCAGTACCTAGCATAATTTCGAAGCTATATTTCTATTAATGCAGCCCAAAATAGCATTTGCTTTTTTTGCAGACACATCACACTGTTGACTCAAATTCAGCTTGTGATCTACAACCATTCCAAGATCCTTCTTGCTTGTCGTATTGCTGAGCCAAGTATCCCTCAACTTGTAACTGTGCATTTGGTTTCTTTTTCCTAGGTGTAGAATTTGCCATTTATCCCTATGAAATTTCATCCTGTTGTTTTCAGCCCAGTCTATCATGATCACTTGAAGTTTGTTTCTATCTTCCAGGGTATTAGCGATCCCACCCAATGTTGTGTCATCTGCAAATTTGATAAGCATTCCCTGCACCTCCTCATCCAAATCATTAATAAAAATTTTGAAGAGCACTGGGCCCAAGACTGAGCCCTGTGGTAACCCGCTCATTACCTTCCCCCAATGTGAAAAGGTACCAATGATAAGCACTCTTTGAGTCCAATTCTGTAGCTAATTTTGGATCCACCTAATAGTTGTTCCATCTAGCCCACTTTTCACTAGTTTGTGAATCAGAATGTCATGGGGCATTTTGTAAAAAGCTTTGCTGAAGTCAAGATATATTATATCCACAGCATTCCCACAGTCCACATGGGAGGTTACCCGATAAAAAAATTAGATCAGGTTAGTCTGTCAGGATTTGTTCTTGACAAATCCATGCTGGCTTCTAGTAATCACTGCATTGTTTTCAAGGTGGTTACAAATTTACGTCTTTATAATTTGCTCCAAAATTTTCCAAGGGATGGATGTCAAACTGACTGGTCTGTAGTTCCCAGGTTCCTCCTTTTTGCCTTTTTGAAGATAGGGACAACATTAGCCCTCCTCCAGTTGTCCAGCACTTCACCCGTCTTCCATGATTTCATAAAGATAAGAGACAGTGGTTCTGAGAATTCTTCTGCCAGCTCCTTTATTACTCTAGGATGCAGTTCATTGGGCCCTGGAGATTTGAACTCAATGAACTACCATTTCTTTCCTCTGTCTTCTACTATTCACGTATCTGAAGGAAGCCTTTTTATTGCTTTTTGCATCCCTCGCTAGCCTCAGCTCATTCTCGGCTTTAGCCTTCCTGATACCATTCTAGCACTTCTGTGCTACTTGTTTGTACTCTTCTTTTGTAGCCTGGCCTTCCTTCCACTTCCTATGTATCCTTTTTATTTTCAGGTCATCTCTAAGCTTTTTGTGGAGCCACATTGGTTTCTTCTGTTGTCTTCTCTCTTTTTTCCTTGTTGGAATTATTTGCAATCGTGCCTTTAAAATGTCCTTTTTAAAAAACTCCCACCCATTTTGGACTCCTTTTCTCATTAGGGTCACTTGCCATGGGATCTTACTTATCATAGTTCTGAGTTTATTAAAATCAGCTTTCCTGAAATCCAGAGTACGCGCATGGCTTCACTCAGCTTTTGCTTCCTTTAAAATCAGGAACTCAAGTATGACATGGTCACTTTCCGCCAGAGTTACTGTAACTGCCACTGTAACCACTAAGTCCTCCCTATTGGTCAGTATCAAGTCAAGGATAGCTAGTTCCTTCCTCTACTTTCTGTAGGAGAAAGTTATCAGCCACAGATGTCAGGAATTTCTTGGAAGGGCCACTTTTGGCAGAAGTTGTATTTGAAGTCCCCCATCACTACTACATCGGATTTCCTTGAAACACTGGCAATTTGCTTTTCAAAAGTTTGAAAAGCATCCTCTTGTATTTCTGTGCAGGGATAAATATTTTTAACATATAGTGTGACTCCGCCTCCCTTTCTATTTCTGCTGTTCATTTTGAACAAGTTATAGCCATCAATTGCTATATTCCAGTCATGGGCGTCATCCCACCAAGTTTCAGTTATACCTACCAAATTGTATTTGCCATCATGTATTAAGAGTTCAAGTTCATTATGTATGTTTCCCATACTCTGGGCATTAGTATATAAACATTGAAGCCCATGTGCTTTGTGACAAACAGAACAAATCATTTTGAGAATAAATGTATTGTTTCCTATTAAATATCCTTCTTGGGAGTTGTTGGTGGGGAACTTTTCCAACCTCAAATTATTGTTAGTCAGACAACCAACATTGACGTGATATGGCTCAGGCAAACAGCCCATTGAAATACCAAAGGCAGTGTGGTGCAGTGGTTAGAATGTCACACTAGGAGTAAGTTGGTTGAGGAAATGTAAAAATTATTTGGATTGGCTAACTCCTAGTCTTCAAAACCAAAAGGAGGAGAACGTCCATATCAAGACAAAAAAAAAAAAAAAAAAGAGAAACAGGTTCTCGGGATTCTGAAATACTTTATTTCAAAGCTCAACACGTTTCAGCCTATATTGTTTTTTATTGCCTTCTTCAGGGGGTTGATAAGAGATGACTGCAGAAATACTCCTAACAGGATTATAGTCTCCTACGAGGAATTGTCCAGATGACCATGGGCTAATCACTGTTACTTCACTTCAACTAGCTCACAAAGTTATTGTGAAAATACAACATGGGGTAACCAGGTGTACCAGCCTGAGCTCCCTGGATGAAATAAAACTGAAGTAAATTAAAACCAACATTCACTGCATCATTTATTTGTTTGTTTATATAAAGTACTTATATGCTGCCTTTCAGGGAAAAGCTCCCTCAAGGTGGCTTGTGAAAGATAATTAAAAACATAAAACAAATGTCAAAATATAAATAAAACCATCCAATTACAGAAATTAAAAACAGCAGCAGTTTAAGTTCCAGATCACTGTACTTTTAATAGAACACAGCTTGAAACAGATCCAGTTTTAAGATCCATTTTAAAACAAACAAAGATAGGCACAATGCATACTTTTTGGGAGAGAGAGGTGTCCTCATCTTATTCCATGTATGAAAATGGCCAACTGGACTGGGGTTAGATCTATACATTGTGTCAAAACATTATGAATGTGAAATAAAAAGCAGGAAATAACACTATGAAAGCGGTATATGGAATGTGTCCTGTGCCCCAACAGTTATCAGCGCACTTCAGAAAAGTTATAAAGCAGTAGGTTAGATATAGCCTGGGAGTTGAATCTTTCTTCAACACTGGCAATGAAATCAAAGTTGGGGGGAAATTTGGAAATTGCGGAATTTGAATACTATGTCAGTAAGAATAAAAGAAAACTATTATAAAATAGTATGGAGATGGTATTTAACACAGGTAAAATTAAATCAAATAGATAAGAAACATTCGAAGCTATGTTGGAGAGGTTGTCAGGAAATTGGAACGTATTTTCATATGTGGTGGACGTGTAAATATGTGCAAATATTTTGGTTAAAAGTAATTGAAGAAGTTAAAAAGATAATAGATTTAAAGTTTAAGATAGGTCCTAGGATAGCTTTTTTATCAATTTATGATAATTTATTTATTTATTTATTTATTACATTTGTATACCGCCCCATAGCCGAAGCTCTCTGGGCGGTTTACATAGGATTAAAAACAATTAAAAACAATATACAAAAATTAAAACAGCAAAAACATACAACATACACACAATCTGTACATTTAAAAACCACTTCAACACTTCAAAAAAAAAAACAAAACAAACAAAAAAAAAAAAAAAAAAAAAAAAACAAAAAAAACCTACAAAAACAAAACAAAACAGACCCAGGCTCCTCAGATATTGCCAAATGCCTGAGAGAAGAGGAAAGTCTTGACCTGGCGCCGAAAAGATAACAATGTTGGCGCCAGGCGGGCCTCGACAGGGAGATCGTTCCACAATTGGGGAGCCACCACAGAGAAGGCCCTCTCTCTTGTTGCCGACCTCCGAGCTTCCCTCGGAGGAGGCACTCGGAGGAGGGCCTTAGATGTTGAACGTAGTGTTCGGGTAGGTTCATGTCGGGAAAGGCGTTCCATCAGGTATTGTGGTCCCAAGCCGTGTAAGGCTTTATAGGTTAAAACCAGCACCTTGAACCGGGCTCGGAAACATACAGGCAGCCAATGCAAGCGGGCCAGAGTAGGTCTTATATGTTCGAACCTACTGGTTCCAGTTATCAATCTGGCCGCTGCATTTTGCACAAGCTGCAGCTTCCGAACCACCTTCAAAGGCAGCCCCACGTAGAGTGCATTGCAGTAATCTAACTTGGAGGTTACCAGAGCATGGACAACTGAAGCCAGGTTATCCCTGTCCAGATAGGGACGTAGCTGGGCCACCAACCGAAGTTGGTAGAAGGCACTC
Source organism: Anniella stebbinsi (assembly GCA_029215795.1). Lineage (NCBI taxonomy): Eukaryota > Metazoa > Chordata > Lepidosauria > Squamata > Anniellidae > Anniella > Anniella stebbinsi. The sequence continues at coordinate 169,743,855 of JARDYH010000002.1, read as the reverse complement.
CGTGCCACTGAGGCCACCTGCGCCTCAAGTGACAGAGATGGTTCTAGGAGAACCCCCAAGCTACGAACCCGCTCCTTCAAGGGGAGTGCAACCCCATCCAGAACAGGTTGAACACCCTCCATCCGGTCAGCGGAACCACCCACCAACAGCGTCTCAGTCTTGTCTGGATTGAGTTTCAGTTTATTAGCCCTCATCCAGTCCATTGTCGCAGCCAGGCACTGGTTCAGCACATCCACAGCCTCGCCTGATGAAGATGAAAAGGAGAAATAGAGCTGCGTGTCATCAGCATACTGATGACAACGCACTCCAAAACTCCGGATGACTGCACTCAACGGTTTCATGTAGATATTGAACAGCATGGGGGACAAAACTGACCCCTGCGGAACCCCATACTGGAGAATCCACGGGGCCGAGCAATGTTCCCCAAGCACCACCTTCTGGAGCCGACCCACCAAGTAGGAGCGGAACCACTGCAATGCAGTGCCTCCCACTCCCAACTCAGCCAGTCGTGCCAGAAGGATACCATGGTCGATGGTATCGAAAGCCGCTGAGAGATCAAGGAGAATCAACAGAGTCACACTCCCCCTGTCTTTCTCCCGACATAGGTCATCATACAGGGCGACCAAGGCTGTTTCCGTACCAAAACCAGGCCTGAAACCCGACTGAAATGGATCCAGATAATCAGTCTCATCCAAGAGTGCCTGGAGCTGGCTCGCAACCACCCGCTCCAGGACCTTGCCCAGGAATGGAACATTTGCTACTGGCCTGTAGTTATTCAGATTTTCAGGGTCCAGGGAAGATTTCTTTAGGAGTGGTCTCACTGCCGCCTCTTTCAGGAGGCCTGGGACCACTCCCTCTTGCAAAGAGGCATTAATCACTTCCCTGGCCCAGCCAGTTGTTCCATCCCTGCTAGCTTTTATTAGCCAAGAGGGGCAAGGATCCAATATGGAAGTGGTTGCATGAACCTGTCCAAGCACCTTGTCAACATCCTCGAGCTGCACCAACTGAAACTCATCCAAGAAAACAGGACAAGCCTGTGCTCTGGATACCTCACTAGATTCATCTGCTATAACACTGGAGTCTAAGTCCTGACGGATGCCAGAGATTTTATTCTGGAAGTGCCCAGCAAATGTATTACAGCGGGCCTCAGATGGTTCTACCATGTCCTTGGGGCCAGCATGTAAAAGCCCCCGGACAACTCTGAAAAGCTCCGCTGGGTGGCAGGTTGATGATTGAATAGTGGCAGCAAAGTATTGTTTTTTTGCTGCCCTCACTGCCCCTGAATACAGCTTACCATAAGCACTTACCAGTGTTTGATTGCATCCATCAGGAGTTCGTCTCCATCTGCCCTCAAGCCGTCTCCTGTTTTGTTTCATCACTCTCAGCTCTGGGGTATACCACGGAGCCGTTCGAGCTCTACACAGGAGAGGGCGCTCAGGAGCAATCGTGTCAACTGCCCGGGTCATTTCTGCATTCCACAGATCAACCAGGGTTTTGACAGGAGAGCCAGCCCTATCAGCCGGAAAACTCCCCAGAGCCCTCTGGAAACCATCTGGATCCATTAGCCTCCGGGGGCGGACCATCTTAATGGGTCCCCCACCCTTGCAGAGGGGAAAAGCCGCTGTAAGTCTAAACCTCAGCAGGTGGTGATCTGACCATGACAGAGGGGTTGATGTAAAGTTCCCCACTTTCAGATCCCCATCTCCATGTCCAGTTGAAAAAACCAGGTCTAGAGTATGCCCTGCTACATGTGTTGGGCCGATGGTATGTTGGGACAGTCCCATGGTTGTCATGGAAACCATGAAATCCTGAGCTGCCCCAGATAAAGTGCCCTCGGCATGAATGTTGACATCCCCCAGAACCAAGAGTCTGGGGGACCTCAACAGTACACCAGAGACCACCTCTGTCAGCTCAGCTAGGGAGTCTGTTGAGCAGCGGGGTGGGCGGTACACCAACAGAATCCCTAATCTGTCCCGTTGGCCCAACACAAGGTGCAAACACTCCAGACCAGTAGTCGCATGGACAGGGAGCCTGCAGAGGGGGATGGAATTCCTATAGACCACAGCAACCCCCCCTCCCCGGCCCTCAAGTCTACCCTGATGCTGAACCAAGTACCCCGGTGGGCATAACTGGGAGAGACTAACTCCTCCCTGCTCTCCCACCCAGGTCTCGGTTATACATACCAGATCGGCTGCCTCATCCACAATTAAATCGTGGATGAGGGAGATCTTATTATGCACTGATCTGGCATTTAAAAGCAGCACCCGGAGGCCTGAGGGCTGGCTGATAAGGCAACCAACAAGCCTGTGGGTGTGAGGGGGACCGGAACAAGGCACAGCCATTAACTGTCTGGGCCTTGTTTCCCTAACCTGGCAAGTCCTCCTCACAACGCCATATCTCCCTCTACCCGTCACTACCCTGATTGTGCTCCCCTCAGATCCCCTCACCTGGCCCTGTATCCTCCCTCCCAGGCACATAGCTCAAGCCTGGGGAAAGAGGAAAAAACAAAAACAAAAAAAAAACAAAAAAAAAACAACAACCAAAGACAAAAACAGAAAGCCGGCAGGCAGGCAGGCAGGCACACTCCTCCTCCTCTCCTCCTCCTCCTCCTCCTCTGGCGGCAAGCCTCCCTCTCCTGCAGGTTGATGGCTTTCCCAGGCCCCCTCAGCCAGCAGCTTAAATATCCCTCCCAGGAAGGGAGGGGGACTGATGTAATTGTCCACAGCAGCTGGCTCAGTACCTGGGAGCCTGGTCCTGCAAGTGATAAAGGAGAAGGAGAGCAAAATGTTAAAGAGCTAATTACAAATTTAATGACTGCAGCGAGGTTAATAATAGCTAGACAATGGAAAGTACAAGGCAACTACCAAATAGAAGACTGGTATAAAGAAGTTTGGAATATTGCTATAAATGATAAGTTAACAAACAATGTTAAAGTTAAAAGAGGGATATTAAGGAAAAATGAATTTGGAGATATATGGGGATTATTTGTGGAATATGTATTAAAAAAGGGGAAGGGGTGTGCACCGTCAGGTGAATCTATGCAGTTTTGGAATAATGATTAAAAATAAATATGGTATATAAAAATGTAGCTGGTCCCAGGGGGGTGGGGTGCACTAGTTAGGTGAATTATGTTAGTTTTATATTGTAAGTCATATGATTTATAAGTGATATGTTATGTGTTTTGTTTATGTTATTGTATAAAAATTAATAATTAAAAACAAAACAAAACACTGGCAATGAAACAGCATCCTCTATCACACCTGAAGGCAGTTGGTTAGTTCATGGGGAGCAGGCCAGGCCTCATGGCCCAGAGCTCTCTCCTCCAATGCCTTGTTGCCACCTTCCAGCATCTACCACCTGAGGACATCAATTTACTCTGCCTTCTGGTAGGGCCAGCCCTGTGCATGTTCACAAGAGTGAACAAATAAAAGTGCAAAGCCACTGTGGTGCCCTCTTTGTGCTGCAACTCTATATTGGTTTTATACTGCTTTAACTTTTGTGGCTTCACCCTAAGAATTCTGGGAATTGTAGTCTTGTGGGGGGAGGATGATAATTTAGTTAAAGATGGCCTCCAGAACTACACTGGCCAAGATTCTCTGGGGAGAATCAATGACTTTTAAATCAGTTTGTTCATGCATCATGGATATGCTCTGCGAGTCAAGGGATTAGGAGTCTGAGTGATTTCTACTTTACCTCTCAAACAAAGTTAAATCTGCTTGTGGATTCCTTTCAGTAAAAACATTTTGGGATCAGTGATCCCATTCTTGCACACTTCTGCATTATACAACCCTTTGCTAACTGCTGAGCGTAACAAGTATTTGTTCCACTTGAAAGCTTGCAGGAGACACAACATTTCCCTATATCCTGTTTGCTGTATAGAATTCTTTGGGTATAATCCCAGATTGTCTATAGAATTTCTGAGAATAGGAAGAGAGAGAGAGAAAAAAAGGCTTCAATTACATCCATGTCATAAGATGAAAGCAAGGCAGCTGGAAGACTTTAAAAATAATTGTTCTGATCACTTCATTCCAGGATGTTCTGACCTTAACATTAGTGCTGGCTTTTCTCCCTCTTCGTGTTATACAGGAGACTGAATGGTACTTCCTCGCCAGTTTATACTTACAGGAAATTCAATTTCAATTTCGAATCCTGCTAAGAATAAGAAACAATCTTCGATGGCATGGCTAGAAGCAGAGCGCAGGAATAACGAGCAATGACTCAACTGCATCTGTTCTGATGTTCGGCTGTGAGCACGTCATGTCTTGTTAACGAAGCAAAGTGATGCCTTCATATTAAGAGATGGGATGGAGCTTCTAGGCCATGCTGGAAATAGCGTGGAGAAACACTACATTACAGAACACTTTTTTCACATTGCAATAAGTTGTCCGTTCTTCCCTCCCCAAAGCAATTTTAAAGGCACCTAGAGCAAAACTCCATCCACCTATCAATTTGAAATTTGGAAGGCTTCATCCTTTCAGGAGGGGCTACTGTTATCTGCAAATTTCATCCAAATCTGCTCCAGACTGAACATGTTATCATCCTTTGTTGATTTACCCACTACAGACATCTGAAGCAGCATTAAACTTTCCTTTGAGCAGGGACAGAACGATTAGTACAGGAGTAGGCAACATCATGGCCCTGGGCACCAGTGTATCCAGAGGCACCTTCCTTGGTGTCCACCAAGACAACCTACTCCGTCCCATTTTTATTTTAAAAATAAGTTTTAAATTTTCTTTTTGGCACCTGGGATTGCTTCAAAGTGAAGTGGGAACCTCTAGCTGTTGCCATCTTAATTTCCAATGAATGCCTCTGGGCATTTTACCTGACCTTTGTTTGTGGCAGCTATGTCAGCCATTTTATGATTGTGCACAGGACAGTGCCCCAAATTTCCAAATGTATCATTGAGCCTTCCCCTGGATTAGTGGCTCAGATTAAAAACACTGAAATGGCGAGAGCCCAAGATTTATTGAAAATACATGTTTGTATAAAAGGCCTGAGTAAATATAAAGGCCTTCACCTGACACCACAATGAACCCTAAAGATGGTACCAGGCAAGCCTTTATGGGAGATGCTATTCCACAGCTGAGGTGGCATCACTGAGAAGGCCATCTCTGAGATGCTTCCTTGGTTCCAGATTTAAGTGGCCCTTGTCCAAAGTGATCTGAAGTGAACTGTGTCTGAAACAAAGCAGTCCCTTATCCAAAAACCTGAACTGTTTCCCCCCCTGTGTACACCCTATTGCATACATCCTCTATGAATAGAGGTACACAGAAAAGAGCATAGAGAAAAAGAGGGTTCATGTCAATGGAGATTAGGATTGCTAGTGATGCTGTGAACAATAAAGGGGTCCATGTAATTTGTCAGTGCCTTTTGTTGTTATCAGACTGTATTAGAGACAATACACTGATCTTATTGGGCACTTGTCCTCAGCTAATATGGCTGCTCTATTGTTCTTCTCCTTTGAAATTGCTCTCTATGTTGACAATTCCACACCCTGAGCTTGTATATAACATTTTGCTATGATTTATGTTAACCATAATATGCTGCTTTAGCCTTGAATTGACTTGCAGATGAGCAAACAAACTACAGTTTATTTTCCCTATTTCTGGGTTGTTTCTCTCCTGCTAGAGATGTATGGGAATTTTGTTTCTGTTCACAAATCCTGCAAATATGTCCTGTTCCCAATCCCAAACGCGGATGCGAACAGGAACCTGTTTTTCCTAAAAATGCTCACAAAGTCCAGAATTTGTGATTGCATAAGAAAAATGCATAATAATAATAATAATAATAATAAGTATTTTCACACTTTAGTCAATGGGAGGGGGGAATGCACTATTTTTGAAAAATGCACGCACAACTGCACTTTTATGTGAGCTAAAAAGCAGTTCGAAAGCAAAAACAGGAGTCAGCCAAAACGAGCTTCAAAGTGATTTTCAGATAATTTAGGAAAACTTGCAAATCACTGTTCTCCCATCCTTCTCTCCTACCCATTTTGTCAACCTGCAGAATGGTTTCATTTTCAGTCTGCTCTCAGTGGGTGGGCGCCTCTGTTTCAGGGCAGACAGGAAGATAAGCAAGGGATAAGCCACTGTTCTGGGGTCAGACATCATGACAAGCCATGGTTTTAGACAAGCCAATCTCCATAAACCAACAACAAACAATGGCTTCTATTTGGGGTTTGTAACTGGTAAACAAACCATTGTTTGTTTGCGGGGAGGGGTTCGGGCATAACGACAAGTCAGATTTCAACAAACTGCACAATGGCTTAGTGTCACGTGTGAACCAGACCAAATCTACACAGAAGTTGGGAGATTTTTTTCTATATGACCACAAGCTGCCACTGCCTCCACCTTCTTCTTCTTCTCCTCCTCCTCATTTTTTCTTTTAGGCTTGCAGCAGGTTGGCGGAAATCCCTCAATTCCATGTGGAATACGTGGCGGAGATAACAACCACAGTGAGCAATTTAAAGCAGCATTGGCTCAGCGGCTGTTTTGTGTACACCAGCCTCTTAATCTCCTTTAAAACATTAGGTTGGAGGGAAAACTGAAAAGGAAGAAACAGGTTCCAAGTGAAGTTTTAACACAGCTACTTTCATTAGCAATGCTCTTATTTTACTTGAGGGGGGTGGGGGTGGGAAGCGACGACGGAATAAGCTCAGCAGAAAACAAATCATGGGGAGGGGGGCGAGGAAATGAAGCTGAGAGGAAAGGAAAACAAGACGAAGAATTCATGACTTTTCAAAATGATGCCTCTCTTTTTCCTCCCCCAACTCTGAAGACGCTTTCGTAAAATATAATGAATCAGCATTTGTTCACCATTCATTTCTCAGGCAGTGGAAATCAGTGGAGTGCAACATTCAGACTGAGGCCTGATTAAGTTTCATGTAAGGGAATTCCTCTGTGAACGTCCTTTGTGTTGGCTTCACACCTGCTGAGCTAGGAGAAACATAAGAGCTCCTTTCATTGCTCCAGTTAAAGCCTGTCACAAGGATGACATCATCATTCTCACAGACATTTTAACGTGAGGCTCTGGAGCCAGCCTTTCAAAATACTTGACAGATAAAAATCTGAACATCTTTTTCTTCTTTTCTTTTCTCCCCCTCCTTTTTTTTTTTTTGAGGTGGAGGAGGGAGGGAATTTGTTTCTTATCCAATAATGCTCTGCTAAGTCGCCTGAGCCAGATAGCAGATATAGTTAGGCTATATAGTTTCTTTAAAATTGTGCTGGGGTTGGGGGAGGGGGAGCAAGTATATATATTTGAGATAGAGATATGGTGAAAAGCGACTTTTATGCTTGCCTGAGTCTTGGTGAAATGTCTCAGATACCACCTGGACTTCATTCTCTATGATAGCGAATCCATGATTCTGGCCTGTTCTCAAATCCTCAGACAAAGGACGCCACAGATGGCCCAAGCAGGCTGAGTTTTTGTCCCCCCCCCATCTTTTTTTTTGACTAAGCAAAAAATAAATAAATCATTAAGTGAAACTTATGAATACAGATTAACAGCAGAGGGTATTATTTCTGCTTGCCTCAAGAGGCCTTTGTTCATTGTTGGCCTCTGCCAATTGAAGGAAGAGCATAGAAACATCAGCGTATTTCCCTTACATTTCAAGTGAAGCTGCATGGCTTTTCTTTTCTTTTTTTAATCTCCTTGCTTCAGCAATGCATTTTATTTTATGCAGGGTGGCTTAAAAGAGAGTGTAAAGAAACACACAGTGACAAGCTTCAAGACAAAGTGGAAATAGGGAACGTTATGAAATTGGGTGGGGAAAATATGAAATGAAATGTTTGGACCTTCATTGCAGAATTTGATGATGATTTATTGCATTTGTATATCACCCCATAGCCGTAGCTTTCCGGGCGGTTTACATAAGAAGATGGGTATAGACCAGCGTGATTCTTCTTTAGGTGCTTGTAGAAGTCTGTTGGCAGGCATGCACATCTGGGTGGACAAATCTCTTCCCATAGAACAGGAGTTCATTGTGGAGGCATATATGTGTTAGAGGTCCGACTTGTGCAATCTTTCCCTTTCTTTTGAAGGGAAAATATTGCATAAACTCCTCCTCCAGGGATGTGGATTTCTGTGTGGGACATCTTATGTTAATGTTATGTCTGTGGTGGAGGGGCCTATGCATATCAAGCACACAAGCCTCATGGGATGAGAATTATTGTGCTTGGCAAGCATGTGAATTACCCTAGTATCACTGGCCTATATCATTATTTTTAAAAGCTGAGTGCCAATTGAAATAGGGATGTGCATTGTATTGGATCTGATATCCGATACTGATTAAAATCAGAAGAAATAGGACATCTGATTCAAGATTCTGATGCACTCCCTTGTACATCTGATTTTTTTCCAGTCCGATATTATGGTCTCTAATTTTAATAGGAGAAAATCAGAAAATCGGATGCCATTTTGAATGATTTTCCCCATAGCCTAGTATTGTGTTACAAAAATGCCTATAACTTTTTTATTTATAGAGATAGAAGCATGAAACGTGGACACTTTGCAGATGGGTTTGAGGTAGTTATGTGTGAGAAATTTCAGAAAGATAGGTCCAGGCATTTTGTGGCTGTGAATTCTTTAATAACAAAACAGGAATGCCTATAACTTTATTATTTTTAAAAAACACACATGAAACTTTGCCACATTGCAAATGGTATGTTGCTACTCATGTGTGTGAATTTTCAGAAACATAGGTGCTTGCCTTGGATGGCAATTAATTTTAGAAAAATGGATATGTTATGCCTTCTACTTTTTTATTTTTAAAGATAGAACCTTGAAACTTAGCCACATTAGAGATGACATGTAGTTAGTGATGTGTGAGAAATTTCAGAAACATGGGTTCAAGCCTGTAGTGGCAAGGAATTTTTGGAGAAAAGAGGAGAGAAACACATTTAACTTTTTTATTTTAAAAGATAGAAGCATGAAACTTGCCCACAAGGCAGATGGGTTTGAGGTACTGCTGTGTAAGAAATTTCAGAAAGATAGGTCCAAGCATTTTGTGGCTATGAAATTTTTACTTTAAAAGTTCAAAAACTTCCAATACGGTAGGTTTGACAGCTAACAGAGGGGGGAGAAGGCGGGGGAGGGGGTGCTGTTTGACAGCTGTCAAAGCCTCTGTTTTTGAACTGTCTTTCCCCCACTGCTACCCATTTTTCAAAAATTAATTGCCACCCAATTCATAGCCACAAAATGCCTGGACCTACCTTTCTGAAAATTCTCACACATAACTACCTCAAACCCATCTGCAAAATGCCAAGTTTCATGCTTCTGTATTTAAAAATAAAAAAGTTATAGGCATTTTTGTAACACAGTACTAGGCTATGGGGGAAATAATTCAAAATGGCATCTGATTCAAAAATGGGACATCTGATTTTCATATCGGTATCAGATCCGATACAATATGATGGACCTCCAAATTTTTCGATATGATGTTTTACAAAATCTGAAGTTCCTATTCCGAATCCGATATAGGTTTGGTGAGCATTCACAAGCACCATTGTGGTGATTGGTGACATCTGAGGCCCTCACCTGGGAGTCCTGTGGCACCAGGTGTGGGGATAAGGGTTACCTGTGAGGCCAACTTTATTCACCCACTCTGAGTTTTGCAACCTGAGGGGAGGTGACATAGGAAGGCCTACCTACCCCAAATGGGGAATTCTGGCTGGTGTCGACGCACCAGCGACACCTGCGAGGATATAGAATGGCTCGCCCGATCTCAATTATGGCCAAGACGTTGGCCAAAGACAGGATGCCAGCTTAGGCCTCCATCTAACTTGTGTGTTAATAAATGTGGCCCTTGTTTAAATCCAACTTATTGTGTCATCTTTTTTATCTTGCTGTCCATTCCTGCAATGGTAAACACATTCCTGAAGCATTTCATTTTCATTTTCTGGTATCTCTGTCAACAGCATATCACCTGTCTACTGTTTTTCTTTCTGCAGTTCCCAGGATTGAGACCCATAAATTCTGTACACTTCCATTTGCCAGGATCAGCTTTAATGTATAGAGAAAGGTTAACTGTGGTTCAGACAGTAGTCTCTTCTGCATTTTTTCAGTTATTAATTCCACATGGTTGCCTGTCCCTTAACATCTGTGTCAGAGTTGCACCATTAATTACAGTTCTGAGAATGCTGCTCGCTCCAGCTACAAACGTTCCTGCAATCTCCCCCTTGCCTGTGAGTTAAATTTAAACCATTCTTCTGATTCATTGGGAGTTGTCCTGCAATAGATCTTCAACAGATTTATTTGGCCTTGGTCAAAACATTCGGCTTGAAAAATGTCAACACTTTGGGGGTGTAAGGGTGGGGTGCAAAATTTCTGAGAAAGTTTGAGGGAAAACTCCAACTATTTGTGGAGAATAGGTAAAAAAAAACCCACCTTCAATACTGAGAGGTGGGGCTTACAAATAAAGGGGAGGCATCACGTGTTTTCCTTAAACTTTGTTTTAAAGACAAATTTTCCCAAAATGCCAAAGAGGAAGAAACACATCACCATAAAAGAACAAAAGAAGATACCAATTTGCATAATATTTGTATATGCTAATTTATATGTATACATGCAAATTTAGAAAAACATTATTAGAATTCAAATAAAAATTCAGTATTTCTCACTGTAGTGCAGATTACTGTGACCAGGTGACCTGTATGTATGCTGTTCAGGTGATAACTGTTGATGGGCAACAGTTATTATGGTTCTTTATCATTAAACCAGAATTGGATAGGACAGCCCTACAAACAGAGGATGCTTTCAAATAGAGGACTGCTCCTCTAGAAAAGAAGACACATGGCAACCCTAAATTTCTTCATGTTCTTCCATAATGCACAGTTTGAACAATGCTACATCATTCTGTAGTTGTGTCACTTCAGGTGCATTGTGGGAAGAGGAAAAGATGGCGGGCCCCATCTCCCTTCCCCAAACCACATCAGGAACTGTCATGATACAGCATAATTCAGACATACATAATTGCGTTATGGAAGGTGATGGGAGCCCAGTTGGCTGTTGACCACTTCTGCTCCACTCTTCTGCTTTGGCCAGCTGGGAGAATTTGCATTTAAAAGTTTTGAGAATGACATTCATGCCCTGCCTTTATTGGTAAGTCCCCTGCTATGGGAAATATGTATACTTTCATATCCCCCTGCCTTTTCTCACATTGTATGCCCTCCCACTTCCATGGTCTGTGGATGGAGTTATGAAGGTGAAAGGGCATTCTTCGCCTGGCGCTATTAGTATTATTTGCCTAGGGTTACAGTGGCTTCATGGTGCTGTTAAAGGGACAGGTATCACCACATTTCAGGTCCAGCTATTTCTACGAAATAAAAGCAATCCTGTGTTTCTGCTTCCTATATATAGCAGGCTGCAGCTTGTGCTGGCATCAAGTCTTCGAAAACACATTGAGTAAGTAAGAGGGACTCTGATTTCCCCTGCCTTTCCACTATCCTCCCTCAGAGCTCCAAACAGCTATGGAGAGAAGTAAATGGGATATGGTGATATATGGCGACAGACAGATAGAATGCATTATATGGCATTTAATGATCAGTGCAATTTCATAAACAGATGGAGATCATTGCACACAAAATGTAATCAGATCATAAAGCTTTGTTGAACCACTGGGACACATTTATGGATGGTGTATGTCTCTGTGCTCAGTGGAAATGAATGAACCAGTCTCCCATATCGCATTAACATGAAGAAAGGTGCACAATTGAATGCATGCATTAATAGGAGACATTAATGGCTCATAGCATTTTAATATGAATGCTATAACATAAGACCATTGATTGCTCGCCTGATAACAGCAGCATTCAAGTCCAGGAGACGGACTGCACCTGTTGGCCTCTAGACAATGGGAGCCCTTAGCAATTCAGACTTGATGACAAAACAGAAGCATTAAAGTGTGCATAAACTGGCCTGAATTGGTGGCTGTGTCTGTTCAGCAGTAGGATGAGCCCTTGACTTTGGAGGGGAAGCCTTCATCAGAGTTGGGAGAGCGACGGGGATCTTTAAATACAACATTCATTTGTTGTGTTTCAGATGGGGGAACTATGGTGAAGTTAAAGCTGTATAACAGTATAATTCTGTGCATAATTACGTAGGACTAAGCTCTGTTGAACATGGTAAGACTTGCTTTGGAGTAAACATGCATCTGATTGCTCTGCTTCATTTCCAAGAGAGTAATTTGTATAGAACGAGGGCTGTGCAAATCAGCAAAACACAAGCTCACCAAAATTCTCCATATTCCAACATGAAGCTCGTTCCAACTTGAGTCCATATCAGATTGTGAGCTCTGGTTTTTTTAAAACATGAAAATTTGTGCGTATTTTCCAAATCTACACATCAAGTGTTTGCATCTTTGAAATGTAGGCATTTATCTCCCATTGATTAAAGCATATTTGTGCACATTTTTCTAAAGTACATATGCCCTCATGCCCTCAAATGTATTTTTTTTGTCTGTGAATCACACTGCAAGCTCACTCATCTACAGACTTAGATCACAAACGAACTGAAACAAATTGCTCACACTTCCCTGCATAGAACTCACTGAGATTTATTTCTGAGTAACCATGCTCCACAGTAAATGTGCACAATACAGGACCAATGAATTGGCCTCTGTGTTGGGGGAGGGCAGGGGGAGGAAGAATTCAGCACAGCCTTTAGTAGTCTAGTTGGAATTTAGTACTATACACACAATCCTGAGGACTTTGTTTTCATTTTAAAGTAGTACATTTCTAAAGCTCAGGTTGGACCAGATTTACATTTAATCAACTGCACTGGCAGAGTGCATAGTTAAACTATGGAATTCAATAAGACAAGGTGTAGTGTCAGCCACCAATTTGGATGGCTTTAAAAGGAGGGTAGATAAATTCCTGGAGGAGAAGGCTTTCAATGGCTACTAATCCTGATGGCTATGTGCTATCTCCAGTAGCAGAGGCAGTAAGCCTATGAACACCAGTTGCTGGGGAACATGGGTGGGAGGGTGCTGTTGCACTGGTGTCCTGCTTGTGGGTTCTTGGTCAACAGTTGGTTGGCCACTATGTGAACAGACTAGATGGACCTCTGGACTGATCCAGCATGGATGTTCTTATGTGGACTTTCCCACCCCCTCCAGCCCTCTCTACCCTACCTACACACAGAATTAGGAGACCCTGCTCAATGGGATGAGATGTGAAATAGTGGGGGGAGAGATCCCAAAAATCGGATGGAGAGACTTTCTCCAAGCAGAACCTTTCCTCTTGAAGAAGGCAGACTCTGGATCCAACCCATCATTTAAGTGCATGTCAGCAACATTGTTTTCACTGGTCAGAAGTGCAGCTTGCCCCCTACTTTACCTGCTTACACAATTTGTATGCAGGATAAAGCATAACTGTTATGCAGGATGGAAATGCTGAACTCAAGCTCTTGGGAAACATCAGTGCCCAGGGCTTTAACAGACTGTTTCTTTGGAAGGGCATTTCTGTTACTGGCCCAGTCCTCCAGAAGGAAGTAGTCCAATTCCGGTACCCAGTGCTTGCACTGGCAAAAACACTTGGAGAATGTGGTTGTTTTTGAGCATTCTGATTTAATAGCTCACTCATTTCGTAGAGCTACTGTGGAGTAATGGAAAAAAGACCAAGGTATGAACCAGATGGTCTCCAGTTCAAATTTCATCTCCACCATGAATTCTGTGCTTTTGGCCTCAGCCCTCATCTGCCATATGGAGACCATCAGACTGACCTATGTCACAGGACTGTTGTACAGGTTACTGAGATAATGCATAGGAACATTCCAAAGCAGAATTATACTAAGTAAAACAATTAATAATAAACTATTTGGAAAGCTATGTAATTGTAAATGGGAGCTGCAGAGGACTACTTTGGTGCCCTTGTGAAGCTCCAGTTCGATTCTATTAGGTTTCTTCCTGGTGGATTGCGCCCATTAACATAAGTAGTTGCAGCACTTCTATTCACTCTCTTTCCAGGAATCCCATTATCCCAAACACTTTAAAAGTACATTTTGGGATGCTGTAATTCATTCTCCACTTGCTGTGCTCCCTGCATTTCCCTTATTTTGGTGCATTCCTTACTTACGCAATCTGATCCTCATTGACTGCTTTGGTTTTGCTCACCTTTTGTCTGGCATTTGTAGACCTTCCTCTTTTGTCCTGCTTTGCCACGTGTCACCTTGCCATTTGCCATCTTCCTTCATTCACTTTTGCTCACAATGTGCCCTTCCAGCATTGTTACATTGTCTGCTTTCATTCCGCATGTTCACTTGACGTTCATTGAAATTTTCGCTCCATTCATCTCCATTCTCTGCATGATGGCTCTGCATTCATAAAGCTTTCACTCCTTCTTTGCTCCTTCCCATCCATTCAGCTGCAGAAAATGTTTCTTCATTCACTCGCGCTTTTCCACTCATCCAACAAGATTGCCCCCTACTGGTAGTGGAATTGCAACCGAATATCAGGGCATGCCTCTTCTTTAGGATAATAAAAGTAGTAGCATTTGATTACGAAATCTGAAAATGTTAAGGCGTTTTGAAAGTAGGAAAAACTTCCAGCCCAAATGTGAAAGGAATGTGATATGCATATAGTGCTGACGATTCAGGTTAGGTATGATAGTGATTTTTTCACCCTATAAATCACCTATATAGCAATTAGGGCTGGTATATATGTTATGTGCATGCTTTCCATTTCCAAGTGGTGAGAGGTTTCAGGGGTTTCAGAACTTCCCCAAGTTTCCACTGGGTAAGGAACTCACTGGAGACTGATGGAGTTTCTGTGAAATAGAAGTGGCCATTACATGGAAATCTGGGCCTTTGGGGGCTTGCCGGATTTCCCTGGAGCACCCAGCTCGACTTGCATTTGCGAGCCAAGCCGGGGGCTTTTTTCCTGAAATCCAGGGACTTTTGTGGATTTCTCCCTCCCTTAAAATTGGTATTTATGTAAAGTTTGGGTGTAATTTCCATCATTCATGCAAAATTTAGCCTCATTTTGAGCAGATTACAGCTATAAATATGCTTGAATGAATGAATGAAATCTTTATTGCTAAAAGCGA
This sequence comes from Anniella stebbinsi, assembly GCA_029215795.1. Lineage (NCBI taxonomy): Eukaryota > Metazoa > Chordata > Lepidosauria > Squamata > Anniellidae > Anniella > Anniella stebbinsi. Next base: position 169,728,817 of record JARDYH010000002.1, on the reverse strand, counting down.
TAAGCCATCACAATTTGATATAATTAAAAGGATAAAATTCAAATAAGATGAGCTAATAAAAATACAATAACAACAGTGAATATATATATATATATATATATATATATATATATATAAATATCTCCAGCTCCCCATTATGGTACTTATAAATGGTGTTGATGCCTAGCTCTTAACTTATTTGCAGCCAAGGCAAATTTTGCAACCAGATCAGTGATAAATACATTATTGCCAGCCAACAAGATAGAAATTTGCTCAAGGGCAGGTCGGTTAGAAAGGGAACTAAGAATGTAATCGAGAATTTTTTGTCATGGGGATGTATATAGAGGGCATCGCAGCAGATAATGCTAGATGTCCTCCACTTCCCCTGATTCACAAATACAAAATCTCTGGTGCACAGGGATATTATTAAATCTTCCCTTTAGATAGGCAGAGGGCATACACTGAAAACGCAAAGCTGTGAATGCTTTCTGAGTGGCACCAGGGTGAGATTGATAAAGTATTGCTCCAGCCCAAAATATGTTTTATTTACTGGGTACCAGAAGGAATATGCCATTTGGGAGAGTAAATGTAGGTTCCGCCATTTGGAATCAAGATGAATTTTTTCTTTGAAAAGTCGTTTAACTCAATTACAGGAATCATTTGGTAGGGCTTTCACATTAATCCCGTAATAGTGGAGTATCATATTGACTGAATTTGCCCAAGAGCTTCAAGATAAAGATTGTAATTGCTCTAAAGAGCATTTGTTTTAGAAAGCCGGGTATCAGTCATGCTAGCCAGCTTCAGCCAGTATAGGACTAGTGCAATAGAGAATGAATAGAATGGGAGGATTGCAACTTAGCTGTGTGCAAGTGCGGCTTCCAGGACAGTTTTGAATTAAAACCTAAACCCAGATATTTAAAATAACATTGTTGTCCAATCTCCAGCTGTGACATTTTCCCTTCCTCCCAAAGTCCACCCCTTTAGTTTTAGAATGGTTGACTGTTAACTGCTCTTTTGTGCAAAAGACATTTAACTTGATCAAAAGTCTCCGCATCCCAATTAAGGTGGCAGAAATCAAAACAATATCATCAGCATACAAAAGAACTGAGAGTTTAACATCCTGAATGGAAACTGGAAAATATCCTAGACCTCACAGTTCTTGAACAATATCATTTATATAGAAGTTGAATAGAAAGGGGTCTAAGAGACATCCCTGGCAGACTCCCCTATCAGTAGGGTGACCAGATTTTGGAAAGCAAAATCCCAGTCCAAAATGGCCACCCCACCAAAGCAGCCCCCCGAACATAAAATAAAAAAATTAAAAAGGCCGCCCACCATGCGGACAACAAGCAGACACCCCCGCCACCCTCCCACCCGAAACAACCCCCCCAAGCCACCCCCCAAAAAAAACCCAGCCCTGACCTACCGGGTCATCTGCTGCCACTGCCAATCTCCTCCACTGCCGCATGACCCCCTGCAGCCCCCTTACCCTTCTTGCCCTGCTCCTGGACTCCCTGGAGGTACCTGAGGAACAGCAACAGCAGCAGCAGGCAAAGGAGGAGGAAGAGCCTGCTTTAAAGTGCCCGGGCTGCTCCCCAGCCTAGGCAGGAAACAAGTCCTCAGCATTAGGGAGCGTCAACAAATTCCTTGTCTGGTGGCTAAAGCTAGGGTGACCATATTTTGGAAACCAAAAAGGAGGACAAGATGGCCGCCCCCAAGGGGGCATGGCCTTGGTCACATGTCTAATTTCATACCTCACAATTAAGACAAATATGTTCTACATAATACGTTAATGTTAAACTTACTGAAATAAAGAACAAGTAAGACAGTCAATGTATCAGAAATTTACACTTTCTTTTTGGCATTCTGAATGCTTTTCTACGAAGTTTTTACTGAATTATAGACCAGAACAGAATCTAAAAGACAATAAAGTAAGATATCATTGCGCATCTCCTACAGTTAAACCACCTTACTGTTGTGAAATGCAGTCAGTTGGGAAAAAAGGGAAAAGAAGGGACAGGAGTACATCACCACTTTCCATGTTTATCTTACAAACACATCTCTTAAAAACAGAAGTGGCATATGGAGATTCTCTGATGTAAGTTATGGATGACGAAGAATGTAACTTTTAAGCATAGTCCACAGTGAACTAGGATTTCTCAGCTAAAAAAATAACTAACATCAGAGAATCACCATGCCAGTTTCCCAATCCACGCATCACACAATTGACAACGCAATTCTTCCAAACATCCCACCTCCCTTTGTAGCTGAGATATCATAGTTCACTGTGGGCTATGCTTAAAAACCAATGGTGCTGCTGATGGTGAGGAATCCACCTACCTAAGGCAAAAATAAAAATTCATTCACACACATACACACCCAAGGTAAAATATTAATAATAATTAATAATAGTAATAATAATCCACACATACCTCACACATGCTTACCACAGGCAAAATAATAATAATAATTAAATCCTCACCCCCTGCACACTCACCCAAAGTGGAAAAAACCCACACCCTCTCCAAAACAATTTTAAAAAAACCTCCCCCCATACACCAAAGGCAAAATAATAATAATGATAATAATCCATAGCCAGCTACCCAATAACATTCATCAACATAATAAATCTACACACAGACATGCACCCCCCCAAGGCAAAAAATAAAATCATATAAACAATACAACATCTACCCACATACTCACCCAAGGCATAATAACAACAATAAAAATAACAAGAATACAAATCCACACACTCACACGGGCAAAACCAACCAAACACCTATACACATTCAACCAAGGACTGCCGCTCCCTGTCCCCTGCCCGCTGCACACCCGCTCTGCACCCCAGCCCACCCTGCGGGACCTCCACCTGCCTGCATCACGTACCGCTCGCCGCCCGCCCGCCCGCCCATGCCATGCGCCCTGCTGCCCGCGCCACATCATTCGCACCGCTTGATGCCCATGCCGCGCCCACCCACCCAGCACCACGTGCCCCACGCCCAGCACCTCGCGACCCACCACAAGCGTTCCGCACCCTTTGCACCACTTGTAGCTCATGCCGCACCGCCCACACCCGCCCATCACCACGTGCCCCGCACACACTTACCCCTTCATCATGGCCTGCGCTGCTACTACTGCCTTCACCATCTGGTTGTTCTCCCACAAGTCTCCCAAGAGCAGGACAAGACAGGGAGAGAGTTGGGAGGTATGACGTCCAAAATAAAGGGCCGGATCGCCAAGAGAGGGGGGGGAGAAAAAGAGCTCTTTCACCCCCCCCCCAGCCCTCCTTCTCCATGATCCAGACCTTTAGCAAAATAAAGGGCTGGATCGCGGAGAGGGAAGGGGGGGGAGAAAGAGAGCTCTTTCACCCCCCCAGCCCTCCTTCTCCATGATCCAGACTTTAATAATAATAATAATAATAATAATAATAATAATAATAATAATATATTTATTTATCACCCGCCTCTCCTAACGGATCGAGGCGGGGAACAACACCAAACACAAAATACAAAAACTGATTAAAAGCAGATAAAACCAGTACATCATTAAAACAAAATAAAGGGCTGGATCGTGGAGATGGAGGGTGGGGGGGGGGGAAAGAGAACTCTTTCACCCCCCCCCCAGCCCTCCTTCTCCATGATCCAGACCTTTAGCAAAATAAAGGGCTGGATCACGGAGAGGGAAGGTGGGGGGGAGAAAGAGAGCTCTTTCACCCCCCTCCTTCTCCATGATCCAGACCTTTAGCAAAATAAAGGGCTGGATAACGGAGAGGGAAGGGGGGGAGAAAGAGAGCTCTTTCACCCCCCCCCCAGTCCTCCTTCTCCATGATCCAGACCTTTAGCAAAATAAAGGGCTGGATCACGGAGAGGGAAGGTGGGGGGGGGAGAAAGAGAGCTCTTTCACCCCCCCCAGCCCTCCTTCTCCATGATCCAGACCTTTGGCAAAATAAAGGGCTGGATAACGGAGAGGGAAGGTGGGGGGGAGAAAGAGAGCTCTTTCACCCCCCCCCCAGCCCTCCTTCTCCATGATCCAGACCTTTAGCAAAATAAAGGGCTGGATCACAGAGAGGGAAGGTGGGGGGGAGAGAGAGAGAGCTCTTTCACCCTCCCCCCCAGCCCTCCTTCTCCATGATCCAGACCTTTAGCAAAATAAAGGGCTGGATCATGGAGAGGGAAGGTGGGGGGGAGAAAGAGAGCTCTTTCACCCCCCCCAGCCCTCCTTCTCCATGATCCAGACCTTTAGCAAAATAAAGGGCTGGATCATGGAGAGGGAAGGTGGGGGGGGAGAAAGAGAGCTCTTTCACACACACACACCCCGCCCTCCTTCTCCATGATCCAGACCTTTAGCAAAATAAAGAGCCGGATCGCGGAGATAGGGGGGAGAACGTGAGCTCTTTCGCCCCCACCCTCCCTCTCCACGATACCACCCTTTAGAACAATGTGTGCCTGCACTTCCAGGTAGGTGTCATCCAGCCTTTTTCCCGCACCGGTGCTTTCCTTGGCCTGCGTGATCACGCTGGCCAAGAACAAGCCCTGGATGATGGGAGGAGCTGTATAACGCATACCCAGAAGTACGGCACGCGTCGTTCTAGCCCCTTCCCAGCACCAATCAGGGGCTGTTCTTGGCCTACACTATCAAAGAACAGGCCCCAGATGGCGCAGGGATCTGCCTAATTCCCGGACTTCCCAGGAAATCAGCTGATTTCCCCCCCGGACGCCATTTTGGCACCCCGTTTCTGGACTTGTCCGGAGGAAAGAGGACGTCTGGTCACCCTACTAAAGCAGTTAGCCACCAGACAAGGAATTTGTTGACGCTCCCTAATGCTGAGCACTTCTTTCTTGCCGAGGCCGGGGAGCAGCGCGGGCAGGAAACAAGTGCTCAGCGTTAGGGAGCATCAACAAATTCCTTGTCTGGCGGCTAAAGCAGTTAGCCACCAGACAAGGAATTTGTTGACGCTCCCTAACGTTGAGCACTTCTTTCTTGCTGAGGCCGGGGAGCAGTGTGGGCATTTTAGGGTGGGAGGAGAGCTGATCCTTTCCCTGGTTTGCCCCCGCCGCTCCCCTGTTGGCCCGGATTGCCCCAGTTTTCCTTGTTAGGACCGGGAAATCCAGGGCGATCTGGTCACCCTACCTATCAGTAGGGATAATATCAGATAACAATCTATCTGCCCCAAGTCTAACCCTGAGGGAAGTATTGGTATGGAGCAGTTGAATTAAAAAGAGCAGCCTTCTGTCAATATTAGTGGTGGCTAACTTTTGCCAAAGGCGTCCTCTGCCTATAAGGTCAAAAGCAGAGCTGAGGCCCACAAAAGCAGCAAATCGCTCTTTTCTACCATTGTGCGAGTATTTTTGAATCACATGATGGAGGACAAAACATTGATCTGTGGTGGTACCTTTCATAAACCCTGCTTGTTCTTCAGCAATAATGGCATTTTTAGTGACCCAGGACTGCAACTGGCCCAATAAATATTTTGAATATAATTTTGACACAATACTCAATAGACTGATTGGTCTAAAAGTCTTCGGGTCAGCCTTAGGACCCTTTTTGTGAACAAGGACAACTATGCTTACTCCCCATCTCTGAGGAATTTTCCCATGGTGGTTAATATGGGTAAACAATGGAGCAAGGACTGGATTTGAGGTAAATAATTCTTCTGGGAGCATATCTTCTCTGGGGGCTTTTTTGGTAGGTAGGGAATTAATCAGAATATTTATTTCATCGAAGGTTACTGGCTCCCATTCAGGACAGGAAGAAAACAGAAATGTCCATGCTATAACGGGGATTCAAGGTGGTCCCAAAAGTAGACTGGCTGAAAAGGGAGGAAAACTAGGAGTGCCATTGCACAGAGGTAATTTGATTATCTATAGGGCCACATGCATTTAATATCCCTTTTGCCACCAGAGCCCAGGATCTAGATGAATCCCTTTCCATGGTTGCCCGGCCTAACCCCATCCATGTGTGGTGTATATACTTTGCCTTTTTTCCCCAAAGTAAAATTTTATACTCTCTTTGGAGATGTATGTAGAACATAGGTTTCTAGAAAGCAATGTCAGCTCCCTGCCTCCTTTCCAGGCCCAGTTTCAGCACAGACTGACTTTCTGCAACACACACACTCCTTCCCTCCCATTGTCTTGTGCGGGGAAGATGAGTAATCTCCACCCATCACCTATGCCTTCCTGGGCCATCCTAGCTCCAGTTGAAGCACGTACCCAGATGTTACTAGCTATCAAATGTATTTTTCAGGTCTTAAGAGATTTTATTGCCTCAAGGCACCACTGATAGCTTTATTTACAGAAATCTTAGAGTAAAGGATTGCATTGTTGGGAGGGATCCTGAACCTCTTTGCAGTCATAGGCACTGGGCTGAAAGGAATCCATGGAAGGTCATTTAGACCAACCCCAACCCATAACACATCTTACACGTGAACATTACTTTACACGACGGCCATAACTTAAAGAAATAGCTTGCCACAGAGATCAACCGATTGCCTAGAGTGGTCTAGGATTGGGCAGCAGTCCATATGCAGAGGCAGCAAGAAATGATGTTGTGATCAAACATATTTACAACTGCATTGACTTTATTTCAATCAAATAAAGCCATTTTCTTCACAATATGTCTTGTTTCACCCATGCGGGAGTATTCCTTGATTGCTATACACCTGCTGGCTGGCAGTTAAACTGACTGCATTGTAAACATTTGTAGTAAGGGATGTGAAAGCGCTATGACTGCTGTGAGATCTGTGATGGCTCATTCAAGCGATGAAAAAACATGTGTGAACCAGCCCTGACTCTAATATGTTCAAGCAGCTAGACAAGGTAGGCTTTACAGCACGGCTGCATATACGTCAGGCCCACGGGCCAAATTCAACCTGCCTGAGGTCCTGGCGTGGCCCAGAAGGCTGTGCCCCCTTCCTCTGACCTCACCCCCCTTTTCTCGACCACTAATCATTTGGTGGGCTCCTTGGCTTTTGCACATCCCCTTGAAATGCCAGTAGTTAATAATGTCAGTAAGAGCTTTATGCTACCATATGCTGGTAGTTTTAGTATTTTGCCCCTGGCCCTTTTGCCTTCGGTCCCGGCTACCGAGAGCGTCTCCAAAGTTAAATTTGGTCCTTGGGAAGAAAAAGTTCAGCACCCTTACTTTTTTTTAAAAAAAATATCCATTTGTATAACACAGCATTCTGTGTCTTATCCTCCACTGCTTCCAATTCATCCTGGACAGAGGGGATAAGTATGAAATACAACACTGTGTTGGCTCCTTTAGTTATCGTTTTAGAAGCCTACAGGGGTGTATGATTTGCCCCCTACCTCTATTCAAACTCCCCCACACCGGCGATCTCCCTGCCTGGATGTCTCCACCCTTTCTAGCTATACTGTATTAGGCTGACCATATGAAAAGGAGGACAGGGCTCATGTAACTTTGACAGCTGTAGAGCAAAGGGAATTTCAGCCAATGTCATTTGTATGCAATTAGTTCCTGGTGAAATTCCCTCTTCATCACAACAGTTAAAATTGCAGGCACTATACTAGAGTGACCATATACAAAAGAGGGCAGGGCCCCTGCAGCTTTAACTGTTGTAATGAAGAGGGAATTTCACCAGGTATGAATTGTATACAAATGACGCCAGCTGAAATTCCCTTTTCTCTATAACTGTTAAAGTTACATGAGCTCTGTCCTCCTTTTCATATGGTCAGCCTATACTGTATGCCTTGCAGTTCTTCCGCTGTCACTTGCCATGATTATTTAGATTGTCTATCCAGGTCCACCCAGTGCTTGAATGACAGAGGGGGCCAGCCCCTCTATGACTGTTATAAAAGGTTATGGAGGGTAAGACTTGACTAAAATTAGGAGTCAGGAGTAGGGTTTGTGGATTCCATTCAGGGCCCCTCTACTCACCCACACCTCCATAATTTGAGCACTGAACTGGAACCAATTCCAGCCCATTACCATGTATTGATCTTTCCCCCTTAAATTATTCTATGAAAATGCAATCATTTTGCCACTTCAAAAATAATACTTAAAAAAAGAGAGAGGCCACACTCTCTTTCATCCTTATATGTATTATATCTGGTGGTATTTGTGGAATACTATTACATATGATGCAGTAACAGTTTAGCATGGGCGTTTGTTATGACAGCTCCTTACTGGGGAGGAGATATTTATGCTATAGCATTGTGTTTGTTATGAGGTTAATCTAATCATTCGCTAGAGAGCTACGCCTGTGTTTTCATGCAGCAGGCCTTGTTGTGTACAATTTAGTAGGCCCTTTCCAGGTTGGATTCAAAATAACTGGGACATACTGGATTGGATCCAGGATCTGCCTTCCACAAGAGGAAGGGATCCACTTGTGGAAGATCCCTCCGCCTGATTTTTGGGGATCCCCCTCACCCCATTCAGTAGGGTATCCTGATTCCGTTTAGTATTTCCAAGGGGCTAGTGGGGTTGCTATGTGAAGGAGGGAATAAGGACATCCACTTCCATCAGTGCGCTTGATCCAGCATAAATCTGAATCCAACCCAAAAAGTGGTAATGGTAGTCCTAGACAGTTCAATCAAGCTATTATGGTGTCACCAACACACACACACACACACACACACACACACCCTTTAAAGTAATGAATATCTCAGAGGGATGTCTAACACTACCAGAAGAACCATAGTCCTACATGGGGATGACCTTGAGAGTGTCAGATCACAGAAGCATATGGAGTTTGGGGGGGGGGGGGAGCCTAAAGAGCCAAGTACCATTTGGTAGGGATGTATGAGAAAGTCATTTCAGTTCATTTTCTGTCATGTTTTTACCCAGTTTTCACCTTTTGGACTGAATATAGACAGAAGATGTGGTCAAAATCCATACATTTCTGAGCTTGCAATGTGATTCGTGGAACCCCCCATGCATATATATGCATATATATGCATATATTTGAAAATGTGCAAGAAAAAAAATGCATACTTTTGAAAAATGCCCACAAATAGGCTCTAATAAATGGGTGTACATATTCCCAAAATGTGACTATTGATGCATACATTTGGATTTTCATGTGAAAACAAAACCAAAACCAATGCTCACAATCTGATACAGACTTGAGTCAGAACAAGCTCCAAGATGGAATCTGAAGAACTTCGGTGAGCTCCAGTTTTGCTGATTCACACATCCTAGTGTTTGGTGCACAGCCTTGCTGAGAGGTAGAACTTGACGGACATGAGCCTGTATTCTTGGTTTTGGCCCCTCATGCTGAGATTTTACACCTTCCCCTGGAGACCCTGGCAGTATCTACACTACTGCCAGGGTTTATAAAGGTATTGACAACTGTTTGGGCCCAGGCCACATTCCATATACCATTTTCAATTTGTTTTCAAAGTGTCATATCCTGCTTGGTGTAGATCTGGATCCTGAAAAGGAAGCTAACACTCTGAAGCTGTGTGTCATACTCTGAGAGTTGGCAACGCTAGGTCTATAGTGTATGCATTCCAGGCATCCCTATTAACCCAGGAGAGTCCCTATTTTCTGGATGTCTCCTCTGATAAATCAATTATCTGGGGTGATATGTTGTGGGTGCTCTTTAGAAACGTGTGTGTGTGTGTGTGTGTGTTTGGATGTGCTGTCCTCCCCCCCCCCCCCGAGCCTGCCTATCCCAATAGTCAATGTTACTTGGTATCCTTGAGTTACAGCAATTCTATCTAGACTAGACTAGACTAGACTAGATTAGATAGGATAGGATAGTCTAGACAGGTGTGAAATGAATTATTCTGTTCAACAGCTTAAAGTTTTAACAAAGGAAACTGTTACCTAAGCTTGTGCAAGGAAAGCTACTGCAGAGTAAATGACAGGAGGCAGAGGAGAGACTTCAGCAATCTAATAACTGGGCAAGACAGGGGGAGCAAACTGACCACCATCCTTGGTGTGAAGTAGGGATCAGTAAAATAAGTACACAAGAGTTTCCCTATCTGGATCTATAAAGCATTGGAGAGTAGGTGACATCTGTTTTCTGAATCCACGCACGAGATTAATTAAAACTTTCCATAGTCACATCATAAGCCTTCTCTTCAGTGGGGGAGTGTTGCTCAAGTTTTGATATGAATTGTTATCAGATGAGATGAGATAAGACAAAATGTGCCAACTTTTGATTTCAAACATTCTGCTTCTCGGTTGGGGTTCAGGACAGGACAGGGGTGGTGAAGTCAGAGGGACTCCAATGGGACCAATACTGAGATCAAAGGCTTTCTATTTGCCTGTGTGGTGGCAGTTGGCAGATACAATGGGTTGAGCATGCATTTGTATTAGAGCGCAGCTTGAAGAGGCTGTGCAGGGGAGTTGCTGTCCCTTCAGTTGTCCCTGCCAAGTGGCCACATTCCTCTGCCATCTCCTTGCCCTGCCTGCATTGGGTTCCGGATAAGGGTGGATGGCAGCCAGGCGCTCGTTGGACTCTCATGAGCTGCATAAGAGGCTTGTGCAGTTATGCAAGCAGGGCCAAACAGTGGCCGCAGGACGAGCTCCTGATGAAACAGACCAAGGCAAGTTGACCCATCCTTAGTGGGTAGCTACAGAGGAGCTAGACCAGAAGTACCCTTTTGAACCTGTGGGCACATTTCAGAATTTGAGAAATGGCTGTGGGCACCACCACAAAATGGCCCCCACAGAGGGCATGGCTTGCCACATAATGGCTGCTTTGCAGACCTGGCTAATCAAACATGATCTAAACAGGAGGTGGGGTGGGAGAAATAGTGAGGCTAGAAGCTGTGAGGGGGTCAAATAGCAAAAGTAGTGATTGGTCTTTCTGAAGTGGAATGTGTCTCAACATTGCTGTTTTAGGTTTCATGTACTTCACCAGTGTTTTACAGTTCACAGTAATTCTATGATATGGTTTCAAATGTATATCCCTATGCTTATATTGGAAGCGGCTTTGCGGAGACTACTTGTCTAGAAAAGGCGGGAAATAGGAATCCGGAGGGTAGAGATGACACCCGGCAACAGGCGCTAAGGAGATAGGAATTTTGGGGAATGAGGCAATTACAGTGTAGAAACTGGGCAGTTGGTGAGGGGAGGAAGAGAAGCAAGGGGTAACAGCTAGTGAGGAGACAAAGGGTTGTTGGGATCCTTTGGAGTGAATCTAGGGAGATGGAACGTATGACTGGGCATTGGAAGTGTTAGCCGAGTCTGGAGGCAGGATAGGACAGCCTAGGTGATGAGTGGCTGTGAGGAACGGGACTTCTGTCAGTCTGCATGGGAGTGTCATGTCATTGTGGTCTCCAGGCAACACCACAGCATCGTACAGGACTTTGTCAGTGAAGAGGACTGAAGCATCAGGACATGATATAAGGAAGAATACTGCATTGTAAATCTATTATATTTTGAAGGGAAGTTTTTTCTTCTTTTTACATATTGATTATAAAAAGTGGTTTAAAGCTAAGGGTTGGTGTCGGTTTCAATCCCTCTTCCCAGATCACAACAGGACTGTGGTCTTGTCGCTGCCAAACATGTCACAATTCAAGTCAGAATGTAAGCCACTCAGGTATTTGGGGTTCAACTACAAACCTGATCATTCAGGGTGAGTTTAACTCCACCATTCAAAATCGGTTGAGCCCTACCACCCTGTTCAGATGAATCACCTAGCAACAGAGTCTTCACTGAGCTTCAGTGTATTGGGCCTCACAGAATACATTTCCAATTTCAAGCACAGGTTCAACTGGTTGAAGTGAGGCACAAGACAAGGTTGCTTGTGATCATTGTTATTCACTTCCACTATAGAGCTCTTAGCTGTTGCAATTCATTATTCAGACCAAATTCAAAGTGTTCAAATGAATACCAATCAGGTTAAGAACTCTAAGGATGCAAATGATGTAATGGTTTTGCTGGTTTTCTCTTTCAAATCTTTTTGGAGTTATTCAGCAGAGGTGGCCAACTTGTGGCTTTCCATACAGCTTCCAGCATCTCTCACCATTGGCTAGGCTGCCTAGGGCTGATGGGAGTTGTAGGCCAAAACATCTGGAGGGCCACAGGTTGTTTTCCTGTGTTATAGAGGAACTTTGTATCCTCTCCGGTCATAAGATAAGCATCAGATTTTTTTTTACTGATATTTGGGCATTCAACCTTTGACAGGTTTAAAAACCCTGTCCACCATGAAACTTTAGGGGCAAGCCAAGGAGGGGACAAGCTTTTAGGGACAAGCTAAGGAGCAATGACAGAGTACATGGATTGCATGCAGAGGGAATTTCTAGGTTCAATCCCTGGCATCTCCAGTTTAAAAAGAATGATGGGAGGAGATGACGGGAAGGACTTCTGCCTGTGACTCAGGGTATCTGCTGTCAGTCAGAATATACCCCTGTGGGCTAGATGGACTAATAGCTCGACCTGGTGTAAGGTAGTTTCCTATGGTCCTAATGGAAAATAACTGAGAGTAGAATCACATGGTGTAGATTTCCCTAGGTTGTATGTAGCATTTCAGATAAAGATGTGGAGAGAGCTTAAACATGATTGCTTCCCTATGGAAACAAAAACAAAACACCTGATCTTAGAAAATTAGCATGACAGGGTGAAGGGCTCTAGGCTAGGCTTCTGTCCTGTGAACCAGTTTTCTATCTACATTAAAGTGGGGGATCAGTGGAAGTTTGGATGATCCTTCATCCAGACATGTGCTCCTTCCACCTGGAGTCTAAAGTAGTAGACTCCAGGAAAAGCTGGACCACATCATTCCATTGCATGTATCCAACAGCTGTTATTCAGTTATTCTCTTTTGCAGGAAACCTCCTACGAAGACTTTCAATTCTGGCCACTTCTAGAAACGTTGTCAGAATACATGAGCTGTAAAAGAAGCTGGCAACTCTGTATTCCATGCAATACCAGAATGAGAAGTCCTGATAGGAACATTTTGCCTGGCAATGATATCCTAGGATGGACCCAACCCAAAAGCTTAGATTCCATTCCAACAACTTCCTTAGCACTGGAAAAGTTCATACCCAGACGATGTGGCTCAGTCCCATGTCTAATTGAAACTGTCCGAGTCAATTGTTTACATTTCCTATTGAATAAGGGAGCATGTGTCACAAGGCATATTTCTCCTCCCTACCTCCCCCTGCACATCAGAAAGAGAGAGAGAGATTGAGAAAATAAATTGTTAAAAGGCACAAAAATAAAGATGCTGACATTTAGCAGAATCCATTTGGTTGGTTAGCCATGGTTGGATGTGAAAATATTTGTGAAGGAAGAACAGTGTGTGGATTATATTTTCCCTATTAATAATCATGTCCTCTCCCTGTCTCTCCTATTTTGAAAGACACATTATGGAAGGAAAGCTCTTTTGTTGTTGTCTCTAAACCAGCTGTTTTAAATAACAGCTATTTCAAGGGTATGTGTTCAGGTCATGACATCACATCCGTTCAGCTGCAGCTGCCGATGGCAAGTCTGTGACACCGAAAAAGGAGAGAAAACTCACACATGGAATGGTAAAAGAAACACATTTGTCCCATAACAGCATTAATAAAACAAAAATAAAACAAACATTTCAGAAATAGAAAAAAGGACCCTTTCCAGCCTTGGGCTATTAGATTTACAAAGATTTGTTCAATATTAGTGTCTTTGAAAAGCACTACCACAGAGCTCCACCATCTGTTGGGGATGGGGAGAGAGCTTCTTGTGTTGGAAATGGCTCATCCATTTTATAGTTTTTATAAGTAATTTTCCACTCAGCAGGCCCAGGCCCTTTCATCATTAAAATAAAAGCTTCGTTGCTTGCATTGAAATCTTCACTATTGCCAACGGCCTTTAACAGGCCCATGTAAAGATTAATACAAACAGCCATCTTTGAAGTGGCAACGGAGTATTGTACACCCATAACCACTTGGCAAGCTGCTCATGTGGACAGATGCAGATGATCGTTCTGGCACATATTTGTGCTTGCATGGCAAAATCGGGCTTACTACTTGGTAGCATGTTTCAATCAAGCTGCCACAGAGCAAGAGATTTAGATATTTAACAAAGAAGGGTGTATAATTTTCCTCACCACTTGCCAAGATGGTATAGGCAGACAGCTTCCCAACTTGGATAGCTCCTTTAGAGTTCTGACTGGTTCTGACTGAAACCCTGAGCGGAGCCACCAGCCTCCATTGTTATCAAGCAGTTACATATACTTTTTAACAAGGCATCATGTGGAAAGAGGCCTCCAAGTGATTGTTGCGACTGCTGGTTCCCCCAAGTCATTATAAGCAGCTAGGCCTAATTGTCCTCTTACCTGATCACCCCTTGGCCCACACTGGTGCTATTTACTCACCCTATGGTGCCATAGCACCTTGCTTCCCCCCCCCCCCCCTTATTTGGTGGGGTGGAGGAAGAGGGAAGGAAAACTTTGTCCTGGCTCCTTCTTTCCTTATCTTCTCTAGCAGTAACTGCTCTTGGCTAGAGAAAGTAGGGGAAAGTAGCTAATGCCAGGGAGAACAAGGAAAGAAAAGACTCACCGAAGTATATATATATATATATTTCTTGTTTGGTCATGCTGGTGAGAGTATGGATGCAAACTTGAAAGCAGGACTTGAAATTTATAGGACTTAAGTTAGGCATGACTAATTTAAGCCACATTGATTTCAGTGGGTCTTCCTTAAGTATGAGTAAATCTGGACCCAACCCAAGGTGCTGCACTGTTGTGAGACAGAGTGAACTGTTGATAGTGGCTCTCTTCTTGCCCAAACTCTGCATTTTTCTGCCTGTTTTTTTAAAAAAAACCTTGAAGGCAAAGTGGTGATTTTGAGCGTCATCTCACATTTCCTTACCATCGCTCCTCTGCCCTCGTGTTTGTTCCTCATTACTTCTTCTTCTGCCCAGAAAGGAAAGAGGAAGTAAACTAAGACCACATGGCCCATTCAGGGGCCGTTTTAATCGCTCCACTTTTTCTGCACACAGCAGGAGATTGCAGCACATTCCATTTTTTTTTTTTTTTAAGTCAGATTAAAAGGGGTCTATTTTGTGATGGAAAAATGAGCAGGAGGTGGACGCTGTCGTCGAAAGGATGCACACAAATCTATAAGTGAGATAAAACGCTTATCTGATTAACCTCTTTGTCTTCCTCCATTAGAAACTGGAATCAAATTATACCTGCTATAGTGCATGGCAGTGGGAAAGATCCTTAACTGAAAACATTCATAGCCAGATATGCCTTGGCAGATTCATGGCCCTAGTCCCTCCATTAAGCACTGGGCATGTGAACATGCATCAAGGACTACAAGTGACGAAAAGGGAAATACAGATCCTGTTCCATTTTTTGTCTTTAACTATATCTCTCTTTCATACACACAGGCACGTTCATAGCTATTTATATAGAAATAAATATAATCCGAGTCTTCTGCTTCTGAGATGCTTATGATTCATGAGTAATGAAAGAGAAAGCATTCATCCTAACTCCCTCTGATCCATGTAATGAGACATCATCACATTTGACATGACATCGTTGCTCACTGACTTATGCATCAAAATGTTAATGCGAGCTGTGAGCACCAGCCATTGTTCAGAACAAACCAGCCAGAAATTGAAGAGATCCTGGATCTTGATTTGCCCTAATTAGTAGAGTTCTGGGAGGAAAAAGGGCAAAGGAGAATGAGAGAGATAATTAAATGAGGAACCAAACCCAAACCTCTAAATTGGCAGGAAACATGATTGTATTCAGTTGCCCTAAATGCTGGCAAACCTAATGATTTCACTAATGATGTTCTGATATGCATGAATGTGAATCACCTTTGCCAGCTCTACTTGCTGGATTAAACTGCAGGCGACTGATTATAAAAAAGTCCCTTCTTATATGAACCCAAAAGAAAACCCCTTGGTGTTAAATCTCCCAGCTGCTGCATCGATCCACAGCTGTACAACAAAAGTTAAAGACAGTAGATACTGGAGGAATTCAGTCAAGTGTTCACTTCAAGGCGTGCATTTTCACTGGTAAGGCATTCATAAATAGGCTTGTGCAAAAATTTTCATGATGTCCAATTTTTGCTATGTAAGCACTTCTTTTGAAGGGGGTGATCTCTCCCCCTCCCCTAAGAATGTATAGTCAATTTTGCGTCAGAAATTATTCATCTTGATCTAATTTAAATTACTGGTGTTCTTCCTTTCACTACGGTTCTCATAGTACTCCAGCTTCTTCAGCCAGCTTTGGTTCCGTACTAGAAACATTGGGTGCTCTCCAATGTTAGTCCTACTTCAAGAAGACCTATTGAAGTGAATGGGGCCTAGGTTACTCTTGACTAACTCATCTGCCATTCATTTCAATGGGTCCACTCTAAGTAAGACTAGTGTTGGATACTACCCAGTGTAATGCTAGACCAGGGGTGTTGAACCTAGGGATGGATGATCTAGCAATTTTTGAGGTCTCCAGGATTCTCTGAACATCGCCTCACTGCTTGACTTGTACCCAATTCCCATTTGCATTTGTGATCCCTGCTCACTTTACAGAAGCAGGAAACTTGCATAAATCAAGCAACAGCCAAATGAGAGATTTGCACAAATTTCCTCCATAGACTAAAGCAGGCTGATTCAGTATGCTGAGGAAATTTACGCAAATTAGGACATTTGTGCAAATCGAACTGGAAATAGGAAAGGAGACAAACATGAGAATGTGTTCAACAATTTCCAAATATTTTCAGCAGACGTATGTTTGCACTCATGTTTGGGGCTTCGAATGGGGCATGCGTGTATGTTTTGCGAGCAAAAACAAATTTCTCATGCATTCATAGTTGAACTCTTTCAGCCCACGGGCTGAATTTCATTTCGGAGAAGTATTTGGGAGTTGCATTCCAGTGGTGAGTGGGAGCCAAAGGCAAAAGGGCTATACCCAAGCACCTGCATATTTTAGTTTAAAGCTCTTATTGCCACTAAGCCTTACTTAGCCTTACCACAAAAGCCAGGAAACCACTAAATGACCAGTGGTTGTGGGGAAAGGGGCACTCATGGCCACCTGGGAACCCTAGACAGCCAGATTGGGACCCCAGGCATGACATATTTGACCTGAGGCTCTACACCCCTGACTTACATGTTAACACACAGTGTAGTTACATCTCCGATTTTGTCGCTGGGTTGCACACACCAATTTAAAATAGACTAAAATGCTTGAAAGACGGCCCCAAATGGGACAAAAACAAGGATCCATTTTCACTTTGAGTGGCCAATAAAGACAGGCCGTAGACATAATAATAGTTGATTATATTATAATATTATATGCAAAACAACTAAAATCTCTTGAAAATAATGCACCAGCATGAAAAGAACACACCAGTATTCGGAAGAATACTGAGGACAGGAATGATTCAAGTGAACATCCCTGCACACTTTGGAAAACTCAACACAGCATGATGCCAATAAAAATCAGCTCTGCTCATCCTTTTACGCCAGGAAGTGAGAGGGCTCCATCCCTCCCTCCCCCTCTTCCTTCCTGGCTTCCTTCCTTCCTTTCTGGCTTCCTTCCTTCCTTTCTGGCTTCCTTCCTTCCTTTCTGGCTTCCTTCCTTCCTTCCTTCCTGGCTTCCTTCCTTCCTTTCTGCCTTCCTTCCTTCCTTCCTTCCTTCCTTCCTTCCTTCCTTCCTTCCTTTCTGGCTTCCAAAGGAGCAGATTTGTGGGAAATCACATGTTGTCATAACACAACCTTTTCAAAAGTTTCTGGTTCTGCTTTCCATGCTTCCAAAAACAACCCACGTCTTACCAGTAATTTGATTTGGTTTTCTCAGTGAATCACTTATAAAGGAAATTTCGCTTTTGAAGTCATGACTCGAAGCCTCGTGTTCCTTTTTTTCAGGGTTTTCTTTTCAAAATATTATCTTATGTGGTTCCCCCCCCCCCCTTACTAAATGGTGCCAGCAACAATTCTATATTTCCTTTTGGGACAAACAGTTGCGTTGCTGTTAAGTCATGCAACACGGAACATCTTTCTAGCCGAGTCTGAGTGAAGTGCTTGAAATGTTTCAACACTATTCCTGGTTAATCAGGATGTGAGGTGGATGCAATGAGGAAATGTGGAGGAGGGACATGATTTTGTGTTTGAAGGACTCTGTATGGATGGACCACACTATCAAACAGGAAAAAATGAAACAAGTTTAGACAAAATGGAGGCACACGCTATTTTGAGTGCTACAAAGAATAATAGCTGAGGTTACAAAATAATTGACTTGCTCAACCAGGACTGAACAACACAACCCTTAACAAAACCTTAAACCACCCTTCCCCAACTTGGTGCCCTCTCATATTTAAGCCCACCTTGGCTAGTGGATATGTTGCGTTGAGGCATCAGCACCACCACTAGAGGCAGGAGAAACAGGAAGTTTTGAAAGGGAACTTCATGGCCTCAGCATAGGGGCAGAACTAATGAGCCCCCCACCAACAGTGGAGGCTGGTGGCTCCAATGTCAGCAGGGCAGTGAATCTGCTCCGGGTTTCAGTCAGAACCAGTCAGAACTCTAAAGGAGCTATCCAAGGTGCAGACGCAGTCTGTCTGAACCATCTTAACAAGTGGGTCCTGTCAAGTGTGCCTGGCATTCTCAGGAAACCGTTTGCACCCTGGCAGCCCCCCCGCCCCGTTTTGACACCTGCCTTGGGTTGAGCCTGCCCACCCATCTGTGCTCCCTTGCATTGGATTTGCTGTGTGGCAGTAGAGGGAGTCTGGAAGCCAAAATTTTGAAGTTCCCAGAATGGCCCAGAGTAATGGTACATCGGGACATTGTGGTAATGGCAAAATGGTGGACAGCTTGCAGGCACCCACCACAAGTCACAGCAGTGCTGCTACTGACCACCATTAGTGCTGGTAAGCCTGTTAGAGTGCCTACTGCTACTGGAGGAGACCCACTGCAGGGTTCACTCCTGGCTTTGCATGGAATTCCCTTACTACAAATGCTAACTAGGGATGCGTATCGTATCATTACGATGGCCGATAATGAACTGATAAGGTCATTATCGGACATTCGATTAACGCTAACGATACACATTCCCTCTGGCCCTATCTGATCCGATCTGAAATCCATATGTCCAATAACTATCGGACATATCGGATTATCGGACCTAGGGCTGGCCTTCCACTCGTGCTCCTTATCTGGGCCTTGTCTGTGGCCATCCACTGCTGTCCGCTGCTAGGAACTACTGAGAACTAGGCTTTGCGGCCTACTTCTCAGTAGTTCCTAGCAGCAGATGGCAGCAGATGGCAGCGGACAAGGCCCAGGTAAGGGGGACCCCTCCTTCCCCTTCCTCCCCCCTCTCGCTCCTTACCTGAGCCTTCCCCGCTGCCCCTGCCCTGTAGTACTGCTAAACAGGCTTTCTGGCCTGTTCGTCAGTACAGTGCTGCGCCGAGTGATGATGATGACTCGGTGCTTCTCTGTACTGACGAACAGGCCGGAAAGCCTGTTTAGCAGTACTACGGGGCAGCAGTGGCGGTGGCGGTGGAGGCGGTGAAGGCAGAGGCAAAGGGTAAGGAGTGCGAGTGGGGGGAGGGAGCACTAGTGAGGGGAGGGAGGGAGTGCCAGCCCAGTGTTTTTCCCCATAGACTTGCATTGGGGGAAAGCTTTCTTTCCCCCAATGCAAACCTATAGGGGAAAACACTGTTATCATATCGTAACTTCTGATATTTATCGGATTTCCGATCCGATCAAATCTGAGGACCCCCCAATATGATCAGATCCAAAAAAAATTATGTTGGAATTTCCAATAACGATACGATGCTAACCCTCCTGATTGGCTTTTTTCACAGCCTTGCCTGCTGTCAGTGATATGGTCATAGTCCCTAAGCAGGGCGGTCAACCTTTCTCCATACCTTGACAGCTTCCCCCTATTAAAGTGCAGGACTCTGTCCTAGAAAAGTCAGGTTTGCAGATCTAGCTTGCAGTTGGAACAACTATTTGTTCTGTAATGCTACTGTAATGCATGGTGTATATTGGCTTGCTGCCCCTGATATTGAACTAGGAGCCATTGATACCAGTCTCCTCCAGAAATTTATTCAACCCCCTTTTAAAACCATCCAAATTGGTGGCCATCACTGCATCTTAGGGTAGTGAATTCCATAGTTTGTGTGCTGTGTGAAGAAGTACTTCCTTTTGTCCATCCTAAATCTCCCACCAAAGCTTCATGGGATGATCCCAGGTCCTAGTATAATGGAGATGGAGAAAAATGTCTCCCTATCCACATTCTCCACATCATGCATGGTTTTGTACACCTCCATCATGTCTCCTCTTACCCTCCACTGGGAGAATTTAGCATTTATACTTACTCTTTGCTTTCTACTCTTTAACAAATTACTGATCCATATGAGTACCTGTCCTCTTATTCCATGACTGCTAAGTTTGCTCAGTAGACTTTGGTAAGAGACTATCCACATGCTTGCTGACACTCACAAAGAACTAAGGAACTTTGTCAAAAGCCTTTTGGAAGTCCAGATAGACAATGACCACCAGATCACCCCTGTCTACATGTTTACTGACACTCTCAAAGAACTCTAAAAGGTTAGTGAGACAGTGGCTGCATTCGGACAACACATTAGTCAATGGTGGGTTGAGTAGCCAGCTCACAGTTGGTTATTTTGTGGGTACTCCCCACACAACATATTCCTACACAATGGTTGGGGCTGGTGTTGAGTGGACTAATAGTCAACCCAGCATTTGACTGATACAACCTCTGCCCCTCTCCCCACCCTCCCTCCTCCCTCAGTCCTCCCAGTTCTATCCCAGCAGCCTCTGCAAGTTGCACCAGTTGTAGCAAAGTGGCAGTCGCTGCTTTGGTTGCTCTTGTCGCCTGCCTCTATGGGCTTGTGTTTTAACTAGGGGTGTGCACAGACCCCCCGGATCAGATCGGGACCCGGATTGGGACCTCCAATTTTGTCACGGATCGGATCGGACAAAATTGGAAGCCCCCCGGACCGGATCGAGTCTGATCCCAATCCAAAAATCGAAAAATTTTGGATCGGCCGACATTTTTTTCCCTATAGACTTGCATTGCAATGCAAGTCTATGAGGAAAAAATGATTGCGGGTGGGTGAGGGGGGCCTAACTCCCTCCTCCCCGGGCTGTCCGCTGTGGATGGCCCCGGCAGGTAAGCCCCCTCCCCCACGCTCCCTACCCCCCCGGGGCCATCCGCTTCCATCCGCTGGCGCCCGCGGGCGCCAGCAGATGGAAACGAATGGCCCCGGGGGGGTAAGCCCCCTCCTCCCTACCACTGCTTACCTTACAGGGATGTCTGCTCCCGTCCGCCACCAGCTGGTACTGTGAGCGGGCTTCATGGCCTGCTCCAGGGTGGCACACCAGGTCATCACCTGGCGCGCCACCCTGGAGCAGGCCGTGAAGCCCGCTCACAGTAGCAGCTGGCGCCGGACGGGAGCGGACGTCCCTGTAAGGTAAGCGCGCCATGCGCCCCCCTCCCCCCTCCCCCCACCCCCTGCTTACCTTCCAGGGATGTCCGCTCTCGTCCAGCGCCGGGTGCTACTGCGAGTGGGCTTCGCGGCCTGCTCCAGGGTGGCGCGACGGGTGATGACCCGGCGCGCCACCCTGGAGCAGGCCGTGAAGCCCGCTCGCAGTAGCACCCATCGCTGGACGGGAGCAGACGTCCCTGGAAGGTAAGCGCGCTGCGGACAGCCCCGCTAGGGAAGGGCCCCCCCGCTGTCCACTTCCATTGGCGGGTGCCCGCTGGCGCCCACCAATGGAAGCGGCGGCGGGTGCCAGCAGGCACCCGCCAATCTGCTGATCCATCCGAATCGGATCAGAACCTTTTCGGATCGGTTTGGATTGGATTGGCCGATCCAGCAGTGAGATCAGAAATCGGATAATTTATCTGATTTCCCCCTGGATCGGATTCGGATCGTGGATTGGATCTGATCCAGTGCACATCCCTAGTTTTAACCCACTCACCACATGCCATTAACCCACTCACCTCTCCACACAACACTTTAAACAACTGGCTTCGAGCTAAACAACTTGCAAGCCAGTTGTTTCTCTCAGTTGCTTATTTGGGTGGAATAGCATACCATCAATAGCTTGTGAGCAGCGTGTTACCCTCCACACAACACAATAAGCAACACAACTGATGATTGTTCCCCTCCCTGAGTTGCATAATGTGTTGTCCGAATGCAGCCACTGCTTATCTTTGCGGAAGCTGTGTTGATTCTTTTTCAGCAGGCCCTGTCCTTCTATATGCTTACTAATGTTGTTTTTAATAATGCTTTCAACCAATTTACCCAGAACAGACGTTAAGCTAACTGACGTGTCATCTTTAATTCCAGAATTAAGCTGTCTGTGCCACATCGTTCTGTTCCTTCAAGTCACTTGAATCTCCCCCTTCCCCTCTTGTTACCACTGTGCATGTGCATATTGATAAAACACCCGATTCTTTTGGTGCATTGATTTGCCATTGCTCAGGAGCTCATGTGTACCTCAGAAACACACTGCACACCTGGATAAGTCATATTGAAAGGAGGGAGATGACATGGAGGAACTGAAAGCTGCATGGAACTGTGCCTGCAGGAAGTACCTCCAGGAAGGCTGGATTGGGCTCCCAGACCTGAGGTTTCCGACCTGGGCCTTAAATAAAGAAGAAGGAGAAGGAGAAGGAAAAGAAGAAGCTCTTTTTGAAGTCTTCTAGTACGGAGCTTCTTCTACTTCCCCTTTAAGAACAAATGTTATGTTAAAGTGTGAAAAACATAAGAAAGTGACTACTGTGAATGTTATATGTTTGAGTTTCAGAGAATGGACAGAATGCTGAAATGTCTAATTTCTATACTTCATCAATAATGAATCATTTATTGGTGGGGATCTCCCTTTGGTATAATTATATTTTTGTTTGTTTACACCCCTGAGGAAGGACACCTGCTTTTGGAGCAACTTAAAAGGATTGTGTAATCCAGTTGGCTTAGACGCTGCTGGATTTTCTGAGGTAGAAATTCAATAGATATTATCCACTTTGGGGGGTTTACCTTGGGCAATATTGTGCATTGACTGATGTGGTTCGTTCTGGTTTAAGATGTGGAAACCTTTAATCTTTTATGTAAAGTTTGGAATTATTTCCCCCTTTTTAATATATGTGTGCCCTAGCAGATATATATACCTGAGTAATTATCCTTTGCATTACAAAGCTATAAAATTGAAAGTAAAATGGAGAAAATATGCAAGTTCTCATGCAGAGATAGCTCACGTATGTCTCCACTGGGGGAGCTGCACACATCTCAGATGAGGTGGGAAAAGCATAGGAAACAAAAAGCAGAAGTTAATTGCACTTCCTGAGCCACTCCAAACCAGTTATCATCTTGGCTCAGACAGGTGGGCCTTGTAAACCTTGGGTCAAAAACACATGCAATGTTGCAATGTGTGGCAAGATTCACATGGAACGTTGCAGCTCATCACATTCTTTATTCAAGCAAAAGCTGAGGGAGCAACTGCTAATTACTTGTGATGCTGGCTTTTAGTTTGGAATTCTTTTATTTTCTAGGGCTGTGCATGGATCTGGATCCCGAATCCGAACCAGATTGGGGTGATCTGGACCTCCCGGATCTGGATCTGGACTAGATCAGGGGAGGTCCGGATCAGATCGGATCATTTCAGATTGATCTGGATAGATCCAGAGATCCGGGGCCCATTGCCCTTCCAGGTCCATAGGTGCCAGCTGTGCAGCTGGCACCCAAAGATGCCAGGCCGGCGGTGAGTCCATTGGATTCACTGCCCTCCTCCCACTCTCCCTGCTTATCTGCTGCCTCATCACTGCTGCCCCTCACCGCTGCTGCTTCCTCTCTACTGAGAACCAGTCCTCGCAGCCTGATTCTCAGTAGAGCGAGGTTGCACCGGGTGACATCATCACCCAGTGCGATGTCGCTCGACTGCGAGGCCTGGTTCTCAGTAGAGAGGAAGCAGTGGCAGGCAGCAGGCAGCAATGGCAGGTGGCAGGCGGCAGCTGTGACAAGGAGGCAGCAGGTAAGCAGGGAGAGTGGGGGGAGGGTGGTGAGTCCTTTTTCCCATAGACTTGAAAGTCTATGGGGAAAAGGAGGGTTGAGTTTTTTTGGTTGAGTTCCTTTCTGAAAGAGATCTCCACTTTGAAAAATCCCCATGAACGCCCTGGCCTTCTAGCAGTGAATAGGATGGCTACTTATGAATAACCAAAAATGGGACAAAACAGTCCAGTGATTTGCATAAAACATGCATATGCTAATTTTCATGCCTAGATGTAAGTATTGTAATTTAAATAGAAATATAATACATCTCACCAGAGTGCAGAAGACTGGGACCAGGTGACCTGTGTGCCTGCCTGTTCAGTCTGTTGTCCAGGTGCTAAACTTTGCTGGGCAACAGTTGGTATGGTTCTTTAAACTAGAATTGGACAGGACAGACTTTTAAATATTGAAAGGTTCTTTGGCAGTCCTTTAAATGGAGGACTGTCATCTGTAAAAAAGGACACCTGGCCACTCTTAAGATTGTAAAAAAGGAGTGGTCTGGAGGTATACAAGTCAATGACCCAGCTTGTACATAATGAGAACTCACCATGGGTGAGTTTCCCTCTGGGCTTTTCGGGGCATTACGGGGGCATGCCGTAGCTTCTTGTTACATGTGAAGCTGGTTAAGGTGGGCTGTTGGGGTGATTAACAAGCCACCCACAACCATAAAACAGCCCCAACAACCCACCTTCACTAGGTTCCCATGTAATGACAAACTATGGTGCACCCCTGCCATGGCTAGAATGTTCAAAATGGCAACAGTTACCACAGTGACAAACCCCACAAAGAAATTCTCCCATGGTGGCTTCTCATTACGTGTGAACAAGGTCATTATAAAGTAAACAGATAGTGGGCAAATGCAGACAATCAAATTGACAAGTGGAAGTGGAGTTTTCTTGCTTCTTTAATGTGTGCTAAAGTGCGGTGGTGCAGCAATACATGTGACTTCTGACTGGCTTTGTAATATTCTGTGGTTACTGTAATATTCCCCTAGTTACTAACTTGTTCTGTTGAAGAGGGCCTCACAGTCTTAAAAATGGACTGGTACTGATAACTGTGTTGCTCCAAAGAAAGAAAGAAAACATTTTTTAGCATTCTTTGGAGATATTTTCTCCCTTAGGAAACTTTTCTGGCATTTTAAGAAGATTGTGCCCATAGACACCATGGAGGCAAACAACATGTGCATACTCCTACCAAGAAGTATATCTGCTGCTCCATCAGAGAAAACACCCTGCACTCCACTAGGTACATTCAGCTCACTCTCTGCTCACTCTCTCACACACCTTACATCACCCCCCTCTTCTAAATAGAGGTGGGAGAAAGAACATCCATAATTCCAATAGCTTTCCTTGTCCAAAACACTCAAGGCAGGCATCTAACTATTTCCTAACCATTTGCTCCCCTTGAGGAAACATCAACTAGTCATTGTGGGCCATTAACAAACAATCTCCCTAACAAAGGAAGGTTGCCCATTGAGTTTGGCAATACGAATGCTACATATATATTCATTCTTCAGCCCTTCTGAATAATAAGCCCTTCTGAAGGTTGTAGTTTTATTGCGAACTGCAATTATAATGAAGCCTTTCAAGAAAATGTCTGACAAACACCATACACACCCACCCAGCTTAGCTTGGGTGAGGGGGGGGCTGTTGCGGGTGGGGGAAGGAAGACGAGGCGTGGAGCCTCGCCATTGGCCAGCTCCCGGGTAGAGGGGAGGGGGAGTGGAGCACATTTATTGGTCTCTGCCCCGCCTTTCTCTCTCTTCTTTGCAGCGAGCTCGGGATATAGCTGAGCACGGAGAGCGTGCTCGGCAAATGGTCCTCATGATGGGAAGAGGCGCAGCAAGCTCCCTCCTGTGGCAGCAGCAGCGGCATGCACTCCTCTGGCAGTGCGGAGAGCTGTTTGGCATGGTGGTGCCATTGTTGCAGGGCCTACCTTTGGCCTGGGGAGAGAGCAAGTAGAGGGAGTGGCACGGCAGGAGCGGTGCAGCGGCAGCGGTGACTCCAGCGCCTGCGGCGCGGCGGCGCTGCAATGGCCGGGGGGGCTCATGGCCTTTCCAGCCCAGGTTTGAGGGAAGGGCTAAGACCCCCATCTGATTGCGTGGGTGTTTGTCCCAACTTGGAGGGAGGCAGCAGAGCCTTGTAGTCAGCACGGGTGGCTGCCTTTGGCCTGATTGGCCCGTAGCTTCATAAACGGGCGTCGGGAGGGGAAGCAGCTAACTGAGCCCTTTTACTACAGCATTAGCAATTAGGAGAACCTGCATTTGTTGGGAGGCAGGGAGACTCAGAAGCAGTTCAAACAGCCCCGGGAGTGCTGCAGGGCTGGCCTGCATATTGAATTAACTTGGGAAGAGGAATTTTGAGCCCCTTACATTACAGTTAATGGCCTCTTGCAGTATTAAGACTTTGGCAGTGGAGACTTCCCGGTTTAATCATTCTAGTAATTTTATAATCCATCTTTATTGATAAGATGCCATCCAATAAAGGCATGGGAGGTAAGAAGGGAAAAGGGAAGGCACCTTGCCCATCCGCTGAGCACTGACTCTTCTTCTGATGAGGCAGAAAGCCCCGATATTTCAGCAATCTTGTCCAGATTGCAAGCAGTTGAGCAAGGAAAAGGGGATTATTTCTGAGCCCGTTTCTCATAGTACAGTGCCTGAGGTGAGCAGGGGACGTCCTCTTACCAGAAAGCAGGTACATGACAAATTGTGGTCATCCATTTCAGCACGATTAGAAGTCTTAGAAGCATCATCTAGCCAGGGAGCGGAGGAAGTTCCAGCGCAACCAACTACCAGGGGAACTCAGGACCAGGCGAGTGTCTCGGCCTCGGAAGGAACAGCGATTGCTCCAATTTCTGCCACACCAGGACTGGGGACAGTCCAGAATCAAGGTGGGCACACCACACCTCTTCCGGCCACTCCTTTCAACCATGGGGACCCCCTAATCCTTGGGGTTGGTTTCCTTGGGTGTCTGGAATGGGCTGGCCCACACAGTTCATGGTCAGAGGGACGCCTCAATCAGGGAATAATACAAATGCGGTTATTAAACCAACTCCAAGTACAAATAATGCAGCCACCAATTTGGTGGTGCCAAGCATCCCACCTACTACTATCGGTATGGCAACTGAAAAGACTATGGTGCCCAGTGTGCAAGTAGGAGGGGCGGAGACCAGTAATTCTACAGTGGTGGGGCTGCATAGTACAGTTGCCCCTTCTAATCAATTAGCCTCAGAAATGGCAACGGGGGAGATGGTCCCTACAGATGGGACAACGGTGGGTGCATCTCAATTGTCTGTCACAGATGCGCCTCAGCAGATAACGACAAGGGCTGAGGCGTGTGCTGCGGTTTGGCGGGGCCCAGCAGGGACCGTGGCTACAGCGAGCGGGACGAGCATTTCGTCCGCAAGGGACCCATATGCAGGGGCAGAGCAGGGAGCCATTCCAATGGGTAGTACTTCTACCCCCCTTGGATTCCATCTTTTGTCTGTCATGGGGGGGGGAATTAAGAGGAGATTTTGTAGATGTATTTTATTTGCTCTTCTGTGAATTGGAGAGCAAGGAAAAGGACAAGACAGCAATTATGAACGCAATAGGAAGAAGAAAGTCCCCAGGACATGAGCCAACTGGTTGCCTGGTTTTCTAATTTATATGGGAATTATTCAGCATTGCTTCCCTGAGCGAGGTTATATTTTGACAAAGTACCTGCATATGTTCTATAGAGCATATACAGAGTACGAGGGCGGGGCTTGGCTTGCATACGATGAATCTTTTCGTATGCGAGTGGCATTCGATCATTCATTACATTGGGATGCAAAAGATCATGACCTTTGGCTTCAGTTTATGACGCCAGCCAGGCCGGGTTTCGGGAAAAGAACAGATAGCGGTCATTTAGTGGCCAAACAGCAGCCCACATCCACCTCCAGGGGGAATGCGGGGCAGGGGGTTTAATTCCACTTGGCCTGCTGGGAGTATAGTTCTAGAGGCATCTGTACACATCCCCAATGCAACTATAGACATGAATGCCCAATATGCAATAGGCATCATCCAACATCGAACTGTCAAAAGACTAAGTCCGGGGGAGGCAACAGTAGAGACAATCAAGGAGGCCAGAAATCTGGGGGGGCCAACAACAACCTCCAAAAGGGCCCCAGTCCAGTCAAAATTGAGCAGCTGCGACAGCTGTTAGTGGAGTACTCATGTTGAGCAGAAAGGTTACCTTACTTCAGTTACAGGAATTGCTGGGTCATCTAAATTTCGCTTGTAGGGTTGTGTCCCTGGGCCGTGCCTTCCTGTGCCAATTATGTAATGCCATGAAGGGCTTATCCAACCCACACCATCGAGTCAGGCTCACTCGAGCTATCAAGGAGGACCTCAGGGTCTGGAGTTCATTCCTGGAGGAATTTAATGGTGTTTCATTTTGGCAGAGGGAATTACTGCTCGGGGCAGAGTAGCAAATCCATTCTGACACATCCGGGTCAGTTGGTTTTGGAGTATTATGGCAGGACTGTTGGTGTGTGGAGCCGTGGCCCATGGAATGGAGAACATCCAATATATGTAGGGATCTCACATTCTCAGATTTTTTTCCAATTTATGTTGCCATGCATATATGGGCCCGAGAATAGGCTAACGCAGTTGTCCAGTTTTGGTCTGACAACCAATCCATGGTTCAAGTGATTAACACACTGTCATCGCACAACCCAAGAGTGTCTAAATTTCTGCGAGCCTTCACTCTTCATTGCCTTCAGCATAACATTCTGTTCCGCGCACAGCATGTCCCGGGTTTGGATAACGCCATTGCTGATGCCTTATCGCGTCAGCAGGTCAAGAGGTTTCAGAACCTCGCTCCATGGGCAAGACGGACACCGGACATTATGCCGGCGAGTCTATGGGAAATTAGAGGGATGATATAGAACAAGCAGTTTGGCAATCCATAGCTCTCAGTGCCAGAGCGTCATACAGGAAGACAAGTAGGGAGTTCAAAGTGTTTAGAGCGGACAATCATTTACCGCTAATGTGGCCCGTACCAGTCGATCACATCCTGCAATTCTGTGTAACATTAAAGAGGAAGGACCTGGCAGCCAGGACTATTGGAGGTAAGTTGGCGGCCCTCGCCTTTTACTCCAAGATTCAAGGGGTACAGGATACCACTGGTGACTTCAGAATTTGCAGGGTTCTGCGTGGCTGGGCGAAAATTTCACCTCCAGTACCGGATTCGAGACATCCACTATCCCCTGAGATATTAGCAGGACTCAGGGCACTATGGCCATCCTTATATTCCTCCCCTTTCGAAGCAGCCTTGTTTCACGCTGCTGCATTGACGGCCTTTTTTGGGGCCTTTAGAATTTCAGAATTGGTGGCTGCATCCAAGGGAGATCAGGTTGTGCGCTGCAGATCTCGGATCTGCAATGGTCACGACAACTGGTATGCTTACGATTGCGGAGGTCCAAAACTGATCAGCTAGGCAGAGGTCAATTGGTATCCTTGTACCCTTCCCCTGGCCGCAAACTTTGTCCGGTAGTGGCAATAGGAGACTTTATTTCTCTGCGTGGCCAGAGCCCCAGCCTACTGTTTTGCCATCAAGATTTGTCTCCACTGACTAAATTTCAATTTTGGGCCATAACAAAGTGTGCTTTATTGGCCTTAGGACAGGAGGCATATCAATTTGGGAGTCACTCATTTTGCATCGGAGCCATTTCCATGGTAGCCATGATTGGTCTGCCTTCTGCAGGGGTTCAGGCAGTGGGTAGATGGCGCTCACGGGCTTACAGGGCGTATGTTCGTCAGCTTCCCAAGTAATCAGAAGGGAGAACAAGCTAATCCAGCTGTGTTTACTTTTAGATCTTTGGAAAGGACGGCATCCTTTGAGTGTTCTCATCTGCGGACATAGCTATGTCTTTTGGGCAGCAAGGAGGGCGTCCCGTTCCAGCCTTGGAACACAGCTGGGGCTGAGCGATATGGCCAACATTCAGTGGTTGGGCCAGCATGGAATGCAGTGGGAGCACCTTCTTCTGACCCTCTTTCAGCAGCGTGCATGCTTTTCTCTCCCTCAAGTGCTGTTAATTCATCTTGGGGAAAACGATATGGGCCTATTGAAGGGCAAGGCTCTGATACTTCAGGCCTTGGCAGACTTTAGAACTATTCATTATAGGTGGCCTGGGATATTGATAATTTGGTCTTGCATTATTCCCAGGATTAATTGGAGGTATGTCAGCGATCCTAGGGCTCTTGAACGGGCCCGTAGAAAGGTTAACGGGAAAATTTACTGTCAGTTCACGAAACATAGGGACTGGAACACCCAGCATCCAGCCATTATCAAAGCATGGAGGGAGTCTTATCGTGATGATGGGGTTGATATGCCGGACCTCGGAAACGATACCCTATTGATTGATTGGCAGAAGGGTTTGCATGAAGCGATCATGCATAGATGGGGGGGAGGAGACAAAGCATGAGGCTTGCCTCTCCCTGTGGCGGATAGGCGCAAGCATCTTCAGAGGGATAAGATCGGTAAGCATTCAAAGGCACCTGACGGTGATGGGTAATGCTTGAGGCTCGGCATATGTGAGTCCTGCGGCCCAGATGCTGAGCTTGGGTTACCTTTGAGGCCAACCTGTCTCACCCACCCAGGCCATGCTGCCTGGGGGTGGGGCAGGTGTGACACCGGAAGGCCTCCCTACCCATGAGGGGAAGCCTAGGGGTGGTGAAGCTAAAGGCGCCACTCTTTGGAGGAGAAGGTCTCGCCCTAGGCTTACACAGCGGAGGCTGTTTAAAGGAAGAAGATGCTCGCTTAGGTTTCCCTTCTGCAGATCTATCAATAAATGTGGCCTTGTTTAAAACCCAATACCTTGTGTCGACTCGTTATTACCTCCCTCTGCTCTCCCGCAAACATTATAAATGAAAAGCTCCTCAGCTTCTATCATTTGCCAGTTTTGTGGACAGTGAGGCTATATTTAAAGCCACGGAGAAGCTCCTGCTGTGTGAAGCAGAATGTGGAAGAAACAGCACACAAGTCATGTAAATTGGTCCAGGCAGA
The DNA here is from genome assembly GCA_029215795.1 of Anniella stebbinsi. Taxonomy (NCBI): domain Eukaryota; kingdom Metazoa; phylum Chordata; class Lepidosauria; order Squamata; family Anniellidae; genus Anniella; species Anniella stebbinsi. The sequence continues at coordinate 169,697,886 of JARDYH010000002.1, read as the reverse complement.
GTGTTTTTTCCCCCACTGTTCCTTGTTCCTTCACAGAAGCATCTAAGTCGAATGTCAGGTCTCCTATGACAACACACAAGTGATCTAGGCCATAGATCATCTTTCATGATGAAGTCTTCGTCAACACATGCCTCATGACTTTTAATTAGGGTGAAATTGAACGCTTTCCCTAACCCCACAGCATCTCCCCCCCACTGTCTGTTGAAAGATTGATGAAAGAACCTGAATGCCTGAACTTGACTGTGCTCAGCGCTTCTCCCTGGCCATATTTTCTCAAGCCCTTTTAATGGCTAATCAGCCTTTAGGGGATGTGTGCATTTTACTTATCCCTACTTGCTTTCCTGCCTGGATGATGTCATTTGGCTTTACCTAAGGTTCCAGCTTTGTTGAATGCTATTATGAATATGCACATGGTTAAGGCCAACAGTGCTTGTAATGTTTGCTTTGTAATGTCATGAATAAGGCTTAATTGTACAGGTTCTTTCAATAGCCCTTCTGAATAGGCGGCCTTATTAACCTAACAGCTTTAAAAATAGCTGCGTGTAAGGCTGCATCTATGGGTTTGGAGGGGTGGGGGTGGGGAATGCCAACCAAAAGGGCAACAAATAAGGGTTAACGAAAGCAAAGCAGCTCATGGTGTTGAGAAAATTAATTCATTTAATCATGCTCAAATGGGAGAAGGGGAGGCAATTCCTCAAGTTCTGCCACACGAGAGGGGCTGTCTCTGCCCTTGCCTTTGAGTCATCCTCTGGAGGCCCGGCCCTACCATTATGCTCTACCACCTCAGGCTACAGATTTTGGGGTACCACTAAAGGGAACAAATGGTGAAATATTTATTGCATTTTATTTTTACCACCATGGGAGAGGCACCATTCATGTTTTCTGCCCAAGGCACTAAACAGTCCTTGACCTTCTCTGGGTCTCCCATCTACACACTAGTCAACACAACACAACACAATTGCAAGCAAATTATGAGTATGTTGTTATTGGCATCACACTTTTTGAGTGTACAAGAAGAGTATCAAATACATTATCTCAAGGGAGTTGGATAAATTCCTGGAGGAGAAGGGGATCAATGGCTACTAGTCCTGAGGGCTATGTGTTACCTCAAGTATTAGAGGCAGTCGGCCTGTATACACCTGTTGCTGGGGAATATGGGTGGGAAGGTGCTGTTGCACCATGTCCTGCTTGTGGATCGCTGGTCGACAGCTGGTTGGTCACTGTGTGAACAGAGCACTGGACTAGATGGACCCTTGGTCTGATCCAGCATAGCTCTTCTTAAGTTTTTAATAATACGTAAGGTAGACTTCTGTAAGGTCAGTATCATCATCCCCATGTTTCCATACTCAACCCAAGGTGAGTGAGGAGGCTTGCCCATGGCCACCTACTGGGTTCATGACAGAGGCACAATTTGAAGAGCAGTGATTTCCTGATGCTGAGCAGACTTTCTTAGCCACTAGGTTACACTAGCTACATCAGCAACTAGTTTTCCTGGAAAGCCACTTTGAGGCAGTGATGGGGAATGAGATAGAACCTCATCCCCACCTCCACCCCTGCTTGCAAGTGAAAATCACAGAGCAAAGCCAGCTGTTTCCTCCCCGTTCCTGGCTGGCTGGCATGTATATGTGAGCTGGTGCCCCTTGGTGCTGAGGGCTGGCACAGCCTGCCAGCTGCTGATCTGTACTCAAAAAGAATGCAGCCATTCACCAGATATCAGCATTGTTCAACGCATAGAATAAAGGTTCTGGCCATACCTATGCAACATCTAGTCCAGTGTTCCTCAAACCTTTTGTACTACTCAGCCCATCATAGAAACACAGAGTTGTTGGAGTTGAAAGGGACCACAAGAATCATCTAGTCCAACCCTCTGCAATGTGCAGGAACCATCCATGAGAGGTAGCTGTCCAGACTCTTCTTAAATACCTCCAGAGATGGAGAACCCACAACCTCTGTAGGTAGACTGTTCCACTGTTGTACAGATCTTACTGTCAGGAAGTTTTTCCTTAAATTGAATCAAAATCTGGGTAGCTGTAACTTATACCCATTATCTCAGGTCCTAATTTCTGTGGCAATGGAAAATAGTTCTTGACTATCTTCGCTTTTATGTACCTGAACACTGCTAACATGTTTCCCCTCAGTCCAGATTGAACATCCCATTGCATGGGTGAATGTGTAGAAATCCTTGTGCTGCACACATATGTGGATCAGATGGAAGATACATTAAATATTATTTTAGCAAGAATGCACCCACCCTTCCTCCCCCCCACTAACACTCCCACCTTCTCGGCTGGCTCCAGTCTTACTCCTTCATACGCTAGGTCCAGCAATGGGTAAGTCCAATAACCTACTGAAATTGGAGGCAAGTGGGACAACTCTTTGTTTTAAATCATATAGATACATGCAAAGATTCCATATTAACAGGATATTTGATCAAAGAAATTGCTATCAATATCCTGTGGAGCCATGTCTGAATAGATGCTCATTTTGATATAAGGTATGACATTTTAAAAATGGTTTGAAAACTGTATATGGAGCGTGTCCTGGGTCCCAACAGTTGTCACTACTGATAAATAATTTTATAAGATGGTCTGCCCTCGAAGGCTGATGGATCCTCTTGAATTCCAGAAAGCCTTAGAGGGTTATATGGCTAGTATCGTCGAAGATCCTGTAGAAGCCCTGGTCAATAGATGGAATCAAGACCTAACTAGGGCTATCAACACAATCTCCCCCAAATGTCCTCTCCGACGCACTTCTAACCGGGCACCCTGGTATACTGTGGTATACTGAGGATCTCAGGGAGTTGAAGAGGGAAGGACAATGACTGGAGCACTGATAGCAGAAAACTCGACTTATATCCGAGAAGACACGACAAAGGCTCAATTCGGACGACACAATAAACAACTGGTGTGGGGGAAACAATCGTCAGTTGTTTTGACTATTGTGTCATTCCAATGCTGCCATATTCAACTCAGCGCTGATCCTAATCCACACCACAGTTGATTATCTATTACCATGTTGTTTGGGGAGTACCCCCTAGGGTTAGGGTTAGGGTTAGAGTTAGTCAACTCACCATTGACTATCGTGTCATCCGAATTGAGCCATAGAGAACATCTTCGTTCCTATGGGGTGGCAATACGCGCAGCGAAGAAAGTTTTCTTCTCTGCGTGCATTACGTCTGCAAATTCACATCTAGCAGAACTGTTCAGGGTGGTGAGGGGTCTAACCCAGACACCTCCCCCCCAAACCTAATCTTAGAGCCTTCAGAGTTTGCGGTGATGCTTTTAATGATCATTGTACAGATAAAATATCTCGGATAAGAGCCGATTTAGATGTCATTATTGTAGCAGAGGCTGACAATGGAGTGTCCAGCAACTCCGCGAGTAGAATTACACTGGATCAATTTGGTGAGTACTGAGGACATGGACAAGCTGCTTGGATGAGTGAGGAGGACAACTTGCCCTCTCGATCCCTGCCCTTCTTGGCTGGTCGCCCAGAGAGGAGATTTAATTAGACTACAATTACAACATATTATTAATGCATCTAAAAAAAGCCCTCCCTGGACCCCCTGGATCTTAATAACTACAGACCAGTATCAAATCTTCCGTTTCTGGGCAAGGTGATTGAGAGGTCAGTTGCCTTCCAACTCCAAGCAGTTTTGGATGATACAGATTTTCTAGACCCATTTCAAACCGGCTTCAGCACAGGATATGGCATTGAGACCGCTATGGTCACCTTCGTGGATGATCTATGCTTGAGTATTGACAGGGGGAGTGTGTCCCTGCTGGTACTTCTGGACCTTTCAGCAGCTTTCAATACCATCGACCATGGTATCCTTCTGGAATGCCTGACAGGATTAGGAATCGGGGGCACTGTGCTCCAGTGGTTCCGGTCCTACCTCTTGAATAGGTTCCAGATGGTGATGCTTGGGGATAGTTGCTCCTCAAAGAAGGAGCTGTTGTATAGCATATCACAAGGTGCCATCCTTTCCCCAATGCTGTTTAACATCTACATGAAACCGCTGGGAGAGAACATCTGGAGGCATGGGACGGGGTGCTATCAGTAAGCTGATGACACCCAAATATATTTCTCTATGCCTTTGACAACAACGTCAGCTAACGATAGTGTGTTTCCTCTGAATGAATGCTTGGAGGTGGTAATGGGCTGGATGAGGAAAAACAAACTGAAGCTGAATCCAGACAAGACGGAGGTGCTTACTGTCTGTCAAAGGCCCCAACCTGGGTTTGGTTGGGGCCTTTGGCAGCTTGGGGGTGCTCCTGGATCCGTTGCTCCAAATGACAGCTCAGATAGATGTGGCGACCAGGAGTGCCTACTATCAGCTTCGGCTGTTACGCCAGCTGCTCCCTTTCCTAGAGTTGGAAAACCTAAAGACGGTAGTGCATGCATTGGTAACTTTGAGGCTCGACTTCTGCAATGTGCTACCTCTGTGCCTAGTCTGGAAACTTCAACTAGTTCAAAATATGGCAGCCAGCTTGGTCACTGGTACACCTAGGGGTGACCATATTACACTAGCTTTAAAATCACTCCACTGGCTGCTGATTACTTTCCGGGCAAAGTACAAAGTGTTGGTAATTACCTTTAAAGCCCTACATGGTTTGGGTCTAGGTTACCTGCGGGATTGCCTTCTCCCATACAATCCACCCCACACACTCAGGTCCTCTGGGAAGCCTTTACTAGAATCTGTCAAAACTAGACTGACAAGGACCTTCTCTTGTGCAGCTCCCAGACTGTGGAATGGCCTGCCAGGAGAGATCCGCCAACTTCACAGTCTTCCAGAATTTAAGAAAGCTATAAGGACCAATCTCTTCCGGCAGGCCTACCCAGTTGAATTTTAAGAGTTTTATTGGTATTTTAATAATGTATTCATTTTATATGCTTTAATCAGTTTTATGTATTTTATATCATTCATGTTTAATGTTGTTCCCCGTCTCGATCTGGAGGGAGAGGCGGGTAATAAATAAATAAATAAATAAATATATTATTATTATTATTATTATTATTATAGTAGTAATGTAAATCCTGCCTTAGATTACTGACTAGTCTAGAGTTTACCCACACTTGTTGCTTATACTATTTATTTATTTTATTTATATTTTGCCCTTCATAAAAAAAAACACAATTAATTGAGTGGCAGCTGCTTTCATGTGTCACAATAATCTTATCTAGACCCAAATACTGAGACAATCTAAACCTGGGTGAGTGTATCTTCCTAATCATAACACTCAAGGAAATTGTGTTTTCATATTATCTTGGTAATGGAAATATTTAGAGAAATGCCTCTTGATGTGACGGACCTCACTCGTTATCACCCATCCCATCTACCACACAGGTAAGTTCTAGTGTGAACTGTACACTCCATAGGAATGATTAAGGACATAATAAGAGCCTTTGCTGGATCAGACTAAAGGCCTGTCTAGTCCAGCATTGTTTCCACAGTGGCCAACCAGGTGTCCACAAGCAGGACACGAATGCAATATGTATGAATAAACCAATCACTGATCAAATTCACACATAGACCTTTCCTATTGCTTCCCATCACTCTGAACTATGTTTTCAAAGGTTTCAGTTCGACACATTCAGCAGTAATTCATCTCATCTATAACACAGAGACAGTAATGCTGTCCTACCTCGAAAGCTTATTCAAAGACTAGGTGAGACTATATTAGGGGTGTGCATGGACCCCCCGGATCAGATCAGGACCCGGATCGGGACCTCCAATTTTGTCCTGGATCGGATCAGACAAAATCGGAGGACCCCTGGATCGAATCGGGTCTGATCCCGATCCAAAAATTGGAACTTCTGATTTTTGGATCGGCCGCCATTCCCCCCCCCCAGACTTGCATTGGGGGAAAGAAAGCTTTCCCCCAATGCAAGTCTATGAGGAAAAAATGGTGGCGGGTGGGTGAGGGGGGCCTAACCCCCTCCCCCCTGGGGCCGTCCACTGTGGATGGCCCTGGCAGGTAAACCCCCTCCCCCTGCTTACCTTTCCTGGCCATCCGCTCCCGTCCAACACTGGCCGCTACTGTGAGCGGGCTTCGCGGCCTGCCCCTAGGTGGCGCGCCAGGTCATCATCACCTGATCATCACCCGCGGCCAGCGGCAGTCAGGAGCGGACGGCCAGGAAAGGTAAACGCGCCGCGTGCCCCCCTCCCCCCTGCCCCCTGCTTACCTTTCCTAGCCATCCACTCCCGTCCGCCACTGGCCACTACTGCGAGCGGGCTTCATGGCCTGCTCCTGAGTAGTGCACCAGGTGATGTCATCACCTGGCACGCTACCTAGGAGCAGGCCGCGAAGCTCGCTCGCAGTAGCGGCTAGCGACGGACAGGAGCAGATGGCCAGGAAAGGTAAGCGCTCTGCGCCCCCCCTCCCCCTGCCCCCTGCTTACCTTTCCTGGCCATCTGCTCCCGCTCGCCACCTCCTGCCCCTGTTGTCTGCTTACATCAGCGGGCGCCCACTGGCGCCCGCCGATGGAAGTGGACAGCCCCACTAGGGAAGCCCCTCCCCACTGTCTGCTTCCATCGGCGGGCACCCACTGGCGCCCGCCATTGGAAGCGCAGCGGGTGCCAGTGGGTGCCCACTGATCTGCCGATCCATCCAATCTGGATTGGAACCTTTCCGGATCGGATTGGATTGGCCGATCCAACGGTGAGATCAGAAATCGGATAAATTGGCTAATTTTATCCGATTTCCCCCTGAATTGGATTCGGATCGTGGATCGGATCCAATCCAGTGCACATCCCTAGAATATATATGTAGGGACAAGTACTCAGTTCTCCCTGGATAGCTGACAGCTTTTTTCCTGGTTTTCCCACCATCTTGGGACCATCCTGAGGTCCGTGGGTGGTGTGGCTCTCCCTCCCAGGGTCCTCCCTCATCCCCATGAGTGGTGCAGCTCAGGAAATGGGCATGGAGCTGTGTGGGGGGAGTCCATGGGGTGAGGAGGAGAGCATTTTCACCATCTTTGGGATGGCACTTGGCAACTTCTAGCATTGTTGTATTTTTTTTTAAGTTCCTTCACGCAGGATTGCACCCGCACAATTGCACAATTGTGCAAATGTTTCCTGTTTTTTAAAAACAACAACAACAACAATGGTGCCCTGGAACATCCCTCTTTACTTCCAGGACAACTCGCTTGCGTGTGGCCCCTGAGGGATGATCCTGGAAGTAGAAAACTCTGTGATCACTCCCCAAAGGGCTGCACGTGTAGATGAGCCCTTACATGCCCCATTCAGAAGTTTTCCTCTCACAAGTTCAAAGAACACATAGAGGGGGAGTGGGGGCATGTTAGCCCCAATCCCAATGGCCTATCTCTCATGACTCAACCTGCAATGCCTGCAGGTTGAGTACGAAGGTCTGAAGGGTAATACATTGCATGTTCAGCTGAATGCACTTAGAATGTTACCCATGATTGAGAACCAAAATTGCTTGGGGTTAATTATTACATAGAGGATTCTAAGCACATTCAGCTGAATATGTGAAGAATCCCCCTTCAAATCTTCAGCTTCAAAACATGAAGGTTGGGGGTGGAACCAGCTGGCAAGGGGACACTGGGGGCACGTCTCATCTGTTTAGCCCCATTCCCACGCCACACATTGTTTGAACTTTTGAAGGGGGTAGAGCATTTTTGTAATCTCGGGGGAGGGGTTTCAAATAAACAAGTTGAGTAGGCTGACCATCTGAAAAGGAGGACAGGGCTCATGTAACTTTAACAGTTGTAGAGAAAAGGGAATTTCAGCCAGTGTCATTTGTATGCAATTAGCTCCTGGTGAAATTCCCTCTTCATCACCACAGTTAAAGTTGCAGGGGCCCTGCCTTCTTTTGTATATGGTCACTCTAGTATAGTGCCTGCACCTTTAACAGTTGTGATGAAGAGGGAATTTCACCAGGAACTAATTGCATACAAATGATGCTGGCTGAAATTCCCTTTTCTCTACAACTGTTAAAGTTACATGAGCCCTGACCTGGATTTTATCTGGTCAGCCTAAAACGTATATCAGGAAGGCACACATGCAGGTCATTTGAGTCTCGAAGCTAAACTGGTCTCCAAAAGCAAAAGCAGGATCAAAGCCTGGTCCTTGCTCCCCCTCCCCCCTTCTCATACAAAACCTAGTCTGCCTTACTTAGATGTGCTAGGTTCACGCTGCATCTGAATCCCAGATACTGAAAACAGACAATATGGGATGGCCATCACCTTCACATACCTAGTTTGGGGTCAGCTTTAGATCAAATGACACCAGAGGCAAAGGGCATTGTGATGGTCGACTGCATTATACTGTAACTGTTGCAAAGTTTGCGATTAATGTTTATTAGTGTAGGTATGTAAAAGGTTTAAAGATGTACTCATAAGTATAGAGCCCTAAGGGGGGAGTGAGTGCCTGGATGGAAGGAGAGTGCTGATTGGATGTTGGTGTGGAGTGCCTGGATTGACTGGCTGTATAGGAGGAGTCAAAGGACTGTGTGTGTATATATATAGGGTTTTGCTGACAGGTGATTGGGGGTTGAGTTGAAAATTTATTGCAGAGAGAGACTAGAGCTAGGAAGGGTCTGGTGCTTCATTATTTTGGTGGAATTAGTTGGAGGGAAGGAGAATAGGTAGCTTAGAGAGGACAGAGTAGTGAGGAGAACCCAGGCCTGAAGTCTATATTTGAAACATTTTAAGAGAAATTACTGACTGAAACCATTAAGCATTGTGCCTGTTACCAATATACTTTTGAACTGAGGAAACCATCAAGCTTTATTTACCTGAGCAATCATCTTGTTAATAAATAACATTTAAGTACATCGAACTGGTGTGGTCAGTGGGAGTACCTGAGAAAGGTACCGGTAAATGGAGGCAGCAGAAGGGAGATTTGGGGGCTAGGTTGCAGAGCTGTATAGCTGTGGGGCCTGATAGAGAGAGAGGTGAATCACAGGGATGGTTACAGCAAGTCCAAAAAAACCTTGTCACCTGTACCTGAGATTGGTCCTTGTATTTAGGAACAGAGGAATAAAGGAGCAGCATTAGGTGGGGTGACACCACGAGAAGATGGGTGGTGGTGGTAGCACGAGTGGATTGCAATAGATCCAGAGTGACACCATTGTAAGTCACAGGCATCCCCATTCATTTCTTAAGCTTTCAAATACCTAGGCTATATTGCATTTGCTAACCCCTTTCACAACTTTGATGCACGGATGGCATGCAGGATCCATCTCTGTCAAATAAGATGATAAATTTGGCAGCTGGACCTAATCATAATCACTCCCCCTCTCAAACACTCACACCATATAAATAACAACAACAACTTTAACACATGGTTGCAATGATGGCCATGGAGGTAGATGTTACCATAGAATCATAGAGTCATAGAATAGTAGAGTTGGAAGGGGCCCATAAGGCCATTGAGTCCAACCCCCTGCTCAATACAGGAATCCACCTTAAAGCATCCCTGACAGATGGTTGTCCAGCTGCCTCTTGAAGGCCTCTAGTGTGGGAGAGCCCACCACCTCCCTAGAACATTGGTTTTACAAGTGAAGATGACCTGGATATCTGGTGTCCTCAGAAATTGCCACCCTCTGACCCTGGAACTGCCCCTTGTTTGTCAAAATTCCTATCTGGCTGACCACAGTTTAAATCAGAACAGACTGGACTTAATTGGCCTTTGACCTGTACCAGCAATGCAGTTCTATTTTTAAGTCAAGAAGATGATACGTGTCCCCTCAAGTGATGTGTAACACACACACACACACACACACACACACATTTACCAGTGCTTGCTTCTTTAAAATATTTGCAAAAGGGGACCAATCCCTTGCCTGGTTACTACTACTTAGTTTTGAAAAGAAACATTTACATTTACTTTTACACATTGTTAAAATGTACGATAATGATACGATAAGGTCATTATCGTGCATGTTTTTAATGATGACGATACGATAGAAAATCCTACGATAATCATCGGAGACTATAATTTTCGTGCGATTTTATCGTTTTATCAACATGCCATATAAATATACCTATATAAATATACCTATCATCTTCATGATAATTATCGTTAAAACATATTTTTGGCAGAAAGAAAAAATGCCTATAACTTCTGTAGTTTAAAAGTTAGAGGCTTGAAATTTGGTCACAGTGCTTCTGGGGTATGCCTAAGTATGTGTATGAAATTTGAGGTCAATCCCTCCAATCCTTGATTTTATATGAAGTTTTTAAAGATTGTTTCCGTTCTGACAGGTCCAAAATGATGATAACGATAAAAACCGATATTTTTTGGCGTGCACACCCCTAATTTCTAAGTATACTTACATGAAAGTAAATCCCATTGGAATCAAAGGATCTTACTTCTAAATAAAACTTGTTTTTATTATTTAAAACATTTCTACCCCATGTTTCAGCCAAAAAGGATCCCGTATCAGCTTATAGATCAATAAAAATAAGATAGTCCCCGGCTTCAGGCAAACAATCTAAAAAGACATGCCCCGAAAGAAAAGAAAAAATGAGATAGGGAAGGAAATAGAAAAGAAGAAAATGCAGGCACACATTTTTAACGTTATACAATTCTTATAATGACCACCAGCTGTGATTCATGCTGCCACAGCACTCAGTATAACAATAGTGGATACTGCAAGATAATTTTTGAATAGGATGGGAAAGCACAAGTCTGCTCGGCTTTAAAATGAATCAGACCCTTTGAGCATTCCAATCAAGCCCCCAAATCCCATGAAAGTGTCATGTGTTGATGCCTATTCAATAACTCATTTGATTTTCACTGCTGCTCACTACCGTCTCTAGGGTAAAAATTACCTTAGGGGGCAGGATAATGTAGCAGGCAGCAGAAGGCAGAGATATGAGCAAGCAGAATCAAGGGTCACAGTAGGGCCGTGCCCACCTTGATTCTTGCGGTTTGGATTTGAACAGGGGCGCTCGCTTTTGTGAGTGCCGTTCCTACAGACTTCACCCCCCCATCCTTAGTTTTGAAGAAGCTAGCTTTCCAACCATATATCAACGTCGCTTTCATTCTTTCTTTGGCCTCATGAGAAAGACATACGGCTCCTTTCCCCCTTTCTTTTCTTTGAGTAAGTCTTTGGATGACTGAATGAAACTAGATCCTGAAATGCCCCCGTTTCCCCCTGCAAGGGAGAGCAAGGCTGCTCCAGAATATGCTGCTTGAGTATTTGCAGTGCCTCAAAAATGGAAGCCTTGAGACTTTGATAGCTATGGCAATAATATTTTTATTTGGAATGAAATGTACTTGAAAGACCCAGGGTGTTAGTGGATCTTGCCGAAATCTGAGATTTGCTGCAAAAACTTGACTTCAGATTTTTTTTATTGGACTATATAGTTCTAGAAATGTACATGGTACTTTTCAAGTCTATAACTTAATCAGAACATTCTGGTCCCTGCCTAAGGAGCTTGCAATTTAAAAGTTGAAACCCTGAAGTGAAGAAGAGTTTCTTCACTGAATGGTTTAGATTTAAAACAGAAGGCCTGTTTCTGGGCAAATTAATGTGAGTCATAAAAAGAATCATTGTTTTGGTTTCATGGGCTTGTCTGCATTTAAATATTGTGGTTTTCATAATGGTCAAGAAAATGACATTGCCAGATGACTATTATACAGGAGCTGATGAGTCCGGATTTCACTTTGCACCTGTTTGGCAGAATCCCTCCCTCTTTCCTCTTCGTGTGGTTTGGTGAGTAAGAGTTTGGTAACGACCTTGAAGCTGCCGGCAACGGAGCTGGTTAAACAGTGATTGTGCTTTGCAAGTAGAGAAGTGCAACCAGAAAACATCACTTCTTTCATAGACTAGTAGTTTGACAAAGGCCAGATCTACATCAAGCAGGACATGACAGTTTGAAAACGGTTTGAAAACTGTATATGGAGTGGGTCCTGGGGACTGTCTTGATGACAGCACATGGACGCCGCAATCCCGCCAAACCCCATGCTTGCACTTCTGCGGGTTGTCCCCATGCTGAGGAGCGAGCGCGAGGTTTGCATCCGAGGAGGAGCTCCAGTACAATGCCTGTGATTGGCTATGGAGGAATAAACAAGAGACGCTGCTGTGGTAGCGCCATCCCCCGTTCGGTGCTGCAGAGGTGCTGTGCTCAACCTGCCAGCCCAACCCAGCCCTTTCCTCCCACCGTCTCCCCCTTCCCCTCCACGAACTGCATCCTCTCGCCAAGCTGCTTCTTTGAGCGCCCTGACAGGAGCCACCGCCGCCCCATGCACTGACACCCTGTGTACCACTGCGCCACTGTCTGTTGCTGCATGAGTGCCGCTGCACGTCCACACATCCCTCCACTTTTTTTTAACCCTTTTATGTCCTTGTGAACAACTTTACATTTCCAGTTCTTGACTTTAAAGTGCTGGCTTGGATCCAGTGTTTGCTGTTATAATTTCATTAAAGTTGATGGCCACTTACGTCAAGAGTGGTGAGGGGGGGGACACACCTCATCCAAGCTTTGTTCTCTGAATACATTTCCAAAATGCCCCTGAAAATGAAGAGGTGAGGTTTCTGCAATTAACTGTATCTAGGGATTTTGCTGGATTTGAGCGGTACTGTAAACCGGAGAAGCGCGGAGGCATTCCAGTGGCCATTCAGCTCGCTGGCCTGCCCCCTCCCCCCTGTCCAGGCAGATGGTGACCAATCAGGGGTTGTCATCTGACTGGCCACACCTCTGGCACGATTCCAGAGCAGTGACAGATGGCAGATGTGCCATCATAGCTCCGCTCCACAGAAAGAAGTTGGGACAAGTCCCCAACAGTTTTATTTTAGAGCTTCGGGGGAAAGCCCTGGGATGGCTCCATAGTGGCTTCTGCATCGTATAAACAACACAGCACCACTGCAGAGTCACCCCAGAGCTTTCCCCATGTGTAGACAGCTCCCTAGCCCCCAACAGTTGTCACTACTGTTATAAACCGCTTTAAAGCAGCAGTGTAGATCCTGCCAAAGGGAAAACATTCTAATAGCCAGGTTGCAAGGTCAAGAGACCTATATCAATAGCTGCACAGGACTATTTCAGATTGCAGTTATATGCCAGAATATTTGAATGTTCTCCACTTAAAAAATATAAAAATAATTCCCCCAACACACAAAACTAGCATGTCAAGAAGAACATTCTAGCCTACCTTTCTCCCTGAGATAAGAACATAAGAAGAGCCATACTGGATCAGACCAAAGGTACATCTAGTCCAGCATTCTGTTCACACAGAGGGCAACCAAGTAGAACACAAATGCAACAGCATCCTCCTGTCCATGTTCCCCAGCATCTGGTCTACATAGGCTTACTGCCTTTGATACTGGAGGTAGCATATAGCCATCAGGACTAGTAGCCACTGATAACCTTATCTTCCATGAGTTTGTCCAATCCCCTTTTAAAGCCATCCAAACTGGTGGTCATCACTACATTTTGTGGAACTGAATTCCATATTTTAACTTTGTGCTGTGTGAAGAACTACTTCCTTTGATCTTTTCTCAATCTTCCACCAATCAGCTTCATGGGATGACCCCAGGTTCTAGTATTATGAGAGATTGAGAAAAATGTTTCCCTATCCATTTTCTCCACACCATGCATAATTTTGTACACCTCTATCATGTTCCCCTTTACCCGTAACCTTCACTCACAGGGGTGTTGCTCCAGCCCCTTGATCATTTTAGTCACATCTGCACTTTTTCCAACTCTACAATATCTTTTCTTTCAGTACAGTGATGAGAACTGTACTCAATTTTCTATGTGTGGTTGCACCATAGATTGGAATAAGGGGAGTATGATCTTGGCAGTTTTATTCTCAATTCCTTTCCAAATTATGCCTATGGAATTATGGAAGTTACCTTTTTCACTGCAGCTGCACACTGGGTCGACAGTTTCATCGAGCTGCCCACCACAACCCTGGGATCTCTTTCTTGGTTAGTCACTGCGAGCTCAGATCCCATCAGCTTATTCTTGGGATACTAATTCTGACTGTGCACAGAGAAGTTTTTTAGGACAAGGGTGGGCCACTTTTTACCCACATGATGCAGTGAGTCAGGGGCTGCACGCTGGTAGTGGACCTGGCCAAAACCAGCAGTTTCTAGGGCTGTAGGTTCTCCACCTAAAGTATACAAAAATAGATGTGTAGCGTTTCCCCTACTCACTCACTCACTCTCTCTCTCACTCACTCACACAGACACACACACTCACATTCAGACTCTCTCTCTCTCTCTCTCTCTCTCTCTCTCACGCACTCACCCACACCCACACCCCTCTCCTCTGCAGGATCCTTCCTCACCCAGCTAGGAGAGCCGAGGTGGCTGCTCTAGCCCACCAATTTCTGTACTTTCTCTCTGAAGAATAACATTGTTGTGAGGGAAACCCCTGACTGGCAAAATACACACCAGCCCTCCCTATTCTGTGATTTCCCTCTCGATAATGTTAGTCTTCAGAGAGAAGCTATAGAATTCAGTGGGCTAGAGTGGCAGAAAGTGCTGTCTAGGCCCCAAAAGGGGGAAAAGGGGACCAGCTGGAGGGGTGCAGGCAGTGGGATTTGGGCTAGGACACCCGCAGGCCACAAGGGAGACCATCTGAGGGCAGCACATGGGCCAAGGGCTGCCCATTCTTGTTTTAGGTTTTGGAGAATTCAAACATTTGATTGCAACCCGCAGTCTGAAGTTGTACTGTCTAGCAACAGAGATAGGAATATGCCCACAGTCCCTACCATACATTCACAATGCATGTTGGGGAAGCAACAGCACACTTACAGGGCTCTTCTGCCAATCCTGACATACCCCTTGGGCACTGCATCTTTAGCGTTAGTGTGAAAGAAATCATGCATGTGTACGGCTGCTTTCACATGATTGGTATTTTAGGCTGGCCACGGGTCCCTTATTACAGAGGACAGTCCTTTAAGGGTGGGCAAGTTGTGGCCCTCCAGGTGTTGTTGGACTGCAATGCCCATCATCTCTCACCACTGGCTATGATGAGTAGCGCTAAAGGGAGAAGCGCATGTTGCCTGCCCGTTTTATGGAGAGGGGAATCTGCTCCATTCTGATTGCTAGTTAGTACTTAAAAATAAAAATTAGAGAATGGTCAACACAGTTCTAGCTGGAATCAAGCGCACAGCAATAATAATAATAATAATAATAATAATAATAATAATACCTATTTGGGCTGCAAAACTATAGGTGTTAACCTGAGTGTAAGTGCCATTACTGTAGCTTTATGAGGAAACATGCATAAGATTGCACTGTTAATATATGTGCTACAGCATTTGAGCCAAACGCAGCCCTTTTCACTTGGTATTTCAAAAATTACTTTGTTAGTGTTGTCCTTAATTCACCTCCTTTCATCTGGTTTCAGACATTGGCTGATCTTTCATACCAGGCTTGATTTTGTACTTTGCCTCAAGTAGAGAAGTGATGAGGTAGAATACTTGTGTGAATTTAAAGCTGTTTTTGCAGAGACCTTTTAACCATCACGTGCAGCTGTGGCCGCTAATATACTTAATATACTTGGCCTTCTTCTCACTACTGTTTGTTCAAAAAGAGTATTATTATTATTTTAAATAGTTCTTCAAGGGATGTGGTCAGTGACAAAAGATCTGGATCAAGATGACAGATGTGGAAAAACAAACTCAAACATTTCCTATTATGTCAGTTTTCAGATGGTGATTAGGGCATGTCATTTTAAGTTATCTCTGAAAAAGTGGTGACTAAAAGGGTTTAAAGGACAAAAATCCTAAATGCCAAGGGTCACATTCAGTCCAGATGATCTTCTGAAACCCATTCCTTTTCGTTTCTAAGCTCTGTGATGATTTATTTTCACAGATCACCAAGAATCAGTTTCAAACATTAGAGGTGCTGTGGCTCCTTGCTAATCCCACTTTTTAACTCTGGGTGCTTGTTAAACTTATCAAGTAATGAGGAAAAGGCACTCTACGTATTTTTGTGCATATGGTTGCCTAACACACTTTTTATTTTTTTTAAAAAATGCAAATGTTTTTCCCTTATAAAATGCTTTTTGGGGGTATATTTCGTTTGCTAATACACACATTGGTGTGCGCAGTTTCTGCTAATATATGTACATTTTTGTATGCCTTTCTTTTTTGGAGGACTGCATTTCAAAATCTGGAGAACAATTGTGTTCTAGTTCGCATATTGATTTAGGAAGTACAAAGGTCCAAACTGAATGGCATTCTCCCCCATCTCTAGGTCTTCTAACGCAGCTCTCCTTTCTCCCTGCACCCCTTAAAAACCTATTCTGAATGTGGGAGGCTGCAGGGGGGAATCATGAAAATCACATCCTCCCCCATTTTTTTCATCAAAGCTCTGTTGATCCAGGACCCGTCCGCAAACAGAAGGCCATTCAGGGAAGGAGACCTTTGGATCCACGTTCAACCCATTCTCTTTATTATTAATTCACGATTTCTATAGCTCAGCTGTGGAATGGAAAAAGAAACTAACAGCTTCTGCAGCTGAGCCCTGGTTAGCCTTGATCCAAATGAAGCCTTGCAAATCACACCTTACATTGTTCCAGAATAAGGTTGACCGAGTTCAGTGGTGTTGCTAGCCGACAACCCTAAGGTCAATGAGCTTCTCTACACACAAGAAAAATCCTGTGCCTTATCGTGGTTTTTGTCCTTGCAGTAATCCCATCATTGAGATGTGTTGCTTCACACGTGATCATGTGATTTAATTTCTTCTCAGAAAAACCTCATTGTGTTTTGATGAGACAGCACCAGCTAGTGGTAGAGAGATCCCGCAATATCTGAATTTTTTGCCCCCCAAATGCATGATTCCAGTTGACGATGTTGTCTAACGTACCTGCAAACCTCTGGGAGACACAGATCATGAGCATGCTATAAATTACTCATTTAGAGAAGCCCAGTATTTTGATGGCTAGCTTCATTGATCACAAAGCTATATGTTTATGGTGGGGGGATGTTTTGGGTCCAGTGATGTTCAACCGTATAGCAATGGCTTGGGCTTCTATTGTGTTAATCACTCCATGGGAAAAAGAAGTGTTTCCTAACTCATGGGTTCTGAGGTGCTTTCTTTGTCCCATTGCTGAAGGATTCCAATCTCTGGTCTTACACTGGAGAAGTGTGGGTAGCAAAATATCTAATTATATCTACATGTATGTGTGTTAAATTATCTGCTGTTCTTTTTTGTTATTGTTAAAAGCCTTTTTTGTTGAACAAACTGGTTAGCAGTTATTAAAGTGAATTTGAGACCAGATTGTCCAACTAAAAGTGATTAATGAATTTGATCAAAGCAAGAGTGGGATATCATAATGACAGGATTGATAAAAACTCAGTGGCATGGACACTTTTCAGCTGAAAAGAAAATATTAAGGCAAGTATACTAATAACACATAACTAAAGTAGAATTTATATAATATGCCAGGAAAGGAGGGAGGCACTTAGAGACACTCTTATGTCTTTTGAAATTGGTAGGACTTGCTTCTGAGTAAGCATGCATTATTAGCCCAACACTAAAATCTTAGCATTGCATTCTAAACCAACAGAAGTGTCTCATTCTTAATGAGGAGGATCCTGCACCCAAACATTGGATTACACATTTCTACAAAAGAAGAGCATGGGTGGAAGCTTTATTTCTATGGGATGGAAATGATGCAGAGGCTAGATTAGCTTTCCCTTTGTTTTCAGCACTGATGGGGGGATCTTACTTAACTACAACCAACCCCAGGATGATTTCTCTATGGGTAAGTGCTGTCCTATATTTCCCTATGGGCAAATATGGCTTCTCTATGGGCAAACACATTCCTATGTTTCCCTATGGGCAGGTATGATTTCCTTATGTGCAATTACTAACCTGTTTCCCAATGGGCAAACATGATTTTCTTATGGGGAGGTATATTTTCCCTCTGGATAGGTATTATCCTAAGTTTCCCTATGGGCAAGTATGCTTTCCCTATGGACAAGTACTGCCATTTGTTTTAGCATGTCCCCCTATTATCTTTCCTGAAAGTTAAAGTTGCAGGTCTTTTGTATATAGTCACTCTAGTATAGTGCCTGCACCTTTAACTGTTGTGATGAAGAGGGAATTTCACCAGGAACTAATTGCATACGAATGACACTGGCTGAAATTCCCTTTTCTCTAAAACTGTTAAAGTTACATGAGCCCTGACCTGGATTTTATCTGGTCAGCCTAACTGGGTTAAATATTAAGGTTTTAATTACTTCAAGAATCATGGAGACAAATCTCACCAGCCCAAATTCAGGAATCAGAGTGAGTGAGAGAGGTTTTTTTTTCTTTTCTACTTTAAACTGCTTTCCTTCCCTCAATATTTCACCAATCTTCTTGAAATTTGCAAATTATGTAAAACCAACATTCTTTTCTGGCACATGTAAATTTCAGGAAGATTGGTGAAACATTTTCAATTTTATGAATAATGACACCTCCCCCCCCCAAAAAAAATTCCTTTATCATAGTGGAATGTGTTTTTTCTGGTTGGGCCTTAACCAAAGAGACACTGCTGTGCCTCTTTAAATAGACACACAAATAGAAACAGTATTTTTCACAGAGTCTACTACAGACTGTCATCTCAAAACGAAATAGTTATCTTTGAACTTAACCAAGACAGAACAGTTGGTCAATGAGATAAAATTAGTACTATCCTTAGGGAAAAGTGACCATGTAATGCTGGAATTCTTGATCTTATGGAAAGCTAAAGGGTAATGTAGTCAAACATGTACCTCAGTTTTCAAGAAATCTGATTTTAATAAGCTCAGCATTGCTTCTGTACCACAAGGGCAGGTGTTCCAATTCACTTTCTCTCTCTTCCCACCTCATAATAAAAACTTTAAAATACTGGTGAGGGGTGGTGGTGGCTGAAAGACCACACAATTATCAATTTCCCAAGAGCTATCAGATCCTGAATGAAATGTTTTGCATTCTGACTCTTATATACTTGTAGAGATGAATTCTTTTGAACATAGGGAATGAAAAAATGAAACCCTTGTTGCTTAGTCACTCATTTGTTTCTTTATAATTTTATCAAGGGCTTTGTATCCTTGAACTGAAAAGCAAGAAGAAAGAATGAAGAAGAGATCTGTTCAGGACACAGTATTCACTGTACACTTCCATGATTCTGAATAAATCACTCAGATAAATCACTCATTTTCAACAGTGTTGCTCAGGTAAATCCCTGAGTCAGCAGCATAAGAAAATAATTATCTCCAGGCATATGTTATCTAAGCGCAGCCCCACTATAATTAATCCTGTCAACATTCACATCCATACAAGCGTTGGCATGCCTGTTTTAAAGAGAGCCTTAGGCAATTCACTTGAAAGTGTTGCTAAAATGCCTCACTCTCACTCGCTTACCAGAGAAATGTAAGAAAAGATGAGGCTTTAAAGAGAGCAAAGTTAAGGCCTTCAGGTTGCAATTTTGCTTTTGAACTGGCAAAGGTTTCTCTCTCCCTATTACAATATAGGCAGGGCCAACCCTACCATTAGAATGAGGCAACTGCCCCTGGCAGCAGATGTTGGGGAGCACCCCCATCCCCAAGCTTTACTACTCTTGGAGGACAGAGCTGTGTGTGATACACAGCCTGCCCTTTATCTCACAGCCTGCTTCCCTCAGGTGTGATGGAAGATTATTCCATTGCCACAGCTGAAGTATGATTCAACAGCCAGTCCAGTTGATGTCTATTTATGGAATGGAAGAAGGTGCCATCTTGTCCTTTGCCTCAGGCAGCAAAATCTCTTTGGCCAGCATTGACTGTAGGGGTCTAAGCTACTCTCCTTGATAGGAAGGGATACTGTATCTTTGTTATAATATAATTAGCGATGAACAAACTTACCCCAAAGTGAGTTCTTGAACGATTCAGAAAATAACAGACTCACCCACGTATGCTCAGATAAGAATGCCCTCTCAAAGCAAACTCTCGGTCTGTGCAAACAAGTTTTGCACTTGTGTGATATCAACATGCATCTTGGGAGCTTTAATCTGGAATCACATAGG
The DNA here is from genome assembly GCA_029215795.1 of Anniella stebbinsi. Classification (NCBI taxonomy): domain Eukaryota; kingdom Metazoa; phylum Chordata; class Lepidosauria; order Squamata; family Anniellidae; genus Anniella; species Anniella stebbinsi. Next base: position 169,677,927 of record JARDYH010000002.1, on the reverse strand, counting down.
GTGCCTCTACAAGAGAGGTTTAAAGCTCTTTAAAGGCTGATTAAAATTTTTATCTCTACAAGAGAGGAGCGCAAATTGGGGGCTGAGACGCTTTAAACATCCGATTATGTGCATTATCGAATGTGCGTTAAACCGCGAGTTTTAATTTGTGGCGGCAGTTAAAGCGCCTTACCGCCGTGTAAACATGTGATTCTCTGCATGTCAACAGTTTAAAGCGCATTTTGGTCATCCCGTAATGCACTTCGCCGCCTCTCGTACAGAGGTATTAGGAGTAAATGCGCTTCCGCGAACATGCGCATAATCGGGCAACCAGGCGCCAAAGCGAATCCTTCTAGAGGGGGTCATAGTTGGAGGGCAGAGCTGTGGTGGGAGTGGTGACCATGAAGGAACTGGCAAAGGAGAATGTAGAATAGCAATTTATCATATGGTCTTAATTTTTGTGAACTGCCCAGACAGCTTCAGCTAGTGGGCAGTATAGAAATGAAATAAATAAACAAATTTAGTGGAATGGGTGCTGCCCAGTCCTCCTCCTCCTTGTGGAGCCAGGTTGGCAGCAGCAAAGGAGAAAAACAGCATTGGGTTGGGAAAGGAAACAGTTAATCCAATCAGTGCAACACATGTGCAGAAATTGCATTGTTTAGATATGCAGGAGCTTGCAATTCATTCTGTACTTAATAGCGAATCCGTAAAATGCTGCTCCAGGCTCATTAAAAAAGTGAGCATTACAAATGGGCGAGGTTCAACCAGCGAGCAGACTAATCACGAATTTCAGCAGCATCACTAAATATAAGTATAGTTGATATGTATAGCCCCTTCCTCTGCATGTTTTTTATCTTATGGGGAAGGAAAGTTTGGATTGTTAAAATTCAATATTGTATCCAAAGCCATACTCAGCCAAAATTGTGGGAATTTCCCCCCTCAATTTGCAGTTGTTCCCTAATATGCTTTCTGTTGTGTGTTGTCATAGAAAAAAAAGTTCAATTAAAAGCTTTAAAATGTTGTTTTTAGTGCTGTGGTTACATTAACCTTTCTTTGCTAATTAAACAAGTTTTAAGTGCTTCAGATTTCAGTATAGAAGTTCTAGCTTTTATTTCCATTTTATTGTTGCTGAACCCAAATTGTGTACATATTTTAGTAGTCTCTGCAGAACCTGCAAATGAACTGTTGCTCAACAGAGTTTTTCAATTTGAGATATTTTTTGCATACATTTTTTCATATTTTATACTGTCTCTAGAGCAGTTGGAAAGAGATTATTATATGAACACATTTGGTTTTCAGACTTAAAGAACAATGCTCAGATTCAGGTTCACAGAGCAAGTTAAAGCAATTCCAGAAATTCTCATCCGTGGAGGCCTGCAAATCTTTTATGTGAGGTCGAATGCTCACAGCATTACATTATTAAAAAGAGACTACTGCCTTTTCTTTGCATTTCTGGTGACATGGAGAAATAGCTCAATGTATATGATGAGTCACAGGCTTCACGTACTAGTGAGATACCCAACAAATGATGGGAATGTTTGAATTCTGCAACATAGCCCAACCTGCCATGGTGAGCTCCAGATTTTCAAACATACAAATAAGAGTGTAGTTAGAGAGTTAGTTTATTGGTCTACTGCAGCCTTTGCTCATTTAACATTAACTATATGTAATTGTTGTCCCTATACTTTTACAAGCATATATTTTGTCTGCATATGCATGTTTCTTGAATTTGTAAAGAAATGTGAATAGTATGAGGCCTAATTTTAAATAAACAATCATTTTCTACTGTTCAACCCAAGCTCAGCTAAAGAGGCATATGCCTTCTCCTGTATGGTCCTCCTAATTGCGGAGATCTCATGGGGAAGCTTTCCTCCGGGTCCCTCAATCCTGGGAGGTTAGACTGGTGAGAGCATGTGAAGAGAAGCATCTTCCCCTAGGAGACCCTCTTGGCAGTATGTTGTTGCTCTTCCAGCATCAGGAAAATATAGTTTTACTTTGCCAGACTTTCAACCTTCAGTCTTACTGCCTATCTTTTAAACTCACCTTGTGGGTGAGGTTGGTTCTCAGAGTGCATTTCGATTTATCAGTGTTTCATTTAATCAGCATAACTAATAGAACCAGGCTATTGTATTAAAGGAGAAATACTTGCTTCACGTACAAGCCAATACACCATCACATTCTTGTGGGACGATGAAGACGTGCCTGAGCCAACGAAAAACAAATTGAACAAACGTCAATTGCTGACATTGTGTTTCATTGTAGAAAGTGAACAAGAGGAAGGGTGTGTGTGTGTGTGTGTGTGTGTGTATCGGGGGTGGGTTTAAGTGGATAGGGAAGGTCATGGGAAATGCCTAGAGATTTCTCTGCAGCAGTGCATAGGGTTTAGGGTGCCACCAAAAAATTGTAAGGCATCACCAGAAAAAGAGGACAAAAGAGGACATGGATTTGCATGCAATTTGCATATAAATGGATAGTGAGACAGTGAGATGGAGAGATTGCATGCAAATTTAGAAATTACTATATTTGACTAGAAATGCAATACATCTCACCATAATGGAGAAGACTGTGCTCAACTGTTAACCACAGTTAATGGGCAATTTCATGGCTCCTGTTCTCCCATCTTAGAGTTTTTAAAATATATTTAAACTGGACTTGAACTCGACAGCCATTCAAACAGAAGATGCCTTCAAAATAGAGGACTGTCCTCTGTAAAGTAGGCATCATGGAAACTCTGTTTGGATTATGCATGCAAAGACAAGTTCTATCACTCCTCCAGGACCTAACAGGAGTTGTTGTTTTTAAAAGAAATGTACTAAATTGTCTTAGGCCCCAGAGCAGATAGCAACAGGGTAATAGCAGCAGCCATTATACTGGACAGTCACTGTACTGATTCCCAGTTGTACAAACTTTCTGGGCTGGATATGCCACGAGTACTGGATCACACAAGGAACAACTCTGTCCTCTGACAGGAAACCTGTTTTGTTAGGATGAGGAGTTTTGCCCTTAGAATTATTTCTGCTCTGAACATTTTGTGTTATCTTTCTCTTTATATATTCCTGAGATGTACTTATTCAACAAAACGAGAGTCCTTGCCATGTAGGTAGTGGGTTATACTGTTAAATTATGGTTATTTGTTGTTCTTTACATTTTAATGCACTCTGAAGGACTATGGAATTAGCCTAAAACCACAGAAACTGCTAGCTTGGCTCCTAGGGATTTCTAATTGAGGGTTTTGTGTTGTTTTTGTCATCTAGCCAAATGTTAAATTGTTGCAGCTTCAGTATAAAAATGGAGGTGGTTTTCTGGCAACAAAGCCATTTTGAAGGAAGACAAGGGGGAAATAGAGAGAGAGGAGATGGCTTCTGCACAAACCAAGAGAAAGAGGAAGATGCTTTTTTTCATGCCAGGATATTAAAATCTGTAATGGTAATAATATAGAGCACTTTCTGAGTGTCCAAATGCTTTACATATTTGCCCCAATGAAATTTACTGCAATCATTCAGGGGCTGGGTCTGTAGAATTATCCCCATATTGCACATGGGCAAGGGGCTGAAGCCAAGAGATAATGGCATGCCCATAGCCACTGAGTGAAGCCGCAATTATATATGCAGCAGCCAAAAGTGACCGTGTGTCCTGCTTTTCAGAGGAGAGTCCTCCATTTGAAGGGCTGTCAGAGAGCAGTCCTCTGTTGGGAGGCATCCTTTATTTGAAAGGCTCCCAAGTTCAGGTTCAGGAAAAATAGATTTGAAAACCCTTAAAAACAACAACCCTAAGAGGCCTTAAAGTTGTCCATCAACAGTTAGCACTTGTCCAGTCCATGTCTGTTTTAAAGAGAAAGACACATCAGAAAAGAAGGAGAGCAGGGGCCTTGAAGTTGCCCATCAACACTGAGCACCTGGACAGCACCTGAATGAACAGACACAAAGCTCACCCATCACAGTCTTCCCCACGATGGTCAGACACATTGCATTTCTATTAAAACCACAGGTGGGCAACTGCAGGAGTTCTGGGGGCTATCTTCATCTGTGGCATCCTCTCCATGGGCTGCATAACCTCCCACCATGGACCCTGGGGGGAAAACATGGTGCTCTGTAGCTGCTATGGGGTTCTAAAAGGATCCTTCTGAAACTCCATAGTTGCTATGGATGCCATCCCCCTCAATGTTTAAACTGATTTTGGGGGTGGGGGTGCAGCCCTGATTAAAATTAAAATTATTTCTAAATTTGCATATATACATATAAAACAATAGATGCAATCGTTCTGCAAGTCTGTGACTTTTTTTTTTTGTATTCCTTTTTGGATGGCGCATGTCTTCTTTTGAGGCAAGGCCTAAGTGGCCATCCTCTGGCAGAGTGAGGTGGTGATGAGAGCATAGAACGGATTGTACCACTTTGTTGTGTGTGTGTTGTGGGGAAGAAGTCACTTTTCGGAGTGCTCTGTTGTGCTAAAGCAAACAACTCCCCCCTCCCCAACTCCCTCTACTTGAAGAAAACACAGCAAGGCAAGAGCTGGGGTAGGTCCTTTATCTATGAAATGCTAGGGTGCCTTTAAAAGAAAACTTGCAGGGCAGAGTCGCCATCACAGGTCAGCACTGTTGGACAGCTGCCAAGGGCCCAGCACCCCAAGAGGGCGGCCCCAACTGCTACCACTCCAGCAGGGAAAATATTTCTTCCTGGGAAATTTGGGGGAGGGTCTTTCCTCTGTGCCACACTTGGATAACTGAATGAGCAAGTGGGGGTAATGACCACCTTGCCACTGCCACTTATATGCTCAGTCAGGGCACTGGTGGTGGTGGAGGAGGAGAATGGGGGACCACCAGGGGCATGCTGCCAAGGTCCCATAAATCATGGTCCTGGCCCTACACAATGGGATGGAAAAATGCATTCCTCACCCCAACCTGCGTTATAGTCCATTTACCCAGCTCATTCTATTGCATGTCTAGACTAACCCTGAGTGGATGATTAGGAGAGATTTGAGCTAGGAACTGCCTGAGTCATAGCTCACCCACCACTCCAGCTGTCTAAGGACAATTTGAATAAGCACTGGTCCACCCACGAATTTCCCTGGCTGTTTTCCCCCTCTAGGCAGTTACTCTTGAGCTATTCTTTGCCATTCACCTGCCTGTGATTGATTAGAGACTTAGAAGTGTGTGGGCTAGGTTGGACATGGATACAACCCAGCCCTGATCCCACCAATTAAGGCCTCAGCTGCTCTGAGAAAGGAGATAACTGTAGCTGCATTTCTTTCTCCATTTCCAAATGTGAGCCCAAAGAAGAACATATGGAGACAGAAAATCTCCTTGCCTGTTGTAGATAAGGGTAGTAGGAGTTAACCTTGAGCACAGTGGGAATTTGAGTTGATAACTTCAGGTCCTTCACATTCTTTTGATTCCTTTGACCAGCCTTCCCCAACCTGGTACTTTGCAGATGTGTTGAATTTCAACTCCCATCATCCAAAGGCTGGCCAAGGATGATGGGAGGCATAGCCCAACACATTTGGAGGGTACCAGGTTGGGTAAGGTTGCTTTAGGGTTCTGTTGTGAAATCAGCTAACGAGTGACTGAGTGGTCTAGTTACCACTGAGGCGAAAGCTAGGTTAGGGCTCCACAACTTCCCTCTGAAAGTGAGGTCTCACATGAGTGAATGATCCTCACATGAAAGAGCCTTACCACTTGCCCATCTAGCCCAGTCTAATATGGCTGGCCTCAGCTCTCCCAAGATTTCCAGTGGAGGACTTTCTTCAGCCAGTATCCTGTGGTGCTTTTAACTGGAGAGCCTGAGGATTGAAACCTGGCCTTCTGCACACAACATATGGTATTTCTTTATTTTATTATAATTTTAGTTCATCCAATAAAAGAATAGTCAAAGAATAAAAACACAACAAATAACAACCAACAATAAATCACCACCGGAGAGACAAATACAGTATAAAACAAGTAAAAGCAGCATTTCCTACATGCTATGGCCACTTAAAAAGTCTCAGATCTAAGTTATGACACCTAGAAACTACGATCTAAAATGCCTGAGAGAAGAAAAATGTCTTCACCTGGCACCTAAAAGATAACAAGAACCAGGTGAGCTTCGTCGGGGAGGGGCTTCCATACGAAGGTGCCACCACTGAGGAGGCAGCTCTTGTAGCCAGTCACCTAATTCTATTCGGTTAGGACACCAGGAGGAGGACCTTCAAAGATTACCTAAGGGCCTGAGGAGGTATATATAGAAGGAAGCATTCCTTTAGATACTCTGGTCCTATGCAATTGAACTATGCCCCTCCCCCTCTTCATACCAAAAAGTTCTAGCCTAGCCTTTTCCTGGACATATATTTGTTTATTTGATTTAAGAACTTAAGAAGAGTCAGGATGGATCAGACCAAAGACACATTTAGTCGAGCATTTTGTTCACACAGTGGCCACTGCCCAACTCGCTGCCCATGGGAAGCCCACAAATAATAGGCCATGAGAGCAATAGCACCCTCCTGCTCATGTTCCCCAGCAACTGGTATATCCCATCTTCCTGTCAAATATGGCAGTTCTATTTGTATTTTATGTGCATGGAATGCTTTTCTAAGGAGGTGCATTCCATCATGTGAGCCCCCACTTGCAGTCTGAAGTGGTACAGCCCTGACAGAGGTTCATTGTTTCCGTTAGAAGTAGGCCTCTGTGGAGGCAATATTCAGCTTATCAAAAGTAAGAGAATACTGTTGAAATACAGGATGATATGGAAAAAGGAGGGGGAAACCAAAAGAGGAAGAAATGGGAGCAGGAGGGTGGGGGAAGGTTTAATTTTATGGATTGTATTGGAAAATGGAATTTTTTTTAATAAACTGTTCATAACCAAAATAAAGATAGAGGATACTGAAAGGCACCATGAGGATCTAATGTGTACTTTAGGAACAACAAGTGTCTTATGACACCTTAAAGACTAACAGATTTATTATGGCATGAGCTTTCATGGACTAGAGTCCACTGTATTAGTTGTACCTGATAAAATAGACTTTAGCCTAGTCCTCAGAAGCTTATGTCACAATAAATGTGTTAGCCTTTAAGGTGCCACATGACTCATTGTTTTGCTGTGAGAAACTAAGACCCTTTCTACACCTAAGGGTGTAGAAGGAGGCCTGGGGACGGTCCCGGACTTACCAGCTTCCAGGATCGTCCCCCTCTTTCCAAACAGGAAGTGCAACTTCCTGGCTTCCTCTTGGGACATTATGCTGTCACACCTACCATTTTTTTAAAAATGGGTCTGAAGAGTACACGTGTGCTCCGCTGAAAAATTAAGTCAAACAACAACAACAACACCAAAATCTGGGGGGGGGGGCACTCATTTGGACTTGCTTTCCCTCTCTCCCCTGATAGGCACGGAGCCACGTAGTGTGGCTCCATGCCTGATTCTGGTGCTTGCTTACTTGTAAGTAAGTGGGCACCCGGTGGGATGGGTGCCCACACCTCCCACGGTCTCCGGACGTTCCTGGGACCACGAGAAGTTGGTTTTCCCAGGGTTTCTTTCACCCTGGGAAAACCCGTGCCCATCCCCCCTGCCCCCGGGAAACACACAGGGACAACTCGGGGAAGATCCCATGACAAAAAGCCAGTATAGAAACAGTCTAAGATGGCTTTCCCTCTGGGAATATGTGAAGTAGGAATTCCACAGAAGAACTGAGCAAGAAAGAGGCAGTGTGTGCTATAGGCCTCGGGGATGATATCTGGTACTATGAATGAACTCTGTAGCCATTTTGCAACAATGTCAGGAACCCCACTGGAGAAGCTAAAATGAAGGGTGGGGGTGGAGAGTTGTCAAGACCTGAAGGCACAATGCTCCCTTTGATTTGGGATAGACAGACCTGATTTAGGAATGTAAGAACTTTTTGCTATTTGGAAACACATTCTGCCAATGCCAAGAAATCTTAAATTAGGAATTAGATTGGAAGGCCCCGTGTAAATTGAGCATTACAATCACACCTCCAGATCTGACTGCTAGAAAACTTACGCTCCACAACCAAGCTATCTGTATATTATTATAACTTTGGCCTTTGGGAGGAACTTGAAAAATTCAGAAATGTTTCACATATTGGAGTGCTGACGATAGTAGGAAAGCTACTGTGATATTTATTGTACCAAATTTGTATGTCTCTTTTCCTCCAAGAAACACAGCATATATATGGGACACAGTGTGTAAATATAGGGGACAAAGTAGGAGGGCCTTTACTTAAATTCAGTCCCTCTTGACTCCCCCTCACATATGCCATACCTCCCATAGCTTTAAAAACAACAACAGTAACTCAGAGAAAAGATACAAAAGGTAAGAGGTTGGGCTCCTTTAGCCTCCCCGAGATTTGAATGCCGAGTTGCCTTGTGGGAAATGAGTGTTCCAGGAATTCTCAACCTTTTTGGGTCAGTGGGTACATTTGGAATTTTGAACAGGTGTTATGGGTGCTCATCACAAAATGGGTGCCCTGGTAGCTTGCCCATTTGTAAAATGGCTGCCATGCTGGTCTGGTCTGGTCAGGTCACAAACACTCATTTTCTAGAGGGCAAACTGGTGGGATAAAAAGAAAAGTAACTTTCCCAAGAAGACAGAGGTGAGGTCTGAGTTCCAAAACTCAAAACCACTCTTTTGAGTCCAAATAAACATGGGGCTGGAGTACAGTCCTGGGTGCTGGAGGGCAGGATGCCAGCATTTCAATGTTTTGTTTTTAAATTTTAAAAAAACTTTAAGAAATATCATATAAATCAGGATGGACAAGGAGCCTGGCAGATGCCAAGAGAGGTGTCTACAGGCACCATTTTGGAGACCGTAGTTCCAGGATGTGTTTAATTGATGTTTTGAAGCCAACAGAATCAACAGGAGAGAATCAACAGGAGAGGCAAGCATGCCTCCTTCCCACCCACATATTTTTCCCTGCAAGTGCCCTGCTCACATTTGTTATCAGGACCAAAGTGGATTTGGAAACTTGTATTTGCTGACATAATGTTTCATTCCACACAATTTGGCTATGTGAATGCCATCTCAGAGGTTGAGGAGACTGTGAGCCTATCTACACTACTGCTTTAAAACGGTTTATAACAGTTAACCGGTTTAAAACTGTTATAAACCATTTTAAAACATTAGTGTAGATAGGCTCTGTGTGGGGGAGGGGAGGGGGAGGGGTCTTGGAAGTAGATACAAGATGCAACACCTACAAGTGTAACACCCACATGAGAATTCTGCAGCAACAGGACATGAGAGAGAAGAAATGGAAGTAGCAAAGTTCAGCAGTGAATTTCATGTGTGCGTTAAAAAGGAAGGGAGAAAGGAAGAGAGAGGCTGAATTTGGATGACACAATTAGCAACTGGGGTGGGGGGAACAATTGTCAGTTGTATTGACTATCGTGTCATCCGAATGCTGCCATAGTCAACTCAGCGCTGATCCTAAGCCACACCACAGTTGATTATTTATTACCATGTTGTGTGGGGAGTACCCCCTAGATGAACAACTGTAAAGTTGATTACCCACCATTGACTATCATGTTGTCCGAATTCAGCCAGAGAGAGAGAGAGAGAGAGAGAGAGAGAGAGAGAGAGAGAGAAGGCTTACAGACAAATATCACCAGAATATGGTGTTTCATAAGCACAGAATTCAGGACAGGACATGATAAGAAACTGCAGGCGGATATAACATGTTTGTGACAGATATTACTATTCATTTTAAAATTGCTATTGAGCCTATCTACACTACTGCTTTAAAATGGTTTATAACAGTTTTAAACCAGTTAATAACCTTTATTGACCAGTTTAAAACTGTTATAAACCGTTTTAAAGCAGTAGTGTAGATAGACTGAATGTTAGTTGCACTTTTTCAGAGGAGTACTTGATAAACATCTGATACCTCATTACTTGAAGTTGCTGGGTTTTTATTTTAATTAAAGAAAAATAAACTTTCTTCCCATGCACTTTAATACTCCTTCCCGCAAATCTTATTATTTCTAACTGACTTTTTAGAATTGTGTTTTTCTAAATTGAACTCAGAAGCCCTGATATTTCACAATGAATTTTCCCAAAGGAAAGTTCATCATGGAAACTGTATTTTTATTTTTTGTTTTTTGTGGTGACAATAAAGCAAACAATAGCCCCTAGATTTTGCAGTAAAATTGTATGAGAAATCAGTGGAGAGAGCATGATGCATCATCATAACAAAAGTTACACATCATTATAAGCCAGCACCTTGGAATTCATTTTATTTAATTGGTAGCAGAAATCTTAGTATTTCTAACAGCAGTGATTTTTTCCACCTGAAAAACTATGAAACTGGCAGAACCACAATGCCCTTGACACCAAAAACTCATTAGCAAACTTGTAACGTGTATGTGTGTGTGTGTGGTGGTGGGGAACCCCTGTGAAATCCTAATAAAATACAAGACCCTTCTATAGTCCTAACCTTTGTTCTTGATTGAAAGACATAGGCCCTGTTCAGAAAACACCTTAAACCATGGTGGTTAAGGTTTTTTGGTTTAAGGTGTCTTCTGAACAAGGACATGCTCTCAGACAAGTCGATTCTTGGCCTCTGGAAGATTTTCTGTGATTCTAAATTACACCACGCTACTAATATCTGTACATAGAAATCACATGGCAATGATGTGGTTACAATGATGTGCAGCCCTAGAGAAGGGCAATTGTGTAGTAATCATGTCACTGGTGAACTCCATGTAATTTGCTATAGAAATACATTATTGGAGTTGAGCAGGAGGGAGCCATGTTGAAGTGGCAACCACACTTCTCCAGTAGTTATCACTGTTTTCTTATCACATTAATGATAAGCAGCTATTGTTAACCAACAAAGTTGTATAAGTTGTGTTTGAAAAGGAGAGCATAATAAATGGAAGGCATATGAGAGGAAAACCAACTGTTTTCTGGCTTGTGAGAAACAAGTTAATTACGGCATCCAGTGTTGCACAAGCAAACAATCACTTGTGCAACAGGACTTCCTTGTCTTCTTCTCCCACTGTAGCTCTGCATGCAGTCCCAACATCTTTTCTGGAAGGTCCACCAACCCTCTGGAGAAGATTTGGGGGGCCACCAGGGGCAGGGGCTGCAGGAGAGGAGAGCTCCACTCCACTGGAAGATAGACTCCTGCTAACATAAGGACATGATCAGATGTTGTGTTGTGCAACAACACAACACTTTAAACAGCTGCTTAATTTAATCTCTACAAAGCTAAGTTTAGCTTTTGTTATGCTCTGTTCTCTTCATGTGGATGCCAAGCCTAATGTTGTGTGCAATGTCACACATTGTGCTTGCTTGCAACATACCCACTCCAGGCACCTCAACTTCTCCTGGGTCTTTCAGGCCCAAATCCAGATGGGGAAGATGGAATGCGTGGGACCACCGAAGATGTCCCCACAATGCCCTGTATGGCCCTGTGACGCATCTGAACCTCACTGTCTTGTGAGAGAAATTCTCCTGTGAGTCAAGCCCTGCCTGTTTATTGCTTACATTATTTACAGATGCACAAAAATTTCCTGTTCAAAAATCATGCGGACATATCCTGTTGCAACCCTAAATGTGAACATGAGCAGGAATGCGATTCTCAGGAATTTTTTGCAGAAGTGTGTACTTCTGAAAATATGCATTGGCGCACTTGTGCAACCCCCATCCACATTTTCACACTGTAGCCTATGGGGGTAAATCCACATTTTCAATCAGAAAAATGCATATATATAAATTGAGGGAAAATTCACACTTTAAAAATGTACATTTGTCCCAATAGAAAAAAAAATATGTTTGCATGCGAGAACACAAATGCGGCAAAATGTGTAATGAGGAGGAATTCAAAGAACCTCAATGAGCTTGAACATTGCATGTTCAGCCAATCCCAAACACTAGTAGCTAGCAGGATGGGTTAATCCAGCTGTCTCCAACCTGGTGCCCTTCAGATGTCATGCTGGCTGGCATCTTGGATGGGATCTGCAGCCGAATACATCATGTAACTTTAATATAGACTAGAGAAGAATGGAATTTTCTGCATCCTGCAAGCAACTTACTCATATAGTTGAAAGCCCGAAGATGCCAAGATGGGGCCGTGGCTCAGTGATGGAGCATAGGCTTTGCACGCAGAAGATCCCAGGTTTGATCTATGGCATCACTAGGGAGAGCTAGAAAAACTCCCTGCCTGAAACTCTGGAGACCTGCTGCCTGTCAGTGTCAACAATACTGGGTTAATGGACCAATGGCCTTACTCAGTACAAAGCAGCTTCCTCTGTTCCTATGATGCACCCAACAAGAACCTCCAATTCACTTCGAAATGCTTCTTTGGGCAAATTCTGCTGTCAACTCGAACACTGACTTTTAATATACAACTTTGCTGCTGCTTCACAAATTACACGGAGACAAACCCAGTCCTGGCTCCCTAACATGTGTACCTGTATGGTGCATGTGTCTGCAAACATGCCCGTTGCATGCCTGTTAGATTTTAGGCATACACTTGTAGAATGTAATTTGTAATATAGCCAATAGGGGAATACAGTTGAGGGTTGTTACCTTTCGCTTTGACATCTTGTGTTCAGCAAAAAATAATTTTAAAAAAGACATGAAAAATCTTGGTTAGCTTAGCCAATTCCTTCTTTCATGTGGCATAGAAATGTCTCCATAACTAGGAGCACTCCACACTTGGCAGGCATCCAGCCAAATTAAGCACCTTTTCGTTCCAGCTATTTCACTGGGTGGGTTAAGTACTTTTCTCTCTGTCAAACAAATATATGAATCTTAAAAGCCTCACACCTTTGCTGGCTTGAGAGACTCTGGGTATATCCACTAGGTTTTTATTTATTTATTGGGATGAGATCTTATCAGATTTCCAGGTTTCTCCTAATTGTATCCCCACCACCATCACCCTATAGTGAGAAAAAAGGTGAGTTCTGAAATTCAGTAAATTCTCACACACAGTGATACAACATCATCTTAGAATTATTTAAGATGTCACATTCAGCTGGCATGCTTGCACCAGACATGTATATAAACCAGCCTTCCCCAACTTGATGCCCTCCAAATGTTTCAGACTACAACTCTCAGCGTTCGTGATGATTGGCTTTCATGGCTGGCACTGATGGGAGTTGAAAGCTAAAACGACTGGAGGACACAAGACTGGGGAAAGCGGACTTAAGCATAACGTTTTTGCCATGTCTCTTCCAACACAGAAAATCCTCTGACCTGTAGATGTTAAATACTTCTTCATGTGCAGCCCCCTTCCCTTCTGGAATGTCCACATCAAAACTTTCTTGGCTTCCCTAGGACTCCCTCAGATGTTTTGTCCAAGGAGGAAGCCCCATTTTCACTTTGAATTTCACTTTAGGTGAATGAAATCTGGTGACAACTGAGTGTGCCAGACATGCATTCCAATAAATTTTACTAGTCATATAGAAATCCTTTTTCTTCCCTCCAGTTTCTTCAGGCTTCCCCCCCCCCCCCACCTGAGCTGGGGTCTCCAAATTTGCTATGCAGTTTTCTTTAGACATGAGTTGAGAGGCAACTCCAGCATGAAATTTTGGCCAGTTTCACCAGACCTGTATGGACTTATATTTTTTGGCTTCCTTCCTTCCAGCACAGACTGCTCCAGACAGACTTCTAGATATCCAAAGCTCTCCTGCATAGCACTGTTAATATGTGGAAAATCTTCTCTTGGGAGGGCTTACCAAATTAATGCTTTTCATGAAATCTTGCTACATGATTCGTTTATGTACTTTACCTCTAACAATAATAATATTGAAAGCCACCTTCTGACTCATTAACCCTAGTGATAACATCCTTGCCAGCAATAATTAGTTAGTCTGATTTGTGGTTATCTGTGTCATGCCCTTGGAGGTCTGTAGTGACTAGAGAACGCAAGTTGGGTTAACAATGGAAAGTTTTGTTGCAAACCAAGACGAACAAAGCGAATCCACAGCTATGCTCCATGCTTGTACAAAGAAAGAAAGAAAGAAAGAACCTTTTTGGGTTTTTATTTTTAAAAAAACCATTAAAATGGAACGATCTTATTTTGCCCTTATTTATAGTCTTTTTATAATTTTCGGACACATCTATTTCTACAGTCTGTTTGAATCTAAGGTTGGATTGGCGGCGGTGGCGGCACATTGCAACTATGTTTTTGGTACCACTCCTATAGAATTTCTATGCAATTTCTTCCAAGCCTGTGGTTTTCTGGTTGCATTGTTCTAAGGGCCCATTTGTGAAATAAAGACAGAGAGAGCCTTTCAGAAGCCAGGAGTGAATTCCTTTTTTAAAAAAATTTCATTTGCTTAGTGTCGCAGCATGTCATGGGCCTGGGTGGGCCAACCTAGCACACCCATGTAAATAATATAATCCTAAACTCAAGGGCTGAAATGCGTGGGCATACTTAGTGCATGTGAGCAACCAAGAATCCTGTGGCACCTGAAAGACTAACACACTTATTAGGGCATAAGCTCTTGTGGACTATAGCAAGTTTCATGAAAACTTATGTTACGCCCTAATACATTTCTTAGCCAAGACTCGTTGTTTTGGTAGCAACAAACTAGCATCAGCCATCCCTTTGGAAATGAGTAGGCTGACCATATGAAAAGGAAGACAGGGCTCATGTAACTTTAAAAGTTGTAGAGAAAAGGGAATTTCAGCTGGCATCATTTGTATGCAGTTAGTTTCTGGTGAAATTCCCTCTTCATCACAACAGTTAAAGTTGCAGGCACTATACTAGAGTGACCATGTACAAAAGAAGGCAGGGCCCCTGCAACTTTAACTGGTGTGATGAAGAGGGAATTTCACCAGGAACTAATTCTATACAAATGACACCGGCTGAAATTCCATTTTCTCTACAACTGTTAAAGTTACATGAGCCCTGTCCTCCTTTTCATATGGTCAGCCTAGAAATGAGTGCACATGTGATTTCTAATATTTGTGTGTATTCTATGTTTGTGTGAGAGAGATCAAGTCCACCAATAGGCTTTTGAGCCCAGTATACAATATCATATTCTGCCCTATTTCCTCCCCTGCTAACAGCGACCTCCACTTTCCAGGTTACAAAACAAAGCCATGCATACATATGAAAGTAATGGAAAGGGAAGTTGCTAAGCAAGTCTGGACCTCCCTTGATCTTCAGCCCATCCTCCTCAACATGCTGAGCTGATGGGCACATATTTTGCCTATGATGGCATATGGGCCTTGTATCTTTGTTTTTAGGTGCCATTTTCCTTTTCAGGAAATGATTCACTGACTTTTCCAAAGACCTGAGATAGGCTGACCATCTGAAAAGGAGGACAGGGCTCATATAACTTTAACAGTTGTAGAGAAAGGGGAATTTCAGCCAGTGTCATTTGTATGCAATTAGTTCCTGGTGAAATTCCCTCTTCATCACAACAGTTAAAGGTGCAGAGCCCTGCCTTCTTTTATATATGGTCACTCTAGTATAGTGCCTGCACCTTTAACTGTTGTGGTGAAGAGGGAATTTCCCCTGGAACTAATTGTGTACAAATGACACTGGCTGAAATTCCCTTTTCTCTACAACTGTTTAAGTTACATGAGCCCTGTTCTCCTTTTCAGATGGTCAGCCTACCTGAGATGCTGCCCTCCAATCTGCAACTCTCCCGTCGAAATAGCCTCTAAAAATCAATGGGTGAGTTTACAAGGATTTGAAATGCTATATATCTTTCTCTTTTAGGTTGTGAGCCATGCCTGCCCTCATGATGTCAAGGGAGAAGCAGGCTGACTACTGGTTTTCCTTTTGAAAAGTAACGTGAAACGCTCATGGTGATGCTCAAGCATTAAACCTAGAGCGGTTGCCATTTGTTAGCTATCTCTGACATAGGCATCTGTAAACCAGTGGTAGCTCTGAAAGAAAAAGAGAGCACAATGCCACCTTTCATTTGTTAGTATATCAGTTTTAAATGTTTAAAATTGTAATGTTTGTAAACTGCCCAGAGAGCTTCAGCTATGGGGCAGTATATAAATGTTAATAATAATAATAACAACAATAATATAATAATAATTATAATTATTAACCTTTTAGAAAATGTCATCTTCATTGCTTAATTTCTATCTGCATCCATTAGGCAAATGGTTATTGCTGACAAATAAAATGGGTAATTTGTGCAAGTTAACTGGGCAAAAGATCGATAGTATTAGTGCAATCTGTATGGTCAATAAGACCAGAAGTTGGAAGCGGGTCTTTCTGAAAATGGGGAGGTCTGATAGGGCCATAATGTCAACATCTACAGATGAAGGGGTACGCACAGGCCTTTAACCAAAAAAAGAAAAGAAAAGTTGCAGACACAATCCAGGCTGATGAACATTATGGGCTATATTCAACATTGCACTAGAAGAAGTCCGTTAATGCAACAGGACTTTTGCCCTTTCTCCCCCACCTCCCGTAGGCCTCGGTATCAGCTAAACATCTGCCCTGATAAGTTCCCCAGCTTTCTCAACCAGATTTTGAGGGAGCACGGGGGGCGGCTGTGGGTAGATGTCAGTGAGAATTGACCCCTCTCAATTCCACTGATGGAAGCAGTTCCATCAATGGAATGACACCCATTGGATTGAAATCACCTGCCCTGGCCATACTTTACTCAAGTCATCCCCAACTTGGTGCCCTCCAGATGTATTGGGCTCCAACTCCCATCAGCTCCAGTCAGCATGGCCAATGGTCAGGAATTCTGGGAGTTGTCATCCAAAACATCTGGAGGATTGCCACAAAACAGCTGGGCAGAGAGTTAATCCAAAGGCTAAATTTGTTTCTTAAAATGTCCATAAAACGTCCTAAAACAACAACAACCATAGAAAGAGCTCTGCGTCTCTGTTTAAACTCTCTGCTACAAATGCTTTGTGTGGACTTTCAGAATCCCTTTTCTTCATGCAGTGGTGATGTCAGTACCTCTACATTTCAGAGTTGATTCCAGATGTGTTGCCCTTCTTTTTCAGAGTTATGAAATAACGTTATTCTTTTCCATTAGCCTCTAGTGATTACCATTTTCAAATGCCTTCAAATTAGTAACCTGATGCAAGACATGAATCAGACGATGGCAGTGTGGGATGTGTGCGCTGGAAACTTCAACTCTGCAGGGGGCTGATTGGCTGGGATCCAGGCATTACCTTGGTTGACCTTCTTTCCCCAACTTCCTGCCTGTCAGACGCTGTAAACTCAGTTCTAATCAGCTGTTTCAGGGCTTCCTGTAGACTTTATTTCTCAGCCTTCAGAAGCACTAAAGAACCTTAGAGATCAACTTATTTTCTAGGGCACTAATGTAGTTAGTGAAAGAGAATGTACCTAAGTCCCTTAAACCATTTTTTCTCACATGTACTCCCTACATTAAGCCAATACAAGAAGTACCTCCTGGAAGATTTATATTTTTCTGTAGTAGAATTATGGCTCTTAAATGAGATTATCTTTCTCTAGCCTTGGTTACTAAATATGTAGTATGCCAATGTGCAAGGGAAACATTGCATTAGGAAGGCCTGTATTAGGCTGATCATATGAAAAGGAGGACAGGGCTCATGTAACTTTAACAGTTGTAGAGAAAAGGGAATTTCAGCCAGTGTCATTTGTATGCAATTAGTTCCTGGTGAAATTCCCTCTTCATCACGACAGTTAAAGTTGCAGGGGCCCTGCCTTCTTTTGTATCTGGTCACTCTAGTATAGTGCCTGCAACTTTAACTGTTGTGATGAAGAGGGAATTTCACCAGGAACTAATTGCATACAAATGACACTGGCTGAAATTCTCTTTTCTCTACAACTGTTAAAGTTACATGAGCCCTGTCCTTCTTTTCATATGGTCAGCCTAGCCTGTACATCCCTCATTGATAAAGCCTGTGCTTTGCTTTCAGAAGGCTCCAATTCTAGTGCTTGAAGTGGGGTGGGATGCCATCCCACTTCTTTTTAGGCAGACATGATGGAGTTTGGCCTAACCATCCCACTGCCTATTTACTCCCATGTTGAGCACTGCCCAGTGACTCCAGGCAGTGTTGGGGAAAAGGCCCCATTTGCTTCCCTGGATAGCCACTGTACACAATTCTGAGATAGGTGAACCAGTGGGCAGACGAGGTATTAAGCAACATCCTATCTTTCCTACATGACAGTGTGCTTTACATCTGCACTGACCTTCTTGGAAAGGAAAAGCTGTGGAGTTTATTGAAATGTAGAAATGGGTCCTGAATAATAATAATAATAATAATAATAATAATAATAATTTATTACCCGCCTCTCCCTCTGGATCGAGGCTGGAAACAACAATAAATATATCAGTGCCAAATGGGATAGTGTCTGAATGTTCAAAATAATATACTTATATCTTTCTTGAACCCTCTTGGAAACACATGCATGGGATTAGTTGATGAACTTAAAACAGAGAATTATATGTTAAACCATGCCTACCAAAATGCCACTGTGATCTTAAAATACTCAAGCGGGAGGGACATCACATGTTGGTATGTTTTACATCTTTCTTGGTCTTCCTAAAACTGACTTTGAGGGCTGAGAAGGTGTTCACATTGCAGATGGAGATTTAGGTCTTCAATGGGCATACCAAATCTTATTGTAATATTGTAATTCCCATTGCAGTGTGAGATGCTTCCTTGGAAACAAAGGAATCTAGGGGTCTGAACTTGAAAATATAGAATGACATTCCGAATGTATCTAACAATTTTGATTCTTATATTTCAATCTTCATGGCACTTATTGCATTACAATGTAGTTTGTGTTTTTCTCTTCCCTTTGAAGAAGTGGATGTTGAGCTAGTAACATTGTGTCTGACATGGGTCCCAAACCTTGTTTGGATCATGGCATATAATATCCAGTAATTGGCAAAATTACCCTGAGTTAATTCATTATTTATTTGGAAAGTAACAAATTTGTCCATGTGAGCTCGGATGAGAGTTCTCCTTTAATGTGAAATCTCATTCCATGTATGCAAGTTTTTCCACATGCGCAATATCAAGGTGCATCTGGGGAGGTATAGTTTGGAATTGTGTAGTGCAGCATGACATCATGTGTCACCACATGATGTGGCCACTTTTTGTTTGGTTGTTTCCATGTGGTCTACCTGCACGATGGTATCATGTGATGTTTACTAAAAGTGGCCAGTCAGAGATATGAAGATGGACCTGCAGAGCCTTCTTAGGGTTCATCTATACCTATGAGCCTTCCGGGAGGGAGGGGGAGGATCCCGGGCTTTCCTGCTTCTGGGAATGTCCCCCAGCGTCCAAACGCCAGTGCGACATCCTGGAAGGAAAAAGGGATGTCCGGTGCAGCATTTTTTTGGTTTATTTTTAAAGGAGATTTTTGCGCAGCAATGCAGGCATGATCATGCACCAAAAAGTAAGTGTTTTTTTAAAAAAATAAATAAACAAGAGCCATCACTGCAATGGCAAAACAAATCCCTTCCTCACCCCCCGATGGGCACGGAGCCCCCTCGCAGAGCTCCATGCCTGAGGGTAGAGCCCCTCTACTCGCAGGGAAGAAGGGACGTTCCCAGGAGCAGGTGCCACACCACATGTGGACCTCGGGGTTGTCCTGGAATCGTGGTAAAATTGTGGGCCCAGTTATCCTGGGCAAAGTGAGTGGTCATCCCTGGTTAACCCGGGGATCTGCTGTGTGTCATTTAGATGCTCAGAGACAACCACGTGACCTGTCCAGTGTAGACATGGCCTTAAAGCCAGAGCGCTGGTGGCAGTGGCTGCAGAGGAAGCAGTGACAACTATGAGGGAAACATCTAATCCAGTATTTTGTGTGAACAGAATGCTGGACTAGATGGACCCTTTGTCTGATCCAGCATGACTCTTCTTATGTCCGTATGAGGCAGCTACGAAGGCTGCTTCAAGTAATTTCTAGTGGGGAGGCAGGGTGTAGGCTATAGGACAACTGAAAATTTAATGTGTGTGTGTGTGTGGGGGGGGGAATCGGTGTACTAATTTGCTCCAATGCATGCAATCAAGTCTCAGTAGAGAATTCATAATACATCAATCCAAACTCACTACAATTGTGAACTGAAATTGTTCGTCGGTATTTAATTGTTTTAAGTTTGTATCTTAAAAAAAATTAAACCACATTTTATCATGTTGTATTATACCTTTTACAATGCTGTCATTTTTTTCAAAAAAATTGTGAATTGTTGTGAACCACCCAGAGAGCCTTGAAATGAAATGAAAGAAAGAAATAAAACAAAGATGAGCATTATGAAGTGATGAGTTTTGACTAATGGCATCATTGATAATATCATATAATTATAATATAATGCCATAACATTTAGTTTTCCTGCAGTCTTTTTTCACCCTAAATCATTAAATGGATGTAGCTCACAGCTCTGGGAGTGGCTAATGCTGTAAGAGGTGAATTAGGTCCTCCCAACACCCAGTTAAAACCACTTCAGCCCATATCTTAAGGAACGAAAGCAAAATCTTCATAGCTTTTTTCCTTCCCTATATTTCAGGCTGGAGCACCAACAGTCTATGAAAAATCCTTATCCAGTTAAAAGTTATGTTTTATTTTAAAATTTTAAAAAATCTAGCTTTATGCTCAATGAATTCTTTTGAAAGGGTATCAAATTCATGACTGAGGAGTTCAAAGCCTAAGCGGCTCTCGTTTACAGAACGCTAATTCGTGGGCACTCAAACCTGGTCTTCCCATGTCTTCCTTTAACTTTCAAAACATGCTAATGGTAGATCTAAGAAGGCCATGATGTTGGCTGCATGTGTTTTTCATAAGCCAGTGTGGAAGGAACCACAAACTGATTCCTATCTTTCACTTTAAATATTGGACTGTCCTATCTGTGAATTAAGAGTTCAAGGAAGGAAGGAAGCATTTGACACAGCTTATTATATTCAGAGCAGCTATAAGAATTAACATCATGAAAGGCATTAACGTCTACGTGTTTTACAACCCAGTTCTTTCTTCTTTTTAACTCTCTCATCTTTGTTTCCTCTTACTGCCAAAATGCATATCCGCTTCCAAATGGTGTGTTAGTGGGAATGGAATTGGTAGAAGGACTGGATACCCCGAAATGACACTCACATAGCTGCAATAGTGCACAGAATACCACTAGGCTGTACCTCCAAAATTGCTGTTTGAAATTAGGTGTGTAGGATAGTACCTCTGCTAAGGGCTCTGTGGTAGATGCAGTGTCTTGAAATGCTAAGGTGAGCGGGCTCTGTGCCTACTGTCATTGTCCTCCCTCTAAATGCTATTCTCTGCCACAGAGTCGTGCTGTAGCCTCCAGCGTGGTACCCATGCGTGCCAATGCGCCCACAGGCACCTGCCTGCCTCGCTGCCCCTCCTGATTCTAATTACATTTCTTATTTTTTTAAAAACAAAAATCCAACTTTTTTTTAATTGGGAGAGTTGCTGCAAAGCAAAGTTTTGTGATTCAGTAGGGGTGTGCAGACTGGTTCTTCTCCACCCCGAAATTTGGGGTGGCGCGCCATTGAGGTATTTCTCTGCCCCGATTTCTGGAGCAGGTCCCTCTCTCCGCTCTGCCGGATGGTTTGATGAAAAGACGCGCCATTTTCGGCTAACCGGTATATTCTCGTCAATGGGAACAGAAATGCTCATAGCTCCCTCAGTTTTAAAGATACACATGTGAATGCTGGCACAGTGACAGAGTTTAAAGAGGGCTTTAGGCATGCCAGGTTTGGAGCAGATCCCTGTATGCAGTGATTTATAGGGAGTTTTTAAAGTCTGAACTCAAATGTTCCTCGTGCCTTCATCTGTATGGCGAGGGAGAGGGAAATGAAGCAATGAGATAAAACTAAAAGCGCTGAGCGCTATAATAAATAAATAAATAAATAAAAAGTGACAACAGCAGCACACAGCTTGTCCATCTTCAGAGAGGACACTGACAGGAACAGAGGCTTGCAGGACGAGGAGGAGAAAGAGGCGAGGCACATTGGAGTGAGTCAAGGCAACAACAGCTTCCCCCTATATGCGAGGAGGTAGTACAAGGCTTGGAGGAGGGAGGAGGAGGAAGATGAGGAGCCATTCCCCCCTGGACTGGAAGCCCAACCAGCCAGTGCTAATAATGGGAGTAATAAACCAAACCAACACACACTCACACACTAGCAGGCTTGGATTTTAAAAAAGATTTTCCAGTGGGGAGGGAGTAGACTACAGAAACACACCACCCTGGGAGTTTTAACAATTTTAAGAAGGAGAAGGAGCTTAGAAAATAGTGGACCATGAGACAGTGGCTGGCTGCAAATCTCTCTCTCTCTCTCTCTCACGCTTTCACGCTCTCACGCGTGTTTCTCTCTCATTAGAATGACGACAGGCAAGGAGCACAAAACACTGTGGATAGGGGAACAGGAAGGCAAGTGTGGCGAATGGTTAGCCACAGATGTCAATATACCTTCACTGCACTCAGAGTCTTCCAAATATGGAGATATTCAATCACACACACACACACACACACACAGAGGACTGATGCCTGAAAAACAGTCGGATAATTTTGGAGATGTTAGAGGCTCTTATTGGGCATGTCTTCACCCTGAAATGATTCTATTGGTTTAGAAGCCACCAATTCCCACACTGGAAGACCGAATACACCATGGATGTTGTGGTTATCGGATAATGCTGGGGCGGAGAGCACACCCCTATGATTTAGAGCTCAGGCTTCACCTCTGCCTTGTACTTTGGTTGTTGAGCATCTTACATTTCTTTTAGTCTCACCAATTTGGCTTCATGGAAATGAATTTTCTAAGACCAGCCATGCTGACAATGGCAGCCATTTTATGAATGGGAAAGGTCCCCCATAGCAGCCATTTTGGCCGTCTCTGCACCTGCCATTTTTGCCGGGATGGTCACGAGGTCATCCCTGCGTGTCCAAATGACGCACAGCTGATCCTGGGGAGAACCAGGGATGAGCACTTAGTACTCCTGGGATAGCTGGGACTGCTTTTTTCCTGGCTTTTCCTGCCATCTTGGGACCATCCTGAGCTCCACGGGTGATGTGGCTCTCCCTCCCGGGGTTCTCCCTCTTCCCCATGAGTAGCAGGGCTCAGGAAACAGCCACAGAGCTGTGCAAGGGGAGTATGTGGGCATCAGGGGTGAGGGGGAGAGCATTTTTGCCATCTTTGGGATGGCGCTTGGTGTCTTCTAGTGCCAGAGTTTTGTTGTTGTTGTTGTTGTTGTTGTTGTTGTTGTTGTTTTTAAACCTACCTTGGTGCAGGATCGCACCTGTGCAATTGTGCAAATGTATTCTCTTTTTTAAAAGATGGCACCCCAGAACGTCCCTCTTTACTTCTGGGACAACTCGCTGGCGTGTGGCCCCTGAGGGACTTTCCCGGAAGTGGAAGACTCTGTGATCATCCCTCCCCACACCCCAAAGGGCTGCAGGTGTAGATGAGCCCTTTGTGAGACAATCTCTCAAAATTCCAAATCTGCCTACGGCCCCAAAAGCTGGAGTCCCCTGGTAGTGCAAGTCCAACGACCTATGTCACAACAGCAGCAACCTAGGGCAATTAACTGTTACAGAGCAGTGATGAAGCAGGAGCCTCATCCAGTACAACAGGGGTGGGCAGAGTCTAGTTTCTATATGCCCCCCCCAAAAAAACAGGCTGCACTCCTTCTGACTCCATAATGGTGGCAAAAAAATTTTTTGATGCCCCCTGGAGTTTCTGCTCTTCTTCAACGTTGCTTCATGCTTGTCCATCAGCCTCTCACTCTGGCCCAGATTGTGGCAGTGAGGAGGTTTTCTGCTCACCGGTTTTCTGCTCACTGGTTTTCTTCCTGTCAAGCCATCAAATGGCAGGAATGATTATTAATTCATTTTGTACTCTACCTTTCTACCAAGAAAAATAGCACTCAAGTCAGCTATTGGCACTCAAACCAGCAACAATTGCGGTGAGAAGGTAGACTCACTGAGGGAGGGCCCCTATTAAGGGACTGCCCAAAGGCCCTCAAAAACCTGGGGTTGGCACTGCCATTACTGATGCAACAGTATCACTATACTAAGTGCCGTCCCACGCTCCGGTCGTAAGCTTTATTTATTAAAGCGGTTGGTTTTGCCTCCTCTGCATGGCCTCCTCTTCATGATTCACTTCACTGTGAGTTTATCATTGGGTTCTGCCAGTGCAAAGGGACTTATACATGGTCCCTGCCCAGAAGTGTATAATCGAAAGTAGATGAAACACAGGAAGAGAGTAAGGGAGGGAAGGACATACGGGGAAATTGAAAATAGAAGCTGAGGTGTTGAGCCAAGTGAGGTGGGAAAGGGTGGGAAGCAGAAAGATACATTTTTAGGAAGATTGTTTTTAACATAGAGAAGCAGATGAGGCAGTATGGAAGGAAATTCCACGAGGTGCCACAAATGAAAACCGATGGTTTATTAAACACTCTTATGTTACATTTACTTCAATGGAAGATAGTTAACCATGTGCTTAACTTTCCCTCTGAGCATCATCAGACGGGGGGGGGGGATCGTGTTTCCTTACCATTGCTTTGTCTTCCTGCTGCTGTCCCACAATAGCAACAAACAGCTTCCTCTTTCTTTACAGAGAGAGAGAGGAAGAGGAAGCAGCAACGACCACATGGTCCATTCAGTGGGTGTTTTTATCACACTGCTTTTCCTGCACACAGCAGGAAATGGCGGCAAGTTTCGCCTCAAACAAAAAATAAATAAATCAGATTTACTAGGTCTTATTGTGTCAAGGAAAAAAGACCAGAAGGCACGGGAGGCATGTGGGAGGCAGACAGTGTCATCAAAAGCACCCACAAGAAACCGTGAGTGACGCACACCGAAAGCCAAAGAATTCAAGAGTGCTGTAACTTTGGTTCAACGGTGCCCTAAGAATTTTTTTAAGGGCTTACAGAAAAAACAGATGCTATTTGTTTAAGTGAGCCTAACTGATAAGTGAGCTATCCATTCATCACATGCCCAATGGCTTAGGGAAGGGTTGGGGGAGTTCTGGCAGCCCAAGGGCCAAGTTCACTTTAAGAGAAGCTCTCAGGGAATGCATTCCCGCAGTGGGAGTGTCCCAAAGGCAAAATAGGGGGAGGCCCCCCCAAAACATACCAAATAATAGTAACAGTATCAGCATATTTGAGCGTAAAGCTCTTACTGCCAGTAACTAAACCTTTAGGAGAAGCACTTCAGCTTTTTAAGTTGGGGAGAAAACTGCAAAAGTAGGGAAAACATCAAAGAAAATGTTGGACAGCAAAAAAAAAGGGTGGGGCTAGGGGAAGGAGCGATAGGCAACTGGGGAACTCTGGAGGGTCATATCTGGACCCAAGAAAGGTGGGATTTGGGCCCTGGGCATGAGATTCTGTACTGCTGGTTTGGGACCCATTTTTTCCTGAAAGGCCACTTTTCTCTGTTCGCACAGAGAAAAGCAGCCTACATAGTACCATAGTCAAAGCCAACAGAAGTGCTCGATTGTACAAGGGACGGTGATCTGAAATAACTGCTTGGTCATCCATTTTGATGACATGTTTCACTGAGTTCTCACAGCAGTAAGGGATTTATGGTGTTTATGTGGAAACTCTGCATCATTATGGCGCATATTAGGGGGGTGCAGAGTGGGCCTGCTCCTCCCTGAAATTCTCTGCTCCAGTTTTTGTAATGGGTCCATCTCCCTGCACCATCGGGTTACTCGACAGTAAACCGCTCCATTTTGGGGTAACCGCTCTATGACCGTCAATGGGAATTAACAACAATGCATACATCTCGGTAATCTTTAAAGATAAAGAGATGAAACTTGGCATGCTGGTAGCTTTTAAGTAGGGCTTTAGCCATGCCAAGTTTAAATCAGATCCCTTCATTGCTTGACTTTTTGGATTTTTTTTTAAAAAAAAAACAGTTTCCCTCAAACCACACACTCACGTCAGATGCATTTCATCTTCTCTCAAGAAAGCTTGCAGAACTTTCAGAAACTAGAACCTCCTACGAAAACCTAAGTCCCCAATCTCCATGTGTGGCAGAACACACACGCACACAAGCACGCACGCACACGCTCAATAACCAGCAAAGAGGAGTGTGGAGGCGATATTACAAGAAAGAAGCAAATGGAGAGAAAAGAAAACCCAACACAGAAAGCTAGCTCTGGCCATGTTGGGAGAGGGAGAGGTGTTTCTTCTTGTCCTGTTTTCTTGGATGAGTTTCAGTTGATACAGCTCGAGGATGTTGACAAGGTGCTTGGACAGGTTCGTGCAACCACCTCTGTATTGGATCCTTGCCCCTCTTGGCTAATAAAAGTTAGCAGGGATGGAACAGCCGGCTGGGCCAGGGAAGTGATCAATGCCTCTCTACAAGAGGGAGTGGTCCCAGACCGTTTGAAGGAGGCAGTAGTGAGACCACTCCTGAAGAAATCTTCCCTAGACCCCAAAAATCTTAATAACTATAGGCTGGTGGCAAATGTTCCATTCCTGGGCAAGGTCCTTGAGCGAGTGGTTGCGAGCCAGCTCCAGACACTCTTGGATGAGACTGATTATCTGGATCCATTTCAGTCTGGCTTCAGGCCTGGTTTTGGCACGGAAACAGCCTTGGTCGCCCTGTATGATGACCTATGTCAGGAGAAAGACAGGGGGAGTGTGACTCTGTTGATTCTCCTTGATCTTTCAGCGGCTTTCAATACCATTGACCATGGTATCCTTCTGGGACGACTGGCTGAGTTGGGAGTGGGAGGCACTGCATTGCAGTGGTTCCACTCCTACTTGGTGGGTCGGCTCCAGAAAGTGGTGCTGGGGGACATTGCTCGGCCCCATGGATTCTCCAGTATGGGGTCCCTCAGGGGTCAGTCTTGTCCCCCATGCTGTTCAACAGCTACATGAAACAGTTGGGTGCGGTCATCTGGAGTTTTGGAGTGCATTGTCATCAGTACACTGATGACATACAACTCTATTTCTCCTTTTCATCTTCAGCAGGTGAGGCTGTGGATGTGCTGAACCAGTGCCTGGCTGTGATAATGGACTGGATGAGGGCTAACAAACTGAAACTCAATCCAGACAAGACTGAGATGCTGTTAGTGGGCGGTTCTGTTGACTGGATGGAGGGTGTTCAACCTGTTCTGGAAGGGGTTGCACTCCCCCTGAAGGAGCGGGTTCATAGCTTGGGGGTCCTCCCAGAACCATCTCTGTCACTTGAGGCTCAGGTGGCCTCGGTGGCATGGAGTGCCTTCTACCAACTTCGGTTGGTGGCCCAGCTATGCCCCTATCTGGATAGGGATAACCTGGCTTCAGTTGTCTACGCTCTGGTAATCTGTAAATTGGATTATTGCAATGCACTCTACGTGGGGCTGCCTTTGAAGATGGTTCAGAAGCTGCAGCTTGTGCAAAATGCAGTGGCCAGATTGATAACAGGAACCAGAAGGTTTGAACATATAAGACCTACTCTGGCCCACTTGCATTGGCTGCCTATACATTTCCAAGCCCAATTCAAGGTGCTGGTTCTAACCTATACAGCCTTACATGGCTTGAGACCACAATACCTGATGAAATGCATCTCCCGACACGAACCTACCCATACACTACGATCCACATCTAAGGTCCTCCTCCGGTTGCCTACTCCATGGGAAGCACGGAGGGTGGCAACAAGGGAGAGGGCCTTTTCAGTGGCAGCCCCCCAATTTTTTAATGATCTCCCCGATGAGTCTCGCCTGGCTCCAACATTGTTATCTTTTCGGCGCCAGGTCAAGACTTTCCTCTTCTCCCAGGCATTTAACAGCATGTGATGAGGTTTTTGTGTTGTTTTTGTGCTTTGACCCAGAATTGTTGTTTTAAAGGATGTTGTAGTTATGGCTTGTTTTTATACTTTGTGGTTTTAAATTTTGTACATTGGTACTTTTAATGTTCAATATTTTTAATTTTTGTAAACCGCCCAGAGAGCTTCGGCTGTGGAGCAGTATATAAATGGAATAAAATAAATAAATAAATTGTTACCCCCCCACACCCAAAATTAGGTGCACCCTTTTCTCTGCTGCTGCTGGACCTTCTGAAATGCAGGAGAAGAAGTCGGGTGTGGCTGTGAGGGTGGCCTTGAGTCTCCACCCACACCCTCTCCTGCAAAACGCAAGTCCAGTTCCTGGGATCAATTTTGTTTAGTGGTGGTGGATCCCAGGTATGCTAGATCTTATGAGGCTGCACCCCTTCAAGCCAGTGGTCAGTCTCAGGCTGGCAGCAGCAGCAGTGCTGTGGATAAGGCTCCTGTGCTCCATGCCCCATGCCCAGAAGTAGGCCACGCTGGACCAGTGGAGCAAGGGCAAAGGGGGTGCTAGGGAAAGCTGATGGAACTTTCCCATTTCTGAGACGTTCAGTCAGCCTTAGCCACTGTATATATTTCTGTGTATGTAATTTGCAATCCCTCCCCCTAAGCAACGTGATTGGAGGGGAGGACAGGGAGGAGACTGTGGCTATTTGTTAGCCAGATGTCCATCTTAAAACTACCCCTCCTTCACCCCTCAGCATCTTCCTAATATGGAATGATTCAGTTAGTTGTCCATTAACATGAAACTAGCCCTCATGTTGCCTAAACAACCTACGGATAACGAATCTCTTTGGAGTTCCAGACAATCTTGTAACCACACCATGGGTTTCTGACAGTTTTGAAACTACCCTCTAACCGCACCATGATGTTGAAGGTCTGTTGAAGGTCTGTCAACCCCCCTGACTTTTGGTGCAGAGCGCACCCCCCTAGTGCATATCAGGGTAGACAACGTAGTGCCTGCAGGCACCAATGTTCCCCTAGATGCCTTCCTTGGCAACCACCAAGGCCCCCTACTCCTCCCAGTTCTTTAAAAAACAAAGCAACAATTTTCTTACCAACAGCTGGGATCACTTCAAAACAAAGAGGGGGCCTCCAACAACTGCAATCTTCATTTCCCATTAATGTGTCTGGGTGGCACCTCTGTCTTATACGCAGTCTTTTGGGCAGGTTACTTGTCCTTTGTGACTAGCCTCTCATGGCAGCCATTTTGTGGTGGTGTCCAGAGTAGTTTGTCAAATTACCAAATGTGCCCACAAGCTCAAAAGAGTTACCTTCCTCCTGGTGTATATTGCGTGCATTATGATGTTATTGTAGGAACACAGAATGATGCTTACTGTATCATGAAGACACAGTGGATCCTATAAAAGCATTGTCACTGCCAGTAAATCTTCCTGATATATATATATATATATATATATATGGATAATACTTGCAGTTACCAAAATTACATTATCCTGCCCAGCCCTGCCCTTCTCATTTGCATTGAAAATAAACCAAAACAGTTCACCAAAATAAACATTGTAAGGGAACAATCATTTACAGATATCTACCAAAATGCATTGTATAAGGTTTCAGTTTGGGATACATGAGGTGTTCTTCATTCATCCGTTTTGTAGTGTATTGCCCTAAGAGGTACTGATGATCACTGGCAATGAGTAGCTTTTGTGGATAGTAGACATCTAGAACAGTGGAACTCAGCCTTTTATACTGTTTCTCCCCCCCCCCCCCGATAATGTATTTCTAAGGTTATCACTTAATTCCTCCTAAAATGGAAAGCAGACTGAAAGATGTCACCCTATTAGATTTCTCAAAACTCATACTGCTTCTGCTGGGTCCATTCTGCATTTGTTCAGAATTTATTTATTTATTTATTTATTACATTTGTATACTGCCCCATAGCCGAAGCTCTCTGGGTGGTTTACATAGGATTAAAAACAATTAAAAACAATATACAAAAATTAAAACAGCAAAAACATGCAACATACACACAATCTGTACAGAAAGTGCTGTATAGGTAGCACCAGTTCCAGGACAACAAAATTATGTATTTTTGTGATATCATTGGCAATCAATTACTAACTTCATGTACGAAGACCGATAATCCTAGGATGCAGTACAACTGTGAGAGAAATATGTACACACAAAAATCAGAATGACTGTTTATGAAGCTTTAGAATCCATGATGCAGTGTGACCTAAAGCAGAATTGCACCTACTCTAAAACACTCGGAAGCTGTAACTGCAAAGAGCAATCAACAATACGTAAAATATTTATTTAATGGCGCTATAGTCATAGCGCCGTTAACAGAGCTCAGGCAGGGGTGGGAGAGGAATAATCCCTCTCCTAGATGAACACATGTATAGTGTGAATTAATGTTGATTTGCTGCTGCCCTTCCAAAGTCCAGGCACGAAGAAAATTGGAAACATTAAGTGCATAGAGTCCTCTAGTTTCCATCATCATTCTTCTATATTTCCTTTACCCGTCAACTTCCACCCACAAAGAAACCAAACCTGGAAGCGAATTATAAAATCCTTGGAGATGAAACTGTTGTTTTGAATTGCTCCCTCCTATGGTGGCTGCAGTTAAATTCAGATAGCAGTAATTATAGCCGTATGCCCTTCTGTTTTTTCTCCGTTATGTGATAGATGCTGCTGTGGGGTCTCTTTTTGTGGGTTTAGCAAGTGCAACACACGGAGTACAATTTAGTGTGTTATGCCTATTAGGAAAACCAATGACAGGAAAAAAGCAGGATATTTCATAATAACTTAATAAGGTACACGGTGTACCCTCCTGTCTCAGCAGCAGAAAGAATGAGCACTCCTATCACATCAAAACAAAAACAAAAACAAAACCCTGCTCTGGTCCTAACCTCCTATTACCAATTTAATTGAACTAATTCTAGCAACAGATCCCTATCCTTGATGGAACAGTAAGAGCAACTATATCCCTAATTCTGACAACTTTTCTACTGTTTTAATTTATTAAAAGTACACACATGGACATTGGATTATACACCTCGAAACCATTAATACTTTAGGGAAGTGTAAAAGGGTTATCTTTAAAATGATCAGTGTCCCTTTAAAATGTTCCAAATACAGAAAAGTTTGTCCCAACGTTTATCTTATTTCATTTCTTTTTTAAAAAAATTTATTATTATTTTTTTTAAAAAAATATAACCAAAAAAGTGATCGGTCCCCTAATAATTTATGTCTACTCTAAACAGATGTTATATAAAAAGAAGAAGAAATGATTAATACATTTTTAGGGGAGAAAACAAGACCAAAAAAAGGAAAGGAAAGGAAAGAAAGAAAGAAAGAAAAAATGAAATAAACAATTATACTAATTAATAAATGTGCTGTGTGATCTTCATTAGTTGTTATAATATCCAAATGCTTAAATCTGAAGTGGGCATATGTTGTTGTAAGTCCAGTTGTGACGTATGTTGGATAAATCTCCACCATTTAGCGTAAAAGGATAGCAGTTATGTTTTTCCTTCTTATTTCATGTCTGATCAAACTCCAGGAAAGGCATGTGTTTTGAATAGGCTGACCATATGAAAAGGAGGACAGGGCTCCTGTAACTTTAACAGTTGTAGAGAAAAGGGAATTTCAGCCAGTGTCATTTGTATGCAATTAGTTCCTGGTGAAATTCCTTCTTCATCACAACAGTTAAAGTTGCAGGGGCCCTGCCTTCTTTTGCATATGGTCACTCTAGTATAGTGCCTGCAACTTTAACTGTTCTGATGAAGAGGGAATATCACCAGGAACTAATTGCATACAAATGACACTGGCTGAAATTCCCTTTTCTCTACAACTGTTAAAGTTACAGGAGCCCTGTCCTCCTTTTCATATGGTCAGCCTAGTTTTGAATGTTATAGCAACATTACTGCTAGCCAGCCAGCCAGCCAACTGCCATGCCATTCCTTCTTTCCCAAGCAAAAAAAACCCCGACGTTGACAAGGGGAAGGGGGCAAGTAATGGCTTAGAGGTCTTACTACACAGGACAAGCCAAACTCTTGTGAATTATCAAGAATGTCATTTCCAGCAAAGCATGGGACTGCCATTTCCTCTGCCTCCTGATTCAGTTCTGGAGGCAGACGAAACTACAATAACATTTGTAGCAGAGCTCTTCAGAGTTGTCGGTGGTCTTTTACATGCTGGCCCCAAGGACATGGTAGAACCATCTGAGGCCCGCTGTAATACATTTGCTGGGCACTTCCAGAATAAAATCTCTGGCATCCGTCAGGACTTAGACTCCAGTGTTATAGCAGGTGAATCTAGTGAGGTATCCAGAGCACAGGCTCGTCCTGTTTTCTTGGATAAGTTTCAGTTGGTGCAGCTTGAGGATGTTGACAAGGTGCTTGGACAGGTTCGTGCAACCACTTCCATATTGGATCCTTGCCCCTCTTGGCTAATAAAAGCTAGCAGGGATGGAACAACTGGCTGGGCCAGGGAAGTGATTAATGGCTCGTTGCAAGCGGGAGTGGTCCCAGGCCTCCTGAAAGAGGCGGCAGTGAGACCACTCCTAAAGAAATCTTCCCTGGACCCTGAAAATCTTAATAACTACAGGCCAGTAGCAAATGTTCCATTCCTTGGCAAGGTCCTGCAGCGGGTGGTTGCGAGCCAGCTCCAGGCACTCTTGGATGAGACTGATTATCTGGATCCATTTCAGTCGGGTTTCAGGCCTGGTTTTGGTACGGAAACAGCCTTGGTCGCCCTGTATGATGACCTATGTCGGGAGAAAGACAGGGGGAGTGTGACTCTGTTGATTCTCCTTGATCTTTCAGCGGCTTTCAATACCATCGACCATGGTATCCTTCTGGGATGACTGGCTGAGTTGGGAGTGGGAGGCACTGCATTGCAGTGGTTCCGCTCCTACTTGGTGGGTCGGCTCCAGAAGGTGGTGCTTGGGGAACATTGCTCGGCCCCGTGGATTCTCCAGTATGGGGTTCCGCAGGGGTCAGTTTTGTCCCCCATGCTGTTCAAGATCTACATGAAACCGTTGAGTGCAGTCATCCGGAGTTTTGGAGTGCGTTGTCATCAGTACACTGATGACACGCAGCAATATTTCTCCTTTTCATCTTCATCAGGTGAGGCTGTGGATGTGCTGAACCAGTGCCTGGCTGCGACAATGGACTGGATGAGGGCTAATAAACTGAAACTCAGTCCAGACAAGACTGAGATGCTGTTAGTGGGTGGTTCTGCTGACTGGATGGAGGGTGTTCAACCTGTTCTGGATGGGGTTGCACTCCCCCTGAAGGAGCGGGTTCATAGCTTGGGGGTCCTCCCAGAACCATCTCTGTCACTTGAGGCTCAGGTGGCCTCAGTGGCACGGAGTGCCTTCTACCAACTTTGGTTGGTGGCCCAGCTACGTCCCTATCTGGACAGGGATAACCTGGCTTCAGTTGTCTACGCTCTGGTAATCTGTAAATTGGATTATTGCAATGCACTCTACGTGGGGCTGCCTTTGAAGGTGGTTCGGAAGCTGCAGCTTGTGCAAAATGCAGCGGCCGGATTGATAACTGGAACCAGTAGGTTTGAACATATAAAACCTACTCTGGCCCGCTTGCATTGGCTGCCTGTATGTTTCCGAGCCCGGTTCAAGGCGCTGGTTTTAACCTATAAAGCCTTACATGGCTTGGGACCACAATACCTGATGGAACGCCTTTCCCAACATGAACCTACCCGAACACTACGTTCAACATCTAATGCCCTCCTCCGAGTGCCTCCTCCGAGGGAAGCTCAGAGGTTGGCAACAAGAGAGAGGGCCTTCTCTGTGGTGGCTCCCCAATTGTGGACCGATCTCCCTGTCAAGGCCCCCCTGGCGCCAACATCGTTATCTTTTCGGCGCCAGGTCAAGACTTTCCTCTTCTCTCAGGCATTTGGCAATACCTGAGGAGCCTGGGGTTTTTTTTTGTTTTTTTTTGTAGCTTTTTGAAGTGTTGAAGTGGTTTTTAAATGTACAGATTGTGTGTATGTTGTATGTTTTTGCTTTTTTTATTTTTTGTATATTGTTTTTAATTGTTTTTAATCCTATGTAAACCGCCCAGAGAGCTTCGGCTATGGGGCGGTATACAAATGTAATAAGTAAATAAATAAATATTTGCCCTGCCAGGGAATAACACTATTAGCCAAGATGCTGAAATGCTGCTTTCTTCTTTGTTCACCTGTTTGGCAGGTGAGCCATTTGAAAACACATCTGCCCTCCTGCTTAGTGACTGCCTTGCCTTTTCCCAGCCAGCCCCTTCCCACCATGCCTATGCACTGACAGACATCTTTCTTTCTGCCTGCCTGCCTTCAGGGCCTCCAGACCAGGCAATCATAAGAACAATATATATTGCTTACATTTTTCTACCTTCATCAATAATTCTTTCCATAATTTCAGTTCAACATGACCAAACTCTTTATAGTGGTTGTGAAGGGTTTCAAAGAATTTAAATGTCTATTTTGAATGCCAGGGTTGGCTTTTAAAAGTAGAACTCCAAGTATCCATGAAGTCTTTAAAAGAAATGTAACGATAGCATGCTTCAAACGTGCTCATCTCTACATTTCCTCTTCCTGCTTCTTTATTTTATTTAAAAGACCACAAAACATTATAGAAAAGAAGCAGACGGAAGAACATGTTTATATTAATTCCACAGCTTTCCTTCTGGCTCCAAGTCATGAGTCGTCCAGTAATTTGCGATATTGGTTTATGAAAAAGGAGTAAACTGTGTCATATGATGATGAGATTATTGTCTGTTTTGCCACATACGTTTGTTTAGAAGTGATAGGCAGTTCTGAAAGAGAGGAGAGCGAGCCACAATGCCTCTGTACTGACGAACAGGCCAAAAAGCCTGTTTACCAGTAGTACAGGGCGACAGCAGCGGGGAAGGCCACAGATAAGGGGAGATCCTGGGGACCCCCCTCCCTTCCCTCCCCCACTTGCGCTCCTTACCTGTGGCCTTCCCTGCCGCCATCTTATGCTACTGCTAAACAGTAGGGATGTGCACGGACCCCCCGGATCAGATCGGGACCTGGATCAGGACCTCCAATTTCATTCCGGATCGGATCGGAACAAAATCAGAGGTCCCCTGGATCGGATCAGACCCGATCCCGATCCAAAAATCGGATGTCCGATTTTCAGATCGGCCGCCATTTTTCCCCATAGACTTGCATTAGGGGAAAGAAAGGTGAGTGGGGGCCTAACTCCCCCCTCCCTGTCCCACCCCCTCACACTTCTTACCTGCCGGGGCAGTCCGCTGCCGTGGGCGCCCACAGATGGCAGCGGACAGCCCCGGCAGGTAAGCCCCTCCTCCCCCTCGCGCTCCTTACTTGCCGGGGCCATCCGCTGCCATCTGCAGACACCCACGAGCACCCGTGGATGGCAGCGAACGGCCCCAGCAGGTAAGCCCCCCTCACGCTCCTCCTTACCTGCTGGGGCATCCAGTTCCTTCACCTGCCATAGATCTACTGAGAACTAGGCTTTGCGGCCTAGTCCTCAGTAGAGCGCCAGGTGATGACATCATCACTTGGCGCTCTGCTGAGAACTAGGCCGCGAAGCCTACTTCTTAGTAGATTCGAGCACCTGAGGGATGCGGCCGCCCCTGCAGGTAAGTGGGCCCCACTTCCTGCCCTCCCCCCTCGCATTCCTCCTTACCTGCTGGGGCCATCTGCTTCCACCCACGGGCGCTCATGGATGGCAGCGGATGGCCCCTGCAAGTAAGTCCTCTCCCCGCATTCACACTCCTTACCTGCAGGGGCCATCTGTGGACGGCCCCAGCAGGTGAGGAGTGCGAGTGGGGGGAGGGGGTCCAATCCTCCGATCCAATACGATCCGGATCTGGTCCTTTTCGGATAGGATCGTATTGGATCGGCTGATCCAGGTGCTGGGGATCGGATCAGATAATTTTATCTGATCCAACCCGGATTGGGTCCAGATCATGGATCGGACCCGATCCGATGCACACCCCTACTAAACAGGCTTTCTGGCCTGTTTGTCAGTACAGAGAAGCACCGAGTGATGTCGTCATCACTCGGCGCAGCTCTGTGCTGACAAACAGGCCGGAAAGCCTGTTTAGCAGTAGTATGGGGTGGTGGTGGGGGGGAAGGCCGCAAGTAAGGGGAGACCCCTGAGGACCCCTCCCTCCCTTCCCTCCCCCACTTGTGCTCCTTACTAGGGATGTGCACGCCAGAAAGTAACATATTTTATCGTTATTGTAATTTCGGACCAAAAATATTATCGTCTCCAATAATATTATAGGTTAATCATATCATCTTCACGATAATGATCAGAAAAACAATATTTAATTTGCAGCCCCATTGTGCTCTATAGAGCTAAATGTTTTAGAAAAAATGCCTATTACTTCTGTATTTTCAAAGGCTTGAAACTTGGTCACAATGCTTATGGGGTATACCTAAGTATGTGTATGAAATTTGAGATCAATTCCTCCAACCCTTGCTTTTATATGAATTTATTAAAGAACATTTAAGTTCTGACAGGTCAAAAGTAGCATGATGTTTCAAAAATTCATATAAAATACAGGGGTGGAGGGATTGATCTGAAATAGGGAACATATGTGTAGCAACATGTGCTAGACATGTGTATGAAATTTGAGATCGATCCCTCCAACCTTTGATTTTATATGAATTTTTTAAAGATCCTAAAACTTTGTGACAGGTCTGAATGAACGCACGTGGCGAGCTGTCATTCTGACTTGTCAGAACTTAAACAACCTTTAATAAATTCATATTAAATCAAGGGTTGGAGGGATCGATCTCAGGACCTGAAAGTATTTGTAACGACAATACTAAGCATTTGGGTGCCGGAACAAAGGGCCACGTCCCCATGACTGTGATTGGATACCGGAGGTTTGATTTCAGAGAGTATGAACCAGTAAGTAAGGACACATTATTCTTTCTCAGATGATTTATTATATATAAAAAAGTAATAAATATAACACAATCGCTGTAAACAACAACTACTATAAAACGTTACAGACAGTGCGTCATCGAAACCCATCCTTAACGTAGCAAACCTTCAGTGTAGATTCCCCCCAGGACTAATAACCATTGATACACTTCTCCTTCAGGAATTTATCTAAGCCCCTTTTAAAGCCATCCCAACTACATCTTGTGATAGTAAATTCCATAGTTGAACTACGCGCTGTGTGAAGAAGTACTTCCTTTTATCTGTCCTGAATCTCCCATGGGTAAGAGTAAATGTCAATTTAAACTAGGGGTGTGCACGGCCCCCCCGGATCGGATCAGGACCCGGATCGGGACCTCCAATTTTGTCATGGATCGGTTCGGACAAAATCGGAGGCCCCCCGGACCGGATCGAGTCCGATCCCGATCCAAAAATCGTAAATTTTTGGATCGGCCGCCATTTCCCCCCCCATAGACTTGCATTGCAATGCAAGTCTATGAGGAAAAAATGGCGGCGGGTGGGTGAGGGGGGCCTAACTCCCTCCCCCCCGGGGCCATCCGCTGTGGATGGCCCCGGCAGGTAAGCCCTGTCCCCCACGCTCCCTACCCCCCCTGGGGCCGTCCGCTTCCATCCGCTGGCGCCCGCGAGCGCCCGTGGATAGAAGCGGACAGCTCTGGGGGGGGTAAGCCCCCTTCCCCGCCACTGCTTACCTTTTAGGGCCGTTCACTCCCGTCCGGCGCCGGCGGCTACCACCAGCTGGCTTTGCGGCTTGCTCTAGAGTAGGGCGCCGGGTGATCACCCGGCGCGCCACCCTGGAGCAGGCCGCGGAGCCCGCTGGTAGTAGCCGCCGGCGCTGGACGGGAGCAGACGGGCCGGAAAGGTAAGCGCCCCCCTCCTCCCCCCCGCTGTCCACTTTCATCAGCGGGCACCCACTGGCGCCCGCCAATGGAAGCGGCGGTGGGCGCCAGTGGGCGCCCGCCGATCCGCTGATCCGCCGAACCGGTTCGGAGCCTTTTCGGATCGGTTTGGACTGGATCGGCGGATCCAGCTGTTGGATCGGAAATCGGATAATTTATCCGATTTCCCACTGGACCGGACTCGGATCATGGATCGGGTCCGATCCAGTGCACATCCCTAATTTAAACCTTGTGTGTGGAAGTATTCTTCGTTAACCTTGCCTAGTGTATAAACCTATATACATATTACAAACACACACACACAATTAGATATAGATATAGCTCGTGTTTATGTGTGAATGCTTGTATTATATGTAGTATGCATTTCACACATCATATAAAAGCCATGCATGTTCTTTTCTATAGTTTTTAAAAGAATGAATGCCATTGAATTATTTAAACTCTAAAAAGAAAGGAAAGATAGAAAAAGAAAAAGGACTCTGAGATACCATATATCTTATTTGATTTATTGAATTATTGCCCGTTGATATCTGCATAAGAGTCTCTGCAGAACTCAATAAATGTGTGCCTCTTTTAATAAAATAAAAGCATTTATATATTATGGCAAGAAAAATGAATAAAATACCTTCCCCTTTTTA
Source organism: Anniella stebbinsi (assembly GCA_029215795.1). Classification (NCBI taxonomy): domain Eukaryota; kingdom Metazoa; phylum Chordata; class Lepidosauria; order Squamata; family Anniellidae; genus Anniella; species Anniella stebbinsi. The sequence continues at coordinate 169,639,806 of JARDYH010000002.1, read as the reverse complement.
AAGAACCGGTGATTGGTTTTATGCTGTTTTTAAATGTTGCTGATTGTATTTTAATTGTATTGTCGATTATTTTTTATGCTGACTATTTGTGCACTTGGAATATTTTATTTGAGGGACAGGATATAAGAGCTTCGGCTATTCAACGGTATAGAAATGCAATAAATAAAATAAATAAAATATAAACATTAATTATTAATTAATATTTCACTAAAACTATAGAGAAATCACTTTGTGTCCTCGCTTTCAGCTGCTCATTTGGTTAGGCTCTGGAACATCAGTTTTTTCATATCATTTGTTATAAGACAATGTTTATTTTATGCCTAAAAGCTGAATGAAGAAAAGGCTCCCTCTGAGCATGTGCAAAATTTCTTACCCAGACTTCTAAGCAACCACCAGCAGCACCCATGCATGTGGGCTTCCACACAGGCTCATGTTCTAGCAGCCTTCTTGGCACAAAGATAACGAGTACAATGCTATATAGCTTTTAATACGCAATTATCAGAATTGCTGATTTATCTCTTTACATTGCTCATATTATAAAACATTAGCACAGGGCTTTATAGTTTAACAATGTTCACTCTCTATAAACTATTAACCCCGTAACTCTAACATAAAACATAATAAATTAACATTATTTTGCATCAGTATAATCACAGAAAAGTTACCTTCAACTGGACATTTTTTTTCAAATCTCTACTCTGATGCCAATAATAAAATCCAAATATTTAATTCCATTATATATTTATATTGTATATACACCTCTTAATAATAATAATAATAACAACATCAAAATGCACCTTCCCCCCTTAAAGTTCCCACCCAGAGTGTAAGGGGGGAAAACACTGATGTCTACCATTCAGAGAAGGCAAAAAGACCCCTTCTCCTCCCCCCCAGGGCCTCATGAACAATGCCTGATTTGCATAGGCCGTGGGAAGGGAGTCTGGGAGCCCCATTGTTGCGGGGGCGGGGAGGCATCAATGGGGGTGTGGGGGGAAGAGAAGGTTCCCCCCCACTTCTCCTAATTGCAGCCAACAAAGGCATTTTTTATTTACCTTTCACATGTCATTGGCCATTATGGAAAGGGGGGAAAGCCACGGGGGCTTCCTGTGATGATGCCTGATTGCCATAGGCTGTGGGACAGGAGTCTGGGTACCCCATTGTTGTGGTGGGCGGGAGACACTGTGATGTTATCCTCGACTACTTGCTGCTGCTGCCCCTGTCTCGCCTTTACTATTTAGGCCCCACAGCACCACAGCCCAGCAACCTGGCCTCCAGATAACTTCTTTGTTCTGCTGCCAACAGTACCTTCTCAGGTACACCCACAGACCACACCAGAAGATGGAATTAACAAGAATTTATTAATAAGAAATTGCGTGTCAACAAGCTTAATGGTTACTTCAGTTCAATTGCATATCGGTTACAAGGTTTCAATGCGTATTGGTTTCAGTCAGAACTCTTATACTTCAACAAACTGTTCTTTATTTAATCTATGCTCTAAAATCTTATCTCAATCTCTCAATCAAACACTCGTCTCATCTAATAATCTTGCTTCAGACTCTCTCTCAATACTCTCAAATCTCTCAAATCTCTTTCAACGTCCTTCTCAAAAATCCCCCTCAAATTTCCCCCCAATCAACCTGTCATCTCTCTCTGTCAGACACATATATACACTCCACTTGCTCTCTAGCTCCTCCCACTCTTACACAGCCAGCTAATCCAGGCACTCCAACCAACCAGCCAATCAACACTCACCTTCCATTCAGGCACACAGCCAGCCAATCCAGGCACTTCCCCACAACCAGCCAATCACTCTATACTTACCAAGACCTATAACCACAAACAGTAAGTACATTTCGGCTGAGTTATTTACTTTACCTGTTATTGTTCTTAACCCTTTTTAAAGATATAAACAAATGCATATCACAAACAATAAACTTTGCAATATATTTACAACCACAAACAGTAGAACATCACAGGCACCAATGGCATTGGAGGGAAGAGAAGTTTTTTTTTTTTTTTTTGCTTCTCCTAATTGCAGCCACCAAGGAAATTTTTTTAAAAAATTACCTTTCACATGTTGCTGGCCATTATGGGAAGGGAAAAAAGCCCCTTCTTCCCTTCCCCGGGGCTTCCTGTGACAATGCTTGATTGGCATGGGCCGTGGGGAGGGAGTTTGGGCCCCCCATTGTTGCAGGGGGGAAGGCACCAATGGGGGCAGGAAGAGAAGGGTTTTCCCCCCACTTCTCTTAATTGCAACTACCATGGGAAGGGGGAAAGGCCCTTCTCCCCGCCCCAACTGGGCCTCCTCCAAATATGTCTGATCGGTCACCTTACAAAATGGCTTGGGCCAAATCTGCATGATTTCACAATAAGATTATTTAGCACCCATACTCTAGGGCAGTGGTCTTCAACTAGTGGGTCGCAACTCAAATGTGGGTCATGAGATCAGTCCAGATAGGTCACAGCAATGCAGTTGTCACCATGTTGGCATAGAGAAAATTGTGAAAGTGGGTCCCATGTTGTAGGTTGGGAGTCCAAGGTGGGCTTTTGCTGCCTCAGGCACAGAACATGTCCCCATTCCACCTAGAGAAGCTGACTGGGGTGGTCACTTAATCTTACTTCAACACTGGTGATGAGATAGCAGTCATTATGCACCAGAGAGCAGGGAACAGGGCAGGCTGTTTGGCACATACAGCTCTGTCCTCCAGCACTTTGCCACTGTGCTGCACCCACCCACCCCAGCATCTACTGCCTGCGGCAGCTTCTTTACTCTACCTAATGGTAGGGCTGGCCCTGAAATTGCCTGCCATTGTTGTCTGAAAATATAGGTAAACAGAGATATATAAGATATCACAACTTGGAGGTAAAAAAAGGTGTTCACACAATGAAAGGTGAAAATGGGGGAAGGACCCACCAAATAATAATTCAACCCATGCACAATGTATTCTCCCCCCCAACTCTGGAATCAGTTACCTTAGGCTGACCAGATAAAATCCAGGTCAGGGCTTATGTAACTTTAACAATTGTAGAGAAAAGGGAATTTCAGCCAGTGTTATTTGTATGCAATTAGTTCCTGGTGATATTCCCTCTTCATCACAACAGTTAAAGGTGCAGGCACTATACTAGAGTGACCATATACAAAAGAAGGCAGGGCCCTGCAACTTTAACAGTTGTAATGAAGAGGGAATTTCACCAGGAACTAATTGCATACAAATAACACTGGCTGAAATTCCATTTTCTCTACAACTGTTAAAGTTACATGAGCCCTGACCTGGATTTTATCTGGTCACCCTAAGTTACGTCACAGCATTAAATCATAGCGAGAGTCACTTTGACAGCAGTCTTGGCTGGTAAGGCCTAATGATTAACTCTGTTGTACTTGTTCTTGCATCAGGAGACCGGCTTTTCACACACAGGGCCTCAGTATATGGTATATGCTTTCAGGATTCAGCACCCACCACCCCAGCCTCCCTGCTGGCAGAGTATGTCTCAGTAGCCAGCCCTCCACTCATCTCAGTCTTCTTCTTCTTCTCAAATGGAGCTCTCGATCCTGCTCCGGGGCACTGTTACTTGGTTACCAAAGTGACAGATCGGTTGTCACGTATACAGTCCCTTCATATATACTGCTAAGCAGAGCACCCTTAGCCGTACTTTCCTGTCTCTCAACTCTGATAACTGGGTGAGAGGGGAATGTGCTCAGCAGATGTTTGGCTGCCCCCACATCATCCCCTGTGGGAGGGCTTAGGACCACTGCTGGGCTTTCAACTCAGCTGGGATCATGTGAAGGCACTGACTCTATCTAGTAGAGCTTACAGGTAAGGCCAGTATATGTTGCCACCTCAATTTGCACCACCTCAGGGGCAGGAAGTGGGGATCCAGCAAAACTTGATAGCTGTGTGCATTAAGTCTTGGCCGGGGAATGCATGGTCCTCCGGATGTTGTTGGACTGCAACTTCTAGCATCCCTAGCCAGCATAGCCAGTGACAAGGGATGATAGGAATTGCAGTTTGACAACATCTGGAGGGCCACACGTTCCCCAACTTGGCATTACGTGTAGAGAGGCTGTGAACACATCTGGTAAAAGGAAAATATTCTGACAGACCAACCCTTTTGCCTTACAGAGATCCTGGTCCCTCAGGCCAGCTTGCCATGTAGACATTGGCATAGGTACAGTTTTAATTATTCCGCAGGTGCTCCTTTATTGCTTGGGAGTGCTGGCTTAGTCATATGTGTGGGCGAAACCCATGACTTCCCGAACTGAACCCATTTCCTCCCCTCCTTCCCCATAATGGACTTTATAATGCCCATAATTTGCATGCCATGCTCTTGGCTTCAAGAATGCCATTGCTTGTGATTTCATGCGTATGAACCACAGGGTGGCATGAGAGGGTTTCCTTTGTTCCTCTTGCTTTACCCAAAAGCGCTTGATTGCAAATGCTAACTTCATCTGCCTCTCCGATCTGGCCGACTCACTTGCCCTGTCATAGGCTGCCAACTTTATTCACACAAGTCCTGAGTGGCTCAACCCTTTAGCATTTCCCAGTGATGTTAACGGCTTATTCACATCCTGCCCTGAATAGAGGTCAAATATCTGTAGGACTCCCTCTTGCATCATTGTATGTATAAAGAAGTGCAGGCCTTGCTGCATGATTCATAGTGGAATCATGGACACTATCACAACAGATCGCTGAAATGCACAGACCCAGCCCCAGAAACCCTGATTAAGAGGAAAATCTGAAAAGGGGGCCTTTGCATGCATCTCACTCACTTCAGTTCACAGGATGACTCCATGTTTAAAGAGCCCTTAAATGACCACCCTTTCTCCCTTGGCTGCCCCTTTACCTCAGGAATGGGTGAGGATTCCATTTCAATTTGGAATTTATGAGAATTTACCTAAATTCACAAAGTTCTCCATATCTGGGAAAAAAAGAACTTGAGATTGAAAAATACGGAATGTAGGAGAAACGGACTCTGCTAGGTTTTCCCATTCAGGACCAGGGCTTTGAGGGCTTACCGCTTAAAATTCTGGGTTTGAATCCCTGTGTATACAGCCATGTTAGTGTGGACTTAGGGCTGTCACCTCTTTTTTCTGATGGACTCCTCATCTTTATCGGTTCTACAGCAGGCAGGTACATCACAGAACTCTCCATGCTGGGAACAGCTGTGCCTATTGAATTTGGCTAGTACAGATGTGTGAGAATTTTGTTTCATTTTGTTTTGATAAGAATTAACCAATATTTGCAAAGTCCTTCATACTCAGGATGGAAAGAACTTGAGGTTTAAAAAAATTCAAATGCAGGAGAAAAAACCCGAAACAGACAGATTCATGCATCTTTACTTTTGCCTAAAGGCCATCCTCTGCTTGTTGTTGTCGATCTTCCATCAAATCCCCCCTCAGAATTCAATTTCTGCAAAGCTTTGGAAATAAACCCACCCTCCAAGTATGCATGCCCTACTGAAACTAAACCTAAGTATGTACTGGGCTGTGAGTCTGGAATCCCTTTACAGGAATGAGATAATTGATGTGGATGCTTTTTGGTTTCACATTTGAAGCTGCCTTATACAGAATCAGAGAACAATGAGTAATCTAGCAAAGCATTGTCTCCTTTGACTGTGGCAGCAATACTTTGAGAGGTGATTCCTAGCACTGCTGCCCGAAAGCGTTTTAACTGGTGCTGCCAGGGACTGAAAGCCTTTGTACATGTAGCTTTTATTGCGCACTCCTGATTGCTCATGCACAGTAGTTTGCAGGTCCTTTACATGATGTCTTCATCCTCCAGAGCTTTTCCCATGCTTTGAACCATTATCGGGGATGGGTGGGTTTCCTAACAAAGAAAGTCTGGTATTTAGAAATGGCAGAATGTACTTGCACAATTTCACTTTGCCACAGCACCATCTAGTGGTTGTATGAAACATATACAAAGGCAGAGAAAGGAAAAACCTTGGAAAAAAGCACATGTAAAGGAGTGGATCTTAATCATGCAAAGAATCTGGAAGCAGAAGCCTCGGTAAATGTAAGGGACAAAAGCCTCATTTAGAAATGCTCTGAACCTGAGACCATCTGCATTTAAAGCACATGCTCTCTTATTAAGGGGGCTTACAGATAAACCTTTTATATTGCCATCGCCCTGCCTTGTTTACACAATTTGATGGGTGGTCCAGATGATGAGATCAGCCATGTGTAATCCTCCAATCATTTCCCACCACTTCTTCTGTCTTTTTTCTAACCAGGGAAACTCTGTTAAGGAAGAAAAGATGGTATTGTTGCACAATATCATCTGACTGAGTGCTCTGTCCCCTCCATCTAGGAGCAACCTCTGTTCCAGCTTCTCCTTAGGCTCCCAGAGTGTTATGGTCTTCTAAATGTACATTGTTTCCCCCTTCCCAATACCTGCAATTAGAGCACTGATAAGGAAAGATCGTCAAGAAGAGGGGATAAATGGAGGGCAGAATTCCATGGGAAGAAAATGAGCTCCCCCTTCATCTTCCATAGCTAACCATTTGCTAACTCTCTCCTTTGACATTGAGCTTGCAACTTTGATAAATGGAGATACTCAGTGGTCCTAGAAGCACTTATAGTCCAGAACTAGTACATTCCCTGTTATTGTTGTATTTCGTTTTGATAAACATTCCTTGACACAGAGAATATCCTGTGCTAACCACAGGCAAGAACACAATCCCTATTAAATGCCAATAGGATTAGCGACAACAATGATACAGATAGATTATAGTGTCCTGATTAACCTCTTTTGAACTCTACCAATAGAATGGACCCCATAGTAAAACATTTGGATGGAATGAAAATGGCAGCCGATTTGATTATGTTAAAACTTCATGCTTTATTTCAATTAGATTAGATTTATCCCAGATGAGTGTGTATATAGTATTGCAGCCTTGGTGTGTTTAGAACTATTATAGAAGGCTCCAAAGAATTTATTTGGACTCAGTATGAATTCAAACTGACGGTCAAAATCACGCTTGTTAGTTAGTTGTTATTTCCATTGCTCCTCTTTTTGTAGACTGATTCAGATTCATCTTGTAGTCCCGGCCTTTAGTGGAAGTGGTCCAAGGTACTTGAGCCTCCATCTCTCTTGGACCAACTACTGCTACAGACAATCACAGTGTGTTCCTCTGCAGTATGCAGTTGTTGACAAGAACGGAGCCCTTAGCCAGCTATGGAACTTCCCTTGCAGAAGCATTCGGATGACCACACTGCCTTCCAAAACAACACATACAGCCCATTACTTTATCTCAACAGGCCCACAGGAAAAGAAGCCAACTGCAATCCTGGCAGCAAAGAGAGGGAAAAGATTCCTTGGATTGGGCAAGGGCTTCAGGCACAATGATGAAGCAGAAGAGCTGTCAGGAAATCCACAATTAGTGTACTTTAAAATATCCAGAACCCCATTTGAGAAAATTCACCTGCTGTTTATGCATGTTGAATAACAGCAAAACAAAAGGAGGTTCAGTCTGTGAGTATTACTTGACCACAAACCATATACTGTTGATCTATGTCATCTCCTTACATTGGCTGAATTCGGACGACACAATAAGCAATTGGGGTGGGGGGAACAATCCAGAATTTACACGGATTGCATGGTTATTAGTGGCTGCATATTTGCAGAACTTATGTTTGTTTGAGCAACACACGAAATAGGATGCAAAAAATAAAATGGATCTAAATCCACCAGATGTTCGATGGCATCTAAACATTTCTTGGTACTGGGTGTGAGAAATGGAAAGGACTTCAAGGAAGAGCAGGGAATTCCATGAAAAGGCACATGCATTTCATGCCATCCATGTAAATAGTCAAAACTTCTAATGCACAAACCACAACTGTTCCTGAGAGTTAACATTCATCTGTTTCCAGGAAGATGATACAAAATAAGAAGGAAAATTCAGTTTTCCTGGGTTGAGGAAATGGAATCAATTGTTAAGAGGAATGGGCTTGAAAAACTTTGTAAAAAATATCCTTTTCCAGAAGAACATGTTGCAATCTCTGCCTCTGTTAGTGTTTCATCAACACAGTGCTCAAAAGCAAAATGCTCTCACATAAGCAAGACCTTCATATGCATAACCACATGTCCCTTATGGACCGAAGAAGTGGTGTTTTTTTTAAAATTGGGTTTGCTTATGAATCTGGATGTCCAAAAGGAGGACATTGCCCTTTGAGATAAAGAGGAGGCAGAATGTAGCATAGATGGATGTGTTCAGAAAATATCCATTTCAGAAAGGCAGGGCACAGAAGGAAAGCAAAGCTTCCTGAGGTTCATGGCACTGCAATGATGGATCTCTCTATGTCAGGTTATAAACAATTTGGTGCAGATCACTGAGGGGGGGGGGGGACATCTTAGTATAGCATTCATTGTACCTGAAAGGAACAAATTGTTTCTGTGCAAAAGAATAAATGGACGTAAGTATGATATAAAAAATGGCAGCATTCAAAAACCAGCCTCTCAGGATATTCAGTCACTGACCTCAAAGTGGCCATAATGAAGCAGAGAAGCTTCAAAGATCAGAACAAGAGACCACTGAACTGTAATTCATCAAAACAATTAATTCAAACTTCTGTGGCTTGGATCAGGATAAAGGGTTTTTTTTGTTTTAAAATCGCACTGCATATGTTAAGTAGGTTACCCTGTGCCAGAATGTTTGCATTATCAGGAACAACTGTTTTGTGAATCCATGAAAGTTTATGCCACCTCATGTTCGAAATCACTAAATCTGCTAGTCTTAAACTCAAAAAGACTTCGCTTTTTTTAAAAAAGTTATTAAATTTCTTATTTGATTGTCTCAGTGGCCCCTTTTATGCATTCAATGCATTTTTAATATTTATTCATAAAAATATTTTTAAAGAACAGCTTTTGTCCATAACTAGGACCCCATGGCAGTGTACAGAAACAAAATATTAAACATTAGAACAAGGTTCAAGAACAAATCAGATTAAAACAGAGCTATAAAACCAGGAAGAGTAGAACCAATCTCATATTAAAACTGCATTTTCATATAGCAGTTTAAGCTATTGTATTTTATATTGTATTTTATGCTGTATTTTGTGGCCTTAATTTTTTGGGGGCGTCGGCTATTGGGTGATATAGAAATGAAATAAATAAGCAAAAATATTAAAAACTGAATGGAATATAACAGCTTTTGCTGCCCACCTGGAACTGAGCAGAGATGGGGCCAATCTAATACACCCTTGAGAGGGGATTCCATGGTTGGGAGGCTGCCCTAGAATAAGCTCTATCCTGCATCCAAACCAACTTACCTCTTTTGGTACTGGGACATAGAGCTGGGTAAGCCTCAGAGGAAGACGAGCACAACCAATGGATAGGTTCATATGTGAGGAGGTAGTCTTTCAGAAGTTTGGGCTGTGAGCCATGGAGGACTTGATAAGTGAGCACCAGTGAGGGGTGTATGTGTGTGTAGCTCACTGAGCTTTCATCAATTCAGCCCCCTCGTTTCACCGCAAGGTAGCCCAACTCGAACTACATCGTGTCGGGCCAGTTCGTGGATTTTTCCAGGTGTTATTTTATTTGTATACAAGAACAGTATATTCAGGGACAATGAAGATGCATAGTATCTGTGATGGATAATGTAAAACAGGCTGTGTGTGTTCATGTTTTGTTGTTATGTAATTGTTACCAGAGGCCGCGTCTATATGAGGTTGCTTTGGCGCCTCGTTATCCAAAAGCCCACATTTGCGCTCCTCCAGAGTAGTACACACTAAAAGGAGCACCAATGTAGGCTTTAGAATTTCACCGGGCACAGCAGCCCCTAGCGCCCTGTTGCTGCCCCCCCCCCCATCTTCACCTGGACAATTTCACCTGCATGGAGGCAAACCGCCACCCCCTCCCATCCCGCTGCGCTCACGCTGGGGACAAACAAATTCCTAATTATTCCCCCATTTATCTTTAACTGCGCAATTTTGCAGATATAGGGAGGTATGGAGATGCCCTGCCACCTCCCCACACTGTCCCGGTGAGCACTCTGAATATATATATATATATATATATATATATAATCTTGTGCATTATTTCTTATTTATTACTGGAAGCTCTACAGGGTCTGTGGAGTCGTGGAGATGGTCAGCAGCCATTGGGTTTGTTGGTCTGTCCCCTCCTTCCTCCTCCTCCTCCTGTCCACCCATGGCGACCAATTAGGGCTCAATATTGGCCTGGACATGCCTCCAGCACAACACTGGAACAAGGCGGCAGATGGCAAAGCCGCATCTGCACCTTACTGGGAGAAAAAAGTTGCAGTAAGTAGATAACTTTTTAAAAGCACATCTTTGGGGGTTTGCCCCTAAATGGCTTTGGGATGACGGCTGTGTCGTGTGCCCAAAATACTGCCACTGCGCATTGATAGCAGGGCAAAGAAGCCATCTAGAAGTACCCTCCCAAGTAAGTGTGTTGAGGATCTTACATTTACTCAGAAGTAAGTCATGGCTTTCCTGAGGGTTGGGAGAAAACAGTACAGCACAAATCAATCTAGGAAAACAAGACTTATCCTCCCCCCCTTTGCACACATGCCAGGGAGGGAGGGAGGGAGGGAGGTGTTCCCTCGATACAAACCTTTTAGGAGCCCTGGGGAAATAGCAAGATCTTCCATCTTGTCACCCCTCTCCTCCGATGTAATCAGCTCATACCAATCATGCCAAAAACTAGGAAGCACAACAGCCCCTGGCAAACAACGTGATTTTACTTAGTGTAGAGACATCCCAGTACCTGGTGAAATCCTCTCTTGATCACAGCAATTAAAGTTGCAGGCACTAAACTAGAGTGACCAGATACAAAAGAGGGCAGGGCCCCTTCAGCTTTAACTGTTTGTTGCAATGAAGCGGGAATTTCACCAGGTACGAATTGCATACAGATGATGCCAGCTGAAATTCCCCTTTCTCTACAACTGTTAAAGTTACATGAGCCCTGTTCTCCATTTCATATGGTCAGCCTAGGCTGGGGGAGTTGCAAAGCTTGCCTGAGCTTAGTGTGCTAAAGGATCAAGTGCCAGGCCCGAGAGGTAGGACCGGAACCACTGAAGCGCAGTGCCCCTGATTCCCAGTCCCCTCAGGTTTTCAAGGATACCATGGTCAATGCTATCAAATAGGGATGTTGTGTCTAACTTCTTTTACCCTGAACAGGCTGATGAGTTGAGGGAGGTGGGGGCAGAATCAGATTCTGAAGAGGATCTGTTGGTAGCACCAGGGGATAAACTGATTCCCCAGGTCTTTGTTCCAGCTGCAGAAGATGTAAATTCAGAGATTAGCGCGGAGGAGGGAAACTTATCTGCAGCTGAGAAACCCTGACCGGCATCCCAGGAGGAGCTGGAGGACGCTTTAAAGCATGCAACGTTCCAGAGGAGGCTGAAGCGGGATGAGGCCAGAGTGGAGAGACGCCGGTCAGAGTGGCTTCATAAGAAAAGAGAAGCAACTTAGTGACAGATACTTAAAGGACTCTCTTTTTGGTTTCTTACAGAAAGCAATTGTTTCTTTTGTTCGTTTGCCTAATCCTCCCTTGAGGCGAGTTATGTTAATTAGTTTGTTTTGTGTTTGCAAGTAATTTACCTGAAGTAAAAGGAGTTTGTGTTCAATTCAGAATTGGCTATTTATTTGGTCGCTGTAAACTGCCCAGTAAAAGAAAACACAAGGGGTGTGCATGGGAGGAAAAATTGTATCGGAATCGGGACCTCAGATTTTGCCCTGAATAGTATCAGACAAAATCGGAGGTCCCGCATATCATATTGGATCTGATTCCGATACGAAAATTGGGCGTCCGATTTTAGAATCGGACGCCATTTTAGGTGTTTTTGCCATAGGCTTGCATTGGGGAGAAAAAAGATTTCTCCCACTGCAAGTCTATGGGGAAAACATGGTGGCGGGTGAGTGGGGACCTAACTCCCCATCCCTCCCTCTCTCCCCCTCCCTCCCCCCACTCATTCTCCTTACCTGCTGAGGCCGTCTTGTGCCATCCGTTGCCGCCTGCTGGTTCCTTACTGCTGAGAAACAGTGGCCTGTTCCACAGTAGAGTGCCAGCATAATGGGTGATGTCATCACTTGGCACACTGGTGCTGTATTGTGGAACAGGCCACAAGGCCTGTTTCTCAGTAGTATGGAAGCAGCGGACGTCAGCGGCAGGCAGCGAACGGCACCAGCAGGTAAGGAGCATGAGTAGGGGGAGGGAGAGGGAGGAAGGGGGAATTAGGTCCCCACTCACCTGCCACCATGTTTTCCCCATAGACTTGCATAGAGGAAAGCTTTCTTCTTCCAGTGCAGCCTGTGGGGAAAATCATTCAAAATGGCATTGGATTTTCCGATTTTTTTCCAATTTGAATTGGACCAGAAAAAATCGGATGTTCAAGGGACAGCATCGGAATCAGACATCGGATGTCCGATTCCTCCAGTTTTAATCGGAATCGGACATCGGATCCGATACGATGCACATCCCTAGTATCAAAAGCCGCTGAGCGATCTAGGAGCACTAGCAGGGACACACTCCCACTGTCAATACTCAAATGTAGATCATCCACTAAGGTGACCATAGTGGTCTCAACTACATATCCTGCCCTGAAGCCGGTTTGAAATGGGTCTAAAAAGTCTGTATCATCCAAAATTGCTTGGAGTTGAAAGGCAACTGCCCTCTTGATCACCTTGCCCAAAAATGGAAGATTTGATACTGGTCTGTAGTTATTAAGGTCCAAGAGGTCCAGGGAGGTCTTTTTTAGAAGCGGCCATACCATCGCTTCTTTTAAACGTGATGGAAAACTCCCCTCCCTGAGAGATGCATTAATAATACGTTGTGGTTGTAACCGAACTGCATCGCCTCCCTGGGCGACCAGGGTGCTGTATTGGTGGTACTGTATAATAATAAATGGGTTACAGGGTATCATACCTCATAAGAGACACTGGAAACTCTTCGGCATTTACGTCTAAAATGCAGAAGAATGGACATCGCTTTCTGACATACTGGCAAGGACAGGACAGGAGAGAAATCCATCCAGGTCAGAGGGACAGATGGGCTAGACTGGGTTAGTGCTCACCTGGACCATCTCAGAGGGACCACAAAGAACTAAGATCCTAGACATCTCTAAACTGGCAAAAACATTTTCCTCCCAAACCTATTTGTGGCTGGAAGGTCAACACTTTCTCAAACGTCTCTTGACTACCATGATGTGAAAGCGTAGAAGGGGCTCAATTGCAGCCATACAAGAGCAAAAGTGAGCACAAGCAGGAGACACTGGCAGAAGAGACTCGAAGCCACCAAGTTCAGAAATTCAAAGAGCAGCCCTGGAATCTGTGGCCTTGTCATAGTGACCAGGTAAACATACAAAGCACTGGAATCCAGAGCATCAACAGCCACCTTTTGAATCAAGAGGAGTCTGGTTATTCTCAGAGGGTCCAATTTTGTTCAGACAGGAAGGGTTGCCAACTATTTTTCTGACCATGCTCTTGTGCCTTCAGCAACAGCCGCTCTCTGAGGAATTATGGGTTCCAGATACCAATTTGCCAAAGGATGACTGCCATGCTCCAGTACCTCTCCTAGTCCCTATTTGCTTCTGTCCTCAGCATCTTGGGGTAGTAACTTTGATATTCCTTTCATGTTTATTGCTTGCTCACCTTGGTATTTAGTCCCCAGGTTTTCCCTGTCTCCAGACTATTGGGACATCAGGTGTTGGTCCTGGACAGTTGGTCTTGGCTGTTGGGGGTTTGCTTTATTTTTCCAGCATGGGTGCCAAGGAACCAGACACTACCACCTGGGTTTGGGGGTCTGGAACAGGGGGTGAGCAGAAGTTAGATCTCCAGATATTTTGGACTTCAAATCCCAGAAGCCCCTGCCAGCATGGCCAAAGGCCAGAGACGCTGGGAGTTGAAGTCTGGAGATCTATTTTCTACCCAACCCAGTCTAGAGAGCAAACATACAAGTCAATCAACATCAAGGAAGCCTCTGGTCTCCTGCCTCTTTGTAATGGGTGGAGGCTTCAAGCTAATTTTTAAAACTGGATTATGTCATTTAATTGGTTCTTTGTCCTCCCCCACCTCTATATTTGGGGGGCAACCTGTACTTGGGAAGCCTTGCGACTTCTTTTTGGAAATAAGCCTCTTGGTTTCTAAGGCCAGTGAAATAGGATCTCTTATTAGCACTAGCCTATCTTATGCTGGTGTGTGAGCTTCTGAGTTGCACAGAATTCTTACTTAGGCTGGATGTTGTAAGGAAAGGAAAGAAAAAGATGTGCCTGAGCATGGGCATCATATTAAACTTGGTTTGTCCACAGGCTGTTACCAGTTTTAGAACATAAATCCAAATGCATGTATAAATTAAGTTGATTGGCCTAACTTGGGTTATCTGACCTCATTTTAATTCTCAGGTGTGCAAACATGTTTGCAACGCTTAGAAACCAACAAATACTTCCTGCTCTCTTTAGCAGGTTGGGAGCCTGGGCCATTTTTTAAGGAGCATGTGATATGCAATTACTTGGATTTTGGCTAGCCCTGTTTTTGCTAGCCCTTGGGAGAAGCAAGAAACACTGCAGGACATGGAAGCCCTCTCCATAAAATAGCTCAGGATACAAGTTCAAAGCCAGGAATGGAAGTATGAGAAATGGCATTTCATAATAAACATGATCTAAAGCTAGATCTATACTACAACTTTATAGTATTGAAGTGCACTGATAACTGTTGGGGCACATTACACATTCCATATACCATTTTCAGCATGTTATTTCCTGCTTTTTATTCCACATTATCCAAAATACCACAACAAATGTCATTGTGTGTCCTAGGAGATATAAAAGCTCAAGAGGGCTATAGAGATCATGATGGGATTGTGATGATTTGATACAAGATGTGCATCTGGCCCCAGATGCAACAACACCTCCCTCAAACCAAAGACCACTGAAAGTAACATGAAATCAATCACAACTCACAGAAATGAGGTCCAGCAGAAGAACAACATTTTAATAGGAAATAAAATTTAACATACTTAAGATGATTTAAACAACTTTTCCTTCTTGGATGATCAGGGTTCTGATGATGCAATGTCCTCCAAGGTCAAAACATACTTGCAGGAACCACAAAATAGTATCCATGAGGTTGCTTCTGCTCCTCATCTTTTCCACTCTAGCAACCAAACCCCACTTCTAGGTGTCATAACCTGGCACGTGGACAGATAAGGGTTGCCAGGCTGCAGCCTGGATAATTCTTTCTCTTTCCTTTTCCCATTGCTTTCATGCGGCTGCAGCTTCTTGCCCATTTTGAACGCCATCAGATGATCGTTTTATCACATGCTTGTGACTGCCCACTCATGGTTTTTTCATGGGGCCTTTTGACAATGCCGTCCACCTCCCATGTGTCTCCCGCTCCTTCTGGCCTTCTTCCCATCACAAAATAAGACCACGGAAAGTCCGACTTATGTTTAGAAGCAAAACTTGCCACGATAACCTGCTGTGCAGGAAAAGTGGTGTGATAAAAACACCCACTGAATGGGCCAAGTGGTCTTTGTTTACTTCCTCTTTCTCCTTGTGAGAAAGAGGAAGTATTGTGTGACAGAAGCAAGAGCAGAGAAGTGATGGTAGGGAACTGTGATCCCCCCCCCCCCCCGGTCTGATGAAGCCCTTTGTCCCTCCCTCTCCTCCCTCTGTCTGCTGTGGAACAAGATAGAAGCTGAATTTCGATAAGTGCTTACACACCTACCCACCCACCCACCCCTCCACTCAGACAGAACTCAGATGTGTACTGGAGGAGCATTCTTAAGTAATAAATTGATATGAGATATTAAATTAAATCATCCAAATTATTTGGGTTGCGTTCTTGTTCATACCTCTGAAGTTGCGTAGCCTTTAGAATGGGAGGAAAGAATGTGCTTTAAAATGTAGCTCTGTGCTGAGGGCCAACTCGAATTTTAATCTATCATTTCATGCTGAAGCAAAACACATTGTACAGTGTCCTCAAAACACCTTTTCTCTTCTGAAGCAGGTATGGCCTACGCAAACTTGATTAATCTTTTCAATCAGTGATAGCAGCATGAACGTTCTGAAAGTTCAACCTGTTTGAATTGGCAGCAGGCTTGAAATCTCAATTACGTTTTGAAGGGAATGAAATTTCATGATCAAAATGCAAACATGAAATGTAAGAGCTCCCAACTATGGTATTTTCCCTCTCCCTTTTGACAACCTTGTAGAACTCATCAGTCAAAGGATCTCAGAGTCACTGACTGCTTTCATATTGTCACATTAAGAAAGAGGATGAGAAGACATTGTTTTTGAAATATTTTAGAATGCTAAAGTTCTATACAGCACAAAGTTTGCTTTGACCCTTAGCTACTGAGGAAGGACTGATGAGAAAAACAACTTTTGAATGAATATTGGCCCCATCATTACATGATATAGCCTCATGGATGCAACACCGGATCGACCGTGTTACAGAAAATCAGCGGCTTATACTGATCTCTCACAAAATGATGCCATAGCAGGAGCATCAAGGAAGTAAAAACACCCTTTCTGAGGGGAGTGCACAACACTCTGAAGGCCACTTTTCTATTTTTACTAACTCTAGAGGGCTGCAAGTCTGTGAAGCCTGGAAAAGAATGTTCATTACAAATTGATTTTAACTCCCTGTTGTCTTTTTAACATCTTCTCTGTTGACCTCTTTCCTTCTTGGTGCCCTGTAGCTATCTTTTCTGTCTCTCTCTCTCTGTCTGCGCTACAACAGTTTTCTTTGAACCCTTCACTCTTTCCCCCTCTCCACTCCATAGTCTTCTATCTCCCTCTCTTTTGTCAGTGCATTCCCCCCCCCCCCCGGGGCACATCTCTCTCTCTCTCTTACCACAGACCACCACAGAATTTTGGAGAGAACTAAAATTAGGACTTTGTGACAGTCATTTCAATATCAGCTCAAGACTTTATTTTAGTAACTCGTGTGTGTGTATGCATGTGTGTGTGTATTACTATAATAGCAAACAACTTAACCCTGTGGGTAACATTGCCTATGAGTAGTTCTATTTAGTCAATGTCACGTTTTCAAGCCAGTGCTTTTAGAAGCCAAAGCCTCAGGAATGAGTAGAGGTTAGTAACTGGCAAACAGTATGATTAAAATGGATTAAAGTGTCTTAACATTCCTATATAGTCCCCTAATTTTATTGCGTATATGATTGAACAAAATTGCCTCATAACAACCACATCTAATTATACTGTATTTTACATGGATGAGGTGGACAAGGATCTGTTGATGCCCCCAGCCTTAGATTTCTGTTGTAATTCATCTCTTACATTTCTCGACTATCAGCTTCAAAGGGCGCTTTCTGCTGAGCAAATTCTGTCCCCCCCCCCCCATTTAGCTTTTGCATCTGTGTGGTTCTGGTATCAGCTCACTAGTGTGTCAGCTATTCTGTTATATAAGAGTAATGCAAAAATCTCCATGCACTTTTGTAGTCAAATATTCTACATTACTAATACACACTATTTTCCTTTCTCAAACAAAGTACATAATGAACCTATCATCCATTTAGATTTTTTATGTGGCCTATCCCTTAATAACCTGGGTGGGTAGCCTTTATTTGCATTTGTTTCATCCCTGTATGAAGATGCAAATAGTTGGTTGCGTGAGTAGGTGTGGATTGCGGGGGGCGGAAACAGGCTGACGATCTACATGCATCATCATTATTCCTGTTTTTGCAACCATTTCCACTCACAAATGTTCATCATGACACATTAGTGAGCCATTTCACTGGGCCAAGAAGACATGGGTCAGAAACACTGTTAATCTATTTCTTTTCATTTGTTCACCACCTTATAGTTCTGATAGGAACCTCAAGGTGACTCATAAAGATATATGACATCAAAGCCTAAAACCATATCAAGCCGGCTTCTCATATATTTACATGAAAGCATTATGGAATAAAAGTTCAGAATAGGGTAGCAACATCTATGGCCTGGGGAGCAGACATTTTCTCTCATTGTTCCCTTCATCAGGACTATTACCATCCAAAGAGCCATGAACTGGAGAACACCCAGCTTGCCTGTGTTGAGGAGATGATGCTCCCTGGTCCAGGTTGCTAGGCAGCACACATCAGGGCAAGGCTATTCTCCCCTGTAGCCTCCATGGAATTTGAAACAGCCACATTTCCACCAGCAGCTGTATCTGAGGTCGTGGGAGTGTATATCTTCTATCACTGTCCAGCCAGAGCAGGGTTGGGCAAACCACAGCCCAAGGGCGGCATGGGCTCCCACCCACCCCTGGTGTGACCTCTTCTGCCCTGGTGCTGCATTGCCAGAATTTGGACAGTGAGAACATCAACAGTTCGTAGGGTATCATACCTCATAGGAGACACAGGAGACACTTCTTTGTTGACGGCACAAGAATGGACATCACTCCTACTATTCGTGTGTACTTGGACCATCTCAAAGGGGGCACGACAGACTAAGTTCCTAGTCGTCTCTAAACTAGCAAAATGTTTTTGTCCCAAACCTGTTTGCAACTAGGTGGTCAACACTTTCTGAAGCTTGACTGACATGATGTGAAAGCCTGGATGGAGTTCAGTTGCTGCCATGCAAAGAGTGAAAGTGGTTATAACCAGGACCAGCAGGAGAGACTCAAAGCAGATAAGTTCAGAAATTCAAAGAGTAACACGGTCATGGCGACCATGTAAACATACAAAGCGCTGGAATCCAGAACATCAACAGCCATTTTTTGAATCAAGATGAATCCGGTCACTCTCACAGGGCCCATTGATGGTCAAACCGGATGGGTTGCCAACTGTGTTTCTGACCCTGCTCTTGTGCCTTTAGCAATAGTTTAATACCAAGAAATTATGGGTGCCTGATATCATTTTGGCTAAGGATGATTGTCCCATGCTTCAGTGCCTCTTCCAGTCCCTATTTGCTTATGTCCTCTGCCTCTTGGGTACTTTGGTATTCTCTGTAGCAAACTATAGTAGGGTGACCAGATAAAATCCAGGTCAGGGCTCATGTAACTTTAACAGTTGTAGAGAAAGGGAATTTCAACCGGTGTCATTTGTATGCAATTAGTTCCTGGTGAAATTCCTTCTTCATTACAACTGTTAAAGTTGCAGGAGCCCTGCCTTCTTTTGTATATGGTCACTCTAGTATAGTGCCCGCACCTTTAACTGTTGTGATGAAGAGGAAATATCACCAGGAACTAATTGCATACAAATGACACTGGCTGAAATTCCCTTTTCTCTACAACTGTTAAAGTTACATGAGCCCTGACCTGGATTTTATCTGGTCAGCCTAAACTATAGTACAACTGAGAAAGAGAAAAGACTCTGTTTAAATAAAGCCACCACAGTGGGTTTTCTGTTTGCAGCCCTAAGAGGGAGAGGGTTTTTCTGCTGTGGCACCTGAGCGGCCTCATGAAGAAGTGATCTGGGTGGTTTGTGAAAGGAATACATGTCCATCTAGGAGGCTCGATCAGCTCACATGGACAGGTGGGATGGCTGTCTGGAGGCCATAAAAACTTGACATTAGACTTGAGCGTTCACTTCACCTCTTAAAAGAAGTATCTGTGGAATCTCTGCCTTTTTTATTTAATTAATTAATTTTAATTAATTTTTATACCACCCAATAGCCAAAGCTCTGAGTGGTTCAGAAAATTTTAAACCACAAGGTACAGCATAACATATAAACTATGGAAGCTTAAAATCACAATATAAAAGTACAACAAGAATCGAACGTAGCAGCAATAGAGAAATTTAAAATACAGATTTGAAAAGCAGAGCCAAAAGACTAGAATACAAAAATGCTAAAATATTGGGAAAATCAAAAGGTCTTCACTGGGTGCTAGAAATAACACAATGTAGATGCCAGGCAAACTTCTCTAGAGTTCATTGCACAGCCAGGGTGCCACAGCAGAAAAGGCCCTGTTCCTGTTCCTCACTTCCTTTGGCAAGGGGTCTTGGAGAAGGACCAATGAAGATAATCTGGGCAGGTACATTTGAAAGGAGGCGATCCTTCAGAGAACCAGGCACCAAGCCATTTAGACCTTTGAATGTTAATACCAGCACTTTGAATCGGACAGCCAGTGCAGTTGTAATGTGAATTCGTTCCTATTAACAATCTGGCTGCCCTGTTTTGGACTAGCTGAAGTTTCTGGCCTTCAAAAAACACAGTGTGCCAGATAATTCACCCATTCTCTTTCACTTAGGAGTTTATGGGAGCACAACGCTGTATTCCATGGGCTTCATGCTATCGATTTGGAACCCGTAGGCCAGATCTACACCAAGAAGGATATGACACTTTGAAAATGGTTTGAAAACTGTATACGGAGAGTGTCCTGGGCCCCAACAGTTGTCACTACTGTTATAAACCATTTTAAAAGCAGTAGTGTAGATCCTGCCTTAGTCAATAGCATTCCTTTGATACTTCCTTCCCCAACCTGGTAAACTCCAGGTGTTTTGGAGAGCCATTCCCACATCCCTGAATATTGATCATGCTGGCTAGGGCTAATGGGAGTTGTAGTCAAAAAAATCTGGAGGGCCACAGCATGCCCTCCCCTGCATTTAAACCCTGAAAGAGCCATGTCATGCTAAATCTCTGCCCCTAGCTGCAAAGATAGCCAGAAATTAAAGAACCTGGAATCTCTTGCTTCACTAGGGGGTAATCAGGTGCACCTTCTACCTTCTCTGCTTTGACCAGGGCTGGGAACCCATGTCCCTGTGGACAAGGTTATACTACAAGTCCCATCACCCTTTACAATTGTCATGCTGGGAAGGGCTGATAGAATTGGGAGTCAAACAACATCTGTTGGGACACACGTTTCCCAGTCCAGCTTAGAACTTAAAGCACAGTGTGACCCTGTGCATACAACACACTAAGCCATGGTAGTTAAGCATTTTGAGCTAAACATTATGGCTTAGCGTGCCATGTGAACCATGACTTAGTTTGTTGTGTGAACCATTCCTAACCATGATGGCAACATTACCATGGTTTAAACCGCTCACTAACCATTTGCTGCAAAAGGGTTAGTGGCCTAATCATGGCTTAGCGTGTTGTCTGAACAGGCTCTGTGAGCACTTGGAGACGTGTTGCATTCTGCTTGAAGCTGGACCTGAGGCTACCGTGTGGAAAAATCCAGGCTCACCCTGCAGCAGAGTCACTGTCTGAGGCTTCTAGAGTGTTGGGGCTTGTCTATACCTGTCATTTATCCCGAGGTGGTCACGAGGTCATCCCTGCACATCCAAATGATGCACAGCTAATCCTGGGGTGAACCAGAGGCGAGCACTCAGTTCTCCTGGGATAGGTGGGACTGCTTTTTTTCCTGGTTTTTCCCACCATCTCGAGACCATCCCAAGCTCTGTAGGTGATGTGGCTCTCCCTCCTGGGGTCCTCCCTCTTCCCCATGAGTAGCAGAATTCAGGAAATGGGCATGGAGCTGTGCGGGGGGAGTCCGTGGGCATTGGGGGAGAGCATTTTCGCCATCTTTGGGATGGCGCTTGGCGTCTTCCAGTGCCGAGTTTGTTGTACTTTTTCAAAATCATTCCTTTGCGCAGGATCATGCCCATGCCATTGCACAAATGTCTCTTTTTAAAAACAAAACAAAAAAACAAAAAAATGGTGTCCTGGAATGTCCTTCTTTACTTCTGGGACAACTCGCTGGAGTGTGGCCCCTGAGGGACAATCCCGGAAGTTGAAAACTCCATGAACGTCCCTCTCCACTCTCCAATGGGCTGCAGGTGCAGATGAGCCCTTGGACACTATGATGTGTAGAACAAATGCCAAATTTTAAGCAGTGTTGGATGGTACAACCCAATCCCCAAGGGTACCAATTTTTAACCCCCCTTCCTTAGGGGAACATAAGAAAATGGCTCTCAAAAGCCTTACCCATTTTTGTTGAGCTTGTACATATGGGTTGGTGTATCCCATTTGTTAGTATAAGTTGTTAGTAAACAAGCTGGAGTTCACATACTTTAATATTGTTCAACTGTTTTCTAAACATCCCTTTTAGTTCAGCAAATAGGCGATGTAGTCATGGGTCAGGCATTTATCCCAAGGCTTTAATCCGCAGTGTTTAAAAAATGTCTGGAGAATTGTCACTGGAAAAAATGCCTAGAACTTTCTTAGGCAGGCCACTTCCTTTTTCGTCTTCTTCTTTTATAAATCACTTTGATCTTCTATTGTGATTAAAAGAATCCTGAAATGTTCATAGTCAAGAATGCTCTCTACTCAGTTCTCTCTGAGCCAAACTGGAAGTCTCTTTTAAGGCAGAGATTTTATTTGAAAAGGAAGCCCTTCTAGGAAGGGAGGGCTAAACTTGGGAGGGGTACTGGAATGAACATAGGGTGACCAGATAAAATCCAGGTCAGGGCTTATGTAACTTTAACAGTTGTAGAGAAAAGGGAATTTCAGCCAGTGTCATTTGTATGCAATTAGTTCCTGGTGAAATCCCCTCTTCATCACAACTGTTAAAGTTGCAGGGGCCCTGCTTTCTTTTGTATTTGGTCACTCTAGTAAAGTGCCTGCACCTTTAACTGTTGTGATGAAGAGGGAATTTCACCAGGAACTAATTGCATACAAAACACACTGCCTGAAATTCCCTTTTCTTTACAACTGTTAAAGTTACATGAGCCCTGACCTGGATTTTATCTGGTCACCCAAAATGAACACAAGACACACCCCAAACTCACTGGACACAAGGCCGCTCTTAGAGATATTTGTGTTTAGTGCAAAGGTCTGAAAGGAGGTTGCAAGTGTGTTTGCTTGAACCTGTCTATTAAGTTGTCCACATTCAGGAACTTGGCCTTATTAAGGTTCTCAAACACAGGTAGGGTTACAAGCATGTTCAGCTGAGTGCACTTACATCCCATTTTCAGATCTTCATCCATGTAGCGGGGAGAGAGAATTTGTGAAAAATTGGTGGTGGGAATTTTTAACTAGAGCTGTACGCATGTGGCCTCTCAAAACTTTCCACCCTGCTTGTGGGCAGAGAAATTGAAGGGACAATTTCATGTCTCCACAGGTTTAGGCTGGCCATATGAAAAGGAGAACAGGGCTCCCGTATCTTTAACAGTTGTATAGAAAAGGGAATTTCAGCAGGTGTCATTTGTATGCAATTAGTTCCTGGTGAAATTCCCTCTTCATCACAATAGTTAAAGCTGCAGGAGCTATACTAGAGTGACCAGATACAAAGGAGGGCAGGACTCCCATTTCTATGCAACTGTTAAAGATACAGGAGCCCTGTCCCCCTTTTCATATTGTCACCCCAGGGGCATAAAAAAATCAGAACATTTCTGAGAAAAATGCCTTCTGTTGTTGTTTTTTGCCTCAGTTGTAGTTGATATTCATCATTCAATACCTTCCCCAGAGTCTTCTGCTGGTACTTCTGGAACTCTCAGTGGCTTTTGATACCATCAACCATGGTAGCCTTCTGGAACGCCTGAGGGGATTGGGAATCAAGAGCACTGTGCTTCAGTGGTTCTGGCCCTACCTCTTGGGCAGGTTCCAGATGGTGATGCTTGGGGATAGTTGCTCCTCAAAGAAGGAGCTGTTGTATGGCATATCACAAGGTGCCATCCTATCCCCAATGTTGTTTAACATCCACATGAAATTGCTGGGAGAGATCATCTGGAGGCATGGGGCGGGGTGCTATCAGTATGCTGATGACACCCAAATATATTTCTCTATGCCTTTGACAACAGTGTCAGCTAAGGATAGTGTGTCTCCTTTGAATGAATGCTTGGAAGGGGTAATGGGCTGGATGAGGAAAAACAGAAGCTGAATCCAGACAAGATGGAGGTGCTTACTGTCAAAGGCCCCAACCTGGGTTTGGAGGTGTGTCAACTAGTTCTGGATGGGGCTACACTCCTCCTGAAAGGCTGTATTTGCAGCTTGGGGGTGCTCCTGGATCCGTCGCTCCAAATGACAGCTCAGATAGATGTGACAGCCAGGAGTGCCTACTATCAGCTTCGGCTGATGCGCCAGCTATGGCCCTTCCTAGAGTTGGAAGACCTAAAGATGGTAGTGCACTCACTGGTAACTTCGAGGCTCGACTTCTGCAATGCACTGTACATAGTAGGGATGTGCGCGGTCCAAAAAATCAGATCGGAAACGGAAACAGAATCGGAATTGTTGTTGCGGATGGAATCGGATTGGTTCGGAGGTATTTCAGATTGGATCCTATCCGATTCCGATCCAAAAATCGGATATCCGATTTTTGGATCAGATGCCTTTTAGTCCTTTTAGACTTGGTTTTGGAGGGGGAAAAGCCTGTATCTTTGGTATTTTTAAAGACAGAATCATGAAACTTTGTACAAGTGCAGATGGGATGTTGCCAGTCATGTGCCCAGAATTGCAGACACAAGGGTGCAGGTGTTACTTGTAAGTAAGCCTTCAAAAGTCTTTTTTTTTCACCAATCATCTGTTCCTTTTTCAATTTACTCCTGTGTCTCAGGGGCACATTTAAAATGGGGTTTTGCCAGTTAAGAACATAGACCATGTCCCCAGTTGGGGAGCGCACTGAAGGGCTGTATGTACGTAGCTCTACCCCTTTTGCAGACACAGGGGCACCGTTTAACTGAAATGGAATTGTGAAAAATGGGTTTGTCCATTGCATGGAAACTGCAAAGTGCTTTCATTAGATCCTTTCCTTAGAAACTGAACTCAAACTTGAGGAGTGTACAGAAGGGCTGAATGTTGCTCTGCCCCCTTTTCACAGACACAGGAGCATGTCACTTACTGAAATGGAACTGTTAAAAATGGCTTGTGCTGGTGAGTAAGAACATTGCAAAGTGCTCTCTCATTAGATCCTGTACCCACAAACACCACACTAATGTGAGGACTGCACAGAAGGGGTGTATATTTGCCCCCATTTCACAGACACAGGGGCATGGTTTAACTTGAATGACAGGATTGAACTTTGAGGACTCTGTGGACTTCTCCTTGAGGGAGAAACCCAAGTCCCTTAGCTTCAGCAAGTGGAGCAGCATGCTCCAAACTCCACCAAAATCCAATATCAATTCCAGTTCCAAACCACACTCCTTCCACTCCAACTAACTAAACCCCACAGAGAGTCAAAAGGGAAAGAATGAGAATATATACTGGGTTTCTACTAAGCCCTCCTCCAGCATTGCGATTGGAGGCTGCAGGAAGTCTTTAATAGGATTGGGTGATGCATTGATGTAGTGTAAAGCACAATTGGTGGATCAAGCTGTCACACATACACAGCCTCCCCCCCTTTATGGAAGTTTAAAATAATAAACCACTCATTGCCACTAAAATCTTGCACCAATTTCTCTGGAATTTTTCACACATGAGTAGCCGCATCCAATCTCCTATGTCAGGGAGTTTCAACTTTCTACCTCTTAAAATAAAAACGTTACCGCACATTATTTTTCTAAGTCCACTGTCAGTTTAAAATGCCATAAAATGGAGGTCTGATCCTCTATTTTTTTCCGATCCAGATTGGGTCCCTTCAGATCGGATCAGATGGTTCATATGATTGGGATCAGATCAGATCATTTTATCCGATTTCGGCCGGATCGGATCCAGATTGTGGATTCAATCCGATCCACTGCACATCCCTAGTACATAGGGCTACCTCTGTGCCTAGTCCGGAAACTTCAGCTAGTTCAAAATATGACAGCCAGGTTGGTCACCGGTACACCTAGGGCTGACCATATTACAGTAATTTTAAAATCACTTCACTGACTGCCAATTAGTTTCCGGGTGAAGTACAAAGTGTTGATCATTACCTTTAAAGCCCTACATGGTTTGGGTCCAGGTTACCTGTGGGATCGCCTTCTCCCGTACAATCCACCCTGCATGCTCAGGTCCTCTGAGAAGAATTTATTACAGTCTGCCAAAACTAGGCTGACAACTGTTACTCAGAGGACCTTCTCTTCTGCCACTCACAGACTGTGGAATGGCCTGCCGGGAGAGATCTGCCGACTTAACAGTCTTCCAGAATTTAAGAAAGCTATAAGGACTGATCGCTTCCGGCAGGCCTACCCAGTCAAATTTTAAGAGTTTTATTGGTATTTTAATAATGTATTAATTTTATATGCTTTTAATCAGTTTTATGTATTTTATATCATTTGTATTTGATGTTGTTCCCTGCCTCAATCCAGAGGAAGAGGTGGGTGAGAAATAAATAAATAAATAAATATATTATTATTATTATTATTTAGGATTTTTTTAAAATAAAAAGCAATCAGAAATCTCCTCTTTGGGGTCTAGGACCTTGAGCAGTACAAGTTTTAAAAAAATGAAATTAAAGCTAAAGAGATTAAACTTGGCACCATGATACCTCTTAAGTAGGGCTTTAGCCATGCCAAGTTTGAATCAGATCTGTTTATCCCTTGAACTTAAAAAAAATCATAAAAATCAAAGCATGAACAGATCTGCTTCAAACTTGGCATGGCTAAATCTCTACTTAAGAGCTATCATGCTGCCAAGTTTCATCTCTTTAACTTTAGAAATGATGGAGCTGTAAGCATTTTGGTTAATTTCCATAGGCTAGAATGGGCTGTTGATTCCAACTTCAAAAGTCCCATTGTCTTCAATTGGGCTTACTCCCAAGTAAGTGTGCTGAGCATCTTATGTCTATGAAGAGTAAGTCTTGGCTTTCCTGGGGACTGCAAAGAAACAGTACAGCAGACGTCCCCTCCCATCCTTTGCCCACATGCCAGGGAAGGAGGGAGGCACTTAGAGACACTCTATGTGTTTTTAAATTGACAGGATTTGCTTCTGAGTAAGCATGCATAATTAGCCCAACACTAAAACCTTAGCATTGCATTCTAAACCAACAGAAGTGTCCCTATGGGCAAGTATGGTTTCTCTATGGGCGAACACTGTCCTATGTTCCCCTATGGGCAGGTATGATTTCCTTATGTGCAATTACTATCCTATTTCCCTATGGGCAAGCATGATTTTCCTATGGGGAGGTATATTTTCCCTATGGACATGTATTAACCTATGTTTCCCCATGGGCAAGTATAATTTCTCTATGGGCAAATATGCTTTCCCTATTGGCAAGTACTGCCATTTGTAGTATTTCCCCCTATTATCTGTCCTGAATCTCCCACCAATAACTTTCAAGGGAGCCATGGTCCCTAAATACACAGAGCTCCAGAAAAACTACAGCAAAATCCACACTCCTCTCTTCAAGCTAGTGATTGGAGTGAGACTCATTGCACTGAATGGAACTTACTTCAGAGTAGTCATGCCTTGGATTGAATTGAAAATCAAGCAGCAGCAATGATCAGATGAAGAATAAAAGACACACACACACACACACACACACACACACACACACACACAGCATGCAAGCAAGTTGTTAATTGTAGAATTATTGTGCTGGAAAAGAGAGGAAATTCTCAGTAACATCTCTCAATCTCCCCCTTCCAAGGTTCCAGGCAGTTTTTAAAAGGCTACAATCCTCTACACACTTACCTGGGAGTAAGACCATTACACTCAATGGAACTTACTTCTGAGAAGACACTGATTATTCTACTAAGGCAATGTCTTTGCTAGAGGAGGAGGCCAATTTCTTTCAACATTCGAATCTAGCTGAGGCAGGAGGGAGGGAGGGGGGGAGGGGGAGGGAGATGCTACTGAGCATATGTCGCATTATGTTTTCAAAATGGCCACTACATTCACCCTAATATGATGAATAAATATGAAATTAGAAATCAACGAAAGGGATTTTTTAAAAAGAAAGAAAAGCTATTCCATCAACTACAAGTAAGGAGGAAGAAGACACCACTACTTGATTAATTAGTAAGGCTCTAATTACTTCAAAATCATGGAGACAAATCTTGCCAGCCCAAATTCAGGAATCACACTGAGTGAGAGAGGTTTTCTTTTTCTTTTCTACTTTAAACTGCCCTCCTTCCCTCAGTCTTTCACCAATCTTCTTGAAACATTTCTTTCTGTAAAACCAACATTTCTTTCTGGCACATGTAAATTTCAGGAAGATTGGTGAAACATTTTCAATTTTATGAATGTTAGAAAGATCCCCCCAAATACCCCTTTATCATGGTGGAATGTGTTTTTTCCAGTTGCGCCTTAACTAAAGAGGCACTGCCGTGCCTCTTTAAATATGCTTACAATACTGCTACTTCTTTGAAATACCTGTTGCAAGTGTGAAGGGGCAGTATTGTGTTCAGTTCTAAGGAAGAGCTGAAGCTAGTGTTCTGCCAAAATCTGTCCTCCAATTTCCCAAAACTTTCCTTCTCCTATGAAAAAGCTTTCCATTTTGCTGCCTCTATAATTTGAATTTTGTTTGGTGGTATTTTTGAGCTTACCTAATCACTCCAAGGTGGACAAAGGTGCTGAGAGTGTGTTTCTTTCTATTACATATCACTCCAATTCACATCTCTCCATTGCTCTGCAGCCTCCCAGGCTGCCCGTGCTAAGAGAGACTCAGTTCGGATGACATGTTAGGTAACGGAGGGGGGAAGAGGCAATGGACGGTACGTTATTTTTTGAGTGCCCACCACATGACATGTTGCCGCTCCTCCATCGCGCGTCTGATAGTAGGGGCATCATAACAAGCAATGGGGCTCTGAAAAACAACAGAGCAGCCCATTGCTTCCCCCCATTGCTTTGTAACGTACCGTCAGTTGTATGTGCATTGCGTGTCGCCTGACACACGACACAATAAATAACACAACTGACGGTTGCCTCTTCTTTCCCCCTCCGTTGATTATCCTGTCATCCGAACTGAGCCAGAGAGAAGCCACCTATGGGAGGAATTACCTCATAATGTCTTCCCCTGGGCTTTAATTGAATGTGGGGAGCCAAGGAGGCTACAGGGCAGCTGCCAGAGAGATTATTGTATAATGAAAAATAGGACACTCATACACACTATTCACATGCTTTGGCCATCTCAGAAGTAAGGTAAACACAAGAATCCCGAGCTCAGCCCATGAGAATTTCCCCCCAATTTTCTTCTCCTTTGAATTTCTTTTGAAACACAATTTCTTTTCCTTCAAATTGAATGAGAATGGTTGAAAGAAATGTGGGGGAATTTTTTTAGCGCAGCACTATTTTTAACCCTCCTCTCCCAGAGCATGTTGATCCCAATAACCAATTTACATTACAGTAAAAAAAGAAAGAAAAGAAGACAAGCCTCAACTACACCCCATGCTATTAGCATTACATATAGTTTGGCCCTCATTTTGCCTGAAGTGCCTTCCCTACACCCCTCATTTTCAAAATTTATGCTGCAGCTCTATACACAGTTACCTGGAAACTTCTGAGTAGGGATCCAGTGGATTGCATTGTCAGTCTGTTTGTGATGATTATGGAAAGGGACGAAGGACTGTTTGACGTACTGAAGCCCCATTCTCTGACCACTGGAAAACTTAAATCAGTCATGTCCCTGGCTCCAGAGATTCCAGTGCCATAAATAATAGAAACTTGAGTTCTGTTCCCACATTTGACACTTTTCCAAGTTCCCACAGAACTGTGCCATACACATAGCAGCCAGTGTGGGCAGATATTGGAAATATTGTGCCATGGCTGCATGACACATGGCTTCATTGCAATCGCTCGGTCACGTCACTCAAAAAATTGCATATCTTGCTCAGTGCCAGCATGTTGTAACATCATTATAGAATTAGGTGGTATTGACAGTAATGGCTGTGCTAGTCAAAACACAGATGAACCCTGGCAAAACATTTTGAGAAGAACTGCCAAATAAATGCATATTTTTTTGGCAGCAACAAACCAGAAATCAAACAAAGGTGAGTGGTTTTGGCAGATCCCCTGGTAGTACAGCTGCAGCTCTTACATGTTGCCACCTAGGGCAAGTAAATAGTTACCATCTTTTGTTGTCTGTTAGAAGCAGACAAATGTAGCTATGCAGGGTCTCAATGGAATGAATGGCAGTGCGAAAGTACTTCTTCTTATCCATCAACAGAGGGTACAAAATTATTTTTCCCATAAGAAAAATTGATTGTAAAGATTTTATGATTTCACCATTTGCTAGAACAATTGAAAAGGAGGCTTTTGATTTATTTATTTATTTAAAAAAAACACAAGTTGTTAGATACCATTTACATTTTCTGAATGCACCACCAGGATTGTTTTTAAGGGAATTCTTACAAAGCTTTGTTACCACTACTGCCCAAAGTCGGACACCGTCAAGGCAATGTGCTCATTGTCACACTGTAATATAAGGGTGTTGAACCCCTTTTAACCCAAGGACCAATGTAAATTAGTGTGGCAGCTCCCCCCCTTATAGAAGACTATTAATTGAGATCAGGCATGCACCTTCAATACTTTGCTTTTGGCCTTTGCTGAAGACGTCTCTTTTCAGGCTAGTGTTTCCTGACAGATGAGTAAATCCCAGCCCCTGTTTTATTGATGTTTTTACTAGGGATGTGCACTGGATCGGACCCGATCCACGATCCGAGTCCAGTCCAGTGGGAAATCGGATAAATTATCCGATTTCCGATCCGACAGCTGGATCGGCCAAACTAATCCGAACTGGTCCGAAAAGGCTCCGAACCGGTTCGGCAGATCGGCGGATCGGCGGGTGCCCACTGGCGCCCACCGCCACTTCCATTGGCGGGCGCCAGCGGGCGCCCGCCGATGAAAGTGGACAGCGGGGGGGGGGGAGGAGGGGGCGGGAGGAGGGGGGCCCTTACCTTTCCTGCCCATCCGCTCCCGTCCGGCGCCGGCGGCTACTACCAACGGGCTCCGCGGCCTGCTCCAGGGTGGCGCGCCGGGTGATGTCATTACCCGGCGCGCTACTCTAGAGCAGGCCGCGGAGCCCGCTGGTAGTAGCCGCCGGCGCTGGACGGGAGCGGATGGGCCGGGAAGGTAAGCAGGGGGCGCGCGGAGGGGAGGAGGGGGCGCACGGAGGGGAGGAGGGGAGGAGGGGGGCCCTTACCTTCCCGGCCCGTCCGCTCCCGTCCGGCGCCGGCGGCTACTACCAGCGGGCTCCGCGGCCTGCTCCAGGGTGGCGTGCCGGGTGATGTCATTACCCGGCGCGCTACTCTAGAGCAGGCCGCGGAGCCCGCTGGTAGTAGCCGCCGGCGCCGGACGGGAGCGGACGGGCCGGGAAGGTAAGCAGGGGGCGCGTGGAGGGGAGGAGGGGGCGCACGGAGGGGAGGAGGGGGGCCCTTACCTTCCCGGCCCGTCCGCTCCCGTCCGGCGCCGGCGGCTACTACCAGCGGGCTCCGCGGCCTGCTCCAGGGTGGCGCGCCGGGTGATGTCATCACCCAGCGCGCTACTCTAGAGCAGGCCGCAGAGCCCACTGGTAGTAGCCGCCGGCGCCGGACGGGAGCGGATGGGCCGGGAAGGTAAGCAGTGGCGGGGAAGGGGGCTTACCCCCCCCCGGAGCTGCCCGCGGGTGCCTGCGGATGGAAGCGGACGGCCCCAGGGGGGGAGGGAGCGCGGGGGAGGGGGCTTACCTGCCGGGGCCATCCACAGCGGATGGCCCTGGGGGGGAGGGAGTTAGCGCCCCCCTCACCCACCCACCGCCATTTTTTCCTCATTGACTTGCATTGCAATGCAAGTCTATGGGGAAAAAAATGGCGGCCGATCCAAAAATTTCCGATTTTTGGATCGGGATCAGACTTGATCCGGTCCGGGGGGCCTCTGATTTTGTCCGAACCGATCCATGACAAAATTGGAGGTCCCGATCCGGGTCCCGATCTGATCCGGGGGGTCCGTGCACACCCCTAGTTTTTACTTTTCTTATCACTTTTTGTATTTGGCATTTTCATTTATTGTACTCTGATCTCTCTCGATGTGTGGAGCATATCAATTCCAAAATGAATTGATCAATCAATAAATGTCCAGGTTTTCCCATTTGGTATTTGGTGTATTTTGTGCACATTTTTCAGAAGTTCACATTTTTTCACGCAGTTCCCACCCACCCCCAAACTAAGCGGGGTTTTGCACATTCTTGAAACGTGTGCATTTTTCATGCACATTTTCCAAATGTGCACATGCTATTGAATGCTTTTTTTGTGCGATTCGTGGGTGTCCACGAATCGCATTGCAAGCTCAGAAATGTATGGACTTTGACTGCAGATTGCGTTCAAGTCCATCGTTGGTGTGAAAGGTGCAAACTGGGTAAATCCTGATAAAAAATGAACTGACAGATTTCTCAGACATCCCTAGCCATCAACACCTAGCATGGGCATCAACTACTGCTTATGCTAGGAACAGATGGCCACAGGGGAGCATTTGTATTGGGCATCCCCGCCATTTCTTGGTTGCCAGGCAGTCGTACCTACAGATTATCATAGGGCTCTTCCCTGCTCCTCATTCGCTCCTCAGTGGTAGTTGCCAAACAGTGCATTCCCATCATCCCCGCATATCCAATGAGGGATGTAGGAGAATTTGGTTTCAGGTCAGGACTTTCCCCATTCACGCCCCCAAACAGGAATGCATTTTTCAGACAAAGCTCATATACTCCTGAGCTTGTGATCACATTCACAAAATGCTTTCCTCAGAAAAAAAGCACACTTCAAACACATGCATCTCAAAAAAAGGGAAAGCATTTTCATGCTTTAGTCAGTGGGGGACAAGTCTGCATCTGGGGGCACACTTGAAAAAATGTGCAACTCAATGTGGAAGTTTCACATTTTTATGAATAAAAGTGGAACTCAAAGAACCTTGATGAGTCGAGCTTCACTGGTTCTCATACTGCACCATTGACTAGTGTATAATATGCACCTGATTTTGTCAACATTTCCTTATGCTCTAAATTTCTACTAGCAGAAATTGTGTGGCAACTCCTCCCTTATAGAACACACTTCCAGCTGAGATCCAGCATGCACCTCCATTACTTTGTTTTTGGCCTTTGCTGGAAGAGTTTCTTTTCAGGTCGGAGGGATGAGTAAGTCCCAGCCCCTATTTTATTGATGGTTTTGCTTTTCATGTAACTTTTTGTATTTAATGTTTTCATTTATTGTACACCACTCCGATAACTCTTGATGCGTGGAGCACATTATCAATCCCAAAATAAATCAATAAATGTCCAGGTTTTCCCTTGTGGTATTTGGTACCTCAATTCAAGGCAAGGTCTTTGGAATCCAAGGACAAATACCCCTTTCACTTATCTCAGTTATTTAGGTGAAGCATATACTGAAAAAAAATGCAGGTGGGGACTCACATGATTGCTTCTGAATCCCCCCACCCCCAAACTAGGCTAGAACTCTTCCCCCTTATATCTAGTTTTCCCTATATGGAGGGGGGGTTGGTTGTTGTTGCTGGGAGAATTGTTCAGTCACGTGATCCCCAGTTGCAGTCCAAAGTGGTACAATACAATAGGTTTACCACTTCAGTTAGAACTAGATCATGCATGATATTACTTAATCTTGTCTCCTTGATGGAAGAGAGGATGTTTCCCTTTGGGAATGGATTTATCAGGTTCTGGTCTTCAATCTGGGCCCATATCCTGCCCCCATAGAATTTATAGGTAGGGCACCTTCCCAGAGGATTTTGTCTTCTTATGTGTGTGGATCCCCCACTCCTTCTGGAGAGTTAATAGTGATCCTGTTCAGATAACACGCTAAGTCATGGTTAGGCCATTAACCCTTTTGCAACAAACGGTTAGTGAGTGTGTTTAAACTGTGGTTATGTAGCCACCATGTTTAGGAATGGTTCACATGACATGCTAAGTCATAAAGACCCTGTTCAGATGACACGCTAAGCCACGGTGGCTAAGCAGTTTGAGCTGAACATTATGGCTTAGCATGCTATGTGAACCATGACTTAGCATGTTGTATGAACCATTTCTAACCATGGTGGTTAAGCTATTACTATTAATGACACTATTATTAAGTGGATGATATGTGGATAGTAGAAATTAACAGGGCCAGCTCCTCTTCATCACGGCTAGATATATGTAAGAATTTCATTTCAGTTAGAATTGAATTAAAATTCACCAAAATTCACACATTTCTTCATATTCTGGATGGAAATAACTTTTTTTTTAAAAAAAAATCTAACGTAGGAGAAAGCAAAATTGACAGATTTATCCATATCCATTAATGGCACCAGAGCAGGCCAGGCCATTTTGTTTCTGGTCAGTTTGCAGGTAAGGTTTCTCTCATCAACTGCATCACAAAAGTGAAAAATATAGCACCTCTTTGAACATTTCTCTGTTGTGCAGCTATGATAGGCACAGGAGCCTTGGAGCAGTTAACTCTCATGATTTTATGTCTAAGTACATGAACTATGAAGTGACCAATGAAATAGGAATTCTTTGGCTGCCATATGCCAGCTCTTTGATATTTGTGTGGCCCTTCTTCTTTTTAAAAAAGAGGTGCTGAAAACATTCCTGTCTCAGTGCCATTGTAGGCACATCTTAGATCAACCACTAATTAGTTCTTTAACTCTTTCACACACACGCACACACACAAACACACACCACCTCATGAAGAAATACCTCCCATGCTTTGACCAAGTATGGAAGGTTTGCAAAGATAAACTAGCAAGGCTGTCCCACCGTAGAACTGCTCAAAGAAGGGAACGTTTGGTCACATCTCAACCGATGAATGCATATTTCTGCATGCTTGTACATGATTTCCCCCTCTTTATGCCATTGGATCTCCTATTGCCAGACACAGTGCCAATCAGTTTATTTGCGTATTGGCAAAA
This sequence comes from Anniella stebbinsi, assembly GCA_029215795.1. NCBI lineage: Eukaryota > Metazoa > Chordata > Lepidosauria > Squamata > Anniellidae > Anniella > Anniella stebbinsi. The sequence continues at coordinate 169,605,240 of JARDYH010000002.1, read as the reverse complement.
GGAGGGGGGCAAGTTAAGACTGCAGAACAGCCGTGCAAAATCTGGCTGTCAGGTTAACCACAGATCGTTTCCCATTGTGGGATTCCCTCCTCATTCTCCCCCACCCCTTGTCAGTATGGTGAACTGGCAACAATAAGGAACACTGTTACAATACGTATATATCAGCTAATAGTAGGTCTGTTTTATGTATTTTATCATGTTGTTGTTCCCCGCCTCGATCTAGACGGAGAGGCGGGTAAGAAATAAATCATTATTATTATTATTATTATTATTATTATTATTATTATTATTATCCAGAATCTGAGCAGATCGGGCTGATTCGGACCTCTGGATCACAGATCTGAATCGGATTAGAATGGACCTGGACCGGGCTAGATTGGATCCATGATCCAGATTAGATCCAGATCTGGTCACAGCACCCCCTCCCACTCTCCCCGCTCCCTCCCTCTCTCCCCCCTCCCTCCCCCCACTCTCCCTGTTTACCTGCTGTCTCCTCCGTGTCATCCCCCGTCATCCTTCGCATCATCCTGCCTCCTCACTGTGGGCCGGCTGCTTTCCTGCTCACATTGCATTTCCCACTCACACTGCATTTGCCGGTCGTGATGGATGATGTCATCACCCAGTGCGAGTGGGAAAGCACCCAGCCCACAGCGAAGAGGGAGGACAATGGCAGGATGACACAGAGGAGGCAGCAGGTAAGCAGGGAGAATGGGAGGAGGGAGGGAGAGAGCAGGAAGGAGTGCTGTGAATGGACCCAGATCGGATCCAAGTCGGATCAGATTGGGCCCAATCCGAGTCAGATGGGCCCAATCCAGACCTGACAGATCAGAATCTGGATCGGATCAGGGTGTCCGTTCACAGCCCTAGCTAATATACTTTGAATGCTGCTGCTCCAACTAAAGGAGCAGTTGCTGTTTTGGGTCCTTGGTTTTGAAGGCTATTTCTATAAATACAGAAAACTATTTAAAGTGTTTAACATGAGCATTAATCAATTCAGGCCAAGCAAATAAAAAAAATATAACCATGAAAACTGAGACACTCTTGGCAATGGGGTGGCTTGGAAATTGTAAACTTTTCCTGTAGCTAGTGCGGAGCTTCAGATTGATCTATTTTTGCCAAGTTGTTATCATTCTAGGAAGGAGGGCCAGTGGTATTTGAAAATGGTACTTTTCTTGCTCTCTTGGTGCTCCTTCCATTCAGAGAAGTACACAAAATATTAAAATATTTCCTGGAACTAAAGAGCTTACAGGCTGTGTTCTGAGGAACCCTGAGGCTCCTCAATGAGAAGATTGGCAATATGGACTAACCTTTCAGACATTTGCACTCTTTACAGTCATGGGTGAGTATGTTCTAAGATGCACTGTCAATGACTGGGTTCACACAACATGCAAACTCACACTCATTGCTTGAGCATGGATTGCTGTTGTATCGTGGGTTATCGTGTTGTTTGAAAGTAGCGTGTTTTCTGCAGGGTGGCTTGTTAACTATACAGTTTGCCTTATTTATTTATTTTGAACAAGCCACCTTGAGAATCCATGGTTTGTTTTGGGGTTGTTCAGAGTATTAACAAGCCACCCTGAAGAAAACATGCAGTGTTCAGATAGTACGATAACCCACAGTTCAACAACAACCCACAGTTCAACAACAATCCACACCGAGGCAGGATCTACACTACTGCTTTAAATGTTTTTATAACTGTAGTGACAACTGCTGGGGCACAGGACACATACAGTTTTCAAATCGTTTTCAAAGTGCGATATTCTGCTTAGTGTAGATTTGGCCAGTGTATTCATTAGTGTGTTGTGTGAAGTTGAACCCAAGCAATGTGTCTGGGGAAATGAGGAGTCCCAAAAGGCCAGGCTGCTGTAATGATAACCACTATGTGATAGGAGGAACAACCTTCCTCCATTTCCAAAAGAATCCAGATTAACTAATACCCTCTATGGTAGGGGTGCAGAATAGTGTTGTGCTGAAATTTCCCCCCACATTGACTTCAGCCATTCTCATTCAATTTGAGAGAAAAGAAATTGCTTTCAAAAAGAAAATCACAGCAGAAGAAAATTTCAGAGAAATTCTCATGGTTGGGTTTGGGTTTCTGGTACTAAACTCTACTTTGAAAATGGCTGAGGAGTGTGCAAGTGTCATTCATATTACAACCAACTCTCCAGCAGCCTATAGCCTTCTTGGCTCCCTGCATTCCAATTAAGGCTCAGGGGAAGACATTGGGCTCATCTACACCTAAGGGTGTAGAGGGAGGGAGGGGGAGGACCGCGGATTTACCTGCTTCTGCGATCCTCCCCCAGTGTCCAGATGGCCGCATGACGTCCCGGGAGAAAAGAGGGACATTGCGGGTGCCATTTCCCCCCTGAAGATGGGCCAGTTGTGCAATTGCAATAGTTAAAAAAAGTGAGTAAAACAACAACAACCGGCGATATTGGGGCCCAACCCCCAGCCATCAAGGAGATCGCAAAAATGCTGCCTTCCACCCCCAAAGGGCACGGAGTCTCCCCGCACAGCTCTGTGCCCAGCCCTGCTACTTGCAGGGAAGAAGGGATGACCTGGGAGTGGCAGCCACACCACCCACACTCTTCGGGATGGTCCCGGACCGTGGGAAAACCGGGATATCCCCAGTTCCAGTTATCCCAGTGTCGTCTCTAGGTCATCTCAAGTTGATCCCAGGATCCCCTGTGCATCATATGGATGCACAGGGATGACCTAGTTCCTGCTAATGATGAGCCCAATCTGTGAGAAACCTCTGAGAATTTCTTCTCCACTTGGAGAAATTCAGTGAAATTTAGTGGAGAATTTCAAAACATCATTTGTGCACAGCTCCAGTGCAGAATGTCTACTAGCCCCAGAGCCAAAATCTACTTTGGAGATACTCTCGGGGGCCACATTCAGATGGTATGAGAAAAGGGCAGGGCCAAAAATGCAACAACAATAATAATAATAATAATAATAATAATAATAATAGGATGCTCGCTGAAAACTCTTAGTAACTGAGCATTAGGTGTGGCAATTCAACATTTTAGAATGTGGAAAAATGCACAAAAGCCAGGAAACCACCCAACAATCAGTGGTTGGGGGAAAGGGGTGGAGCTAGGGAAAGTGGGTGGGGCCATCTCAGGAACTCTGGAGGGCCACAATGGGAACTCCACAGGGCCATATGTAATCTGAGGTTCTGTACTCCTGCTCTGTGGTCTAGTTCTCACTGAGGTGGTAAACTTGTGTCTGGACTGAACCACTTCAGCTGGGGTTCATATGACTGAATCCGCCTTGGAATCTACCTCAGAAATGGCAGATGCATCAGCATGGAAATTCTTGATAGATGCATCGGCATGGGGACTGCCTATGGCCCAATGGCCAGCCTGTGGAGTGTTGTGATCCAGACTGCACGGTGAGAGGCTTCAAACTGCAATTCTGTAGTTTACCATATAGCATAACTGTACATGGAGCCAAAGGTCAGAAAACAGCAGTGACAACCCTAATTAGCCACTCACATGGCTGAATGCACAGGGCTTCAAACCAAGATGTTTGACAGCTGGGCCTGGACAGACGAATCTGCTAGTTTGCATTTCTCCCACATTCAATTTCTTTTTAATTGTGAGTCCTTTTTGTCCCAGGTATGGAGGACTTTGTGATTGTTGGCAATCCCCACTAAAAGCAAACCGAAGCGGAGTTCTCACCCACCCTGAGTCTGAGGAGCAGTGAACCTGCACTACCACACCTGCCCAACGGTGCACAGACCAAACAGCAAAGAAGAAGTGGCCGTCTACCAGCCAGGCCTTCGGCCCTTTATGAGCCTCTGCCCTGGGAGCAAAGGTGTAGAATCTGGGAGGGGTGGCTTGGAGACAGAGGCTAATGAGGCCTAAGTCCTCCTCTAGCCCTTGTAGAGTGAGTCTCTCACTAGGAGCTCTCCATGGTACTACGGACTGCCTTGCCCTAGAGTGCCCCATGGACCCTCATTAGAACCCCATGGGCCCCTCCCCCTCCCAATTCATGTTTATGAATTTAAAAGTCTTTGATGCCACCACAAAGGACAGGGTCCTCTCTTTGTGGCTTACAAACGTATAACAATGAGTGTTCTCATTCCAAAAATAGAATACAGTATGAGACATAATCTACAACAACAAAATCTCAAGAAGTCAGGGAGCAGTACCCAGTATTACTCAACCTTTGAAAAACATTAGTCAGTGCAGTTTTAGGATGACCAAAAGGCAATAATCAGCAATCTTATCATCAGACCTTATAAACCGCCTGCCTTGACACAGAAGCTGTTTAGTCTTCTGTCTTTGTTTTATGCCTCTGTGTTGAGCTAAATATTTTGTTCTGCAAAGAACAACCTATGGAGAGCATATTTTTTCTTCTTTCAAATAATGGTTTACTCTGATTTGTCTCTCTGTTCCCCCATTTACTGACATGGCACAGCTGTGTTCCTGAGGATTTTTTTTTTCCAGAGCAAGGATATAGTAGTGTCCTAGTCAACTACTCTAGCATAGGGTTGCCCATAATTGATTTAGGTCACTCTGGGGGTCACCCTCAGTACTGGAACAATGGTCTAAGGGGTCTCTTTGAACTTTCATGGGGACGCTTGCATTTGATCCTATGTTGCCTTCCCTAGATGGCAAATCCATTTCTTTATCACACTGCTGTGTGAATCTCTATCACGGCTTGTTGCAACATCCAATGAGTAAACAATGTTAATTTATTTTTAAAGGACAGGGTACTGGGAAATTTGTTGGAGCAGGTCTATGTTGTTTCTTCAAGAAGTTCCCAGTACTCTATTTAATGGTTGAGTCACCGGATGTTACAAAAATCCGTGTTTGATTTCAAGAAACATTTTTCGTCTTGCTTGGACTGAAGCACTCCCATTCTGGGAAACCTTCAGTTAAAAAGGATGTACATACACAGAAATGCCCACACACAAATTAAAACTGGCAGGATGCTTAATTGGATATTTTTAAAAATGAACCCTGAAAAAAAAACCAATATTATTATTACTATCATGGAGTAGTTCCTTTTCATCTTTCCCCTGTTTATAACAAACTGTTTCATTCCTTCCCACATAAGCACGTCATTTACTGTGTACTATTTTAAGCTAAAGAGCAGAAATGTTGTAAACTGTATGTGAGAAACTGAGTAACCAACCCGCTTCCTCTTTAGTAATAGGTATTAATGCAACAAGCCAGCAATTTTATGACCTGGAGAAATTGTCCCCACCCTTTCATTTAGATGAAGTGCCATAACAGTCAGGCAGAATGAAAACTACTGCTTTTCGCCAACATTTTTAGCAGTGTTAGACAGCATCTCACCTTCTTGACTAGGTTTGGTACCCCATGTGGAGATGTTTGGCTATTTCCAATAAATTGCCTTCATTTGCCCTTACTTGTAGGGTTGCATCAAGTGTTCTTAGATTAATATTTTCAGCACTTTTGTAGGGGAGGGGTGATAAAAAAAAACCCTCATGTGGTTAAAGAAATCCACAAGGCTTTCTGGAGCACTTCCCATTGTTGGGTACTATATGGCAGTGAGGGCAGCCATGTTTTCCCAGAACTATGTATCTGAAAGGACATTATCTCACAAGGTAACATCCTTCCTCAGAAGCAGTTTGGGATGAGAATGAACCCAGATTGGGGTAGTATCACTGCTGCCATTTTCTTGTGGTGGTCAGTCTGTTTAAGGGGTGGGGGAGGTTAAATGAGAGCCCTCTGCAACTGACTTGCAGACGAAGGAAAATGTAAAACTAAAATAAAATTGAAAGTCTTAAGCATTTCCTTAGACCATTTCTGAACTGCCTCTGTACCTTCACAGCCTGAAAACAGGGCTGTGAAGATGTGGAGGCACTTTACAATCCTCCCTGTGTCCTTCCCATCAGAAACATCACCATGTTGCCAAATCTTATTGGCTACTTTCACTATGATGAAGTCATGTTCACTATGTGATCCCTGATTGGGTGGGATCATCAATGTGACTAATGTCTGTACGTTGCCTTGGGTGCCTTTGGTAAAAGAAGGGAAATGTTCCAGTCACTACCAAAGACACCGTTGCAAGTTGATGGTGCTGATGGAACGGAGTAGCAATTAAGGTCCAGCGAGGGAAAATACATCAGCATCTTAGGCAGAGCTCCAGGAACTAGGGGTGTGCAATGGATCGGGTCCAATCCACGATCCAGACCTGATCCAGGGGAAATTGGATAAAATTATCAGATCTGATCCCCAGCACCTGGATCAGCCGATCCAATCCAATCCAATCCAATCCAATCCAAAAAGGACCCAATCCGGATCATGTTGGATCGGAGGATCAGACCACCTCCCCCCACTCGCGCCCCTCACCTGCCGGGGCTGTCCGCAGGTAAGGAGTGCGAATGTAGGGAGGGGGCTTACCTGCTGGGGCCGTCCACAGCGGATGGCCCTGGCATGTAAGGAGTGCAAGAGGGAGGAGGGGACTTACCTGACGGGGCCGTCCATTGCCATCCGCGGGCGCCAGCAGGCGTCTGCAGATGGCAGCGGATGGGCCCAGGCAGGTAAGGAGGATCACGACGAGGGAGGAGGGAGGGCCCCCCACTTACCTGCAGGGGCGTCCACTGCCTTCACCTGCCATAGATCTACTGAGCACTAGGCTTCATGGCCTAGTTCTCAGTAGAGCGCCAAGTGAGGACTAGGTCGCGAAGCCTAGTGCTCAGTAGATCTACGGCAGGTGAAGGTGGCAGACGGCCCTGCAGTTAAGGAGGATGGCCAGGGGGGCTTACCTGCTGAGGCCCGTCCACTGCCATCCACTGCTGCCTGGGTGGCAGCGGATGGCAGCGGATGGGCCCTGGCAGGTAAGGAGGATCATGAGGGGAGAGGAGGGAGGAGGGAGAGCTCCCCACTTACCTGCAGGGGCATCCGCCACCTTCATCTGCTGTAGATCTACTGAGCACAAGGCTTCGCGGCCTAGTTCTCAGTAGAGCACCAGGTGATGATGTCATCACCTGGTGCTCTACTGAGGACTAGGCCGTGAAGCCTAGTGCTCAGTAGATCTACGGTAGCGGAAGGCAGCGGATGGGCCCGCAGGTAAGGAGGATCGTGAGGGGGGAGGAGGGAGGGGGCTCCCACTTACCTGCTGGGGCCGTCCACTGCTGTCCACTGGTGCCCGCAGGTGCCAGCGGATGGCATCGGATGGCCCTGGCAAGTAAGGAGCGCGAAGGGGAGGAGGGGGCTTATCTGCCGGGGTAATCTGCTGCTGTCCGCGGGCACCTGTGGGCACCAGTGGACGGGAGCAGAAGGCCCCTGCAGGTAAGAAGCGTGAGGGGGGAGGGACAGGGAGGGGTAGTTCGGCCCCCACTCACCCCCCACCGCCATTTTTCCCCATAGACTTGCATTAGGGGAAAGTTTTCTTTCCCCCAATGCAAGTCTATGGGGAAAAATGGCGGCCGATCCAAAAATCAGACATCCGATTTTCGGATTGGGATTGAGTCCGATCCGATCTGGGGGACCTCCGATTTTGTTCCGATTTGGTCCGGAACGTAATTGGAGGTCCCGATCTGGTCCCAATCCGATCCGGGGGGTCCGTGCACACTCCTACCAGGAACACCATCAATGCCACCCTTGGATATGAGCTCTGTTCCCCACACAGCCATCCCAATCTCTTCAACAAGCAGATTGTCTTCATGCAAAAAAAGCACTGTCCCTTTGACAGCTTTTTTGATTGGCCAGTTATGGTGTGATATGAGTTTTTGTTTTTAATACAGATGTTCCGTTTATAATTGCTTGAATCCTAGGTTGCTCTTCTGGGCATAGGCAATTTCCTCTGATTCCTCCTCCATTGGCAGCCCACTATAGCATATCTCACACATCATTACCAGGGTTCCCCCAAGCATCAGCAGCGTAAGGGGCTGCAGAGTGAAGGACATCTGCACTCATGAATGGAACTTTGTTTCATTCACGGAAGGGGAGTTAGGATCCAAGTCAATGTCATTTTTATTTAACGTGGCCCATCAGCATCATCCCTGATTTCCTTATATCATGGGCCACTTGAGATAGAAACAAAATGGGGGAGGGATCAAGAAAACAATTGCACTAACGAAGGCTGAAAAATGTAAAAAAATCACACAGTAAAAGTGTATTGGGGGAGAAATGTCCATATCATCAAGATCACTGTTTTTGACCCCAAATTGAAAATGGTGAATATTCAGCATAGCTCTACATATACCCTTGTATAAATAGGGTCACATCGATTATGAAAACTCCACATTAAAGAAGATGGGACTAATGTTGCCACCTGCATTTCATCTAGATGGGAAAGTGAAGTGACTTTGGGAGCCCCTTCTCAGGTGAATCATCTGAGGAATGGTGGGAGAACAGAATAAAACAGACTAGGCCCTAACGAGGGCTTTAGCCTATGGCCATGTCTATACCAGCCATTTATCCTGGGGTCATCTCTACGTCATCCCTGTGCAGATCCTGTGATCAACTGGGGATGACCTAGACATGACCCCAGCATAACTGGAACTGGGACTATCCCGGTTTGCCCACCGTCCTGGGACCATTCTGAATAGTCCAGGAAGTGTGGCCACTGCTCCCAGGTTGTCCCTTCTTCCCCGCAAGTAGCAGGGCTGGGCACGGAGCTGCACAAGGAGGCTCCATGCCCTTCAGGGGGCAGCATTTTTGCCATCCCTGTGATGCAGGGGGATTTTTACTCACTTTTGCGAAGTATCACAATTGTGCGACCGGCCTCTCTTCAGGAAAAAAAAATGGTGCCCGCGACATCCCTCTTTCGTCCCAGGATGTTGTGTGGGCATATAGACGCTGGGGAAGGATCGTAGAAGCAGGTAAGTCTGCGATCCTCCCCCCTCCCCCCCACTACAACCTTAGGTGTAGATGAGCCCTAAGTTTGGATATGTTCATCCATGTAACAATATTCCAGATGAACATGCATACTGGGCTTAGAGAGGACAGTTATCTGAAAGGCAGTCCAGTCCAAGGGTGCCTCTAAATGAGAGGTTTCCGTCTCCTTGACTGTGCGCTGAGGGGGAACCCTCTAAATGAGTAGTCGGTATGACTTCGCACTGGACTCATCTTTGTTTACATGCCAAAGCCGCCAATGCAAAGGCATATCGAAGCAAATGCCTTTGCTGCAACTTTAAAAAAGTCGCCATTTAGTGAGACCTTTTTAAAGTTGGACTAGGCAGCCCAGGTTAATGGGGTGGAACAGCGAGCCGTAAGCTTGCTGCACCGCCTCCGCTGTCCTCCCCTCATTCTGTAATATTTTTTTTAAGCACTTACTGGACAGTAGGGGAGCCAATGCTCCCAACTGACCCTCCAGCTGGTGCTGCGCCAAACCACGAGCGGTGGCGCAGCCAGTGCCAGGAAAAGCCCCCGTCATGCCTCTTACAAGTAAGAGGCGTTGATTCACCCACACGACGATGGAGCCACTGGGAGCCGCCAGGGCGCAACGATCCTGACGTCATCAAGATGAGCCCCAAGTCAGATTTAAAGATAAGAAGAAAAAGCAGAGGGTGGGGACTCAAAGTGGTCACTCTTAGCACCTAGACAACAGACTGAGATGGCACACAGGTTAACCAGTCTTCCCCATTGGGTGAGATGTATTGTATTTCCATTTAAGTTATAGTAATTATTTCTAATGTGCATCTATACATATAAATTAGCACATGCAATTTGTGCGCACCCCTGTGCCCTCTTTTTGGCAATGCATGTCCTCTGTTTCTCTCTCTCTCTCTCCCTCTTGTTTTGTACTGTGTAACTGGTCACCCTAACTGTGGTAACATAAAATAAAGAACATATTATTAAAAATGGAGCACAGTTTCAGCTACTTGGCTGTTGGCCTTAAAGTGATGTCAATGATTTACCATTTAAGCATTTAATCCTTAAATGAATTCCTTGAAAATGAATGTGTGCTGTTCCTTTGGGGTGGAGAAAGCTGGTGGATTTCCAATCCTGGCTAAAAACCGCTATCCATTTAACTGTTAGACTAACTACACCCAATTTTCACGGTTTCATTGACTCATTAGAATTCTACATATTTACTCCAACTGAAAACGCGATGGAGGATTATTGTGAATTTGTTATTTGCACACACAGACACACACACAAAAGGGCAGCAAAACTCACAGAGCATGCCTCTTTGAGTGGAACAATTCTGTTTGCCCAAAGGGGGAGTATTATTTATACCTGTATACACCCGCCATTTGTGCAAGATTTTTTTTACGGAAATAGATGAATTGTCATTTAAACAGCAAATGGAGATGCCCTTGAAGATGTAAACAGCTGCAGGTGTTTGCGATGGGTCTGGGTAAGGAGCAGGAATCTCACACACTTGGGAAATCAGTCATGAGGCTACCCATCTGGGCACATGAAGCTTCCAGATCATTATGAAGGGATCTGAAGCGATTCAGACACAATCTGACCCAAATCTCCCCACTTTGGCTCAGAACTCCGATCCGGATCCATAGTGGTGCATACCCTACTCTATATTTTTGATCTGCGTGTAGGTATTGGTACCAAGGGCACAATCTCATGGAGATAGCCATAAGCCTCTGAATTGGATGGCTTATGGCTATCCAATGCAGAGCAGGAGGAGCAGTGGGAGGAGCAATCTTCACCTCCATGCCCCTTCCACTTTGCATTTGAACTAGACAGGCTTTTTCATCCGTCTAGCTGAGATTTCAGGGAGGGGGGAGTTCTGAGGGTTCCTCATAGGCTGTCCCCTCCCTTCCTTCTGAGGTCGCTTTAGTGACCTTGGAAATGCAGCTGGTGTGGTTATCTTGGCGCTGGCTGTGGGGGGGGGGAGGGCAGGGGGGGGAGCTCAGACTCTGGGGCTGGAGCACTATCTCTAACCTCAGATACAGGAATCTGAACTATACTACGCCCCCAAGATACTGTCTAGGGGCTATAGGATTGCTCTCTAAGTTGCTTTCCTTTTGCAGTGTTTTAAAAATAGGAACAAGCGCACACGTACATTGATAAAGCACAAAAAAGAGCCTTGATGTAATCATATGTGTGATGTGATCCAGTTTTGCAGTTTCCAGTGAATCACTGTGGAAAACAGCAGCATGCAGCACAGGCAGAGTGCTCTGCACAAAATTCAGAAATCATCATCATCATCATCATCATCTGAACAATGAGGAATTTGCAATGCATTAATTGCAGTTTGGAATATAGATGGGTGAGCGTTTTGTTTTGTTTCGTTTCTGAAATGCAAACTTACCAAAATTCACAAATGTCTTCCTAAACAGGATGGAAAGAACTTGAGATTTCAAAAATTCAGCTGTGGGTGAGAATGAAACAGACCGATTTGCCCATCCAGCCACAGGGCTTTGTGTGCTTTGCTCTTCAAAGTCCGTGTTTGAATCCCTCCGTGTGTTTACTTTAACAGCTCTATGATAGGCAGGTATAGCATTGTCCTTTCCATTCTGATAATAGCTACACCCATTGGATTTGGCTGATGCAGATGGGCGAGAATTTCATTTTGGTTTGTTTTTTATTAAGAATTTACCAACTTCTGCACATTTCTTGAATGGGGTGAAGAACCTCTTTCATCTGAATGGCCAAATCCCATTTCAGAGAAGCTCTCGGGGGCTGCCTTCCACTGGTGGGTGAAGCCAAAGGCAAAAGAGGGCAAGATCATAGGCAAAAAGAAAGGGGATAAAATAACAAAAGCAAAATAACCAAAACAAAAAAGCCCATACAAACATATCTTGGCTAAAAGCTCTTACTGCCAGTAACTAAAGCCTTAGGAGAGGCAATCTGACCCTTTAGAATGAGGGGGGAAATCTGCACAAAAGCTGAAAGACCACCAAATGGTTGGAGGCTGGTGAAGGGGTGTGGTTAGAGGAAGGGTGTGTGGCTTTCTGTGGAACCCCAGAGGGCCAAGTTGGGGACCTTGAAGGGCTGGATTTGGCCTCTGGGCCTGAGGTGCTGCACCTGTGATACACAGGCTGGAAAGTTTTCGAGATTTGCAAAATTCAAATGCAGGAAAAAGCAAAACCGACAGATTCCTAGTCTAGAAACAAGATTTTTTTCTGAAAATCTGGGGAGAAATTTGGCTGAAAAGACTTCCAGAAGCTTCCCTACTTCAGCTCTTGAGTAGTATGAACGTGCAGCTTTATTACAGAAAAGTAATAAATAAATAAATAAGCACTCGAAACTAGTGGAAGAGTTATTGATTTGACTGGCCATGTGCATGGATCTGCATGTTGCAATGACTTCTTTGTAAAAATGAAATGAGCCGCTGTGCCTTCTCTGCCCAGGCACACATTGTAGCCTGTGGGAGTCTTTGTCGTTCCCAAGTGCAGCCCATGTTGCAGGAAGTTTGCCTCCACTATAACATTGTTCCCAAATGCAACAAAGGAGTACATGACAGCCATTCACAGTTATGGGAGAAAATAAAGAGATGTGTATGTTAGGGGTTATATCCTGGATTTGTCCTGCACAAGAGGAAGGGACTGTGATGTTCTACTGTTTAGGGATGTGAATGTGTGGCAAAGGTTTTTAGTATGAGATGCATTTAGTTATATGTCTTTAGAAAGTAAGAATTATAAGTAGTGGGGTGAATGACTCACTGTTTGGAGTTGCAGGTCTGGGTGAGTATGGAATGAGTGGTAAGTGAGTGCTGATTGGCTAGTTGTTTGGAGTGCCTGGATTGGTGGGGTGTGTGAGAGTGGGAGGTGCTGGAGAATGAATGATATATATATATGTGCCAGAGAGAGAGAGAGAGAGTGCAGACAGGGGGTTGATTTAGGAGAGAGTAGATAGAGAGAGTGAGAGAAAGAGTATTTGAAGAAATGTGAGATGTTTGATTGATTTAATTTATAGGCTAACCATATGAAAAGGAGGACAGGGCTCATGTAACTTTAACAGTTGCAGAGAAAAGGGAATTTCAGTCAGTGTCATTTGTATGCAATTAGTACCTGGTGAAATCCTCTCTTCATCACAACAATTAAAGTTGAAGGCACTATACTAGAGTGACCATATACAAAAGAAGGCAGGGCCCCTGCAGCTTTAACTGTTGTAATGAAGAGGGAATTTCACCAGGTACGAATTGCATACAAATGACGCCGGAAAATAACAGTTTCTCTACAACTGTTAAAGTTACATGAGCCCTGTCCTCCTTTTCATAGGGTCAGCCTTGATTTAATATTGTGAAAGGAAGGTTTAGCTTTAAGAACAGTTTGAAACATATAAGCCTTTTACTTGAAACTGCTACGCAAATGAACTGAGGAAACCAATAAGCTTACTGTGCACGCAATATAATAATAATAATAATAATAATAATAATAATAATAATATATTTATTTATTACCCACCTCTCCCTCTGGATCGAGGCAGAAAACAACGTCAAACATAAAATACACAAAACTGATTAAAAGCACATAAAACCAATACATCATTAAAATACCAATAAAACACCAATAAAACCACTTAAAATTCATCTGGGTAGGCCTGCCGGAAGAGATAGTCTTTATAGCTCTTTTAAATTCTTGCAGACTGGTGAGTTGGCGGATCTCTCCCAGCAGGTCATTCCACAATCTGGGAGCAGCAGAAGAGAAGGTAGGGTGACCAGATAAAATCCAGGTCAGGGCTCATGTAACTTTAACAGTTGTAGAGAAAAGGAAATTTCAGCCATTGTCATTTGTATGCAATTAGTTCCTGATGAAATTCCCTCTTCATCACAACACTTAAAGTTGCAGGGGCCCTGCCTTCTTTTGTATATGGTCACACTAGTATAGAGCATGCACCTTTAACTGTTGTGATAAAGAGCGAATATCACCAGGAACTAATTGCATACAAATGACACTGGCTGAAATTCCCTTTTCTCTACAACTGTTAAAGTTATATGAGCCCTGACCTGGATTTTATCTGGTCACCCTAAGAGAAGGTCCTCTGGGTAACAGCTGTCAGCCTAGTTTTTGTTGACTGTAGTAAATTCTTCCCAGAGGACATAAGCGTGCGGGCGGATTGTATGGGAGAAGGCGATCCCACAGGTAACTTGGACCCAAACCATGTAGGGCTTTAAAGGTAATGACCAACACTTTGTACTTCACCTGGAAACTAATTGACAGCCAGTGGAGAGATTTTAAAGCTGGTGTGATATGGTCCCCCCTAGGTGTACCATATTTTGAACTAGTGACTCGGCACAGAGGCAGCCCTATGTACAGTGCATTATGTATGTTAATTAATATTGTTAAATTTCATCCAACTGGTGTGGTCATTAAAGGGTACCTAAAGAAAGTACTGGTGGCAGAGGAAACATAGATGCTTGTCTGAGGCCAGGTTGCTGGGCTGTGGAGCTATGGGGCCTAATAGTAAAGGCTGGACAGGGGCAGCAGCAGCAAGGGGCTAGGGTAAAGTGTCACTGCGACCTTCTGCGAGAGGAAGGATACTGCTTGTGGGAGGTCCCCCTCCCCCTCCCCCATCTCATGCCAAAGCCCACCCAAAATTAGCACAAGGTGTTCTTGTTTGAGCCTTGGAATACCTGAACAGTGGGGCCCCTTGACCATTGGGACCAGGACACCAGTACCTAGATAAGCCCCATGCTGGTAGTCATGCCTAAAACAGGGAGAGTTTAAAAAGCATTTTGGCCTTGTGGAAATTGCTGAGTGGAAAAACTAAAAGGAATGAACGTGTGTGTAGATGCCTGAGCAAATTTCTCTGGACCGGGCCATTTGATCCTCAGTCAGGCAGCTTAGATGGTTTCTGGAGGCCTTGGCAGTATCTGAAATGTAGACACTATGGAGAATATGTAGGGGAAGGGGCAGAGCTCAGTGGCAGAGCACCTGCTTTGGATGTGAAAAGTCCTCGGTTCAATTCCTGGCATCTCCAGCTAAGCCCTGGAAAAACCATGACCTTAGACGCTGAAGTGCTGCTGACAGTCAGTAGGCGACCTGGTGCCTTCCAGATGTTTTCAAATGCAACTCCCATAATCCCTGACCACTGGCCATGCTTGCTGGGGCTGATGGGAATTGTAGCCCAGAGCATGTATCGAGCATCAGGTTGCCTACCCCTGCTGTAGACAATACTGAGCTAGATGGACCAATGGCCTGACTCAGCCTGTGGCAGCTTTCTATACTGAGAAATCACTCTTGCTTTCTCACATGAGCAGCAATGTAATGGATCAGTGTAAGAGCGAACCCAGATCACTGCTTACCCTACGCAACCTGTGGCATTCGTTCAATTCCGCTGAGTCACTCTAGACCTGCTAACACTTGAAGACATAATCCATGCTTCTGGGTGATGAAGTCATCAGGGCAGAAATAGCGCATTTCCTTGGACAACCTGTCGGTTAATCTGCAAAAAGAAACAAAAGAAGATGGGTGGAGTTCCACTTGGTCTATTGCCATTTGTCTAATTTTCTTTCAAATATTACATTTTTATTGAATGATGTCATATGCCCTGAAGTGGCAAACCATAAAAAGGCGGGGAAAGAGTGTGTGAGGCCCATGAAAAAGATAGACAGAGATAGATAGGGAGATAGTCAGAAATGAATTGAAATTCAAAAAATTAGAGTTATAAAGTCTTAAGTTTGGTGGGAAGTTGGACTTTTAACCCATTCTGTGCAGAAAGTGGAGGCTGAATTCCCGAAGCACAGTTACATGGAAAGAAGCTCCATAGGATTGCACTGCAAATCATGAGCATCCCAGTTTTGGCAATATGTCTCATGATAAACCAAGTGTGACAGAAGCACTGACTGTGCACCCCTCTGCGTGTTTACTCAGAAGTACATTCATTGTTTTCAATGAGCCTTACTACCTAGTAAATGTATTTAGGATTACAGCTTAAGCTTCTATTGTTGTGAGGAGGAATGGGGAGAGCGGGAGAACCATATACTGCCCTCAGAAAGGGACCATTTTTTAAAAACAACAACACATAGTTCCTCCTCCCTTTTTTGTCTTATGTATCATGTTTATTATATTATAAACCTGTACAGCAAGGACACATCTGATTATCTTTGTATACTTCACTTACGAGTATTTCAAATACAGCAAATAAATATTGACACCTCTGGAAGTGAAAAGCAGTGGTGTAGTGGAACCAGGGCTCACAGGGACACAACACCATCACTTTTTATTGGCAGGGATGTTGATGTCATCTTAGATTTTCCTATTCGTGCTGAGCTTAACTGTGATCCTCACAGTAGTGTGTGTGTGTATGTGTGTGTGTGTTTGTGTGTGTGCATGTGTGTGTGTGTGTGTGTGATTTTCCCAACAATAAATTGTTCCTTGATGGAATGCAAAATATTTGGGGGCGGCCTGGCCTTGAATGGACAATTAAGATAGGCTGACCAGATAAAATCCAGGTCAGGGCTCATGTAACTTTAACAGTTGTAGAGAAAAGGGAATTTCAGCCAGTGTCATTTGTATGCAATTAGTTCCTGGTGAAATTCCCTCTTCATCACAGCTGTTAAAGTTGCAGGGGCCCTGCCTTCTTTTGTATATGGTCACTCTAGTATAGTGCCTGCACCTTTAACTGTTGTGATGAAGAGGGAATTTCACCAGGAACTAACTGCATACAAATGACACTGGCTGAAATTCCCTTTTCTCTACAACTGTTAAAGTTACATGAGCCCTGACCTGGATTTTATCTGGTCACCCTAAATTAAGACCCGCTAGCCTTACAGAAAAACTGCTCATGGTGGAGATGAGAACTAGTGCTGGGCCAAAACCTGCCCCCTATTTGCAGGAACATTCTCTCACCCTAGAAAGAGGCATTGTTTTTTCTGCCTCTTTCACAAAGGGGGGAGGAATTCTCTCTTCCTCACAATAATTAAAGCTGGGAGCCCTGCCCTTTTGAC
This sequence comes from Anniella stebbinsi, assembly GCA_029215795.1. Taxonomy (NCBI): domain Eukaryota; kingdom Metazoa; phylum Chordata; class Lepidosauria; order Squamata; family Anniellidae; genus Anniella; species Anniella stebbinsi. Next base: position 169,588,452 of record JARDYH010000002.1, on the reverse strand, counting down.
AAGGTACAAAAGAGTGCAGAGCTCCTACAGCTTTCTGTTGTGATGAAGAGGGAATTTCATCAGGTGCTGCATGCATACACATGGCACTTGTTGAAATTTCCTTTACTATACAACTGTTAAGATACAAGAGTCCTCTCCCCTTTTTCATATGGTCAGTCTAAAGTAGAGATGCAATAGTGTTCTGTCCCAACAGAACCCTGGCTAGAACCATGCTTGGAGCCAGGATATTTCAAGAACTGAGTCATAGCTCAAAACTTTCCATCAGGTTCTGGAAAGGGGATGGGGGGATGGGCATTGTGTGTAGCCTAGTCAATGTTCCACATGTCCCTTTGTCCACCTTGCATGCCCTGAAACCTCTGGTACATTGAGGGGACTGTTGCATCACCACAGCATAGACATCAAAGCATGCAAGGCAAGGTCTAGCATTATTTATTTATTTATTTATTTATTACATTTATATACTGCTCCATAGCCGAAGCTCTCTGGGCGGTTTACAAAATTTAAAAGATTGAATATTAAAAAGTCAATATACAAAATTTAAAACCATAAAACATAAAACAGCTGATATTTAAAACATTTTAAACTTTTAAGCCTGGCCACAAAGTCAGTTAAAACCACAACATAAGCTGTTAAAATGCCTGGGAGAAAAGAAAAGTTTTGACCTGGCGCCGAAAAGATAACAGTGTTTGCGCCAGACGGGCCTCATCAGGGAGATTGTTCCTTAATTGGGGGGCCACCACAGAGAAGGCCCTCTCTCTTGTTGCCATCCTCTGAGCTTCCCTCGGAGTAGGCACCCGGAGGAGGACTTTTGATGTTGAGTGTAGTGTACAGGTAGGTTCATGTCGGGAAAGCATGGGTCAGGGACACTCCTGGGCCACACTAGCCCACATCTTTCATGCTATGAGGCACCGGGAAGGTGGCAATGTCCTCACTCCCCTTAGTCCAGCAAAGGCATCATCACCCTAGGACAGACTGAGAACATTCTTAGGCTGAAATATATCTCCCATCTTATGCTAGGAGGCCTTCAGGGTGGCTAAGGAGCAGACAATATGGTGACCGTTTACATATTGCCCCAAAAGAGGAATTGCATCAAATAAAATTAAAAATGGACAGAAGAGAACACCAATTTGCATAATATTTGCATATAGAAATGTATATGTATTGGGGAAATTTTATTTTTTAAAAAACCCATTATTATTTAAATAGAAATTCAAGACATTTCATCATAGTGGAGAGGCTGACTACGTGACTTGTGCAGCTGCTCAGTTGAAGTGCTGATGGGCACCTTCACAGCCCCCTGCACTGCCTGTTTGTGGTCCTTTAGCTTTCAACCAGACTTGGACTGGACAGCAGAGCAGTTTCAAATAGAAAGGACTGTCCTCTGCCAGCTCTCCAAAATAGAGGACTGCCCTGTGTAAAATTGGACACCTGGCCACCCTAGCAGAGAAAGATACAAGTTGTCACTTGCTGCTGCACACATTTCACATTGATTGGGCTGGTGTGATATTTCTTGGCTCAATACACAATAAAATATGGTTGCAGGAGAGATCAGGGAAGCATGTCTTCCTTTTGTGGCATTTCCCCCTTCTCCAAACCATATAAATAAAGAATCCTGTGAACAAAGTGGTTGGAGGTTCAGGCTGCCTCTACAAGAGAGGTTTAAAGCTCTTTCAAGGCGCTTAGAAAAATTTACCTCTACAAGAACGGAGCGCAAATCGGGCGTAGAGGCGCGTTATCTCTCCGATTATGCGCATTATCGAATGCGCGTTAAACAGCGAGTTTTATTTTGCTCTGTCCGTTAAAGCGCATTTTCACTATGTGAACAAGCGCTTATGTGCATTAACGACTTGTAAAGCGCATTTTGGTCATCCCTTAATGCGCTTCGCCGCCTCTCGCCACCTCTCGTGCAGAGGTATTAGGCGTAAATGCGCTTTAGAGATTAAGCGCATAATCGCCTAACCAGGCGCAAAAGCGAATCCTTGTAGAGGGGACCTCAGGCTGCATTGAAATGCCTGGGAGCTGCCCTCATTTCAATGGTCTCAGGAGACCTTCTCACCGGATTGCACCCTGGGTCCTTCTTTATAGGGAGAAGATGCTCAGGTCTTCCACAGGTTCTGGAAAACTTTCCCTTGGTGAACATAGTGGAGCGCACATGTGTGTTTTTACCCTCCTCCTCTATCTTTGGAGGCAAAGAATGGGGAAGGAAAGGATATCAGCCAAAGCAAGTTCATGCTAATCCATCAAGACAAGGACCCAAGTACTGTATATTTTAGCATCAGAACGGCTTGTCCCCTTTAAAGTAAACTGGAGAGATAAAGTTCTTTTCCAAGGGCTCATGCTGTGCAGCTGAACGCCTGTCTGGGCCAAAGACTGTGGAGAGCAACGTGTGTTAGAAGGCAAGGAAATGCTGGACGCATCCAGGTTTGATTTCATAACTATAATGCTGAGGCTTAGGAGGGCTGATCTGCTACTGAGACTGTGAGCCTGCAGCAGAACTATATATATATATTCTGATCAAGCAAGTTGACTCTCTCCCACCACGACTTTTAAGTGCAGGCAAAGAAAATCTGCAACAGCATAGGAATGAAGAGCCAGAGTCCTCAGTTCATGCTGGCTAGGAACCCAGTTAGTCAGCACAACTGTGCGATCCCTCGAACCAACCACGGCCCAATAGCCATGAATGGCAGCTCACCAAGGTAGGGTGCTCACAGATGAGTCGCCCCCAAAAGAGGAAATGCATCACCATAAAAGGAGGGGGCACAACTTGTATATGATAATTTATATGGATATATTCAAATTTAGAAATAATTGTTATAATTTAAAGAGAAATGCATTGACCAATAGTCAGGATTTCCCTGGATTTGTCCTGGTTTTTGTTCTATCCTGGGTGTTGGGGGGATTTTCTGTAATTTTCTATAATGTATTTTCTATTCAGGGATGACATGCTTTCTGGAGGTGTGTCATTCCTCCCCCCACTGCTCCAATCAGGGCCTTAAAGGGGAAAGTGTGTCATTCCTGGACATTATAGAAAAGGCCCTGATTGGAGCAGTGGGGGGAAGGAATGACGCACCTTCCCCTCCTCTGCTCCAACTGGGGCCTTTAAGGTGGGGGGTGATGCGCTTTCCAGAGGACCCAGAAAACTGATTTCCTGCCCCCCACCCCACAGGGTGTCCTCTTTTTTGGTGTCTCAAATATGGTCACCCTATGCAGTAAGGGAGCAATCCTATGGCCCTTACACAGAGCCTGGGAGTGGGGGAATGGGATAATTTGGATGTCTGGTTCTGAGCTCGGAGGCAGCACTCTGACCACAAAGGCAGGTATCCACACTCCTCACCCTCTCCACTCCCCCTCGCAGCTGGCGTGGAGGGAATGGCACAGCTGTCTCTGAGTTTGTTTATTTATTGCATTTCTATACCACCCAACAGCCGAAGCTCTCTGGGCAGTTCACAAAAAATCAAAACCATACAGTACAATTTAAAGTATTTAAACACAATATACTAGTACAATATAAAAGTACAACCAGAATAAAACCCAGCAGCAATTTAAAATACAGATTTAAAATATAGATTTAAATCAGGAAAGTCTTTTAAAAGATGGTAAACTGCTAAAATACCAGGAAAATAAAAGTCTTCACCTGGCGTCGAAAAGAGTATAACATAGGTGCCAGTTGAACTGCTCTAGGAAGCTCATTCCACAGCCAGGGTGCCACAGCAGAGAAGGCCCTCATCCTGGTAGCTTCCTGCCTCACATCCTTTGGCAGGGGTTCACAGAGAAGGGCCCCTGAACATGATCACAGGGTCTGTACAGGTGCATATGGGAGGAGGCGCTCCTTCAGATAACCTGTCCCCAAACCGTTTAAGGCTTTAAATGTTAATATTAGCATTTTTAATCAGGACCAGAACTGGACTGGCAGCCAGTGAAGCTGGAGAAGTACTGTCATAATGTAGTCTCATTGGCCAGTCCCTGTTAACAATCGTGCTGCCCTGTTTTGTACCAGCTGAAGTGTCCGGACCATTTTCAAAGGCAGCCCCACATATAACACATTGCAGTAGTCCAGACGAGAGGTTATCAGAGCACGGATAACTATAGCTAGGCTAAATCTGTCCAGATAAGGGCGTAGTTGTTATATCAGCCTAAGCTGAGTTCAGAAAGGCAACCATGGAGATGGGGGTATAGAGGGTTTGCTGATGAGCAGGGAGGGGAGGGTACTGGGAAAGCCGGGATATGACATTCTTTCAAGGCTTCCCTACCCTCCTCCTACTCTAATCGGAATGCAAAGTAGGAGTACAGTGCAGGGGAAGATCGCCATAAGATTGCTCCCTAAATCTCACCATAGTGGGGAAGACAGTGACTAGGGCCTCATCTACACATTGAGGCATACTGGGATGGAGGGGGGGATCCCAGGCTTACCTGCTTCCGGGATCGTCTCCCTGTGTCTAAATGCCAGCGCATCGTCCCGGAAGTTGAGAGGGACGTTCTTGGCATGGTGGGTTCCCCCCCCCCCCCCATTGCAGAAGTGCGGGACTGTGATCCGGGGGAAAGTAAGTAAGTAAAAAAAAAAAACACCTTTAAAACTTGGTGCCCCAACATGCCAGCCATTCCAGGGATGGCGAAAATGCTGCCCCTCCACCCCGATGGGAACAGAGTCCCCCCGTACAACTCCGTGCCCGTTTGAAGAGCCCTACTACTTGCAGTGAGGAGGGAGGACCCGGGAGCCCTCACCACACCATCCGTGGCCCTCGGCTTTGTTCTGGGACTGCAGGAAAACTCGGGAAAACTGCAATCTCAGTTTTCCCAGGACAACTGAGAGGTTGTCCTGGGCTGACCCTGGGATTCCCTGTGTGACATTTGGATGCATAAGTATGACCTCGAGCTGACCCTGGGATAACTGGCTGGTGTAGGCATGTCTCAGGTGACCTGTGTGCCTGCCTGTTCAGTCTGCTGTCTGACAGGGACTCTGGGGCAAACTACAGCAGTGCCAAGCAGGATTAGTGCTTGTTTTTGTTCTGTGTTAGAAAATTCACCATGAGGGGGGTAATTGAAAGCAGAGAAATATCTCTAATATGCATGCTAAGGCCACCTGAGAGGAATTTGGAGCAGGGAACTACAGAGCAGGAAGGATTTAAGGACCATTCCCCTGCTTGCCACTTTTCCACTCTCAATCACCTCCTCCCTCAAATACATTTTTCATTACAGAAAAAAAAAATCCACTCAACATCAGGGCTCTGACTGTACTGTGTAGTTAACTCCTCTGACACGCTCAGCACTAAAAGATCTAATCCGCTGTGCCTTGTCTCTGTAACATCATGACATGACCGGAAAGCTGGCTCTTGGTGCGAGCTAGATGGTGTATGATAACCAGAGTGATGGGCAGATTCAGGGGGCTAAACGGCAGGCGACGCTTGGCATCAGCACAACACTGTGAAACCAGTGGCATAATTAGCTGACATGACACTTTTACAGTTTTAACCTCGTTTATGCAATGCAGCCTTTGATTTCATACAGGCCATTCATTTTGAGCTGCTCCCTTCCTCTCCAACAAATTGAACAAAGGAAATGAAGTAGCAACTCCACATTTCCCAACCTGCTTCTTTGGAGAAGCTTTAAGTGACATGCTCCTTTGGCTATTGCTTAAAGGGACAGAGGGTACCCCTGCTGGTATTTGCACTTTTGCTCAAAGGTTAGAGGGGAACAATGCAACAGAGCTGTGTGCAGCTTTCAAAGAATCTATTTTTTCAATACTGCTGCTATACCTATTGCTATTACTACCACTACTACCAGGGGTGTGCACGCCAAAAAATATAGTCGTTTATCATTATCATCATCATTTCAGACCATAAAAATTATCATCTTCATTCATATCATGGGTGAACCGTATCATCTTCATGATAATTATCGTAAAAAAATGATATTTTTTTGCAGCCCTATTTTTAAAGAAAATAATGCCTATAACTTCTGTATTTTAAAAGTTAGAGGCTTGAAACTTGGTCACACTGATTATGGGGTATGCCTAAGTATGTGTATGAAATTTGGGATCGACCCCTCCAATCCTTGATTTTATATGAATTTTTTAAAGATCGTTTCTGTTCTGACAGGTCTGAATGAATGCATGTAGCGTATGTTTTTCTGTCGTATCATCATCGTTAAACACATGCACCTTATCATATTGTTATTGTACACTTTAACGACACAATACACATCCCTAACTACTACTACTACTACTACTACTACTATATTTATATGTTGCTGTTCTACTACTGTACCCAGCGTGGCTTGGAGAATAAGGATAAAAGCAATGTGAGATCATCATGTTAGACTGACTGTTAAAACATATAGTCAGCATTAAGTAAAAAACAGCAGTGGGGAGGAAAAAAGATGTTGCATGTTTATTTATTTGATTTGTACCCTGCATTTCTACCAAGACAACTGGCAGTCAAGCCAGGCAGCTTGAGGGCCATCTGCTGCCACATTTAAAAGGGCAGTAACAAAAGCAATTGTTACAAATTAAAAGCCATTAAAGAAAGGGGGGGCTGGTGGATTTTTGATGGGGAGAGAAAGCATTCCGTTGTCACAGAAAAGACCCTGTCCCTCATACTCACTTGCCAAATCTTCTCCAAGAGCAAGGCCTCTGAGGCTGATTTTCTTTCCTGGGCCAGATCTACACCTTGTGACAAATCATTACGATGCCATCAGGCTAACGTTATATAGCCCTCTTGTGCATTCGGTGCATTTGGTGCATTCATACCTTATAGGACACACAATGACATTTGTTGTGGTATTTTGGATAATTGTGGAATAAAAAGCGGTATCTGGTATGTGAAATGTGGCCTAACAGTTATCAGTGCACTTATAGCACTATAAAGCAGTAACATAGATCTACTGGACAGATCTTGGGAGGAAGTGGTAACTTGATCCTAAGCCACTGAAGATGTATTCCTGTCCATATCTAGACAGAAAAAAGAACATTATTTCTCCAATTTACTTTAAAGGGGACAAGAAGTTCTGATGCTATATACAGCACTTGGGTCCTTGCTTGTCTTGATAGATTCGCAAGCTCTTACTTTGGCTGATTCCCTTCCCCTGCCCACCCACCTCCATTTTTGGCTTTAAAGATGGAGGAGGAGGAGGAGGAGGATAAAAGCACACACATTTACACTCTACTAAGTTCACCAAGTTGTAGGCCTTTTTTCTGTCTTGGGCAACCCCTGGTCCATGGGCCTAATCCAGCCCAGGGAGGCTCCCAATCTGCCCTATATTTTTAAAGGCAAGTACTAGCACTTTGAATTGTGCCCAGAAGCAAACAGGAAGCCAATGAAATCGACATAGGATTGGAGTGATAAGCCCTGACATGCAGGCACCAAACCGAATCAACAGTAGCTTCAAGGGTAGCTCTGTGTCTGACTTTCCCAGGAAATGGCATAAGCTAGTTCTGATAAAACCTCTCCTTGCAACTACTGTCACCAGAGCATCCAGGGACAGTAATGTCTCAAGGAGTTCACCAAACTTTTTCAGTGGTGGTGGGATGGAGGGTGGGGGCAATCCATTCCAGGACAAATAGAATCGCCTCACCTAAACTGCCAGTATTCTTGACAAATGGCATCTTATCTTGTCTGGATGAAGGTTCATTGGGTGGAAAGGAAGAGGGAATGAGAGAAAATGGGGTGGCCAAAAGATAGAGAAAAGAGTCTGGCACAAAGATAAAATGGGTGAGCCACCCACTTTTGGCTTTGTCCCGGCCCAACACGGGCTTTGGCCCTGTTCACAACCAACATGTGTCCCTCTCATGTTGTCCTCTCCTGCTTTTCATGGAAAAGGCCCCTGGCATCTCTAGCTAGCCAGTCAGTATAGACAATACTGAACTAGATGGACCAATGGTTTGTCTTGGTATAAGGCAATTTCCTATGTTGCTATGATGTCAGGAACTTATGATAGATAGATAGATAGATAGATAGATAGATAGATAGATAGACAGACAGACAGACAGACAGACAGACAGACAGACATATATATGTGTGTGTGTGTGTGTGTGTGTGTGTGTTTGTTATTTAGATGATAGATAGATGATAGATAGATAGATAGATAGATAGATAGATAGATAGATAGATGTAGATAATTATCTCACCACAGACTGGATTTTTAAATCCCATGATGTCTCTTCAAAAACCAATATTTTCCCAACTGACTCAGTTCCCACATTCAGCTGGAGGAGGTCAGGTGTCAAGTAATCAAGTGACAAGGAAGTGAGTGATTATTGTGCCTGAGTCAAGCTGCCCTAGACTACGAGAAAATGTTACGCCTGAGGGTGTTTCCCTTCCCTATTTTAGTGGCACACATCTTATTATTTTTTAAAATAAAAAAAACACAAAAATCTTATCTGGTCACCCAGAACATTTCAGATGGGCCTTAATATTTCCAAATTGTCATTGGAAGCACAGGCTGTTCCATAAAGCAAAGTTTCAAAGTCTCCACACCCCTCGTAAAGGTTGCTCCCTCACTCTGACAGACAGATGTGGAATTATTTCAAAGAGATGTGGCTGGAGAAAGTTGCATTGTCAGTTTTGAAAAGTGCTTTGGAAACCAGCTTCTAAAAGTCATTGTGTCCTGCCAAACCAGATCTTATTCAGCTTTTATTTACCCCTCTGCACCAAATAGCCTGAGTTCCTTGGTACTATGCGGATGATTATGGGATGGTGATGGCAATGGCAAAGGTGATGATGATGATGGTTCCACTGATTATTTAAATAATAAATATGAAATACTACTTGGCAACAAGCATGTCAAAACACTGCAGCTCTCCCTTATTTATCTTCATTCTTTTCTTTCACCTGTTCAGGTGCAGGAAATGCACTCTTCCCTCCATCATTCCGCAAACCAGAGTCACAAATTGTTTACTAGGCAGTGTGAGGGATTCTGTGGGGCTTTGGATCCCAACTTATGTAATATAGAAGTCGTGTGTGTAAGTTCTTTATAAATGAATGATAACAAGTGAAATGTGTAACAAAATGTATCTCCCACCCCACAAGAGGAGTACCTGTGTGTCCTCTTTTATAGAGGGCAGTCCTCTTCATAGGATGCCTGTGTGTCCTCTTTTTTAGAGGACAGTCCTCTGTTTGAATGTCTGCCAGAGAACTGTCATCTATTGGAAGGTATCCTCTGTTTGAAGGGCTGTCCAGTCCAATTCTGGTTTAAAGTTCAAGAACCGTAAGAAGGGAGAACCTTGAAGGGGGCCTAAAATTGCCCACCAACACTGAGCACCTCAACAGCGAAGTGAACAGGCAGGCACACCTGGTCAGTTTTCCCAACTATGATTTCAATTAAAGTAAGTCTCTCTAAATGTGCATGTATTCATGTAAATTAGCATATGCACATTTTATGCAAATCGGTATCATCTTGGGCAATGCCAGAACACCTACCCTACTTCAGGCCAAAATGGCCACCTCCAATTTGCCATCCCAGTTGCAGCCATTTTTGTTCCATTTTGGGGCAGCCATTTTTGTTCCATTTCAGGGGAGGGTGGGGGGGACTCATACCTATCACCAGAAATGACCCCCGCAACTGTTTGGGAGGAGGGGCAGATATCTGCAGTTGGGAGTGGGGAGCTTTTTTTCTTTCCTACTGATTTTTCTTTTCTGGATCATTTTCTAAGGGTGCCTCTACAAGAGCGATTTAAAGCTCTTTCAAGGTGCATTAAAAATGTGACCTCTACAAGAGCAGAGCGCAAATCGGGGGTCGAGGCGTTTTTTCTATGCGATTATGCGCATCATCGAATGCGTGTTAAATAGCGAGTTTTAATTTACCGCGGCCGTTAAAGCACCTTATGACCATGTAAACAAGCCATTCTCCGCATTAAACACCTCTAAAGCGCGTTTCATACAACTGGTAAGGCATATAGTATAGTGATTTGCCGTAAAAGCGATTGCGAGAAGATGCGCATAATCGGACAACAAGGCGTCAAACCAAATTCTTGTAGAGGGGACCTAAAACTGCCCGCGTTGCTCCTCGTGGCATGGCATCAGCAGTGCAGAGGAGCCCTCAGGGAAGGAAGAATGGCAGCGGCTCACACTCCTGTGGTGTAGCTGAAATGAAATGAAAGGAGACCCACTCCAGCTTGGAGAGGAGCCTTGTGATCTGGTTCAGGCTATCTCTGTGTGTATTGGGGTGGGTGATTGAGGAGGGGAGATTGGAAAGGGGACACTTCTTTTTTTCTTTCCTACTAAGACAACAGAAGGCACAACATTGCATAGCCTGATTTAAAAGTCTAGATATCGTTGACGTAGAAGTGCATTACATTTCAGCATGCCTGGGGGAAGACATCGTGGGAAAGATCCAGTGAACCGCTCCGCCTGCTATCCAGGTAGAACTGTTGCCTGCCAACACCCGGGACCCTGCTCTGTGCTCTCCATTTCTATGGCTCTCCATTTAAATTGGACTTGACGGGCAGCCCCTCAAAGAGAGGGTGCTGTCGAACAGAGAAGGGCATCCTCTGAAAGCCTTTCACACATCGGACTTATGTAGGGCACCTGGCCACTCTATGCGGTCCTTGAACTGGAGTATTTTATAGCTATGGGGGGGGGGGGTTCTAAAGAGTAGGGAAAGGAAAACGTTCTTCCTGAAATGTCCCTGTATAGTGCAGGGATGGGAGTTTGTTAAGTCCATGGCATGCATTCCCCCTGACCCCTGCAACTCTACTCCCTCTCCAAGATTCTTGCTAGAAGCTGTTAGGGGCTTGAGCACATGATTCCTTCCATTTCCTGCCTCCCCTCCAATTTCTTCCCTTCCTCTCAATGATCACATCAACATTCCATGCAACCTGGAGGTTCACAGCTCTCCGTCGGGCCATTTGGGGGGTTAAAATTAGCTTATTTTTCTTTTAAATTGCAAACATATATACTCCTACATGCCCAGGGCATCTCCTCAATAAGTAGTAACCGCTGCCTCATTTTTCGGCTGCCTCCATTTATCTTCCAGATTGATAGGCCCTGAACCACCCAGGTTCCTTGTTCGAAAGGATGGAAAGCTGGTGGGATGATTTACTGCTATGTCAAGTGAGCTGACTTTTCCTTTTGCGGCATCAATACACACCATTTCTGTCTCCCTCTGATATATATATATATATATATATATATTGAGCTTCATGTATACTTTTTGACAAGTTTACAATTGCCTCTTCTTGTCAGGCCAAAGGAAAATAATAGACATTATGGTCTGAACCTGCCTTTCTTTGTTGATAGAAGAATCAGCAACACGTCTTTATTAGAAGCTGGGGTTTTGGGGGGTGGGAGGTGTGGACAGCTCTTAGATTACATGTTGACAAATTGCAATTGGGGTATCATCCCATTGTTTGTTTGTTTGATTGATTGACTGATTTATACCCTGCCTTTCTACCTGCTAAAATGGCACCCAAGGCTGCTTACAAAAAGTATTTAAAATAGATTAAAACAAAAAAGCACATTAAAATTAAACACATTGATTGAGTCCCTCATCTTTACTAGAAGCCAAAAAATTGGGGGGGGGGGGAAGCTGAGCTTACATGTTGATAAATTACTATTAGTATCATCCCATTGATTGATTGATTGACTGATTGATACCCTGCCTTTCTTCCAAAAACAATTTAAAATAAGTTAAAACAATAAAACACATTAAAATCCAATAAAAATGTAATAGTTACAAAATAAAAACAGCATCCAAATGAACTGACCCACTTACAGGCCAAAGGCCTTCTTGAATAAAGTGGTCTTTGATTGCTGGCAGAGAGGGAGAGTTCCACAGCCTTGGAGCAGCCACTGAAAAGGCCCTGTCTCAGGTCTCCACGAAATGCACCTCTGGTGATGGAGGCCCTCTCCAGACAATCTTCAAAGTGGGTAGGCTCATATGGGAGAAGGCAGTCTTGTTGAAGACTGTTCTTATGTTCCTTTTGCCTGGTAGTGGCGTAGTGGAGGGGTAATGCGTGGGAGCACTCTTCTGGGACCCTCTTTCCTCTGATGTGTGGGGAAGGCTATAAATGATATATTGCATTGCACCTCTTAAAGAATAAACCTATTTTCTTCAGCACTTTGAAACTAGCTCTCTCTTTTTGGGTTCAACAATATATGCACCATTGGGCTTCATCTGGGGGGAAACAGACTGACCTAAGCTGGATCATCGAAGTACCGCCACCACTATTTTGTTTGTTTGTTTGTTTGTTTGTTCTAGGATGTGTAAACAAGAGACAGAGAAGAAGGAGCAGGGGAAAGAGATAGGGAGAAAGACAGACAGAAGGAGAAAACTGACACTACGGGATGTACAAGAATTTCATTTTGATTAGTTTTTCACCCTAACATTACCCGTTCACATCCTATGAACACAAGTGCATTTTTCACACAAAGCTTGCATATTCCCAAGCTTGCAATCGTGTTGGCAAAATGTGCGTTTTTGGCAAAATGCTCATTTTTGACAAAATGTGCATTTTTGGGGGTGCATTTTAAATAAATGGGCACCCCAATGCACACTTTATTTTTTTGAACAACGACAACAACAACAACAACAACAACAAAGCTCTCATTACAGAATGGGAACAAGGTAGAAATTGATTCAAGTGTCTTGGGAGTAATTGGCTTTTCACCACCACCACCTATTCTATTAATTATATATTTATTACCAGTGCATAATATGTGCTACATGTTCAATATTAAGGGAGAGAGAGAGAGGGAAAGATACACAGTACAAATTTAAACATATTGGTGTTAATTTCTGTCTATGCCTTTCTCCATAAAAACTGGCAATTCTAGTTTTTTGTGGGCATGTGCAACCCAGAGTTGTGAATCAGCATTCATATCCACAAACGCCTCTGGCTGATTGTAACAATTGTCTGACAGTTGCCAGAAGCACCGATTCTCTCCCTCCCTTCAGCAGCATGGCTGGGACCACCCTCCAACTCACCTTCCTTCAGGCACAAAAGAGGAGGGAGAAGGAAGTTGGTGCAATTTCTGCAAATATCACCAGAAATATTGTGCTGTCTCCAATCCACGTACCACAGGGAGCACTAGGCTTCCATTATTTAATTGGAAATGGTCCATTACACATAATTGTCCACATATTCTGTTCATAGAACACGTAGGAATAATCTGTTAATGCTCTTTTTACTACTTACTCATTTTAATATTATTTATTTATTGCATTTGTATACTGCCCCATAGCCGAAGCTCTCTGGGCGGTTTACATAGGATTAAAACAATTAAAAACAACATACAAAAGTTTAAACAGCAAAAGCATACAATATACACATACATTTAAAACCACTGTAATAACTTTAAAAAGCTGTAAGCCTAAAAACAAAAACCAACCCAGGCTCTTCAGATATTGCCAAATGCCTGAGAAAAGAGGAAAGTCTTGACCTGGTACCAAAAAGATAGCAATGTTGGCGCCAGGTGGGCCTTGTCAGTGAGATCGTTCCACAATTGGGGGGGCACCACAGAGAAGGCCCTCTCCCTTGTTGCCGACCTCCGAGCTTCCCTCGGAGTAGCACTCGGAGGAGGGCCTTAGATGTTGAACGTAGTGTTCGGGTAGATTCATGTTGGGAAAGGCGTTCCATCAGGTATTGTGGTCCCAAGCCATGCAAGGCTTTATAGGTTAAAACCAGCACCTTGAATTGGGCTAGGAAATGCAAGTGGGCCAGAGTAGATCTTATATGTTTGAATCTTCTGGTTCCAGTTATCAATCTGGCCGCTGCATTTTGCACAAGCTGCAGCTTCCGAACTGCCTTCAAAGGCAGCCCCATGTAGAGTGCATTGCAGTAATCTAACTTGGAAGTTACCAGAGCATGGACAACTGAAGCCAGGTTATCCCTATCCAGATAGGGATGTAGCTGGGCCACTCCATGCCACTGAGGCCACCTGAGCCTCAAGTGACAGAGATGGTTCTAGGAGAACCCCCGAGCTATGATCCTGCTCCTTCAGGGGGAGTGCAACCCCATCCAGAACAGGTTGAACATCCTCCATCTGGTCAGCAGAACCACCCACTAACAGCATCTCAGTCTTGTCTGGATTGAGTTTCAGTTTATTAGCCCTCATCCAGTCCATTGTCGCAGCCAGGCACTGGTTCAGCACATCCACAGCCTCACCTGATGAAGATGAAAAGGAGAAATAGAGTTGCGTGTCATCAGCGTACTGATGACAATGCACTCCAAAACTCCGGATGACTGCACTCAACAGTTTCATGTAGATGTTAAACAGCATGGGGGACAAGACTGACCCCTAAGGAACCCCATACTGGAGAATTCACAGGGCCAAGCAATGTTCCCTAAGCACCACCTTCTGGAGCTGACCCGCCAAGTAGGAGTGGAACCACTGCAATGCAGTGCCTCCCACTCCCAACTCAGCCAGTCGTCCCAGAAGGATACCATGGTCGATGGTATCGAAAGCCGCTAAGATATCAAGGAGAATCAACAGAGTCACACTCCCCCTATCTTTCTCCTGACATAGGTCATCATACAAAGCAACCAAGGCTGTTTCCGTACCAAAACCAGGCCTGAAACCCGACTGAAATGGATCCAGATAATCGGTCTCATCCAAGAGTGCCTGGAGTGGGCTCGCAACCACCCACTCCAGGATCTTGCCCAGGAATGGAACGTTTACTACTGGCCTGTAGTTATTAAGATTTTCATGGTCCAAGGAAGATTTCTTTAGGCGTGGTCTCACTGCCGCCTCTTTCAGGAGGCCTGGGACCACTCCCGCTTGCAAAGAGGCATTAATCACTTCCCTGGCCCAGCCAGTTGTTCCATCCCTGCTAGCTTTTATTAGCCAAGAGGGGCAAGGATCCAATATGGAAGTGGTTGCACGAACCTGTCCAAGCACCTTGTCAACATCCTCGAGCTGCACCAACTGAAACTCATCCAAGAAAACAGGACGAGCCTGTGCTCTGGATACCTCACTAGATTCACCTGCTATAACACTGGAGTCTAAATCCTGATGGATGCCAGAGATTTTATTCTGGAAGTGCCCAGCAAATGTATTACAGCGGGCCTCAGATGGTTCTACCATGTCCTTGGGGCCAGCATGTAATAGCCCCCGGACAACTCTGAAAAGCTCCGCTGGGCGGCAGGTTGATGATTGAATAGTGGCAGCAAAGTATTGTTTTTTTGCTGCCCTCACTGCCCCTGAATATAGCTTACCATAGGCACTTACTAGTGTTTGATTGCATCCATGAGGAGTTCGCCTCCATCTGCCCTCAAGCCATCTCCTGTTTTGTTTCATCACTCTCAGCTCCGGGGTATACCACATTGCTGTACGAGCTCTACACAGGAGAGGGCACTCAGAAGCAATCGTGTCAACTGCCCAGGTCATTTTTGTATTCCACAGATCAACCAGGGTTTCGACAGGAGAGCCAGCCCTATAAGCCGGAAAACTCCCCAGAGCCCTCTGGAAACCATCTGGATCCATTAGCCTCCAGGTGTGGACCATCTTAATGGGTCCCCCACCCTTGCAGAGGGGAAAAGTCACTGTAAGTCTGAACCTCAGCAGGTGGTGATCTGACCATGACATAGGGGATGATGTAAAATCCCCCACTTTCACCATCTCCATGTCCAGTTGAAAAAAACAGGTCTAGAGTATGCCCTGCTACGTGCGTCGGGCCGATGGCATGTTGGGACTGTCCCATGGTTGTCATGCAGATCTTGAAATCCTGAGCTGCCCCAGATAAAGTGCCCTCGGCATGAATGTTGACATCCCCCAGAACCAGGAGTCTGGGGGACCTCAACAGTACACCTGAGACCACCTCTGTCAGCTCAGCTAGGGAGTCCGTTGAGCAGCGGGGTGGGCGGTACACCAACAGAATTCCAGATCTGTCCTTTTGGCTCAACACAAGGTGCAAACACTCTCGACCAGTAGTCACATGGACAGGGAGCCCGAAGAGGGGGATGGAATTCCTATAGACCACAGCAACCCCCCCTCCCCAGCCCTCAGGTCTACCCTGATGCTGAACCAAGTACCCCGGTGGGCACAGCTGGGAGAGACTAACTCCTCCCTGCTCTCCCACCTAGGTCTCAGTTATACATGCCAGATCAGCTGCCTCTTCCACAATTAAGTCATGGATTAGGGAGATCTTATTATGCACCGATCTGGCATTTAAAAGCAGCACCCGGAGGCCTGAGGGCTGGCTGATAGAGCAACCAACAATCCTGTGGGTATGAAGGGGACCGGAACAAGGCACAGCTGTTAACTGTCTGGGCCTCATTCCTCTTACCTGGCAAGTCCTCCTCACAATGCCATATCTCCCTCTACCCGTCACTAAACTGATGGGGCACCCCTCAGATCCCCCCACTTGGCCCTGTATCCTCCCTCCCAGGCACATAGCTCAAGCCTGGGGAAAGGAAAACAAAACAAAACAAAACACAAACGAACAAAGAAAAAACAAAAAGCAATCAAGCATCAGGCGGCCCTTCCTCCCCCCCCCCCCCCCCGGGCAGCAGGCCTCCCTCTCCTGCAGTTTTGATGGCTTTCTCAGGCCCTCTCATCCAGCCAGCTTAAATATTCCTCCCAGGAAGGGAGGGGGACAGGTGTAATTTCCACAGCAGCTGGCTCAGTACCTGGGGGCCTGGTCCTGGTCTGCCATGTTGGAGAGAGAAGAGAGAGGAACCAATGAGTGGCTAGCTAGAGTGGCTGATAACAGAGGTTTGGGTTGGTATCAAAGGTCAGCATGATTGGGCAGATGCCTAGTGACCACACCCTGGCAAGGAGCCTACTGTCAAGAGCATCCTGGATCTGCTCTTCCTCAACACCATGGCAACCTGCTTTTTCACCCTGAACTCACGCTGGCCCAGTTAGTGATGGTGGCATAGAATAGCAGCAGATGTCAGCACTTCTGCTCATTGGCTCTCCGCTTGTCAAACAAGCAGATGGTAGCAATGGTGAGGAAGAGTCTGAGGAGGAACAACAGCTGGAAACTGTGTTGGTAATAAAGTAGACTCGCTGAAGGAATGGGGGCCATTGATGGTGTGTTGGCTGAGGGCCCTCCAAAACCTGGAGCTGGCACTACCAGTAGCCCCATATCGTGAGGAAACATGGTTTTCTGTTATACAGTGGTTACTTTAAGGGGGGGTATTTCTTGCTCTTTCAGGAGTCTTATTGTGGAACACCTTCACCCTGAAGTATGAGTGCCCCCTCTCTTTCACTGGATGTTGAGGCCATATTTATTCTGAAAGGCTTTTGCCTGCTAAGCATTCGTTTAGTTTAATAATAATTGTATCTATAGCATGACTAGGGAACTGCAGGCCCACAGGCTAAATATGCCCCTCCTGGAATCCCAATCTGGCCTTCCAATGCTTCCGAGAGAGTGATTCCTCTTTTTCCTGGCTGTAATTCTTTCTTACAACCACCAATCATTTGCTGGTTTTCCAGCTTTTGCATGTCCCCCACCCCATTTTAACAGATGGGATGCCACTCTTAAGGCTTAGTTACTTTAAGCTAAACTATGTAGGCAGCTTAGGTATTTTGACCCCACTCCTTTTTATCTCTTTGGCCCCACCCACCATTGGAAAACATCCCTTGAGAGCTTCTCCAAAATGGAATCCATTCCTCAGGCTGAACAAGCTTCCTCACCCTTGATATATAGTCTGCGCTTCTGTATTTTTATTGCATTTTAAAGTCTAGTTCTATATTGTATTGTATAGCATATTATTGCATATAAATTTCTAAATACATAAATAAAATATTTAGGACATCATAAACATTAATTTTACCTCACATCTGTCATTCACCATAAATAAATGAGAGGTCTCCATGTTTAAATATGACCAGATATGGTCTGATTCCTCATTTTAACTAAGACATCAAATGTTCCAGGCTGTCCTTATGTATCAGTCCACAGAAACAAATGGGAGGTTGGTGTGTTGAAATACGAACAGACGAGGCCTTGATCGATACACTAGAGAATATAAAATATTGGCAATAATTCTTTCCCAGCTGGTTGCCATTTGTATACAAGGTTTAAGATGATGAAAAAAATGTGCGTTGCCATCACAGCATTCCAAGTCAGTCTGTGTACTCTGTGTACTTTTACCTCATGACACCATGAAGTAATAAACAAATAACGGTTGGGATCATGCTTCTTATTCAAACCTTGAGGTGTGCGTTTTTCAGGGACTATGAAGACTGAGCATCAAGAGACTGTCAACTTAAGTTGCTCTACTGATGCAGGCAAAGCCCTTATAGGTTTCAGTGTACATTTTTGCCTGGTAGGGGAGAAAACGTCTTCTCACCTTGTAGCCCAGTCTCAGACTGCAAAGGTGGGGAGGTGCTTTGAGCACATTCAGGGATGTGTTGGCGAGCTTCTCCGTACGTTTGGGACAGGGCTGACATCGAGGGTTGGTATAGTTGGGGATCTGCCAAGAGAGGGAGACCACTGACAAGAGTCTAGGCAGCCAGCTTGTTCACCTACCTCTTGCTCTGGCCCAAACAATGATGGTGGTGTGAAGGAGGAACAGTCGATGCCACTACTTGCCTGACAAGCCGGCAGGTGGGGAGGAGGAGCTGGTGATGATAATGGCAATGACTTGATAGATCCTCGGAGGGAGAGTGCCCCATCAAAGGTTTCTTGCCCCTGGGCCCTCAAAAAACTGAAGCTGGCACTTATTCGGGGCACTCTCAGGGGGAGGACTTACCGCTAAGTCTATCTTAGGGCCTTTCTTCCTGTTCACTTCTTTTCTTTTTGAAAACAGTCTTTGCCATTGCACAAAAATGACAGCAGCAATACTCTTTCCTTCCTGGGCTATCATATCCCACAATACACCTGAGGATGTATGCTACCCCAGATGCACTGTGGGGCAAGGAGGCCCCAGAGAGAAGAAGGATCGCTACCACTGCTTTCCCATAGTAGCCCCCCCCATTTTTTAAAGGGGTGAGAAGGGGATAAAAGAAAGAAAAGCCGTGTACCCACCTTCTAAAAAGGTAAGCCCCTGCAAGTAGCCTGAAGGTATTGATCAGCTCACTAGACCAACTTTCTCTCATGCACCCTTTTTGCTCCCCAAACAACATCTCAACAAATGTGTCGGAAAAGGTCTAGTTAGAACATGTCACACATCTTCTTCTTTTTTTGCAGATATACTGACTACAAGGTGGTGAGATCCAAGTAAAAGATCTGGTTTCTGCTGATATATTCACTGCAGAGGATGCTACATTTTGGGACTGAATGCTATAAGGGGCATTTGTAGCTGGGTGTTTTCTGAGGCTCTTCCATTGAAAATAGCTGTTAGTGCGCGTGCTAAGGTAATGCTAAAAAATCTCCTCAACACCCCATTGGACCATGATGATGAATAAAACTGGACAGTTCTGGCTTGTGAATTCCTCGTGATTGAGGAGAGCTATGGACAGGTCCAGACATTACAGTCGTAGCAGGAATTAGCTGTCATGCA
The DNA here is from genome assembly GCA_029215795.1 of Anniella stebbinsi. Taxonomy (NCBI): domain Eukaryota; kingdom Metazoa; phylum Chordata; class Lepidosauria; order Squamata; family Anniellidae; genus Anniella; species Anniella stebbinsi. The sequence goes on along the minus strand of JARDYH010000002.1, from coordinate 169,569,068 downwards.
GAGACTATTTCCAATGCCTTCCATATGGTAAGCATAAGGTGTAAGCCAGCCCTGAGACTGAATGTTAGATAAGTGAAATGGGGGAAACAGAACACTGATGGGGTTGTAAAAAGCAGAGACTTCCTCTGACCTACGACCATTGTAATTCCTTAGGAAACTATCCTCATAACTAAACGTTTAATCATCTTATATATGAATGCGGTAGTGTACAGCTTCTTACTTGAGAGCTAACAGACTGAATTTGCTTATTTTTGTTTTCAACTGAAGCTTGAGCGCTGTAGATGTGCAGAAAAAGTTGAAATTTCAAAGGAGTTCAAAGCTTGAGCTTTGGGCAGCTCAGGAAGGGAGAAGGATGAGGCAAAGGAAAGGTGAATGCATATGTTTCAGACTGTGCATGAAAAGCAACATGAGACACAGTGTGTTGTGCTTGCGTGTCATAATGCTTACTCCTGTGATGTCTTTGAGTGCTGGGCCAATGAAAAGACAGGCACAGAATGCTGGGAAAGGAGCTGAAAGGACACCAGAGGGAGAAGAGAGAGAAAAACTAGAGATGAGAAGAGATAGACAAGACACCGGAAAGAAGAGGTAAATGATATTTTTAAAAATATCTTTCTTGTGCTTGTTTTCACCTTTGCCAGTTGGGAAAGGGACTGAAGAAAAGTCAGTTGGTGACAAGCTAGAGTAGGGCAAATGTATTTTGATCTAATCATTCGCAGCCTACTAGCTCCTGTGACAACATGGGATTTGCATATATATATATATATATATATATATATATATATCTTCTTTTACAATGATATAACACCCACTTAGATAGATATAACACCTGTCTACATCACAAACCTATATTGATTTGACATCAAAGAAACTGATATGGTTTCCACCACCCTCCCTGAAAAGAAACCTGGGTGAGATGATGAGAAATCTCTGTCACCGAACCCTAACACCTTCTCGTAGGGCCGGATGCTGCGATCTGGGCTACTGGATGAGGCTTCAGTCAGGAAACCTGCCACTCCTCAGCTGTATGGTGGTGGGGAGTTGGGGGACAGGCCAAGGCAGGAGCAATCGGCCAGTTAGCTGAGGTGAGGGAGGAAACCAAGAGGCAAAGAGCAATGTGATTGACCAGCTACAGTGGCGCACTGTGCAGGTGATGGTGATGGAGGGGGGAATTAAACGCTCAGATGACAGAGGTAGAACAGTATGGTCCTGCACTGGGAGATTTTGCATCATTGAGAAGAGAAGAGCACTCTCAGCGGCATGAAAAAGATTCCTCCCATTCCAAGGACATAGAAGGAGCCTGTCAGAATTGGTCTGCCTGGTGACTTGGTGATGGACTGACTGGCTGAAACTGATGTGCAGAGGAGAGGCCCCAAAAGGTGGGAGGAAAGAGGGGAGCCCTCCCCCCACACACAGCCAGGGAAGTGTCCCTAAGTGGCCTCAGCAGTGGTATCTAATGCCATGCTTGAAAAACAGTGATAATCACTGCCATAGTCTATCAAAATATGTAACATGCACCCAAATGATGCAACTTTTTTTTTTATTGAATGTTGTCCTCCAACCATTTGTTCTCCTCCTGACTCCTCAGCAAAATATGCAATCCAAACACAAATCTCTTGTCCCTGTTCTCACTTTATTTATAAACAGTGTCTGAAGTTCTTAACCTTTCACAACACTGGCCCATGACCAAGAACTTTGCATGTCACATTGTCCGCTATCTGGCCTAGTCATGTCACACTCCAGAATAAATTGTTCTCCAAGGTTCAAGGGATTTATCTTGGGCTTCTGTAACATTTTTTTCTACCCAGAGCTATTGGATCTTGTTAACATCCTGGCAGCCAAACTCATTTCAGTTTCAAGCAGGCAGAATGGGAAAGATGCTCCAGAATCACTGGGATTCTGTGATAAGAAGGCCATGCAATAAAATAAAATAAAATATATTTTAAAATGGGCCAGTTCAGGGAGCACTTTTAATATATTACCTTAACTTTTTCTTTATTTTATTTATTTATTTGCTTATGAGTTTATTGGGAACACTTACATACCACCTTCTTATTATTAGAGGCTGTTCTTTTCTTCCCACCTCATTACCCTTTTATCTTCTGTTTTGTTTCTTGTTTTCCAACTTATCTGATAGAAAACAGAAGACTGGTTTTCAATAATTCCACAAAGGCCCAAGAATGTAAAACAGAGATGAAGTTATTACTAGAAGCATTGTTTGTGTCACCGAGAAGCAAAATAAATCTAGGTTGTTTTTCCCCAAAATGTTTTGTCGTTGTTGTTGTTGTTGCTGTTCTAATTTTAATTATAATCCTAGAGCCTATCTACACTACTGCTTTAAAATGGTTTAAAACTGTTTAAAATGGTTTATAACAGTATTGACAACTGTTGGGGCCCAGGACACACTCCATATACAGTTTTCAAAACGTTTTCAAAGTGTTTTATCCTGCGTGTGTAGATAGGCTCCTAATCCGGTTAAAAAAGAAAAGGGAAGAAAAATTAGGCAAATGTAAATTATTATTCCTTTGCAACTAACAAGCTAGGTCGAAGCCAAAAAGACTCACTCATTTCTTTGATGATGATGATGATGATGATGATGATGCCATGTGGTCCTGAAATTGGTATGTATGACTTGGTAGTAAAATAATCCGACATCAGACTGTACTGACAAAAGCCCATTGCATTTGTGTGCCCCAAAGGGCACTCTGCAAACACACGCCCACAAGAATCTGGCACTAAAATGTATCATGCAGGAAGGGGGCAACATAGGGACACTGCAGCATAACCAGCAGCCTATATTTGACCATGTTGCCTATTGCTGGTACATCCCAGTTTTGAACTTCAGCTAGGCTAGGGTGACCAGATAAAATCCAGGTCAGGGCTCATGTAACTTTAACTAGGGTGACCAGATAAAATCCAGGTCAGGGCTCATGTAACTTTAAGAGTTGTAGAGAAAAGGGAATTTCAGCCAGTGTCATTTGTATGCAATTAGTTCCTGGTGAAATTCCCTCTTCATCACAACAGTTAAAGGTGCAGGGGCCCTGCCTTCTTTTGTATATGGTCACTCTAGTATAGTGCCTGCACCTTTAACTGTTGTGATGAAGAGGGAATTTCACCAGGAACTAATTGCATACAAATGACACTGGCTGAAATTCCCTTTTCTCTACAACTGTTAAAGTTACATGAGCCCTGACCTGGATTTTATCTGGTCAGCCTAAGCTAGGCCAGGATGAAAAGACGCATCTCCCAAGTACTCATAGGTTGGCCAGTTATACATCACCAAAAAAAGATAGAAGAAGAAGAAGAAGAAGAAGAAGAAGAAGAAGAAGAAGAAGAAGAAGAAGAAGATAAAAGAGGGTACAGGGTACATAAATATGCACATTTAGAAATCATTACTATAATTCAAATAGAAATACATTACACCACAATGGGGGAAGACATGATGGGGAAGTCCAAGTAACCTTTATGCCTGCTGAGTCTGCCATCCAGGTGCTAACTGTGACTGGCCAACTTCAAGCCCCCTATTCGCTCTTGTTATGGTTCATCTTTAAATCAGAATTGGGCTGGATAGCCCATCAAATAGAGGACACCTTCGAACAGAGATGGTCCTCTGTAGAAGAGGACGCCTGGCCACCTTGTTTTAAAGTGTGTGCGTGACAAGGCCCAGTGGAGGTAGAGGAAAATGGCACAGTCCAGGGCAATATGGGTCAAGTCCAAAAGTGGGAGTCAAATGGACTAGAGACAGGCCACATGGTCAAATATAGGCTGCTGGTTGTGCTGCAGTTTCCCCCTTAGAATAATGTTACATTAGAATATAATGTTGCTTCGAAGAGGGACTGTGTGTGTTGGGGGGGGAGGATTAGCAGCTGCCAACTGCCAGCCATTTGGAAGCACACTGTTACCAATGCCAGTAAATTTCATGCCTCCCTCCAAATTTGGACGCATCTCCAAAAGAAAACAAACCTTCCACCCTGCATCTGGCTCAGCCCTAAAATGCATTAGTTTGTTTAGTTTGTTAGTAATATTTATATACTACTTAATATAATAAAATATCTAAGCAGTCCACATATAAATATTAAAAATCACACTTAAATAGACTTGATACTTGATACTCATCTATTTCTGCTGGATCCAGGAAATATTAAATCAACTCTCAAGCAGAGATTGGACGATATTGATCTTCAAGAGCTGCAGGGGTTCACAAGAGGCCCCTGTTTCCCGGCGGCGTTAGGTATATTAGATTACCCTGGTGAAGGAGGAATGGCGTAATCTAGATTGGCTTTCTATTCCCAAATATAGGAAAGCATTCACCTTGGCCAGGTTGAATGTTCTCCCATCCAAATACCTGCAGGAAATAGATTCTGTCCTTGTACTATTGTCCCCATTGCCGAATTATTACATGTGCTCTTTAATTACAACTTTTATAATGGGATCAGGAAAGATTTGCTGCAACCAATCACTTAGAAACTTCCTGGCCAATCCAGAGAATTTTTGGTCTCTAGCCTTCTCCAGGTTAGGGATAAGTTTATAACAATCCAAGTCTCGAAATATGTATATCTTGCCTCACGTGTTAGATCACAAATGAGGATATTTCTATAAATTTGTTAAAACTGACAATTTTGTAACTTAATGGTGTTATGGTCTGTTGACTGTTAATAAACTTGATACTTGACTATTAAAAACAATTTCAACAACAGTAACAATAAAACACACTTAAAATACATGATTAAAAACAATTTCAATTAGTTTTCCATAGAAGAAGATAGTCTTCTATTTTTGATTTTTGATTAATCCATATTGCTAGTTTATAATGAGTGTGTAATATTTTAACTGATCAGCCATTGCCTTCCATTTATCCTTTGCTACTACAATGGTCAAGTGCAAGGAAGCTTATAAAAGCAGAATGATTGAAATCCACCCTGCTGTGTAGGCAGCTGTGTTTTAGAAAGTGAAATTTCAGATCTTTTACCAGATGCTAAAAAAGATTGTAATATCAAGTCTATTTGATGGAAATAATTAAGCAAAATGGTAAGTGATTCTCCCCATAAAATGTAAATCAAACGTGGCAAAACATTCACCTGAATCTGTATTCATTTGCGCCAATAATGTAAAATCCAAGGATTGCTAAAATACCAAATCTGGTTTGTTTTTTTTAAGCTGGGCTCTAAATGTATAATAACCATCTGATCAATATGTCTAGGGCATCCACATACCCAGATATTTAATTTTATTTGTAGCCCACTGAAATGACTAATTAGTATAAATCACTTTCTTGAGCATTTGGACCCAGGTCTAATGATTCTGATGCACTATAGTCATTAGCTAAAGTTAAGGCAAGATAATTTATTTATCTATTGTATTTCTAGCCTCCTTGGACTCTAAGACAATGTGCCTGGTTCTCCCGTCCCATTTTATCCTCACAACAACTTTGTGAGGTAGGTTAGACTGAGCGATGGTAAATGGCCCAAGGTCACCAAGCAGGTTTCATGCCTGAGTGAGGATTTGAATCAGGGTCTCACCAAGCCTACTCCAAAAACTCTAACTACTACATTCATACTGCCTTGACCTCTTTCTGGCACACCTGGTCTCCCTAGTATGAAATGAATTATTTCTTCACATCAGTTCTTATATTTGTTCTTCCAATTAGCAGCAGATGTGGTGGAACACTTGCTAAATCAACTAATTGCACTGCAAACATATAGGCCAGACCAGTAAACACGACATTACTGACTAACCCTATTATAGAGAATCTATACTATTTTGAGATGGGAGTTCTGTTTTCTTTCTCCATTCATAAGTCACAGGATGCAGGGAGACAAACAAGATAACCCGTGTGCATTTGGCTGCACTTTAATGATGAGAAAAACCACAGCAATGAATATTTTGTGAGAAATAAATAAGGAAGAGGACAAACTGATTTCCCAGAGACATCAGACACCACATACCTTTGTTCTCCTTGAAAAATAAAGCCTTGGTTTGCAAACAAAGGCAGGAATGTACAGTAATTAAAGGGTCAGTTTTGAATTATCCAAAATAGAAACATTTATTTGAAGCAGACAGTACCATTCCTAATAAAACTGAGCCACAGTGTCATGTGAGCAGGTTCCATTTCTTCTCAATGTGGAGTTTCTAAAATCCCTCGTACCCGTCTACATTTGCAAATGGAATGTAGCTTTTGCCTGCATTTCTCAATGCATTTGCCAACATTAAAGAAACCCCAAACAGATGGAAAATAAAGGGAAAATTAATTTCGATTTCTCTCTCTTTTTCATTCTTAAGATCATTTCATCCCAAATTTTGAGAATTTTTCAAGAAGTGGTTTGTCCCAACCTTCAATGGAATTCAGTTTTTAAAGCTTTGCATGAAAATTGTATGCATTTTTGTGTGCATTTGTCCTAATATATGCATTTATATACACCATTTTGCCTGCTATACACATTTTCTTTGGCAAACACATTTCCTAATACACTGCAACTTTTTATGTCATTTCCACCTATGTGTTCATTGTTCGTATGCATGTTTTGATTGGGGAACTGAGTTTCAGTCATATAATTGGTTTGAAAGTCTGAAATGAGGTGAGTTCACCTTGAAAAGTGAACTGAACACATTCCTCCTTTATCTTAACCCTTTGAGAGAAAGCTGAACCCAAACATTGTAGCCAATGAGACGAGAGCTTCTGCAGATGGGGATGGATGGACTCACCCACGTCCAGCTTTGTCAGGTGCTGCCCGCTCCTACTTGTAGCTCCATGTGAGCTTCTGGACAGCCCAATGCAACCGTGGTGCCATCTGTCCTCTTAGGAAGCTGCCATTTTCCTCAGCAGTGGCAGATCAGGCTTTTCTAGGAAGGTAATGGTACATCAGTGACGGGCATTTTGAAAACTACCCAGAGAGCTTCAGTTATTGGATGGTATAGCAATAATAATAACAATAATAATTGCACAAAATGGGGCTCAGTAATGGGATGAGTGGCCTCGCCAGGTGCTCGTCAGGTACTCAAGCAGCTCGCAAGTGAGCAGGGGTGGGCCGCAGCAGCGGCTCAGCGAGCACCTGGTGACAATGGATAGTGGTGAGTCTGTGCATCCCTATCTAAGAGTGGATACTCCCAGTACAGGCATCATTTGAGAACATCCAGAGTATACCAAACTCTATGTATCCTAACAAGTTTAAAGCTTCCAGCTTGGATAATTTCAGCAAATTCTTCTTATAGGCACTAAGAGGAAGAAGCTAGGTTAGAAATTATTGGTTGTTGGGTTGCTTGGCTAAAATTATTTGTAAAATAGAGAAGATGCAACATGATCAGTGGAACTGAAGTTAGGGAGATCATGTTCCCTGGGGGAAATCTGTTCCCAAACGAATAGCTCCCAGCCTCACTCTGAACAGAGAATTCATTTTCAGTCTCAATATAGCTTTTGATGTAGGTATAGTTGTTAGTGCATCTTTCTATTTACAACTTAAACAAGCATCCAGCACACTGCACTACACCATGCATGAGGTATGTTTGTGTTGGAGGGTCACAATTTCATAGGTTAGGGCCTGATCCTGAACTCTGTTTCGTTAAAGAATAGTCACAATACTTTGCTATTTACTGTGCTGAGCCTGGTGGGAAGCAACAAACTTTGCTATGATGCTTCTGTAGTTGTGATGCATTGGCAACTGAAGTACACTGTCAGCAGAATCATGAGATGTTGTCTCTGTTGTGGGGCTGTACTACTTCAGACTCTCATAAGGAGTGTCAAATGTTGGGATGGTCCCCCATATTAAAAATGCTCTGGACAGACAAGATCTTAGAGAGTGAGATCACTTACTTTTAATTGTGATGAATCAGACACCTGCTTTTCTGGGAACCACAACATTGGTCTTTCTGTTCTGTGCCTCTACAAAAGCTGAAAGTTTGGTTCTGAGAGGGCTCAACATTAGGAATGCATTAACTAGGAACGTGCAAGAAATGTAATCAGTTTTATTGTTTCACTTGTTTTGCTTAAATTCCTTATTTATTTTGCCCACACATGAACATCTAAATTTACTAGAGGTGAAATCTGGTGGCAGCTTGAACCTCAGTGTTGTATACAAATCTATATGAGAAACAACAACATCAGTAATAATGCTGTAATTGTCTGGCTTGGAGCCTGGGAACTGTTAAAGATTATCTTCACAGTGGGCAAAATGTTAAAAGCTGAGACTAATGTTGCCATCAAATTTGACTGAAAGCTAAAGATCAGTGTGTCAAGTAGGAGATCCCTGTGTGGGAGAAACATCTGAGGTGGGGTTGGGGGGTCGGGTGGGGGGGGAGTTTCAAGAAGAAGAAGAAGAAGAAGAAGAAGAAGAAGAAGAAGAAGAAGAAGAAGAAGAAGAAGACCTGTGCTGGATCAGACCAAAGTATTTTCCACAGTGGACAACCAGTTGCCTTTGGCCCCACTCTGTTTTGCCTTCAGACCCTCCCAACACCGGTATGTGGCCCCCGAGAGCTACTCCCATCAGACCGAAAGAGGTTCAATACCTCTGCTCTATGACTAAAGACATTTGTCAGGGGTCTTCCAGCCATCCCTACTCAACATAAAGTGAAGGTTACAGATGTAACACCATGGGTGCCTCTAGACGGGTGCTTTTCCCTGCAGTGGCTTTGGAGTGGCGGCAGGTGGTTTACATGACACTGCCACCACTCCGAAGCCATCTAGGGGCAAAGCACCAAAGCATCGCTCTAAAAAAGTTGGGCATTTACCCAACTTTTTTAGCTTGGAGCAAGGCAACTATGGCATTTGCCGTCTGTTGCTCTTGCTCTGGAGCTTCTGGGAAGACTGCCACAGTTTATGGTGACTACTGATTGGCTGCCATTGGCTGGGCAGGGGAAGGAGGGAGCAGTGAGCCATAAGCTTGCTGCACCACCTCCCTGCCTCCGCAGACCTCTGCCGGAGGAGGTTAGACAAACTGACAGTCTTCACGAATTCAAGAGAGTCGTGAAGACTGTTCTTTTCCGGCAGGCCTATCCGGATGAATTTTAACTGTTTTAATGATGTGTTTCTCTTGTTTTAATTTTTAAACTCTGTCATATTTGTATGTGTATTGTGTTCCCCGCCTCAATCTGTAGGGAGTGGTGGGTTATAAATAAACATTATTATTATTATTATTGTTCCCCCCCCCATTTAAAAAAGTACAAAGAAGAAGGAAAAAAACTTGCCTTGGAAGAGGGGGGTGAATGCTCCAAGGCGCCCCTACAACTGCCACTCATGCTCTGTTGGGTGGACGCAGTAGCAGTAGCAGCAGGAAAGCCCGCAGTGGTGCTCCTTCCACTGTAGATGGGTGGAAGGAGTGCCAATGCGGGACGCACTGCCTGCCGCCGCTGCTGTGCTGCCGCCCCGATGCCATGAAGTTGAGGGCTCTGAAAGAAGTACTGGATTTGGCCTGAGCGGGTTGTGGTTCGGGGGGGGGGGGTAGGAAGTGGTTGAGGGCAACACCTACTACTTCTGGTCTGAAGAGGCAGGCCACCGCCTAAGAGAGCTCAGTGTGAAGGCTTTGTTTGGAAGATAGAATCTGTGTGGTTCTGAGGGGTGCAGTACACCACCTTTGAAACAACAACAGTCATCCTTTAGAAAATATACATTTGTGTGACATATTAATAGGAAATAAAGCCTGGTTGGTGGAGAGAAAAAGATTGTGTCAGTGTAATGCCAGAAAACTCTTTCTATGCGTAATTCTTTTTTTAAAAAAACAACAACAACAAAACCTAGTGTCGCCTGAACGCTCTTCTGGTTTTGTCTTATAAACCGAACATGGCCTACATTAGAAAGTTCCAGTTTGCTGAGCGCAACAGTTCTAGAATCCTCCTATCCAAGGTAGTTGCCTTGGCAATGTGCAATCAATTATTCTCTACATAATAACACTTGTTTGAACATAACCATTTCCTAGAAAGAAGTTATAAAAGAAGAAGCATCCTAGGGAATTGCACAACAGATGTTTCTCCCTTTTTTATGTGGCAACGGTGAAATTTTTTAAATTCTCTGAGACTATTACTTTCATTTGGCTTCTATAGTTGTCCTGTCACTGAGGGGCTCTTGGTATGTTAGTCCCTTGTTGATTTAACACAGGGGTGGACAATCTGCGGCCTTCCAGTTGTTTTGTCCTACAGCTCCCCTCACCTTCTCCCCACCATTGGCTATGCTTGCTAGGACTGATGGAAGTTGTAGGCCAAAACATTTGGAGGACTTTTTTTTAGTGTGGAGCGAGGCGACAACAGCATCTGCCATCTGTCGCTCTTGCTCCGGAGCTTCTGTGAGGCGTGCCACAGCCCATGGTGACCACTGATTGGTCCCCATCAGCAGGGCAGGGAAAGGGGTGGACCAGCAAGCCAAGAGGTTGCTGGACCACCTCCAGGCCTCTGCAGACCCTTGGTTGTTTTTTTAAAAAAAGTTAAAGCTGGGGGGTGGATATCCTGAGAGGGAGGGAGCTCATTGTTCCTTCTTCCCTTCCCCCCATTTAGCTGTAAATGTAACCCTTCACATTTACAGCTTTAAAAAAAGAAAAGAAAACAAGGTAGGCCAACAACAACAAAAAACCTACCTTGGAAGAGCAGGGCGGATGCTCCGAGGTACCCCTGAACTGTCGCTCATGCTCAGGTGGGTGGGCACTGCGGTGACACTTTTAAGAAAGCCCGCAACTGTTCTCCTTCTGCTGTAGATGGCCGGAAGAAGCACCAATTTGTGGGTGGGGGGGGGATACTGCCTCGCACCGCTGCCATGCTGCTGACCCAATGCTGTCAAGATGAGCCCCAGGTGAAGACCTTTTTATTTTCCCAGCATTTTATCATTCTAGTCTTTTAGCACTGCTGTTTCAAATCTCTATTTTATGACCCTGCATTGCTGCTAGGTTTTGTTCTGGTTGTACTTTTATACTGAACCTTTAAGCTTTCCTATATTATAGTGTTTCATGCAGTACCCTGTGGTTTTAATTTTTGTGAAACACCCAGAGAGCTTTGGTTATTGGGCAGTATAGAAATGAAATAAATAAATAAATACAAGTTTGGACCAGGGCCATCACTTCATTTGACCAGACAGTGGCTGAATTCGGACGACACGTTAAGCAACTGGGGGGGAGGAAACAATCGTCAGTTGTATTGACTATCGTGTCATCCGAATGCTGCCATAGTCAACTCAGCGCTGATCCTAATCCACACCACAGTTGATTATTTATTACCATGTTGTGTGGGGAGTACCCCCTAGATGAACAACTGTAAAGTTGATTATTACCCCACCATTGACTATCGTGTTGTCTGAATTCAGCCAGAGTGGGCCATGTTTAAGATTTTTTAAAAAAAAAAATGATTGTGGGAGACAGGTTCCTCCACACAGGCCCAAGGCTTTGAGAGTTTGCCTGTTAAAAGTCTAGGCTTGAATTCCTGTGTATTCAGCCAAGATTGTTTTGCAGAATTAGGGCTGTCATTCTTTTCTTTTTCTGTCAGGCTCCTCATCTTTAACAGCTACCTGGCAAGCAGGTACAACATGCCTCTCTCCATGTGAAGAATGGCTAGACCTATTCAAGTTGGCTGGTGCAAGAATTTTGTTTCAGTTCATTTTTTATATGAGTAGTTTCCAAGCTTCACAAATGTGTTCATCGTTTGGATGGAAATAATGTGAGATTTCAAAAACCTCAAATGCAGGAGGAAGCAGAACTGTCAGATTCATCCAGCCCAACTAGGAAGACTCAATAACTGGTGGCCCATGGGTCCTCAGTTGCCAAGCTAGGGTCAAGAGGAGTAAGTTGAGGAGCTGCTGCAGTGGTTACAGGCCTCAGTAAGTGTTCTTATATTGTTATCTGAAGGGCTTTGCTAACAATACTGCCCTTTTGCTGAGGTGGGGTGGTTTATCAACTCTTATTTGATACCAAACGTAACAGTCTAAGAGGATGGGGAGGGAAATACATGGATTCCTTTACAGGACAAAGCTTTTGCCTCAACATCCTATGAGCCTGAAGAGTTATAACTCATTTGACTCCCAGACTTGCTCCGTATTCTTGGTTTCCTTTGAATATTTTAGCTGGGGGTGGGTGCGAGGGGAATCATGGTGTTCTAGCAGCAAGTGTGACATCCTCGTTTTGCTTTGAACTCTTAATAACGTAATTATGCTATTGGCTCAGAAACAGATCTACAAGTAGTACTGATTGCACTTGACTACCTGAAGAATACCTTTCTTAAAACTAGGGTTTTATTGTGGATTGTATTTTCTTACCTTATAATGCATAAACAAGCAAACAGATATTGACTCTCCCCAGCCTTCACAAGGTGTGTTGGGATGAGCATTTGCTTCCCTCCTGTTACAGAAAGAAGGCAGGACAGGAGGGGCCGGCAAGGTACATGTTGTCTGAAGTGACCACATCATAAGGGCAGGACCTGAAGTGACAGTTTATAATTTAAAGATATTCCATTATTTAAGACATAGATCAGCCCTTTCTTAAATGCTGGCAATTTGTGGACATTCTCTAAGGTTTCAAGAGACTGTTAGAACACAGGAAGGCTGCCAGAAGGTTAAACATGGGAATAATGCCGGTCTTTGATCCAGTTTTATGCTTAAAATTGTTGGACTCACAATTGTTACCAGGGACATTCTGGCAAGATATGGTTTCAAGACAGGCCGAGAATTACTCTTACCCCCTGCACTGCTTATAGTAAATACTTTCAATAAGCATTTGCAGGCAGGTTCCCTAATTTGCTACCTGTAGTTTACATCCTGGCCTTTTGCACTATGAATTGCCAAAAAAGAGGAAATACATCACCAAAAAAGAGGACAAAAAAGGATGCCAATTTGCATAACATTTGCATATGCTAATGTATATGTGTACTTCTTACCATAGTGTGGAAGACCATGACCACATGACCTGTGTGCCTTGCTCAGTCTGATATTGAGGTGCTGTTGATGGACGACTCCAAGGGCCAGCTGTTCCTTCAGATTGTTCTTTATCTTTAAACTGGACTTGGACAGGACATTCCTTTAAATAGATGATCCCTTCAAAACAGAGGACAGCCCTTTGGAAGCACTTCAAAGTACTGTGCCTGTAAAAGAAGACACAATGCCACCTTAAGCACAACAGGCAAGCCAACATTGTTTGTACAAATATGAGTTATGAGGGGTTGTTTCAATTAGGACTGTGCTCCCCCTTGGGCCGAATCCCTGAAACCGAGGTGAGGCAGGCTGATTCGGCCCACCTTGCCTCGGTTCCAAGTTAGTTCCAGGTAAGCCCAAGGCTCCCTGAAGCTTCGGTACTGATCTGCTTTGGCTTCGGAGTGCCTCAGGCCACTTCGGAGTGGTGCTGGGCTATCCCAGGTAAGCCGGCCCAAGGTCAGCCTTGAGTCCATTGGTCTTACCTCCTTCTCCCTGCTCTCCCTGCTTACTTGCTGCTATCATTGCCACCTGCCGCATCACTGGCTGCCACCATCGCTGCCAGCCGCCAGCCGCCATCGCCACCTGCCTCTGCATCACTGCCCACCACCATTGCTGCCTGCTGCCATTGCTGCCTGCCGCTGCATCACTGCCTGCTGCATCATCCGCACTCCTTAGAACCAGGTTGCAATATTGCATGGCCTCTGTAGTACATCTATGGCCACAAACTATGGCAGCTGTAAAAGGAAAATTGCCCTTCACGGCCGCTGTAGTTTATGGCCATAGATGTACTACAGAGGCCACGTGATATCACAGCCTGGTTCTAAGGAACGTGGGCGATGTGGCAGCAGGCGGTGATGGCAGCAGTGGTAGCAGCAATGTTAAACAAACTAATGTGTTCTAGGGTGACGATGGCGGCAGGTGGCGATGGTGGCTGGCAGCTGTGATACAGCGGCGGTGGCAGGCGGTGATGCAGCAGCAGTGGCAGGTGGTGATCGCAATGGCGATGTGACATCGTGCGGCGTCAATGGTGGCGGGTAAGTCTGGGTTGGGGGGGCAAGGGAGGGACTCCAGCCTTGCTACCAGCTTTCTTGGGTGCCAGCTGTATGGCTGGCATCCAGGGACCCACAAGGCCAAGTCACCTCGGGGGGCTTGAATCTCACCTCAGCTTCAGCACCAAGGCGAGGTGAGGCGAGGCGAGGCAGGCAACCTCCGAAGCACCCCGAGGTGAATCAGGGCTGTTTCAGAGGCTCCAGAATGGCCCCCAAGGCGAATCAGGGGCCCGTGCACAGCCCTAGTTTCAAGTGGCACACATTGCCTTAATTTGCAGTGGTAAAATTCTGGGGGAGGCACAATGGGGAGAGAGTGCTTTGTGAACATCACTGGAGTGTGGATTATTCTTGCTCCCCATTCTTGGTGACCTTAGCCATTGAGAATCAAGCCTGCTTCCCTTTTAGCATAGGTCTTGGGTCTACCTGATTGTTTGTCTCACTAGAGTGTGACAGAATGTTGGGAAGTGCTTTTTGTATACATGGACAATGGATGAAATAATACACACATTTACAAAAGCAACCAGGACATTATAACCTGAAGAAAAGCCAAGTTAATCCAGACATCCTTGACAGCCAGCTGTCAGCACTCAGAGATGTATGGCTCTGATGTGGTAACTTCAATTCTGCCCTCCGACCCGTATTGTGTAAAAAGGGTGCCAGCCATGGGCAAGTGGCAACTACTTCCCCCATCTCATCTTGGGTTCAGTAAAAGATGATTGGAGATCTTGAAGGGGGGGAACTCCTTTTGCTGAGCTCCACTACCTATTCCCCACAGACCTCACAGTCCAAAAAACCCTTCCCACATCCCATCACCCAGACCCCCAAAACAGCCCCACTTCCCTTCACTTACTTTGGAAGTGATGGCAGAGAGAGCCGCAAGAAGGATGCATAAGTAGAGAAGGGCTTTTTTTGCCCTTCCCTCCTTCTCTATCACCCTGATGGAATGCGTGATAGAGTGCAAAGTTCAGAGGAACAGAAACATTCTCATTAGTAAATGGCACATCATGAAGTTAGCAGCGGTATTACTATTTGTATGTTCCCATTTTTCAGCCACTTAGTTTTGGTGTATGAGTCTGGACGCTTACATATACTGTGGGTGGGGGATCTCAGGTACTGAACACCTCTTAATTGGCATGGTATTATCCTGGCACGGGGCCTTGATTACCTCATATAATTTGTTGAAGAGAAGATTTGACTCAGTGATTCTCTTGAAAACTTTTCATAGCAAAGGACTCGAACCCTTTGTTTTGCAGTGACACATTTGAATTGACAACGTGTTTAGACACGTCTGTTGCCATGACAGGAGTTTGATGTTGCTATTTTAACTTGTTCAGTATACAGATTCCCTTAATTTAAGGTTAGTATTTTAGAACAGGGAATGAATAATCTGAAATAACTTTTGACTAAGGTCATAACTGGGACCTTTGCAGGCAATTAACATGTTACAGTATGGTTCAAACTGCATGCTACATTCTGCTTTGCAGGCCTAGTGGATTCCTCAGAAAGCTAGGTCTTGGATTTGGTCATTCTTAGTCTTCTGCTCCAGTACTTATACAAGGCTATATATGTACAAGCCAGAGTTGTGATGATAAAAGCTGAGTTGGGAGAATTAAACGCCTACAACCTATAAATAAAGGTTTATTTATAGGAAAAACAACAAAGTGTCTTGCAGCATCATAAAGACTAATACATTGATTGTGGCTTAAGCTTTGATGGACTAGAATGCAGTTCTTCAAATGTAAGAAGTAGACTCTAGTCTATAAAAGTATATTCCATAATAAATGCATTCGTTTTTATGAGGTCGCAGGACTGTAACATGCTTAACATAAACAGTTTATAAGGAAAAATGCATTGCTCTGATGTCATAGTCTTCCACACTTTTTGTGAGGAATGTATATTTGAAAAAGTGTTACATTATAGACCCGAGTACACCTTCAGCACTGAGGAAAATGGTAACATGGCAGCACCTAAGGGCATTCATTTGAAGGTTGGAATGGAGGCGGTCTATATAACTGAAAAAAGCAGCATTTTCGGTTGTCCTGACCAAAAGAGCCCTTCAAGCATAAAGTGTGTTCTGAGCTTCAAATCAATATATATAGGTTGAGGACAGGGACAATGTGTTTAATATGATCCTACCCAACCACTCCCACCTGCATGTTGATAGCATTTTCAAATGAGCATATATATATATATATATATATATATATGTTTGAGATGTAGCCCACAAATCTTGCCATGCTGATGTAACAACACCCAACCCATTCCCTTCACTTTGATATTGGGCAATGGTCAGTGACTATAAGGTTGCAACTCGGAGCCTACATCTTGACACCTCTGCAATGGTTGCCAATAGTTCTTTTCCTGCTTTTAGAAGGAAGAGGAAGCATGGGCATGCCGATCCTGGGCAAAAAATGTGCAACTGCTCGTACAATCTGCAGAACAGTAGAAGACTGGGGGTGCTTCCAGATGGAGGGCTCCCTCCTATTGCTAACAATCAAAGGGCATTGGGCAGCTATCCAGTCTTTTCTCTTTCACGCAATTCTTTTTTTCTGGATAGGAATAAGATGGAAGAGGCTGTGAAAAAACATGGGAGGAATTCACATAGAAGACATCATCATCTGGAGCCCTGTAAAATTCAGTGAACAAGGCAGTGAAATTGCACAATAAAAGTATCATCTGGGAGCATCATTGATGAAGATTGTGCAGCTGCTGTATACACAGTGCATGGTTATAGATGAGATGTTATGCTAAGGAAGTAGGGCAGTGTACACCCCCCCCCCCAATTCAACTGAGAGGCTGATTTGGAACTTCCAAATCAGCCCCGATTCAACTCGGGGACCTCGTTTCTAGGCCACCTTGCTTCAACTTCAGATCTAAAGCCGAGGAGGGGTACCTGCTGTGGTTTTCTGGACACCCATGGGTGCCCAGGAAAGCCAGACATGTGGCCAACTGGGAGTCCATTGGACTTCCCCCCTACTAGCTGCTACGCCCCATTCGCTCCCAGCTGCTGCCAACCACTCGCCCATACAGTGACTCACAGGACTTACCTGAGGCCTCCATGTGCCAGTGAGCTGCCTGGCCTCCTCTCTGGACTGCCATCGGTTTAGTGTTGTAAACTATAGCGGGTCTAGAGGTGGGAGACTTGCCAGCATGCATGGAGGCCTCAGGTAAGTCCTGCGGGCGGGCAAGCAAGTGGAGGACAGTAGTTGGCCATTGGTTCAGCTTCTTCAAGCCAAGGCACCCCAGCCTGGTCCTTAACCAGATTTGGGCGAGACAGGCCAAACTGGCCCACTTCACCTTGGTTTCAGGCTTCAGGACCAAGGTGAAGCACAGCCTTATAAGGTACGTAGTGTGCCCGCACGCACGTGTCTGTGTGTGTGTGTGTGTGTGTGTGTGTGTGTGTGTGTTGATCACACCTTTGGTCAGAAATATAATTTTATTTGGAGATGTTCATCCACAAGTGATGGAGAATGCTATTTTACAAGGATTGAAGCAGGGATTCTACAATAAATTGACATCAATACATCTGGCCCAGAAACTTTATTATTTTTTAATGGAGGGGGTTGGGAACTTGTGACCTTCGTATGTTTTGGCCTACAACTGCCATCAACCCTCAGCAGCATAACCAGTAGTGAGGGATGATGGGATTTGTAGGCCACAAGTTGCCCACCCTTGGTTTAATACTTTAGTACTATCTATTGTTTTCTTTGTTGAGTCCTTGTATTCATGTAATACTTGTTGATTTTGTAATTTTGCTTTAGAAGTGTTTAATTCTGTCTTTGCTCAGATTATTTCTTTTATATAATATTTTATAATAATTCAGAAACTCCTGTGCGATCTCATCCAACCTTTTTACCGATTCTGTTTCTCTATTGATTGGATGAATTTATCTCCTTTTTAACAGATAAACCAATAGTTTCCCAAGTATATTCCTAGGGTGACCATATTTTGGAAACCAAAAAGGAAGACAACATGGTTGGCTCCCAAGGGGGCATGCCCACCAACATGTCTGGCCCCAGGGGGGGTGTTCAGCACCAAGGGGGTGTGCCCACCTGAACATAGTCTTGGTCACATATCTGACTTTCCAGCACACAATTACACAATTAAGACAAATCTGTTCTACATAACATCTTCATGTTAAAATCACTGAAATAAAGAACAATGTATCTGAAATTAACTTCACTTACTCCTACTTTTGTACCTTTTGCTGTACTTGGAAGCTTTTGCTGTACTCTGTGTGATACATTCTCCCCTTCCCTCAAATATCTTTTCTGGCTGTATCCTCACTCCACTGCAAACTGCCGGCTGGCTAACTTTTTTTTTTTAATTAACCTTGTGTATGATTGTCGCAAGTTTCTCTACTCTAACATTAGGGTGGGAGTTGTGGGCGGCAGACACTACTTTGCCCATTCACACTTCTCACTTTTATACATTAGCTTCTCAAGGCTTGCACATTGACACCACTTCTCACATACAGACTTTGAACTCCTGTCTATTTCCTGCACAAACATGCGACTCTGAAACCCTCTTTCTAATGCCCTGTGTTGCCTGCCAGCACCAGAGGGCTAAGTTACAACAGGTGTCTCTGGGTTATCTGTGCAGCCTCTGTTGTCTCTTTCTCTAAGGCCCTTTCTACACCATAGGGGTGTAGAGGGGGGGGAGGCAGCGCTATCCCAGAAGTACCTAATACACTCTTACTTTAAAAAACTCTGCCGCCTGCCGCCTCCACCTGCTCTCCTCCTGCACACCTGTTTGACTCTGATGCACTCTTAAAACACTCTGGATGGCAAGCCAGCCTCTCAGAGCCAAGCTACAGGTGAATCTGGGTTGCCTTCAGCCTCTTTCTGCCTTATGCCAGCCAGCCGATGTCTCCAGCTTCTAGTATCAAACAATCCCCCCTCTCTCTGCCAAAATCTCCCAACAGGCCAGTCAGGCTGTGCACTTGTACCCTGTTGCTGGGGGTAGGGTGCCAGCTTATAGCTTGGTCACATCTGGTGACTCCTGTTTTTAAAAAAACTATGCTGCCAGCCACCTCTGTCTGCACCAACACTGGACTCTGCGATGCTCTTAAAAGGCTCTGTGTGGCACACCAGCCTCTCAGGGCTAAGCTACAGCCATCTCTGAGTTGTAACTCTGTCTGAAACTGATGCCAGCCAAAGCCTCCAACCAGCCAACACTTGCACCAACACTTGATTCTGAGACGCTCTTGAAAGACTCTGTGTGGCATGCCAGCCTCTCAGGACTCAGCTACAGCTATTTTTGAGTTGTGTCTTCAGTCTAACTCTGTCTCTAAAAGAAATGCCAGCCAGCCCAAGCCACAAATCTATCTATTTTTCTCCAACATGTACTTCAAACGTTCTGCATTGCATGCCAGCAGTGCAGACAGAGCCTATCTCACAAGTGAACAAAGTGAAATGGAAGGGAAGGGGTAGCAAAGCAAAGAAATGATATGCCAGATTCCAACATCCACATCAACAGGATATCCACAAAGATGAGAGCCTCTCTCTCGACTGACACCTCACTGTTGGTCGTGAGAATTTTTCTCTAAGGATGACCCTTCATCATCCATGATGTGGAACTCTGAGAAAAAGGTCTCTGGCCTGTTTCGTTTTACCCTGTGGGCTGCTTTGACTGACCTCTCCTTTCCCACATTTTGATCTGTGGATGCCTCACCTCTGCTGAGCTCCAGGTGCCTGACTGCCCACCAAATCTGCAACAGGAAAGGTGCCCTGCTTGCCCAACACTTCTTAGCTAAAAACTTGAGATTCCCTTGATGCCAGGGGCTGAAAATTCTCAAGGTGCAATACCCAAAAGAGGAGGTTTGACAACCTGAGTTTGAAGAATATGGCTCCAGTGGTTTTTTAAAAAATGAATTTTAAAATCTCAAACTTTACAAAGTTCCTAAAAATCAACGGATGAACAGATCTGCTTCAAATTTGGCATGATAAAGCCCTACCTGAGATCTATCATATTGCCAGGATTCATTTTTTTATCTTTAAAAATGACTGGTTTAATTTTTTAAAAAAATATTTTAAAACCTCAAAAATTTTTTAAAAATCCCTTAAAATCAATAGATGAACAAATTTACTTCAAACTTGGAAGTGGTAAATCTCTATCTGAGAACTATCATGATGCCAAATTTCATCTTTTTACCTTTACAAATGACAATTTTTTTTTAAAAAAAAAGATATTTTAAAACTTCAAACTTTAAGAAAAAACCTAAAACTCAATGGATGAATGGATCTGATTCAAATTTGCCATGGCTAAAGCCCTTCCTTAAAGCTATCATGGTGCCAAGTTCTATCTCTTTATCTTTAAAAATAGTGGCGCTGCAAGCATTTTTGTTAATTCTCATTAAAGTAGAGCTTCTTTTTGGCTGGGGAGGATGGGAAAAATTAAGATTTTTCATCAAATTTCATAATTTCCCCCCTTCCTGGATTTGTTACCCAAAATCCTGACAAATCTGGGTTTTTCTTGTCATATGGTGACCCTACCATTCAAATATCCTTTGTATTGCAAAATTATTTTTGATAGATTTTATTAGTATCAATAGCCTCTAATTACTTCTTACTGTCAGTAAGTTTATTAGATATCACAAAGGCAGTATGTTTCTTATATTCCTTTTCCAAAGTGCATTTTAGCTCAATCAGTTGTCTTCTTTTACTATATATAATTCATTCCTAAGGTTATCAGTTGTCTTCTGATAAATGCTCTACTCATTTCCCAAAATACTGCTAATGATATATTTGGCATATTATTAAGTAAGAAAAATATTTTCACGACATCTTGGCATTTCTTTACTACTTCTGGGAACATCAATAAGCGCTCACTCAGACTCCATTGTAAATCTTCATATTTTCCCTCTCTATAAATAATTATCACAGTAGGACTGTGGTTGGCATGTAACACAGGATCTGTTTTTGCTTGTTTGCATTTTTAAATCAAAACTGGCGTAGCCCAGTTGTCAAAGCACACGTTAACTGGAAAAAAATCATTGAATCCCTTGTTTTTCCAAGTCAAAATCTATTCATCTGAAGAGAAAGATACAGAAAGTAGAAAACTCTCTCATATATCCTTGTTCAACTTTGGTCATTTTGCTTTTCCTTAGAAGTGTCAAACATAGTTGTAATAGTTGCCTTTCCTCCTGAATATTTCATACTACAATCCATCTCCAATCTATATAAACCTTCTAAATGAAGGAGATACCCCATCTATAGAAAGTAATTCTCTCTTTCAATGTCACCATCAAAAAGCATAATTTTCATATCTTTTTCAATATTTTTGGATTTGCATCAGCTAGATCTTAAATTTCAAAGGGTATTCATTTTTATTTTTATTTTAAATAGCATTCTTAACTGAAATGTTTATGAATTCAATGAAAATATCCCTATGCACAGCTAGAATATGTATTCTACATGCTGTCTCTATTACTGTTTCACATTCCTGGTCCTTAAGCAATTCCATTAAGTATCCCACCAAATTGGTTTTTTTTTTTTAAATTTCCTTTGGGTCTCCTCTCAGTTTTATGTTACATATGCTCGTTTCTGTTTGTAATCATTCTACATTAGCCTTCAGTTTGTTGCTACTGTCTCAACACAGATGCTGTTCAATAGTTACTTCTTGTATTGTATCAGCATATTCCCATCACTGAATTGTAATTTTTTATAGGTTGCCTCCTGTTGTTGAACCTTAACATTCAGCGCTCGTGTTTTCTTGTCATAACATTCTGTCTGGTCATTTGTTTTTCCTGCGATTTCTCCCTTTTTAAAATTCATCTCATAATAAATTCGTAATTTTCTCTCTCTCTCTCTCTCTCTCTCTCACACACACACACACACACACACTTCTTTCTTCCTAAATTTGAAATGCTTTAGCAAATACATCTTTAATATCCTCTGCTTTTTCAGTGACATTTTAAAATAATAACTGATTCTTTCAGCTGAATAATTTCTAAACATCAATAAAATTTATTTTTCTCAATTATAGGTCTTATAAATTCAGTTAGGTGACAATTCTTAGGCATGTTTAGACAGAAAACATAGGGAACGTTGGGAGCTGTAAAAAAAATTTTTTTTGTCTAAACATGCATCGGATTGCACCCTTAAGATGCTTAACTTAGTTACTCTAATTCCCATACAGACGCACACACATTAATCTTTTATAAATCAATTATACTGCTCATTATTGTACGGTCTTGTAGTTAGGTCTTATATAATTAATTTGCACTGGAATCAAATAATCTTAAACGATTCAGTCTGCTTTTATCTGCCTGCAACTTATAAGGGTGGGGTGGGGTGGGGTGGGGTGGGAGGCGCACACAACCACCAGTAAATCCCAATGATGAGCTTGGCTTCTCGCTATGGAACAAAGAACGAGGAGGCAATCTCCTCTCTGCCTCTATACATTCTGACTATAAATAAAACCCAAAGCCTACAATCTAAAGCACATTCATTTACCAGGAAGTAAGGCTTGCTGAAAAAAAGAGGAGAAAGGGCTGAGTAAAAATGGTTGAGTATTTGTGTGTCAGATCCTTTATGCACAGCATTCCCAAAAGACGTGACATTGTTTTAGTGATATTTTAAAAATGCGATTGATAGTACTATCTTATATCTGTCTACTCAAAAGTAAGTGCCACTAAATTCAATGGGATTTACTCCAGGACACTGTGTATAGGATCAGAGACTTAATTTGCTACAAGTTCACATATGTGCCAAACAAGATAATCTTTTAAACATCAAAATGCTATTTCAGGTCTGCCGAGCTGGATGTGCAGTTTAGAATGATGCTGATTCCGAAAAAAAAGAGGTTAGGTTGACATCTTCCTTGTAAATCATGCCTTTGCCAAGAATTTTATTCAGAGTGTTTCATTGTTTCAAGAGGTACCTGGGCCTATAATAAAAAGAAGTTGGAACCTCTTGATTAAGGTGAGGGTTTGTCAAATAGACTTCCAAGTTGGAATTTTTTTGATCTACTGAAATGTCAACCACTCAGCCTGCCGATCTGTACTGAATGTCCCAGTTATCTCACTAGTGTGTAAAAAAGAATAACAGTTCAGCAGATCTGTATTTAGTAATGTCAGAGAAATCTGCAATGGAATCAAATGAGTTCAGATTTTTATCAATCTGACCCATGGATTCTGCAGCAAACCAGCTTTTCCCCAGTTTTGTGGATTCTACAGACTTGGTAACCATTTTTCTTCCCTTCCTGAACTTTGCACAAATTTAGTAATAGAAAAATATACAACATTAAAAAGCAGCTGAAAATGCACATTTATCTTATAAGTTAAAGCATGAAAATGCATATTAGGAGGGGATTTGTGCATTTGCACATATGAGAATTTGCACAAATGCAAATTTGTGCAAATTTGGCAATTAAAAAAATCTGATTCCATAGATGAGCGGACTACAGAACAAAAGGTACCTGACAATCTGTGGAATGCACACAGAACCGATTTTACACAATCTGTACATCCCTACAGTCTGATACTATAAAGTTGGCTAATGTTCTTGTCTTACATTCGGAAATGCCTTTTCTTGCTCTGATTGTTTTGTAAATCCCCAAAGCAAAGATTTCTGGGATTCAGTTCAACAGATATATAGCAGATTATATATATATATATATATATATATATATACTGTTACTAGGATCCAATTCAACTGATATATAGCAAAAGATGGAACTGAACAGTTGCGATTTTAATCCTTGTCCAAACCAGAGAAGGAATGCTTGTCATAAAACCCTCTGGCCATAAAATCAAAATTGCCAATGACAGGGCCATTTCATGCATCATGAACTCAGCCCTAGATCACCACAATAAGTGCCTCAGAGGAGCATGTTAGGTATGTGAGCGCTGACATTCTCTTCATATTTTTGGACTAGTCAATTTCACTCGAGTCAGCATGGAGTGTCAGAGCACAATAAAACAAATAACACATCAACTTTCATTCTTGTTTACCACTGCTGGATGACAGTGCCATTGAAGGAAAATTAAGATGCAAATGTAATGACCTCTGCTACCTCACGCATCCAGAATACTTTCATAGTCCATCTTGGGGCCATGTGTCCTCTTTTACAGAGGACAACCCTCGATTTGAAGTTCTGCCACACAACTGTCCCCTGTTTTGAAGGTGTCCTCTATTTGAAGGTCTGTCCAGTCCACGGCTGGTATAAAGACCAAGAAACATCAGAGGGAAGAGCTGGGCCTTGAAGATGCCCATCAACAGCACCTGGAACAAGGCACACATCACCTTGTCTGAGCCTTTCACACTATGGCGAGAGGTGCTGTATTTCTATTTAAATTATTAAAATAATATTTCTAAATGTGCAACTATACAAATAAATTAGCAGATGCAAATATTATGCAACTTGATTTCCTCTGATTTTTTTTTTTTTTTTTTGGTAAAGCATTTCCTCTTTTTTGGCAATCCATAAGTGACTACCATATCTCAGTCCCTTCCTTCGACTCCTTTCTCAAAATTCACCTTTTCTTCAAAACTGTGGTGCAGCTAGGTAACTTAAGGCTCTGGACTTACTAGTCTTAGGGATAGAGGGGCTTTAAATGGCCATGTGTATTACTTTGTAATGAACATTCTTCTTCTATCTCACCCACCATTCCAAGGTTTGACACTGTTTCTACATTACTGATATGTTAGACTGAACAAACATTAAAAAGAAAAATAGCCTGGCTATCCTTACTAAGGAAGGCAGGCAGGCAGGCAGGCAGGCAGGCAGGCAGGCAGGTTCTGAACATATGCAGTTTTGCACTTTAACTAAAATCATGGCAGGAATAAAATGGAGTTTGCTTCTGCTGCCCTACTGCTAAACACATTTACTTGGGGATAAGCACCATTTTGTTGTAGAAGAGGATAATATATTTTACAACTATAATTAATAAAAAAAGTGCATCAGAAATCATGTACATCCCTTCCTGGCCTCTGACTGTGACATTTCTTTAAACAGAATTGTTGTTATTATTATTTTGTTTATTTTGCGTAAAAAGAAATAAATTAAAAACCTAGTAAATCATACATTATGCATCACCCATACCTTTCCAGAAACCAAACTGCAATGTGACTCTGAAAGTCAAAACTAACTTGCCCTGTTGAAATAAGTGGAAACTAAAAGAGACTAAGAGCGTCATCATACAGGGGGAAATCGCATTTCTTTACCGTCACTTCTCCATCCGCGCTTTTGTTCCTCATTACTTCCTCTTTCAAATGACATGCATGTGGCCCATTCAGGGGGCCATTTCGATCGTGCTGCTTCTCCTGCACACAGCAGGAGGTAGCAGTAAGTTCTGTCTCAAAAATAATTCGGATTTCCTGGGGTATGTTTTTTGTCGCGTGACGAAGGCTAGAAGGGACGGGAGGCACACAGGATGCAGACAATGTTGTGAATAGGACTCACAAAAATCCACGATTGTCCAGTAATGAGCATGCAGTAAAATGCTCATCTGATGACGCCCTAAGAGAGCAATCATATGCCCCCTAGACAGCATTGGGGAGGGCATTGGATTGTTTGGTTTCTGGGGTCCAAGATTGGAAACAGTGTTCCGACCTCCCCTCCTCCTTCTCAGAGCATGGTTATGGCTAAGTCTCCATGCTCGGAAATGGAGTGCAGACATGAGGAAAACGGGGTGGTCTGAGGGTGGGGAGTGGAGGAGATTGGGGGAGCCACAAACGTCATCACATGGGAAAATCGTGTTTCCTTACCGTTGCTTCTCCGCCTGCGCATTTGTCCCTCGTTACTTCCTCTTTTGAAAGAGGAAGTAAACAACTTGCACGTGGCCCATTCAGTGGACCGTTTTGATCCCACTGCTTCTCTTGCACACAGCAGGAGATAGCGGAAACTTTCATCTTTAAAAATACGTCGGACTTACTGGGGTGTTTTTTGTCATGTGAAGAAGGCTAGAAGGGGCAGGAGGTGCACAGGAGGCAGACAATGCCATGAGAGGTACCCATGAAAATCCATGAATGCCCAGAAACGAGCGTGCAGTAAAACATTTGTCTGATGGAGGTCTACATTACATAGCTTCCTATGATCGCCCATGCCTCCTCCCGTTCTGCTTGGAAGTGCCTTGGTAGACTGGTGAAACCGCCTGTCTAGCAAAAATGTAGGCGACTGGAGTA
Organism: Anniella stebbinsi; assembly: GCA_029215795.1. Taxonomy (NCBI): domain Eukaryota; kingdom Metazoa; phylum Chordata; class Lepidosauria; order Squamata; family Anniellidae; genus Anniella; species Anniella stebbinsi. The sequence continues at coordinate 169,543,023 of JARDYH010000002.1, read as the reverse complement.
CTGAGTCAAGGACCATCTCCATACTCCAGCTGCCCTGCATTGGATACTTGGCAGCCTCTGACTTCAGAGGCTGTCAGCTGTCTCCATAGGATTCTATCCTAATTTCCTGTTGGTCCAATGCAATACATTTTTGCCATGTATTTAAGAGATTGCTTTCATTGTTTATCAGTTTAACTGGGCCAGTTAAAAGGCCATTTTGGAGCTCCTTTTTTGGGCCTGTCACCTCATTACTGTCCATCCAGTTTTTTCTATACTTTGGTGGTATGGGTGAAGCCTTTGGATTATTGTTGTGTTTTACAGGTGGGGGCTTGCAAGGAATTCCCAAACAGGAATGTATTTGGGGCATGTTCTGTGCAAACAGTAGGACTGAGAGTTCTGGCACCAGATCGGATATTATATCTAACATAACATGCTGTCTAAATAAATTGGTTTGCAGTGTTGGCTTTATTTACTCAAGCAAATCATCAGTTGATGCTTCAGTGATAAGTGATGAACATGCATTTATGAATGGGCCTTCTGCTGATGAGCATGTATGAAGTTCAGGTGGGGGAGGGAGAGAATCAGGAAGGCTCAAGGTCATCAAGGTTCTCCAAAGTCCATCTCAAAGTTTGGTCTACCTGTTTCCTGTTCTCAAATGCAAGCGATTATTGCTGTCTGAATTGGAAAAGTGCACATATAGAGGCACATTTTTAAGTGTGCCCCAAAATGTGTACTTGACTAAAGTGTGAATATATATCATATATATTCAAATGTGCATTTTTATACTGCACATTTTTCTAATGCACACAGTTCGTGAACATGATCGCAAGCTTGGGAATATGAGAACTTTGCCTGAAAAATGCAGTGAATGGGGCAAATTCTGATGTTTAACTAAGTTCTTGTGTATCTCTAGTTGGAAGATCAATCATATTGTTTATTATTTATGTTCCACAATTAAAGTGGAGTAATAGAAATGATCACATTCTCTACCTACCATAATGATAGTAAATCGTATATATTTGAACTCTTAAATGGCTGGTGCTCATGCAGTTATGAAAAAGACAAAATGTTTATTTCATGCACTGCAAAACGTTGCTCAAACAGAGGCGAAAACCATATATAGGCACTTCGTAAGTATAGGTAGCCAATAAATTCTTTTTTTTATGGCCCATTTCCAAAAACAGCTGATTTTTATTCCTACAAATGCTAGCCTAGACTTGTATCAAATCTACAAGTTTCCTAATTCCAAATCCCAGAGTTCCAGGAGTGTTAGATTTTGGTCAGTTTTCATAAACGCGTAAATCTCATAAGTTATGGAAAGCTGTTTGGCCATAACAGCTACTCTTGTTCTAACTATGATTATGCTGCACACGTAAGATTTGCTTGGCGTACGGCCTTCCTTCGGTAGAGTTACAGATTTGTTCCCTACGTGATGAGACATTGCTGTAATGCTGTGGAGAGGGTTATTGTTAGTTCATTCTTGCTCTGCTGTAGAATTTCCAAACTCGTACCTTTCCTTCATAACGATGACTTAGGGCTGTGGCTATCAGACTATCACTCTGAATGCTGGGGTTTCTTCCTAGTTGAGAAGACCAGTAATCACAGATACATTGACCTGAAAGGCAGGTTGCCCACTTCTACCAATCATTCCATGAAACTGCAACCACCAGGAAGTGTTGGGTAAGTTGTAAGGTGTATCATCAGTTCTTGTGGGGTGTCATCAAGACCCAACAAGCTTGGCTAGTGCTGCCTGTGACCTGACAGTATCCTTGTAAACATGCCTCAGAATCCTCGGGAACATGGAGGAGCTCCTTGATAGACATGTCTATGTGGAAATAATGAAGGTAGAAGATGTGAAAACCACTAAGAAGTTACTTTCTGAATCTGGAGAGAGAGTGACTCTCATTGTCAAGCATAGCCATGGCCACCTCACTGTCTTCTCTGTCTACTCACTGTTCTTGATTCTTCACCCATTCCCTCTGCCTAGGTAGGATGCCTTACCTGCTTAGGAATGGGTGAGAAATTTGTCAGGTTTGCATTTTAGTGTGAGAATATCAATTTTGCACCTCCTGAGATGAAACGTGGAACACACCTCACTGACAAAATCTGTACATGCATTTATTTATTCAAAGTTCTCAGGGTGAAATACATTATAAATGCAAATACAATAAAAGCAATGATAAAAACCAGTGATATAAACATATGAAGCGAATGGTTTCAAAAGCAACCATGTTCAAAGCCGGTGATGAGTTTCAAGGTGGGGGGAGTGCATACCAAAAGGAAATTGATTTTTTGAAATGTGCACACAAAAAAGCATACATTTTGAAAAATGTGCACTGAAATATGTACAAAATTCCATTCAAGGAAAAAATAGACTCACAATCCAATGCAAACTTGAGCCACAATGAGCTTGGTGGTGGAAAAATGAGAACTTCAATGAAGTCCAGCTTGAAAGATTCACCCATCCCTAGGCCTGTTGAAACAGCTTACTCATCAAAGAGATGGGGCTGGTTAATGCACTTTGCAATATGAGACTTGAAACTAAGCATGGAGTAAGCATGTGGAATAGGAGTGCTCAAATGGACACAGATGTCTCCATTGCTTTCAAGAGGAGGACTTAAACCTATTGCATGTCCCAACATGGCTGATGGGAACCCATTGCTAAATATTCTTGGGAAAAGAGGGATTTGAGAGTGAGTCACTCATGTTTTTCTCAATAAAAGCCATCTGAGAGCACATATCTGTCAAGTTTTTGTGAGTATTTTTTGAAGCACTCACAAAAGCCTCAAAAGAAATGTTTGCAAAAATGTAATAATTGTTAAACCCAATATGGGAATATTCATACATTCTTATTTGAAACTTGTTTTTTAGAGAAATGATAGCTTAATTATCAAGTTTCCAGATTCTAAATCAAATTGTAGATTTCACAGTGTGTTTCCATCCCACAAGTCTCAACTGGAGACTTAATCAAATTTCTGCCACATTATTGAATTGGATGATGTTGTGCTTAATGTAGATTGGAGAGTGAAATTACTAAACTAAATGTATTAATATCTTCAACTGTGGAAGTTGCCCCTGTCCCTATAATCATTCAGTTTTCTGGCTCAAATATAACTTTGTCAGAGAGGGAAATATGAGAACTGATGTAATATGACTAGGACTGCCAGACTAATCAAGTCATAAGCCTAGGCTCCTGTTTCACTGGGGAATCACTCTTTGTGCTCACAGTGTGGCACAGGATAGCACATGCCATGCTGTGGCTGTTGCCAAGGCATCAGGCAGCTGTCAGCCTCAACACAAAGCAGCCCATTTGCTCCCCCTCCCAGCCAATCAGGAAGCAGCTGGGAGGAAGGGGCAGAGTTCAACCCAGGTGGACCTGAGGGAGAACTATGTTTCTCTGGTCCTTTACGAAAATATAAATGGGCAATCCCTTCAAAGTCTTTATGGTTATGTTTTTAGCTTGTGGGAGAGTGGAACAATGGTGGCCAATAAAGAACAATAAGATTGAATAACAAAGAACCAAGCCCTCACTGATGGCCCATCTGGGGGCTATCTACATGCGGAGGAAGCCCCGCAGTGGCTGTGGATCTGAGCCCCATCAGTTAGACAACGCAAGCACAGCTTCAAAGCCACCGTGGGGCTTCCCCATGATACTTGGATTTGAAAAATTCAGGAATTTACCCTGACTTTTTCAAAGGGAGCAATGTCAAGATGGCACTCCCGCCATGTAATGTCGCTCCAGGGCCAACCCAGGGCCATCCCAGGGGTAGAGCCTGGTGGAAGACAACCAGCGATTCATTGCCTTCCACCAGGAAGATGGCAGGGATGGCTCTGGGACCTGAATAGCTGCCTAGAAACCTCACGCTCCCTCCTTGGTGTCAGGATTACCCAACACAGCAGTGGGAGAGGGAAAGCGTAGGGCTGAGGAGGGAGGCGGCAGCAACCTGGCACCATGAAGAAAGCCCCCTGGAGCCACACGGTGCCTCAGTGAATACAAGGCCCAGGTGCTGCTGCAGAATCCAGGCTCCAAAGAAGGCACCCTGGGAAGAAAAAAGGGCAGCAACAGCCAGCACTCCGCTGTAAAAAGAGATGGGGAGGGGAAAGTGAGGTTTAAAAGAAAAGGGGGAAAGTGGGGAAGGTAGGGTGACCAGATTTTGGAAACCAAAATCCCAGTCCCCCCCCCCGCCACCACCCCCCAAAAACACCACCCCGAACCTACCGGGTTCTCTTCTGCTGGCGCCGCCCGCCAGGTCCTCCACCACTGCCGCCGGGCTCGTGAGACCAGAGGCCGCGCAGAAGAGGCAGGAGAGGGCCGAATCCAGAAGTGATATAATCGGCCCTCTCCCGCCTCTTCCGCGCAGTTTCTGGCCTCCTCGGGGTTTGTCGCGATGGCGACGAGCTGCGAGGAGGCCAAAGGCCGCACAGAAGAGGTGGGAGAGGGCCGATTACATCACTTCCAGATTCGGCCCTCTCCCGCCTCTTTCGCGTGGCCTCTGGCCTCACGAGCCCAGCGGCTGGCGGCGGCGGCGGAGGACCCAGCGGCCAGCGGCGGACCCGGCGGCTGGCGGCGGCAGAGGACCCGGTGGCTGGCGGAGGAGGAGGACCCAGCAGGCGGCGGCAGCGGTGGAGGACCCAGTGGTGGTCGTGGCAGAGGACCCAGCGGGCGGTGGTGGTGGCGGAGGAGCCCGGGAAGTGGCCATCCCAGCAGGTAAGTGCCCCCCTCCCGCCTCGCGCCTCCCACCTCATGCTCCGTACCTGCAGGGGTGTCCACTTCCCTCCGGTGCTCGAATCTACTGAGAAACAGGCTTTGTGGCCTGTCCCTCAGTAGCGCACCAGGTGATGACGTCATCACCCGGCGCGCTACTGAGGGACAGGCCGCGAAGCCTGTTTCTCAGTAGATTTGAGCACTGGAGGGAAGCGGATGCCCCGGCAGGTGTTGGCGGGGGGGGCCTCACCCGAAACTCCACCACTAAGCCACCCATTTCCCCCAAAACCCAGCCCAGACCTACCGGGTCTACCGCCGCTCGTCGCCACCGCGCGTGACCCCCCGCCGCCCCGGTTTGCCCCTGCTGCCCCATGGTTGGCCCGGATCACCCCAGGTTTCCCGGTTAGGCCCGGGAAACCCCAGGCGATCTGGTCACCCTAGGGGAAGGTAAGGACCTCTGTGCACCAGAATTGCAATCCTCCTTCCATTTCATTTTGTTTTCCTCTCTCTCTCTCTCTCTCTCTCTCTTCTTTTGTTCCAATTCAGGGTTTTAATGAAAATGCCCCACAAAATTAGGCCAAACACCTGAATCAAAATGAAAGGAAACCAGCTCAAAGTACAGTGGCCACACACAGGACTGTAAAAAACAAATACTCTTACAACAAAAGGTTTTTCAGGAAACAAATTAGCTCCCTAAAATCACTATTTTCGGGGGCCAAATTCAAAACAGGACAGTATTTGGTGTGGCCGTACTTCTCAGCATTTGAAAATGATGATGAAGCATTGTGAACAATGGACTTCCTCTGTCTCCACAGGTGTACTGGCTCCATTGTACTGGGCTGACACGCTTTTTATCTAATAAATATGTATACGGTTAGGATTAGTATCAGTGAGTGAGTTGCAGAGGCCCAAAGGGCTACAGACATGTTTTTCTGGAATAGTAGCCCCAATCTGAATGCCACGTGGTGAAGTCTTTTTGAAATAATCTGTGACATGGCACTGAAGTTTAATTTTTTTAAAAAACAAAATCCATAAGGATGGTGCAAATCTCTTGTGGGAGCCTAGGCAGCGATTTGGATCTTGGGTCCTGTTCCCCCCCCCAATCCCATTTCATTTTACCAGTTTGTTAAAGTGAATAAATAGAACGATCTTTTTTGGAAAGAATAAATGGCATTTGGCACATGGCATCTAAATAATGCCACATGCTGCACATGTAAAATGGAAAATATTCAAACATATTTTTTTTGATGGCCCCAGTGTGGTTGTCAACATACATACTGGAAAGAAAGCTTCACATAAGGACAAATCATTTGAATGCTTTGGTGTCCATCCTGCAAAAACCTGAGGTATGTGGTGTCAACAATTTTGAGCATAGACAATTATATTTGTAGTTTGATACATAGCATTCTGTGGTTTGGTTCAAACTGTCATGTCTTTTGCATGCCTTGCTTTGGCTTCCCCTCCTCCAAAAGGTAGATCTCAGGTATACTATGGATAAAGATGTCTTCAAAATAGCTGCCTTGTCTCTTACTCCTATCCATGGACTTGGGGTTAGTTTCAGACACTTTGTTGGCTCCCAGAAGCAAATTTAGTTCTTCCAGCTGTGCCTTAGCCTTCCAACATATTTCCTTGGCTGTCCCAATGCCCGGTGGAATTTATCCCCTGGTCTTCCCATCTGCTACCCCTGCTAATGCTTCCCTGGCATGAGGTTATAGTCCTCAGTTCTTCCTATTCCATATTTCAATGTTCTGCAGTATTGACAAAAAGTTCAGGTTAACTGAATGTCTGACATGTCACTATCCAACCTAATGAAGGGCATTTCCATTGCTTCTGATGAAGCTGTGTGTTGCATATTGGCTGGTGTGATGCAGCTGATTGTGGGCTGAACATGTTCAACTTCTTTCACAGTCATAAATTCTACTAAGAAGCCCACGGCAAGTCATTAAGGCTTTTAGCCTAACATAGGTCACGGTGTCCTTAGTTTAGTCATAGATCAAATGTTTCATGTGCAGAAGGCTCAGTCCCCAGCATCTCAAGTTAAACAAGTCATTCATTCATTCATTTATTAATTTTCTAATGCCCCCATTTCCCTATAGAAGCCCACTCTTAATTTAACTCTCCAATGTTCCCTTATCTCCAAATGATGATTTCAAAGTCTCCCATCTCTACAGAAATGATTGGCAAGAAGCAGGCAGACAGCACAGGAAGACACCATCACTGGCAGCCACTAGAATAGTCCAAAATACCCCCCTCCAACACACACACACACACACCTAGGGCTGGGGGCAAAAAATCTTCCAAGGATTGAGCTGTGAGCATTTGTATGTGGGTGGTGGAGGGGCCTTTTAGATGTGTTAATTACAATTAACTGAGGTGGTGTGGGTGGCTTTCATTTTCGTCTTCTTTGAAACTTATGAAGCTGTACCATTACTCCAGACAGTGGCTTGGTAGCTTAGCTGCTGAGTACTTTGAAGGAGGCTAGAAATGCCCCTTGGGAACACTGTGCTTGTAGTGTAGCTTTTTACAATTTAAAAAGAAGGGGGGACCATTCTCATCACCTCATCTAAATCTAATTACCTCCCCAACTGACAGTCAAATGACCCACAAAGTCCCTGAATTTCTCCACACCACCACCTTAATAGGGAAGCTCCTGTAAGTGTGTGTGTGTGTGTGTGTGTGTGGAGAGAGAGAGAGAGAGAGAGAGAGAGAGAGAGAGAGAGAGAGAGAGAGAGGGCAGGGGACATACCACTTGGCTTTAGGAATCACCAGGTGTAAAGGGAAGCCATCCCATGTGCTAAAAAAGAAAGAACTGATCAATAGTTTTGCCTGCCACTCTGCTGAGAGTTGAAACATGCATTAAAGGACAGGGAAGGGAAAGAAAGAAAGAAAGAAAGAAAGAAAGAAAGAAAGAAAGAAAGAAAGAAAGTTGTGTAAGCCCTGTTTGGTCCAAGACACAAAGGTTACCTTTCTCATTAAGGTAGTGTCTGAGCATGAGGGCAATGCCTTTCCTTGAGATGGTCAGCAGACTTGGGAAGACAGATTGGCCAGTTTCTCTCTTCCGGCATATGGATCAGACTTCTGATAGTCAGCATCTGCCTGAGCTCATAATAGCCAGTCCCTCTCATTCAGGCAAGCTTATCTGTATGAGGTCACAATAGCCTGTCTGTCTTTCAGGCAGGCAGTATAAATATGGGTGTACAATCTCTCTCTCTCTCTCTCTCTCTCTCTCTCTCTCTCTCAACTTCTCTAGATGAGTGATTTATTGGACACTCCTGATTAGCCAGTCACTGAAGTTTGTGGGTCCTTTACATGGCACCATCAACCTCCAGGACCTGTCCCACACTTTCCCCCAGTAATCTCACTTTGAAAAAGACCTGAAAAATGCATTATTTAAAATCATTGTCAAATATCCCCAGTATGTAAAGTCAGCACTGCACTATAATACAGCCACTAGTTGGTGACAGTCTAAAGGAGCCGTAGTAAATGCAGAAAAGTTTTCAGAAGAAGAAAACCTGGTAAAAATGTGGGTTTATTCCTTAAAGCTGAACATCATTTAAGAGAAATAAGGGTTAGATGTATGTGGACAGGTGTAGGTACTGCCATGATGCCCCAGATAAAGCCGGGCTACAAATGTGGATGCTTTCCCATTCTGGAGAATTGCCAAGTTGTGGCACTGTCAAATGAAGGCCTTGACAGGCTCTCTTTTCCTCTGCCCAAGTGCTGCCTGATGTGTTTGACAGGCAACTGTGAGGCATGAAACCAAATGCCACTTGTTTTCTGTTTAGTTTTAATTAACACAATTACTCCAATGAAATGGGCTCATTTTGTTTTCGTTATTGAACTGGCTAAAACAAAATGCACAGCGCTATTAATAAGCCTGCACTGATCCTCTCTGACCGAATGCCCAGAATGAATTCAATAGTTCCATCAACACTCTCTGAAGCGGAACCAGGTGGCTCTATCCATCCCTAAATAAAGTCCACTTTTATTAGAATAACTGTAGTGCAATCAGAAGCAAAGGTTAGCTACTCAGTCCCACTTAATGTAGCCATATTATCAGTTTGGCATTTCCATCGGAGAAATTCATAATTAGTCTGTTTGGTTCAGAACTCCCATGAGCTAGCCACCTCCTGCACCCTTTCTCTTCTTTAAACAGCTCCACCATATGTTCTTCAAGGACTACTTCATTTCTTCTCAATGCCTTCTACTTCTTCATTTCAACGTCTCAGTTTCAGTTTCATTCTGCACAATTTCACATTTCTTCTCAATTTCACGTTTCTCAGTTCCCAGTTTGGCATTTCTATCTGAATTTCTTCTGCTTTTTTCAGAACTCTTATCTGGGATCACCTTCTTCTCTGAGAGGAAGATTTTCTTCCCCGTCTTCTCAGAGCTACATCATATACTCTTCATTGCAGGAAGCACCTGGGAGTTGCACAACTGCGCCACTCTGTAATGATTTCCCCTACGCAATTGAGGCAACACTGACCTAAAGCCATTCACATCTCACCTTTTTTTAAAGAGAGGGGTCAAGAATTTGTATGTTGCTGGACTACAATTTCCATCATCTCTGACCACTGGCAATGTTGGCTAGAACTAATGGGAGCTGGAGTCCAACAGCATGAGAGCCAGTATGGTGTAGTGGTTAGAATGTTGGACTGGGACTCGGGAGATCCAGGCTCTAATCCCCACTTGGCCATGAAGCTCACTGGGTGACTTCAGGCCAGTCACTGACTCTCAGCCTAACCTACCTTACAGGAAAAAAAGACAGGATATAAATGCAATAAATAAATAAACATCTGAAGGGCCACCCCTCTTTAAAGGTTTGTAAGCTAGACTGGGGGGCTTTTCTACTCACAGTTGTTTACGGGTTCTTTAGCCAATGTCATGACTGTCCACTTTCACTTCTGTGTCTAACCAGCACTTTCGACAAGCTTTTTTAGAGCAGGAAAAATGCAACATTTAATTGTGAAAGCGAAAGTGTGATTTCCTCCTGTGCATTTATGCAGTTCCGCTAGACCACAGAGCCACCTAGAGGTTATGTAGCACAAAAGCAGGAAAGAATACCCTCCTCGTGTAGTGTCAAGTTCTCAATCCTGCAGCAAAACCAAAAGGAGATACAGTAGATCAGCAGCCTTGTGTAGAAAAACTCTAAAAAGGAAGAGAATTGGAAGCCCCCTTTCCCTACTCCACATCTCACTTGAGGCCTGCTAGCCATATTAGAAACTGTGACTGTGCTGCCTAATTTACAGCTGCACTGAACAAGCCTTTTGTATTTGCATATAAGTCTGCAAAACATCTTGTGCCTTGAGTGGAGTGTCTTGATTCTGAGAATCAGACTTCCCCAACCTGGTGTCTTCCAGATGTTTTGGACTACAACTTCCATCAGCCCCAGACAACATGGCCAATGATCAGGGATGATGGGAGTTGCAATCCAAAATATCTGGTGTTTAGGGACTCTTGCATACCTGATAATACTGGTCTGGACAGAGAAGAGAAGTAAAGTGCTCCAGCTTTTAATATATTAAAACTGCTACAGACACTGGAGTCAGGACAGTTGGAGTGAACTCCTAAACATTACATATATCCAGTCACACTTTTAGAAAGTAAAAAAGTACTAATAGCGACAATGCCATGTTTCTTTCTCCCGCCACATTATTTCCTTATTTGTTTCTCAACAGCTCACATTTTAAGTCCTCGTAGTCCCTACTCACATACAACCAAGTGTCTTTTATTTTTAAATGAATTTTCTTGTTCACCAAAGCAATTTTTGATGAACCAGATAGTGCATTCTTTAAAGATGCTGGCTGGCCAAAAAAGAAAAAAACAAAACATGAAACAAACATCTGCATATCAAATATGCACATTTGCTAAACTTTTAAGAGGTGAAGGTTCAATTTATTTCCTGTAGCTTTTGTTCTAAATAAACACAAAAGTTCAGCCAGCAGTGTCTGAAGTTGTGAGTATAATGAACATAAGGTCATATTTTGGCTGCTGCTATGCAGAGGTTGTGCTGAGGAATAAATGCACTGCAAAATATTGGGCATGATCCGATCAGTTAAGCACTTTTAAGTCTCATTGATTTCAATGGGAGAGTCACAGAAATGCTTAGGGTTCTCTCTGCCATGGAAATCAGTGGGACTGAGGGCCACTTTATATGTTACCTCAGCAGCATGGGAGCTATTCCCTCATGCCTCTTCCCACCCCACTGCAGTAAGGCTTGGAAACATGTGGCAAGACCATCTGCATGGGCCTATGCACCCAACCATCACCCAGCTCAGAGGGTGCATTTTATTTAACCCTAACCCATTTATGGTGAATACTATTCCACCCCAATATCATGTTAAAGCGCATTATTCTTCACATTCAGACTCTGTAAGTTTGATTTGATTTATTAAATTTATATGGACACCTATCAACAAATATTCTCTGGGTGGCTTACAGATCAAGACAAAATGAAATATTAAAAATAACAAAAAGCTATAATGAAAAACAACGAACAATTAAAATGAGACATTAAAAAAACTTCCTTATAATAGAGACAGCATTAAAAATTAGCAGCTCAAATTAAAAACCATATGAAAACAGTGAGAATGTTTAAGGAGTGTTTAAAAGGCCTGGGTAAGTATGCAAGTGGGCTTCATTTGCCATTGACTGGAAGCTATCCAGGTACTTTCCTTGTGGCAGTCATCAATAGCAGGTGAGCCAAGTATGTATGTATGTATTTACTTACAAGAGTTTCTGTTCAGGGTGCCAATCAGATAGCTATGCTTTTGTCCTGGATATTTATTTATTTTATTTATTTATTTATTTATTTAAGCACTTCTATCCCACCCTTTAGCCAAAAAAAGACTCTCAAGGCGGCTTACAAAAGTATTTCTTAGGACAGTCCCTGCCCACAGGCTTACAATCTAAAAAACCTGACACGAAAGGAAAGGGGATGGCGGGAAGCAAACTCAGGCCCTCGATTCTTAGTTGCAAAGTTCAGCAGCTGCTCCCCTTCCATCTCCCTCTAATAGCCTCCTACAGATCCAGGCACGATGGAGAGGTGCCTGGCTGCCGCTTCCTTTCCCTCTGATGGCCATTCCGTGCCCCCTCCTAGTTTTCCATCCCTACTTCCAATGGTCAGTCAGCATTCCCTCCCCACTGATCACATGCAGTCCTCACTGGACTGTTTTTGGGTGCCCCCCTCCATTTAGGGATTTTCCCCTTTGAATGTATTTTGTGCTTCTGCCAACCTTGGTGTTCCTGCAAGCCTGCTGATGCCATTTATTTATTTATATATTTATTTATTTATTTACAGTATTTATAACCATGCTCGTTGGCTACATATACCAACTGAAATTCTCCAGGAGAAGCTTGAAAAAGGAAATGTTCCAATATTCATCAGAAAATTCTCTTCTGAGAAATGTCAGCCCAGTTCTAATTTATGTATATATAAAAAAAAAACAAATTTTAGTAACCACAACAAGTGTGTTCCCTGAATCTCAGCTGAGAAGCCAGCTCTACTGCAAGTATCAGTGTTGATACATTTATCAAGCACTGCAGTAATTATAGCAGCAAAATATAGAAACATGAGAAAATAATATGTATTGTATTTCAGGTTTTATCTTTTGGAGACATTGTCTGGGTTCGATACAAATGTCCCAAACGGGACTGAATACAATAAGAGTGTTTCATAGTTTAGCTGAGACTCTAGTTCTAGAAAGAGATGTAACAACTTTCTAATGGGGGGATAACAACCAGTGAAGACATGATGTTGCCCTGAATATTAATGTGCACAGCTCAAAAGAGCAGCACAGAGATATACTGAATTCCAAATCAATATAGTAGGTCAAAAACACATAAAAAGAACAACTATCGGAAGAACTTTGAAAAGTTAAATACATCATAAACACATATAGGATTTTACTATGTATGAATTCACACAATGTATATGACGTCTGGTAACTGAAAACTCAATGTAATGCCAGTCAACTTACTCATTTTTTTTTGTATTTATGAGAATGCCAATTCAAAGAACATATGAACGTTCATGTATTACAATTAGCATTGGAGCAAAAATCTGCCTGGGCCTGCAAGGGCAGCGGATGCCCCTGTAACTGGCCCAGGTAGATGCGTCCGTCAGATTTTTGCCCCAATGCTGTGCAGGTCAGGGCAGAACTGTTGTGCCCTGACCTGCACCCTTTGTCCTTTTCCCCCACTGCATTAATGGCAGCTGCCATTAATGGGGGGGGGGGGATATACAATTTCCCCAAGGCTGGGGAAATTGTGTATTTTCTCTCTCCACTAGAGTGGAAGAGAAAATACACAATTTCCCCAGCCTTAGGGAAATTGCATTTTTCTCCCCCCGCCTTAAAGGCCTTATTAGCAGGGCATTTAAGGTCCCCATGGGCGTTCCCCAAAGCTGGGGAAATATTAAAGGCCCTCTAAATCAAGGGCCTTTAAGGCCAAGGTTGGCATGGTGGTGGTGGTGAAGCACGCTTTCTGGGGCCTCCAGAAAGTGTGCAATTCCCTTAGCCATACTAATGGCATGCCAGGGAATTGCATACTTTCCAGAGGCCCCAGAAAATAGACTTCATCGAGCACTCATCCAGGCTGGCTCCCGGAACAGGGCTAGCCAGACAGCGCTCAGTGAACTCATGAGGCAGGTGCCCCATGAGTTCTCAAGTCCCTAATAACGTATTTTCTATAATTAATGTATTATTTCCACCTAACCATAAAGGGTGCTGACTTCCCGATGACCAGAACGTGCTTAGAAATCAAGGTTCTACAGAGATATCTTTCTAGGGCAGTTCAAATGTTCATGCTACATCCAGACTTTCTGCAAAAGGACTGAATCTATGAAACTACCTATGAGTCTATCCTGAGGACTTAGTAATTATAAGAAGGAGTTGGCACTGACTCTTTAGTTATCACTCAGATCTAGACTCCTACCAAGGTAAATGATACAAAAGGCATTTTTGAACACTCTCCTGTTCATATCATGTTAAGTTTATTTTTTCAACAACAAAAACAAAAACAACAAGTATACACATAAAATATTTAAATACTATCAGTAATATCTGAACAGCAAGTTCTTCTCTCTAAATTTAACCTAATTTTCCAGGTTCCATTGTTAGCACATAGATCATATTATACAAAAACGCCAAGTCCCAAGTTGCATATTATGATGAGAAATGTACAGTCTGGGCAAAAGTGAGCCATTTCTCCCCTTCCTCTCAACATGTAGTTGGGGGGAAATGTGCGGAACATTTCCCCCCCCCCCCAAATAGATCACACATGGAACACACCCTCTGGGAAGCTGCAGGTTTTCAATTCCATCTTACCAAAAAGATGCAGGAGAATAAACAAGGCATCCCTGTGTTTACTCATAATGAGCCTGTTCAGACATCACTCTAAGCCTTGGTTTGGCCGCCAATCCTTTTATAGCAAATGGTTCATGAGTATGATTAAACTGTGGCTATGCAGCCCCCCATGGTTAGAAATGGTTCACACAACATGCCAAGTCATGGTTCACTTGACACACTAAGTCATAATGTTTAGTTCAAAATGCTTAAACACAGAGGCCTTGCATGTTGGCTAAACAGGATCCATGAGTAGCTTCAGCCTATGCTCACCAATTTGTCACCACCATTTCTGTTTGCAACAGTATAAGGGGCATAAATGAGCAAAACCAGCACAGTCACACTGATAGCCACGTTGAAGGCACAGCAGTGACAAGAAATCGCACAACTGTCTCTTTGCCACCTCAATAAAAAGCTGTTCATTACATTCTCCAGATATTTATATATTTCTCAATGTATTTAAATACATGTATATTCCACCTTTCCTCCAAAGAGCCCAAAACAGCATACATGTTTCTCTCCATCATTTTATCTTCACAATAACCCTGAGAGGTATATGAGACTAAGAGATGGTGACTGACCCATGGTGACCTAATGAGCTTTATGGATGGGTCAGGATTTGAACCTGCATCTTCCCTCCCCAGTCGGTTGGGAACGCCTGCCACTACACCATACTGTTCACACTGAACTCTTAGACTATTGAACTATTTGTTCTATATACTTCAAATAAGATTAGGCTAGACTTTTCCTCTATGAATATTTTCAAGGCTCCCCACCCCCAGTCTATTAACTGAATGCCAGTAACAAACGTTAAAGGAATGACCTTGCATTATTTTCAAAGTATAAGAGCAACATCTGAAAAGCATCTGAACTTCCTTCAGAAACCACACACGCTCCCCTCCCACAAGCAGGACTGAAGTCTGAGAACATCTCAAAACATATGTCCATGTGACTGTCCTCTTCACAAAGGAAAAAAGGGAGAATGCAAGCGAACGAAATGAAAACAAAATGTTCTTTGGACTGCCTGACAAAAGATCCTTTTGTTTTTCATTCAGTTGCTTTATGTTGCTTTTGCCAAGCAACACTTTTGTTGTTATTTAACTACTAAGTTTTTCTCTGCATGAATAAAGATTTATTGTCTGATGCCACACACAGTGATCGATGGCTTTAGCCTGCCGGCCGCTTGAGATGCACAACTTAATTTGGAATACAGCTGTCTGTGTCATCCTTGTTGATGAAGAGTAACTTTCATTCATAAACTCTTCAAGAATTTCCAAAGGCATCCATATCATTGAGGCCAACAGAATTTACATCCATCCCTCCAGATCAGTTTTTGTTAATTACATCAAGTGAGAAGGTGATTCCTCTTTTGTTTTCTACATCTGGCTTGCTTAAGGAAATTTACCAGCGGACTTCCATCACACTAGTCCTGAAGAACCCAGGAGTCACTAAGAACCCATCCAAATATGAGCACTTGCAAATCATTTTGGTTAACCAAGACAGCACTGTACAAGTTGTACTACATGTACAAGATCTTTCCCAATTCAAAAAGCACATGCAAATATTTTGTAAATTATATATAATTAACCTAACCTCAAAATAACACTAACGATCTTTTGGTGCCAATTTCCTAAAGCCATCTACAAGCGCCGTGGCTTTCTTTTGACCTTAATTTCCGCTAAAGAGCGATGTGATAGAAATATCTCCAAGGGCCTGTTGAAATAGAAGAATGATAATGAAACATCTGTCTCCTAGTTGCATGGAACAAATGCATCATCTTGCAATTTTGTAAAAAAGAAAAAAACCTGAAACCTGGACTGAAAATCTATCTATATTACAATTTAGGAAGTTTCACATATATAAACAGCTGAAAATTCAGATGTTCCCTTTTTCTTTTCCCTCAAAACACTGAAATGCGGGGAAATCCAGTGAAACTGACTGGTGCTGGGTTCAATCCCTTTATTCAGGGAACACATTATTAACATTGAATCCATTGCCATAAGGTAAGGTGGTAGCCACTTGCTTTGATGACCTTAAAGGGTTAGGCAAATTGACAAGGAATAGGGTCTGGTGAATGGTGATAGATAATAGCCATGATAGCTAGAGGAGTTACTAGATATAGGACACAATCCGCAAGGGCATGTCCAGCTCTGTCCTGGTCAGCTTCTCCATTGGTGTCTGGCTAGACATTGCTGGAGGCAGAGTGACTGTCCTGGTGGACCTTTGATTTGATCCAAGAAGACAATATATGATAGAGGTGGAGCTAAGACCAGGGCTGCAAGATGTTCCAAGAAGCTAAAGCTTCTGCCCTTCTCCTTTAAGTAGTATATATGTGGATAGTGCCAGTTGAGATCAGTGTTGTGTCTGGCACTGATCATTTGTACACAAGAAGGTTTTTAATTTTTGTGAACTGTCCAGAGAGCATTGGCTATTGGGTGGTATAGAAATGTAATAAATAATAATAATAATAATAATAATAATAATAATAATAATAATGAATAAAGAGACTCATCAACAGAGTGCCTGTACACAATGGAGGTTGCCATGTAGTACAATGTTTAGAAACATGGGAAGCTCCTTTCTCCAGCTCAGACTATTCATCCATTCAACTCAGTACTGTCTACTCTCAAAAGCACTGATTCTTCAAGGCTTAAAAAGAGGCTGTTTCCCATCATTTTTTACCTAGTCCTTTTGATAGGGGATGTCAAGTATTGAAACCAGGGACATGCCCCTGACCAATGGACTTTCCTTGTCAGAAGAAAATGCCATGACTCACAGCTGAAGATGTGAGCCAATAGACCCTGTTGAACAGTATTGCATTTCAGGTGACATGGCTGACATTGGATCTGTGTTGGCCCGTTCAAATCTTCAAGTCATCAACGTATGTTTATTGCCTCTAGCCATAGGCCGTTTCAGGACAACAAAACACAAAGGCATCTATCAGGGTACAAACAGATGAAAACAATAGGGGAAAAGTTACACATTTCATTTAAAACCATTTCTTTTTCAAAATACATCTTAAAACCTTTGCATTTTGGTTACACCTTGAATCTTGCTTAAAATTACTCACAAAGTCTGACAGTGAAATCTCCGCTGATAAAACACTGAGATAGAAATAAGATAACAATTACACTTGCAATTTAGAAACATTCAGGTTTAAAATAGACCTTAAAACTTACTAAAGTCCCTAAAGGTTAGCCCTATCAGCATTTGTAGTCATCAGGTGATGACCATGCATGAGATTTGCCTATAATAATGAACTGTTAGGAATTTAAATTTTCAAACATATGATTAAAATGTTAGGCTCTATGATCATCCTTTTAAAAAAGGTATAAACAAAAAACAGTTCATGCACATCCAAGAAGTCTAATTACAGCAGCAGCAAACTTCATGGTAAGGAACAAGGAAGACACGCCTGCCACCCCTGGTGAATGTCTGTGTATGGAGAGATTGCGCCTCCAAAGCCAAATATTTAAAACTTGATGTGGACAATAATATCAGTTTGAAGGACGTTGGATGTCATAGCCATGAATTAAAATTGATTTATATCAGCAAAGCTATTTGCTAGGTTCAAAGTTAGGTTACTAACTGTGTCTTATCAACACAATTATTTCTTTGTTTAGTAACGTTCTCCTTAGACATAACTCTGTTGCAAAAAAAGAGTATAAATAAAGGCTTATCACTTGATTTGCTAGCTGAGCCATTGAATCTTAACCAAGGCCAAACATTACTCATGTTTTCAAGCTACTGTAAGCCAGACTTTTCTTCATGTGAAGAGTGAATGGTCTGCATTTAATTTATAGGGCTCTAGCCTACATTTTGGGCTTGATTTTTTAAAAAAAATGATGATTGCTTCCATTAATTCTAACTATTAAGTTAAAGATGACATTCAGGAAATAAGCAATTATACACATTATCTATATTATGAACTGACATTGGGTTAACATTCAGATGGGGTGGGGAATGAAGGGTAGTTGGGTTTACTCCTAGGTAAGCAGGTATGGGAGTGTAGCCGTAGTCAGAGATCCCTAGCTTCACTCCACTTTATAGTTTTCAGTATTATTTGGAAGGAGTGTGGTGTAACACTTTATGTGGTATGATGAATTTCAAACTGGGAATTTTGGGCTTCAATCCCTGCTCAGCCATGAAGCTCCCAGAGTAGGTGACCATATGAAAAGGAGGACAGGGCTCCTGTATCTTTAAAAGTTGTATTGAAAGGGGAATTTCAGCAGGTGTAATTTCATTTGTATGCGTGCAGCACCTTGTGAAATCACAACAGTTAAAACTGCAGGAGCTATACTAGAGTGACCAGATACAAAAGAGGACTGGGCTCCTGCAGCTTTAAGAGGGAATTTCACAAGGTGCTGCATGCATACAAATTAGGGATGTGCACTGACCCCCCGGATCGGATCGGATAGCGGATCGGAATCGGACCTGGGGGGATCGGATCGGATCGGATCGGAGGATGGTCGGATCGGATCGGACCGGATGTCCGATCCGGATTGGACGCCATTTTGAATGCTTTTTCCCATAGCCAAGTATTGTTTTACAAAAACGCCTATAACTTTTTCATTTTTAAAGATAGAAGGAAGAAACTTGGGCACATTATGCACTGGTTAGGGACAGTTATCTGTGAGAAATTTCAGAAAGATTGGTGCATGCGTTTTGTGGCAATTAATTTTTCAATAAATACCCAGGAATGCCTATAACTTTGTCATTTTTAAAGTTACACACATGAAACTTTGCCACATTGTAGGTGGTACCTTGGGACCTATGTGTGTGAAATTTCAGAAACTTAGGTGCTTGTCTTGTGTGGCAATTAATTTTTAGAAAAATGGGTAGTAGTGGGGTAAATACATTTATGCCTCCCATTTTTTGATTTTTGAAGATACAAACAGGAAACTTGGGCACATTACAGGTACCACTTGCCTTGATATGTGTGTGAAATTTCAGAAACATTGGAGCTTGCCTTGTGTGGCAATTAATTTTTGAAACAATGAGGAAAGAAACACCTATAACTTTGTCATTTTTAAAGTTACACACATGAAACTTTGCCACATTGTAGGTGGTACCTTGGGACCTATGTGTGTGAAATTTCAGAAACATAGGTGCTTGCCTTGTGTGGCAATTAATTTTTTAATAAATACCCAGGAATGCCTATAACTTTGTCATTTGTAAAGTTACACACATGAAACTTTGCCACATTGTAGGCGGTACCTTGGGACCTATGTGTGTGAAATTTCAGAAACGTAGGTGCTTGTATTGTGTGGCAATTAATTTTTGAAACAATGAGGGATTCATTGGACAGCACTTGCCCATAGGGATTCATTGGATAGTACTTACTCATAGGGAATCATTGGACAGTACTTGCCCATAGGAAATCATTGGAAAGCACTTGCCCATAGGAAATCATTGGAAAGCACTTTCCCATTGAGAAATACAGTTATGCCTCCCACTTTTTTATTTTTGAAGATACAAACAGGAAACTTGGGCACATTGTAGACTGGTTAGGGATAGTTATCTGTCAGAAATTTCAGAAAGATTGGTGCATGCGTTTTGTGGCAATTAATTTTTTAATAAATACCCAGGAATGCCTATAACTTTGTCATTTTTAAAGTTGCATACATGAAACTTTGCCACATTGTAGGTGGTACCTTGGGACCTATGTGTGTAAAATTTCAAAAACGTAGGTGCTTGTCTTGTGTGGCAATTAATTTTAGAAAAATGGGTAGTAGTGGGGTAAATACATTTACGCCTCCCATTTTTTTATTTTGAAAGATACAAACAGGAAACATGGGCACATTACAGGGAACACTTCACTTGATATGTGTGTAAAATTTCAGAATGATAGGTCCAGGCATTTGGTGGCTACGAATTTTTTAGATTAAAAGTTATAAACGTTTTTCCACAGAGGCTGGGGCTGTCAATTGCACCCTCCCGCCTCCCGGGAAGAAGAAGGAAACACTTTCTCTCATCTCTTTGATCCTTGCACGCTTGGCTGCAACTGAGCTAGTATCCATTACAAAAGGAGAAACAAAGTAGCACTTGGCTCTTGTCTGCTTTGATACTTTCACTTACTCAAGCAGAACGGCTGAGCCTAGGATCACTCTCTCTCTCGCTAGGATCGTTACAGGAGAAATTTTCTACAGTCTTCAAAGTGGTGTGTGCAGACACCTTGCCACCACATGCCTGGACCTATCATTCTGAAATTTTACACACATATCAAGTGAAGTGTTCCCTGTAATGTGCCCATGTTTCCTGTTTGTATCTTTCAAAATAAAAAAATGGGAGGCATAAATGTATTTACCCCACTACTACCCATTTTTCTAAAATTAATTGCCATACAAGGCAAGCACCTACGTTTTTGAAATTTTACACACATAGGTCCCAAGGTACCACCTACAATGTGGCAAAGTTTCATGTATGCAACTTTAAAAATGACAAGGTTCTAGGCATTCCTGGGTATTTATTAAAAAATTAATTGCCACAAAACGCATGCACCAATCTTTCTGATATTTCTCACAGATAACTATCCCTAACCAGTCTACAATGTGCCCAAGTTTCCTGTTTGTATCTTCAAAAATAAAAAAGTGGGAGGCATAACTGTATTTCTCAATGGGAAAGTGCTTTCCAATGATTTCCTATGGGCAAGTGCTTTCCAATGATTTCCTATGGGCAAGTACTGTCCAATGATTCCCTATGGGCAAGTGCTGTCCAATGAATCCCTCATTGTTTCAAAAATTAATTGCCACACAATACAAGCACCTACGTTTCTGAAATTTCACACACATAGGTCCCAAGGTACCGCCTACAATGTGGCAAAGTTTCATGTATGCAACTTTAAAAATGACAAAGTTATAGGCATTCCTGGGTATTTATTAAAAAATTAATTGCCACAAAACGCATGCACCAATCTTTCTGAAATTTCTCACAGATAACTATCCCTAACCAGTCTACAATGTGCCCAAGTTTCCTGTTTGTATCTTCAAAAATAAAAAAGTGGGAGGCATAACTGTATTTCTCAATGGGAAAGTGCTTTCCAATGATTTCCTATGGGCAAGTGCTTTCCAATGATTTCCTATGGGCAAGTGCTTTCCAATGATTTCCTATGGGCAAGTACTGTCCAATGATTACCTATGGGCAACTGCTGTCCAATGAATCCCTCATTGTTTCAAAAATTAATTGCCACACAATACAAGCACCTACGTTTCTGAAATTTCACACACATAGGTCCCAAGGTACCGCCTACAATGTGGCAAAGTTTCATGTGTGTAACTTTACAAATGACAAAGTTATAGGCATTCCTGGGTATTTATTTAAAAATTAATTGCCACACAAGGCAAGAACCTACGTTTCTGAAATTTCACACACATAGGTCCCAAGGTACCACCTACAATGTGGCAAAGTTTCATGTGTGTAACTTTAAAAATGACAAAGTTATAAGTGTTTTTTCCTCATTGTTTTAAAAATTAATTGCCACACAAGGCAAGCTCCAATGTTTCTGAAATTTCACACACATATCAAGGCACGTGGTACCTGTAATGTGCCCAAGTTTCCTGTTTGTATCTTCAAAAATAAAAAATGGGAGGCATAAATGTATTTACCCCACTACTACCCATTTTTCTAAAAATTAATTGCCACACAAGACAAGCACCTACATTTCTGAAATTGCACACACATAGGTCCCAAGGTACCACCTACAATGTGGCAAAGTTTCATGTGTGTAACTTTAAAAATGACAAAGCTATAGGCATTCCTGGGTATTTATTAAAAAATTAATTGCCACAAAACGCATGCACCAATCTTTCTGAAATTTCTCACAGATAACTGTCCCTAACCAGTGTATAATGTGCCCAAGTTTCATCCTTCTATCTTTAAAAATGAAAAAGTTATAGGCGTTTTTGTAAAACAATACTTGGCTATGGGAAAAAGCATTCAAAATGGCGTCCGATCCGGATCGGACCTCGTCGGATCGGATCGGATCGGAGGTTGATCGGATCGGATCGGATCGGATTTTCCCGATTTTGGGGCGGATCGGATTCGGATCGTGGATCGGATCCGATCCGATGCACACCCCTAATACAAATGACACCTGCAGAAATTCCCCTTTCAATGCAACTGTTAAAGATACAGGAGCCCTGTCCTCCTTTCCATATGCTCACCCTAGTGACCTTGGGGCACTGGCCATCATAGCATAGCAGACTGCCACTCCCTGCAGGACCAGGCTCCCAGGTACTGAGCCAGCTGCTGTGGACAATTACATCAGTCCCCCTCCCTTCCTGGGAGGGATATTTAAGCTGCTGGCTGAAGGGGCCTGGGAAAGCCATCAACCTGCAGGAGAGGGAGGCCTGCTGCCAGGGGAGGAGAGAAGTGTGCCTACCTGCCTGCTGGTTTTTTGTTTTTGTCTTTGGTTGTTGTTGTTTTTTCCCTTTCCCCAGGCTTGAGCTATGTGCCTGGGAGGGAGGATACAGGGCCAGGTGGGGGGATCTGAGGGGAGCACAATCAGGGTAGTGACGGGTAGAGGGAGATATGGCATTGTGAGGAGGACTTGCCAGGTTAGGGGAACAAGGCCCAGACAGTTAATGGCTGTGCCTTGTTCCAGTCCCCCTCACACCCACAGGCTTGTTGGTTGCCTTATCAGCCAGCCCTCAGGCTTCTGGGTGCTGCTTTTAAATGCCAGATCAGTGCATAATAAGATCTCCCTCATCCACAACTTAATTGTGGATGAGGCAGCCGATCTGGCATGTATAACCGAGACCTGGGTAGGAGAGCAGGGAGGAGTTAGTCTCTCCCAGTTATGCCCACCGGGGTACTTGGTTCAGCATCAGGGTAGACTTGAGGGCCGGGGAGGGGGGGTTGGTGTGGTCTATAGGAATTCCATCCCCCTCTGCAGGCTCCCTGTCCATGTGACTACTGGTCGGGAGTGTTTGCACCTTGTGTTGGGCCAACGGGACAGATTAGGGATTCTGTTGGAGTACCGCCCACCCCGCTGCTCAACAGACTCCCTAGCTGAGCTGACAGAGGTGGTCTCGGGTGTACTGTTGAGGTCCCCCAGACTCCTGGTTCTGGGGGATGTCAACATTCATGCCGAGGGCACTTTATCTGGGGCAGCTCAGGATTTCATGGTCTCCATGACAACCATGGGACTGTCCCAACATACCATCGGCCCAACGCATGTAGCAGGGCACACTCTAGACCTGTTTTTTTCAACTGGACATGGAGATGGGGATCTGAAAGTGGGGGACTTTACATTAACCCCTCTGTCATGGTCAGATCACCACCTGCTGAGGTTTAGACTTACAGCGGCTTTTCCCCTCTGCAAGGGTGGGGGACCCATTAAGATGGTCCGCCCCCAGAGGCTAATGGATCCAGATGGTTTCCAGAGGGCTCTGGGGAGTTTTCCGGCTGATAGGGCTGGCTCTCCTGTCGAAACCCTGGTTGATCTGTGGAATGCAGAAATGACCCGGACAGTTGACACGATTGCTCCTGAGCGCCCTCTCCTGTGTAGAGCTCGTAAGGCTCCGTGGTATACCCCAGAGCTGAGAGTGATGAAACAAAACAGGAGACGGTTTGAGGGCAGATGGAGACGAACTCCTGATGGATGGAATCAAACACTGGTAAGTGCTTATGGTAAGCTGTATTCAGGGGCAGTGAGGGGAGCAAAAAACCAATACTTTGCTGCCACTATTCAATCATCAACCTGCCGCCCAGCGGAGCTTTTCAGAGTTGTCCCCCATGCTGTTCAATATCTACATGAAACCGTTGAGTGCAGTCATCCGGAGTTTTGGAGTGCATTGTCATCAGTACACTGATGACACGCAGCTCTATTTCTCCTTTTCATCTTCATCAGGTGAGGCTGTGGATGTGCTGAATCAGCGCCTGGCTGCGACAATGGACTGGATGAGGACTAATAAACTGAAACTCAATCCAAACAAGACTGAGACGCTGTTAGTGGGTGGTTCCGCTGACCAGATGGAGGGTGATCAACCTGTTCTGGATGGGGTTGCACTCCCCTTGAAGGAGCGGGTTCGTAGCTTGGGGGTTCTCCTAGAACCATCTCTGTCACTTGAGGCGCAGGTGGCCTCAGTGGCACAGAGTGCCTTCTACCAACTTCGGTTGGTGGCCCAGCTACGTCCCTATCTGGACAAGGATAACCTGGCTTCAGTTGTCCATGCTCTGGTAACCTCCAAGTTAGATTACTGCAATGCACTCTATGTGGGGCTGCCTTTGAAGGTGGTTCGGAAGCTGCAGCTTGTGCAAAATGCAGCAGCCAGATTGATAACTGGAACCAGTAGGTTCGAACATATAAGACCTACTCTGGCCCGCTTGCATTGGCTGCCTGTATGTTTCTGAGCCCGGTTCAAGGTGCTGGTTTTAACCTATAAAGCCTTACACTGCTTGGGACCACAATACCTGATGGAACGCCTTTCCCGACATGAACCTACCCGAACACTACGTTCAACATCTAAGGCCCTCCCGAGTGCCTCCTCCGAGGGAAGCTCGGAGGTCGGCAACAAGAGAGAGGGCCTTCTTTGTGGTGGCTCCCCAATTGTGGAACGATCTCCCCGACGAGGCCCGCCTGGCGCCAACATTGTTATCTTTTCGGCGCCAAGTCAAGACTTTTCTCTCAGGCATTTGGCAATATCTGAGGAGCCTGGGTTTGTTTTGTTTTGTTTTTGTAGTTTTTTGAAGTGGTTTTTAAATGTACAGATTGTGTGTATGTTGTATGTTTTTGCTGTTTTAATTTTTGTATATTGTTTTTAATTGTTTTTAATCCTATGTAAACCGCCCAGAGAGCTTCGGCTATGGGGCGGTATAAAAATGTAATAAATAAATAAATAAATAAATTCTCCCAGGGTTGCTGCAAGGATTGAAAAAAATAAATAAATAGGGGGAACCCCATGTATGCTTCCCTCAGGTTCTTGGAGGAAGGACACCATACATGTGTAATAAATAATACACTGAAAAGCCCTTATGCTATAATGTAATGAAAATAAATTTGGGTGACATTTTCTAATAAAAGAAGCCAAACAGAATAATAATAATAATAATAATAATAATTAAAAAAAATAGTAGCTGCTTTTGAATTATTTGAGAAACTCCATGAGAAGCTATCTGAGGACTCAACCTATGAATACCTTTGGACATTCACAATACACAAGGTTTTAAAACTAATATTTGTATCTCTGTTTATGCTTTTCTATGTGAGGTTGTTAATCAGCTATTAATCCACGATCTACTTTTATTTTTGTCACAGAAGTGAAATCTGAGCACAACACAAACAGTGTTTCCTTTCTTCCTTTCTTCCTTTTCCACTACATAGCCTCCCGGTGGCATGGTGGTATAGTGGTATAGTGCAAATACACACATGAAAAATGTGTCTCCTTTTGCTTGTACAATTAAATACCGTGTTTTCCCTGCTCTAAAAAATGAAACTGGAGGGTCACAACACGTGAAAAAATGCCTCATGTAGAAAATGCATAATGTAGCCAAGGGGCAGGCTGTCATCAAGCCTGCAAGTTGTACTTTTTGTTTTGTTTACTAGAACCCCAGAGTCCAACAACTGGGACCAGGTGCAAATGGTAGTTGGTGAAGGGAGCCACATACTCTTAGAATTAAGAAACAGTGTGCCTTTGTGCATATGCTTAGCCCAGAATCAGTAGTACAACTGAGTTGTCACACGGCAAGGTGGTCTTCCACCTCTACAACCTAATTTAGAAAGTGGGAATGGGGAGCCTTTGGTCATTGGTGGTATTAGAAATCAGTAACTCTTGCTGATCTATTCAGAGATCTACCATATGAGCTCCAGCAAACTTCTATCAACCCCTGATGTAAACTACATAGTATAATCACACTACTTTCTAAATTTGCAGCTATTCATATACATTAGCATATACAGTTTTTATGCAAATCACTTTTGTCTCGTTTTTTGGTGATGCATCTCCTCTTTGGGGCCAATTCCTAAGTGGCCACCCCACAAGAATGAGAAGGTGGAAGACCATGAGAGTCCAAAGACAGTTTGAAACAAGTGGTTCACTGACAACGATATGATTGCAAATCAAGTCATGAGACTTCCATGAAGGGTTATCTCTGCTAATATGAATATTGTCTTAGAATCATAGAATAGTAGAGTTGGAAGGGGCCTATAAGGCCATTGAGTCCAACCCCCTGCTGAATGCACAGTCTTAAAGCACCAGCCTATACATGTCTACTCAAAAGTCATTCCCATTGAGTTCAATGGGAAATGCATATAGGGTTACAGTCTAAGAGTGCTTATTTATTTCTCTTTCCACCCCCCTTCAATTTGTTTGCTGATCTGTGGTTGTTGTTTTTCTACCATTAGTTACTTGTATTTCTTTTTCTTGCTTGCTGTCTGCCTTATTTATAGTCAGACAAAGAGTTGACTTGAAAGCTAGTTCACTTCTTTGTGACTTTTAATTGATCCTAATGAAAGCATTAACCTACTGTCAGTTTTTGGATTATTCTTTTTTCTTAAGGAGCAACACAACTATCATTTTTTCTCCTGTTTTGGACATATTTTATGGGCAGTATTTTAAGTGCAATGGAATCTTATGTAAGCTTTGTAACGTCATCTGGCTGTCCACAGTTGGAAACTGGACACTGGATTAGATGGGCCTCAGGTCTTCCTAAAGGTCTTCCTAAGCTTGTATATGTTTATGTTCAGTAGCTACCATCAAAAAGCTGAAAGCACAGAGTTTGGAAAAAAATTAAATTTCTCCCAAGTCTCTGAACATAAACTGGATCTAATAGATTCTTAAATCTAACTTCATTCCCCCGCCCATCTGATTTTAGACAAACCAAACTTTAGTGCTTGCCAAGCTACATTCATGTGTCATTTGGTGTATGAATTCTTTCCTTCCCCTGCCCATCTCCACTCCGATGTACCCACCCTAGCTGAATAATTGAGTTGATGAAAAGTTTGACTAAAGTCTGATTAGTTATTTAGGGAGTGAACAAATTTCACTGGCAAGCGGAGCATGATACGTTCCGTATAGGATGATTCTTACAAAATGGAACAGGTGGTTGCTGCAGGCACACCCACAGGATTAGAACCCAGATCATTTAAAGTCTCCCCTAAGCCATCCCAGGAATTCAAGGCATGCGTAGATATGTTCTGCCTTTTACGGTTCCCTCAGGCCTGGGGACCAAATCTGGTCCTCAGGGGTTCCCCAGATGGCCACATCCCTTCCCCTTCCCCTCCCCCTGCCCCCCTCCTTTCATTTGGTGGTTTCCCACCTTTTGAGCAGTTACTGGCTTTACGAGCTTTAAGCTGAAATGTGCTGGTATCTTTGGTATTTTTGGCCAAGCCCCTTTGACTTTCAGTTCTGCCCTTCACTGGAACATGGCTACCAAAGGATTTCTCCAAAATGGAATTCAGTCCTTGGTTTGAAAGAGGTTGTGGCCCACGGCTACTGAGGTTAACAGAGCCTTCTCGGGCTCTTATTACACTTCACTCTGGTCTTCTAATTGTCTGGAAGTCCTGTTTAAGCATTTGGCGTTTTATGGTCAGCTGTCAGACATGGACATCCTGTTCTTCAACCTGTTGCTCTTGCTACTGAACTCTCTCCCTAAAACTGCCTTCTTGAATCAGACCCAAGTCCATCTTATCCAACATTCTGAATAAGATGCTTATAGCTGCTGCAGTATCTCAGTTCAAGACATAAAGCTATTTGCTTCTGAATGCTTTTTTAAGAAATCAAAACACATTAGGCAATTTACTTGTTCCCCAAATTAAGATTTGGGAGTACAAGTTCATGGCTATGTCTCTTGGTTTTTCTTCTACTACTACTTCCTGATGTTGTCTGTCTTCTCCTTTGCTTGTTTACTACAGCAGCCAGCCAGATGGCTCTGAATGCTCACCTGTGGGGCATTAAAAAAGTGATGCCCTCCTCTTGTTTACCCCAGTATCTAAAGAGGAACCACCTTTTCCTTTCCCCTCACCATTTCATCCTCTTTGTATAGATAAGCAATGCAATGCAAATGCCCACAACAACCTAGCTGCTGAGATGATCCGATCATGGTATTTGTTAGAACCATTAAGACAGAATGGACCATCTGAATCTGGACATATTCCTGGACTTGGATTCTGAAAGAAGCACGTTCTTACTTTCAGCCAGGTTTTTAATGGATGGCAAACTGTAGAAACATGGGAAGCTGTTGTAGATAGAGTCAAACCACTGATCTATCTATCTCAGGGTTGGGCTACTTTTGGCCCTCCAGATGTTTTGGCCTACAACTTCCAGCAATCCTAGCCAGCATCGCCAATGATGAAGGATGATGGGAGTTGTAGGCCAAAACATCTAGAGGAACAGATGTTGCCCACCCCTGGTCTACATTGAGTGGGAGTGGCTATCCAGGATTTTGGACAAGAGTCTTTCTCAGCTCTAAATTATGGAGATGCCAGGAGCTGAACCTGGGACCTTCTATGTGCAGAGCAGATGCCCTACCACTGACCTATATGGGCCTTTCCTAAACTGTTGAGTATGTCCTCTATGCTGATGTAACATTAATATCATTATGAAACAAATCCAGCTTCCAGCAGAGATGCCATTTAGCAACTTAAATAGCATGTAAATATCCAGCCATGGGCACTAGTCACATGAGTCATTCCATGCGCTCTGAGCCACACTCTTTACGGGCCACCACTGTGATCCAGGAGTCATTAAAGTGCCCTATAAAATGTGCAAATGCTAAAATATGTTGTTAGTTATATTGTTTTAGCTTTTAAATTTGGCTTTTCTATATGATACGATCGGGATTGAAGATTATGCATTAAGTATAATTAATTTCTCTTGCCTACATAGACACACACACAATATTCTGGAAGGGAAACATTTGAATAATTAAAATTGCATCATACACATACACATAATGGGAGATAATTGCATTTCTTATCTTTAAAGTTAATTGAAATAGCTTGTCATCATGAAAACTGAAAAGGTATCAAATGCTGAAATGTACATTTTCTAAATAGTTTAAGGCTCCAGCAAAAGAAAGAAAAAAGGAAGAATGGAAGAAAGAAAGAAAGAAAGAAAGAGCTTCAGTTGGAACTAGGGATGTGTATTGTATCGTTAAAATGTACGATAACGATATAATATGCTCTTTATCGTGCATACGAATAACGATACGATAGGAAAACCTATGATAATTATCGGAGATAATAAAAATCCTACGATAATTATCGTATTTTATCATTTTATCGGAAAGCTCTTTCTCTTTTGGCGCCACATGGATGGAGCTAGAAGGTGGGGTGTGCTTGATGAGACAGTGACCAATCGTGCAGCAAGGATTCCAGCAGATTCCAATCACAATGTTGGAGGAGGGCTAAGGATATCCCTGCATAAAACCCCCATACTTGGTGTTCCAGCTCTGTTGGGAGTTAGGCATTGAGGGGAGAAGGGTGGATTTTGTTGGAGCTCTGTCCTGGCTCCTGGGTCTTATAGTTACTTGGTGGTGAATTGTTAGAGATTCATTGTAGTCTTGCATCTTTGTGTCTCAGGTTCGTTTGGCTGTTCGTTGCTTATGTGCTTGAGTTATAATTTTTAAATTTTTTATACATTTTCTGGTTGGTTTGATTGAAGGGCTAGGTTAGCATGAGTGGGGGTACTGTGACTGAGGGAGTGTGTTTTGTCCTCTTTCCTGTTTAACTTTCTTTAAAAAAACTATATCTATATCTATATCTATATATATATCTATCTATATATATATATATAATTTATCTCCCTCTCTCTCTCTGGGTGTGTGTGTTTGCTTGATTGACTGTGAGTGTGCTGGTGTGTCCTGTAGCCTGCTACACAGGATAACACTATGCAATCTCTGGTCAAAGCAGCACACAAACTGTTTGCAAAGGATTGTTATTAATATAAATAATAATTTCATTTTCAATCATGTTGTTACAGTATGAACTAAGGCGCGCATTGGGCGAGGTGGCTCTGGCTCTAGGAGAGAGACTGTTGCTGCTGGGGGCAGTTCTGGGGTGGCTGTCTCTCCCTCTCACACATTTTATTTCTTTATTAAAGACACTGCTCCAGCCAATGTTTCCAGTCTGGAGGGACTGCTTTAGTGAGGGGCTGCAAAGCAAAAGCATCCCTCTCACACATTTTACTTCTTTTTGAAAGACGCTGCTCCAGCCAATGTTTCCAGTCTGGAGGGACTGCTCTAGGGAGCCTTGAGTTAAGAGATTCCTGTATTATTATTTTTCGTCACTACATTCCCTGGGTGGTGGAGTCCATTACTGAGGGACTGCAGAAGCATCCCCCTCACACATTTCCTTTTTTGGGGGGGAGACTCTGGTCTAGGCAATGTGCCTACCTGTACCCTGAACATGACTTATAGTAATTTGCCAAAGTGCCTACCCAGAACATGACTTTTATTTGCCACTGCTCTAGCCAATGTGTGCAGCTCTGGCATGAGAACTGCCCACCTGCCTGCACGGGGATGGCGGGCAGACTGGGTCATTTTAATTTTCAAGCATGATGAGGTCAAGGCGGTGCATGAGGGTTGTTTTGATAGGATTCTGCAGGTTTCCTCGCTACCTGGGGTATCTCTTGGCCCAATGAGGCCCTGCCTGCTAAGGCTGGCTAAAACAACTGTAACGCCCATGCTATTCCCCTACCTCCGAATCCTTTTATTATTTCATTTGTACTTAGACATGCTTGGCCTAATGTAGAGTCAAGGCAGCAGTTCTACTGCAGCGGAATGCATCCACTTACTGTGCCACGCATAGGCGCTAGTGGGATCCTGCAGGTTTCCACACTTCCGGGGTATCTCTTGGCCTAATGAGTCCCTGCCTGCTAAGGCTGGCTCTAAAATAAATGTAACGCCCATGCTATTCCCCTACCCACCAATCCTTTGAATTTGTAAACATGCGTGGCCTAATCAATGAGACAAGGCAGCAGCAGTTCACCATCTTCTGATTAACACATTTTACTTTTATGTCTGCATATGGAAGGCACTGGCTAGGTTTATCCACAGGTTTTGAAAGTTCATCGTATTCATAATATACCTATAAGTCTCAGCAGCAGCAGAATGGAGTGCATTACCGGCGGAAACAGTGCATGTTGTTGAGAGCTTAGTAACACCTGCAGCTGTGCGTCTGAAATTGGGCACAGATGAGTCCCCTCAAGGCCATCTGTGAGATGCTCTTGAGTACTGGATGACAACGTCTCTTGAAAAAGGACCACATTTCAGTCACCTTAAACAGTGTATTTGAAAGCTTTCTTCTGAGCAACACTTGCACCGATTGTTCTAAAATTTGGCACACAAGACCAGCAACACTCAGTCTGCACTGTAACCAAGTTTCAAACCTGTAACTTGGAAAATTAAGAAGTTTTAGGCCTTTCTGACTCAAAAATCAACTCTAGAGTCTCTAGGGAAAAATGGAGAAATGATATATTATCGGAAATATGATACGATACGATACAGGTCACCTACGATATTATCGGAGACGATAACTTTTTTGGTCTGAAATTCCAATACCAATACAATACGATATTTTTGGGCGTGCACATCCCTAGTTGGAACAACTAAGCCAATGACAGGAAGCTCTCTGAACCTTTTGCACAGGCATATTATTCCTCTATACAATATGAACATTTGAGCGGGTTAAATGTTCAAATTAGGGAATTAGCTGTCCACTTAAGAGGCAATACACAGCCTGGAAGATATTAACATGGGATTCCTTTGGCACAAACAATTATGAGCAGATTTATTATTCAACTGCATTTGCCTGAACAAGGAACTATGGCAGTAGTCAACCTAGAAAACCAAGGAGACTTGCATGTTTTCCCTTCCAGACTAGCCCAAGAGAGGCAGAGGCACAAAGAAAGAGCTGGATCTGGACGTTACAAGAGACACATGGTCCATCCAATACTGCTCTAATAACATTATATCAGGGGTGCAGAAGCTCAGGCCTAGGGGCCAATTCCAGCCCATCTGGTGGTCCCCCAGATGGCTATGGTGGCCATGTGTCATCTTTTACAGAGGTCAGTCCTCTATTTGAAGAGCTGGCACACAACTGTCCTCTGTTTTGAAGGTGTCTTCTAGCTGAAGGGTTGTCCAATCCAAGTCTGGTGTAAACAGCCATTAGAAGGAAGAGCTGGGCCTTGAAGTTGCTCATCAACAGCATCTGGACAGCAGACCGAGTAAGGCACACAGGTCACCTGGTTACAGTCTTCCACACTAGAGTGAGAAGTATTGTATTTCCATTTTTAAAATAAAAAAATACCTATAAATAAGCACATGCAAATGTTACGCAAATTGATGTCTTCTTTTTTGTTGAGGTACTTCCTCTCTTTGGCAATTCATTAGCGGCCACTTTCAATATGCTAACATTTTTCACCAGTAGCATTTGTCTAATGATACATACTTACTGTTGCAAAATGTTCTGATTGATCCATTTTCTGTTTTAAGCTCATGTTTCCATGTAAGGAAACTAATAGATCCCATATCCCCTTTGAGAAGATAAGCACAGCACTTATGCTGGGATGGAAGTTTGAAGGGCCCATAACTGGATGCATTACGCATGAAGGTTGACTTGCCAAAAGCAATTAAAACGGAAGAAAATGTCCTGACTCAAATGTGATAATTGTCTAGAGAGTGAAACAAATTGCATTTGTTATCAATAATTTATACTATCATGCCAAAGTTGTCTTTTTATTCAAGGTCATCCTGACCTTGGCATCGTTATAGAATTATCATTGTTGGACAATTAACTGTTATTGAAACCTTGTAATTTAATGGATGGTTATTTTTCCACATGATTAAAATGTTTTCCCAAAAGGCTTCTATCGATGATTTGGGTATTGCTTAACATTTTTAAAAAACGGGTTACAGTTGTTTGGATTCTGAAATAGGTTTTTCCTGAAATACTTTATTTTTGAAAAAAAAATGAAACTTTTCTGTGTATATATTAAGTTACTGCTCTGACACATCCAAGTATGCAATGGCAAGTTTCCATGCCAGCAGATACCTTATGGCATGTAACCACTGGCCAGATCCCAGGTTCAATTCTGGGGAAAAGGAATTCTCTCCAGCTAAACAAGGATAGATAGCAATATCTCACAGGGGCATCCATGTTCCAGCAGTGACTGTGTAATTGGGACAGGTCTAGGGAGATTAGAAGCAGCCTAGGGAGCACTTGCATGCACTCTGATTCCTTTTTTAAAAAATGAGAATTGCCCCTGATACTTCAGCTAAAGTAAAACATGAAGTCCATTTTAGCTGACATATGTGAACAAATGCAAGAGAGTTTCAATTTCAAGGGAGTGGTCTAGGCTGCCACCAGAGTCTGTCTTAAGGGAATTTTTTCAAAGGGTTAGGGAGTGGAGGGCGGTTCAGTAACATTCTAGTTAGAGTCAATAATTAATTCACCTCAATTGATCTGGAGCATCCAGTCAGACATTTCTACATGCAGTTTTTAACCCGCACCTTTACTGAGGCTTCTGCTTCTAGATTCTTTGCAGGATTAAGATTGGCTCTTTTACACATATCTTTTTCCGGAGGTTTTCTTTCTATACCTTTCTATATGTTCCATTAGGCAACAACTAGGTGGTGCTGTGGAGTAGCAAAATTGTACAAGTACCCAGGGTTCTATCGTGCCATCCTGAAAAATACCAGACTTTCCTCATTAGGGGGGAAAACATGGTAACGATTGCAAAGCATGGGAGAGGCTCTGGAGGATGACAATATCAAATAAAGGACCCTCAAACTATCTTGCATGAGAAATCACCAGTGCACAATAAAAGCCTCATGTAGAAAGGTACATAAGTTTCATGGTCCTATACTGCAACTGTGAGCTGACACACTGCACCAGCACAAGATTAAGAATAGAAATATGATTGCCTCTAAAAACAAAACAACCCAGCTAAAATATCTATTCGTTTCATTTGTAGTCTGCCCTTTCTACAGGAAACTCAGGGTAGTATACATGGGGTTTCTCCCCCATTTTAACTTCCCAATTGCCCTAGGAGATAAGAGAGTTCACAGTCACCCATTAAGCTTTGTGACTGAGTAGAGGTTTGAACCTGGTGCCTCTCCAATCCAAGTCCATTGCTCTAGCCACAACACCACATTGACTTCCCCTACAATAATGAATGTCTCCAAAGGTTTGGTTTGTTCTTCTGGGGCAATGTGAATAGCCAAAACACTCTGGCTGGATAGGAATGACACAAAGGCAGAGTGCATGTAAGGATACCATTTCTGAGCACAGCCCTGAGGCAGTGCAAGCAGAGCTCTAATTATGTGTTTAAACGCATACGTAACGTTGCTTTTCAACACTTCTGTTCATCCCATTCTGGCTTTGTATTCTTCAAGTCACACACCTCTAGCAAAGCCAGGTCACCTTTTCTGCTTTCGTTCCTTCTGCCACCTCCATATGGCATTTCTCTGTCAACAGGTTAGACTTTGCCAAGCATCCATATCCAAAGTCCCCTTTGAGTAAGATATCAGGGGTTCCAGTACAACCAGTCAACAGGAAGTATCATGTTCTATATTTGCAGCTGCTGCTTATTTCCTTCTCTTAAGAAGTGGGCAGCTTTCTAGGGCTGGGCCAAATAGCATGAGGTCATCACTCCAATACACCCCACACCTCATCAGAGGGAAAGGGGAGATAAAAGAAGCTCTAATAACTCTGAGGCTCTAATTTTAAATTATTATTATCATTACCATTGTCATTTTTATCCTGCTCTTCAGCCAAACAATATCCTCAGAACAACTTACAAAGATCAATAATAAGCCAGATTTTGATTATCAATAATGACAGGTTTGGGTGAACAAACATAAGAATGGGGCCAGTACCCAAAAATTGTGGAATTTCTTTCACAAGCCTGAAGGGGTCATTGATACATTGAATTTCAGCAGGCATCATTTGTATGCATTTGTGTGCATGCAGCCCGGATGAAATTCCTTCTTCATCACAACACTTAAAGCTGCAAGAGCCCTGCACTCTTTTGTATCTGGTCAAGAGGGCAGGGCTCCTGCAGATTTAACTGTTGTGATGAAGAGGGGATTTCACCAGGTGCTGCATGCATACACATGACACCTGCTGAAATTCCCTTTTCTATACAACTGTTAAAGATATAGGAGCCCTGTCCTCCTTTCCATATGGTCACCCTAGCTTTGAGCTTGGGTTTCTCAAACAGCAGCCCTGCATGCCACATGGCAACATCCATTTTGAAACTGACTTTCAAGTGTAGTGTAGCATACAATATTGTGGGGAGTCTGTACTCAAAATGGGGGAGGAAATTTAAAAACAATCCTACTGGGCATGCCCAAGCCCTTAGGCATCTCTAACGTAGCCCTCTGAATCCTGCCCTTCATATATTTCTTTTTCCATACAAGAAAGAGACAGCTGCACCGATTCTCATTTCCAATGCATTTCAAGAAATTCTCTTTATCAAGGGAATAAACTTGCACGAGTCAGAACTTGCACGAGCCTCATTTCCTGATTCAGAAATTTGAACTATCACTTAGTGCTTGTGTGAATGTGTGTGTGTGTGTGTGTATGCATTCATATCCATCCAAGCTACTTAAAAGAACCCTTTTTATGCCTACTTCAGTTCCTACATTTCAGACCTTAAGGGTCAGAGATCACTTCAGCCTGTTGTTTCAATAGATACCCAATGTTCCATCAAGCATTGCTGAATTAACAAATATCTGGCTAAAGCACATGCATCTGACCTGCTCTTTTCATTGTTTTTTTTACATGAATTGTCTTATCTTTCTTCTTAGTTCCCCCTCCTTATTTTTCAGCTGTTCCGAAGAAAAGTTCCCACAGGTTCAGTGGACACATGGGGAGAGCAGGACCTCGCCCATGAGCCCCAATCCTGATGCACTCTCTGGCCACACCCTTTTAGATTTGCACGGCATGTACTACTGCCAGAGGGATGTGGCCAGTGGGGCATCAGCACTATGCCATGCTAGCAGGCATGGACCTGCTCATCCGCTCACATTTTCTATTTTACTTATCTCAACCCCATCCTCTCACTCTGAAGCCACTATACAACCTGCAGCAGCCAAACGTACCATTGCAGTAGGAATTAGATCAGGGGGGAAAAAACAGTGCAGAGGAAAGGGTTAAAATGCCTCCACCAGTGCTGCAGCCCCATCATGACACTCCTACCTTTGCTAGGGTTGTTTATGCTTAAAAAAACCCTATGGGAGTTCCAGTCATTACTCTTCTGCTGTCTTGAATAATCTGACTATAACCCATAGAGCTTCTCTAAATGAGTGATTTCTTGCACGCTTGTGATCAGCCACTCACGGAAGTTTTCATGTCCATTACACAACATCATCCATGACCAGGACATCTCCCACACTATCCCCCGGAAATTTCACTTTTCAAAGAAATGCAAATAGTGCATCAGCCAGCGTGTAAACCTGGCGTTGCACAATAATTCCACCACTAGGTGGTGCTGTCTCAATGGAGGTGAACAGAACATGCAGAGAGAGGAAGTATTCAATTCGAACCATGTGGCTTTCACAATGGGTGCAAGCAGTTGTGTAACCAATTGCTCAATGGGAATGCACAATGCATTACATTACAGGTTGCACAAGAGTTATGAAAAAATGCATGCACAAACACGCTTGCAGAAATATAACTTTAGTTGGATGCTTCTCTTGCATATAGTTCAGAACTTAGTTTCTGCCAGTGCAATGTCATTTGCGCTAACAGAAGAATAACACAGTTGGATACTGCCCTAACAAATTCATCCCATCCTTTTTAACCATACGTACTGCCCTATCCTAAACATATTAATTCTGAGGTCAGTCCTGGAATACACAGAGATCAATGGGAATTATTTCTTCATAAGTGTAACTACTTAGAAGAATGCCATTCTTCCATGGGGCTTCAATTTTTTTGCTTGGTTTTTCAGATCCTCCAGTTTCATTCTGGTTTTTTTTTTTTTTTTTTTAAAGCTCTTTCCCTGGATTTTTTAGAATGGGGACAATGGGGTATTATCTCTGGAAGCAAAAGAAAAGGTATTTTCCGACTTATATAATTGCAATATTTTACTATAGTACAACACCACCTAGAGAATATGTAGCAGAAAAGCAGGAGAGGAAAAGCTCTTTGTGTAGAGCTCAGATTTCAATTCTGCGACGAAACCAAAAGCAAATGCAGCAATTTGCAGCCTCATGTAGAAAAGCTCTAAACGAGTTCTTAAGGAGATGGGGAAAGATCATTTGAGCACATTGAGACAAGAGCAAAGAATAAAATAATCATTATTATGGCTCCTAGTTGCTGCTGGCATTGCTGTTATTGTAAGACTTGGCTTTGTAGATTACCAGATCCCTATAACATGGTCCTAGCAGTGGATCCTTACCTTAGTTCCTAAAACTCCTCTTCCAGGCAAGTAATGAGTGATTCAATTTCACAGATGGGGAACTGAACTGAAAAGAGGGTAGCTTACATAATGTTCCTAATTTGCCCAGAGCTAATCTAAAGTTTTGAACTGGATCTCCAAAACACAAGACCACCCACTGAATCATAAACATAGAATCTTCAGTATGCTGAGTCAGTCTGAAGTGTCAGGAGGCTATGAAGTATTCACTCACAGAATCCTTTTTGTCCACTATAATCATTATGATCTGTTTTGCCATACATGCTAAAATAATTTAGTCCTTTAAAACACAGTTATGTTTTGACAGGAAAGAGAAAGATTGGCTTCTTTCATCAGAACCATAAATCCATGCTCCTCTATTTCAAAATCCATGCGCAGGCAATACCTTTGCGGAATCGGAGCGCAGTAAATAACGAGACGACACAGAGATTGGGTTTAAACTGGGCCACATTTTATTGATGAATTCGCAGAAGGGGAAAACTAGCAGGCATCTTCAATCCTTGACGGCCAACGCCATCCTAAAGATAGGGCGAGTCAAATCCAGGCCAGGACATGGCGTGCCAATAACGCCACCCCCTGGCCCCCCTTTTGGGTAGGGAGGCTTTCCGTGTCACCCCAGCACAGGCCTCATGACTCCGAGTGGGTGAGGAAGGTCCACCCCAAAGGTAACCCTTATGTCAGCAGCTGGGCCTCAAGACACACAGGTGTTGAGCCTCCGGCATTACCAGTCACCACTAGGTGCCTGCGAATGCTCACCTATCCCTTTCCAGGTGAAGATGCCCGCGCCTAACTGCCACAGGGTGCGACAAGCCTTATGCTTTGTCGCCAACCCCCCATCTGCGCTGGATCACATTCCGCAGACCCCTCTGCAAATCCATCAAGAATAAATCATTTCCAAGGTCCGATAAATGGACCCCATCAGGCCTATAAAGCTCCCTCCACGCTGGTGAAATCGTGGGATGTGTAATACCCCAGCCACCCTCGGACCGCAGGCTGCGAAAAATCTCACCATTCGCCTTCCTGCCAGCACGGTTCAAAGCCCTAGGATCACAAGGTGCCCGCCATTGGCAACGAGGCACAATGAAAGACCAGATGATAACTATCCCTGGCCACCAACGTCGAATGACCTGAAAATCAGCCATTGCTTGCAGCACCAAGGCCTTGCCCTTTAACATCCCCAAATCATTTCCTCCCAAATGGAGTAACAACACCTGAGGTGGGGGTTGGGCCGCACGCCGCTGCATTAACACCGGGATGAGGTGGTCCCATCTCATCCCTCGCCTGCCAGCCCATTGTATGTTGGCCATGCCACTCAAGCCCAACTGTGTGCCGACGGTGGTACAGGCGGCCCTCCGTCCAGCCCAGAAAACGTAGCTGTGACCACAGATGAGGACCCGCACAGGGGCTTCCGCCGGCCGGACATCTAAAAACAAACATATTTTAGTCAGCCCACCAGTGCCTAATTTCCCCCGGTCGTTGGGAGCGCTCGCACGTACGACTGAAACGCCTGCGATCGCCATCTGCCGATCGCCTTTATCCGGGCTGGCGACAAACCCAACACTGCAGACGTGGAGGCGGCCCCTATACGAAAGGAATGCGTTCCAAATTTAAAACCTTTCAACTGTAAACTCTCCAACGCCCGTTTTGCAATGGCCGCAAACTGAAACTGTGTCAGCGGAGAACAATCCGCATGACAGAAGAGGAATCCAGGCTCCAAACCTCTAAACTCCCGGAAGGCCGTTAATGCCTGAACCGGGCATAAATCCTCCTGAGGGGCGGCATACAAGAGGATCATCTGCCCCTTTCCCTGCTGGTCAGTTTTGGATCGCCGCAAGTGAATGCTGACCCAATCCTCACCCAACTGAACATCCCCCAGTTGTAAGGCGTGGCCAGACATATCCCCCTTAGAAGCCGCCAACAGCTCTGAAATTCTAAATGCGCCAAAAAAGGCCGTCAGGGCCGCAGCGTGAAATAAGGAGGCCTCAAAAGGGGATGCGCACAGCATGCTCCAACGAGCCTTCAATCCAACTAAAATATCCGGAGATAGTGGGGAACGCAGATCCCGTCTGGAGGGGCATTCGCGCGCCCACCCGCTTAAGGCCCTCCTGATCCTAAAATCAGCTGTATTATCCTGCACCCCCTTGCTCTTTGAGCAAAAGGCCAAGGCCGCCATCTTACCCGTGATGGTGCGTGCGGCCAGTCCCTTTCTCCTTTCTGCTACACAAAATTGCAACAGATGGTCAACAGGAATGGGCCACTCTGCACCCAATGAGCATGACAACCTAAACTCCTGAAAATCCCTACCTGCCTTTATGTATGCCACTCGCGTACTCGGGGCAACAGACAGCCATACCGCTCATTCTACCTCGTCCTGCCAATCTCCCACAAGGCCGCCGGTACTTCCTCCGGCTTCTCCCTGGCCCAAGGGGCGAGATCCCGGAATCTCCCTACCTGCTGGCGCGATAAAGCATCAGCAATTGAGTTATCTAACCCGGGAATATGGCGGGCTCAAAACAGAATGTTATTTTGGAGGCAGTGCAAAGTAAATGCCCTGACAAGTGCCATAACCCTCTTATTCTTGGATGTCAAAGTGTTAACGACGTGCACTGTGGCCTGGTTGTCACACCAGAAATGTACCACGCTATTCTTCAAGTCCTGTGCCCAAATATAAGCCGCCACATAGATAGGGAAAAATTCCAAAAAGGTTAAGTCCCTACATATATCGGAATCCTGCCAATCGCTGGGCCAACTCTCGGCGCACCAACGGTCACCCCATATTACCCCAAAACCTAATGCCCCAGAGGCATCAGAATGTATTTGCATATCTGCCTCCAACAATAACTCCTTCCTCCAAAATGAAACCCCATTGAAACCATCCAAAAAGGATGTCCAAACTGCCAAATCCTCCCGCATTTCCCTTGTAACCCTAACATGGTGGTGTGGGCTAGTAAGGCCTTTCATATCGTTACAAAGCCGACATAAAAAGGCACGTCCCGGGGCCACCACTTTGCAGGCAAAGTTCAAATGCCCCACCAATTCCTGTAGTTGTCGCAAAGTAACCTTTTTCTGCGAGCGGACACCAGATAAGCGTGCCCTCAGGGCCAGGACTTTATCCAAAGGCAGCCTACAGCGCCGTTGAATCGAATCCAACTCGATCCCCAAATACACTAATACACTGGCCGGGCCTTCCGTCTTCTCCTGAGCCAAGGGTACCCCCAACTCCTCCGCTAACGCTGCAAATTCTAACATCAAATAGGCA
The DNA here is from genome assembly GCA_029215795.1 of Anniella stebbinsi. Lineage (NCBI taxonomy): Eukaryota > Metazoa > Chordata > Lepidosauria > Squamata > Anniellidae > Anniella > Anniella stebbinsi. The sequence goes on along the minus strand of JARDYH010000002.1, from coordinate 169,502,373 downwards.
CATTGACCTGAATCTTTCGCCCCTCAGAAGAAAAAATCATCCAGGTAATGAGTGCACGCGTCCAAACCGGTGCGTTCCCTAATGGCCCATTCCAAAAAAGAACTAAAACGCTCAAACATAGAACAGGAAATTGAACAACCCATGGGCAGAGCCCTATCTATATAGTAGGAACCCCGAAAACTAAACCCAAGGAGATCAAAATCCGCAGGGTGAATGGGCAATATGCGAAACGCAGATTTAATATCACATTTGCCCATTAACGCCCCTTGCCCATGCTTCCTGACCATAGCCACCGCCAAGTCAAATGATGCATAATGCACAGAACACAAGTGCTCTGGGATTGCATCATTGACTGACCGCCCCTTCGGCGCCGACAAGTTGTGTATCAACCTGTATTCCCCGGCAGCCTTCTTGGGCACAATGCCTAAGGGGGAAACCCTCAAATTAGGTATTGGGGGGCAAGCAAAAGGCCCCAGCACCCTACCCGCTGCTACTTCCTTGTTAATCTTGTCCTGAACTAACTGTTCCAACTCCTTAACAGACTTCTGATTCCTTGCAAACGCCGCTACCCTGGGACCAACAAAAGGTATATGAAAACCATCTCTAAACCCAGCCTCTAGGTAAGTCACATCCGGTCCTGGATAACCCGCCAAGAGGCGTCTCAATGATTCAAGCTTGACCGGACTGGGGCCCTTTGGGAGGAGGATGCTGCCCCCCCCGGCTTACGGCCTCCTGAAGCTTCCCCTCCCGTTCCCCGTCCTCGTTTGGCCCTTGGGCAATTAGCCCCGGGATGAGGTCCCCGACAAATGGGACATTCATGTCAGAATCTACACGCAGCATGCATGCAGGCCCCGCGGGAACTATATTCCCAGCAAAGCAAGTGGGGTTGAACCCCTTGCCCCGCTGTCACGCGGGAAGATGGAGGTGGCTGAGGCTTGGCCAGAATATGGCCACTATCCGCCCTTTCTCCGACCCCAGGCCTAGCCGGGGTCATGAACTGGAGCCACAGGTCATTATCCTTCATGTCCCAGCGAAGGGTGTGGTCAAACGCCGCCCGCATACGGAAAGATTCATCGTATGCCAACCAGGCCTCGCCCTCGTACTCTGTATATGCTCTATAAAGCATATCCAGGTACTTGGTCAAAATGCAGCCCTTCTCCGGAAACTTCTGCTGGATGACACCCATGTAAATATGGAAGCCCGGGAGCCAGTTCGCCCACATCCTAGCAACCTTCTTCTGGCGTAGACTTTCTAATTCCTTCTCAGTCGCCTTGTCCCTGTCCTTTGTCTCAGTCTCCCGAAAGAGCAACGAGAAGACATCGACAAATTCACCTTTCAATATTTTCTCCCACGTAGCCGGAAGCAAATGGTACCCCAACGGGGCAGCAGTACTGCCCGTCGGGATGGCCGCTGCATCTACCCCAGCGTATGGGTCCCGCGCAACACCTCCAGCTGCTATTGTCTTTGAGGATGCCCCAGCCGGACCCTGCCATACTGCTAAACAAACAGACTCATTTGCCTGTAACTCCTGTGTCTGTGTCGCCCCCGTGTCACTTACCGAAGGACCCAGAACCCCGTTACCTACCATCACCTGTGCGGTTCCTGTCGAGGTGCCCATCAGCGGTGCAGCGGTGGAAGAAGCATTGGATGTTCCAGCCACTGGAATTGCCAGATTCCCCGTCTGCTGCAGGGTCAGGGTCGTGTGCATGTTTGGAGAGGACTGTACCAGCCCCGCGCCCCCTCCCTGAGGTGTGCCTACACCCGATAAGACAGCTGGCCATCCCCATCCCGGCCCCCATGGGTACCAGTTCCATGGTGGGGGCGCACCCCAAGGTGGAAGAGCACCTGTGTATTGTGCATTATGTGTCTCACCTGCCCTAGGCGCATGAAAAGCACTTCCAGCCACTGGAGCATCTGCCGGGCCCGGCATGGGCGTCGATGTTCCTGTAGACAAGACCTGGACTGACCCCTGGGGCAGCCGCCCCGTAGCCGATGTCTGTGCCTCCTGGGAAATCGGCTGCAGAGACTGCTGCACCAGTGCTCCTCCCTCGGATGCCAAATTGCCGGATTTCTCAATCACCTGCAAGCGAGCTGAAACAGAAGCCCACAATTGGTCCTGCTTCTGTTTCCTCGTGAGACGGAGCCCAGTCCCACTGGCAGTGGCTATTGTTGCCAAAACAGGTGCCTGGGGGGCTATCTCCCTGTCTTGTTCAACCGCCTGAAGCCTAGCCAATATTGCCGCTATCTCAAGGCTCCCCGCCTCATCGGATGACGAATCCGAACGAGCCCTAGGTCGCTTAGGCGTGGGCCTCGGCGCCTTTCCTTTTCCCTTCCGGCCTCCTGTCCCCTTGGTAGGAGCCATTCCTCCACTAACTGCTTCACGAGAAGAAGATGTATTCCCTGTTTCCAATTACAACCAATCTATCGACACCGCTCCCCCCGCTCTGTCTCCAGACCACCAATAGTAGCTGGAAACAAAGCCGTTGCAAATTCAAATAACAGGCGGAGCAATTATGACCGTTCCCTGCACTATCAAGAAGCCACCAACAGGGGAGCCCAGAATGCCTCAACAAGGCCAGAAACGAATTGTGTCTCAACCCCTTAACAAGGCTCCAATGCCCACTGCCGCTCCAGAGTTAAGAGGCAGAGCTAAATTAAGCACCCCTTGCCCAACCTGAAAGCCAGCCACAAGAAACGCCTAACCTCTGAAAGGGACAGTGACCCAGCTATATCTCCCCCTACTAAGGCACCTGGTTAAGAGGCAAATGCCCAGTATCCCCTACCACGATCAATTGTGAACAAAAAAGGGGGGAAGTGAGGGGGGGCTCCCTATGCACAGCTCTATCCCTTCCCCCACTCGAACGGGCACTCCTGCGCTGAACCGCAGCCAACCCCTCTTTCGAGTCCAGAGAGGGTTAGGGTTTAGGGCCAGAGAGCACCTAAAACAGCAACCCTGCTCTCCAGTCACCTACACTCCGCCGCGAGGGCCTCCGCACCGCCTTCCTATCCCAGGAAGGGCCCGCCGGCCCTCCCACGTGAACCCCTCAATGCCTGCCGGAGCCACCGGCCCGCCCAAGCCCCCAGCGCCACCTGAGCCTGGTAGCCCGGGCCTCCACCGCCGCCTATCAGCGGCCCAACGGACCAGCCGGCCCTTCCTTCAACCCGCCGCCCACCAAACTGTTGTCCTCGGGAGCTGGCTTGCCGCCTCCGCTCCACACACGAGGTAGGCCGGGCCGCCGCCGCCGCCCCTCTCTGCACCGCGAAGGACCAGCCGGCCCTTCCCCAAACCTGCGGCCTCCTGGCCAGAAGACTCCCAGCTGTCCCCGACTGCCGCGGGTAGGCTCGTCTGCCGCTCTTCGCGCCCTCAGACGCCGCCGCCTCCGAGCTGCATCGCAACCGAGGCTGCTGCTGCGCCGGCCAACCTCGTCTTTCCAAGCCGTGCAGCCGAAGAGGAAGGAGGGGAGGAGATCCAGCCTAATAAAGGCTCCCGTTCCTCCTCCCCCTCTTCTGGCGCCAAACCCGGGAGGCCACCAATGGCGCGCCTCCACGTCCCGTCTCCCTGCGCCCACCGCAACCACCCCACCACACCTGAGCTGCGCCGAGCATGGGGTAAGGCCATTCTTAGGGCTAACCAAAAATATACAAATTTGTGGGGAAGCTTTCAAGTTCTCCAGATCCCTTCCACTACTATTTAATCCCCAAATCCTTAAATTTCACTTTTCACAAGTCTTTGAACCAATTATCTGTCCCTTTCCAAAAGCAGGAGGTGTCAATACCATCCTGTAATTTCCTGCATTTGAATTCTTTTCCACAGGTACCTCCAATTATACAGAATAGTGAACCTTCAAAGTAAATTAAGGGATCCTTCAATTGCCTTGTTTAAAACACTGCAATGCATGATCATTTACCGTAATATGAAAGCGGTCAAAATATATATCTGGGAAAGCCACTTGCACAGAGGAAAATGATCTTCTAAACTATACTAAATGCAGCCCACTTTCTATCCTCTTCAACCTATGTGCTGATTAAGCAAGAAGAGAAAAAGACCTCTGATTGCAGTTCAATGCACTCCTTGATATAGTTTTAGCTGTGTACTGAAGTGTTTCGACTAGTCCAAAATGTCATTAATGCAGGACTGGAATGCCCTAACTCAGAGCCATGAAAAACATGAACCAGCAAGTTGTATTGCGTCTCTTCAAGGAATCCTCTCTATAGTGCAACTGTCAGCTTGGGTGAAGCTGTTTCTATGTGGGTTCTGAATTTCCATGCTCCCTAAAGGCATGCACAATACGTTATCAAGTTATCTTCAGTGTACAATCAGAGTGGGTGAGATAGTGTTTCACATTACAAGCCTAGCCTAGTGATTTAATCGTAACAGCCCCAGGGAAAAAAGGTTGACTTTTCGGTCTCCTTTTTTCCCTTTTCTTTTTTCCTGATCAAGCTATATGAAATTCATTAAACAAAAAAAGTCACTTTACAAAACAATGTTAAGGCTCTGCAGTTTCCAACCAAGCACCAAAAAGCAGGGAAATTGGGAGTTAAGGCTCACAAGCCTTAATGCCACATCCTCCCTAAGGAGGCAGAAAGTGCAAGTGAAATTCTCATTCTCCCAAAGCAGATAAACCATGAGGACAGGATGGAGAATATGATATGCAGAGGTGCTGTGGGGTTGTGGAAAACTCATGATGAACAACTTAGGGCCACCTACTTCTCTCTCTTTTTTTGTTTTTTAGAGCAGCCTTTCACCAACCTGGTGCCCTCCAATGGTGTTGGACTACAACTCCCATCATTGCAAGTCAGTATGTCCCATGGTCAGGAATGCTGGGACTTGTCATCTCAAACATCTGGAAGGCAGCAAGATGGGGAACACTGTTCTATATCCTTACCAAATACAGGGTCTGCCCAATACTTTTCTCTCACACACATCTTGCATATAGCAGCATGATTGATAACAAAAGGGATATTATTAGTTACAGATCTTGAACCAGAGCATGTGCCAGGCATTTTCAACTTTTGGTCAATATCCTGCTCTTCAAAGAACTAATGCTTTTCTTAAAATGTGTTTATACAAAATATATTGTTCACTCCCCACAATCCCTCCACAATACATCATCTCATCAAAGTGGCAGAGGAGCAGGCCTAGTGAGTTCAGCAGCTCTGACTTCTGAGAAGACATGTATAGGATTCAAGTGTAAACCAACTTTCTCCAGCCTAGTGCTCTCCAGATTTATTGCACTGCAACTCCCATGTTATGTGTTATGGGGAAGACAAAAATCATTTTCATGAATAGCTTTAACATAATCCTTACACATGACAGTATTAGGTGCTAGCTCTGCCTTTGATCTCACATTTCTGAACACATAAGAAAAATCCTCTATTTTAGTCCCCCAACACCATATATCTGATATTCAATAAGCAGACAACCTATGCCATGTGTTGAAACTTAATTTTGACATCTGAAGAACTATCTGGATTAGGTATTCAAGATTCATTCATTGTTGCTTCATTTGGTTTAAGACAGTTTACCTAAAGTGATGCAGTTCTTTTGTAGTTCCTTGATGGATTGAATATCTTAATGCTGGAAAACATCATACTTTAGAACAGATGTGGGCAGAAAATAGATCTATTCTGATGTTTTGGACATCAAGTCTCAGCATTCCTGATGCTGATAAGGGCTTTTACAAGTTGTAATCAAAAATATCAGGAGAACTACATTCTGTCTGCCCTTGCTCTAGAACCACATTCCCCAACCTCATATTGCAACTCTCAACATGAGGAGATGCTCTGAAAAAAGAAAGAAGTAGGTGGCCCTAAGTTGTTCATCATCAGTTTTCTACAACCCCACAGTCATCTCTGCATATCATATTGCAAATCATAACCTGCTGCCCTCCAAATGTTTGAGATGACAAGTCCCAGTATTCCTGACCATGGGACATACTGACTCAGCTCAGATGACATGATAATCAACGGAGGGAGAGAATCAACAATCAGTTGTGTTGATTATTGTGTCGTGTGTCAGGCAACACACAACACACACACAACTGATGGTACACTATTTTGGGCAATTAAACAACGGGGAAAAACAACGGGCTGCTCAGTTGTTTATCCCCAAATCCGTTGTTTAAAGTGTCATGTGTCAGGACCCCCCCCCCTCTCTCTGTTCCCTGGCAGGATCGACCACAAAACCCCCGAATGCTCCTATACAGACAGCACAACTTGCGGTGCATGATGGGATAGGGCTGGAGGACTGAGGGAGAGGGAAGGAGGAGCAGCAGTAGCCCAGAAGGATGCCAGGACTTTCAGCTGCGCGATGGGGGGAGGGGCAACATGTTGTGTGGTGGCCACCACCAAAATAATGCACTGTCAGTGTGCTATTCCCCCCCTCCATTGCCTAATGTGTCATCCAAACTCTCCCAGTGACTTGCAATTATGGGAGTTGTAGTCCAACACCTTCGGAGGGCACCAGGTTGGGGAAGGGCTGCTCTAAACAAAAAAGAGAAGTAGGTGGCCCTAAGTTGTTCGTCATGAGTTTTCCACAACCCCACAGTCACCTCTGCATATCATATTCTCCATCCTGTCCTCATGGTTTATCTGCTTTGGGAGAATGAGAATTTCACTTGCACTTTCCGCCTCCTTAGGGAGGATGTGGTGTTATGGTTTGTGAGCCTTAACTCCCAATTTCCCTGTTTTTTAGTGCTTGGTTGAAAACTGTAGAGCCTTAATGTTGTTTTGTAAACCGTAGGTTTTTTGTTTAATGAATTTCATGGCTTTGTATAATGGATGACCCGATGTTGGCAACCAAGCCAACATCAGCTAGGATATTACACCATGTTGACATCCAATATAAAATCAAAACTAGTATTATGTGTTACACTGACTTTTCAAAATAATAAATGAGCCCCAGAAGTTATGCTCTCTCACTTGAAATCTGAGAGGACTCATTTGAACTTTTCAATAGCCAGTGTCCAGAGATAAAAGCTTTTTATGACCGCCTCATGAAAAGGAAGCATTTCATGTTTTGTGTCTGTATTTGGAGATAACTTGAAAAATTGTTCTACTGCAATTAAAAATCCCTGATTAATTCCGGAAGCACACAAGATGATAAAGGAAAATATCCTACATTAGAATAAGTTACAGTTAACTATGTTAATTATTATAGTTCATTTTATGCTGCATGCTTTTTCTTCCTGTTTGTATCTTAAAGTAGCAGATTGTGATCAAGTTTGTGGTCAAGTTTCAATCTTGCACAGGCTTCATTTCCATCCCTAGATATTTACTCAAAAGTAAGATCCAATTAATTTCCTTGGTTCTTGAAAAGCAACATACTTGCTTTTAGATTAGCCAGCCTCAGCACTCTATGTGTGCTATGTATGCCTGCTCGGTTTGCACTTATAGTTCCATGCAAAGCCAAGCAAGGGGAGGTCAGTAAATTAAACTAGGGATGTGCACGGCCAAAAATATCATATCGTATCGTTATCAAAATTTTGGACCAAAAAAATTATCGTCTCCGATTATATCGTAGGTGAACCATATTGTATCATATCGTATTTCCGATAATTATCGGAAATCTGATATATCGTTTCTCCATTTTTGCCCTATAGACTCTAGAGTTGATTTTTTAGTCAGAAAGGCCTAAAACTTCTTAATTTTCCAAGTTACAGGTTTGAAACTTGTTCACAGTGCAGACTGAGTGTTGCTAGTCTTCTGTGCCAAATTTTAGAACAATCGGTGCAAGCGTTACTTGGAAGTAAGTTGTCAAAATCCACTGTTTTAGGTGGCATAAGTGCTCCTTTTTCAAGAGACGTCATCCTCATGGGCATCTCACAAATGGCCTTGAGGGGACTCATCTGTGCCCAATTTCAGATGCACAGCTGCAGGCGTTCCTCAGAAGTAAGCTCTCAACAATATGCACTGTTTCTGGTGATGCACTCCATGCTGCTGCTGCTAAGTGCTATAATAAATCCTCATTTTTAAAGATCTAGTCCTTAAAGTTGGCAACCTTACCAAAGGTCTGTAGGGAGTGGAGTGCGTGGCACAGTGAATGGACGCATTCCTCTGCAGTAGAACTGCTGCCTTGCCTAGGTCATGCATGTCTAAGTACAAATAAAAGGATTGGGGGGTAGGGGAATAGCACGGGCGTTACAGTTATTTATTTTAGCCAGCCTTACCCAGGCAGGGCCTCATTGAGCCAGGAGATATCCCAGAAGCGAGGAAACCTGGAGGATTCTAGCAGATATACATGTGCTGCTTTGACAACTGTGAATCCCATCAAAACAACCCTTATGCACTGCCTTGACCTCATCGTGCTTGAAAAATGACCCAGTCTGCCTGCCTTCCCCATGCAGGCAGGTTGGCAGTTCTTCATGCCAGAGCTGTGCACATGGGCTACAGCAGAGGCAAATAAAAGTCACATTTGGGGTAGAGGTGGGCACTGGCTGGAGCGGAGGGAATAGTCACATTCAGGGTACAGGTAGGCATTGGCTAGAGCGGAGGGAAATAAAAGTCACGTTCAGGGTAGAGGTAGGCACATTGGCAAATAAAAAGTCAAGTTCTGGGTAGAGGTGGGCATTGGCTGGAGTGGAGGGAAATAAAAAAGTCACATTCAGGGTACAGGTAGGCACATTGCCTGGACCAGAGTCTGAAAAAAAAAAAAAAAATGCTTGAAGGGGATGCTTCTGCAGTCCCTCAGTAATGGACTAAACGACCCAGGGACATAGTGATGAAAAATAATAATACAGCAATCTCTCAAGGCTCACTAAAGCAGTCCCTCCAGGAAATATTGGATGGAGCAGTGTCTTTAAAAAAGAAAAAATAATGTGTGAGGGATGCTTTGCTTTGCAGTCCCTCACTAAAGCTGTCCACACTGGGCACATTCACTGGATGGAGCAGTGGCAAAAAAAACCCCTAAAGGCAAGGTGTGAGGGATGCTGCTGAGGTCCCTCACCAATGCTGCTAGTACAGCGAATTAGGTGAAGCAAGTCAATGAGTTGCCTGGTTCCACAACATCCCTATTAGTTAACAGGGAATCCGGGTTCGATTCCAGAGGGGTAGCCTGAGAAAGAATACATCTTGCAGGAGGAAGCAGCTTGACACTGCAGGCCAGGCTAGTGCCAGGGAAGATGTGCGCTTGATTTCACTGGGGGAGAGATAGCCACCCCAGAACTGCCCCCAGCAACAGCATCTCTCCTAGACCCAGAGCCACCTCGCCCAAGGCGCACCTTAAAGCTGTGTTTCATACTGGTACAAAATGATTGAAAATGAAATTAATAATGACAATGTATGCTTTGCCCACAGTTTGTGACTTTGTGTGCTGCTTTCACCACACAGATTGTGGAGTGAGTGATATCCTGTGTAGCAGGCTACAGGACACACCAACAAACTCACAGTCAATCAAGCAAACACACACCCCCAGAGAGAGAGGGGGAGAAATATTTATTTTTTAAAAAAAAATGTTTTGTTTTTGTTAAGGAAATTAAACAGGGAAGGGGACAAAACACACTCACTCAGTCACAGTACCCCCATTCATGCTAACCTAACCCTTCAATCAAACCAACCAGAAAACGTATAACAATTATAACTCAAATACACAAGCAACGAACAGCCAAACGAACCTGAGACACAAAGATGCAAGACTACAATGAATCTCCAACAATTCACCACCAAGTAACTATAAGACCCAGGAGCCAGGACAGAGCTCCAGCAAAATCCACCCTTCTCCCCTCAATGCCTAACTCCTAACAGAGCTGGAACACCAAGTGTGAGGGTTTTATGCGGGGATATCCTTAGCCCTCCTCCAACATTGTGATTGGAGCCTGCTGGAAACCTTGCTGCACGATTGGTAACTGAACCTGTCAATCTCAGCAAGCACATCCCACCTTCTAGCTCCGTCCATGTGGCGGCAAAAGAGAAAGAGCTTTCTGATAAAACGATAACAATACAATAATTATTGTAGGATTTTTATCATCTCCGATAATTATCGTAGGTTTGTCTATCGTATCGTTATCATGAATCAGCTGTTCGATAAAGACCATATTGTATTGTTTTCTGACATTTTAACGATACGATACTCATCCCTAAATTAAACACAGAAATGGAGGGTGGGATTGCAGATGGAGTATGAAGGGAGGAAATAACAACTCAGATGCCAGAGCTTGGGGTAAACTAAGGCCTCTTTATTTAGCATTAGGTAATTCACCCCCCCCCCCCCGGATCTGCACGTGAAAGTGCGGGAATCTAATCGCTCTGTTTCCAGGCAACTAGCCTGTTTCATGGGCGAGCCACATGGCCAAGCCAGGAGTCGGGTAAACCTGCCTCCCTCCTTATGCTACACATGTGTGCTTGAGGGAAACCACCCCATTTCACCTCTGCTTGGGCTGTTAAACTCCTAGTAGGTGAGACAGTGAGGTCCCCAAAGGCGGGCCATATCCTGGGTTGAGAGCTGCTCAGCCCCCAGAGAACCAGGCCTCAGAACCTGCCAATCACTATAGCCTGGGATGCATGTGGGACTTACTTTTAAACTAAGGGAAGCACCACCCACGCCTCACCTTATTCAGGTGTAAGGCAGGTAGGTCATCCTTCCTCCCTCTTCCCACCCACAAAACCCTGCCCTCGCCCTAGCCATGCCAGCAGGGTGGGAAAGGGACTTCCATCAAGTTCAGCTGAAAGCGGTTGCTGTAGAACATGGACCTACCAGCAGTGGTGAGGCCATGTTTCTGGCAGACCCAACTAGCCAGCTTTATGTCTCAATAGTCCCTCTGTTTGGTAGCCTTCAGGAGCACCAGCCTCATAAAGCAAATGAGCACATAAAAACTGTTATGTTCTGTCATAATAACCTCTTCAGAAGGGGGGATAGTGTTATGTCATGGTGTGACTATATGGAAAGGAGGGCACGGCATCCAAATTGGTGGCCAGCGCAAGACCTTGTGATACTAAATTCTACATTTAACTATGTGCTATGTGAAGAACAACATCTTTTTACTTGTCCTGAATCTCCCACCAATCAGCTTCATGGGATGAACCAGGGAATCCCACACCAGGCATAATGTTATGCAACGCTATCATGCCTCCCCTCACTTGCCTTTTCTATAACCTAAACAGTCAGAGATTTTATAACCTTTCCTCATAGAGGAGTTGCTCCCACACTTGGATCATTTTAGTTGCACTTTTCTACATTTATTTTTTAACAAACTATGGAATTAAAGATGTGAAAGCTCACAAAAAATTATGGGGGAAAGCCCCCCCTTTCCCACAAGACTGTTTTCTTTGGGGGGGATCAAAAATTGGGAAAATTAAACAGCTTTAGATTATGAAACAGTTTATTTTAGAATTTAAGAGAAAGTATTTATATATTGTTACCCAGCCTTTACTCCCCCAAATATGATTACTAAAGACTATGTAATAAGAACACTTTTAAATAATGACTAAAGATGTAAACTGTCTGGAAATAATGAAGCCATTGGGGTGGGAGGTTTCTTTCAATTTTCTCTGTAAGGTTCCCAGCATAGTTCCCCGCCTCGATCCAGACAGAGAGGCGAGTAAGAAATAAATTATTATTATTATTATTATTATTATTATTATTAGGGGTGTGCACGGACCCCCCGGATCGGATCGGGACCCGGATCGGGACCTCCAATTTTGTCCCGGACCGGTTCGGACAAAATCGGAGGCCCCCCGGACCGGATCGAGTCTGATCCCGACCCAAAAATCGTACATTTTTGGATCGGCCGCCATTTTTTTCCCCATAGACTTGCATTGCAATGCAAGTCTATGAGGAAAAAATGGCGGCGGGTGGGTAAGGGGGGGCCTAACTCCCTCCCCCCCCCCCGGGGCCGTCCGCTGTGGATGGCCCCGGCAGGTAAACCCCCTCCCCCGCGCTCCCTACCCCCCCTGGGGCCGCCCGCTTCCATCCGCTGGCGCCCGCGGGCGCCAGCGGATAGAAGCGGACGGCTCCGGGGGGGGTAAGCCCCCTTCCCCGCCACTGCTTACCTTCTCGGCCCGTCCGGCGCCGGCGGCTACTACCAGCGGGCTCCGTGGCCTACTCTCGAGTAGCGCGCCGGGTGATGACATCACCCGGCGCGCCATCCTAGAGCAGGCCGCGGAGCCTGCTGGGAGTAGTAGGCGCCGGCGCCGGACGGGAGCCGCCGGGCCGGAAAGGTAAGGGCCCCCCTCCCCCCTCCCCCCTCCGCGCGCCCCCTCCTCCCCTCCACGCACCCCCTCCTTACCTTTCCGGCCCGGCGGCTCCCGTCCGGCGCCGGCACCTACTACTTCCAGCAGGCTCCGCGGCCTGCTCTAGAGTAGCGCGCCGGGTGATGACATCACCCGGCGCGCCATCCTAGAGCAGGCCGCGGAGCCTGCTGGGAGTAGTAGGCGCCGGCGCCGGACGGGAGCCGCCGGGCCGGGCAGGTAAGGGCCCCCCTCCCCCCTCCGCGCGCCCCCTCCTCCCCTCCACGCACCCCCTCCTTACCTTTCCGGCCCGGCGGCTCCCGTCCGGCGCCGGCGCCTACTACTTCCAGCAGGCTCCGCGGCCTGCTCTAGAGTAGCGCGCCGGGTGATGACATCACCCGGCGCGCCATCCTAGAGCAGGCCGCGGAGCCTGCTGGGAGTAGTAGGCACCGGCGCCGGACGGGAGCCGCCGGGCCGGAAAGGTAAGGGCCCCCCTCCCCCCTCCGCGCGCCCCCTCCTCCCCTCCACGCACCCCCTCCTTACCTTTCTGGCCCGGCGGCTCCCGTCCGGCGCCGGCGCCTACTACTTCCAGCAGGCTCCGCGGCCTGCTCTAGAGTAGCGCGCCGGGTGATGACATCACCCGGCGCGCCACCCTAGAGCAGGCCGCGGAGCCTGCTAGTAGTAGTAGGCGCCGGCACCGGACGGGAGCCACCGGGCCGAGAAGGTAAGTGCCCCCTCCTCCCCCCCCCGCTGTCCACTTTCATCGGCGGGCGCCCGCTGGCGCCCGCCAATGGAAGCGGCGGTGGGCGCCAGTGGGCGCCCGCCGATCCGCCGATCCGCCGAACCGGTTCGGAGCTTTTTCGGACCGGTTCGGATTGGATCGGCCGATCCAGCTGCGGGATCGGAAATCGGATAATTTATCCGATTTCCCACTGGACCGGACTCGGATCGTGGATCGGGTCCGATCCAGTGCACATCCCTAATTATTATTATAGTTAGTTCTTTCATTCCTTATTAAAATTATTGATCTAAAGTTTATTTTACTGATAGACATTTATGCTCAGTTTCCCAACATGTGAGTAGAGTCACCATTGGGCATTCCTGACAGTTTGAGGTTTGTTCTATTGAGTCCTGTTTCTGATGCTGTAGCAGTCATTTAATGTACCTCTTAACTATTCAGACAATAATTTAAAATTTACTAACAGAGTTTACTTTTAAAATATAATGATAATGTTACGAGCATAGTAAGTTCTATATAAAACAACAACTTTAGGAACAGAAAGGCTGCATTATGTTCCTAAAGCAGCCCTCCCCAACCTGGGGCCCTCCAAATGTTTTGGACTACAGCATTCCTGACCATTAGCCATGCTGCCAGTGACTGATGGGTGCGACTGATGAAAAAAGGGAAATCTTGCTCACCACTCTCCAATTCTCCCATATTTTCACTGCATATTTCCCTTAATACCATAAAATAGATTAAGAGGAGTACAACAGCTGTGTGTGCCTGTAGTGGGGAAGGGACAACAAAGCTTTGCCTGGGAGTAAATCCCATTCAACTAAATGGGAGCTACTTTCAAGTACACCTACATATGATTGCAGGGTAAATATAGCAACCAAAAATTGCTAATGAAACCTACTTGGGTGGGAGAACCACAAGCTGGGAATCATTTATTTATAGCACAATCCTCTGCATGTGTATACTATCAAGTAAATACCAACGAATTGTCTTAGAAATTACAACCTAGTAAAGGCAAATTAAGGCTGTGATTTGAAGCAGACTTGCAAGAGAGTAAGCATCATTGAATACATTTGGGCTAACCAGACAACAAGGAATCATGGATCCATTGGAATCAATGAAGGTTTTTTTTAAAAAAAATTAACCAGGGGGAGGGGGATTTGGGGACAAAGAAAGGGGGGGGGGGAGGAAGCTTAAACCTTTCACAAAAAGCCATGGCCTCTAAATACACAGAGCTTCCAGGGAGAACTAGTGCACGGGAGTGAGACTCATTGCACTGAATGGAACTTATTTCTGAGTAGACATGCTTAGGATTGAAGTGAAAATCAAGCCACAGCAATGATCAAATGAACAATAAAAGAACACACACACACAAGGCAAGCAAGCAAGTTGTTAATTGTAAGATGGACAGCTGTGCTGATCTGGAAATGTTTTTGCTTCAGTCCCTCAGTTGCATTTTTTTTAAAAAAAGGCTGTAATCCTCTACACACTTATCTGGGAGTAAAACCCACTGCATCCAATGGAACGTACTCCTGAGTAGACATACATAGGATTAAATTAAAAATCAAGCCGCAGCAATGATTAAACAAAGAGTAAGAGAACACACACACAGAGTTGTTTGCTGGAAAGGAGGAAATTCTCAGTAAGGTGTCTTTCTCTCTCTTCCCAAAGTTCTAGGCAGTTTTAAAAAGGCTGCAATCCTCTGCACACTTACCTGGAAGTATGACCATTACACTTAATGGAACACTGATTATGTCTTTGCTGGAGAAGGAGGCAATTTTCTTTCAAGGTTCTAATCTAGCTGATGCAGGAGAGAGGAGGAGGAAGAGAGAGAGGGATGCTACTGAGTATGCTTGCATTATTGATAAAATGGCCACCCTATATCTGTTATAATGCGGTAAACAAATATTAATTACAAAGCAACAGAAGGGATTTTTTTTAAAAAAAAAGGCATTCCACCAACTACAATGAAGGAGGAAGAAGACACCACCACTGGATTAATTTGTAAGGCTCTAGTTTTTTTCAAAAATCATGGGTACAAATAATCGCCAGTCAAAATTATCAGAACCATTTTGATTCAGAGAGATTTCTTTTCTTTTCTACTTTAAACTGCCCTCCTTTCATCAATCTTCCACCAATCTCCTTGTAAAACCAACATTTTGTTCTGGCACATGTACATTTCAGGAAGATTGGTGAAACATTTTTGATTTTATGAATGTTAGAATGACTACCCCCAATAATCCCTTTATCATAGTATAATGCTTTTTTCCTGTCAGGTCTTAACTAAGGAGGCACACCTGTGCCTCCTTAAATACAGCTGATGGTCCAGGTTCTGAAAACACAAGACTCATTATCCATCCCAAAAATAAGAAGTCCACAGATCTTGTGTACTGATAACTGGAATGTTTAGTGAACTCTTTATTTTACATATGCACACCCAATATAGTCCAACTACTAGCATGGAATATGAGCTAGTCTTACTGATAAAATAATGAACACAAATCCCAATTATTTATTGAACAAATCTATACAATTCAATAATAAATATCGTTGACTGCCCAGCATCAACAGGTGTCAAATATGTGACCCAATGAATGGTCAAATACCATCAAATAATGGGTGTCAAGTGTCAAATACTAGGAAATGTAAAATACGGATATCAAGTATCATATTTTGCGATACCAAGTAGAGAATTTTGTGGTGACTTCAGAAAGACAAATTACTTCAACTCTAGCTTGGCTTTTGGTCACAGAGTACTGACCTCTCCTTTATGCAAGATTAGGGATGTTTATGCTAAGTATCTAAGGTTCTCTCCCCATGAATTACTTCAAGAAATATCAAAACATTCACAAGAATCAAACATCACTCCTAAGCATTTTGCTGAAATTATTATTTATGCAATTCATGTGCATTTACACCTAGCTGGTGGATCTGTACTTGTGGAATTCTTAAGGTTTCCTATAACAAAGGCCAAAGGCCAGCTAAAAATAGTGGACGTGTGTTTACTCACGGTCTGGCAGGCAAGATTTATAGGAGGGGGGGAAGCAGGAGGTCTCTTCCAAATGGCTCAGAAGTCCATATGATGGTGAACGGTTGCCAGTAAATGAGGACCTGCTGAGCTCTCTTGGAAAAACATGCACACAAATTCCACGGGTGCAGATTTCACTGACTTGAGATGGCTTTGGCACCAGTGCATTGGCCGGACTGCTGCTTGGTTCATCAACAAGTCAATCATCTAGCTTGAAATATAGTGTTTTGGTGGGACATAAATATCATACAGCCTCTTTTTCATGGAAACTTATGAAATCTAAACTGTTTGTCTATTAAATCAAATACATGAATCATATCTGAATATATTGCATGTGAGTCTCTGCCCAGTGGGATTGCACATTTCATTTTTTTCCCTGTAGCACAACAATATCATCTGGATTTTGTGCTGAAATATGGCCAAACAGTTATGTTCAACGGCCAAGCTTTTAAGCACCATAGTACACCATATTTGACTTAGTAGATGTTTTAGTGATCCAGAAGTCAACTGCCATTATCTACAGATTTTCTCACTCAACTTGTCTTCTTACAGAGTCCAGACATGGTATATATAGTTCTGGAAAGAGATTTGTTTTGGAACTTCTCATCAATCTAGACTTTTTCTGGGATGGTGGAGACAGAAGTGCATTGTGATGACTGATCACTGAGCATTGATCTTGCAGCCACAACACCATGCTGCAGAGATGGTCTTTGGATATGACAGGAGTTCCAGATCGAGTCCCAGTACATGAGAGGCAAAGATCACGTGATTGTAGGTGGACTTTCCAGATGTGGCAGGGATGAGATCAGTCACATCGACACTCCCGGGTGAGAAAGAAGAAGACAAGACAGTTTTCCAAAGTATTCCAGTGAGGTAAAGACTTTGTGTATGCCCAAGAATACACACATCAAACTTTGTATTCTGTGCATGCCCCAGAGCACATACATGAGAACACTGAACTTTGCATATGCTCAAGGACACATTCCCTTGAACTTTGGATGCTGTGTATGCCACTTAAGACTAAAGAGGCATACTCTGCTTCATTTTAAGGGGGGAAATGTGATGTTCTACTGTTTCTGGTTGTAAATATATTGCAAAGTTTATTGTTTGTGATATGCATTTGTTTATATCTTTAAAAGGAACTAAGAATAATAACAGGTAAAGTAAATAACTAGGCAGAAATGTACTTACTGTTTGTAGTTAAAGGTCTAGGTAAGTATAGAGTGCCTAGATTGGCTAGCTGTGTGCCTGAATAAAAAGTGAGTGCTGATTGGTTAGTTATTTAGAGTGCCTGGATTGGTTGGTTGTATAAGAGTGGGAGGAGCTAGAGAGTGAGTGGAGTGTATATATATGTGTGTGACAGAGAGAGCTGATAGGGTTGATTGGGGGGAGATTTGAGAGTATTGAGAGAGAGTCTGAAGCAGGATTATTAGATGAGAAGAGTGTTTGATTGAGAGACTGAGATAAGATTTTAGAGCATAGACTGAAACCAATAAGCACTGAAACCTTGTAACCGATATGCAATTGAACTGAAGTAACTATTAAGCTTGTTGACACGCAATTTCTTATTCATAAATTCTTGTTAATTCCATCTTCTGATGTGATCTGTGGATGTACCTGAGAAGTTGTTGTTGTTCTAGCCCAATTACCTGTGATTCTTTGAACTGGAGAACCTGGGGATTCACTCTGGTACCCTCTTCATGCAAAACATGTGCTCCACAACAGAGATGCAGTCTTAGGAGAGCTGGTATATTTAATGTGCTTTACAATCCATACTCATGTTCACAACAATTCTGACATTTCCCACATTAGAGAGATAGTACTGAATTTGGAGTTGGTTGGGTATTTGGGGACCTAGATTTAAAACCAGAGCTACAGTTCTTCCTTACCATACATAAAGGGAAGGAGATCCGAAGGCAATCAGTGGGACATCTCTCCGTAAACATGGTTTGTGGGAGTCAGCTGCACATCTCTTAAATCAACATCCAGCACTCAATCCAAAGAAATATACTTACTTCTTGTCTGACTGAACCATAATTTGCATTCTTGTACTATGATATACTTTTCAGGCTCATCTTTAATATTCCCAAAATGAATAAGAATGAAGGTTTAAACAAATAACTGAAGATGAGGTGATCAAGTGTTAACATGGGCACTACTGATCTGTCACATTTGTATAGTTGGTACAGGTTTGCCCTCTGCTTGAAAACTCTCTGAGATTAAACATAAAAACCCCAGAGAAACAAATCATCCATATTTCCTTCTGTGAGATTTCCTTCTTCAGCGCGGAGGAAACTATGGTAGGCTAAACCCATGACTGCTTTAATCTCTTTTCTTTTCTTTTCTTTTCTTTTGTTTCAGAGGTTTGAATTGTGCTTTTTAACTGAGGAGTTTTTGTTTAGCAAAATCTGAGGTGAATCTTGAGGGTCTTGCTCAGTTGAATCTAAAGGGAAGACAAAAGGGTAAGAGTAAGATCAGCTAACTATCTCAGGGTGTCTCTGCTGTTGTTAGAAGCAACAACAACAACAAATGACCATCACCAACACACACAAATATACACCCCTTACATGCACAGAATTGCTTTGTGCATGAACAAACTTCTGGATCCCAGCCCAGGTACACCACTCTGAGCTCCTTGGAATAGAAATGGGATATAAACAATAATAATGACTCATTTCCTTATAGTTCGCTACATGACCTGTCTTTTCTTTCAGTATTTGATTACTTTTTTTTTTCTTTTTCAACTGAGATAGGGTGTCCCTGTCTGTCAGAACACGTTTAATTCCAGAGTATTCTGGGACTAGATACCATCTGTATCATATATAAATATTTAGACACGTATACTATGGACAGTTTATACATTTGTCAACTCTAATATTTATATTATGTTCAGTGAGCATGCAATTTCTATTCTGGAATACCTGCAACTCTGTATCCAAAGATGCCCAAGACTTTATTAGGAACTGCTGGCAAGCCAAACAGATATTCTTTGCAATAGCTCATGTCATCTCTAAACGAAAGTTCCCAGGTGGTAGAGCGAGGAAGGACCATTCATATTGTAGTTAGGGTTGATGCCATCAACATCTTGCCATAATTAACCATCGATGCAAATTTAGGGATTACTCTTGAGGGAAAACATCTAAGGAATTTCAAGGGAAACCAAAAGTGTTTCAATGACTAGCTAAATGTCCTTGGTGGGGCAAGGAGGGTGGTCAGCACATTCTAAGTGCTCATCTGCTTTCACTGAAACTAAAATTCAAAGTGATAAAAGGTCTACGTTTAGGGAGGATGAAACATTTGCACAAATTCAAGAATAGTGACACCTGGCTTGACAGCAGTACATACAAAAAAAATGTAGGGGTTTTAGTAGACTGCAAACTAAAGATGAGTTAGCCATGCAATGCAGCAGCTGAAAAGACCAATGCAATTCTAGGTTGTTTCAACTGTAGTTTCAGATCATGAGAAGTATTGGTGCCACTCTGTTCTGCTTTGGTTGTGTCCAGTTCTGTGTCCACGGCAGTTTTAGAAGGGTAATGACAAACTAGAACCTGTCCAGACAAGTGCGGTGAAGATGGTGAGGTTCCTGGAGACCAAGTTCTATGAGGAAAGTTTGAAGGAAGTAGATATGTTAAGCCTGGAGAATAGACAACAGTTGATAGAATCATAGAATCATAGAATAGTAGAGTTGGGAGGGGCCTATAAGGCCAACGAATCCAACCCCCTGCTCAATGCAAGAATCTACCTTAAAGCATCCCTGACATGATAGTCCTCTCCAAATATTTGCAGGGGTGTCAAATAGATGATGGAGCAATTTTGCTTTCTGTTGCTCCGGAGGGCAGAGATATAAATTAGACAAATCAAAGGATCATAAAAACGTATTTAAGTACAAAGAATACAAGAGTCACTGTCAACTGTTAATGATCAGTATATAATTGAGTACATGCATTGTACCTATCATATGCACAACATGGCTACCGATGAAAACACTGAATTGCATTTTCATGTCTCTTCTTCTTGTTCCTCTTCAGAATAATGAGACAATTATCTTTATTTTGTTTGTCTTCTATGGACTGCAGCCAAGCTTGATCCTCCCAATTCCTATGTTCTGAAATCTTCCAAAATTAGGTGGCAAAAATGCTCCAATGAAATTAAATGACAAGGTTGCACTCTTCCAGGGGAATAATAACCCAGACTCCCACAGAAAGCAGTAGGTTCTTCTTTCTGAGAGATTTTTAATCAGAGATTGAATGGCCATTTATCAGGGATGCTTAGTAATGGGTCTTCTCAATAGGAGGAGGGTTGGACTAATAGTCCATTGAGGTCCCTTCCAACTTTCTCATTCTATAAGCAGATCTGGCTTTCTCTTTTTTCCAGCCCCTTTCCTCTTCTCACAATTCCAGCAGGACTCAAGGCTTGCCACATAAGTGGATTCAAGGACTGGAAAGGAACAGATCACTGGTGAAGATACAGCAGGAGTCTCCAAATTGCCAGCTAGCAACATTGGAGGGAGAAGACCTTATATGGTGCCTCAGATCATTTAAAGATATAGGCACCGTCCCTGGATGATAACTTGACAGTAATAATACACAAAGTAATCATTTTTAATTTCTACATTTGACAAGCCCATTGGCATGAGAGAGCAGGTGTGAAGCCTAACCATACTGTTGCAGTTGTGAAGATTCGCATTTGTGATGACTTAAAACATAGTTCTTTTCAACTCTTAACTCACAGATGGGATGGGGCCACACCTCAGGCAAGGCAGTACCTTTCAGACCTCAGATCTGTTCTCTGTTTAATCGTCTCTGAAATGCCTGCATAGTTAGCACATGCCCCAAAACAGTGCCAACATTGCCGAGAACTCAGATGGCAAAATGAGATTGCAACAGAATATATTAAGTGGTTCAGATAAAATAAGAGCCAGCCCTAGCTTTCCCCCAAGGGGGCAATCTTCTAATTATTACTTTACAGCAGGTTTGCACATCTTGTGACCCACCAAGCCCAACACAGTCTAACGATGTGCTCTGCACTGCTAGACAATTGGCAAAACTGCCCCCAGCCTACAGTTTTTGCAGATCCCCACAACATGTACATAAGAAGAAAATGACTCCAATCAGGACATGGATTTGTGTTTGGCATTTGCCCTAGACCAGAGATACTTAAGTGAAGCAGAAGACCACAAACCTCTTGCGGTGTTCATGGTTTACTTCCCCACACAGACCTCTTAGTGAAATAATTTCTTTTCCCTCAGTAATGATCAGGACTTTCAGTTTTCTGATGGCCAGTGGTACAGTTAGATAAATTTCAGACCCTGGCCTTAATGGTCTTACAGGGCTCGTCTTTAAATGACCATGAGCATCAGTGCACAACTAACATTTCGCTTTGCTTCGCTTTGCTTCGTTTCCACCCACCCACTGTACAACTACTTCTACATCCCTGGTATGTTAGAGCAAAGAGCAACCACCATGTGGCAACAAAACAACAGCAATAAAAAGAGATACTTTGAGCATGTGCAGTTTCACATTTTAAGCCTAAATCATAATACCATCACAATGGCAGGAACACAATGGAGTTTACCTCTGCTGCCTCAATGCTAAATACATATTTTTGGAAGTGAGCATCGTTTTGTTTTAGAAAAGGACAGCATTTTTTAAAAAGTAAAAATAAAATAAAATGAGCTTCTGAATTCTGTGTATTTATTTATTTATTAGATTTCTATACCATTCATTAGCTGAAACTCTCCACGTGGTTTACAAAATAAAGCATAAAACTATAAAATAGCAATATATATATATATATATATATATATCCAAACATTTAAAATGGATTAAAGTAGTAACCAAGATAAAAGCCAGCAGCAGTACAATGATCTTAAAATGCACTAACACCATTTTTCAAACTGAAGGGCTAAACAACCTGGGAAAATACAAAGGTCTTTGCTTAGTGTCATAAAGACCACAATCTCTGGAGAAAATTCCCTTCTTCCTTCACTTGTTGCAGTCAAGGCTTGAGTGAGACCAAGTTACCTTAAGGATTGCCAACTCCCACATGAACTTGTGCAGGGGTCCCACAGCCTTTTTCAGTGCCCCACTGCTGAAAGAGGTAAGGTGGATGCCAAGGTGGGGCCTTCTTAGAGATGGCGTCCGAACACTGGAACTCTCTCCCCAGGGAAATTTTCCTGGAGCTAAGATGGATTTCTTTTTGGCCAGATGAAAACTTTGCTATTTGCCCGGCCCAGGGATTATGATTATTTATTTTTTACTTTAATGTTTAGTTCCAGCCCCCCCACCCCCACCCATCATTATAATGTGATATATGGGTGTGAGTTCTCTTCGGACAAAGCCCAAATTCTGAGGTAAAGCTGCCAGCTTCTTAGAAATTTGGATTGACTTCAAAGGGAGGTGACTGGTGAGCCTTCCATCTTGTGGGTGAGCCCCACACACACCTGAGTTGAAATGATACAGCTGAATATACATGTTTGCCTCGTAATCCTAAGAAACCCTTAGAACTGGCTGAATGTACCTATTTTAAAGTAATATCTCTACAACTAAAGATACGTGTTAATGACATTTACAGTTCCTGGGGGAGGGGCCAAACAAATATGCAAGTTTCTCTTCTGAACCACGAAGCTATGGTTCACAAAAAAAACCAGTAATTACCTTGAACAGATTTGTACCTATATACAACTATTATGTATTTTATTTAATTTCCCCCAATGCTGCTTGCATGACCTACTCTTGTCATTTTACTGGTAAATGCATTTTTCTATATTCCTCTGCTTCTAATGAGATATAGGCCTTTAAAGAACATATCTCACTTAACAAAAATTAAATTGCCCACAGATTTGCAGAGCCAGATTAGTAATAAATTCTAAGTCTACTCAAATGATTTCAAAGTTGAAAAGCAAATAAAATTTACTTTAAAGCTCTTTCTTCTTCTATTTTTTCTATGCACATTTTATAATTTAAAGTCCATTTCATAATCTGAGATGGAAGGCAGCTACCAATTCATTACTTTTGAATACTTCGCTTTGAATGGTTACATCTAGAAGAGAGACCAGTCTAGACATGACTCAGCAGTAAGAATCAGTAAATAAACGTATTGTCAGTAGACTGGTGTCAGGCCAAAGGCAACCACCATCTGTTTGAGTCACTGTGGAAAGTTACCCATAGCAATTGCAGTCTTTCCTGTAAGGACAGTGGGGGGGGGGGGGACCCTCCCAAATGTTCAGCTTCCATTTAGTGACTTCATTTCATACACTGATCAATTGTAACACTGATATTCATAATCTGAAGCAATGTGGATGAGAATGTGTGAAACCCACCAGAGAACTTCCATGTGACTTATCTTTGATTTCAAAATTCCTCAGAGGTTTTGCCAGAGGTAAACCCCAAAAATTCACTTTGATTTTTGCATCAGGAGAAATTTGGGTGGTTCCTCTAAATGTTAGCTGTTATGAGTATTTTTTAAAGGTTTGGGGGTAGGAAGATATACCAGCTTTTTACTATGCTTCCCTATAACAGTTCCTATTTCTTTAAAATGAAGGGTGGGAACAGTTTAAGGCAATCTTAGATCAGCGTACCTGGGCGTTATTATTATTATTATTATTATTATTATTATTATTATTTTATTTATTTATATCCCACCTTTTCCCCAATGCTGGGAGTAAGTGCCATTGAACTCAGTGTAACTTACTTCTGAGCAGATGTGTAGGATCACACTGCAAAACACTTGGGTTTAACAAGGATAAACCACGCATTGAAAAAGTAGCCCACTTTAAGATTACACTCTGTACCAGGGCCTACAATTTATTTATAATATTAAAATATAGTATAAAACAATATAAACTGTTAAAACTAAAAACAGAATTTAAAATACAAACTTTTAAACTAAGAAGATGCAGACTAAAAAGGATAAATTCTTTAACAGGCCTGGGTGAATGAAAAGCAGTTTACCTGGTGCTCAAAGGACCATAAAGAGGGCACCAGGCAAGCCTCTCTGGGGAGGCTGTTCTGTATCGCAGGTGCCACCACAGGCAAGTACATATATAGAAGATGGTGATTTCCTACATACAGGGTGGCTGTAGGAAGATCCCACATCTATCACCTGGGGCTACACATCTAGTGCCTCTTGGTGACTACAGGCCGCTTATCTACTTTCAAAGAGATGATCAGTGTTAGTTGTTGACAGTAACGGGAGGGGGCTGATTCCACCCTTACCCACAACAAATGATCAGTGTTGTCGACTCTGGTAAGTTCTTTGGTTGCAGCAACATGCATGTAGCTCAACTCCGCACATGAAACTTGCAATATGGTCTTGCCAATAAATCCTGAAAAGTTCACAATACTATTTGTTTGTTCACCTGCCTGTAGATACTTCTCTTGTTCACCTGGACCAAATTCTTACTTGACCACAACTGACCAGGTGAGACAGATTTCATACCTGGGCCAATGTGTAATAAAAATGAACCCAGTGCTTAATTTGACCCCAACATTCAAGTAACTTCTGATATGGCTGCCTTGCCTTGGGATAGAAATGGGTTATGGATTGCACTCCCTTTAGAAGAGGCTTCAGAGCATCCAATGTGATGCCTAGCTTCTGCCGGCAGGGCAGAAAGAGCGATGCAGGCAATTTTCACCTCTCCATCCTCCTTTTTCTGCTTTTCCTCTAGATGGGCCTCTGAGCCCATCTACGGGAAGTGCCCTGGCCGGGGCAGTGAAAGGGCTAGAGAGGCCATAGGATTTGGGGGTATATTGGCTTCTCTTCTTCCCTCCCTGCTCAATAGAATGCCCCCTTTCTGACCCCTCTGAGCTCCTCCACGGCCGCTTTTGTGACCTCAGATCTCAGGTGTCATGGTTGTTTCCACTGCACCTGTGAGGGGGTTAGGGATTGGGGAGACCCCCTCCTGAAGTCATCGTGGTGTCTACAGCTTCAGGAGGAGGGATCTGAACAATCCTATGCTCCCTGGGCTGCCCTCTAGGGACTATATGATTGCTCTCTAAATATATTTGAAAACTGATTTTAAGTGTTTATATTGGGACAAGGGAAGGTTTGGAAAACTCCCAAGCTGTGCAGAAACGATTTATTTGCTTCCTTTGAAAATTGTTATGAAGGAAAACTCTGCCACAGTTTAACATACTTTGACTTATTTCTAACAATGTGTTTTCCTGAGCTGTGGTTTTCATGGTGAATATGGGACGAAGCTCTGCAGCTTTACACAATGGGGAGAAAGTATATTGGGAAGTTGACTAAACTGAAGCAAAGGTGTACACTGATATTCTTTTCATCCAGCTAGAGTTGCCATCAAAATTTTGCCTAAAGCAAAATTCTGAAGTGAATGTGGGGATTCCTACTCAGCTGAAAGCTCCAAGGATTGAAAGGAAGCCAAAAGGCTTTCCATAAGCCTAGTGAACTAACTGACTCAGAGGGGTTTCTTGCATTCCCATGCCGTCACTAGATCATTCAGCATGTTTCACCTAAAGTGAAATTTGTAGCAGATTTGGAGATTCCCCAGACAAATCATCAGAGAGATGTCAAAGAAAGTCAAAAGGGTTTCAACAAGAATAGTCAAATTTCTTAAGGGTGGAGGAGTGGACCTCCCTAATCTAACCTTAATTCCAAAATTCCTAATCAGATGAATCACATTCCAGATTTCTTAATCTAATTGGGTCAAAGATAAACAGTAACGTTACTTCATTATACAGGCACATGTGAAGGTGAGTAGAGGTGTGCAGGAAGTAACTTTAAGATTTAGTGTAGCTTTAGTTTTTGTTTATTATTATACATTCACATTTTATAAACATAGCTTTCAGTTTTATTTTTCATTTTCTATTTCCATAGAAGTAACTATAACCCTTACTCAAGCTGGCTCTTTTTTCCCTTTTTTTTAAAAAAAATCCCTAATGGTGATTGCTGATTCTTCAGTGGTTCCCATTCATAAAATAATGGGGCCAATGTCTTTCTCTTTCTCACCTTCAGACAGGCCACATCAGCAGCATCTATTGCCTTCAGCAGATATCAGTAGTAAGAGGTCACAATGACCAGGCAACATCAGAATGGGATCACATAGGTCATTGTGTCCCAATGAAGCAGGTCACAACATGTGGACACAGTGTCTTTCTCCCTCACACACACTGGAGCAAGCCAAGGTAGGGGTGTGTGGGTACCACCACTCTTTCTCTTACTAAGTGGGCAGCCATGGTGTTTGGGCACAGTCCTTAAATGTTATTGGAACAGGCAACAGTGTATGAGCAGAGAAGTGCAGGTAAGGACAGGAGGAGAGTTGACAGACAGCTACTGTACCTATTGAAGGACCTCTACCTATAATGAGTAATCCATGATGGCCCAGCAGCACCAAATGAGGCAGAGATAATAGAGGAAGGCATTGAAACATTGGTATCATCCAAAATGCAACTCTGCTATTGCTAGAGCTGGGCACAGTTTGAAAAACAAACTCGCAGGCCCTGGCATGATGCCCCAGATACCTGTGCCACACAGGAAGCAGATTATGAGATAGAGATAGATAGAAAGAGAGAGAGAGAGAGAGAGAGAGAGAGAGAGAGAGGGAGAGAGAGAGAGAGAGAGAGAGAGAGAGGGAGGTGGCAAATGGAGCAGCAGCAGCAAGGTAGGCATGACGTGGCGTCCCAGATACAGTGGGGCTTCATCTTGCGGTATTTGTCCTGGAGGATCAGGTTGGGAGAGAATGAGACAAGTTGGTGACTGATGGACACGTGTGCAGTTTCATAGGGGAGAAGAAAAGAAAGAAAATGAGGCCGAGGCTAGGCAGCATCTGGGCAGGACTTGGGAGCAGAGAGAGAAGATATGTGGGTAGACATAGTTTTGATTAGACTGCAATTGGCGATGTGCCATGTGCATCAGGCAACCTGGAGGGGGAAATCTGCCAGGCTTTCTTCCCACAGAATTAGCAACAGGCAGGAACTCAAAGCTGTAATAATAGGTGCCCTTCTGCTGTAGTAATCGTTTTCAAAGTGCCCTCTCCTGCACACTGCAGGAAACAGCACCAATTAGTGTTACAGCCAGAAGATTTGGATTTTCTGGGTGGTATTTTGAAGCAGGAAAAGTGGCAGAAGGAGCGGGAGACGCGCAGGAGGATTGCAGCGTCGTCCAACGTCCCATGAAGATCTGTGAGTGACCAGTCACGAGTGTGCCATGAAACACCCGTCCGATGATGCCCAAAGGAGCCTATTACCGTGTGAGGGAAAGAAGGTTATCTGATAAACGAAGCATAATCCCACAAATACCAGTGGGTGAAGGGCTAAGTATACATGGATGGTTTTAAATTTTATCCTTTCCAAACTTTTATTTAAAACAAAACAGTGGATTATGGACCTTTCCTTTGAAACTCATGGTTTGACCTATTTAAGCACAATCCCTATTCCAGCACATAAGTAATAGCAGGTCTTGATGTTGCTGCCTTAAAATGTCTTCATTTCACCGGCCTGCTGCTCACTTGATTCATGCCGCCCATCTCTTTGCTCATGTTTCTGCTCCCCTCCACTGTTTATATTGCCTTCCTCTTTCTTCTCCTATCCAGTATAAGAAACTCCAGGGCCCCGGCCTGATGGCAGTGGGTCGGCGCGGCGAGGCCTCGGGATCCTGCAGTTGCACACCTTCCCGGCATCTGCACAGTTTGGAGTTTGGAGATGCCCCCGCTCCCACCGTGCTGTGCACTGGGGAGGAGGGAGGAATGGGGCAGCCAGAGGGAGAGGAAGAGAGGGATGCACAGTGCCCGAACCGGCATTCCTTCCTCTGACCTCCCTCTCCCCCCACCATTTTTTAAATTATTCTTATTATTTTTCAATCTGTAAATTAGAAGGTTCACATTTACAGATTAAAATTTTAAAAAAATGGAGGGGAGAGGAACGGGGCAGCCGGAGGGGGAGGAAGAGAGGGACACACGCCGCCTGGACCTGGTGCTCCTGCCTCGGACCTCCCAGAGGTCTGCCCTCTTCCCTGTCCAGCCAATGGTGACCAATCGGGCCGTCATTGGCTGTGGCACACCTCCGCAGCAACAACAACAAAAAAACACGTCAAGGTAAATGCCTGGCTTTTTTTAAGCAGAGTTTTGGGGGTTTGCCCCTGGATGGCTTCAGGATGACGGCTGCGTCATATAGATGACCTGCCGCCACTCTAGATCCACCCCAGGGCAAACTTGTCATCAAGATTTACCCCTTGTCACCTTTATATTGAATTAGCCACTAGGTGACAATGTTCCCCCATTCCTATGTATGAAAGTGAATATTTTAGCAGGCAGATCAAAATCTGCATACTAAAACTCATAATTCGGTTAAACTTTATTATCCCTGCCAACTCATTTTGACATTATAATAGGGAAGCTGTAGGCCCCTGCTTAAGTAGGCTGACCATATGAAAAGGAGGACAGGGCTCATGTAACTTTAACAGTTGTAGAGAAAAGGGAATTTCAGCCAGTGTCATTTGTATGCAATTAGCTCCTGGTGAAATTCCCTCTTCATCACAACAGTTAAAGTTGCAGGGGCCCTGCCTTCTTTTGTATATGGTCACCTGCACCTTTATCGGTTGTGATGAAGAGGGAATTTCACCAGGAACTAATTGCATACAAATGACACTGGCTGAAATTCCCTTTTCTCCACAACTGTTAAAGTTACATGAGCCCTGTCCTCCTTTTCATATGGTCAGCCTAGCTTGAGTCCCTCATTTAAATCCATGGGATCCCAAGTGATTTGACTGATCACATGTAGGGGAGGATTGCGGACCTACCTACTTCCATGACCCTCCCCCAAGGTCTAGATGGCAGCGTGCCATCCCAGAAGGGAAGGGAGACATTGCGGCCGCCATTTTTTTCTTACAGAAGAGGAGCTACGCGGCCCCGATTCACCAACAAAAAGTTAAAACAATGTGGTCCAACCTCCCTAGGGATGGCAACATTGCTACGCACCCCACCTTCATCAGCATGGAGCTCCGCATGGCTCTGTGCCCATTTCAGGCTCCAGGAGTGTGCAGAACACCTCCCGCAATCTTCGGGATGGTCCCAGGACCTCAGGGAAAACCGGAATAACTGGAGAAACAATTATCCTGGAACAATGGAGGGGTCATCCCTTCCTGCCCCCGGGATCTCCTGTGCGTCATTTGGACACACAGGGATGACCCAGGGGAAAAGGCAGGTGTAGACAAGGCCATAGTCTTCATGATCTCTAGGGCCTTTTTAAGACTGAATGTTCATTTATTTCCCCTTCCTTCTCATTGCACTATATGTCAATTTCATTGTTTTCCTTCAAAAACCCTCAGTATACATTTATCCATTTCTAAAACAGTCTATGCTTGACATCAGAAGCAGTATGTTATTGTTTTATGCTCCTAAAATTGAAATACAAAAACAAAAAAACAAAAAAAAACGATTCACTTGCAATGTGGAGTCCTTATGTGATCTTCTTTTTATGTTTCAACAACTAATATAAGCATCGATAAGGTTAAAGATAATATTTACACGTAACGACAAACTATATTGGGACAGAAAAAAAGTAAAAAGAAAAAGAAAACAAGTAGTTTTTTTCTACTTGTCTTGGCAGCAAATTCAGATATTACAAGATCTCATGCCATATAGGGAACAGATCGCAATGAGAATCTTGACGGCCAGCATTGCTGATCATAATTTCTTTTTAATATAGGATAGTTTAGAGAATGTTTTTTTCTTCGTCATAATTTCAAATGGGCAGAGTTATAGAACGTTGGAAAGCTATGACATCATTGAGTAAAGTTTCAACCAGATCCTTTAATGTAAATTACCTTCAAAATACTATGGTTTCAATCCACTGAACGGCATGTAAGTTAGGCATGACTAATGTCCTGGTGGTGGCCAGGAGTATGTTTGCACAGCTGATGCTAGCGCACCAGCTCCACCAATTCCTAGAGATGTCTGATCTGGCCATGTTCGCATATGCCTTTGTTAAATCCTGTTTGGACTCCTGTAATGCACTCTAGATGGGGCTGCCTTCAAAAACACTTCAGGAACGTCTGCTGGTTCAGAATGCTGCAGCCAAGGCTGGTTCTAGACTGGTTCTAGGGAGCACATGGCTCCCTTGTTACAGCATCTTCTCCTGGTCTCACATTTGGTTCACATGATCACAGAAGGAAAATAAGCCAGGTTGGTTTATTTTCCCTCCCTGTGCATGCTCGTCACGAGCCACCTGATTAGCATAATTACCCTCGCCAGGAACAAGTTGTCATGACATCTGAACTCGGCAAAGTTGAGAGGCTGAGGTGGTTTACAAATCACCCAGCAACCCTAGAACAAGCCATGAATCACCCATCTGTGAGAGTAGCTGATTCCACTTCCGAAACATTAAATATAATTGGTGATGCTCTAGTTACCAGCTAAAATTTGTGCTTCTCAGATGTGTTTAATGCCAAAGGACATAATCATCAACATAGTGGAATTTGTGTTGTGACTTTTCCCAGTAGGTTTATGAAGCTCAGGTTAGAGGGATGTGGGATTCTGGGGGGAAATATTGGCACCAATGTGGCAGTGGCTAGCTATCAATATCAAGTATCACAGTTGATGTGGCCCCCTGTATGTGTAGGGCCCGGGGCAATTGTCCCCAGTGGCTCCCAAAAGGGTTTGCTAGGTTTGACTTGGTTACTATTTTGTTTGATTGTTTATATACTTTCTCTCTGAGACTCATTTTAGAAGCCAAATAACTTGTTGCAACAATACACATATTTATAGGTGAGGAGTTTTTAAAATAGATTTTTTACCTCAACCTAATCCCTTAAAGCAAGCTGGCAGCAGCTTTCTGGATTTTTAAAGGATTTGGATTTTCTCCCCTCCCCCTTTTCATTTTACCTTTTCAGATATATCCTGAACATGCTCTGTTTTCTTTTTATAAGGATTGTGCAGAGTGACATGCAATTTCATATTGGAATGTTTATTTTACCTCCATAGTGTAAAGATTATTTTATCTCCTGGGTGTAACTGGCATTAAAACTGGAGAACCACTCCTTTAGACAGAGCTGTATAAATATATATATATTTGCCACCAAGCAGAAGGGATGGTGTCCAACTCATTGCCACATCTCATTTCTCTGGAGGATATTTCAGCTGATGAATATTAAAATTTCCACTACTGTAAAATTTCTAAGGTAGATAAGTAGGCAGGCAGATGGACAGATGCAAATAATTGAATTGGTAGAAATACAGAGATTATAGAGTTAGCACTTTCTTATTTCACACATTATTTGTATTTATGTCACCTATAAAAGAGGTTCTCTAAGTGTCAGACAATTATTTTAAACCAGAATAAAAATATAATGAAATACAGACAAATAGGTTTTCATTCCAATAAGGGTCCATTAAGGAGGTTCATAGGGGAGGAGGCATTCTCTGAGGTGTCTTCATCCCAGTCTATGTAAGGTTTTAGAGAACAATAGTACCAACAATTTGAATTCAAACTGGAAACAAATTGGCAGTTGGTGAAGCCCTCTCAGCATTGATGGATATATAATTCATGAGGCTAGCACCCGTTAATAATCATACTGCTATATTCTGAACCAACAGAAGTTTCCAAATTATCTTCAAAGGCATCCTCAAATACAGCATATCTGAAAGTTACCAAGGCGTATAATGACAGTGACAAATTATTTCCTGAAGAAGAAAAAAAAACTAGTTACAAAATCAGCTAAAGCTGAAAAGGGAATTCTGAAGAACAGCTTTGTCTTTGGTATTTCTGAAATACCAAGAGACTGAGGACCAACCTTGACTCTGAAAGGAGAGCATTCCAGAATTGGGAAGATTGAGGCCTGGGCCAGCTGGTGTGACCCCAATCATCACCTTCTGTTGAATGCCTAAACAGGGCTAAAGTGTATGCCCCTCTGAGCCCTTTGGAGGAAAAGTGGGGTACAAGTTAAATAAAGCCATCAGGCAAAGATGCTCAAAAGACAGTGAGCCTATCTACACACACAGGATAAAACACTTTGAAAACATTTTGAAAACTGTATATGGAGTGTGTCCTGGGCCCCAACAGTTCTCAAAACTGTTATAAATTATTTTAAACCATTTTAAAGCTGTAGTGTAGATAGGCTCAGTGTGTGTGTGTGTGTGTTTAAAAAAAGAATGATGTTGTTTGCTTTTGTACTGAGCTTATCTTAGTGACTGCCTCCAAATGATGTCCTGAGATAACAATGCATTTTTTGAGCAAATCAAGGACAACTGGACTACTTATCTTCATGTCTGCCCAATTCCATTGTCCATGTAGTGTCATCAGGGAGCCAAATTCAGAATGGGGATTTCTACCCAGAGCACACTGGCCCAAATCCAACATATCGAGCCTGTTCAGACAACACACTAAGCCAAGGTTAGTCTGCTAAACCTTCTGCAGCAAATTGTTAGTGAGCATGGTTAAGGCATGGTTATGTAACTACCATAGTTCGGAATGGTTCACACAACATGCTAAGCCATAATGTTTAGCTCAAAATGCTTAACCACTGTATTAAATAACTACCTTCCAGTCGCCAATGTTCCATTTTTGGGCAAAGTATTGGACCGTGTGGTGGCCTCCCAACTCCAGGGATTTCTGGATGAGATGGGTTATCTAGATCCATTTCAATCTGGCTTCTGACCTGGTTATGGGACAGAAACAGCTTTGGTCACTTTGGTGGATGACCTATGCTGGGAACTGGATGGGGGAGTGTGTCCCTGTTGGTTCTGCTGGACCTCTCAGCAACGTTCAATACCATTGACCATGGTATCCTTCTTGGCCGCCTTGCTGGGATGGGACTTGGAAGCACTGTTTTGCAGTGGCTCCATTCCTTCCTGGAGGGGTGGACCCAGAAGGTGGTGCTGGGGGATTCCTGTTCGACTCCTTGGCCATTGGCCTGTGAAGTTCCTCAGGGTTCCATTTTGTCCCCCATGTTATTTAACATGTACATGAAACCGCTGGGAGAGGTTGTTCAGAGTTTTGGGGTGTGGTGCCATCAGTATGCTGATGACACCCAACTCTACTACTCCTTTCCACCCAATTCCAAGGAAGTTGTTTCGGTGCTAAACCAGTGTCTGTCAGCAGTAATGGACTAGATGAGGGCAAACAAACTGAAGCTTAATCCAGACAAGACAGAACTGTTCCTGGTTAGTGGAAAGGCAAATCAGGGAATAGGAATTCAGCTTGTGCTGGATGGGGTTAAACTCTCCCTGAAGACACAGGTTTGCAGCTTAGGTGTACTTCTGGACTGAGCCCTGAACCTGGATGCCCAGGTTTCAGTGGTAGCCAGGAGTGCATTTGCACAATGAAAGCTAGTGTGCCAGCTGCACCCGTTCCTGGAGATGTCGGACCTGGCCACGGTGACACATGCCTTAGTTACATCCTGATTTGATTACTGTAATGCCTTCTTCATGGGGCTGCCTTTAAAGAGTGCTCAGAAACTTCAGCTGGTTCAAGAAGCTTCAGCCAGATTGTTAACCGGGGCTGGTTACAGGGAGCACACAACTCCCCTCTTTCAACAGTTCCACTGGCTTCCGGTCTGTTTTTGGGCACAATTCAAAATGCTGGTTATCACCTATAAAGACCTATACGGCTTGGGTCCAGGTTATCTGAATGACTGTATTCTCCCATATGAACCTGCCCATGCTCTGAGATCTTCTGGGATACCTTTCTCTCAGTACCACCAACTTCCGAGGCAAACCTGATGGGTATGGGGAGAGAACTCTGGAACTCCCTTCCCAGGGAAGCTAGATCTGCTCCCTCCTTGATCTGTTTTCAGAGGCAGGTTTTTTGAGTAGCTTTCTGTTTAATGTTTGTAGCCAATGGCCATTACAATACAAGCACAAAGCACACAAACATAGAGCAAAACATTTGGTACAATAAAGCAATAATACAGATAAAATAGAATTTAAAAACATTCCTTCTGTTTAGCCCCTTAAGATTTGACAGTGGTGTGGTTTAGAAAGGCTGCTCTTATCTTTCTTGCAGCTAGCACAAATAAAGCTATCCTATAGCTGATGGATTTATCCACATCAGCCAAACACCATCTGATTTTAGAATTGTCTGTATGGCCTTCTAAAGTGGTCTGAAAAGGGAGAATAAATTTAGCCCTGCGCATATTGTATAATGGACAATATAAGATATAATATACAAGATCTTCAATATGTCCTGATTCACATATGCAAAAACGCTCTTTAACGGGTCTATTGGAAAATCTTCCAGCCAGATACTCGGTGAGCATCATTTGAAATCTGAGCTGGGTAAAAGCATGCGTAACAGGGAAAAAGGTTAATTCTCACAAGTAGATAGTCCTTTTATGATCTGTTTTTATTTTGGTATACCAAGTAGCAAGTTTGCAGTTTTTTATATATTCAGAATCTCTTTTGGCATCTTTGCAAAAGACAATATCTTGAATCTTGCGATTGGATACGTCCTGCATTATTGTAGTTAAGGAGGTTGAGTAGCTCAGCATCAGGCATCTACAAGATTGTGCCCATCCTTCTCCATTCTGCAGATCCAAAAAGCACAATTTTGCTAAATGTTGATCTGACAGTGATTATAATTTTTCCAATACAATCTTGTGCATTTGCGTCTACGTGCTTTTAGGGAAGGAAGATCTACTTCAGTCCTTAATAATGCACCAGGTGTACTGTGCGACACCGCCAAGAGTGTACGCAGAAACTTGTTTTGAATAACATCAAGTTCCTCTTTGCAGTGGCTGCCCCAGATTGCTGCACCATACAAGAGATGGAACACAATCTTGGCTACAAAAACCTTTAGTGTTGGTTCTCCTAGACGATGGCCTTCTGTGTAATACAATTTCTTTATGGGCCCCAACTGGCAGGCAGCTGAAGATGTAATTGCCTCCAAACGGGTATGCCAAAGGGTATCTTCAGAGACGTTAAGCCCTAAATATTTAAATGAGCGGCATTGTTCAATGCTATGACCATCCAGGGTCCATTTGTGCTGCTCATGACTTTTGGCAAACACGACCACTTTTGTTTTACTATAGTTCATGGATAGGCCTTCCTGCTTGCGGTAGTTTCCAAATTTAGTAACTAATCTTCTCATACCAATTTGAATTAATGAAATAAGTGCCATATCATCTGCATAAAGCGGAACTGGGACTTTCTGTTTCCCAACTGCAGGGGGGAAATAGGCAGCAGAAGAAAGCTCCTGGGTTATGTTGTTTATATAAAGGTTAAATAAGAGTGGTGCCAGAATACAGCCTTGTTTGACTCCCCTTACCTTTTGAAACCCGCCATATTCAGAGGCAGGTAAAAACGATCCTAATTCACCAGGCCTTTGGTGAACAATGTGGACCTCCATCTATGTTTTAAGATTTTTAAAATTTAATATGCCTTTTAAATGTTGAAAAGTTTTAATACTGAAACCTATTTAATTATATTTAACGTTTGTATATTTCTATTTATAGCTTTTGACTGTATATGTTTTAATGTTGTAAAGCCGCCTTGAGGCCCAGTATTGGGCAAAGGGCTGAAGATAAATAAAGATGATGATGATGATGATGATGATGAAGAAGAAGAAGAAGAAGAAGAAGAAGAAGAAGAAGAAGAAACAACCAGCATGGCTTAGTGTGTCGGCTGAACAGGGGCCGGATCTACACGTGGTCCTTGATGCGCCCTCCCTGCGCCACAAGCCGCTTTGGAGCGCTGCACTTCATCTAGTGCGGCTCAAGCCTCAGAGGCTCTGCTCACGCTCTCGCTGGGGCCGCCGCCCTTTCATACCAGCCGGTCCCAGGGAGGGAGGAGGGAGGGTTGTAAACAAAAGCTAGCAATTGGAAATCCCTCTCCCAATCGCTGGCTTTTGTTTACAACCCTCCCCCCTCTCTCCTCCCTCCCTGGGACTGGCCTGGATGAAAGGGTGGCAGCGGGCGCGGGCAGAGCCTCCGAGGCTTGAGCCACACTAGGTGGGGTGAAGCGCTCCGAAGCGGCTTATGGCGCAGGGAGGGCACATCGAGGACGACGTGTAGATCCTGCCAGGGTCTCTGTGTACTACATTACACTGTCAAATTGATGCTGCAATAATATTTATTGTGGTAATCTGTGAAATCCTGATAATGGTTGCAATTTGGATTGTCATTTATTTGGGGTCCGTTGCAATTCAGTAACTCACCTTCACTTCATTAAATATGCTACTAAAAGCCAGGAACATGGCATTCAAACTAGGTAGCCGTGGGTGAAAGAATCGACATTGCACCTTACAAAACGTGCGGGGGTGGGGGAAATGATGGTTCCTGATGTACCCTTCCTCCAAAGGCATACAAATGTCCATCTGCTGCCGTCTCACAGCTTCTATGAATCATTCCTGGTGTGCTTTGTTCTTTATTCCTCATTTCAGCCAACATTAGGGAAGCACCCACTCATCACCACTGCCCAGCCCCACTCCCACTTTAGCATGCCGTCCTCACCTTCAAAGAAATGTACTTATCATTAATTGACTAACATGAGCATGATTAGGCAGAGTGGGCACTACCCACTCTATATATTAGTGCTGAGGATGAGTTTCTTTTTTAAACTCTGTGTGTGTGTGTGTGTGTGTGTGTGTGTGTGCTTGAAATGGGAGAATTTGGGTGTGGGTGAAAGAGAGCATGAAACCTCCTCTTGCTCATCATTTGCACCGCTCCTGCTATTGGTTCATGAAGATGATGGCACAGGCTATGGTGCTCACTGCTAGGGATGTTGGAGGCATCCATTGGGGGGGGGGGGGTTCAATGAGTTTTCATCTGTTCGCCCCCGACTTCAGCCTGTTTTCTGCGAACTGGCCTAACTCGTTCTACAGTGAGTTGGGCCAGTTAGTCGATTTTCTGTGTTTTTTTATTTGTGCAAATTACAAGCAAATTTGTGAAATTTACGCAAAGTTACAAATCACACAAATGTGTGCAAATTTCAGCTTCAATCTGTGCAAGTCTCCATTTGTGCAAATTGCATCTAACACCCCACCCAAAATACAGAAATAGTCCCCAGAGTTCGAGGAAAACCCACGGCTCAGCTCACAAATGCTAGCCAAGTCGTGCAGATAGCAGGAGTCTGGTGAGCCCCAAAAAAGGCTGGATTTCCAAGTGATGGACATCCCTAGCCATTGCTGATTCTGGGTACCTTTTTCAGTGCCAGAGTGAGGATGAGAAGCATTCCAGCATTACACAGATAAATATCATTGGCATCATCATGAAGGCAAATTCAGAGTGAAGGCAGTATGTGGTTCCTCCAATGCTGTGGGGCAAAGGAGAGGAAATTGTGACCGGGAGCTGTAGGGAGTAAGAACATTGGCTGCTAGTAGTGTGGCACATACTTTGCCCTTGTTTGTGACACACACACACACACACACCAATAGCCAAAATGCCCCCAACGTTTCAGCCTATAAATGGGATGGTGAAGTTGGGGGTGGGGGAGGCTATGTTTCCCATTGTTTCCACTTGAGGACCCAACCAGATATCTAAAAATGGCACTGAAGAATTTACGATTATCTTGGGAGACCAGAGAAGTCCACTTAGTGTGGGGGTAATCTTGTGTTGGATCTTAATGAAGGATGAATGGGTTCAAATCCTTGCTTGGCTCAGCTATGAACTCCCTGGATGGGTTTGGGTCAGTTGCTCACTTTTAGCTAAACCTACCACACAGAGGTATTGTGAGCAGAGAGGTGGGGGGATTTGTACACTGGTGAGGAAGGGTGATAGTAACATCTGTTAAGAATAATATACTCCAGTCAGGTCTGACTCCACTTCGGCCCCCAGGGATGGCGCTGCTGAATCTGCCAACTTCCTCCTCCCCCTTACACTAATTTGCTCATTCATAAGCTTACCTGGTAACCGTGTAGTTGCTCAGCACCTGGCCCATTACAGCACCCCTGCCAGGAAAGCCCACAAACCTGCTATTGTGGTGAATAGCAATCAATAGACTATTCTCCATGTGCTGGATTCAGCCCAGGCTAAGTGAATTCAGCTTAGGTGCCATTGAAACCAGTGGAGACAAGTGAGTTATGACTTAGTCCCCATTTAAGTCACTTTGAAAACATTTTGAAAACTGTATATGGAGTGTGTCCTGGGCCCCCAACAGTTGTCACTACTGTTATAAACCATTTTAAACCATTTTAAACTGTTTTAAAGCAGTAGTGTAGATAGGCTCAATGGCTCAAGTTCAACTAACTTAGTTTAGATTCAACCTGAGGAATTTGTCTAATATCTTTAAAAGGGCATCTGAGATTGTGCCCAAAATGGCGTGTGCCCATTTGGTTGTGTGAATTGGTCCTTAGATGAAACTCAGTGAAGGCTGGTGGCTCTGATGTCAGAGAGGTGGTGAATCTGCTCCTGGTTTCAGTCAGAACCAGTCAGAAATCTAAGGAGTTATTCATAGTCTGTGTGGTGGTGAATCTGCTCCGGGTTACAGTCAAAACCAATCAGAACTCTAAAGGATTTATCCAAGGTGCTTGCATAGGTCCTTTAGAGTTCTGATTGGTTTTGACTGAAACCTAGAGCAGATTCACTGCCCCATTGATATCAGAGCCACCAGCATCCACTGATGCAACAAAATGTATTTATTAGGGATGTGTATTGCATCATTAAAATGTATGATAACGATACGATATGCTCTTTATCGTGCATGTGTTTAACGATAACGATACGATAGAAAAACCTCCAATAAATATCCGATCCGATAATTTTCAGCCTGATTATATCAGATTATCGGATTGCCACGATACAAAAACCTACGATAACCATCAGAGACGACAATTTTCAGGCGATTTTATCGTTTTATCGGACTGCCATATAAATATACCTATAACGTCTGTATTTTAAAAGTTAGAGGTTGAAACTTGGTCACAGTGCTTATGGGGTATGCCTAAGTATGTGTATGAAATTTGAGACCAACCCTCAATTTTATATGAATTTATTAAAGATCATTTAAGTTCTGACAGGTCAGAATGACAGCTCGCCACGTGCGTTCATTCAGACCTGTCAAAAAGTTGCAGGATCTTTAAAAAATTCATATAAAATCGAGGGTTGAAGGGATAGATCTCAAATTTCATATACTAGCACATGTTGCTACACAGTTGTGCCGAATTTCAGAACAATCCCTCCACCCCTATATTTTATATGAATTTTTGAAAGATCGTGCAACTTTTGACAGAACTTAAACGTTCTTTAATAAATTCATATAAAATCGAGGGTTGGAGGGATCGATTAAATATTGGAATTAAATATTGGAATTCCAATAATTATCGTGAAGACGATACGATTAACCTACAATATTATCGGAGACAATATTGTTTTTGGTCCAAAATTCCGATAATGATAAAATATGATATTTTTCGGCTTGCACATTCCTACTATTTATTATCATGGTACAGAGTAAAATCTCCAAGAAATTCCTCTCAGATTTTAAACACTGATTTAATGGAAGTGATGCACAAGTTCCCCTCACTTGGAACCCCCCAGTAGGAACTCCACAGGTAGTCTTTGGAGGATGTTTGCTACTTAGCTTCTGCCTTTAAAGACAGAGCCTTGACCATCCAAATCGGCAATTTTTCTGGGAATGACAAAATAAGGGGATAAAGAGTAAAATCATCTTTAATATCCATCCATCCCACAGGTTGTTTCACACAATGGCGGGATGCACATCACTGCACCCAAAACACTCCCATACACTCACTCAACCCACCTACCATATGGCTGATGTGGGGCAGAGGGTGGGGATGTCCTCAAAAGTAGAGTGAGTTGAAAGAACAAATGTTCTAACCTTTTGGGCATCTGGTGTGGCATAATCAAGTATCAACAACATTGATGATTCTTTTATGATTCAAAATGTTGGCAAGAGATGTGGACTACTCTGCATTTGCATCATTTATTCATGGTCATAGGCGTGCACCATGCTTTTGCAGGCATGTTTGTTCATTGGGGATGTAGTGGGCAGACATGAGATGTTGTATTTGGATCCCAAAGTAATATAATTTTCACCTTGAAGGGGGATTGAGTAAGCTAAATACAACATAACTCACATGTATAAATAGATGAACTGACTATGGATTTTAATGGCATATTTTCAATGATGGATGATTAAATTTTATGGCTACAGTCAACATGCCTCCCTTTTTTTAAAAAAAAGTCTCAAACACATAGAAGCATTAATTGCTCATGTGAGTAAGTAAGTATACAAGTATAAAGGATAGAACAATCTCACTGTGACATAAATGAGGGGTAAAGACAGGGGCATTTATACTCCTTCCCAATTGCCAGCACCTCTCACCCAGGTGAGTAAACCTGTTCAGATTTCTCACCGTAGTTGGATTGAGGGGGGGGGAAGAATATTTCCAGCATTAAGAACAGAAGAACAGAAGAAGTGCCATGCTGGATCAGACCGAGGGTCCATCTAATCCAGCACTCTGTTCTCACAGTGGCCAACCAGCTGTAGACCAGGGACCAACAAAGCAGGACATGGTGCAACAGCACCCTCCCACCCATGTTCCCCAGCAACTGGTGCACACAGGCTTACTGCCTCAGATACTGGAGGGAGCACAAAACCATCCAGGCTTGTAGCCATTGATAGCTTTCTCCTCTAGGAATTTATCCAACCCCCTTTTAAAGCCATCCAAATTGGTGGCCATCACTACATCTTGTGGTAATGAATTCCATGGTTTGACTATGTGCTGTGTAAAGAAGTACTTCCTTTTATTTGTCCTGAATCTCCCACCAATCAGCTTCAGGGGATGACCCCGGATTCTAATATTTTGAAAGAGGGAGAAAAACATCTCCCATTCATAATTTTGTATACCTCTATCATGTCTCCCCTTAGCCTCTTTTTTTCCAAGCTAAACATTCCCAGCTGTTGTAACCTTCCCTCATAGGGGAGATGCTCCAGCCCCTTAATCATTTTAGTTGCCTTTTC
Organism: Anniella stebbinsi; assembly: GCA_029215795.1. Classification (NCBI taxonomy): domain Eukaryota; kingdom Metazoa; phylum Chordata; class Lepidosauria; order Squamata; family Anniellidae; genus Anniella; species Anniella stebbinsi. The sequence goes on along the minus strand of JARDYH010000002.1, from coordinate 169,461,576 downwards.
TGCACTTTTCTCCAGCTCTATAATATATTTTCTTAGGTGTAGTGACCAGAACTGTACATAGTATTCTAAGTGTGATCACACCATAGCAGTATGAAACTGGCAGTTTTATTCTCAATTCTTTTTCTTATAATGCCTAACATGGAGTTTGTCTTTTTTTTACAGCTGCCGCACACTGGGATGACTTTTTCATCTAGTTGTCCACCACAACCTCAAGATTTCTTTCTTGTTCGGTCACTGCCAGCTCAGAATCCATTAGGTTATACTTGAAGTTGGTGTGTGTGTGGGGGGGGGGGGTTGCCTCAAAGTGTATCACCTTACACTTGCTTACATTGAACTGCATCTGCCTTTGGATGCCCACTCTCCCAGCTTGGAGAGATCCCTTGGAGCTCTTCACAATTAAGTGATCTGAGATTTGCATTCCCAGGTGTACCTCCTAACCAGCCCACACATTCCATGCAATTCCAACCTCAATAGCAGTTAGAACCCATGGATTAATAAAGTCATTAAATTTTCAAACTGGGTTAACTGTTAAGGTGGCTTATTTGCAGTAGTGGTATTTATACTATATTTTGGTAGGGTTGTACTAAAATGACCAGGACCATTTCTCAGCTGTTCTCCCATCTTCAAATCAGCTGTTTTGTTTGGGCTATATTTCAGGAGTGAGGTGAAAGTCTTTTTTAGGGGGTGGAGGAGGGTATCAGAACAGCCACCATTTTGGTTTTTTCCAGCAAGCCCTATTCTGATGTGGGTCCTGCATTTTAAGAAGTGAAAATGGCTGCTCCAATTTCAATAAATTAAATTAAATAAAATAAAATGGCTGGCTATACAATGGGGGGCCACCATTAGAGTGGACAGCAGTTGAATATCTACAGAAAAACACACACTTTTACAGTATGGGTGGATCATTGTTCCAGTAGCTCATTTTATTTGGGAGGTGCAGTGTGTCATGATTCCAAACCCTCCCACAAATACGTGAGGCAATAAAGAGGTCTGCTGTGCAATCCATAAAACCTTTATTCGATGAATAACACCTCTTCACACCTGAAGAGAGTGTGGATGCTAGGAGCTATTCTCTAAGCTTAATTATCCTAACAAAGCAAGGCTTTGTTGCCTTTCAACTAAATGGATGCCTGACCGGCATTTACCTGACTCCTCCTTCAGGGGGCATCCTCATGCTGCAACATCTGCTGAGTCACTAGTCTGGAGGACCATCTCCCACCTCCTATCAGCTCTGCCTGCTTGACCCTGTGATGGACTCTGGGATCTGTCAAGTCCGATGCTCTTTCCCCCTCCAACAATGACTGAATTTCTGAGGAGGGATGGGAAAGACGATCTCTGAGCCTGGGCCTCCTGTTCGATAAGCTCCTAGTAAGATTCCTCCCTGACTCCTGGACAATCTTGGAGAATTTCCTCCCCCACTTCCTGTCTCGGCTGGTCTTCTTCTACTTCAGCCTCCAAGTTCAACTCAGAATCCACACCAGGGAGACTGGGCCTCCTGCTGACACAGTGTTAAATATCACTCCAAAGGAGGCACAGTGATGGAAGCAGTCCTTTTAAAAAAATATGAAGCGTGCCATTCCATGCAACTAGGGTGACCAGATAAAAACCAGGTCAGGGCTCATGTAACTTTAACAGTTGTAGAGAAAAGGGAATTTCAGCCAGTGCCATTTGTATGCAATTAGTCCCTGGTGAAATTCCCTCTTCATCACAACAGTTAAAGTTGCAGGGGCCCGGCCCTCTTTTGTATATGGTCACTCTAGTATAGTGCCCGCACCTTTAACTGTTATGATGAAGAGGGAATATCACCAGGAACTAATTGCATACAAATGACACTGGCTGAAATTCCCTTTTCTCTACAACTGTTAAAGTTATATGAGCCCTGACCTGGATTTTATCTGGTCACCCTAATGCAACTCTATTTTTAAACCTGAACTACTACTAGGGAAAACAGTTTTTATGTTTATGTTTTCCCTCTAATAAGAAGGTCTTGCAACTGCCCCCCTCACTCGGCCATCCACCAAAGTTACGTTATTTGAATGCAGATCCAAAGGTTTAAAATGTCTGGAAAGCCCACGGTTTTGTTGTCCACCCCACAGTGAGCTGAAGTATGCATCCTTTTCTATCACCATTTTAAAAGTTTGACTACATAACAAAATGGTCTCTCTTCAGAGTGCATATGCCAAATTTCATAAGACCAACAGCAACCATGAAATGCAACTGACTCATACTTTTTTCATTTTCTCACATGCCTTTATTGTATAGAGATTACACATCACCTTTTGGGTGTGTGGGGTATGTATCATGTAAAGTGGGAAACAGGTGTGGGTGGGGATATTCCCAGAACATTCATAAGTGTTTTTTCCATTATTTGTATTTTCTGTAACTTTAAATACGCTTTGAAAAGTTACTCTCGGTTTTATGTTTGATGATATATACCTGTATGAGCACTGTTATAAATTGCAATGGCCATTGGAGTTGATGCAAATAAAATTTGACTTGACTTTGAAAAGTATGGCCTGTTTCTCCCACCCACCCATAACCTGAGTTGGAGTTCTAAACTTTTAAACAGATACTCCCTGAATTTTTTGCTGGCTCCAACAGTTTCATATCTCGTAATTTAAATCTGTTGGTCTGTTGGTCTAAATGTACAGCACAGATTCAGCAAAAGCATGTGGACCTGTTCCTCTTCAGAAAATAGATATGTAAATGCTTCCCATGTAAAGCAAACAAAAAACTTCTCACATATAGAAAACTAGGTCATCAGCGCAAGAGCTAAATTAGAACCCTTTTTCCCTTATATCCTAGCTTTCTGCAGGCTGGACATTTTTGATATAGGAGGACATTCAATCATGTGATTGACCCTACTACATTCTGAAGGGGTACAGTCCCAAGAAGCCCATGCCACATACATCTTCTGAATGTTTAGACTGATCTTCAGTGAACAAATATTAAGCTTCCCAGTGCTTCCCTAATATTGTCAAGGTGAAAAGCTACAACTTAGAATGTAAAATGTTTCATTGTGCATTATTGTATTTTTACAAAGTGACAGTTGAGCTCTCACATGACTGAAATCTAATGCCTTGGACAAAATTTGCCATTGATCAACAAAGAAGATTAGTCTGCTCAACTTGTGATTCACTGAGCCCAACAGAGTCACTAGTCACGTGTGTCAGCTCACCAGGAGTTCGATGAAATGCCTTGCTCTTAATGCTTTACTGAACTGCAAAACCCCTGTGTGTATGGGGCGGGGGGTCTAAGCACCTGGCTGGCCGCCATACTTGGCTGGTGTGAGTTTGGCTTAGTGGGGCACATATTGTACAGGCCCGAAATAAGATCTTGCAAATGTATGCTGAATGATCAACAATGAAATAAATAAACAAACAGAACAGCCGCCTCACTGTTGGCCTTGGGAAAAAAGGCACTTTTGAAAAACACGTGAATAATTGCTGAAGGTTGCAGTAAATCTTTCAAAGCGCTCTGTGACGCTGGCTCATGCCGTTCGTAAGACATCACTTTAATGGAGCTCATCTTTCAATTTGGAAAGCAATTAGATGGAAGAGAAACAAATTAAGTTTGAGCTCATTTAGACCAGATGTTAGCCTACCTGGTAGGGTTTTCTCTTCTCCCAGCATGCTCATGGCAGCCTGCCAGGAAGAGGGAACTTCAGTCAGGAACACCCATATGGGAAAGATTTGAAGCTTCTGAGAAGCTCCTGAAATGGTTTGTTTGTTTGTTTGTTTGTTTGAGGAAATTCATGAGATAAGCCACCAGGGAGGCAACCTGTCCGTGTAATGTTATCTCCAGGTAGGAACTGAGCAAACCTCTTCCCACTTAGCTAAAATGGTTTGCTATTGATGAATAATTATTGAAGATAACAAAACTGATGGCCTTTTCCTAAGCAGTGTATTTTTTCTATTGTGACTGAGGCTGCTGTTGTAGGGTGACCAGATAAAATCCAGGTCAGGGCTCATGTGACTTTAACAGTTGTAGAGAAAAGGGAATTTCAGCCAGTGTCATTTGTATGCAATTAGTTCCTGGTGAAATTCCCTCTTCATTACAACTGTTAAAGTTGCAGGGGCCCTGCCTTCTTTTGTATATGGTCACTCTAGTATAGTGCCTGCAACTTTAACTGCTGTGATGAAGAGGGAATTTCACCAGGGACTAATTGCATACAAATGACACTGGCTGAAATTCCCTTTTCTCTACAACTGTTAAAGTTACATGAGCCCTGACCTGGATTTTATCTGGTCACCCTATGCTGTTGCATAGCAGCTCCTAACTGTTATAGGACCAAAGCAGAAGTTGATTTAAACACAATGGGTACCATCCAGTGTTAGTCCTATGTAGAGTAGACCCATTGAAATGAATGGGACTTAAGTTGTTTGTGACTAACTTACATTTCATTCATTTCAGTTGGTCTATCCTAGCTCAGAGTAACATTGGATAATACCATAGTTTTCATTTTGATCACCATATAGTTGTAAGGGGGGCAATCTGGATTGGGACTCTAGTGTGGATGATAGTGGGGCTTTAACCCTTCCCTCCTGTTATGGTCCTGATCTGAATCAGAGTACTTAGGCCTGCAAATTATATTGCAAAATAGTGATTGCAATATAATTATATTGCAAAATTATATTGCAAAATCACTCTTTGGGGGGTCTGGATCAGGCCCATAGTGGTGGTGGGGGTAGGGTTAAGTCCCCTACCCCTGCACTAGAATCTCATTCCAGATCAGGGCTCCTTCATTTACACTAGAGTAAAAAAAAATGTGGGTGGGAAGACATACCTGCTAGATATGTCTTTAGAATAATGTGTGCTTTGGCTCATAGTGCAACATTGTGCAACATTAGCTGCCTTGACGCCCAGTATTGGGCAAAAGGTAGGATGCTAATAATAATAATAATAATAATAATAATAATGCATTAATAACAATAGCAACCTAGAAGAAATCCACACAGTCATCTATGCAGGAGCCACAGCAGTCCTCACCTGTAACAAATAGGAACTACACACAAACAACAACACATGCAGAAGATTAGAAACCAAACCAAAATGGCAAATCAGAATTGAAAACAAAATTGAAAAGCTACGAAAGGCTATAGGAATACATAAATGGAAATCACTAGAAAAATATCCTCAAAAATAGCCAAGACATCATAGCAAGAAACAGCAATAGTAGCTCTCAACACATTGAAACAAAAACTTGCAGTCCAGACCACCAGGCTAAGAAGATGCAAAGAATCAAATGAAAGAAAAGCCCCAAATGCTCTCTTTAAAAGGAACGAGAAATTATTATACCAAAGCATCAGCAAGAAAAAAGAAAACAACATTACAAACCCCCCCCCCCCCCAATTAATAAAGAAATAACCACATTCTGGAAAAAATATCTGGTCAGAACTGGTACAACACAAAGAAAGCACAAGCTGGATAAGATGACAAGAAGAAAGATAGAGACAACTACCACAGCAAACAGAGTATACAATAACCCTGGAGGAACTGAAGGAAACAATAAAAAGGGCACACAAGTGGAAAGCACCCGGCCTGGACCAAATTCAAAATTTCTCATATCAACACACAAATACCTCGCTCAACAGATCAACACAGTCATAAAACACCTGCACCTATTTCCTCTATTCCTTACCGAAAGCAAAACCTACATTAAACCAAAAACTCCAGACATCCAAAACCCAGTTAACTACAGACTCATAACATGCCTTCCAACACTTTACAAAATTATAACTGACACAATCACACAGAAAACATAATATACTCACAGAAGAACAAAAAGGGATGTAAAAAGAACAGCAGAGGATGAAAAGAACAGTTAATAATAGTCAGTGTCATCATGAAGCAAACAGACAAAGGCTGCCTCTACAACAGAGGTTTAAAGCTCTTTCAAGGCGCTTTAAAAAATTTACCTCTACAAGAACGGAGCGCAAATTGGGCGTAGAGGCGTGTTATCTCTCCCATTATGCGCATTATCGAATGCGCATTAAACAGCGAGTTTTATTTTGCTCCGGCCGTTAAAGCGCATTTTGACTATGTGAACAAGCGCTTATGCGCATTAACTACTTGTAAAGCGCATTTTGGTCATCCGTTAATGCGCTTCACCACCTCTCGCCGCCTCTCGTGCAGAGGTATTAGGTGTAAATGCGCTTCATCGATTATGCGCATAATCGCCTAACCGGGCGCAAAAGTGAATCCTTGTAGAGGGGACCAAACAGAAAAGAAACCTCCACAACTGCTACATAGACTATAAAAAGGCTTTCAACTCCATCACATACAGTTGGCTGAAAAAATTACTGGAAATATACAAAATACATCCCTCGATCCCAAAGTTTCTGACAAGAATCATGGAGACATGGAGAACAACAATACACCTAACAACAGACAGAAAAATAAATATCAAACATGGCATATTCCAAGGTGACGCATTTAGCACCCTATAGTTTAGCCTCAGTCTCAATCCACTATCCAACACCTTTAACAACACCACATGCGACATCGACATCGACATAAAACACCAAAAACAAGCAAAGCACAGAATCAATCACCTCCTGTACATGGATGACATCAAAATCTATGCTTCAACTTTAACACAGATAAAAGGCCCCTTGTGAATCACTGGAGAACTGACGACAGACATGAAAATGGAATTTGGCATAGGAAAATGCAAGATGCTACACATAGAAAAAGGAAAATGGAAAGAAGAAGAAACATCAGAAACACTAAATAATGAAATATTGGATAACATGGAAGAAAATAAAACATACAAATACTTGGGATTCCAACAAAACACAAAAATCAATCACTCCACAGTAAAAACTCAACTAAGAATGCAATATAAAACTCGCTTATCACAAATCCTAAAATCTAAACTCAACTCGGAAAACATTTTCAAAGCCATCAATACCTATGCAATACCCATCCTCACATACTCATTTGGAATCATGCACTGGTCACACATTGAACTCGAAGAAATAAACAGATTCAATCGCACCAAACTCACAAAACACTGCATGCTCCATCCCAACTCATGCATTGAAAGAACAACAATCAGCAGGAAAGAAGGAGGAAGAGGTCTGCTAGACATTAACACAATGTATGCTAAACAGATAAAATCACTCAGAGAATTCTTCCACACTAAAAACACTCCCATTCATAAAGCCATAGTAACAGCAGATAAAAATTACACCTAACACAACCACTCACACTCACAGAGAAAAAAGAAAAAATGGGCACAAAAAGCACTCCATGGGGAGCACTACAACATAACACAGAACCCACAAATAAACAAAGAACAATCGTATGAATGGCTCAGGAAGGGTGAGCTATTTCCAGAAACAGAAAGATTCCTAATAGCTATACAGAATCAAGTTATAGCAACCAAGAACAACCAAAAATATATCATAAAAGATAACAGTGTAACAACAGACCTATGCAGGAAATGCCATCAATTCCAAGAAACAATAGACCATATAACAGGAGGATGTAAAATTCTGGCAGGAATGGACTATACGGACAGACACAATACAGCTGAAAAAATAATTCACCAACAACTGGCCATCAAATTCAACCTTATCAAACAACCTATACCATCTTATACATACTCACCCGAAACAATCTTGGAAAATGCAGATCATAAAATATACTGGGACAGATCAATTCATACAGACAAGACAATGACCTGCAACCAACTAGACATAACATTCATAGACAAAAAAAAAAAAAAACCATATACCTCATCGACATAGCAATACCAAATGACAAAAATATTGTTGAAAAGGAAGAACAAAAGAGAGACAAATATACACCACTGGCCATGGAAGTCAAAGAACTATGGCAACAGGAAAAGGTCCCACTTATTCCGTTAGTCACATCAGTCACCAGCAACACATCAAAAAATTATTCAGAAACCCTTCAGAAACTGGGCCTACCAAAATACATCCACACCTATATCCAGAAAGCAGTCATACTTAAAACATGCTCAATTGTCAGGAAATTCCTGAATCTGTAAAAGACAGCATGACTTGGCAAAGCCCGTCATGTCCATCTAGAAAAACCGCCACGAGCAAGAAATAGATATATATATAATAATAATAATAATAATAATAATAATAATAATAATAATAACAACATTCTAGCACTCAGTTGGAACCATGGGAATGCTCCACAGAAAAATCAGGGTTGTTGGATATTTGTTTGTTTTCTTGTCTTTTTCGACTTTCTCTCAAGTGATGGTGTCAAACTTTGTAATGACGTGCTGTGGATTACGAACTCAGGTGTCATCAAAAGGGTAAGCTAGAACCCTGACATAATAGCTTATAGTGCCAGCACAAAACATTTTGCTGCCTGGATTACCAAACCCTCCTGGCCCCTGCCGCCATTCTAGGGCAAACCCTGAAAGGTCTTGCTGCACCACTCTTTTCCGGCCTTCATCTGTCCCCCTAAACGCTGGTGCCTGTGGCAGCCTGTTTTATCATGCTGCTTAATAGGACAGGCTCAGATAATATTCAATCCCTCTTCTTGACATGGGAGAGCATTCGGACATGGTATTTCTTTCTAGCAGAAGGTATAGTCACACATGGAAAGTTATCGTGTTAGGATTCTAATCTAGCCTTCTAACATCTTCCAATTCTATAATATTTTAAAGGCCCTATGCTTATGAACTGTTCCTGGCTGTGTAAGTGGAAGATGGATGGATATCAAACTGTAAATATTACAGGAAAAAGGGAGGAAGGTTATAGCATCATTCCTCCTCCTCCTCTTTTTTTTTTTTTAAAAAAAATCCTTTAATAAAGCACTTCCAAGGCTCACAATGTTTTGTTTGTTTTAGAATGAGGTTTCCTCAAGTCCTACAGCGCTACTTTTAATTAAGGATGATTATTCCATTATCTTTCTTTCCTAATCTTTCTTCATCTGCCAGAATTCTGTCATGTAAATAGTCCCTTTGATTTAGTTCAAGATGAAGCAACTAAAGGTTAGTATTACATAATGGGAAATGTTTCCTCTGCACTGTACAGAAGAGAATTAGAGAAGTAAGGCATTTTTATGAAGCTGGGGGCTCTTGCCTTCTCATCCAGACTTTGAGGAACACTCTGGAAGAGCCACAAGTTAAAATGAGTGAAGAAAAGAGGGAGCTTATACTGATCACACTTCTGTAGACTTTCACGGTTCAGTTATGTTTGCTTCTTTTATTTATAGTGATGGGCGAACTTACCCCAGGTGAATTTGTTATTTCATCATGCTATGAGTCACCATGTTATGCACCCCCTTCCTGAGTGGTTGCTTTTGTGTAGCCTTTCTATGTAATGATTACTCACCATCTGTCATGGATCATGGAGGAGATTTGGGAAATGCAGAAAAAGGGTGTGTATACACCTACCTGACTGTTCTTTGAATGTGATTGGTTGTGGTTAAAGTGACATCATCATAATTTATCTTAAGCAAGAAAAGGGTTAATCAAGCAACTTGCTGCATGCATGGAAATAGCATTGTTTAGATGCAGGCTGTGCATGCTCCAAAGTTCATGATCAGTTCCTAAGCTAATAGTGAATTTGTAAAAAACCAATCCAGGCTTGATACAAAGGTGAGCGCTATGATTGCTCGAGTTTCAACCAGGGAGCTGACTTGTTATGAAATTTGTCAGCATCACTATTTATTTATTTATTTGCAACATTTATAGCCCACCTGTCCTCCAAAGAATTCAAGTTGGAGTACATAGCTCTCCTCCCAGTGAGGTAGGCCGAGAGATGGTGACATGCCTTAATGGTGATTGAATCTGGTTCACCCCAGACTTAGGCCAAATCTACACCTTGTGTCAAATCGTTATGAATGTGGAATAAAAAGCAGGAAACAACACTATGAAAGCAGTATATGGAATGTGGATCGTGCCCCAACAGTTATCACCGCACTTCAATACTGCTATAAAGCAGTAGTGTAGATTTAGCCCTGGTTCAACACTAAAGTACACTGGCTCTTGTTAGGTGAACACCTACGATGTTTTAGGGCTATAACTAAAAACAAAAAGTCTGAATGTGAAAAACAGATGTTTGGAAATGTGTATCATGCAAACACACTCACCAAAGAGTGGGGTTGGCTAAGACAACTTGCTGAGTATACACCCGGTATGAATGACTTTGTTGACACTTCCCTATTCCACTCAGCTTCAGTAAGGAGGAGACGCCAGATGCTGCCACAAGGCGGTTGGGTGGGCAGGTAGCAGTGGCTGAGGCATAGCTAGAAATGACATCTCTGCAGGTGGATGTAGAAGCTGTCAGAAATGACTCTAAAACTCCTGATTACTTGAAGCTTCATTTGTGCATTTCTGTGTGAACATTGGTCATGCTGGCTCAGACTGATGGGAGTTGTAGTCTGTGGTTCACACATCCAGGTTGTCATGATTCTAAAGCCATAAAGAGAAAATATTGGAGGAGGAGGCAACCTAATTCACACATCCAGGTTATCACTTGATACTACAGACAGGCAATTTTTTGGACTACAACTCCCATAACCCCTTAACATTGGTCACGCTTGTATGTGGCCTTAGATGCCCTCTGCAAGAAAACTCTAATTAATGTTAAATTGTAATTATACACGAAATGCTTTAATGTTAAGATTAAGAGTCTGTTGCTGTGATATTCTTGGAGATTATATATATATATATATATATATATATATATATTAGCAGATAACTAAGTTTTGCATAAAGCAGTTGACTGTGATCTTATCATGAAATAAAGTTTCTTTTTAAAAAAAAAAAAGAGTCCTGTAAGCAATTTGAGAATATCCCTACTATATACAATTTGAATGTGTAACATTCAGAGAGCTAATGCTTGAACATCAATCATTGTTGCTTCCTGTCTCCCTTTGCATATATGCTATTGATGTTGAATTGGCTTTGGGGCGGGGGAAGGAGTGTACTGTTTGCTTAGGCTTTCTCAGTGTGTACAGTCCATTACATCATTCACATTACATCATGCCAACTGCACATCTTAAGTTTGCATCCTTCTTTCATTTGAGCAAGTGGGATTTTTCCACAGGCAACTCTTTATGTGTAAACATGGTGGGGGGAGGGGTATTTGAAAGAACTTGTAGCAAACACTGTTTCACAAAGCAAGGCAAAAACTTGAACTCTCTTGTAAACCTGTACAGCACTCCGTCATGATTATCCCACATTGGCTCATTGTTTCCTTCGTTTCTTTGAGAGTAACAACCATCAGAAGCATTCTGAACACTCAAAAGCATTCTATACTTAAACTGATTATTTTTTAGAAGGTCCTGCCTGCCATAAAGTAAAGGTACTCTACACATGTTCAGGGGTACTTTTGAAAAGCTTTGTTTTACTCAGGGGAAGAACAGTATATATGGTCAAAGTCACTCAGCCTAATATGTCGGCATTTTTGAAAATGGGTTAATGAGTTGCCAAGTAGTTTGCCACTCAGCTTCTGGTTCCCTTTTCCGGACTGTGGAAGTTACATTCATTTTGAGCTTTTCTTTGTTCATTTGCTAGTTTTGCAACTTCAGCAACAGATCCATTATTGCACTGGAATTACCCTGTTCAAAACTCATCTCCGGTGCATCCAGATGAGGTTTTATTGCACCATCACTCTGACACATACACAGAATTTTTGGGTGGATGTGTGTCCAGATGTTGTCATCTTCCATTCATAGCTAGGGATGTGAACATCCATAAATACTGAGTTTGTTGAGGTTCTCTGATTTCCACCTTGAAGCTCATCCGATGGCGAGGTTCTTTTTGTTTTGTTTTTTGTTTTTTTACCATTCATATAGAAATAATCCAGGGCCCGTACACACCTTTTTCATGTGTACTTTTCAAACATACACATTATCGAATGCACTTTTCTTTTGTCGGTAAATCACATTGCAAGTTCAGAAATTTGCTACTCATAGTTCTCCTGTGTTTTCCAACTGCTTCTTTCATCCCTTTTCTTACAAAAATATGGAATCACTTCACAAAGCCTTCTGATACAAGCACTAGAAACCTTTCCTCTGGAAACATGCTTCAGCCCCAATTTCACTGGCATAGGTGTGCACAAGGGGTGTGCTGGGAGTGCCCAGGCACACCCTAATGTCTCAAGCAATAAGCACCGAATTCAGAGGGGCATTGAGTAAGGATCCAGACGGGGATCCAGATGCAGAGGTAATGGTCTTCCAGCTGCCCTCCAGCTACTCCACTGCCATTGCTCCCAACAGCAGGACCAAAAAGAAATCATTCTGCTGGAAGCCTCTCTGCTGGGAGCCATACTGCAAAGAGGCCAGGAGGAGGGCTGAAGGCTAATATTGCCTCATAAGCCCCTCCTCTGGCCAGTATAATTACAAAGCCCCACCAATGCTGGGGCTTGAGGAGGGTCTCCTCACCCCACCAAGCTGCAAGTGCCCTCCCATGGTCAGGCAAGCCAAATGCGGACTAGAGCATCAGTATCTACAGTGTTTAATAAATAACTGAATAAAAATGTCATTTATTATTGAAGAAATGATTGCCTTTTTTTAAAAAAAAAAGCACCTCCCACCCTGATGGGAAGTGCTGTGCATGCCTATGTAGGCTGACCATATGAAAAGGAGGACAGAGCTCATGTTAATTTAACAGTTGTAGAGAAAAGGGAATTTCAGCCGGTGTCATTTGTATGTAATTAATTCCTGGTGAAATTCCCTCTTCATCACAACAGTTAAAGTTGCAGGCACTACACTAGAGTGACCATATACAAAAGAAGGCAGGGTCCCTGCAACTTTAACTGTTGTGATGAAGAGGGAATTTCACCAGGGACTAATTGCATACAAATGACACTGGCTGAAATTCCCTTTTCTCTACAACTGTTAAAGTTACATGAGCCCTGTCCTCCTTTTCATATGGTCAGCCTATACCTATGTTCACTGGATGGCTTTAGGGAAGCCATGATTAGGGTGACCAGATAAAATCCAGGTCAGGGCTCATGTACCTTTAACAGTTCTAGAGAAAAGGGAATTTCATCTGGTGTCATTTGTATGCCATTAGTTCCTGGTGAAATTCCCTCTTCATCACAACAGTTAAAGTTGCAGGGGCCCTGCCTTCTTTTGTATATGGTCACTCTAGTATAGTGCATGCACCTTTAACTGTTGTGATGAAGAGGGAATTTCACCAGGAACTAATTGCATACAAATGACACTGGCTGAAATTCCCTTTTCTCTGCAACTGTTAAAGTTACATGAGCCCTGACCTGGATTTTATCTGGTCAGCCTAGCCATGATCACACACATACCCAGCTGCTTTTCTTCAGGAAATGAAAAAACACACAAGTCCCTGTATCTTTTCCTTTTCAGGTAGAAAAGTGACAGGGTGGGGTCCCCTTCCTCTTTCACCAGTCTTCTGTTCAACCTAGAACTGCTCATAGCTGCTTTTCTTGATTAAATAAAGCCTGTGAGAAAAACAATCATAAAACCATAAGCAACATGCAGTGCTACCCTTAAACTCCCCCTACTGAGGTAATACAGGCAGACCACTATTACTGTACATAGAAAGATAACATATAAACACTATGTAAATGCAGCATTCATAATTCCCACAAGCTTTTGCTAATGTAGAGTTTGAGCAATGGCCTGCGGATGCACAGTGGGACTACATACAAAAATTCCATCGAAAAATCCTGAAGAAGTTTCCAAGAAAGTCTGTTCTTGCTCTCTTTCCGCTTTTTCTTCTAAAACCCTCTCACTCTAATATATAATCATGTGTCAGCTAACTCGAGCAAATTAAATAGCACTCAAAAAAACCCATTGCTATTCTATTTTCGGAAGGCATGCCTACAGTAGTCAAGAAAGTTGGGTTGCCAGAAAGTCAGGAAGTTGTCATATATTTAAAGACTCTAATATTTTTATTGGAGATTAATAAATTTCCTTTTTAAAATTCATCAAAAGGAAAGGTGCACAAATACATGCTTGCAGCCAGATCAAAAATTGGGTAATTCTAGAAGCAATAGATTCCATGTTGTTTTAAGGGCTGTTTTGTTCCTTTCTCCCTACCCCTCCCATGGTAAGAATCTAAAAATGGCTATGGTGAAGGGAATAAGGCTTTTGCTCTGCTAGTCCATAAGTCAGTGCTTTTCAAACTTTCTGGACTCAAGTCCCCTTCTAAGTGCATTTTGACCTCACTAAATACTACATGTATATTCTGAGTGCGTTTGTGGTTCTAAGTCTGCATGTGTCTGTGTGAGGATGTGAGAAGACAAGCAAGTTGTGGGCATGTGAATCAGCAGAGGTGTCACCATCCATCCTGGTTTGTGCCCACACCCACTGCTGCCATGCAGCCCCCAACACACCTGTTCAGAGCCACACACCTGTACAGAGCCAATTTGACTGTCCCACCCCTGATTTATGTTAGTGCATCATTTGCCTTGATAACACTGCAGACTTTTTTTTTTATGATTCCCGATACTAAACAGTATTGTGTTGCATAATTCAGGTTCTTGCTTTAAAACAAAAAGCAAAACAAAGCAAACAAATCGATCGCCATCAAGTGCCCTGCGTTGGCTGCAGCAGACTCTGAGTGAAGGAGCTAACCAAGAAGCAAAACAATGAACCAGGCAAAGATTCTAGCACACAAGTTTCAGTCCAATGGGTTCCGGCTAAAGCAGGAATGGTCAAGATAGCAGGCAAAGGTCAAAACACAGTTAGGCACTCAGGTACGTTACAAAGTCTAGAAGCAGAGTCAAGAAGAAGTCCAAGGAGCAGCAGCACAGAAGGTAAATCACAAGACAAGGTCTGGAATACAAGGCACTGGCACTAATAGAACACTGTTGTTCCAGAATTGACTTAGGTAGACACTGAAGACTTTTACACCAGAGCCTACTAAGCCCCACCCAGAGCCCACTAAGCCCCACCCAGAGCCCAGCTGCAGTACATTACAGGTCTCTGGTCAGAGTCCCCCTGATAGGAGCCCCCTTTCTCCCAAGTCCTTCTTTGTAAATGAACAGTCCTCAATGGAGCCCAACTGGCTTGCTGCTTGAGATAATGATGGTCTTGGGGGCCAGGGATTTGCTCAGCTTCTGCCTCAGAGGAGAATTCCTTCGCCCCGGTGGGGATGGACCTGCAGTCATCTCCCTTGAGGGCCCAGGCTCCTCCTGATCTGGTGACAGTGACTGATCTGGGGTACCCTCAGTTTCTGGAAGCTCCAGCTCTTCCTCTGAGGAGGAATCCTCCAGTGGGAGCATGACACCAAGAAAACTCTAAACATTTGCTTAAATAGCCTGTTCTTGCAGGGTTCCTGGTCACGTGGACTGAGTTCTACATGTGAACAGTTGTATTTGCTTAAGATACATGAAGACATTCAATTGAACATGTGTGGAATGGGAGTGGAGCCTATTGTCATGATTCCACTCCCCGCCCCACTGCCACACTCATACATATGCACTGTACAGAGTTTGGATATCTACTTCACACAGGGATTTAGTAATAACTTTGGACTTGTGTTTGGAAGGATCTTACTGCATAAGAGCCTGTATGTTTCCTAAAGTGTTTTTTAACCCAACACAGCAGCACTCTTTCCTCTGAATGTATCACCCTTGCTGCAACAGAGCAATCTAGCGACTCATGTAGACCTGGCCTTTGAAATAGTATTGTTCTATGCACAATATAAAAAATGTCACTGCTCCCCTGCCTCTTGGGTCCAGAAATTCCCTGTTAAATTGTTCCTTCCATTAAAGAGTATGCAAATATTTGCTCAGCATTTTTAAATTTTAGTTGGGCAGGGCAGTTTCTCTGTCCTCACAATGCCTGAAAATCAAGCCTATAGAAAAATCAACTAAATTCTACTGTACATTCTTGCTTGTACATGTAGTTCAGTCAGATCTTTTTTTTTTATTAACCATAATATTGGTCTGTTTATAGACTGTTCTTTTCCTCCCACAAAATGTATGGTTCTAAATATAACTGTGAATGATAGCTGTGTTTTCATTAACAAAGCATGCATATCTGTAGCAATTTAAATATTGTGGAAAATATATAATGAGTTTATACACTCCCTTCCACCCTTCTACTTGGTGGTCTCTTTTTATCTAAGTCGTTTAAGCCCCCTAGTTATGGATAAGTAGACTCACTGGAACCACGCATTTTAATCCCAGCAGGGTTGACTCAGCCCTTATGTCCCCGAAAAAGACAAATTTGATACCATGCAGTTTACGTTGTCTTCCAAATAAGACAAACAGTATGCTAGACATTTATTTGAATCGCTGAACACTAGAAATCTCCAGGAGGTTTATCTCATGTATCTAACTCACAGAAATACGCACACACATTGTGGCAAAGATTTGCATGGTGGCAAACCTTTTCTACAAATTATCTTTCTTTACATGATGTTTAACACAAGGCAGCTTGGTTTGATAAAAATGCTCTGAATATTCAAATAAGGGAACTAAAAGTTT
The DNA here is from genome assembly GCA_029215795.1 of Anniella stebbinsi. Classification (NCBI taxonomy): domain Eukaryota; kingdom Metazoa; phylum Chordata; class Lepidosauria; order Squamata; family Anniellidae; genus Anniella; species Anniella stebbinsi. The sequence goes on along the minus strand of JARDYH010000002.1, from coordinate 169,445,164 downwards.
GAAAAGTGAGATTTTTTTAACCGTTATTTTTTTTTACTGAACATTTAATCAGGATGATTAAAAAAAAAGGGAACATGGATCAGAAATTTCATGCAAAAATGAAGATATCAAAAGACTGTATGCCATAAATACTAAAATAAGAGTAACAAAAAATCATTGAATTCCTAGGTATTATCTAGGTTGAGAGCATGGCAGGATCTACACTACTGCTTTAAAACATTTTATAACAGTAGTGACAACTGTTTGGGCCCAGGACACACTTCACATTCAGTTTTCAAACCATTTTCAAAGTGTCATATCCTGCTCGGTGTAGATCTGGCCCAGGGCAAACCAACTAAAGAGTTTAATATATAAACAGTGGTTATAAAACTTAAGATAGAGTAAGGGATGGAATTTAACATTGGCTACCTCTAGGAAAGTATATACTTATATTTTACAGGAACGTTATCTTTAAATGGCACAGATTCTAAACAGGATATGAGGGAGAACCCAAGAGCCATGAAATCTAATTTTTTATCTGGGTTCTGATCCAAATCAACTTTCTGAGTAAGCTTACATACAAACAGTATGTCCTACATGTTATTGTACTATTTGTTGTTGTTTTATGGTTATTCAGGAGTTTTCTACATTGCGTGCAGTGTATAATTGCTTCAAGAATTCTTCATGGGGAAAGCCTGGATCTTCTTGCTCAACATTAAGCCTGGATCTTCTTGCTCAACAATAAGAAGTATTGCCTTGTGATTAACACTAGATGTGCAAAGAAGGACACTAATTTGAGCTGTAGGGCATTAACCCTTGAGTGAAAAAAGAGCTGATTTGGCCACAGCCCTTCCTGAATTATATAGGTGAAGATGAGACCTAATAGGCATTCCATATCCTGAAGTTAGGACCTGATATATCAAGGGACATGGACAACCCTCATAATGTGAGATGCTCCACCTTTCCTAAATGTTGTGAAACTAATGATACAATCCTATGGGTTGTGCCCTGCATGCTCATAAGACCCCAAACTCAGGGACTTCCGTCTATCCAGTGCAAGGCAGCTGCACCATGGAGAGGATCCTCTCCTCTGTGCTCCATCTGCCCCACTTTTTCAGCTAGATGACCAATTTTTGCTTTCTAGCTGGGGGCTTTGGAGCTAGAGCGGAGAGGCCGTGCAGTGCTTAGTAAACTGTCTAAACCAGCTTACATTATCTCCTCCCCTCCCCACCCTTGGGAACACCCCACTTTTGCCCTCTCCACGCTTGGTTTACCAAGCGCGGAGAGGCAGATGCTGTGGTTCACTCCGCGCTGGTTTTGAGAGGGAAGGGGAGGGAAATGTGGTCTCCTGGCTCCACACTCAGAGCATTATCTCTGAACTTGGAGCCAGAAAATTGAAAAATCCTATGTCCCCCCAAGAACTGTCTAGAGGACATAGGTTTGGTTTGGATATGAGCTGCCAACAAATTAAAATCTCATGAGCGCTGAATTTTCTGTTGGGAGTCCAGGGTGAGTGAAGAAGCTGTCCACCCACAGTAGGCAGTTATTGCCAAATTTCACCTCAAGAGAAAGTCTCTCTGGATTTGAAAGATCCTCCTTGGCAGAAACATGCAAGGAATATTGAGGGAAGTAAAAAAAACAACAGCAAAAATGTTTCAACCGTTTCAATTACATAAATCCCTGCTTTGAGGGAAAGAGCTATGAAGCTATAAGTGCTTATTTACAATGTATAGATTGAGCAAGTATTATCGGAAGAGAAAATGTGTATGTGTGTGTGTTTAAAAGCAGCCTTTAAATCTGAGTGATAAATAATGAAATAAAGTAAAATTCTTTGAACAGAACTACATACAGAAAGGGGGCTACATCGCGCAGCAGAGGAATGAATAAAAGGTGAAACCAATGGCGCGGAAAGATTTATAATCAAATTGCTTATCAGATTTCATAATACATTTCAAACTACTCAACATCTCAGTAGTAATAAAACAGTTGAAAGTAACCAACATTATAACTCAGAGCTGATCTACACACTAGCTTTATAACGTTTTATAAGGGTCACGAAAACTCCTTGGGCCACATGACGCACTCCCTTGAACTTTGTATACCCGAGGTTTTTTAAAACTCATTTCAGCTATATACAACGGTTTTTACTTTTAATAAATCATTTTAAGTAAAATAATGTGTCCTTCCTTACCGTTTGTGATTTGTGGGGGCACAGCTTCGTTTACCAGCACCCAAACACTTAGCCGTTGATTGGTGTGGAAGAAAGAAGGGCTAAGGAGAAAGTAGGCGAGTGATCTACAACACCCACAATGCTTAGCCCTATACTCATTGAAAGCTAGGGAATGAAAAGGGAACTAAGGAGGAAGTGGGCGAGTGAACTACAGCACCCACAATGCCTTGCCCTAAACTCATTGTAAAAACGAAACAGAAAGAGACAGACAGAAGGGTGTGAGACTGCACACATGGCTTTGAAGACTGAAGAATTTTTCTCCTGTAACGTGAGTACTTCTTAATGTGGCCTAAGACGTTTTGGAATGCACCTATTTGGAATGTTTCAAAATACTATTTAAGACATTCCAAGGTACTGTGTAGATAGGCTCTCAGTCTCTAGCAAAGCTTCTACAACCTTGTTCAACATAAACAGATCACCTTGTTTAATGTCTATATGATTAACTAGTCATAAAGCACTGCTCTTTCTAGATTTTACTAACACCTGAAGATTAATAGCAATGGCAGCAATCTGTTCTTCAAAGTCTTGATCAGTTGTCTCTCTTAGCCACTTCAAGAAAAAAAAAAACTTCCCCAAACTGCTTTTGGACTCGAGCATGGCAGTTACATTTTAAGTGGCATTTGAACAAATACAGCAAAAGAATCCCTTAATAAAGCACATGTTGGTCAATCTTAACTGCCAAAGGAAGTGAGGCAGGTGGCCACTAGGAGGAGGGCTTTCTCCGCTGTGGCACCCCGGCTGTGGAATGAGCTCCCCAGAGAGGTTCGCCTGGCGCCTACTTTGTACTCTTTTCGTCGCCAGGTGAAGACCTTTTTATTCTCCCAGTATTTTAACAGTTAAATTAACTCAGTTTTAATCCTTGCTGTTTTAAATTTGTATTTTAATCTGTATTAATTCTAGGGGTGTGCACGGACCCCCCGGATCGGATCGGGACCCGGATCGGGACCTCCAATTTTGTCCCGGACCGGTTCGGACAAAATCGGAGGCCCCCCGGACCGGATCGAGTCCGATCCCGACCCAAAAATCGTAAATTTTTGGATCGGCCGCCATTTTTTTCCCCATAGACTTGCATTGCAATGCAAGTCTATGAGAAAAAAATGGCAGCGGGTGGGAGAGGGGGGGCCTAACTCCCTCCCCCCCCGGGGCCGTCCGCTGTGGACGGCCCCGGCAGGTAAGCCCCCTCCCCCGCGCTCCCTACCCCCCCGGGGCCGCCCGCTTCCATCCGCTGGCGCCCGCGGGCGCCAGCGGATAGAAGCGGACGGCTCCGGGGGGGGGTAAGCCCCCTTCCCCGCCACTGCTTACCTTCTCGGCCCGTCCGCTCCCGTCCGGCGCCAGCGGCTACTACCAGCGGGCTCCGCGGCCTACTCTCAAGTAGCGCGCCGGGTGATGACATCACCCGGCGCGCCACCCTGGAGCAGGCCGCGGAGCCTGCTGGTAGTAGTAGGCGCCGGCGCCGGACGGGAGCCACCGGGCCAGGAAGGTAAGGGCCCCCCCCCTCCGCGCGCCCCCTCCTCCCCTCCACGCACCCCCTCCTTACCTTCCCGGCCCGGCGGCTCCCGTCCGGCGCCGGCGCCTACTACTACCAGCAGGCTCCGCGGCCTGCTCTAGAGTAGCGCGCCGGGTGATGACATCGCCCGGCGCGCCACCCTAGAGCAGGCCGCGGAGCCTGCTGGGAGTAGTAGGCGCCGGCGCCGGATGGGAGCCGCCGGGCCGGGAAGGTAAGGGCCCCCCTCCCCCCTCCGCGCGCCCCCTCCTCCCCTCCACGCACCCCCTGCTTACCTTCTCGGCCCGTCCGCTCCCGTCTGGGGCCGGCGGCTACCACCAGCAGGCTCTGCGGCCTGCTCTAGAGTAGCGCGCCGGGTGATGACATCACCCGGCGCGCCACCCTAGAGCAGGCCGCGGAGCCCGCTGGTAGTAGCTGCTAGTGCCGGACGGGAGCGGACGGGCCGAGAAGGTAAGTGCCCCCCTCCTCCCCCCCCCCGCTGTCCACTTTCATCGGCGGGCGCCCGCTGGCGCCCGCCAATGGAAGCGGCGGTGGGCGCCAGTGGGCGCCCGCCGATCCGCCGATCCGCCGAACCGGTTCGGAGCCTTTTCGGACCGGTTCGGATTGGATCGGCCGATCCAGCTGCGGGATCGGAAATCGGATAATTTATCCGATTTCCCACTGGACCGGACTCGGATCGTGGATCGGGTCCGATCCAGTGCACATCCCTAATTAATTCCTGCTGCTTGGTTTTATTCTGGTTGTGTTTTTATATTGTATGTTATTTTGTGTTTTTAGATTGTGGCTTGTTTTATATTTTTAAAATGATTTCATGGTTTTAATTTTTGTGAACTGCCCAGAGAGCTTCGGCTATGGGGCAGTATAAAAATGCAATAAATAAATAAATAAATAAAATCCACAAATCTGGAAAGGGATACAGTGATTATAAAAGTAGAAAAATACAGTATTTTCATGGACTTACAGTAGGGATGTGAACCAAATTTTAGTTATTTTATTAACTAACAGTGAACCAATCAATTTGTTTTTAGTTGTTGCAAAAATTACAGCTAAACAAGATTTAGCTGTGATTTTTTGTACTGCATCATAGTTGCCTGTGATGAGGCTGGGATGCATGGTGATTGATATCCTGCCCATTGGCATCCTGAAACTCCAGGCAGTGGTATGACACATAGAGTGTCATCAGATGGGTGGATTTTCACATTTCCTGACCATTGCTATGGCCTCCTGCTGCTGTCCCACAATAGCGATGGTCTCTTTACATGGAGAAAGAGGAAGCAGCAGCAGCAACAAACACATGGCCCATTCAGGGGCCGTTTATATCATGCTGCTTTTCCTACACATAGCAGGAAATGGTGGCACATTCCATTTTTTTCTTTTAAAAAGGCGGGTTAAAAGGGGCCTGTTTTGCAATGGAAAAACTAGCTGGAAGAGTGGGAGGCAAATTGGAGGTGGATGATGTCGTCTAAAGGATGCGCGAACATCAGTAAGTGGGCAATAGTGAGTGTGTGATAAAATGCTGGTCTGAGGATGCTCATAGATAGACATCCTTCCACTGGGCTTTGTTAACAGTACCACAACTTGCCTATATCCAATAAGGGGTATTTTGAAAGCTATTACTGCAGGATACTGTTACTTTTGGCTCCAGTCTTCTGATAAGTCTGTGCACACAGTGTCTGTCATGTTTTCCACACCAGTGTTTGCTTTCCAGATCATATCTATTCTTCAAACCATTCATTTTTTACACTTTGTTTCTGTAGTCCATTTTTTTTTCTTCTGAGGTCTTACCTAGGCCCAGTCTTCATGGAAACAGAATGGGAAGTGCTTTCCGGTTTTATCCAGAGTTTCATGAAATTGGCTTTCGTCCATCAGTGGCACATTAAGCAAGAAAAGTGGAGTTGAAGATCCTACTTTCACAGCCCATACCACCTTTTACTCTACCTTCGTTTGGGGTGGGTGTAGTCCTGCCAGTTGAACTGAATGTCATCAACTACATCAATGCTGCTGAGTGAATGAGAGGCTTGTTCCTCACCCCACCCCACTCCCATGCTCCTCCACTCAGGAACTCTACTGGAAGAGATAAATTTGGTCCCAAGTAGTGACAGTCCCAATTTAGTCCGAGGATCCACTAACATTTGCACAATCCCACATCTTTCAGAGGCTCCCTCATTCATAAGAGGCTCCTTCATTCATAAATAAGCAAAGTAAAAATTGCAACTGCACGAACCCAAGAAGGGAGCAATATCAGTATCATATCGCATTATGGCACAATCCCAATTTTACACTTGGTTTACTTGTGAATGAAAGAGCCTCTGGTTCATGATTTTACACTTAGTTTTAGAGCCCGCAGGGCTGAGAGGTCCAGGAGTACCAACAGGGACACACTCCCCCTGTCAATACTCAGGCGTCGATCATCCACTAAGGCGACCATAGCAGTCTCAACTCTGTATCCTGCCTTGGTTTGAAATGGGTCTAGAAAATCTGTATCATCCAAAACTGCTTGGAGTTAGGAGGCAACTGCCTTCTCGATCACCTTGCCCAAAAACGGAAGATTTGATACTGGCCTGTAGTTATTAAGGTCCAGAGGGTCCAGGGAGGGCTATTTTAGAAGCGGCCGTACTACCACCTCTTTTAAACATGTTGGAAAACTTCCCTCCCTGAGAGATGCATTAATAATACATTGTAGATGTGATCGAACTGCATCTCCTCCCTAGACGACAAGCCAAGAAGGACAGGGATCGAGAGGGCAAGTCATCGTCCTCACTTGTCCAAGCAGCTTGTCCACGTTCTCAGTACTCACCAACTGAAACTGATCCAGTGTAATTCCACTCGCGGAGTTACTGGACACTCCATTGTCAGCTTCTGCTATAATGATGGCGTCTAAGTCAGCTCTTATCTGAGAGATTTTATCTGTGAAATGGTCATTAAAGGCATTACAGCGAACTGCCGAAGGCTGTAAAATCGGGTTCAGGGGGGAAGGTGCCTGAGTTAGACCCCTCACCACCCTGAACAGTTCTGCTGGACGCGAATTCACAGACGCAATGAGTGCAGAGAAGAAAGCTTTCTTCACTGCACGTATTGCCACTCCATAGGAACGGAGATGTTCTCTATGTCGTATCTTGTCGGATACAAGTCGAGTTTTCCAACATCGTCGCTCCAGTCATCGTCCTTCCCACTTCAACTCCCTGAGATCTTCAGTATACCAAGGTGCCCGATTAGGAGCGGGTCGAAGAGGACGTTTGGGGGCTATCATGTCGATAGCCCTAGTTAGATCTTGATTCCAACTGTTAACCAGGGCTTCTACAGGATCGTCAATGATACCAGCCATAGAACCCTCTAAGGCTTTCTGGAATCCAAGAGGATCCATCAGCCTTCGAAGGTGGACCATCTTAATCGGTCCGCCACCCCTGCAGGGGCGGGTGGTAGCCGAGATACTAACCCTGACCAGAAAATGGTCTGTCCATGACAACACAGAGGTATTTAGCACCTCTGCCCACAGATCTGTCTGTTTGGAACTGAAAACAGCATCGAGAGTGTGACCTGCTGAATGTGTAGGTCCAGAGACCAATTGGGATAGGCCCATGTTTGTCATGGATGCCATGAACTCCCGAGCTGCACCTGACAAACTGGTCCCGAATGGGATGTTGAAGTCGCCCAAGACCAAAAGCCTGGGCGAATCCAACACCAGCTCCGAGATCAGTTCCGTGAGCTCGGCCAGGGAGTCTGATAGGCAGCGGGGTGGCCAGTACACTAACAGAATCCATAGTCTATCCCTGGTCTTCAGACTCAGGTACACACACTCGATGTGATTTAATTCACGGACAGGAAGTCTGGTCAGGTTAAGATTATCCTTGTAGACCACAGCTACTCTGCCCCCCCCGCCCACTTTCCCTCACCTGCTCACTGACACAGTACCCAGCTGGGAGGGCCTGGACCCATGTCGGGCCACTGTCATCTCCCAGCCAGGTCTCTGTGAAACATGCCAGGTCAGCCTTCTCATCTAGAAGAAGATCATGGATGATGTTTGTTTTATTTTTAACCGACCTGGCATTACATAGGAGCAAGGAGAGGTTCTGTGGGTGGCCTGGTTCTTTCTCCAAGATCCCCAGGGTAGCAGGGCGACTGGAAGGTAAGATAGGTGTTAGATATCTATCTCTCCTTCCCTGTAACGGCATTTCGCCCTGCTATCACTATATCTCCCTTTGCCCTGCACAACACAAATTGCCACTCCCTGACACATTCTAACTGCCGTTCATCTGGCTCCAATGTAGTCACTCCAGCCTCTGTTCAGCCTGGGCTTCTCAGAAGGAGGGTGAGGGAGGGGAAGGCTATGATGTCCTGCTTGCCTCTTTCTTTTCCTCTCCACTCTGCTGATAATCGGACTGAAAATTTTTGGATCTGATAATTATCGGAGGTATTTCTATTGTATCGTTATTGTTAATCGGATGTCCGATATTACCATTATTGGATCATTATCAGACATCAGAACGATACGATATACATCCCTAATTATCACGTGCCTGAATTATTATTTTTAAAATTCTGTCTTGAAAGATATAAGAAATATTGGAAAGATTCTTTTCAATAAATCTGAAGAAAGATTAAAATATCCCTGAGGAAGGAAATGTCCAAAATACGTTGGGCAGATTTTTTAAAAAAAGATTAGGCACTTGAGAACTCTTTTTTCTTCTGTTTTGTTTTCATAGCAATTTTTAAATTTTCATTTAAACCCTCTTGCTGTCTCAGTTTGTCTGCCTGTATTCCCTTATGCCCTGTTTTTCCAAATTGTTTCCATTTCCTACCAGTTAGTGTTCGTGAAGATTAACCTTCTCTTGGCTTGTTGTAAATGACCCACTGCCCAGTCCAGAGTGACCTTTGCTACACACACCTTCTTTCTCTGCTCCCAACATCTCCTCCCCAAATTCTGGCCGCCCCCTGCCTGTCGTCTTCTTTTTTGTCTTCTACTATCTCAAATTCTACTGCTCTTGTATCTACCAGCTGCTCCCTCCCCCCTTTAATCTCCTTCAGGGGGCACAAGCTGCGAGGCAAAGTCCTACTGGGTCTGGGGAGCCCGACATGCCTTCCTGTCCCTGAAGCTGTTGCTTCACCTATATCATCTGCTACCATTTTACCTCTCTCTTTCCTAATTTTCCTCCCTTTGGGTGTATACTGCAACTGCTATATCACAGGCCTCCTGCCAGCGCCTGCTGTTCTTCTGTCCACCTGCAGCCTGCTAGTTTGTCTCTCAAGCTATGTGCAGATCTGCCAGATGTTTCACATTGTTGCCCTGTTATATCTGGGATGCCGGCAACATTCCTATGCCCACCTCTATTACCTCTGCTCGTTTGGTGCCAGACCAATCTGGGGAGTTCAGTTGCCTGCTTGCCTTTTTCTCTGTTTACATGATGCTACTCATTCCAACAAGAATGGCCTTAGTGGTTACTGTGCTCCCCCCCACCAAAACACACACACACACACACCCCGCTGCTGCTGCTCCTGATTCTGCCTGCCATGGTCAGGAAAAAATGATGTCCAGAAGATATTCATGGCTGCTGCTGCTTGCTCCAATATGCCCCCCCCCCCCAATGCTGATGTTGTCTTTTTGAAGAAGAGAGAAAGCTCATGGAGAGCTCATGCTGATCTTGCCTACCACAAGCCTGATTGACTATTGTGACCACATGTTGATCTTGCTTACCTGAAGGAGAGGTACTGGCCACTATGACCTCCCAGAGATACTGTCCTCAGGAAGAGGGGGTATACACCCTTCATGAAGGCCATGCATTGCTGACTGGTTTTCTGAAAAAGCTGACCCTTCCATCCAAGACCAAACAAAGGTTTCTTAACTTTCTTTCTTATCCTAACACCCACACAAATATAAGTTTCATTTTAGGTTTAAAATGATAGTGGTATCTGTAGGAAGGCAAATACCACTGTCCATCAATGCTTTTTAGCAGTTGGTATGAATCTGTCTGTGTTATGTCTGCCTCCTGCATGCCAACCATTTCTCTAATGAATGGGAACCATCAGTGAGCCAACTGGGAAAGGGTGTAGTTATTCTCTTGTAGAACAATGGAAAACTAAGTGAAAAATAATTTTGAAAATAAAATAAAAATAAATTCAGACTATACCTAAAATTATACCTCCTGCTCTCCCCTAAATTACAGCACAATCCTATCACATTATACTAGAAGCAAATAAGATCACGGCTAAATAATATTGCCCTGACAGAGCAAAATATTATTGTGTTATTTGTTTATCATTAGAAAATGTAATGAAACATTCTGCCTATCAAAGAAAATGATCAGTATCTCTCTATTTCTATATTTATTTATTTTATTTTTATTTATTAAAACTTTTATGTCCCACCTTATATCACAAAGATCTCAGGGCAGCATACAGATAAAATCATACATATAAAATAGAATAAATATACAATTCTAAAACAAATTAAACCATTAATATATTAAAACCAATACAAAATTTTAAAACAGTAAAATCTAATTAAAATAAGACAGAATGCAAGCTGGTGGATTTAGCCATCAAAGGCTTTATTAAAAAGTCATGTCTTAACTTGGCGCTGAAATGAAGCCAGTGGTAGCACCACTCAGGCCTCCAGAGGGAGGGCATTCCATAGCCGGGGTGCCACAACAGAGAAAGCCCTCTCCCATGTCCCAACATAGTCTATATCTCACATTGGTGGGGCACGGAGAAGGGTTTGTAGCCTGGCCTTTTTGTGGAGCCTCGTTGGTTTCTTCTGTTGTCTTCTATCTTTTTTCCTTGTTGGAATTGTTTGTAATTGTGCCTTTAAAATTTCCTTTTTTAAAAACTCCCACCCAACTTAGATTCCTTTTCTCTTTAGAGTCTCTTGCCATGGGACCTTACTTATCATAGTTCTGAGTTTATTAAAATCGGCTTTTCTGAAATCCAGAGTATGCATATGGCTACTCTCTGCTTTTGCTTTCTTTAAAATCAAGAACTCAAGTATGACGCGGTCACTTTCCCCCAGAGTTCCTGTGACTGCTACTTTATCCACTAAGTCATCCCTATTGCTCCATATCAAGTCAAGGATAGCCGATCCTCTAGTTCCTTCCTCTACTTTCTGTAGAAGAAAGTTATCAGCCACACATGTCAGGTATTTCTTGGAGAGACCACTTTCAGCAGAATTTCTCTCCCAGATACGGGAGTAATTGAAGTCCCTCATTATTACTACATCGGATTTCCTTGAAACACTGGCAATTTGCTTTTCAAAAGTTTCATCCTCATCTTCTCTTTGATTGGGTAGTTGGTAGTAGACTCCAACTATCATGTTCCTTTTATTCCTTGCCCCATTTATTTTAATCCAGATGCTCTCAACTGGGCTCCCAGGCTCATTGTCCTGTATTTCTGTGCAGGGAGAAGTATATTTTTAACATATAGTGCAACTCTGCCTTCCTTTCTATTTCTTCTGTTCTTTTTGCTGGTCCAAGTCCAATACTGACTCTCTGCCATGATTCAGTCATTTATGCAAAGCACATGGTTTCTATATGGATGTTGAACACCTAGATGTCAAGACTGCATTTTTACATGGAGAAATTAAAGAGGACATCTACATGGAGCAACCTCCTGGATTCAAGAAATCAGGAGACAACCCACTTGTATGGAAACTGCAGAAAAGCATATATGGCCTGAAGCAAGCTGCAAAAGCATGGAATGAAAAACTTAACCAGATGCTCATCAGAGAAGGCTTCAAGCAAAGCAAAGCTGACCCCTGTCTCTACACACGATATAGAAATAACAGATGAACATACATAGTGACATATGTTGATGACCTGGTTCTGAGCTATGAAGATGAAGCTGACTCTGAAGAAATTATAAATCACTTGAATCAAGAAATAGAAGTGAAGAGACTAGGAGACATCACCTACTACCTTGGAAATCAAATAGAAAGAGAGGAAGATGGAAGTTATCTCCTCAGCCAGGGACAAAAGATCGATGAACTCTAGAGTGCTTAGGACTCAAAGATGCTAATGCAGTAGCCACACCAATGGAGACAGACTTTCTAAATGGAAATGAACACAGTGAACCAGAGAACAACCAGTACAGAACAGCTGTAGGAAAGCTACTGTACTTAGCCACCATGACAAGGCCAGATATAGCCGCAACAGTAGGGATAATGTGTAGAAAGACCAATTCACCCTGTAAAAGAGACTGGACTGCTGTGAAAAGAGTAGCCAGATACTTAAAGGGCACTACACATCTGAAACTAAAGCTGCAAATCACCAATAGCCCTAAACTAGTGACTTATACAGATGCAGATTGGGCTGGAGACACCACAGATCGCAAATCTACTAGCGGAAACCTATTATTTTATGAAAATGGAACAGTTAGTTGGACTAGCAAGAAGCAGGATACAGTGGTGGTTTCATCCACTGAATATGTGTCAGCCGCCCAAGCATGCCAGGAACTCAAATGGCTGTGCCAATTACTTGAGGATCTAGGAATAATTTAGCCAAAGCCTATGCAGATCCTGGAAGATAACCAAAGCTGCATAAAACTCTCACAAACTGAGGAAGTCAATTCACGCACCAAGCACATTGATGTGAAATACCACCTGGTGAGAGACATGCAAGAGAAGGGGCTTATTGAAATAGAATATTGCCCAACAGGAAGCATGATTGCAGACATCCTGATGAAACCGCTTGCCAGAGATTGCTTCCAGTGTCTACGAGAGAAGATAAATCTTGTAGACTAATCCATGCGCAGTTGAGCAGGAGTGTTGGAGTGGAGTAACAACGCTTATGATAAGTTATCTGAACCAGTGGGGGGCGATAGACAGAAAGGGAACCTGTTTCTTCCTCCACTCGTTTCTTCTTGTAACCACTTGTTGATATAGATTGCCACTCTTGGGCTTCACTTCCTTCCTCCTTCTTCTGTTAGTTAGCGTCCTCTTTCTCTGAAGCATGCAACCATAATGGCTGCACTCAACTCTCTCCCTGAAACGACTTTTGTTTTCCCAGGAGCTATAGGCTCTTAACAATGCTATCTTTTAACTAAAAGTACCAGTGTGAGTGTGTTTCTTTCTCTAGCCTTGCCTTGCACCAATTACAAGCTGAAGCTACACAGCTGTAGTTTACCAAACAAAACGTAACTCTAATGCTGTCTGTAGTAAAATATCTGCCATGACCCAATCATACATGAAAGTCATCACTTGATGTTTCAGTCATCAAGTGGATTTAGGTCCCATCATTTCTTGGCCCCGTCAGGAAAGAGAACCTTAAAGTGCAAGGTTCATTGTCCCAACTTCATTTTTATTCATTCTGAAAGTTCTTTTGCATAAAAATATATCTTTATTAGAAAGCATTAAATTGTGGTTCTTAGCAATTTAACGCCATTTCAATTAAAGTCCCAGTATAACAGCAGAAAAATAAATGTACTGTGTATTGTTCTGGTCTCCACACTTAAAAACAAATATTGTAAAGATGAAAAAAGTGCAGAAAAGTGCAACTAAAATTATCAAAGGGCTGGAACAGCTCCTCTATGAGAGATTACAATAGGTGGGATTGTTTAGCTTGGAAAAAAGGAGGGTAACAGGAGATATGATAGAGGAGTACAAACTTATCTGTAGTGTGGAGAATATGAATAGGGAGACATTTTTCTCCCTCTCTCATAATACTAGAACCCATGAAGCTGATTGGTGGGAGATTCAGGACAGATAAAAGGAAGAACTTCTTCATACAGTGCATAAACTATTGGATTTGCTACCACAAGATGTAGTGATTGCCACCATTTTGAAAGGCTTTAAAAGGGATAAATTCCCGGAGGAGAAGGTTATAAATGGTAGGCTGACCATATGAAAAGTTGGACAGGGCTCATGTAACTTTAACAGTTGTAGAGAAAAGGGAATTTCAGCCAGTGTCATTTGTATGAAATTTGTACCTGGTGAAATTCCCTCTTCATCACAACAGTTAAAGGTGCAGGCACTATACTAGAGTGACTATATACAAAAGAAGGCAGGGCTCCTGCAACTTTAACTGTTGTGATGAAGAGGGAATTTCACCAGGAACTAATTGCATACAAATGACACTGGCTGAAATTCCCTTTTCTCTACAACTGTTAAAGTTACATGAGTCCTGTCCATCTTTTCATATGGTCAGCCTATAAATGGTTACTAGTCCTGAGGGCTGTGTGCTACCTCTAGTATCAGAGGCAGTAAGCCTATATACACCAGTTGCTGGGGGACATGGGTGGGAAGATGCTGTGGCACCCTGTCCTGCTTGTGGATCCCTGGTCGACAGCTGGTTGGACACTGTGTGAATACAGTGCTGGAATACATGCACTGTTGATCTGATCCAGCATGGCTGTTCTTATGTTCTTTACCTCTTTTTCTGTTTTACCTTGTTCTTGTTCTCCCCTTTTGTCACTGGGGAGTCCTAGCCAGATTTTCCTAACTTGCAAACCTGCAAATTCTAACATCCAAGACTAACATATCCATTTTGTTCTAAAAACCTCCTCCCTATCTTCCAGAATAAATAATATACAGCTTGATCAAATAATAGAAGACTAGCTCACACATGCATGTCCATCCATGTTTAGACATTCTATCATAACTTCCTGGCTAACAAGCAAAATCATATGTTTTAGTGATTTTCAATGCCAGCTCAAAACCTTTATCTCTTTGGGAGAAAAAAAATGTGTTTCTGTCCATTAGCGTTCCACATTTTTGATTCACAGAAGAAGGTTCAGCTTCTCCACTCAGTTTGCAGGGCTTCATTTTCTGAAAAAACAATGCAAAGAGGACTAGCAGGCAGAAGTTTCTCATGATACCAGCATGGCTTCTTGCTTTCACTTCTGTTAGACATAGGGAGGCTAGGTTTGCTCCCTCTTTAATGACCTTCTGCCAGCAGGCAAAGACTGGTTTATTTAAGAAGGTTTTTTAAAAACATGGAAGTGGGTCTGGTGGGTATTGTTTTTAATAATATATTTTTTCTATAATTGTTCTGCTTTTATTACATTTTGAGGTATTGTTTCAATCTATTTTAATTGGTTCTGTAAGCCGCCTTGAGTGCCATTTTTTGATAGAAAGGCAGGGTTCTAAAATACATTAAAACAATCGATCTGAACTAGACTATTCACCCATCTAGCCCAGTACTGTTCTCTCAGATAGGCAGAAGTATGTCAGAGTGTAAGACACAGCCTTTTTCCCAGCCCTGTTACCTGAAGTTGGAGATTAAACCTCGAACCTCCTTTCCATGTAAGGTGTGTTTTGCCACTGAGCTATGGAATCTCAAAACATGGACAAATATGCATATGTGAACTAGGACAGGATCTATTCTACTGCTTTATAATGGTTTATAACAGCATTGGGGCCAATGACACATTCCATATACTGTTTTCAAACCACTTTCAAAGTGTTATATCCTGCTTGGTGTAGATCTGACCTAGTCTTCTAGTATTTGAAGGTAACATGCATTACTTGATCATGTTAACTACTTGCTACTGGCATAACTATTTATTCAGCTATTATTTATTTATTTATTTCATTTCTAAAAAGCTCAATAGTTGGAGCTGTCTGGGCTGTTCACAAAAAAATTATGTAATTACACCCTGAAATTCATCTGCTTATTTGTAGCTGTTATATGTTCAGCACGGTTTGGAAACTTGCTGGAATTGCAAATAGCACTGAGACAGACCACAAGAGAGAAAGAGAAGGGGAGAGAGAGGGGGGGAGAGGGGGGGGAGAGAGAGAGAGAACTAAATGTAATGTTCACATCTGTAAAAATGTAGGATGTGAGATTACACATAACACCTCACCTGGAGTTTGAGGTGGAGGGGTTGGGTGAGAAGGAGTTGCATGAGTAATGAGTGATGGATCAGTCCATTAGTTCACATCAAATAAATGAAGGGATAGTGTAAAAGCATTCTAATCCTGCATTGTAGCATGCTAATTTATTCTCCATGTACAAACCTGTTGAAGATTATTTGGGATGTTCACATTAAAAGGGGTGAAGTATGTAATCTGTAGCTAAAGATATGATGTGTTCTAAATTAGTGCTCTAATATATTACAAACATTGGCTACTATGCAACATTTATGCATTTTAGATTCATATCTTTTATTCCAGGTAAATATTTATGGGCACACCTAACAACTGTCTGTAGGGCATGGCTACAAATCCATTCCAGTTTTATTTTTTGCCACTCAAATCGAAGAAGGGTGTGATTTGTACATAATTGTGGACTTTGGTGGTACTATTGAGAAAAACCGAGGCCAGTAAAAATGGGAAAGGTGGTGCTGGAATTGGGCTTAATGAATATTTTCAAAGCACTGGGCATGATTAATCTAAAGTCAAGTCCTTTTAAAAGCTAATTGTTTCTTTGAGGGGGGGCAATGGTTTCTATGGGAGAGCTAAGCAGATGTTTAGACATATGAACATCTCCCTAAACAAGGCCCTAAGCATTGTGATCAGGGAGTAAAAACCAACCATTTTTTTTTAAAAAAAACTATCAGATTAGGAGGAAAAACTTGAATCATCATTTGTGAACCTTTGCTAAATCAATGGGAACAAAGGAACGAATTGTTGTTTCTGAGATCAGAAAAAGCTGATGGGAAACAAGCCAAGAAAATATTGTGTTTAAAGATTCTCTTAAGGTTCATTTGGCCTTAAGATCTGATTAGGTAAGACGATGCAGTGAGGAAGAAGAAAATGTCAAATTAGAAATTGTAGAGAGAGGAAACAAAACAGCAGTCCACAGTCATCACCCTCAAGGATGCATTTGAGTTGGAGGGGTTGTATCTCTGCCCCCACATTTTAAACCAATGTGACTAATTTATATACCGTTTGATTTTTTTTAAAAAAAAAATGATATATATTTACATTTTTGGTTCTAGAACTGAGAGTTAAACATCTTTTGTGTTTCCCCATTGTAATGCTTTGATGCTTAATGCCTTCATATAAGCATGTGGACTTGGCCAGATATATTTTTAAAGGTTCTGTATCTAATTCATTTAGCAAGCAATCCTAGGATTGTTTGATTTCTGGCCCCCAATTTATGGGTTTGGTTTATGGACTCTGAGGTTGGAGCCAGGCTCCAACCTTGGATCCCAGAAAATGTGCTCCCTGCCCCCTATCCTATCCCTATCCCTTGTAGCCGATGCGGTTCTCTCTGCTATGTTGTGAATGGAGTGGGTAGACAGGAAAAGGGGGCAGGGCATTCCCTGGGAGGAGAGGAGGCTGGGCATCGTCCATATGAAGAATCCTATGGCTGCCCCAGTCTCCTTCCCTCCCTGTCCCTGAAGCCTCCGGTACACAGGTAAAATCCCCCGTCTAGCTTAAATGCGGAGTGGCAGGCACAACTGCAATCCAACACATACTGCCTTGGGCGTAAGTCTCATTCACTGAATTCAATGGGACTTGCTTCTGGGTACAGCTGCATAAAATTGCACTGTTAAAGACACATGCTTCCATTTGGGTGCAATGCAGCACCCACTTAAGTGCCGTTCATTTTCTCTGGCAAGGTTCAACAAAGGCAGAAGACCTGTTTTTGAATGAGGCAATAATAGTTTACTTGTTTCTGGTTGTCCACGGAAATGCTAAGTCTCCATTTTGCAAACAGTGGGTGTCGCAGATGAGAATTGGCTGGGTGCAGGACAATCAGTGGGCATAAAGGTCCGGTTGGATTCTACCCCAAGTTTCATAAAGACATTGAAGAAACACTATGCTACCTTGTAGGGTCCCTATAGTTTCCCTACTAAGGGAAATGTAGTGCCTATAACATGAGGCAAGGCTAACAGAAAAATAACTCTGCCACACTCTCAGGCCTGTTCAGGGTGATCAATCCCAGCTCCCAGCTCAGTTACTGTTCTGCGGTTTCCTAGACACAGGCTGGATGCAGACTAATGAGTAGGAGTCCTCTGCTGCTTGTCTTCAGTAGGGTGACCAGATAAAATCCAGGTCAGGGCTCATGTAACTTTAACAGTTGTAGAGAAAAGGGAATTTCAGCCAGTGTCATTTGTATGCAATTAGTTCCTGGTGAAATTCCCTCTTCATTATAACTGTTAAAGTTGCAGGGGCCCTGCCTTCTTTTGTATATGGTCACTCTAGTATAGTGCTTGCACCTTTAACTGTTGTGATGAAGAGGGAATTTCACCAGGGACTAATTGCATACAAATGACACTGGCTGAAATTCCCTTTTCTCTACAACTGTTAAAGTTACATGAGCCCTGACCTGGATTTTATCTGGTCAGCCTGGTCTTCAGTCACACCAAAGGTAAATGCACAGACAGAGATAGTTACTGATGGCCAAGCCCAAGAGAAACCCAAGTAGGAACCCAGTCAGTCATAAACCATTCATGCCAGAATTGGTTGGGGAGGATCTCAGACAATCTATCTGGCCTGGAACAAAGGACCAACTGCTATTTTTGTTGATAGGGTGTGAAAGTAGCTGATACCACTTCTAAGACATCATGGGTGCAAGCCTATGCATGTTTTGATGGGGAAAAGTCCTACAGCTCCCAGCATCCCTCCAGCCAGCAATGCTGGCTGCGGCACATGGGGAATTGTAGGATTCCCCCCCCCCGTCTAAACGTGCACATGATGTGGCCTAACTTTAATTGCTGATGCTCTAGCCAACAATTACAATGTATGTTTTTAAGGTGTGTTTCATTTAGTTAATCCATGGCAAAAGGATATTACGATACCATTACGGAGTTTGTTTTGAGATTTTTCCAAGTAGGTTTATTGAGCTTATGTTAAAAGGATACTGGGCGAGAAAGTTGGCAACACGGTGGCTGAGCCTATCAATACCGATTATCTATACTGACATGGCCCCATCCATGTCTGAGGCCCAGGGCAATTGCCCCTCCCCACACATCCCAGGTTGCCAGGAAAAACCCATGGTCTCCTTTAAAAGAACCGGGAACATTAGAGATCTTTTAACCAGGAGTGAATACAAAGAACACAGTAGAAGTTTACCAATTCTTTACCAGGTGCTTCCATACCTAAAGGACACCATCCTTGTGAACACTGCTGCTACTGCAAATACACCCTCGAAGTCACAGAATTCAAAAATCCATCTGATCATCAAAGATATTTCCTCAAACATTTCGCCACCTGTACCAGCCCTGTTGTCAGCTATGCCATTCAGTGCAAATGCCCAAAGGTCTATATAGGCAAAACAATTAGACATTTGGGAAAAAAAACATATAGGAGAGCACCTCAGTAACTTAAAGAACAACAGATCAGGTGTTCCTTTAGTAGATCATTTTTCGGCACAAAATCATTCCTTTGTAGATTTCAAGTTTTGGGCACCCAAAAAACTGGAAAGACAGGATAACAAATTGTTATTAAGTAGGCTGAAGATATGAAAAGGAGGACAGGGCTCATGTAACCTTAACAGTTGCAGAGAAAAGGGAATTTCAGCCAGTGTCATTTGTATGCAATTAGTACCTGGTGAAATCCCCTCTTCGTCACAGCAATTAAAGTTGCAGGCACTATACTAGAGTGACCATATACAACAGAGGGCAGGGCCCCTGCAGCTTTAACTGTTGTGATGAAGAGGGAATTTCACCAGGTATGAATTGTATACAAATGACGCCAGCTGAAATTCCCTTTTCTCAACAACTGTTAAAGTTACATGAGCCCTGTCCTCCTTTTCATATGGTCAGCCTATATTAAGAAAGGAAATAGAATGCAGCCTAAATTTAAAAACTCTAAACCCCAGTGGCTTAAACTCAGATCTCAAATTTTTGCCACTCCTGTGACTCAGTAATTACCTGCAGTGACTCCCACGTAACAAGAATAACGATAGCAATAATGACGTATTGTGAGACCTTGTACTTATCATTTCCACATGGAAACACCCAGAAAAGCAAAGAAAATGACCCCCCAAAAAATGATGCAACAATGAGAAAAGATGATTTAGAATAATAAAACGAGGGCCCTGGAATGATTGCATTTCCTCAGTCGCCAGTGAATATCATAGGAGACTATCATCCTCCTAAGCGTTTTCTGCAATCTTTTACCAAGTAAGAACCAATATATTGAACTTTTGTTAAAAGTGTTTTTACATCATAAAATGTTGTTATATGATTTATGGAAATTTTAATGTATAATGTGGACAGGCCCAAGAGCCTTCATATTGTATTAATTTTAACAAAAATTAAGAAACTTATATATGGGCACAGGCCTTTTGAGGCAATATGCCTAACTAACCCCCTAAATTGATACGTTATGTGTTATCCCCATAAACATCGTGTAATGTATTCTTGATGTTACAGCCCCCTGAAGAAGGCCTTACAAAACAACAACATAGGCCGAAACGCGTTGGGCATGAACAATAAAGTATCTTAGCATTCTGAGAACCTGCTTCTCTCCCTTTTGCTACTTATACTAAACATGTGGTTAAACTGGGGGATGACAAATGGTGTTGTCAACCCTGGGGCTGTTGTCACAGCGCTGAGCTGGTGCCACTCCACTGCCAAACCCTGCAGTATCGCTAGTGCGGGCCGGCGGAGATTGTCTCCACTGGAGGAGGCAGCGCAGGCTTTCCAGTGGACATTAGGCTTGCTGGGCCTGCCCCTTCCCACAGCTTCCGACAACCAATGGGAGGTCACCTTCTTCCAATGGGAGATTCACTCCTGGAGCTTTGCCGGAACAAGGAAAAACAGCGGAAGAGCCATGCTGACCGCGCTCTGGCAGGAAAAGTCGGGGTAAGTCCCCAACTTTTCTGCTGCAGATCTTCAGTTCTTTTCCCCAGGATGGCTCCTAATCAGCAGCTGCTTCATATAACCAAAGCTGCGTGGATTCAGAGCTACTCTGGGACTTCCAGATCGCATAGACAGCCCCTCTTGTTCAATTTCTTAGTTCCTTTCAGCTAGTTACACAGTCATTGGCCTCTTTGTTTTCGTTGCTTACTTAGAATCATCCCATGCAGTTCATGCCCTACCATCCAGCCCTACCCGAGTAAAGCTGTTCGTTTATACAACCCTGCAGTGGATATGTTTCAAGTCTAAATGAGATGGGTGACTCTTACGACTCTTGATCAGCAGCTGCTTTTAGACAAGAAGGATTTAGGCCTCCTTTCCAGACATGGCCCGAGGCTACAACATCTGTGAGCTGGCAGAGTCTATATACCGAACACTTAACAAATCTGTCAGTGCCGCGTCTGCTTCACTTAGCTCCAATGAGAAGAACTTGACTGAGCCCAAGAATAGAAATTAACAGGTTGTAACAGACAGTCTTCTTTGGAGGAAAAGACATTTTGAAGCAAAGGTGAACCCCATCATTTATTTATTTATTTATTTGTGTGTTCTCTGGACCAAATATAACTTAATTTGATGCAGCACGGATTGTTATGATTGAATATAACCCCCTAACCCCTTGCATTTCAGGTCATTTTTAAAATTATAATTTTATAGAGAGAGATTTTCTTTTTTTCAGTTTAATACAAAGAGCAGTGCTTCCAAGCAAACTGTTTTCTCCCCCTCTTTTTGGCATTACTTTTTTAAAAAACTGTACTTGAAGTACATTTCCACATGAATATCAACATAAATGTAGTAGCAGTAATAATGTCAACATAAATTTAGTTACTTCTGTCAAATGTTTCAGCCTGGAGCTCCTGGGCCTATTGGGGCTCATAATGCAGGCCTCTTATTAGCTCAAATAGACTCTTTTTATTAAGTCATGGTATCATATAAAATTAATGGCAGAAATTGCTAGGCTTTATATTCCTTTGCTTTGGGGCAGTTTCTATTGCCCTGGTTTTCTACGCCTTTGTTCACCCAAGATTTTTTTGACACTGCATTTCTCTGATTTGGAAGAGATGTTGAAACTACGACCAGGAACCAAATGACCCTGTGTTGCACATAGGGGAGACATGGAAGGGGGCATGGAAAAAGAGGCACTCAGGCAGCAGTCTATGTATATATGTACATTTGCATCAGGGTTGGCACTCTGGCAAGGTTTGAACAGGCAAGCAGTTGAGCTGACTTGATCAACAAGTTGTCCGGACTGAAAGGGCCATGCCAGAGCCAGAAGCTTTACATGCCCAGGTGAAACTCCCTCTCCATATTGCCCTTGACCTCTGCTGAGCTAATAATAGCTCTAGGAAAACCCTCTGGCCATCGGCTGTGGCGCCAATTCATTGCAGAAGACAGCAGGTTTGCAGCGTCTTCTTCTAGCAGGTAGCCATGGCGTTGCAAGAAGTAACACATAGGTCTGACTGCTAAAGCACTAATTTGAGGTCCCTGAGCCTCAGTTTCCTCTTATTATAATTGCCTTTGTGACTCCACCACTTTGTTAATTGAGAAGTATATCAATACCATCCATTTTTAATTTCTTTCTTCCGTGTTGTCTTGGAAAACAACAACAACAACCCCAAATTAACCCAGCTACTTAGGAAAAGGAACATTTAGCCATAACAGGTCAGTGGCAGACCTGTTTGCTTAAACCCAGAACAGCTTCAATTGCATATAAAACTGAGGGTGGGTTTGAAATTTCAGAGCAAAAGGAGGAGGCATGGGTACTGCCCTCCCTCTCCTACAGCCGACATCTCCAGGGATTCATCTGGCACTTTTCTCCCACCCAGGCAGGCTCTCTTCTGACACTGGAGCTCGACAAGGGGTAGGGAAGAAGGAGTTTGCACAACAGAGTGCAGGAAGTTTAGTTCAATTTCCCTCATCTCTGTGCCCTTTTGGCTATTACATTTGGCCCTTGTCCCGCAACACTCACACTTTAGATGTGATTAAGGCAGATAAAAGATGGGGAGCTTCGGTTCAGCTTGAATCTTCCCTAGAGGATGAAGCTGGAATTGTTTCCAGTTGCCCAAATGAAGATGGGGTTGAAATTGGCCATGGACATATAGTAAAACATAGGTGAACGTGCACACACCAGAGTTCTCAGGAGAGGGACAATATATATGAGTGTTTCTACACCAATGCTGGAAGCCTCCAGGTCAAGATGGGACAGTTTTAAAGGGGAATATAGACTGGGGCCATGTCAACACTGGGGATTTTTCCCAGGGTTGTCACTGGGCCATCCCTGTGCATCTAAATGACACACAGAGGATCCTAGGGGCAAGTGGGGATGACCTAGGGATGACCCTGGGAAAACCCTGGGATAGTGGAAATTGGGGATATCCCGATTAAATTTAATGTATATATATAAGTCATCAGGAGATTTGGGGCAAGCTGTCACCAGTATGCTGATGACACCCAGCTCTATTTCCTTGTGACATCTGAATCGGGAGAGGCCGTGCATGTTCTGAACTGGTGCCTGGATGCAGTTATGGCTTGGATGAGGGCTAATAAACTGAGGCTGAATCCCGATAAGACAGAGAACCTGTGTGTTGGTGTTCCCAGGTCTGGGAATTGGGGTGTTTGCCTATTCTGGATGGGGTTGCATTCCCTCTAAAGGAGCAGGTCCATAGTTTGGAGGTGCTCCTGGATCTATTTTTGTCATGGGAGACACAGGTGGCCTCAGTGGCCCAGAGCATCCATTATCAACTTTGTTTGGTATGCTGGCTATGCCCGTTCCTGGATAGGGATAGCCTACCGTGGTCATCCATGCACTGGTAACCTCACAATTAAACTATTGTAATGTGCTCTATGTGGGGCTACCCATGTGTGTGGTTTGGAAACTATAGCTTGTTCAGAACGCAGCAGCTAGGGTACTCACAAGGAGGCTTAGCTCTGCCCACATAAAACCTTTGTTAAAAGAACTGCACTGGCTGCCTGTTAACTACCGAGCCACGTACAAGGTTATGTTATTATCCAATAAAGCCCTAAAGAACTTGGGATCAGGATACCTAGCAGACTGCCTTCTCTTATATACACCCAGGTGACATTTACGATTGTCAGAAGAGGTCCTGCTCAATATTCCAAGATGAACAGGATGTTGTCATGAAGAAACTCGATAGCAGGCCTTCTCTATAGTAGCGCCCACCCTGTGGAAAACCCTCCCTCATGTGGTTTGGGAGGTGGAAAATGTAACATCCTTCAAACACCTCCTGAAAACATATCTTTTTAGGCAAGCTTTCCCTGGACTGTAACTTATTCTGATTTTATATGACATTTTTAAATTTTAAAAGTTTTAAATCTTGACTTTTGTATATATTATGGTTTTAATTGTAAACTCCCCAGAGAGCCTCAGCTGTTGGGCAGTATAAATTTGTAATAAATAAATAAATAAATAATAGTCACATTTGACTTCAGAAGAGGAATCTCCTCTAAAATGAGGAAACTTGTAAAAAGAGAATTGAATGAGAAAGTCAGGAAGGCCAAATCTCTCCAAATTGCTTGGGGTTTACTCAAAACCATAATAATAAAAGTTCAGCTAAAATGTACAGCATAGGCCATGAAAGGTAGCACAAAGTCCAAGAAGTCACCAGCACTGTCAATAAACAGTGCTTCGAAAACTAGATGTCTTGCCCAAATGAAGAGAACGAAAAGGAGTACAAACTTGCACACAAATGCAGGCAGGTAATAATGGATGCAAAAAAGAATTTTGAGGAGCATATTGCTAACAACATTGATACCAGCAATAAAATATATATTTAATTATATCAGAAGCAAGAAACGGTCTAGGGAGGCAGTTGGAACATTGGATGACAACGGAGCTAAGGAAGTACTAAAAGAGGATAAGAAGATTGTTAAAAAGCTTATCCTTCTCATCTGTCTTCATTGCAGAAAATGTAGAGCAGATACCTGTGTCTAAACAGTTTATCAGGTAGTGAGGCTGAGGAACTGAGGTGAATAGTTGTGACAAGATGTTAAGGTTTATACCTTCTTTACAATTTGAAAACAATCAAATCACTGGGTACAGATAGCATCCATCCAAGAGTTCTTAAGGAACTCAAAAGTGAATTTGCTCATCTACTAACAAAAATATGTAAGGTGTCCCTAGGATCAGCCTCTGTGTTAAAGTACTGAAGAATAGTGATATAACACTAGGTTGTTTTTTTAAGGGACCCAGGGAAGTCCAGGAAATTACAGGCTAATTACATTAATATCTGATCTACGTAAATTGGTGGAAAGTGTTGTTAAAGATAAATTATCAAGCATTTAGAAAGACACAACCTGCTGAAAAAGAACCAACATGTCTTCTGTGAAGGTAAGTCCTATTTCACTAACCTTCAGAGTTATTCAGAAGTCTCCATAAATATGTGGGCAGTGGTGATTGGGTATACATTGTTTTCTTGGACTTCCAAAAGGCTTTTGATAAAGTCCCTCACCAAAGGCTCTTAAGCAAATATAGCAGTCATGTAACACAAGGGGAGGACCTCTTACAGTTTGACAACTGATTCAAGAACAGAAAGCAAAGAGTAGGAATAAAGTGTCAATTCTTGCAATGGAAGGATGTAAACAGTGGGGTCCCCCCAAGGATCTGTATTGGAAGTGGGATCAGTGCTTTTTAACTTGTTTATGAATGATCTGGAGTTAGAGGTGAACAATGAGGTGGCCATGTTCAGTTATGACATTGGTGGCACAATCGTGAGCATGTTTAGACAGAAAACATTCCTTCAACTCCAAACATTCCCCAGCCAACATGGGACTTGTAGGGGGCAAGTGGGGAGTCTGTCTACACATGTATAGGATCGTACCCTAAATGATTTAGGGTAGTTAAAACACAAAAGAGTTTGCAAAGGGTGGCCCTGACCCAGCATGGCTCTTCTTATGAGCACCATCAGACCGGGGTGGGGGGAGGGAAATCATTCTTCCCCACTATTGTTTCTCCGCCCCCCACTTTAGTTGCCCATTCAGTGGGCCGTTCTGATCGCGCTGCTTCTCTGCACACAGCAGGAGATAGCAGCAACTTCCATTTAAAAAAATATATTGGACTTTCTGGGTGTTTTTTTTGTTTGTTTTTTTGTTTGTTTTTTTGTGGCGCGAGGAAGGCCAGAAGGGGCAGGAGGCATGCAGGAGGCAGATGATGTCGTGAGAGGGACCCGCGAAAATCCACGAGTGCCCAGCGACGAGCGTGCAATAAAACGCTCGTCTGATGGAGCTCTATATTCTTAGGTCCCATGCTTCGTCCTATGAAGTTTCCAAAGAACCAAACAAAATCTAGGTTTGGCTTTTTTGCTCAATCTGCAAACTATATCACGCATATGTTATAGATAAATGAAGTGATATAATGATTAGACAACTAGAGTAATATAAGGATTAGGATATGCATTGCCCTCTTGTGGCTGGAATTAGGTCAGCATCAGTGAATGTCTAAAACATAGTTATATCACATTTGCAACCCATTTGGAGAAATTGCTGGAGATAGGTGAATACTGTAAGTTCAACTCTATGCAATTTCCTGTCTGAATTGAAGATTTTGATATATCCCATCAGACTTAACATAGTGGCTACTTTACACGCCCTTTGCTTTGTCTCGCTCTCCTGTCTCCACATCAGATTTTGCCTAGTCAGCTAAAACCAATTTAGCTCTCTTACCTAGTGCCGCTTGAGATTTGCTTATTCCTTAGGGTGCCCAGTTCCGTAATGTGTAACTATAAGATTTACATACAAGAGTTAATTACACCAGGTGTGGCTTTTTGTACTGCCGTAATGAAACAAGAATTCAACCTGGGGAAATGCTTCTTTCTATGAAGCTCTTAAAAGTGCTGGATTTGATTATCCCACTTTTCAGGTGAACCTCAGAAAGCAGTTTACATAAAAATATTAAAACAATGGGCATTAATAAATATTCTATAATAAAATAGTAAAGGCAATCTACAGGCGGGAACGTTTGCTCTCCTTCACTCAGGGTCTCCCACCCCCTTACCCCTGGCCTTCCGAGGCCACATTTGGTTAAAACACACACACACCACCAACACACACCACCAACAACATATATCAAGTGGTGGTGGCTGTGTGTCCTCTAGTTTGAGCCTGAGGCTGTAATCCTGTGCACACTTGTTTAGGGAATAGGTTCCATTGAAGTCAGTGGGACTTACTTCTGAGTAAATAGGCCAGCAACAATTGAGCTACATCATTGCGTTCCCAGGGATGGATCTGACAATCTTGTTCTCAAAGAGATTGTCAAAAACTTTAGCTTCCATCCTGTTCCTGCATAATATTTACATTTTAAAATAAAACCATGGGGTTTCCCCCCCCAAAGGTAAGCATTTTTGTGAGTATTTTTAAACATGCTTCCCGTTGCTCTGTCACATTTTTGTGTGTACCTTTCTCAAATATGTGCATTTTTGTGTGCATCCTTTTCCAAAACAGACATTTTTGCGTTTAATTTTTCCTCTTGCTGCGTTGCAAAGCTCATAAAAATGAAGATTTTGGAACATAACTCTGTCTCTGCTCACTTATGGGTTCAGGAGGTGCAAACTGGATAAATTCATTTGAAAAACACACCACTGGATTAATTAATGTGATCCTAAATACACATACTCAAAATACTCAAAAGTGAGCCCTAATGAAGCTTTTTATTACTCAAAAGCATCAAAGTAGAATGTTGTGCTTTCCCAGATGGATTGGGAAAAGAACATTGATGTCAGGAGGGAGCACTTTGCTACTTTAAAAAAATCAGGCCAGATGTGCATAATAGAACTGGTGAGGAGTAATGCACAATCGCCAAATAATGAAATAAAATGTAGTAAATAATAAAACCACAATTTAAAAACAAAACAAAAACTAAACTGGGTAGCATTGCTGATGACTGCCACTTCTAAGAGGAAGCAAAAATATTTGTGATAAGATTTGTAGAATTTCCTAATGACGTTCTGGGTACCCTGATGATGGTATTATGATGCTCATTGTTACTAATGTCACAGAGAAGAAGGGGAATAATTGCCAAACTCACAAAACCCATCCCCAAATTCTCAGAACTAGAATATTCCATAGAAAATGTATTTATTAATACATACCATGTGAGAGCAGTAACACAGCAACATGTTGTCTTACTATGCATTGAAATATTTTAAGAGCCATTCGTGATTTATAGGGATATACGAATTTTGTAAAATCCATTCCATCAGTGTTCTACAGATTGTCAGGCGCCTTTTGTTCCACCATCCGCACATTGACAGAATTGGATTTTTTTTCCAGTTTCCCAAATTTGCACAAAGTTGCGTTTGTACAAATTCTCACTTGTGAAAATGCCCAATGCCCTCCTCCCCAAATGTGCTTTTTCATGCTTTAGCTTATGGAGGAAATTCACATTTTCTCAATGTCCAAGGTTGGTTTTTTTAAATCCCATTTACTAGATGCCACTCACTTCAACAAGAAAGAATATATATAAAACTGTAGTGATAAGAGTGGAAGGCAAATAGGGATGAGGTTCCATGTTCCCCATGTGGCATTTACCTCTCAGCACACTTCCTGCCAGGGACATTTTTGCACAGGGCTCACCACAGGCCCTGTGCAATAGCAAGGACAATAGCAACATTAGTAGGATCACTAGAGAGTTGAGGTTTAACAAAGCGTTCCCTCAGTGACTAAGTGTCCCCAGTTGCCCTCATGAATAAGCCATAATGCCCAGATTCTGAGCCCTTGTAGAATCTATAATATAAAACAAAATCTGCAACCAATATGCTCTGCATTCATTTTGCAAGAAACCAGCCTGCTCACACCTTTCAACGTTTTAGCCAATAAATGAGATCATAGCAATGGCTGCCACCCACCATAGGGAAAAAGAAGCACTTGGTTAGCTTTTAAGCCTTTGGGGAGGGCTGGGGTCATCCTTGGTGGAAAGTGAGTGGTGCCCCATTTTTAGGGTGACCCTATGGAAAGGAGGACAGGGCTCCTGTATCTTTAACCGTTGTATAGAAAAGGGAATTTCAGCAGGTGTCACTTGGTGCAGCACCTGGTGAAATTCCCTCTTCATCACAACAGTTAAAGCCGCAGGAGCCCTGCCATATTTAATTTCTGGTCAATAGGGCATACAAATGACACCTGCTGAAATTCCATTTTCTGTGCAACTGTTAAAGATACAGGAGCCCTGTACTCTTTTTCATATGGTCACCTTAGCCATATCTGTCTGCAGGTAGTAGTTCACCATGGCTGTTCTAAAAAATCCTCCATCCATATTCTAAAGTGATACAGTTCCAGGGAATACTAACAACTTTCCTCTTCTCCCAGGCATTTAACAGCATATGATAAGGTTTTTTTGTGTTTTTATGTTGTTGTGCTTTATGCTTTTAAATTTTGTATATTGGTGTTTTAATTGTTCAATGTTTTTAATTTTTGTAAACCGCCCAGAGAGCTTCGGCTATGGGGTGGTATATAAATGGAATAAAATAAATAAATAAATAAATAAATGGAGGGGTTTTTTTCTGAATTCTTGAATCATGTGAATTGCCCCTAAGCAAATAAGTGACGGTATATGAGCCTTTGGGAATGTAACTCTCTGGACTTCTTGGGGAGGGGAAAAACTCCAATAGCTCCCCAGAGAGGTTCGCCTGGCACCTACTTTGTACTCTTTTCGTCGCCAGGTGAAGACCTTTTTATTCTCCCAGTATTTTAACAGTTAAATTAACTCAATTTTAATCCTTGCTGTTTTAAATTTGTATTTTAATCTGTATTAATTCCTGCTGCTTGGTTTTATTCTGGTTGTGTTTTTATATTGTATGTTATTCTGTGTTTTTAGATTGTGCCTTGTTTTATATATTTTAAAATGATTTCATGGTTTTAATTTTTGTGAACCGCCCAGAGAGTTTCGGCTATGGGGCGGTATAAAAATGCAATAAATAAATAAATAAATAAATAGAGGTCTCCTAATAAAACCTGGAGCAAGATCTATTAGAATTGCACACACCCCGAAAGGTGATTGTACAATAAATGTATTTAATAAATCTTAATTTAGCAAGATGTAAAAGTAAGAAGGAATAAATCAGAAACCTCGGCTATGCTAGTTTCCTCTGGAAGAAATATACAGTTTAATTCCTTGGTGGAGAATCTGGAAATTGTTTTCGGAAAGGAATGTAAAACACAGCCCATGAAAATGTCCCAAATGAGAAATCCATTCATGTAGAACTAGTCTAAAGCCTTATTTGCTGCCCCTTGACTTTTAACTAAACGTGTATGCAAAATACCACATCAAAGCCAGAGAGAGAAAAGGCAGACAGAGGGTGAAGAAAAACCAACAAAAATCATCAACAGCAACTTTGTACAGGCATCCCCAGTATTTCTTTTATAAATGCACACATCATATTTGCTAGTGCCAATTTCAAATTAGGATAAACCATACAGACTACGAAAAATCAAATAAGTTTGCTTCCTATGCCAATGCATCCAGTTAAATTGGGTACAGTCGATTTTACATCACTCCACAACATCGATCTCGGGAAAAGACAACTTTCACGTTACAGAAAATGTGGCCTATAGACACACTCCATAAAGGTAATCTCATTCCATTCTCATTTCATTCCAGCTGTTATGTGATTTTTTTAAAAAAAAGCATGGCTAAGAGGAGTAAAGATGCAGGTATTCCTTTTCATTTTATACTACAGGGAATAACTAAATTGTTTTATTAAAATCAAAAAAACCTCAAGACCATTTTAAGAGCTGGAGGAAGAGCTCTGACTTCAGAAGAGGCAATCTGATTGAGGATCTCTACCCCCAGCCCTTCCAAGCCCCAGCCAGCCACCAGGAAAAGCTGCGCGAAGTCTCCTTTCCCTGCAGTCAGAACTGCTATCTCAGAGGGGGTGTTGGGAATATTGCAACCTCATCTGCAAGTTGTGGAAGGGGGCAGTGTTGCCGTTAGTTCATGGGAATTTAGGCCACAGCAAGTCTGAAGCTCTCTATAGCCTACAGTATGGTTTCCTGTGATTTCTTCCTCTTCCTCCTCCCCTTCATCTCCCCTTCTCTCTCTGACCTCCTCCATTGCTGGGAGCACACTTGTTTGCTCTCTTGCTCTTGCCGGTGGACTGAGCAAACACCTTTTTGAAACTGTACACTGTACCTGCATTTATATGCAAGAATTTTGTGAGTAAACTATTTTTACCTTTTGTTCACTAAAGAAGGGTTCAATTATTATTATTATTATTATTATTATTATTATTATTATTATTATTATTGCCTTGTGTGCATGTGGGACTGGTAAATGCTCATCCTGTTCTGACTTTTGCTTTTTTTCTGCTAACTGCCTTTCTAACAGGAGGTACCAATATTACATAATTCCCATTGGGGAGTGACGGATGTGGCAGAAGGCAGGGCAAGAGATGTTATAGATGCTCTGGATCCAACAGCCTCTCTTCCCCCAACTACAACCCCATAGAAAAATACAAATTATTTTGACATCAGGATGGGGTCCTTTAAGGGCACACTTAGAGCCAAGCTAAATGTTACATGGGAGACCTGTGACTGGATCTCCCTGGCATGATTTTCTTCATCTTAAAGGCAGTCATGAAGGAGGTCTAACCCTTTCCTTCCGTGCCTCAGTCAGTGCTGTGGTGGAACCAGGGCCCACGGGGTGGAAGCGCCAGGACTTCTTGATTAGCAATGATGATGACATCACCTACCGCCCCACTTGGGCTTCCCTCTTCCCTCTTGAGTTTAGCTGCAATCCTCACAGCTGCTGGTGGAAAAATGAATTTTCCGATCAAACAACATATTGTCGTGAGTTCTCCCTGTTGTAATGCCAAGCATTTGGAGGGTAGGTTGGTCTTGATTGAGTAATGAAGACCCATTGGTTTTACCAAAGACCTTTCGGTATATTTTGCAAATATTGTGGTAAGATTCTTAAAACCTTTTGAATGTTCCACAACTAAGAATGTGCAAGCCTGAAATAGTGAAAAAAAATCCATTAACTGCAAGTACTTGTATATTAAAACCTGATTTCTTTAAAAAAATCAGGATAATTGCAACAGATGAATGAAACATGTTTACAAAACATGAGGCAATGGAAACTTCTATGGTGTTTCATTTTAACGACGACCAAAAGAGCATATCTTTTCTGCTGAGGAGGAAGACAGAATTCTTCTTAGAATTAGTATTAGGATTATTCTGACTGACCCAAACCACACTTCCGGAGGATAACATGTGGGAAAGTTAGTGGGTGGGCAGTGAGATCCCAAGAATAGCATATTGGCTATAGAGTAAGAATTATAATTAGTGAATTCATTTGTTTCTTTACTGACCTTGTTTAGGTCAGTCAATTACACACACCCACCCCGCTTTCTGCTTCCTTTTTCATTCTGGGATTGTAATTGGCTCAATTACACGGGCGGCCACAGGCCGCCACGTGGTTTGGATTGAATGCTTCCTATCTCTGCATCCTCCATTTAACTCAATATAACAGTGCCATGTAGTGGCAGAATTATAGCACAATGCCACCTTTACACAGGGCCAATTTTGCAGGGTTTTTTAAAAGCTGATTAACTCTGTGTTTTCTGACAGCGGGATAAGTAGGGGATAGTGCAGGAGATGTCCTGGCTTTTGATGACATCATGTGATCAACCTGCAAACATCCGTGAGTGGCCAATCACAAGTGTGCTATAAATCACTATTTTAGAGAAGCCCAGTAGCTATACAGAACATCCATATTCAGAGGTCGTATTCCCCTGAATACCAGTTGCTGGGGAACAAACAACAGGGGAGAGCTATTGTCTTCATATCCTGCTTGTGGGCTTCTCATAAGCATCTGGCTGGGCACTTTTGGGGAAAAAAATGCTAGACTAGATGGGCCATTGGTCTGATCTGATTGTCCTTAATGTCACTGTTCCTTACCATGCTATTTTGTTGACATGTGCTTCTGAGGGGCTAGTGCAGACTTCCCCCTGCCCAGTGCAATCCATATGCTTTGGAGTACAGCTCCGAGCACTCCTGACCACTAGCCATGCTTGCTGGAGCTGATGGGAGTTGAAATGCAGCTGGGGAAGGCTGGGCTAGTGTAATGTGGTGCTTTAGAATATGAACAGAGAAGTCCCCAATTCAAATCTCCCCAGCAATAACCCCATTGATTGGACTTCTGCAAGCTACCATCGCTGAGCCTTAGCCACCATCTCCATCCCACTTTTGGTATTATAAAGGCAACAATACTGCCCTGCTTAAGAAAGTCATCATAAGGATTACTAAAATATATGTGTAGTATTTCCAGCTCTTCTGCCCCACCCTCCTGCCTTCAGAAGCCTGAAAAGGAGCTGCAAGCTGAAGGGCTCTGCGGTAACATCAAGAGCAGGGTGGTCCTAGCTGCTCTGCCCCAGCCTGTCACCTTCAGAAGCACCAAAAGGATCTGCTGCCTGATGGGTGGTTGCCTTAGCAAGAAGCATACTATAAAGCAACAAGTGTGGTGTCCAGGGCAGCAGAAGACCAGCTGAGGATTTAGCCCGCTGCTTTGCGTTAGCTGCCAAGTCAACAGGGGGAGCCTGTGTTTTACTGGTGGTTTGATATGTGCCCCGGGGGAGGGGGTAAATTCATCGATGAACTTGGGGAGAGGTGGGCGCCCTTATTAGTATGGTCATGGGTAGTGGAGAATATGGCTTTGGGAAGGTAATGGGCTCTTGGAGGAGAGGAACTCTTAGACATCTTATTAGGGGTGTGCACGGACCCCCCGGATCGGATTGGGACCCGGATCGGGACCTCCAATTTTGTCACGGACCGGTTCGGACAAAATCGGAGGCCCCCCTGACCGGATCGAGTCCGATCCCGACCCAAAAATCGTAAATTTTTGGATCGGCCGCCATTTTTTTCCCCATAGACTTGCATTGCAATGCAAGTCTATGAGGAAAAAATGGCGGCGGGTGGGTGAGGGGGGGCCTAACTCCCTCCCCCCCCGGGGCCGTCCGCTGTGGACGGCCCCGGCAGGTAAGCCCCCTCCCCCGTGCTCCCTACCCCCCCTGGGGCCGTCCGCTTCCATCCGCTGGCGCCCGCGGGCGCCAGCGGATAGAAGCGGACGGCTCCGGGGGGGGGTAAGCCCCCTTCCCCGCCACTGCTTACCTTCTCGGCCCGTCCGCTCCCGTCCGGCGCCGGCGGCTACTACCAGCGGGCTCCGCGGCCTACTCTCGAGTAGCACGCCGGGTGATGACATCACCCGGCGCGCCACCCTGGAGTAGGCCACGGAGCCTGCTGGTAGTAGTCGCCGGCGCCGGACGGGAGCGGCCGGGCCGGCAAGGTAAGGGCCCCCTCCCCCCCTCCGCGCGCCCCCTCCTCCCCTCCACGCACCCCCTGCTTACCTTCTCGGCCCGTCCGCTCCCGTCCGGGGCCGGCGGCTACTACCAGCGGGCTCCGCGGCCTGCTCTAGAGTAGTGCGCCGGGTGATGACATCACCCGGCGCGCCACCCTAGAGCAGGCCGCGGAGCCTGCTGCTAGTAGTAGTCGCCGGCGCCGGACGGGAGCGGACGGGCCGGGAAGGTAAGGGCCCCCCTCCCCCCCTCCGCGCGCCCCCTCCTCCCCTCCACGCACCCCCTGCTTACCTTCTCGGCCCGTCCGCTCCCGTCCGGCGCCGGCGGCTACTACCAGCGGGCTCCACGGCCTGCTCTAGAGTAGCGCGCCGGGTGATGACATCACCCGGCGCGCCACCCTAGAGCAGGCCGCGGAGCCCGCTGGTAGTAGCTGCTAGTGCCGGACAGGAGCGGACGGGCCGAGAAGGTAAGCGCCCCCCTCCCCCCCCGCTGTCCACTTTCATCGGCGGGCGCCCGCTGGCGCCCGCCAATGGAAGCGGCGGTGGGCGCCAGTGGGCGCCCGCCGATCCGCCGATCCGCCGAACCGGTTCGGAGCCTTTTCGGACCGGTTCGGATTGGATCGGCCGATCCAGCTGCGGGATCGGAAATCGGATAATTTGTCCGATTTCCCACTGGACCGGACTCGGATCGTGGATCGGGTCCGATCCAGTGCACATCCCTACATCTTATATCTGTCCCATCTTCTCGTTCTTTCCCCAACTGAAAGGTTCCCGGTTGCCTTACCACCTTGCCCTTAGGTCCGTTGGTATTAATGTTCAGTGCCAGGCTGGTCCAAAATAAAATCTTTCTCATCTATAGTTTAATTGTGAATGAAGGTGTTGACATAAACAAGACCTGGGTGGGGGAACAGGAGGGAGTTGCTCTCTCCCAACTCTGTCCTCCTGGGTACTTAGTGTTAATTTGGTCCTGTTTAACACCAACATAGACCCACGAGCTGGGAAGAAAGAGTCACTGTAGTCTGTAGGGATTCCATCTTCCTCTTCAGTTTTCCTCTCTGTTTGAGTGCCAACCTCAAGTGTTTGCATTGCGTGTTGGGAACTCAGGACAGACTAAGGATTCTGCTGGTGTACAGCTAATCCCACTTACCCATCAATCTCTCTATCTGAGCTGAGGGAGATAGTCTTGGCAGGGATAATAGTCCTGGTGGA
This sequence comes from Anniella stebbinsi, assembly GCA_029215795.1. Taxonomy (NCBI): domain Eukaryota; kingdom Metazoa; phylum Chordata; class Lepidosauria; order Squamata; family Anniellidae; genus Anniella; species Anniella stebbinsi. The sequence continues at coordinate 169,410,211 of JARDYH010000002.1, read as the reverse complement.
CCTCACCATAAATGCCAAGGCCACTGGATCTGGGACAACTCAAGTCTTCATGGCTGCTATGACAATGGTGGGGCTGTCTCACTATCTCATCAACACAACACATGTGACAGGGCATACTCTTGATTTGGTCTCTCAATCAGGCAGGAACATAGCGATCTGAAGGGGGGGATGTAACTTCCACTGTCATGGGAAGATCATTTCCTCCTGAGATGTTGACTTCCAGCAGTCTTCCCCTCTGCAAAAATGTGGGATCTATTAAAATAGTCTGCTCCCAGACCTCAATGGATTCTGGTGGATTTCAGAGGACACACATCAGGTGAAAGTCTGTACTGAAAAGATGAGTTTAGAGAAAAGAGTTAATGGGGAGAGATGTGGGACATGTTGGTGTTCTGGAAGGCAGTTTTAGAAATAATGGGCAGCAAGAGAGACTAGGCAGAATTCTTGCCTACTTCCTCTTCTCTTTGCTAGCCTCTCTCCCACTAGCCACATTAAAAATTGTAGGCTTCTTGGGATAGATACCTTTTTAGCTTATGTTACTCTGTAAAGCACCATGTCCATTGCTGGCACTTTATTTATTTATTATTCATTGTTAAGCTGGGTCATGCATGGCAGCCTACAGTATTATTTTAAGAATTGTACATGCTGAAATTTGCAAAAAACAAAACAGCAACACCCCAGAAAACTATATGCTGCATACCTAAGATCTCTGAGTCAGTTGCTCCCCATAAAAACCCTGTATCTTTGCCAGCTGTGTTGTCAAGTCTCAACCTTCACTGAGTCTGGAAGATTTATTACAGACCTCACATGCAAACTTGTACTCCTTCCCATTGATTCCTAGAAGAAAAGGTTAAAATTGGAGTTGTCATTTGAATATAAACATTGATTTACAGCAGAGAAAAGAGACTTTGGCTCGGTACCATGTTGAGACTGATGAGTAATCAAGCAACAGGGAAATGGGACCATGGCAGAGATTACAATTCTAGGAATTATGCTGCATATGGGAGGGAGGGAGAGAGAGAAATCCCTTCAACAGTTGTGCCCAGATAGATTACTACTTCAAACCAAGCTTTGTTTCTAGAAATTGTCTGTGATGAGTTTTGTATGGTGGGCTTGGGAATGTGAAAATCTTGTGAATGTTGAATATTTGTGAATAATTGTTTCAGCTCTGTTTAGTGTCTTTTTAAAAAATATATATAGCATGCTTATAGCCTGTTCTTTGTTGTTGCTGTTACTCACCTTTCTCTAACAGATAGGCCTAACTTATGTAAACCAGTATCTGGACTGTACCACTTTAGACTGCAAGAGTGGGACTGACATCATCGAATGCTCTCCATATGAAAGAAACCATTTCTTTTCCTGCTTGTAGAAAGCTAGCATGTCAGAGCTAGGCTAGAATCATTCTTCTTTGTACAAGATTTTTATCTATTTATGGAACATTTAGTCATGTGAGACCCCACCTGCACTCTGAAGTCACAGCCTGAGCACAGATTTACAACCTCCGTGAGAAGAAGTAGGCCCTAGGTGCAAGGCAGATTATAAATCCATAAAACAGAGGCAATGTCAATAAAACGATCATAAAACACAGTGGTTTTAAGTAGGGATGTGCACTGGATCGGACCCGATCCACGATCCGAGTCCGGTCCAGTGGGAAATCGGATAAATTATCCGATTTCCGATCCCGCAGCTGGATCGGCCAATCCAATCCGAACCGGTCCGAAAAAGCTCCGAACCGGTTCGGCGGATCGGCGGATCGGCGGGCGCCCACTGGCGCCCACCGCTGCTTCCATTGGCGGGCGCCAGCGGGCGCCCGCCGATGAAAGTGGACAGCGGGGGGGGGAGGAGGGGGGCGCTTACCTTCTCGGCCCGGTGGCTCCCGTCCGGCGCCGGCGCCTACTACTACTAGCAGGCTCCGCGGCCTGCTCTAGGGTGGCGCGCCGGGTGATGTCATCACCCGGCGCGCTACTCTAGAGCAGGCCGCGGAGCCTGCTGGTAGTAGTAGGCGCCGGCGCCGGCCGGGAGCCGCCGGGCCGGGAAGGTAAGGAGGGGGTGCGTGGAGGGGAGGAGGGGGCGCGCGGAGGGGGGAGGGGGGCCCTTACCTTCCCAGCCCGGCGGCTCCCGTCCGGCGCCGGCGCCTACTACTCCCAGCAGGCTCCGCGGCCTGCTCTAGGGTGGCGCGCCGGGTGATGTCATCACCCGGCGCGCTACTCTAGAGCAGGCCGCGGAGCCTGCTGGAAGTAGTAGGCGCCGGCGCCGGCCGGGAGCCGCCGGGCCGGGAAGGTAAGGAGGGGGTGCGTGGAGGGGAGGAGGGGGCGCGCGGAGGGGGGAGGGGGGAGGGGGGCCCTTACCTGCCCGGGCCGGCGGCTCCCGTCCGGCGCCGGCGCCTACTACTCCCAGCAGGCTCCGCGGCCTGCTCTAGGGTGGCGCGCCGGGTGATGTCATCACCCGGCGCGCTACTCTAGAGCAGGCCGCGGAGCCTGCTGGAAGTAGTAGGCGCCGGCGCCGGCCGGGAGCCGCCGGGCAGGGAAGGTAAGGAGGGGGTGCGTGGAGGGGAGGAGGGGGCGCGCGGAGGGGGGAGGGGGGAGGGGGGCCCTTACCTGCCCGGCCCGGCGGCTCCTGTCCGGCGCCGGCGCCTACTACTCCCAGCAGGCTCCGCGGCCTGCTCTAGGGTGGCGTGCCGGGTGATGTCATCACCCGGCGCGCTACTCTAGAGCAGGCCGCGGAGCCTGCTGGAAGTAGTAGGCGCCGGCGCCGGCCGGGAGCCGCCGGGCCGGGAAGGTAAGGAGGGGGTGCGTGGAGGGGAGGAGGGGGCGCGCGGAGGGGGGAGGGGGGCCCTTACCTGCCCGGCCCGGCGGCTCCCGTCCGGCGCCGGCGCCTACTACTACCAGCAGGCTCCGCGGCCTGCTCCAGGGTGGCGCGCCGGGTGATGTCATCACCCGGCGCGCTACTCGAGAGTAGGCCGCGGAGCCCGCTGGTAGTAGCCGCCGGTGCCGGACGGGAGCGGACAGGCCGAGAAGGTAAGCAGTGGCGGGGAAGGGGGCTTACCCCCCCCCGGAGCCGTCCGCTTCTATCCGCTGGCGCCCGCGGGCGCCAGCGGATGGAAGCGGGCGGCCCCAGGGGGGGTAGGGAGCGCGGGGGAGGGGGCTTACCTGCCGGGGCCGTCCACAGCGGACGGCCCCGGGGGGGGGGAGGGAGTTAGGCCCCCCCTTACCCACCCGCCGCCATTTTTTCCTCATAGACTTGCATTGCAATGCAAGTCTATGGGGAAAAAAATGGCGGCCGATCCAAAAATGTACGATTTTTGGGTCGGGATTGGACTCGATCCGGTCCGGGGGGCCTCCGATTTTGTCCGAACCGGTCCGGGACAAAATTGGAGGTCCCGATCCGGGTCCCGATCCGATCCGGGGGGTCCGTGCACACCCCTAGTTTTAAGATATCCCACCACCACTTTGAAGGCCTTTCCAAAGAGGAAAGCCTTCACCATTGTTTGGAAAGGAACCAAGGATTAGGTATTCAGGACTCCAAAGAGGGAGAGTTCCAGAGCTGTCATGCTACAACAGAAAATGCACTGCCCCCCCTTTTGTTGCCACTCTAACCTCTGAAAGTGGCAAGGTATGGTGAATATAAAAGCATGAAGAGGTTCATATGGGAAGAGAACTCTTCTTTCAAGTTTTATAGAGTAACTTATATATGGTTCCTAGGCAGTCTCCTGTCCAGAGACCTAGGGTACATCTTGATGAGCAGTTTGCCCTAGGGTAGATTCGGAGTGGCGGCAGGTCATCTACATAACACAGCCACCATTGCGAAGCCATCCAGGGCAAACCCCCAAAGCTCCACTTTAAAACAGTCAGGCACTTACCCCACCTTTTTTTGCTAGCAGCGAGGCGAGGACAGCATCTGCCGTCTCTTGCCCTTGCTCCGGAGCTGCTGCGGAGGCATGCCACAGCTGATGAGACACCTGATTGGCTGCCATAAGCTGGGTAGGCAAGGGGTGGACCAGAGAGCCAAACAGTTGCTGGACCACCTCTGTGCCTCTGTGCACCATTGTGCAAAATAAATAAAGAAATGGGGGTGGATGTTCGGAGCGGAATACCCCATTCCTTCCCCCCATTGCTGTTTTTTCCCTCCATTTATCTGTAAATATGAAGATTCGCATTTACAGATTTTTAAAAAATCAAACCCAGAAAGCCAAAAAAACCAACCCCCATGACCTTGAATGACATGCACATGCTCGGTGGAGGGGTGTGGCTGAATTGCGCTCCTTCCCTTGCAGATAACCAGAAGGAACGCCAGTGCGGGAGCTCAGGCCTCACGGCACCGTCACACGGCCCTACAGAGCCCAATCTAAGAGTATGAGGATCATCTTCAAAAGAAATCCTGCTTAGCAGAAGGGGCCATTCAGTCAGAAGGAAACAGCAGCCAACACTATAGCACTGGCCTTTTGAGACGTCACACACCACAGTAAGCTGTTTCTTTAGGAGTCACACGCATCCTTTTTTAAACGATGCGGTGACAAAACAAAACAGAAACACATCTCCCTGTGGAGGGCATCATATAATCACTAAAGTAGTGGTTAATGAACAGAAGCAGTTGCATGCAACATCTTAAAATAAATGCATTCATAAGCATCTTTAGGCTCAGCCTGTATGCTAAGCGATGCTTTTTGTCAAAGAGAGGCCTCTTCTCTGCCCGCAAATGGAGCATGGTGTCTGATTCACTGTGATTTGTTATTTCAGCTTTTCTCCATGTAATTAAACTAGCAAACTCTTTTATTTGCAATACAAAGGAGAACTGTTTCCCCCAAGATTTTATTGCTCCTATAAAAGGATGATGACGAGGTAAGGAAGATATTGCATGGTTGTTGTTGTTGTTTTTCCAACCCATAATGCATGGCCTGAGTGATGACATGATTTTTTCCCCCCAAACAGCCTCAATCATGGCCTAGATCCAGTAAACCTAGGTCGTAACAGCACCCTGTGATGAAGGGCTATGTGTGCTTCCAATGGCTTCTGGTTGACAATGAATGGGGAATTACTTGCTGAGAGGTATATGACTTATGCTTTAGTGATTGCATTGTACTAACCCCAGGCTACTATGTGAGATCATTCCAAACCTCTCTACGTTTTATACGTGCAATATGTCTCATGCCTTCAGCACTTTCCTGACAGGGCATTCTGAGTGAAGAACATTTGTCAGGCGCCACAAGACTACAAGTGGGAGTCGATCACCAGCTTTTTATTGACTGCACCACTTTGGCAACCAAAATTCTTCATTCCAACAGGCCAAATCCTCCTAGCCAGGAAGTCAGGAGCAGGGCCAGCCCAAGGCATTTTGCTGCCTGAAGACCAAGATGGCGCCCCTTCCATTCCACATACAAAGGCCAACTGGACTAGCAGAGGAATCTTATTTCAATACTGGTAATGGGACAGCTTTCTCCACTGCATTTGAAGGCAGCAGGCTAGCTAAGGGGGTGCAGAAAAAGAAAAAAGCAGCCACGTGGCCCACAGCTCTCTCTCCTCTGACACTTTCCTGCTGCTTCCCAGCATCTGCTGCCTGAAGCGACTGACTAATAGTAGGACCAGCCCTGGCCAGGAGAGTAGCAGGACAAACCTGACAAACCAATTTGGATTTATCAAGGCCATGCCTTGCTTGTGATTTGAACCTATGGTACTCAAATATATATTTTTAAATTTGATTAATTGCCTGAATGGGTTTTGTGAGACACAGAGAAGTTCAACTTAGTATAAATGTTAAGGTCACTTTGTCAGATGCTTGACTGTCCCTTGTTGACAAGGGCATTGTACAGCGCATTGCAGAAATCGAGCCTCGAAGTTACCAGCGCATGCACTACCGTCTTTAGGTCTTCCAACTCTAGGAAGGGCCATAGCTAGCGTATCAGCCAAAGCCAATAATAGGCACTCCTGGCCGTCGCATTTATCTGAGCTGTCATTTGGAGCGATGGATCCAGGAGCACCCCCAAGCTGCGAACACAGCTTTTCAGGGGGAGTGTAACCCCATCCAGAACTGGTTGACACACCTCCAAACCCAGGTTAGGGCCTTTGACAGTAAGCACCTCCATTTTGTCTGGATTCAGCTTTAGTTTGGTTTTCCTCATCCAGCCCATTACCACCTCCAAGCATTCATTCAGAGGAGACACACTATCCTTAGCTGACGCAAAGCATGCACAGAGAGTTGACTCCAGTTTGTCATTAAATAGTGTATTCACTTTAAGAAACTCAAAATGGAGTTTTGAGCAAGTCGGGGCAATTTAGTCAGCAATTTTGCCACGAGGGCAGCAGCTTTGTTTCAGGTACCCATGTTGAGATTTAGCAACACCACCAAATCAAACAGCATTTGATTAAGTGCCCCAATAGTAGAACAGACACAGCAGTCAGGAAAGCATACCGGGCACAGATTGATTTCCCTCCAGGGGGCTGTCTATTCGCAGGGAAGGCCCCGCGGTCGCTGCGGATCCATGCCGCATCAGTTAGATAATGCAAACGCAGCTTCACAGCCAGAGTGGGGCTTCCCCACGATGCTGCGTTATGAAAAAGTCAGGGATTTACCCTGACTTTTTCAAAGGGAGCGATGTCACCATGGCACTTCTGCCATATAACATCACTCCACGACCAAACCAGGGTCAACCCTGGTGGAAGGTGACCAGTGATTGCTTGCTTTCCCCCAGGAAGAGGGTAGGAGCTGCTCCAGGACCCTGATGGCTGCCCTGAAACCCTGCGCTCCTTCCTCTGCATCAAGATTACTTGATGCTGCCCCAGGGGAGGGAAAGCCTGGGTTTGAAGAGTGAAGACAGCCCCCTAGTGTGACAGAATCATTGAGGAGAATTTCTCCAGTCTTAAACACTGTAACGTTAGGCATAGCACTGCCCTGATTGGATTTCACCCATCCAGAGCTAGCCCTTTCAAAACCCCTTGATGACTTTAGCAACAAGTCATCTTGTTATTTTTTTATGGTTGTCTGAAACCAATTCTGATTCTGGCCCAGAGTCTTCTCCCCTCTTTTGTTTTATTGTCTTTAACACTGGACTTCAGGTCTTTAGTGTTCCAAGCCTCACTAAGGCATGGTCCTACTCTGCTGCTGAAAACACTTTTGTTGTGTGACCAGTCCAGTTAGTCCTGTTACGTCCTCTCTCGCTCTGCTGAAATCACTCCAAGCCATGGAACCCAGGTTTCTATCCAAACCTTGTCAGACCCCTTCTCCTAGAGCATGCACTCTATTGACACTAGGGGTAGAGTACACTACTGCTTTATAGTGGTATTAAAGTGTACTGATAACTGTTGGGGCACATTACACATGCCATATACTGCTTTCATAGTGTTATTTCCTGTCTTTTATTCCACATTATCCAAAATGCTGCTACAAATGTCATTGTGTATTCAAAAGGGATATAGCTCCATTATTATGGAATCGTAGTGATTTGACATGAGGTGTAGATCTGACCCAATTTAGCTGAAGCGATGACCTGTTGTAGTCTTGCCTAAGGCTTCCTTCTTTCACTGCAACCTCAGGAGTTTCCCCACAGCCCAGTGGGGTCTGTAGGAAGGATCTAATGGGATCCCAGGAAAGGCATCTTCCTCCACCACCCTCCTATCTTTTGGAGGAACGCCATCTACAAATCGTAGTCTCCACGCCTGACCTTACTTTCCTATCATTTGCTTGTGTGGGTGTCATGCAATTCAGTCTGTTTTTGTACCAGCCACTTTTGGTCAGAAGCCCAGCCACTATGGTGCAGCCTTAGCCTGGTTCTACAGCAGGAAGGACCATGGCCAGGCTTCCATTTTGTGGTCTCCTTCTTGTTTCCTCTTCATCCCCATTGTGATTAAGCTCTCTGGAGAGGGTTGCTTGATTCACAATGGCATATTCATCCCAAATTGTGAAGGACAGGTATCTTGAAGAAGAGAATGGACTGCACACAAGGTGGAGTAAATGTGTGCTGGGTATAGATAACCCAAGACCCACCCTTCCCTTTTGTCATGATGAGAGTTTGCAAGGACGAGTCTTTGGCATAGTGCCCACTGCTAAAGACAAACTGTTATAAGCTCTTTTCTCCTCCCCACACTTGCAATCTCAACCTCAAACTTTTCTCTCTCCCCCAGCATAGCCCCAACTTCTGCAATTCCCTCTGAGCCATAGTTCTGCCCAGCTCAGCTCAAAGAATCCACACATGTCTACAGCCTAGTCCTCCATACACTGCTGCCCTCAATGTGGACACCAAACTGTCTCTTAAGTTAAGTTTCCCCACCACTTGAACCCAGTGCATGGGTATCTACTAGGGGTGTGCACGCCAAAAAATATCGTCATTTATTGTTATCGTCATTTTGGACCAAAAAAATTATCGTCTTCATTCATATCGTAGCTGAACCGTATCATCTTCATGATAATTATCATGAAAAAACAATATTTTTGCATCCCTATTTTTAAAGAAAAAAATCCTATAACTTCTGTATTTTAAAAGTTAGAAGCTTGAAACTTGTTCACAGTGCTTATGAGGTATGCCTAAGTATGTGTATGAAATTTGAGATCAATCCCTCCAACCTTCGATTTTATATGAATTTTTTAAAGATCATTTCCATTCTGACAGGTCTGAATGAATGCACGTGGTGAGCTGTCATTCTGTTCTGTCAGAACTGAAATGAGAGTTGGAGGGATCGATCTCAAATTTGGCACATATGTGTAGCAAATGTTGTTACACATATGTGCCAAATTTGAGATCGATCCCTCCAACCCTCGATTTTATATGAATTTATTAAAGATCATTTCAGTTCTGACAGATCAGAATGACAGCTTGCCACGTGTGTTCATTCAGACCTGTCAGAACGGAAATGATCTTTAGAAAATTCATATAAAATCGAGGGTTGGAGGGATCGATCTCAAATTTCATACACATACTTAGGCATACCCCATAAGCACTGTGACCAAGTTTCAAGCATCTAACTTTAAAATATAGAAGTTATAGGTATATTTATATGGCAGTCCGATAAAACGATAAAATCGCCCAAAAATTATCGTCTCCGATGATTATCGTAGGTTTTTGTATCATATCGTCATCATGAAACAAATGCACGATAACAACCCTATCATATCGTTATCGTACATTTTAACGGTACGATACACATCCCTAGTATCTACTTTGTACATTTTGGGTTTGTTTTTGTTTTTTTGCTACATCTGCTCAATCCATCTAGATTTGTTTGTAATTCATGAACTGACTGAGTCCATTCTAGAACTGCCCAGGTAATTCCCAAGAGTAATCACTGTGTATATTTTTCATTCTTGTGTGTTCAATAAAATTTTCGTATTTTCAAAGAGATCTGTGTGTGTGACCTCTGCTGAGACACACTATGACCAACGTTGAAAGGTCCCTTATCTCTGCACATGAATATGTGTGTACACATGTCTGGAGAGGACATTTGGTAACATCATGCAAGTGAAGTGTTTAGAAACCAGGTAAACGAAAATGTCTTCTTCAACACATAACCAGAAAAGTAATTTCGTGTGTGTGTGTGTGTGTGTGTGTGCGCTCAAAAGATGTGTGCCTGCAAAATGCAGAGTCATAGTTGGAGGCATATAATCCAGGATGACAGATCATGCATAAATGAAAAACGTTTTCTTTTGCTAAATATCTCAAATGGCAATTATAAACCTGTCCCAGGGCTTTTCAGAAGAAAAGGAATCAATTTTGATTTACTTTCTTAATTGTAGTACCTCCCTCCCCACCCATCTTTACTAATGCCAGCATTACCTGGGGAGCGAGAGAGGGAAAAACCTTCCAGGAATTAATTATCATTTTACAAAGCAAAAGTTCAGAACTTCTTCTTTAAACATGTCATTTTATGCAAAGTATTTACACATCCAATCTCCTAATTTATGGATTCTACCTGGTCCTTTTAGATGTCCTTTATGATTTTCTGAATCCTGTGTCCTTGGGAGACATAAGGCTATTTGCTCTCTTTCTCTTACATGCACCATCTCCCATCAAACAGTAAAAAAGCCACTGTTCTTGTGAAGTTCACATAAACTGTGGACAGATGCCAGTCTCTACAAAGGCTGAGAATGTGCATCACTGCTGTCCAAAACCAGCCTTTGAAGATAAAACAGAATGGGGAAAAATGATAATTTCATCATTTTTATTATCAATGCTCTGCTTAATCTCTGAGAAAGCCAAGTCATGTATTCTATCTCATCTTCTGCATCAGCAAATGAGTGCCATTTAGCTTTCTTTTCTGGCCCAGATGGCTTGAGAGTGATGAAGCACTTTTAAGAGCAGACTTTGGGGGCAATTATCAAGATATGAAAAGATGTCTGTTCAGGATTAATGCATCGTAGAAACCACTTGTGGCAGCTAAGTGGTTAGACGCCATGCCTTAATCATGGATCTTATGGGTAATTGAGTATTAAACATAATGATGCACAGAGATCTCATCAAAGGCTGTGTGGGACCTGTGCCAAGCCATATTTGGGGGGCCAATCTCCCAGACCACCTACATATCATCTCTGTGTGTGTGTGTGTGTGTGTGTGTGTGTGAGAGAGAGAGAGAGAGAGAGAGAGAGAGAGGTATTCTTGCACTCTCTTTCTCTGCTTATTCACATAAGAGTGAATACCAGAGTTATCAAGCCCATCATACATGTGATGTCTGTTTAACATTGCTGCACATGTTGGCTCTCTGCCTGTGACCAGCCAGGCATGTGCAGTCAGTGCCACATAAAGGATTTTAAATTCTCCGTGCCACTGCAAACAACCCGAAATGTCCCTCTTGGTAGTTAAGAGATTAAATCATAAGCAGGAAGCCCCTGTTTCAAATCTGACCCTTGTCATGAACTCACTAGGTGGCCTTACTCAAGCACCATCTCTTAGCCTTAGCTTTCCATCAGCAATATGGTGATAAAATATGGCAAATTTGACTGAATCCACTAGGGGTGTGCAAAGTGGGTCTTCCCCACCTCGAAATTTGAGCCAGAGCTTTGTTGAGGCAATTCTCTGCCTTGATTTTGGAGCAGCTCCTCTTCCTCAGCTCTGTCAGATTACCCGTCAGCGAACAACCCATTTTCTGATAACCGCTCTAGTCAATGGAAATTGATCAAATTCTTACAGCATCCTCATTTTTAAAGATAAAGAGATGAAACTTGGCATGGTGATAGCACTTAAGTGGTTGTTTAGACTTGCCAAGTTTGGAGCAGATCCTTTCTAGCCTTGATTTTTAAGGATTTTTTTAAGTTCATGGTTTTAAAATTATTATTTTTTTAAACGTGGTCATTTTTAAAGATAAAGCGATGAAACTTGGCATGATGATACATATTAGTATGACTTTAGGCATGCCAAGTTTGTAGCACATCAATTTATGCCTTGATTTTTTAAGGAATTTTTAATTCCCTCCCAGACCATTATCCCCCTTAAACACACACACACACACACACACATACACACACATGTTAATCCACCCCTGCACATTTATAGAGGGAGCTTTTATCCTTTACTTTGCTGATGCAGAGCTCTACTGATGCTGGTGGAAGTTTCTACACCAGCCTTCTCCAACCTGGTGCCCTCCAGATCTATTGGACGGACACACACCCTGCACTGGAAGACCAGCCAGCCAATAGGAGTAATAGTTTAACTGAAATAAAGAGCTTGTCTGACTCAGGTGTAGAAGCTTACTCACTCAAGATGCCAGCCATCCCAGCAGCATTTTCACACTGTGGATGATTGACTTCTATGAGTCCAAGCAGAAATATGCTCCCTCTTCCCCACACCCGGAACCAGCAGCCAGTTAGTGTTTCCCACTCCCCTGAGCAATGTGATTGGAGGAGAACATGGTCATGGACAGCACTGTGGCAATTCCTAATTGGTTAGCCACAAATGTCAATATCAAGGCTACCCCTCACCCTACTCAGCGTCTTCTAAATATGGGGATATTCAATTGAGAGAGACACACACACACATACACACACAGCATTGACACCTGAAAAACAGTCAGATAATTTCAGAGATGTTAGAAGCTCCGATTAGGCATGTCTTCACTCTGATATTAATTAATGGGTTTGGAAGCAGCCAATCTCCACTCTGGAAGATTGACTGCTCCATGGATGTTCGCGATTACCAGATAATTCTGGGACGGGGAGCACACCCCTACTATCCACGACCTCCAAAATGTGCATAGCCATTTTACAGCATTGCTGCTTGCCATTCTTGACCACATGAATTACTCTAGCTGCTTCTTTCTGTAGATTTTGCAGCTCCAATTTAGAGTTGATTTACATAGGTTTTCCTGGGTTGTACCACTTCAAACTGCAAGTGGTCGTGTTACATTTTTAATTGTTTCCCATCTTTTTAAAAAAAATACTGTCCCCACATACAAGAAGCTAACATAACAGGGAGAAAAGTTCAAGTCCAGTCCTTTCCCTGATATGTTCATCTTTTATCTCTATGCCTTTGACAACAGCATCAACTAAGGATAGTATATCTCCTGTGAATGAATGCTTGGAGGTGGTAATGGGCTGGATGAGGAAAAACAAACTGAAGCTGAATCCAGACAAGACGGAGGTGCTTGCTGTCAAAGGCCGCAACCTGGGTTTGGAGGTGTGTCAACCGGTTCTGGATGGGGTTACACTTCCCCTGAAAGACTGTGTTCGCAGCTTGGGGGTACTCCTGGATCCATCGCTCCAAATGACAGCTCAGATAGATGTGACGGCCAAGAGTGCCTACTATCAGCTTCGGCTGATACGCCAGCTGCGCCCCTTCCTAGAGTTGGAAGACCTAAAGATGGTAGTGCATGCGCTGGTAACTTTGAGGCTCAACTTCTGCAATGCGCTGTACATAGGGCTACCTCTGTGCCTAGTCCAGAAACTTCAACTAGTTCAAAATATGGCAGCCAAGTTGGTCACCGGTACACCTAGGGCTGACCATATTACACCAGTCTTAAAATCACTCCACTGGTTGCCAATTAGTTTCTGGGTGAAGTATAAAGCGTTGGTTATTACCTTTAAAGCCCTACATGGTTTGGATCCAGGTTACCTGCGGGATCGCCTTCTCCCATATAATCTGTCCCGCATGCTCAGGTCCTCTGGGAAGAATTTACTTCAATCAGCCAGAACTAGGTTGACGAGGGTTACCCAGAGGACCTTCTCTTCTGCCACTCCCAGACTGTGGAGTGGCCTGCCGGAAGAGATTCGACAACTTAGCAGTCTTCTTGAATTTAAGAGAGCCATGAAGACTGAGCTCTTCTAGCAGGCCTACCTAGTTGAACTTTAAGATGTTTTTAATAATGTATTAGTTTTATTTGTTTTTAATGTTTTATCTATTTTATGGTCTTTGTATTTATATTCATTGTTGTTCCCCGCCTCGATCCAGAGGGAGAGGCGGGTAAGAAATAAATGTTGTTATTATTATTATTATTATTATTACACATCAGGAATGGAGTGAGATGGAATTTTCACTTTGGGATGAGCACTCATGCTACCTCTGACATTCCTAGAGGAATTATATGGGCTACACCACTTCTTCTGCCAACTGCTCTGTATCAGAAAACTCGGAGACAGGAGTAGGGTAATCTCATTTTGTGGTTAGCAACTGGGATTGGGACCAGGGTGAAATTAGGACATGATCAAGAAGTAGGATGGCAGAAGAGAAAAGTCCAATTCAACCTAGGGGAAAAGGAAGGGAATTCTTTGATTTGGGCACCCTGTTCCTTGCAGATTAAAGGAACGACAAAAACCCTAGACAAATTCTCAGTTGAGCTTTGGGACACAATGCACTTTGAACCTTGAAATCCTAAAGTACTGGCTGAAAAGACTGTTGGTTCAAGAACAAAGATATTTTCAGATAATTTTTTGAACCATAAGCAGAGGCTGTAGGCTAAAGGGAAATGAACATAAACTGAAGATTTTAAAAAGGGATTAGTGAGGAGACGGGAAACTGTAAACGAATAAATCAGAGTAATGGATGAGTGTTTCATGACATTAGTAAGCTTTTAATGAAAAATAAATAAAATGAAATCAAAACAAATAGCTGTAGTCCAGTTGTATGGAGCAAAGGTTCCAACAAGAACAAAATTCAGCAAAAATTCAGTTTCAAATTCATTCCACTGTGGGCCAGCCAGTGATGATCATCAGTTTTGTTAACTATAACTTAATAATTTTCTATGTAACAGCAGCTTTTCTTGCAAGCTAAATGAAATTGGTTTGGTGTGCTTTTCCCCCTAGCAAAAGACTCAAACATTTTCCAATTTAGGTAGAAGAAAATACTAATTTCCGTGTTTTCCACTTTATTTATTTTAAACTGGCCTTCCACACACAGCTTATACCCAGCATCCACCACATCAGGGCACAATCAAACAAATGTCATCATGCAACACTAATGTCATGAAATCACCTGATAGTAACTTGACGACAGGAAAAGGTAGCATGCGATTGGAACACAAGTAATACTATCAAAGCAGAACATAGATACTGAATGTAACTCAAGATACTCCTTTATCATTCTAGGCTCAATGGAAGTTGATAATTCTATGAAGACTTATACTTTTGCTTCTTTACATAACACAACAGTTGAAGACCACACCAGAACAATATATGATAGAGAATTTATTTACCTGTATCAACTCAACTGGTGATCTTCCCTCAGGCTGGTGCTCTAGTATTGCCATGCCAATCTTTAAGAAAGGTGATTCATCAGAGCCTCAGAATTATAGACCAATTAGTCTGCTAGATGTGGCCTCCAAACTATATTCTATAAGCACAATAGATCAGGCTTATGTACACTTACCACCTAATTCATAAAACCATAAAGGTCCCAAACAAGTTTATCTTTGCAGCCTTTGTAGATTTCTCATCAGCTTTTGATCTGATAAACAGGGAGTGGCTATGGCGTAAATTGTCCAAGACAAATACTGATAAAAGACTACTTTGGCTCCTCCAATTACTTCACATAGACAATTTATTGCAGGTGAAAACTGGTTTACATGGTACCTTTTTCCAAGCATTCACATCAGTAGAGGGATGAAACAAGGCTGCATTTTGGCGCCATTTCTATTTAATCTGTATATCAATGATTCCTTCATCGATTCTCAATCAGAAGATATCAATATTGCTTTATGCTGATCTAGAACTTCTATCTTAGAGTAAAATCAGCCCTAAAAGGATGCTAGCCAAATCTGGGCAGCTTTGCAAAGCAGAACAGCTGATGTCAACTGTCCCCAAACAAAGACTATAGCATTTGGGAAGAGGGCCCCAAGGCTTAATTGGGCACTTGACAGGCATGCCTTGGATCAGGTCCATGCATCCAAATACGTGGGCTTTCATTTCCATGAGAAACTTACCTGGAATCAGCATTCAGATGTTACTAAACTATAGTGTGCCAGATTTATTGGGCAGCTTAGAAGGGGTTTTTTATAGGGGTGTGCAGTGGATCGGGTCCGATCCACAATCCAGGCAACATCGGATACAATTATCCTATTACGATCCCCCACAGCTGGATCATCCAATCTCTTCCGATCCGATCTGAAAGGACCCGATCCGGTTCGGAAAAGATCAGAGGATCGGACTTAAGACCTCCTCCCCCCCTCCCCCCACTCGCGCTCCTTACCTGCTGCCTCCTCGCTGCCGTCCACTGCCACCCACTGCTTCTGGACTACTGAGAAACGGGCCTTGCGGCCTGTTCCACTATAGAGTGCACGTCGGGTGACGTCATCATTCGGCGTGCCCTCGCTCTACTGTGGAACAAGCCTCAAGGCCTGTTTCTCAGTAGTACTGAAGCAGTGAGTGGCAGTGGATGGCAGCGAGGAGGCAGCAGGTAAGGAGCGTGAGAGGGGGAAGGGAGGTGGAAGTTCCCCGTTACTTGCTGGCATCCCACGCTGCTGTCCACTGCTTCCATACTACTGAGAAACAGGCTGCAAGGCCTGCTTATCAGTAGTACGGAAGCAGCAGACGGCAACGCAGGATGCTGGCAGGTAAGGAGAGTGAGTGTAGGGAGGGGGAGGGAGGTCCCCACTTACCTGCCAGGGCCATCCACTACTGTCCGCAGGTCCCTTCTACTGAGAAACAGGCTTCACATCCTGCCTCTCAGTAGCACGCTGAGTGACATCATCACCTGGTGCGCTACTGAGAGGCAGGCCACGAAGCCTGTTTCTCAGTAGAAGGGATCAGCGGATGCCCTGGCAGGTAAGGAGTGCGAATGGGGGGAGGGGGAGGGCCCCACTTACCTGCCGGGGTGCCCGCTTCTGTCCGCTGCTGTCTGCTGTTCCAATCTACTGAGAAACAGGCTTCGCGGCCTAGTTCTCAGTAGAGCACCAGGTGGTCATCACCTGGCGCTCTACTGAGAACTAGGTTGCACAGCCTGTTTCTCAGTAGATTTTAACAGTGGACGGCAGCGGATGGAAGCGGGCGCCCCGGCAGGTAAGGAGTGAGAGTGGGGGGGAGGGACAGGGTGGGAGGGGGAGTTAGGTACCCACTCACCCACCCCCATGTTTTTGCCATAGGCTTGCATTGGGGAAAAGTTTTCTTTCCCCCGATGTAAGCCTATGGCAAATACACCTAAAATGGCGTCCGATCCGAAAATCAGACGTCCAATTTTCGGATCGGGATGGGGTCCGAACCGAACTGGGAAGCCTCCGATCCAATCTGATATGAGGCACCGGTTCCGATCCCGATCCAATTTTTTGGGTCCATGCACACCTCTAAGTTTTTTACACTAGAGGGGGCAATTAATTAACCCTGCCCTCAAGGTCTTTGCAATTAAAGTTATAGCCCAAATGTTATACGGGGCAGAAATTTTGGGAGATTTTGGTAGTTCTGCAAAATAAATTTATGAGGCAGATTCTGGGGCTTCCACCTGGAGTCCCATTGATCCACCTTGGAGCTGAGCTAGGTCTTCCATCTATAGCAGCTAGAATTGACTTTTGTTATCTTAGATACTGGCACAGGCTAAACAGAATGGAGGATCACTCAATTACCAAACCATGCTGGCTTGAACACCTAAGGTCAGCAGTGTCAAAATAAGCTAGAGATCTATGATCTTTCTATGGAAAAATATTTAAGCCTCAGCCCCAGAAGCACTGAAGAACTGGCTATTTGATCATGATGCTAGTCAAGACAGGACAGCTCTTGTTGATGCATGACTTTCCCACCTGGTACCCTCAACTTAAGGTCAATCATGCAAGATCATATCATTTTGAGGCATTGACCTTCACATAGCTTTGAAGGACTTTCAAAGAACTTAGGTTCCATTTGATGTCCTCATATCTCGATGGGTGATACCTTGGAATCCCAGTTACAAAACGGAAATGTATGTTTGGCTGCAAACAGATTGAGGAGATAATTCCTTATTGGCTGTTGTATGAGGTTCCTGGAGGCAAATTCCTGTCATTTATTATCCAGTTATATCCAGATCAGATGCCTCAGGAACTAGTAATAGAACTTCTAACCCATAACCATTTATTTGTTACATATTCGGTGGCCCCATTTGTCCTGCCAGCCAAAAAGTTGCAGTTTTACCACATCAAGAACTATAGCGTATTATAATCTTCATCTTTTTTAGTTTTAAGTGGTCAACCCACTTGATGGTGGGCTAATACCATCACTTTTTAACTGTGTTATGGAATTTTATAACATTTTTTATTTAAATCAAAATTTAACTGTGTTGCGGATTTTTTTATTTAGAAGTTTGTATTGGGAAAGGTCTCTTCCCTTTTAACATTATTATTATTATTATTATTATTATTATTATTATTATTATTTACATTTATATACCTCCCCATAGCTGCAGCTGTCTGGGTGGTTTACAAAAATTAAAACATTGAACATTTAAGAAAACAGATATACAAAATTTAAAACCCTTAAAAACATAAAACAGGTAATATACAAAGGCAATATCCATTTAAACGGACATTGATCTGGGGTTGGTTAGAAAGCTCAACATATGCTGTTAAATGCCTGGGAGAAGAGAAAAGTATTGACCTGCTGCCGAAAATATAAAACAATGTTGGCACCAGGTGATCCTCATTGGGGAGATTGTTTCATAATTGGGGGGCCACCATTGAAAAGGCCCTCTCTCTTGTTGCCATCCCCCAAGCTTCCCTTGGAGTAGGCACCCGGAGGCTTGGGACCACAATACCATCTGGTATTGTGGTCCCAAGCCATGTAAGGCTTTATAGTTAAAACCAGAACTTTGAATTGGGCCCGGAACTGTACAAGCAGCCAATGCAAGCAGGCCAGAGTCTGTCTTATATGTATGTTTTGAAAAGGCCTTTGGCTATATACAATCAAGGTGTGTGTGTGTGTATGTGTGTGTGTGTGTATTATTTGATACAAAGATTTGGGGTGCTTCAAATTATATGTCTTTAAAGTACAATATAGTTATCCCTGGGCTTTGGAGTTAGTTCTCTCTCCAAAGTGAAGGATTCGTAATTGACTATGTTATTGAAAGAAGCAAAAGTGTAGACTACATTATGTTCTACTGATTCGACTTTTTTTTTTTGTGAAGCAATTTAATAGGAGAATATTAGTGTGTGTATATGTGTGATTAAAGTAAGTAAGTATTTTACATATTTTAAAGAGATGGAATATTTATTGGCTGACATTTAAATATGTTTTGTTTGTCTTACATTTAAATATTTGTTACATTTATCTAGGTTGTATCCTTAAGGAAAAGCTCTACTCAAAATGTCTACATGTTAGATTTTAAGGGTGCAATTCTATGCATGTTTCAACAACAACAACAACAACAAAAGTCAAACAACTTCCAGCATGCCCCAGCCAGCATGCTGGAAGTTGTATGACTTTTCTCTTCTAAACATGCATAGGATTGTGTACTGGGTTTGTTTGTTTTTTACTTCAATAGATTTATTTTTTCTTGAACCCATAGAGGGAGTTGGGGGGGATTGTGAATTTACCTGATTCTGCAATCCTCCCCCACAGTCTATATCGGTGTGGGACATCATGGAAGGACATCACAGCCCCCATTTTTTTTTTCAAAGAGGGAGGAGTGCAACTGCACTCCTCTGCAAAAGGTAACCAAACAAACCCACCCCTGAACCCACTCCCCACCCCCGATGGGCATGGACTGCCCTTGAGCAGCTCTGTGCCCTTTTTAAGTGCCCTGCTACTCACAGGGAGGATGGGACAACCTGGGAGCAATGGCCACATGGCCCGCACTCTGCAGGATGGTCCCGGGAACCCGGAAAATCAGGTTTTCCATGGTTCCCTATATCCCAGGGAAAGTCCCGGTTGCCCCAGGTTGCCCCCGGGATCCCCTGTGCGTCATTTGGATGCATAGGGACAATCCAGGGACTACCCCAGGATATAGGGCTGGTGTAGACATGCCCAGAAAAACAGGTGAAATTTGAGAACTGGTTTTAACTATCTTAGTATATTTCTGAAATATGTTTCAAGTCCTTCATTCCAGATATTCCTTCAGGTTCTGATAATAGCCTCATCATATTTAGATAAATTTGAAGTTGGCAATGTTCTCTGGGCCCTACTATGAAGTCTTTCTTTCCCTCAGTGGGTGAATTTAAGAGCTGGTGCTAAAACAATGGAGAGCAAGTCTTGATAGAGAGGTCAGAGCTTGGAACAAGATCCTTCTTGGTGGAGCCTATTGGGGTACCTTTCCAAGTAAAAGTTAGATGATATCTCTTTAGGCAGATATAGATACAAATATTGGAAGGTTTTCCAGCCTCTATGTTCCACAGCTGCACAATATATCAAATGCACAATCTTGATTTGGCAACCCTTCATTGAAGGGAGATGCCCTCATTTTGTTGGATGCAACTGTTCACATGTTTGAGAATCTTCACGCAGCAACACACAATGGCAGAATGTATTTGGAGAGAATATTTGTTTTCAGTTTTAATAATTATTTATTGATTCAATTTATTATTTATTTATCCAACAATTCAGCAATATTTTGTATTTAAGTACTTTTCTTTTCTCTGTTGGCTGAATCAACAGAATAGAACAGAAAGTGGTTTCTGCCTGGGTCTTTAATACCAGTATCTCCTCTAGCCAATTTCTCAAATAATGTTCCTTTCAGCCATATGGATACATCCAAGAGGACAGACAAGATGACACTAACCAAAGGTACATCCACCACTGTGGTAGCAATATGAAAAAGTGACACATGAATAAAGAATAGAATGTGTATTCCACAAACAAATTAGTCATCTGACAAGATATGAGGTGTCAGTCTAAATACACATTATTGGAAGACATACTTAAAACAACAGTTTTTTTAAAAAAAAATGTGACTATATTACAGGACCAGACATACTTTATTCAAATATCTCTCTGAAAAAAATATTTCCAAAAGTATCTGCTGTGACAGCACATTACTACAAATTAGTAAATTCTTCTGAAAAAATGACCCAAACAAAATTCTCACCCAGCCTTAATCCACCAGTCCACTGATCTGTTTCAAAGGAGATAAAACATTAGACCCAAACTATATGCAATGGCAGAAGATGCACATCAGTAAAAAAATCTACATGGCTCATTTAATACAGAGTGAGAGTAGTTTGACACATGACGTTGTGGCCCATCCGCAGCAACCCTGCAGAGTCCCTTGGGGAAAGATGCATTTTCGTAGAGTACTTTTAGTCCAATTTCCCCCCTCCCCCTTAATGTGGCTCACATGTGGTTCAGCTGCTCTGTGTCTCACTCCTCAGAATTAAATCCAGCATGATGGACATATGCAGGGGTTTGTCTTTTATCTGGCTGTGACCTCCCTGTTCGTTGTGCTTTTCTGCCATTTCGCGGTAACCTGTGCAAATACAGGCCAGGTTTCTGTACTTTGCCACTAGCTGTAATTTATTCTTCCTTCTTCACCCCTCCAAAGTAAACAATCTGGGAATTGCTGCCTAATTTTCTAAAATTGCAAAATTTCTATGTCTCCAAATCAGTGGCTCTCCAAAATCTGAAAATCTTTAAATCGCTAATTTGCTATAGCGCTATACTGCTAAATTCGCCATAATACAGCTAAATTGCTATAGTACTAAAGCAGCAAAGCGGCACCTGGGGCTTCCTCCTGCAGTTCCCTACTCTGCTCTTCGATTGTGCCTTGCACCTTTTACTTTGGTCCCCTCTACAAGGATTCGCTTTTGCGCCCGGTTAGGCGATTATGCGCATAATCGCTGACGTGCATTTACACCTAATCCCTCTGCACGAGAGGCGGCGAGAGGCGGCGAAGCGCATTAACGGATGACCAAAATGCGCTTTACAAGTAGTTAATGCGCATAAGCGCTTTTTCACATAGTCAAAATGCGCTTCAACGGCCGGAACAAAAGAAAACTCGCGATTTAACGCGCATTCGATAATGCGCATAATCGGAGAGATAACACGCCTCTACGCCCGATTTGCGCTCCATTCTTGTAGAGGTAAAAAAATTTAAGCGCCTTGAAAGAGCTTTAAACCTCTCTTGTAGAGGCAGCCTTTTAGGACTGTCCTCCTTTTCTCTGGATGCCTGATATCCCTTCCAATACTTTTCCTTTTCCTGAGCAGGGGAAAGATGGGGGTGGGGACTAAGGCTAGACCTGCTGCTTTATAGTGGTATTGAAGTGCAATGATAACTGATGGGGCACAATCTAAATTCCATATCCCACTTTCATCATGTTATATCCTGCTTTTTATTCCACATTCGTAATGATTTGACACAAAGTGTAGATCTGGCCATCTCTCCTATGTGGTTGATGATGTTCA
The DNA here is from genome assembly GCA_029215795.1 of Anniella stebbinsi. Taxonomy (NCBI): domain Eukaryota; kingdom Metazoa; phylum Chordata; class Lepidosauria; order Squamata; family Anniellidae; genus Anniella; species Anniella stebbinsi. Next base: position 169,388,515 of record JARDYH010000002.1, on the reverse strand, counting down.
TTTCAATGGCAGGACTCCGTTCATCTCACCCCAGAGTAAAGTGCATTAGAGTGTAGTGTGACTTGTGAAAGCTGTTGGTTTTGGAGGGGTATAGTCCGCTTTTTCAGCTTAGTGTGCTGCTGACGAACCAAAGCTGATTGGGAAAGTGGAGGAAAGCAGAAAGTGATTCTCAATGTGTTTGTGTGAAAATGCCCCCCTGGTCTGCTGCCCAGTTCAACTGTAAAGGATAGGACTCATTTTAAAATACCAGAAAGATTCATGATTAGAAATGGAGGATAATGAACCTTCCCTGCATTCATCCCCATCGTTTCTTTCCCATTTTCCCAGAGGTGGCCCAAAAGTATATGGGGGAAACAGTGATCTCCCTACCTCTCCCAGTCCAAAACCGACACCCTGACCCCTCCCCAGCAAGCTATTTGTTCTTAGCAGGTGCTGACTTCCTGGTCCTCTCCTTGCGCTCTGTTGTGTCCTACAATCTCCTGGCTTCCTGGGTGAATGCTGAGCATGTGTGGAGTTTATGCATGCTTAGAACATTCCCTATTCTCAGTTCTTGCCTTCTATTATGTCCTAGAATCTTCCTGGATGCTTGATTGTATACTGAGCATGTGGAAATTTCACCCAAACTCAGAACATCCCCCCATTCACAATTCAGTAGGTAGTTGGGGAAAAGGAGGCAGGGCATGGGTAGTGAGCACTCTGCCTGCCTCCCAAATATGGGCTTTGGTGGTTCTTCTGCACCTGAGTAGCAGCCAGCTTTTAATTTTGACAAATGGACATCTTGCAGGGCACCCACAGCCAACAGGACTCTGTTGTTGCTTTTAAGACTGCTTAAATGTGTAAAGACCTCTTCCTTTCTATTTCATCAAGGCAGATGAGGGCAGGAAGACAGTGCCGAGCCCTTGGCCTCTGCTCATTCCTTTTATTTATGAGCAGTAGTAAGAAACTAAATACCTGACCGTGCATGTGTATGTATAAAAGAAAGGAGTGGCTATCACTGAGGGCGGGGGGGGGGGGGGAGAGATGGGGGCTTTAGGTGTTGGAGGGACCAGAGAAGTGTCTGCAGACAGTCAGTCTCTTTCCTTCTGGACATTTGATACCAAGCCCCAATCAAGTCTTTTTGCATCCATAAAGGTAGTTCCATCCCAATCTATCCAGTGGTTGTGGGAATGCTCATGCAAAGGGGTGTATTTTGGATGATCTCAGAGTTAGCAGCCCATGCTTACTGCTGAGTAATTCAGTCTTTCTTACTACTGAGTAGACATGCATAAGATGATTTTTGTACTGTGTTGCTTTTCATTGTTAGAAATAATATTAGGCATACAAAGGGGTGTCTTGGGGTAACCTTGGCTCTACTTATGGTGACCTTGCCTTCATGTCATCAGCCCAAGTGGGCACCAACCACCACTACACTTTTCCATTTTTTTTTCCTGTCCAAGCATTGAGGTTCCATGGGTTATCAGATATGAGGAAACTGGTGGTGGCCTAGGCAGCCCAGTTTTGCTTACATTCTTGGACTTTAATTGACTTTAAGTGCCCTGGGTGATGGACAGGGGGAGTGTGGCTCTTGCGGTTTCTCCTGGACCCTTCAGTGGCTGTTGAAAAATTTGTCCATGGTACCTTAGCTGGAATGGCTCACTTTGCTGTGGCTTCAGTTCTTTCTCAGGCATAGATTCCAGAAGGTGGTGCAGACTGCTCTGCCCCATGTGGAGAGCTTCCAGAACCAGTTTTTCTCCGGGATGCTCAGGTGAGGATGATGGCCAGGAGCACTTTTTACCAACTCCATCTGGTATGCCAATTGTGACCATACCTGGAGAAATCAGACCTACCCACAACCATTCAAACTTTAGTCACCTCCAGGTTGGAATACTGCATTTTGTTTGGTGTGGGACTGCCCTTGAAGATAGGTTAGAAACATCTGTAATGCCATGGTTTTAGCAGGGGTCAAGATATCAGATCTTATGATTCCAATCTTATGCCATCTACGATAGTACCAGTTTGCTTCAAGGCTCAGTTAAACAGGCTGGCTTTGACCTTTATAGCCCTGCAGGTTCCAGTACAAAAGGCTTCCTCCATTTCCCCCTGTCATCTCGCTCTGTCATCTGCAATAGCAAGGCAGGGCTTCTTAACCCCATTCCAGCTAGGTGACACCCTCAGATTATGGAATAGTGCAGCCAAACATCTGGCTCCCTTTTTATTGCTGAGCTGCATGATCAGCAACACCATGTGGTGTAGCTCTTCCTAGACTACAGAACTTCTGTCTGAGGCTTTGAATGCTTCTGTGACGATACCCCACATTTCTGTTCCCTTAGGTATGTCTGATGAGTATGTTTAGAGAGCTCGGAATGTTAGACTGAGTGGGTGTGGCTAGAGATGTAGATAAGGGAGTGGGGGGGAGTTTGTCAGCTGGTCTATGGGCAGTCAGTCTGTCCGTGGGTTGGGAATCTGTCCATGGGTTGGGAGTCTGTCAGTGAGTGGTTGTTAGTTGGGATTTGTAGGTGGCTGAGTGGGGGATGACTGTGTGAGAAAGGAACAGATATAAGATTGTAGAGATTTAGGATTATTAGTATTAAGACTGTTATTATTAGAATTATTAAGAATAGGCAGGATTTAAATTGAATTTGAAGAAACTAAGAACTGTAAACAACAATAAACATTTTCTTTGGTTTGCTACCATAAAACCACGCGTCAGCTTGGCTTTGTCACCTGCTCTATTGGTTCCTAATTATAGTAATCCTTTTGCCCAGTATATTCACAGCAGAACCTATTCCCCAAGTCTTTGCCTTGTTCCCTCACAGAGAGGGGAAAGGTAGTGTCATTTTGCCCTTCCCTCAGGCTTATTCAAGGGGTGGCGCTTGTCCTGAGATGGGGTGCTCACGACGGGGCCTAATATATAGGTGGTGTGGTGGCACAGCTGCCCTATATTAAAAGGTGTTCTCTGCAGAGAAAATTAGCACAGCGTGGAGAAAACTAGACGAGAATCCTTCAGCCAACAAAAGTGCTAACTTTTTATAGCAAGGATGCATCAGTTTGGTTAGGCCTGATTCAGGCCCTTTCTACACCAGATGTTTCGCCTGGGATGGCCCGCAGCTCGTCCCTGTGAGTCCAAATGATGCACAGGGAGTCCCGGGGGCAGGGGGGTTGTCCACAGGATTTTCCAGGGATAACGGAAACCTGAGAAATCCCCATTTTTCCACAGTCCCAGGAAGTTCCCAGGACCACGGAGAACGTGGCTGCCCATCCCGAGTGCTTCTGTGCGAGTAAGCGTAGCAGCATCAATGGGAATGGAGCCGCACCGCGCAGCTCCGTGCCCATCAGGGGAGGGTGACATCCATTTTGCCATCCTCAGGATGATGGGAGAGGGGGCAATTTCACACAGTTAAAAAAAAAAAGCACTTACCATTTTGCTGGAATGCTAGGGCACTCTTTTCGGATGTTTTTTTTAAAAAAATGGCGGCCATGACGGCGCGATGGCCAGGGAGGAGCCCACGTCATCGCACAAATGGTCTGTATTTGGGCGATGATCCCGGGAGCAACTACTTCCAGGATCACCCGCCCTCCAGCCCTCTACACCCCTATGGTGTAGCAAGGGCCTTGGATTCAATCCCAGGGGCTTTGAAAGATCTGTGAGGCTCGGATGTGAGCCTTCCAGCCCCTGAACTTCTTCTTCCAAATGTCCAAAATTCAAGCACTTGGGAGAGGAAGGTCTATACCCCCTGCCTGCCTCTGCTGCCCTCCACCACCACCCCAACCACTCCAACCACCCAAGCACACTCATTTTCTTCCCCCTATACCTTCTTAGCAGACTACGACCGAAGATGAGGATCAAACAATGGATTTAAAGTTGCAGGCACTGTACTAGAGTGACCATATAAAAAAGAAGGCAGGGCCCCTGCAACTTTAACAGTTGTGATGAAGAGGGAATATCACCAGGAACTAATTGCATACAAATGACACTGGCTGAAATGCCCTTTTCTCTACAACTGTTAAAGTTACATGAGCCCTGACCTGGATTTTATCTGGTCACCCTACCCCACATGATTCTATTGATAATGTACTTTGGTTCTTTGTTGTGGGCATAGAAGGGCAAGATTTCATATTCTTGTCTTCCAAATTCTTGACCAGTTTTCCACTTTGCATTGTTCAGCGTAATGCCTACCACCAGATTTTAGGGTTCAACAAGAATCAAATTCTCATGGTATTTATCCCAAAGCAATTGCCAGTGAAACAACAGATGTTTTCACTCCCTGTTCTCCAATTGAGTCCAGCTGATGCTGCTGCATCATGGTGGAGGTTCCAAATACTGATGGGATCACCTGAATAAACAGTGAGAAGCACTTTCATCTTGTTTTAATCACTTCATTGAATTAAAGTATCGTTGGCCTCTGATATGAAGGTGACATCATAGCACCCAGCAGATTTACTGACATTTTGAAAAAAAAACAAAAACAAAAAATGTCTAAGGTTCAAGGCAGAAGCAGGTGCTTGTTTTTCAGATGAGTCCTCTTGCTGGGCTTAATGCCAAGATCCATCCATGCCTCTCCATGAGATCCTGACTTGCTCCTTTGCAGTGTGAACCCAGCCAAACACACATTGTTGTTTCATTTAAAATAATTTACTGCGGCAGTTTGGCAATGCCTCAGAGCTCCGATCAACCTTCTTTTCAGGTTTCTCAAGTTATGTTTAAAGGGCTTGTATGAGCTAATATGTAGATTTCTATCTCTGAGGGAAGATGTGTGTAGGGCTGAACTCTTGAAATCAAAACTTCTCCTCAAAGTAGATGGCTTCGTTCAGACAACACGATAATCAATGGGGGGGGGGGGGGACAACCGTCAGCTGTGTTGCTTATTGTGTCGTGTGGAGGGCAGCACACAACACACACACAACTGACAGTATGCTATTTGGGGCACTTAAACAATGGAGAAAAACAACGGGCTTGCCCGTTGTTTATCCTGAACTCTGTTGTTTAAAGTGTTATGTGGAGGGAACCCGCCCTCTCTCCGTGTACTATTCCATTTGGCCATAGAGTTTGCCGGCAGAACTTGCGGTGCATGCTGAGATACGGCCAGAGGACTGAGGGAGGTGGGAGGGAGGAGATGCAGCAGCCCAGAAGGATGCTGGGACTTTCAGCCGCATCACGAGGGGAGGGGCAACATGTCATGTGGAGAGCACTGGCGGGATAATGCACGGTGAGTGTGTTATTAACTCCTCCATTGCCTAAAGTGTTGTCCGAACACACCCAGTGTGTTTTATAGATCCAGCATTCCATCTAGAGGTGCTTCAAACAAATATGTAGCACAAGATTCTAGCCATGTGTTCCAAATGTTACGTAAGAAACAGATATTCTGATGTGTATATAGATACAGTTATATGTTGAAGGTGGGACACTGGATACTCCTATCTTCTCAACATCACTGAATTGCTAAGGGAGGGTGCTTCCCAATGGAAGGATCCTAGCTCTAACTGTGTGAAGGCATTGTACATTTCTTCCATCTTTTATTTCTACATGGATTTTTCATGGCAAGAAACAAAGATGGAAACAACAGGAAATTGACAAGCGTAAGACATCATCTGGACCTCCCAGTAAAATTCCATAACAAAGGCAGGGAGATGGCATGATAAAGACCTTAACTGGAAGCACACAGAAATATTTATTTGTTTATTTATTTATTTGATGTAGGTGATTCAGCATAGAGCTAAACAACTTGTGAAACCCAAACTACTTGCAGCGTGCATTTTTTTAAAAGAATATCCTGCCCTTCAATGTAAGATTAATTTTAAAAAGCCTGAACAGGAGCAAAACCAAAATCTTCCCAGGTCAATTCCAATGTAGAAGTGTCTGTAACAATAGTATTATTTATTTGGCACACATTTCCCAAAGACTTAACACTGTTCCTTAACCTTATAAAAGTTGGTTGCCATTTGTCAAAGAGTTGGTAGGATGCAGCAACACACCTTCCCTAGGTCATTTAAAATGTGTAAGTTTGTTTATTAAAGGTGTTTACCGCACCTGCTGCCTTCAATTATTTAGTGATGGAGGCAACTTTTTCAATTCTAGCTACTAATACCCTTGCTTTTATTAATAATTTGCCAACCATAGGAAATTCTCCATTGTTTGCTAATAATACCTGGCAGAATAACCTCTATCAAAAGGAGATGCTGTTGATTATTCTATTTTTATTAAGTTTATGATTTTAAGGCTGTTTTAATGAACCTTTTTATTGAAAGTGGATTTAGTTGGCAGAAATTAGGTTGCAGCTAGTAGATTTCTTGATGATTAGCTGTGGGTCTATAAAGGTTTCTGACTCCAAAATGTTTAATAGTGGCATCAACAAAATGGCTGAATTCGGATGACACAATAAGCAACTGGAGGTGGGGAAACAATTGTCAGTTGTATTGACTATTGTGTTGTCTGAATGCCGCCATAGTCAACTCAACGCTGATCCTAATCTGCACCACAGTTGATTATTTATTACCATGTTGTGTGGGGAATACCCCCTAGATGAACAACTGTAAAGTTGATTATAACCCCACCATTGACTATTGTGTTGTCCGAATTCAGCCAATGACTCCTGCTCCTCCAAACATTAAACTGCTAAAATGAAGAAGGGGGTGAGGGGTAATCAGGCATGGATGTTTTTATGTGGAAGGACTGTGAACTTAGCTCAGTTCTGGTTCACAAAACAAATTCCTGGGCTCACAATTCTTTAATTCTGTGTGTACGTCTTCTGCACCTGGCTTGAGTTGGTGGATCTCAGGGTTCTTGTAAAACAACGTATTTCATCTATTTGTTATAAGCACTGATATACCATCTTATCTGATAAAAAGTAATCAAAAACTAAAACAAAATTCTGAGGCGTGTGTGTGTGTTTGTGTGTGCATGTGTAAGTGCTCCTCATGAATCTCCACATAGCAGTTGCACACTTGACAATAAAACAAAGCCCCCCTCTACAAGATTTCGGTTTGACACCCGGTTCCCCGATTATGCGCATCTTCTCTGAAGCGCTTTTATGCCTAATCCCTATACTTGGGAGGCGTTGAAGCGCATTACAGGCTGTATGAAAGGCATTTTAAAGTTTTTGACATGCTGAGAATCGCATGCAAATGTTGCTGAAAGTAATGCGCTTTGTCCCAGAGAAACTCCCCAAACCGGTTCCCTCCTTTTATTCTCTCCGCCCACCAGAATCTCCCGCCTTTGGTTTCCTAGGTTACCTGAAAGGAATGAGCTGATTAACGTGTAAATGGGAATGTGTCTCGCACACACACACACATACACACACCAAAACAGACAGGGGGATGCTGCTTCGTTCCTTCCCCCTCCACTTCCCAGCGAGCTCAACAATTGTAAAACATACACACACACACCTCAGCTCAGGAACCCAGCAAGAAGCGAGGGGAAGTTATGTCTGCTGATGGCTAATTATACGCACATGCGCACATCCTTCCTATCCCTTTACTTCTCATAAAACCACCTCCATCTGGCCCCGTGTCTCCATGTTAAAAATATTTCATCAGGGTACTTCAAAGAAACTTTATTTTTGGTTCACGTTGGGTCACCTCCTCTTGGAGCTTCCATCCAGAGTGACGGAGTAGGAGGAAGTTGCCAGGAGGAAAGGAAACTAAACCAAAAAGTGGGAGGTTTTCTCAGCGAAGGGGCAGTACTATACATGACATTATGACCACAGTCCAACCCCTGATCCAACCCTTGATCGTTAATGCGCCTCCTCAGAAAGTTGTTTACATGGACATAAGGTGCTCTTACTCCCGCCGTAAATTAAAACTCGCTAATTAACGCGCATTCAAAAATGTGAATAATCGGAGAGAAAACATGCCTGAGCCCCTGATTTGCACTCCGCTCTTGTAGAGGTAAATTTCCTAATGCGCCTTGAAAGAGCTTTAAATCGCTCTTGTAGAGGCACCCAAAGTCTAACAACTGACTAATACTTTAGTACCTTACATGCTTCTCTGCTGAACCCCTTTCTCAGTGTCATATCCATATCTAGTCCCTGTGTGCAAACCATGGGTGGGTGTGGGGGTGAAAGAACTTGAAATGTTCATAAACATTCCATAACAACTCAGCCAATGGCTATGGAAAACTCACTGCAAACAGTTGGAGCCAGAGCTCTCACAACCTATAGTTATAGAAAATACAACTGCCTTCATTTCTCCTTTTTCTTTCATCATGCTGACATGATTTGGGGAGGAGGGGGGCATTGCCAAAAACACTATTTTTCTGCAACCTGTCTTTCAGTCACTCAGCAGGGCACAATATGTGACTAATAGGCTGTATTTGACTTGGTGGGTCACAAGTTGGACAGGCCTGCAGAAGTAGGAAATAATTATGTGAAGAATAACCTACAAGTATAGCTAACCGAAATCTCAGTCCTAAGCAACTTAATTAGTTGCTAATCAGAAACATGCAAGAAAATATTAACGTCCAAAGCTAGCACTAAGCAGCTGGCATTCTCCCTGTGTTAAGTGTTATTAAGGCAATTTGAATTATGTCTGACCACTGTCAGCAAGAGTTAATTCATCGGTTTAATTTATGCCGACGTTCCTTCTTCATGAAAGCAGCAGCATGTCGAAGGCTTGATAATTCAACTACAGTGCTTCTTTGAAAATCCTTTCCACAATATTTGTTATTCTGTTAGTCCCAGCCTATTCAGCTAGAGGTGCTGGAGCAAAGTTTATTAGAATTGATGAGCCTCGGTTGAAGGGGAATCCCTGTTGGGTTTTGAGGTTTGGGACACTGGTGAGTCTAAAACTAAAATTTCCTGCTGCACTTCAGTTAGTTTCAAAACGTGGTCTGTCTCTCATCGTGTTTAATACACTGAGAGCCTATCTACACACGCAGGATAAAACACTTTGAAACATTTTGAAAACTGTATATGGAGTGGGTCCGTGGCCCCAACAGTTCTCAAAACGGTCATAAGCTATTTTAAACTGTGTGAAAGCAGTAGTGTAGATAGGCTATGAGGCATATATTTAAATCCTGCTAAAATAGATTGTCATGCTTTTTATTTGCATCATTGGTCCTTAGCTCAGGTAAATATAAGGATGATTTGGACTGAATCCCTTTATGGAAAAGCAGCAGTGGGACATTTAAGAGATGACATAAATCCCTTTCCATCTCTGGGTTGTGTGCATTGCCAAATGGCTCTATATTTCATGAGTTGAAAATTAACAGATCTTTCTCTGGAAAGAGGGTTAAGATATTTCTCTTCCCCCCCCCCCTTTCTGACCTTATTTAGAGGAGAATTTTACCAAGGAACCATAAGGTATTACTTTCCATCTATCAACATATCTACACTACTGCTTTAAAACAGTTTAAAACGGTTTATAGCGGTTTTGAGAACTGTTGGGGCCCAGGACACACTCCATATACAGTTTTCAAAACGTTTTCAAAGTGTTTTATTCTGTGTGTGTAGATAGGCTCATATAGCGTTCCTTCAGCATGGCTACTGAGGAAAAAGAGATTAACTGCCAATCTAGGAATAGGTAACCATGCATCTCTTAACTGAAGTAATGAATTACTATTCTCCCACTCTCTTGTTTGTGCTTACTTGGATGATATATGGGGACATAATTTCTTTGTCAGGTAACATGTCATTTCTAATTCTCTTCGCATTTCATTTACTGTACTGGAATCATACGTGGTAATATTATTTTTGTCCTTTAGCAAATAGGGAGAGATGGATTTTCAAAATAAATGGCTGCGTTAATGAGGATGCTTGCCCCGGGCATTGACCAGATCTACACCAAGCAGGATATAGCACTATGAAAGTGCTATGAAAGCAGCATATGAGCACCGACAGTTGTCAGTGCACTTCAATGTCTTTATAAAGCAGTAGTGTAGATCCTGCCATAGTGTCTCACTTTGCCTGTGAGTTCGCCCCTTCACCACCATCACCACCACGGGGTTCAGGTGAGGTGGATGCTAGGGTCCGGTTCTCAAGTTCAAAGGCCTATTTCAACTGGCAAAACAGAGGGGGTGTTCAGACGACACTTTAGAGAATGGAAGGGTTAATAACACACTCACCGTGCGTTATTTTGGCGGCGCCCGCCACACAACATGTTGCCCCACCCAGCGGCCTCCCCTGCGTTCGGGAACAGCAAACGCGCGCTTGACTGACAGTCCGCCCGCTCCTTTCCCTGCCCTCCCGCAGGCCTCCCAGTCATTTCCCAGAATACACCGTGGCCCGAAACCCACAGACATTGCAGCAGTAGGAAGACACCCCTCTCAGGCCCCATTGGCTGCTGTGCGGCCCTGGGCGGGCTTCCCCCTGTCCGGACTCAGCAGCAAGGTTCAGCGCCATAGCCGTACAGATGTACTGGGGGCCCCTGTCCCTTCAAGACACCTACAGCTACATCACCCATGTCCCTTTGCACCTGCACCCTCAATGCCCCTGCCATGTTCCCAGATCACTCACCCATGTGCTAAGCAGATACCACAGCCGCCCGATCCACCCCCACCCCCCGAGCTCTGCCCATCGCCACCCGTTGCTGAGGAAGGCAGCGCTTGCCACCCCTGCTGCCCTCTACACCCATCTGCTGTGGAAAGGGCCAGAGTGGGATCCCTGCTGTGTGCAGTGGAGGTTGGTGACTCTGACTTTGGTGGGGCTGTGAATCTATTCTGGGTTCCAGCCAGAAAATAGATTCATCAGCTTGGATATCTCCTTTAGAGTTCTGGCTGATTCTGACTGAAACCCAGAATGGATTCACAGCCCCACCGAAATCGGAGCTTACAGCCTCCACTGGCTGTGTGGCACAACACACCAGGAAATCTCTTGAACACTGAAATGACTGGGGGCTATGCGTGTCAGCCCTCGGTACGGAACAGCTGAAGAAGCAGGGAACTGAAAGGCAAGTGCTAACATGATTAGGAAAATGTTAGGCATTTTCTGGGTAGATCCCCAGGAGAATCCATCTTTTTGGGAAGTACAAGAAAACAATGCCTCTTTTTTCCTTTCGTTTTTGTTACTTCATTTGATTCATATTTCTATCGATAGAATCAGATTGGTTTAGTTTCATTTGTTGACATTTCATTTGTTTCAGTTATGCCCCTTTGGTTTCATTTCCTATCTCTTTGAGTGGGAGACCATGCTGCCTGCAATGTCCATATTTTCCATGTAATGCGCATGAAATTTTCAGGCATTTTAGAAAGGGCCTGGCCTGGCCAAATCTCTTCTAATTTATTGTTCCCAATTGCTATCATAGCATCAAAATGCTCGGCTGATTTCCATCCTCATTTAACTTGTATTCAAGAACTTGGGGATATCACGAGAAATGGAATAGGGGCCGTCGTAAAAAGGAGCACACCTGCTCAATTCATCATGGGTGAGGGCCAAAGTAAACATTCTATCTAATATCCATGGTGGAGCCATGCATGCTAGTTTTCTTTAGTTTTCCAGCCTTTCCCACATGGCCAATGTACCACAGCCTGGGAATGATGTACTCTTTAAAAATGGCACTTAAAAGTAAAATAAAGATGAAAAACAAAATCTGAATTAAAACATAATGTAAAAACAAATGAATTTTAAAAAATCAATGAAAAGCACAACATAAGAGAAAAAGACAGGACCCAAAACAAAAAAACAGCTCCCAGCCAAAGCCTATTTGAATAAAAACGTATTTGCCAGCTGTCAAAAGGGCAGCAGGGAAGGAGCCAACCTAGCCTCCTTTAGCAGAGAGTTCCAGAGCCTGAACATCTATTGAGAAGGGGAACAGCCACCAAACATGTCTCTGATGGTGATGGGATGAAGAGATGAGAGCATCCCCCAAAGAATTTTCAAACCCAGGCAGGCTCATATGGAAGAATGCAGTCTTTTATAGGAATTGTACTGTATCGTAGAAGATTTTAAAATTGATAATCACTTCTCAGAGAGTGGGAGAGAGAGAGAGAGAGAGAGAGAGAGAGAGAGAAGAGTACTTCAATGTCATTTGTAACCTACACAGTTCAACAGTCCTCTCTGACTCTCTGACTTCATACGACTACTGCCAGTTTAAAGCAGGCTTCTAGGCAACATGAACCAACAGGTTCATATTAAAAATGTACAGTCTGAAAACATACTTCACAGAGGGGGGGGGGGGAGAATACCAGTGCAACCGCTGTGCATTTTTGAGGGGGCAACAGCTTTTGTTGATCTTGTGTTGCTCTGTCTGTTCCATCCAACAGCTTGTTTCTGAGAATTTCTGTAATCTGCATATTGTACATTTGACAGCTGGTCTCCATGAATTATGATCAACCAATGAGAACTGCCAGATAGCAATCCTGCAGTGTTATCTGTTATCCCTGTATCCGGAATGTGGAACTGGAACATTCCTGCCACATGTGCAGTGCAAAAGAAACTTGACAACTGTACCGGTTTGAACTTTGGAAGGGTTTCTTCTTTTGCATTGTTGTTCAGTTTTAATCCCTCTTGTTTACAACATCAATAATCAGTGATAAAAATGCAGAATCCAACAACAGAAGATAAACAAGGACGGGAAATGAAAAGATTTTATAGTCTGAATTTATAAGGTTATTTGCCTTAACGATTTATAGATGTTCTCCAAATACAGAGAGAAGCAACATGATTGCTGCACTGAAACAATACAAAACAAGCAGATAATAATAGCTGGCCACATTAAGGACTTCTCTGCATTAAAGCAAAAATCCTGCACTCTTACCAGGCTGTCTTCTTGCAGAGTCTTTCCAGGATTACGATGGGCACAATACATGCCCACGCCCTTTTTTGGGCCATTTCCTTTGTGAGGAAGCTCCATTTATACAGCCAGCAGATGGCACTGCAACATTGCAGCAATATTGTGCTATCCCAGAAATGCAACAGCTCTTTGATGTCAGTGTATATTTGTTACTGCATTTTCAGCAAATTAAACCATGGCAGAATAAAGCTAAAAAACAGTAGGGAGGCACTGGAGGATGACAATGTCATGAAAAGGACCTGCTAACTTCAGTGAGTAACCAATCTTGATCACACTACATAAGCAACATGTGAAGGAGCCCTAAGTTTCCCGATAGAATGCCTCCCATTTTGCCCTAAAGCATAACAGGAGGAATTTTGAAGGAAGTAAAGAGACTGTATGAAAACAAGTGAAATTTCTCAAAGGGAGTTCCACATATCCTTAAGTTGCTACCACATTTTGCCTGAAGTTAAATTTAGAGTGAATGTAGGGGTCTCTTCTCAAACAAAACATCTGACAAATTTTGAAGGAAGCTAAAAGTATTTCAATAAGAATAGTGACATTTTAAATGGTGTTCCACATATCCTTGCTTTCAGTTATTAGTAAAGATGGTTAACAAACTCTTGGGTTGACTTATAAAACCTCCCCAAATATAAAGGTCTGATCTAGATTAAATCCATTGAACTTGGGTCCCATTGAAATCAGTGAGAGAAGGGAGTCATGATTTACGTCCCATTGATTTCAATGAGAACTAAATTCAATTAACCTACCCTGGATCTAACCCAATGGATTTAGCCTTTAAACAGCCAAAGAGAAGTGATCTGATGGACTTCCCTGGGAGGGTGTTCCATAGTGAGGTTGCCACCATGAGAGAAGCCTGCACTGTTCTGATTTAGGCTTATCCAGGTCTTATCACCACACACGAGCTTGGCCATGGCCACTGAGGACATATTCATTAATGCAGGGGTGAGGAATGTTTTTTGGCCCAAGGTTTGGATTGCCTCGCAGAAGACCTCATGGGGGACACATGACAGCAGTGGGCAAGGCCAGACCCCAAAGTGAGCAGGGCCGCCCCCTCTCTCACACACACCACATTAACCCACATGTGTACAACCCATTCATACATAACTCATTCACACACTTGCATACACCATTCATACACACACTGTTGAAATAAACACCAGACACGTCCCTCTGTGCATCCTAGCATTATTGTTTCTCTGTGCATCCCAGCATTAGTGTTTCATGTGAACAAGCATTCTTAATTCAAAGGGCATTTGAACAAATCCACATTTTCACTAACTCTGTAAATTCACATTACTGCACAGAGAGGCGCATAATTCTCCTACCTTTGTGCACTGGAAAGCTTAGGGAAAGTATCTGTCCCTTTCTTATGTGTGGATAAGTCTCTCTCTCTCTCTCTCTCTCTCATAATACTAGAACCCAGGATCATCCCATGAAGCTGATTGGTGGAGATTCAGGACTGGACAGAGAAATGAAAGTGCTTCTTCATACAGTTCATAGTTAAACAATGGAATTTGCTACCACAAGATGTAACATTGGCCACTAATTTGGATGGCTTTAAAAGGGGGTTAAACAAATTCCTGGAGGAGAATGCTATCAATGGCTACTAGTCCTGATAGCTATGTGCTACCTCCAGCACATAGGCAGTAAGCAGTAAGGCAGTAAGCCTATGTACACCAGTTGCTGGGGAACATGGGTGGGAGGGTGCTGTTGCACTCATGTCCTGCTTGTAAGTTTCCCATGGGCAGCTGGCTGGCTACATTGACCCTGTTCAGACAACATGCTAAGCACATTGGTTAATCATTTTGAGCTAAACATTATGGCTTAGTGTGTTACGTGAACCATGGCTTAACATGTCATGCGAACCATTCCTAACCATGGTGCCTAAATAACTACAATTTAAACACATTGGCTCAGTTCGGACAACACATTAGGCAACGGAGGAGGGGGGAACAATTGTCAGTTGTGTTGCTTATTGTGTCGTCTGGAGGGCAACACACAACGCACACACAACTGACAGTACGTTAATCAGGCACTTTAAACAATAGAGTGAAACAACGGACTTGCACATTGTTTAACCCGAACCCCTGTTGTTTGAAGTGTCATCCGAATTCTGCCCCACCCCCTTCGTGGACTATTCCGTTTCGAAATAGAGTTCTGCTGCCTAGAGCAGCCAAAAAATCCGGCTGCTCTATGCAGCCGGCAGAACTTACGGTGCATGCTGGGATACGGCTGGGGAGGAGGAGGAGGAGAGGCTGCAACCAAAATGGCCACCGCAAGTTCCTAGCAGCCGGGGCGTTTGCCGGTTCTGAGCAGCGCTAGCTGCAGCATGTCTCCTGCCTAATGCATGGTCAGTACGTTATTTACCCCTCCGTTGCTTAATATGTTGTCCGAACTGAGGCATTCACTAACATTTGCTGCAAAAGGGCTAGCGGCCTAACCATGGCTTAGCATGTTCTCCGAACAGGTCCTATGTGAACAGAATGCTGGGCTAGATGGACCCCTTGTCTGATCCAGCATGGCTCTTCTTCTGTTCTTTAAACCAGGCCCTGCACAACTTGTAGCCCAACAAACTAAATGCAGCCTCTCAGTCATGTGCTGTGGTCCACCAGAAAGTCAGTAAACCTCCTGATCTTGTTGCTTGCCTGGGACTGCAAGATTCAAGGGGCTGCCAAGGCTGATGGGTCATGTTTGGCTTGGTGAGTCACCACTTGTGCATCCCTCCTCTAAACCATAGGGCAGCAAGCAAGTTAGGACTCAAGCATCTGGATCCTGTGATCATCATGTCTGCTGTTTAATGTGAACTCTATTGCCTCGGAGAAACGGCAGTGACTGTATATACATAGTGATGTTTTAGTATCAGAAACATTCTGGAATTGTGTTTTCAGTGCAAAATGCTCTCTCTCCAATTCAGACTTTTTGGGGCCACAGTGTTGATCTTATACAGCTTTCGTGCTTCTTTTTCATTTTATCATAATATACACAAATGGAGCGACAAATGCTGAGCACATGGTGTGCCCTGCATCTCACCCTTCTTTGCCTAGTGATGTTCTGCCAATATATCAACAAGGGGCTCCTGCAATCTTTCCCTATCTCAGTGCCCTTTAAAACAAGGGTGCGCATGCCTGCAGGAAAGGGGAGGCTGAGGTTTCGGTATTTGTTCATTTATATTCCCATTGAGACTGCAACAGTGTTTGCTCATAAATGTTAAGCCAAGGAGGGGGTGGGGGAAGGAAACCGCTGAGCAAACTAGAATAATAAACTGCACATTTTGGAAGGGTTGATCCTAAGGGCATGTTCACACATACCTATTAACACTGATCTACTGCTGAATCTATCCATGTGCATCTTCAACATGAACTAGATCATTGTGATGCTATTTGGATTCTATTTGATTTGAAACATTTTAGCCAGCCTCTTCTACAAATGTGAAGGCCTAGAAAACAGATTTGGAGATG
This sequence comes from Anniella stebbinsi, assembly GCA_029215795.1. Classification (NCBI taxonomy): domain Eukaryota; kingdom Metazoa; phylum Chordata; class Lepidosauria; order Squamata; family Anniellidae; genus Anniella; species Anniella stebbinsi. The sequence goes on along the minus strand of JARDYH010000002.1, from coordinate 169,372,352 downwards.
GGAACCCATTTCTCCCCACAAGGACAAAAACGTCCGGGGGGGGGGGGAGTTGGGAGTGTGTGTGTTTTATGGAGGTCACAATGGCCAGCCTCTCTCCTTCAGGGAGGCAGCATCAGCATGAGATCATAATGGCCAGCCTCTCTCCTTCAGGGAGGCAACAGCATCAGGAAGTCCCATTCGCCAGCCTCTTCCATCCTAAGGACAGCATGTGGGCACAATTCCTCTCACCCTCCTTCACTTACACAAGCAGATGGAGGAGCATTTGGGGTGCACTCTCTTCCTTGTGAGTTGGCCAGCAGCAATATGCAGGCATGGAGGCTTTCATTGTCTCTCTCGTGAAATGGGAGGCGGCGTGTGGGCAGAAAATCAGCAAGCAAACAAAGGAAGACAGCTGGTAGGTAAGGTACCCAACTTTGACAGGGCTTCTACTTATGGCTAGTCTCCCAGGGTGGCCAGGCACAGGAATATTGGTAGCACCCCAGTTTTAACAGGGCAACAACTTGCAGAGTTGAGAAATAAACTGGCAGGCTGTAGATGATAAGAAGAATAGCAGAGATCCACCCACTTCCAGATGAGTTAGAAACTTGGAAGTTGGCATGCTGATAGGTCTGGTTGTACAATGTACTAAAAAAAAAACTAAAAACACAGAATTTTTGGTTTTAAATATTTTTAAAGACTTTAATAAAAAAACAAGGCTTATGTCTACAACTCCCAGCATGCCTTGGGTGGGAGACCAGACTTATAGGCCTTTGGCAGCCATTGTGAGTGCATGGGTGGGTTGCCACTGCATGTCTTTCACAACTCCAAATTTAGTCTCAAGCAGTCAACCCAATTCCACATAAAAGGAAATGACCCACAACAATGGGTTGTGTCCATTTGTGGTGTCTCATTCCCCCCTCTGCATGGTTTTAAAATCGTAACTAGATACAACAGTGTGACTTTGAGGGGCCAAACATCCTCAAAGGCCCCCTATCCTGATATTGCTGTTTTCTCAGAATCCAGGGGAAGTGCATGCGTGGCCTTCGTTCTTAGGAGGGAGGAAAGGGAGGCACTCTGTGCATGCCCAGAAACAGGCCTGATGAAGGGGAGAAGTACACAGCCGGCACCAGCCCTTCGGTAAAGGCTCCTGATGGAGCACTTGGTGGGTGAGAAGCTCAGGCCGAGGCAGTCCCAGTAGGATTTAGCCAGAGCTGAGGGTGTCCATTGACAGCCGCTTACCTCCCCTCCTCTGCACTGCTACTCTTTAATGCTTTATTGAGGAGCAGTATCGGCAACGAGAGGAAGGAAGTGCCTCTCAGAGGATGCAGACACCTGCGGGCCACCAAAGGCATGCTGGGAGGTGTAGTACTGGCATGTAGAGTGGCTGATTTTAAATAAAGTATGGGTTAGCAAACCAGGTCACTAGGTGCAAACCAGGTCACTAGGTGCAAACCAGGTCACTAGGTGCAAACCAGGTCACTATCTCTCAATCCAAACTCAGCTCCCATTTTCCTGACCTCTCACTAACTGTCTTTGTTCTCCTACCTGACTTTCTCCAACTGCCACTAACCTTGTCCACTAGGGATGTGTATCGTATCGTTAAAATGTCAGATAACAATACGATATGCTCTTTATCGTGCATGCGTTTAACGATAACGATATGATAGGGAAGCCTACAATAATTATCGGAGATTATAAAAAGTCCTACAATAATTATCGTATGTTATTATTTTATCGGAAGGCTCTTTCTCTTTTGCCGCCACATGGATGGAGCTAGAAGGTGGGGTGTGCTTGATGAGACAGTGACCAATCGTGCAGCAAGGATTCCAGCAGGCTCCAATCACAATGTTGGAGGAGGGCTAAGGATATCCCCGCATAAAACCCCCACACTTGGTGTTCCAGCTCTGTTGGGAGTTAGGCGTTGAGGGGAGAAGGGTGGATTTTGTTGGAGCTCTGTCCTGGCTCCTGGGTCTTATAGTTACTTGGTGGCAAATTATTAGAGATTCATTGTAGTCTTGCATCTTTCTGTTCCCTTCTGCGTCTCAGGTTCGTTTGGCTGTTCGTTGCTTGTGTGTTTGAGTTATAGTTTTTATACGTTTTCTGGTTGGTTTGATTGAAGGGTTAGGTTAGCGTGAGTGGGGGTACTGTGACTGAGTGAGTGTGTTTTGTCCTCTTCCCTGTTTAACTTTCTTTTAAATATATATATATATATATATATATATATATATATATATATATAATATTTCTCTCCCTGTGTGTGTGTGTGTGTGTGTGTGTGTGTTTGTTTGCTTGATTGACTGTGAGTGTGCTGGTGTGTCCTGTAGCCTGCTACACAGGATAACACTACACAATCTGTGGTCAAAGCAGCATACAAACTGTTTGCAAAGGATTGTTACTAATATAAATTAAAATGTAATTTTCAATCACTTTGTACCAGTATGAAAAGTGGCTCTAACGCGCACCTTGGGCAAGGTGGCTCTGAAATAGTGTATTTGAAAGCTTACTTCTAAGTAACGCTTGCACCGATTGTTCTAAAATTTAGCACACATGACTAGTAACACTCAGTCTGCACTGTGACCAAGTTTCAAACCTGTAACTTGGAAAATTAAGAGGTTTTAGGCCTTTCTGACTCAACAATCAACTCTAGAGTCTCTAGGGCAAAATGAAGAAACGATATAATATCGGATTTCCGATAATTATCGGAAATACGATATGGTTCACCTCCGATATAATCGGAGATGATAATTTTTTTGGTCCGAAATTCCAATAACGATACAATACGATATTTTCAAGCATGCACATCCCTACTGTCCATTCTAGCCTCAGCTTACGCCTACAATTGCCAGCATGCCTTGGGCAATTTAATTTGTTTAGAAGTTAACTCACAGGCCTAGCTCCGGCCTACTACCTTACGGTGATTACCCTAGGGTGACCAGATAAAATCCAGGTCAGGGCTCATGTAACTTTAACAGTTGTAGAGAAAAGGGAATTTCAGCCAGTGTCATTTGTATGCAATTAGTTCTGCTGAAATTCCCTCTGTTAAAGTTGCAGGGGCCCTGCCTTTTTTTGTATATGGTCACTCTAGTATAGTGCTTGCAACTTTAACTGTTGTGATGAAGAGGGAATTTCACCAGGAACTAATTGCATACAAATGACACTGGCTGGAATTCCCTTTTCTCTACAACTGTTAAAGTCACATGAGCCCTGACCTGGATTTTATCTGGTCACCCTATGAAGACTTATATCTTAGGGGCCCCGAGCAATGCCAGGTATATCAGCTAGTGGTATATACTGCTGAATGTATTAAAATACCTCAGTAGTTCACAATATTAAAATACATTTAGATATAATTTTAAAAACAACATTAAAAGCATGACATTGAAACAACTGCACTAAAAACTGTTTGAAGAGCAACAAAAGAGATCCCTACATATAGTGGAGCTCTAACTTTCACATTGCGCCCCAAAGAGGGCAAATTAGGAAAAGAGAGCAGACAGGAACTCAAAGAAACAGAACCCTTTAGTAATAGCTTTCACAATGCTCTTCCCATAGAATCATTGAACAGTAGAGTTGGAAGGGGCCTATAAGGCCATCGAGTACTACACCCTTCTCAATACAGGAATCCATCTTAAAGCATCCCTGACAGATGGCTGTCCAGCTGCCTCTTGTGTGGGAGAGCCCACCACCTCCCTAGGTAATTGGTTCCATTGTCATATTGCTCTAACAGTCAGGAAGTTTTTTTCTGATGTCCAGCCGGAATCTGGTTTCCCGTAACTACAGCCCATTATTCTGTGTCCTGCACTCTGGGATGATCAAGAAGAGATCCTGTCCCTGCTCTGTGTGACAACCTTTCAAGTATTTGAAGAGTGCTATCATGTCTCCCCTCAATCTTCTCTTCTCCAGGCTAAACATGCCTAGTTTGTTCAGTCTTTCTTCATAGGGCCTGGGTTCCAGACCCCTGTTCATCCTCGTTGCCCTCCTCTGAACTCACTCCAGCTTGTCTGCATCCTTCTTGAAGTGTGGTGCCCAGAACTCAACACAATACTCAAGACGAGGTCTAACCAGTGCCGAGTAGGGGGAACCAGTATCTCACGTGATTTGGTAGCTATACTTCTATTAATGCAGCCCAAAATAGCATTTGCTTTTTTTGCAGCCCCATCACACTGTTGGCTCATATTCAGCTTGTGATCTACAACAACTCCAAGACTTTTCTTCCTTGTAGTATTGCTGAACCAAGTATCTCCCATCTTGTAACTGCATTTGGTTTCTTTTTCCTAGGTATGGAACTTGGCATTAAATTTTATTCTGTTGTTTTCAGCCCAGCGCTCCAGCCTATCAAGATCACTTTGAAGCTTGTTTCTGTCTTCCAGGATATTAACTAGCCCATGCAATTTTGTGTCATCTGCAAATGTGATAAGCATTCCCTGTACCTCCTCGTCCAAATCATTAATAAAAATGTTGAAGAGTACTGGGCCCAGAACTGAGCCTTGCATTACCCCATGGTACCTGACCGAGCATTGCTAAGTTGTGGCACCATCAAACAATGCCCTGTGGGAAAATTTCTCTGTGTGCATCACAGTGAAGTCTAATACAATTAAAATGCCAACTGATATGGCGAGATTCCAATTCTTATTGCTCTGTCCCCTCTTTCTACCCTTCCTGCTGCATAGTTTTGCATCTGAGCCTTATAACAGGCAACTGTAAGGCAATAATAAAAGTAACATTATTGTTTTTTGTTTTCCATTTAATCTAGTTAATACAACTTAAATAACATTGACTAATTTTATTTTAATTATAGTACTATTCAAAAATAAATTGGCATCCCTGATTTCTGTCATGAAACTTTGCCCAGGTATAAAACACATCTCTTTTCTGTAAAACTGTTGAGTATACAGGAATTGCTAGTGGGATATTGTTGCAGTCTCTGCTGCTTATTGTTTTAATATTTGTATTTTTTTAGCAGAATCTGCCGAGGAAAGTTGTGCTGATAAAGGCCAGGCTACCTGTAGTAAGGTAACACTGCACAAGCGTTGGGTGGATATATGAAGAAAAGTCTGGAATATGATTGGGGGTTTGAAAGTTGTCTGCGGTCTTTGAACAAAAACTGATCATGAGTAAATCCCACTGAAATACATGGAACTAAAGTTAGTTACCTGGGATTGTACCATTTCAGACTTTGGGCTCAAACAGCATGTTTGAATGTTCCCTCATGCCAAACGGCTTCTTTACATGAGGCTTTTATCCTGTAATCGAGATTGGTTGTCACAGTGATTTGCAAGTCCTTTACATTATGATGTTGACTTCCCGAGCCTCTCCTGTGCTTTCTGGCCTTCATCCCTGTTTTTAAGATCAGGTAGAATGAGCCATTTAAATATTGCAAGTTGTGTGATATAATAGCAGCTATACCCCATCACTACCTAGTGGCTATATAATGAAACATATAGAACTTGCAGAGAGAGGAAATCCCTGGGGGAGGGGGAGCAGAAATTCATGTAAATGGCCAATCATGATTCTGCAAAGAATCCAGAAGCAGAAGGTCCCAGTAAAAGTTGTGGGATAAAAAGCCTCTGTGTAGAGGAGCCCTAAATCTTCCAGCTAGTGGGAAACTAGTACATGTGGGTGAGGGTTCTAGCCCTGCTTTTCTCCTGATAATGCAACTTTTATTTTGCATGTGTCTATATACTTTTGAGTTATCTTTTGTGGGCAATTAAGGAAAAAGGGATGCAGGCAATTATTTGCACCTTTGATGGTCTCTTTTATTGCCACCAGGCCCAATGGAAGACTCTATAGGCAAGTCCGAATGTGGAAAAAGTAGGGTTCTGCCAACTGAAGAACTAAGTGAGGAGCTACACAGATACACCACAAAACCATCTATATCAACAGAATCTTTTCTCCAAAAAAAAAAAAAAAAATGTGGCCCAGTGGATAATTGCATTTGACCATGAAGGGGAAGACATAGATTCAAATTCCAGGTTCACACTTTACCCAGGGTTAGAATTGCCACCAAATTTTCTCCAAAAGTGAAATTTGTGACGAATTTGGAGGTTCCTCCTGAGGTCAATCATCCTGGACATTTTGAATGGAGTCAGATGAGCTTTCATTATAAAGTTTCTCAGTGGGGATGGCGGTCTGTACATCCCTAGTCATGGCAAGTCACAGTTTCAATCTAACCTAACTTGTAGGTTTGTTTTAGGCATAAACATGCTACAAGGTGTGCTGTCCTTTTTACACTGAAAAGTTATGAACTTTGGATACAATCCAGCAAAGCAGAAGCACTTTTAAGACCCATTAATTTCAAGGGAATCAAAGTAAACTCGTGAACATGTATCCAACTTATAACAATGGGTCTTAAATAGGGCTGTGCATGGCCCCACCGATCCAATTCAGATCCGGATCTGTCAGGGCTGAATTGGGCCTGATTCGCTTTGGATCAATTCAGACCTTCCCTGATCCAATCCAAATCTGGATCGGATCTGGATCCGGATCCGAATCGAGATTCGGATGCTTCATTTTCCCCATAGACTTGCATTGGAGGAAAGAAAGGGCTATAACTTCTTTATTTTTAAAGATATAAAAATGAAACCTAGGCACATTGCAGATGGCATGTTGGTACTCATGTGTGCAAAATTTCAGAAACATATGTGCAAGCATGTAGTGGCTATGAATTTTTGAAAAATGATCAAGAAATGCCTATAACTTCTTCATTTTTCAAGATACACACATGAAAGTTGGGCATATTGCAGATGGCACGTAGGTACTCATGAGTCCCAAATTTCATAAACATAGGTACAGGTGTTTACTCGCAAGGAATTTTTAAATATGCAATTTTCCAGGCAATCCAGAAGTGCTATAACTTTCTCATTTTTCAAAATACACACATGAAAGTTGGAGACCTCACAGATGGGCTGTAGGTACTCATGTGTGGCAAATTTCAGAGACAGAGGTGCAGGCATTTACTCACAAGGAATTTTTTTAATGTGATTTTTCAAAAATGCATAGCCACAAAATGCCTGTACCTTTGTGTTTGAAATTTGACACACATGAGTAGCTACAGACTATCTACAATGAGCCCAAGTTTCATGTTTCTATCTTTAAAAATAAAAAAGATATAGGCATTTCTTCTTTCCCCCAATGCAACCCTATGGGGAAAAACACAGGCCAAAGTGATCATTTTTCAAAAATTCATAGCCACCAAATGCTTGCACCTCTGTTTCTGTAATTTGGCACACATGAGTACCTACATGCCATCTGCAATGTGCCCAAGTTTCATTTTTATATCTTTAAAAATAAAGAAGTTATAGCTCTTTCTTTCCCCCAATGCAAGTCTATGGGGAAAAACACTTAAAATGGTGTCCAAATCTGTGGCTCGATCTAGATCGATCCAGACCATACCGATCTGATCTGGATTGATTCGTACCTCCCTGATCCAATTTGGATCCAGTTTTTGGAGGTCCGAATCACCCCGATCTGCTTCGGATTCTGCCCTAGTCTTAAAATGCTTTTTTTGTGTGGATTGTGCCCATAATTATTAATGATGATAATGACACAAGATTTGGAAAGATGTTTGCAGTGACATTATGTTCCTAAATCCTACAGGGCAACTGTATGTGAATGGGTAAGACTTTTTAGTTTGGATTTTTGAAAATGATTCTGTCAAGTTTCAAGCTGGTTATGGTTTATGCCTCAACTCAGTGTAAAAATGGGGAGTCTGAATGTTATTCAGAAATTGCTTCCTGGAGGAAATAAAGAAAGACAAATCCCATCTGTAACCAAAATAGCACTTTTATTACAGATTTCTTTTTGTCAAGAACTTTGGACCCAGGTTACACCACAGTCATGCAGAACCTAAGAACTTCCTGGTGCCTGGAGCCCTGTTTGGATTTATTACAGAGTCATGCATGCAACATAACTCAACTTCAGAGTTACTTATGATTTCCCTTACTGATAGTGAGATGCTGATTTATGCTTCACTGTCTCCAAGACACAACTGCAGTCATTTTCTTTGTGCTGCTGTTCTTGAGCCCACGATGATGAAACATCCTCATATCAAGATCTTTCTTGCATTGGTATCATCATGCAAAAAAGCACATGTTTCCAAACCCATCCCTTGAGATTAGAAATTGATTAGGTCGTGGCTTCAGAACCTTCTGTATTGCTCAACACTCAATATGCTTCATAAGGTCCAGATATCTAGATGTTCCAGGTATCTTCAAATCCAAGGTTAACATCTTTGGAGGATCATCTGTAGCCACAGCAACATAATGGCTCTGTTCAGACAACACATGAAACCATGATGGTTAAGCATTTTGAGCTAAACATTATGGCTTAGTGTGTTGTGTGAACCATGACTTAGTATGTCCTGAATCATTCCTAACCATGGTGGCTACATAACTGAGGTTTAAACACGCTCACTTGCTGCAAAAGGGTTAGTGCCCTAACCATGTATTGGCATGTTGTCTGACCAGGCCCAATAATGTATGTAACTGTTTGTGACATGGGGCACACTAAAAAACAAACAAACAAACAAAAACTTTCATAAGAAGCTTAATGACAAGTCATAGAACTGTATGGTGTTACTTAGCAGTCTGCTTTCAGCAGGAGTGTTGAACCTCAGGCCTCTGGGCCAAATCCAGCCCACCTAGGACCCAGTGCAGCCCTCCAGAGTTCTCCAGATGGTCATGCCCCTTTCTCCCGACCACCAGTCACTTGATGGTTTCCCAACTTATCCACGGTTTCCCCCCTTCTCATTTCAAAAGGTTGAAATGCCTCTCTGCTTAGTTACCGCAAATGAAGGGGGTGGAGCCAGCAAGCACACTGCTGATCTCCCCGCTATCACATGTTGACTGCAGCTACACTGGTCTTCTACATAGATGTTTGATCTCTCTACCTGTGTCTGAATAGACTTTTTAGGTCCAAAGGCCATTGGGTGAGACATTGCGATGTGCAATAACAGTTCTATTTTGTATATTTTTAAACACACACACACATACACACTTCTTAATGATGCCTTTTGCTCCTAAAAGTTATGCAGTCGGTTGCATTTCTTGTACCTGAATGCCACTAAATATCACCTAAAGTAAAAAAATTCTAGGCAAATTTGGAGGTTTCTGCTTGGTCAAAACATTTGAGAAATATTGCAGGAAGCAAAAAAAGAATTGTGATCAGACTAATGGCATTTCTCCAGGGGAGGGGAGGTGGGTTGTCCAATTTAGTTTCCGGTGCCTTTTTACCTCCATTGAAATTTGGGAGTGATTCAGAGGTTTCTTGGGCAATGCATTACTGGATTTTTTTTTAGGGGAGCAAAAAGAGTTTCCTTAAGATTAGCCAAAACTCCCGAATGCTTGAAGTCATATAGAAATATCATACAGGACAGGACATCAAGCCCTGTGCATGTTTTGCTCAAACTTGTCTCGGGTGGGGGGTGAGAATCAAATGCTTCTTTCCTTCCAAGCAAAGGTAACAATGTGCCCATGGGTGGATCAATTCATGAAGCTCTTCCCCTAGTGAGACCACCAGAAAGAATGGTGGAAAGAAACCCAGTTGTAAAAGCACAAATGGCTGAAGCTGCTTTATAAAGTGAGAGTGTATCCCAGCGAAACACGGTCTGTTACATAGGACTCATTCCTTGGTTAAGAGGGTGACCTATACACCAAAGAACAATGGGGGGGGGTCAGAGAAATGCTACTGGGGGCTTTGCTGCAATCAGCACTTTCTCTCTCCATCTCAAAGCAGCAGCAGCAGCAGCATATCACTTGCAGGAATTCCATTCTCCTGTAAGCTCAGCAGAAAAGAGATGCATTGTTCTGAAGCGGGAACATCTGCTGAGCATTGCTGTGATTTGTTGGCGAGCTGTCTGAGGTGGTTCGTGATAAAATTATTGCTCCCAGTGATGAGACATGGCCCATGGAGCCAGCTGGGTTCATCTCTGAGCTTCTAGTTTCTGGCAAAGAAAACAGCGCATGAAGGGGAAAACACCTTGACTTCATCTCTCTGAATTCACATCCTCTTGCCATATTTTTGTAATGCGTCAGCTTGCTCCCACATAATGCTCCATTTAATGCTGCGCACATACCCATGCATCAAATTAACAGGCAGCCTCTGTTTCTTTGGACCCAGATATGCCGAATCCTTTAAACAAATTATTCTTCCATTTACAAATATTGCCTGCAACTAACCCCAGCCCTTGAACGCTGGCATGACAAAGCAAAATAAAATAAAAATCACCTTTTTTGTTGTTGTTGTTTAAACATGACGTTTCCCCAAATGGAAATCTTGGAAAACGATGTTGTTGAACATTTTATTTATTTAGTCCCATGGGCACTGGCTGCATCACAGTGATGTCATGGAATCTGCACAAACATTCCTAAGCAGAAAAGGATATGCAGAATGCTGACAGTGCAACATCCATGAAGGAAACGAAGTGCCAGTTTTGCAGGAGGGAAACCTCATACTGGGATTTGTGCTATTTGTTGATAGGCCAAGGAGGTGGTATGGTTGAGATTCACACATTAGGCTGGATCAAAATGTTGCAGTGGGGGAATTCATTTCCGTTAATTTCTCTTGCAACCCCCTAACCTGGGCAGGATCTACACGTCATCCTCGATGCGCCCTCCCTGCGCCACAAGCCGCTTCAGAGCGCTTCACCCCACCTAGTGTGGCTCAAGCCTCGGAGGCTCTGCCTGCACCGCCGCGGCCGCCGCCCTTTCATCCAGGCCAGTCCCGGGGAGGGAGGAGGGAGGAGGGAGGGTTGTAAACAAAAACCAGCAATTGGGAGAGGGATTTCCAATTGCCAGCTTTTCTTTACAATCCTCCCTCCTCCCTCCCTGGGACCGGCTGGGATGAAAGGGCGGCGGGGGCGGTGAGAGCGCGAGCAGAGCCTCCGAGGCTTGAGCCACACTAGACGAAATGCAGTGCTCCAAAGCGGCTTGTGGCGCAGGGAGGGCGCATCGAGGATGACGTGTAGATCTGGCCCTGCTCCCCAAAGCTCCACCTGATTTGGAGTGATTTATCCCTCTTAGTGCAGTCCATATGACACAGCTCATGCTGTTCAGGAAGACCCTCTGACTTTCCAGAGCAGAGTTTGAGGGTGCAAGGAGAGCAATGAAGGGGAAAGATCTTGGGGCTGTCTATATGTTCTGCAAGCCCTGGAGTGGCTCCAAATCTGCCCTGCACTGGATCCACCCTGGGGCAAAGAGCTGAAGACTCACAGCAGAAAAGTCAAGGATTTACCCCAACTTTTCCTGCCCGAGTGAGGTGAGCATGCCTCTTCACCGTCTGTCCTTGTTTGGGCACTGAGCTGGGGGGCATTCCGGATGGAAGGCGACCTCTCATAGGTTGCCAGAAGCCACGGGATGGGGAGGGCCCAGCAAGCCTATTGGCCCCTGGAAAGCGAGTGCTATAGGTTTCAACAGCACTTACTTCCAAGGAAGTCTGTCTGTTCAGGATTCATATTGAAAATCCAATTCTAAATGGGAACTCTGTTGACACCCCGGTCCCAATCACTTTGACTTGGAATGAGGACCCATTGTCTTTCCTGAGCCTTACTTACAAGGGATTGCTCAGTTGGATATGAAATTAACGGAAATCCATGGGATTTACTTGTGAGGAAGTAGGAACAGGAGTGGGGCATGGCTTGTACCAGGGACATCATTGGGAAGAGGGGAGCCAAATGCTCTGCTTTAGTTTTCTTTGGTTTGAAGTCCTATTGATTCTGAATGAAATGCCCACCTACCTGCCCCATGTTGAAAGCCCGTGATGCCTTTCTCCGTGTATATAACTTGCTTCCACCCTGCACCAGCTATACTGTGGGATTTGGCGGTGGAGCAGCATCAATTCGACACCGTGACACAACAGCCCCCTTATTTACAAGCAGCCTTCCACTGGCACATGCAATCCAATGCGAGAAACTCAGCTAATTAAAACTTCACATGCAGTTCTCTAATTGCTCTGGAAATACTAATATGTTATATTCAAAAATATATATTTTAAAAAATTTTAAATTTACAATATTTTATATACCACTCCATATCTAAAATAGAGTCTGGAGCAGTTAACATAATAAATAAAATGGTAAAAAGATAAAAAGATTCAAACAGCACAATATTGTTAAGATATGACATTCGTGATCAATATTTGCATTTTTTTTTAAAAATGTGATGATAATAATAATAATAATAATAATAACGATTTATTTCTTACCCGCCTCTCCGTCTAGATCGAGGCAGGGAACAACAACATGATAAAATACATAAAACTAATTAAAACATGACAAATATTATTAAAACTGCATTAAAACATCCTAAAACATCCTAAAAACATTCTAAAATACTAAAATAATACTTACTAACATATTACCTAAAATAACCTCAAGTATTGTGTCTAAAATTTAGTTCAATGTGGATTTCCATTTTAAAACATGAGTATTATATATCCTTGCCAAATACATGCTTCCAAATTAATGTCTTCACTTGAGATTTATGAGATCTAGGGTCCATTCTAATATTGGATTACCACCCTTAATAGGTTAATTAGTAATTTCCAAAAGGCAAACCAAGAACATGCTGTTAGAACAAATGATACAACGGAGAGAAACTTTGGGCAACGAATTTTGGAATTCTCTCTAGGGGCTGCCTGTGTGTGAGGCAGCTGCACGGATCCTGCTCAGTGCATGTGGAGCGCATGAGGTCAAGCCAAGCATGAGCTAAGAAGGTATCAATCTCTTTGGCTTGGACAGAAAGTGTCCCCACTTTACAATATGGATTGATTTGATCGTTTGTGTTTCTTGTGAATATTTTTCCATCCATAGATAGAACAATCTATCTATGGTAGGGATGTGTGTGTTTCCCCTCCACCCAACAGGTCAGAGAACTTTCATCTCCCTATATAATCCTGATCAGCAACTAATTTTGCTAAAGGACCACAAGGAATGAAGGCTATGGATGTGATTCTTCCATTGCCTTCTTTTACCCCTGGGCTGATAAGTGGGGGGGGGGGGAGACCTGGAGTAGCAGGTTAAGCTTAAGGACCCCTAGCTGCTAATGCCTGTTTTTGAATGTGTACAGTCTGCAATCCGCATTTATTCTTAAAGGTCAGCTGATGGATTAGCCCCCTCTTTATATGCATGCCGCCGTTGGCAAGACACATCCCATTGAAAGAATCCATTGCAGATGGACCACATGGATAGGTGGCTATGCATCCAGTCATGCATCCAATTTGAACTACGGTTCAGAATTCAATGAGTGACAGGCAGAAGTGAACATTTCCCTTCATTGAACTGAAGCTGCAGCGCCAATTTATCATAATGTGCAGACAGTTTTGTTGCTCACCAGCTATGCAGCAAGACATCATCCCAATGTGCAACGATGATGTCTATCCTTCAATAATGTTGCTCCTAGCCAAATCGGATTGGATAAGTGGTGCTGTGAAATCATTGTGCTGGTTACGTGAGCCCTGATTGGGTGGGACTATGTAGTCACCAGGGGTACATCTTGATGAAGGGCTTGCCCCGGGGTGGATTCAGAGTGACATCAGGTCACGAAGCTACCCAAGGGCAAACCCCCAAAGCTCCGCTTTCAAAAAGTCGGGCACTTACCCTGACTTTTTTTGCTTGCAGCGAGGCGATGACGGCATCTGCTATCTGCAGCCTTGCTCTGGAGTTGCTGTGGAAGAGTGCCACAGCCAATGGCGACCCTTGATTGGTCGCCACAGGCTGGACAGAGATGGGAATGGACCAGCAAGTTGAACGATCAGTGGACCACCTCCGCACCTCTACAGACCATTGTTTAAATAATGAATGAATGAATGAATAAATAAATAAATAAATAAATGGGGTGGATGTGCAGAGCCGGAGCACCCCATTCCTCCCCCCCACTGTTGTTGTTTTCGTTTATTGGTAAATGTGAAGCTCCGCATTTACAGATTTTGAAAAAATGAACCAAAAAAGGCTCCCCCCGAGCACCCATGCAATGTCCCACAGCACGCATGGACTTAGGTGCATGGGCGCAGGGGGCAGCTGCAGCTCCTTCACACAAAACCCGCACTTGCGCTCCTTCCCGTGGAGATAATGGGAAGGAGCTCCAACGCTGGAGTTCAAGGCCTCGGATCGCAGACACAACACCATCAAGACACGGCCCAGAAAGGTCTTTCTTCTTTCTTTTTCTTTTGATATGGGCACTCCCACAACTTGTAGGAGGAGCAGTGAACAGGAGCGAAAAGGCATTAAAAGGTCAGTTTCAGGGGGAAGCATTTTACCTACCCCTGTAAGTCCCTATTTTGCATCAAAATCGTAATCCCTGAATAGGGCAGCCCTAGAATTATTCCCTTTATAAACAGTCAAAAATAGTATTGCAATACTGATACAGATCTATAAGGCCCTTAATGTGAATGGATTTTAGTGAGGAAGCAACGTGCTCCTCTGGATCCTGTAACTTCTTCAAAACTTCACCACCCATGGTAAGTCCAACATAGTCTTTTACAGGGGATATGTGGGCAGGTAAAGAAACCCATTTTTGAACTTTTAGCTGACAGGGTCAATTACTAGCTACCATTGTTGTCCATTGAATAACGTCTCTGTGCAGGTTTAATAGTTTTTTCCCCTTCATGCGGCTGGAGATTCTGATAAGCATGGATTTACAGACTGGAAAACTAAGTAAATAAGCAGAATGCTCTTTCAAGCCCTCCTTTGTTAGTACTTAGTTGGCCTTTCATCTTCCTCCATGTGGCATCAATCAATCCAGCCTGGAAACGTCTTAGTTATCTGAAAGACAATCTCGATGCAAAATTATTTTGTTTAAAGTGGACAGAAAGCAACAAAACACAATGAGGTTCCAAGTTGAATTATTGGTACTCATCCTAACCATACTGCTTTGCAGTCAAGAAAAAGTTGACACCAGAAAACAAAGCGGTATGGCTTGTAGCCCTCTCTCTTTAGAGACCAATCCACCTACAAGAAGATAAAAACCACAGAAAAGGAAATAGATAATCCTCACATGGAGCAGCCATTTTATGACCTTTTCAAATGTTCAATCAGGGGTGGACAACAAGTGGCATCTGCTCCCCTGGCCACCTTTGTGCCCCCCAACCCCCCAATGTCTCAATCCACAGAAATTTGCCACAGAAATTTGGGAGTGTGCTAGCAAAAAGCAACCAAAAAGTCCAGCTTTTTCTTCCAAACAAGGCACACAGGGAATATGTCCCTTCTTTGGAAGCAGAATTGTGCTCCTCAAAGCATCTTGGGAGTGCAATTTTCCTTCCAAATAAGGTGTGTGCTCTCCACATGCCTTGTTTCAAATGTAATAACCAGCTTTTGCCTCCACACTGCTGAATTTCAGAGCCTATCTACACTACTGCTTTAAAACGGTTTATAACAGTTTTAAACCGGTCAATATTAACTGGTTTAAAACTGTTATAAACTGTTTTAAAGCAGTAGTGTAGATAGGCTCTCTGTGGCAAATTTGGTTGCACAGCAGTATGTGTGTGTGTGTGTGGGGGGGGTAATCCAGCCCCAACCCCCAGAAGTTGCCCATCTGTGCTTTAGACTCCCCTTTAAATTGAGTTGCCACCAACATCTTAATGTGAATTGAAGTTGAAAATGTCTTCAAAGAACATTTGGGGTTTTCTTCTCAGGCTAGAATCCTCTAATATGAGTTCTGCAGATCCCTATGATGCTACTATGTTTAATTCAAAGTGGAATTCAAACTCAATGTGGAAGTTGTTCTCCAGGCAACAACATCAGAGTAATTTCAAGAGATGCCAAAAGTTTCATGAAGTCCAACATAGGGCTGGTGGACTGTGCTCAACTTTATGGGTCATGCAGCTACCCCACCTTTATGCAAAACTTTAGAACATGTGGGGTTGGGGGGCTCCATCTGGGCCACTGGCCTAATTTCAAAAGCTCTCTGTAAGTGATCAGTTCAGATCTCTGGCAAGGGCCATTTTTGCCTCCTCTGGCAGCCTGCTGGGCAGCAAGGAAAATAGGAAAAGGGAGAGGAAAAAGGGGTAGCAAAGAGAGAGGGGTCACCAGAGTGAGAGAAGGGGTGGCAGAAAGAGAGAGGAAAGGGGGTGCCCTCACCCACTTTTGGCTATTGTCCTGCACACATTTGGCTCCAGCCATGCACTTTTCTGGCATCCACCAGAAAAAAAGCCCCCTCACCCTTGCTGTAGAAGTTGTATTACATTACATTACATTAGATCATATTGGCCAAAATGAAGGGTGAATTAAACCATTAAAGTTTAGTTTTGTTCTTGGATATAATACAAGAAATAAGGCTGAAGACTGATCTTCCCAAACAAACGTTGTGCGTTGCTGCTCAGTAGAACATTCTCCCTACATACTTCGGAAGCCTCGACAAAGTCAAAGTGCATTTTATGTAGGATTATGCTGACACATAAAACTAAACAGGGCCACATATGGTTAGTAAGCGTTTGATTGCATACAGGGCAAAACTGTTTTCATCTGTTTCAGTAGGATCAGAGGGGAAGAAAATAAGGGGAAATCAGTGTGTGGTAATCTGAAGGAGATAAGGGAAATGTTCCACAGAAGCCTCAGCTATGGTTATTTCTTGAGCTACATTTTTGTCATTGCATGTTTGTACTACATGTTGCTCAAGGCGAAGGCCCCTTCCCCTGCCGAGTGTGTTCAACTCAAGGAACTTTCTGTCGAATAACATATGTGGACACCGAATCCAGCTGCCAAGTTGAAGCTTTCTAGGAAACTGAATTTTTGTTTTCCTTTGACAGTATTCTGGAAAAATGAATTTTATCCAAGACATCCTTTTAGTAAATGTCATCAGTTATTTTTATTTGCCTCGGGTTTCAATAGCCCATGTTGCTGTCCTCATATATCAGTTCCCAAGAGAGATTTTAGGATAGATTTTTATTATTATTTCTCATTCCCAGGATATAATCTCAAAACATGTGGTGCTGCAACCTCACTGAAGCTAAGCAGGTCTCAATCTGGTTGAGACAGGGATGGGAAACTGACTAAGACTCAACTGTATGGTTCTTTGCGCTCCATTGTGGAAGAAAGCCTGGATACAAATGCAATAAATTCATTCTGTGGGAAGGTTCCAACATCAAGTGAGATTTGCAACACACCTGAGAGAAGAGAATAACATTTTAAACAACATAATTCTATCCACGTTTACTTGGGGAAAAGGCCCCATTGTGTTCTCAGGTAAGCATGAAAAGATTTGCACCCTAAAGGTTACAAAAAAGAAGACTGCTGCATTTGCTCATGGATCAAACTTGGCTTTTCATGCTGCGTGTGGGGCTGAGCTTTTGAAAGGCTAAGCTCCCTGAAAGTAACTTTGATACAAACGACTCCTTTAATAACGCCTGCACCTGTTTTGGGGAATTACCATGGCAGGTAACATAGTGTACCCACCACCTCAACCCACATCATTTTTCTTGACCAAGCTTAAGGTGGAACTCAGTATTATGGAAGACACAGGCTTATTGCTGAAAACAGCATCATTACATCAAGCTCGCCCTTTCCTGCTTCATAACACTGAGCAATATAATATACCTGTGTGTTGTTATGTCATTGTGTCTTTCCCTCTCCACATTCCATATAATTGGTGGTAGGACAGTGGATTGGCACCTTGGGTCCAAATCATGATCCTGAAATGAAGTGGCCCGATTTGGATCAGGCTGAAGTGTTCTGGAGAAGATCGAACTAGGCCCAAGCGCTTCAGGCCGCTTTGGCCTGATCCAGGGTGATGGTGAGCTGCTGTTCCTGCCCACCTGTGAGACTCAACTGATACTTCCGACAGCTGCCTGTCCTCAATGAGAGCTGTCATTCTTAAGGAAGATGGCAGCTCTGTAATTTTCTAGATTTAATATTCAAACTACAATGGCTGTAAAGTGCCATTTCCGGAAATGGCCCTTTACATCCACTGTAGTTTGAACATGAGATCTAGGTAACTACAGAGCTGCCATCTTCTTTAAAAATTGCAGCTTTCATTGATGACAGGCAACCTCTGGTTGGGTCAGGTAAGTCCTGCAGACAGGCAGGGTCAATGGCTCACTGGGTTTGGGGGCGAGTGAGGAAGGGGCAAGTGGAGAAGGGGACAAGCAGGGAGTCCAGTGGACTCCTGGTCGGCCTCGCACCTGGGAACCCACAACATCCAACCCACTTTGGATGTCTGGCTCTCACTCCGGATCCGAAGTGGGTCAGACTGCTCCCAAGGTGGCCTGAGGCAGATCGGGGCCAATTCGGAAGCTCTGAATTGGCCTCCAAAGCAGATCATGGGGTTCTGAACAACTCTAATTGGCAGCCGCTGGCAGAGGTGGGAAAGCACGCAACATCATGAAGTCATGGCACAGGAGTCAATGTTCTACTTACTATTTTATTTATTTATTTACTTATATTAATATGTCATGCACCTTCCACCTTAGAGGGATCGTCAATACAGCTCCCAATAAAAATATGTAAGGATAAATGCTTTAAACAATAACACAACTTTAAATACTCAACAAATCCCCAGCAGTAAGTAACAAAAACTGAATTAAAACAAAGAAACAGGGAAGAATCAAACAACAGTCAGTTCCATAGCACACATGCTTAAACAACGTTGCTCTGACCTGCTTTCTACATTTCCAATAGTGTCATCAAGTGGATCTCCCAGGGTAATCTGGGTGCCACTGATGAAAAGGCCCTTACCTAGGGTGACCATCCACCCGGATTTGCCCGGGAAATGGGGAGCAAATCCGCATTCAGGGGGAAAAACTGTTTTGGGGGGCCAAATCCAGAAATTTAGCCCCCCAAAAGGGTGACCAGATGGCCCTGGGGCAATCCGGGCCAACCAGGGGGCGGCAGGGGCAAACCGGGGCGGCGGGGGGGTCACGCGGCGGTGGCGGGAGGCAGGCGGGCGGTGCGAGGCAAGCAGCACGAGGCACTTACCTGCTGGGGCGTCCGCTTCCCTCCAGTGCTCGGAATCTACTGAGAAACAGGCTTCGCGGCCTGTCCCTCAGTAGCACGCCGGGTGATGACAGTCAACAAGAACTAGACTGACAACCGTTACCCAGAGGACCTTCTCTTCTGCCGCTCCCAGATTGTGGAATGACCTGCCGGGAGAGATTCGCCAACTTACTAGTCTTCAGGAATTTAAAAGATCTATAAAGACTGATCTCTTCCGGCAGGCCTACCTAGATGAATTTTAAAGTGTTTTATTGGTGTTTTATTGGTATTTTAATGATGTACTGGTTTTATCTGCTTTTAATCAGTTTTTGTATCTTGTGTTTGGTGTTGTTCCCCGCCTCGATCCGTTGGGAGAGGCGGGTGATAATTAAATATTATTATTATTATTATTATTATTATTATCACCCGGCGCGCTACTGAGAGACAGGCCAGGAACCCTGTTTCTCAGTAGATTCCGAGCACCGGAGGGAAGCGGACGCCCCAGCAGGTAAGGAGCGTGGGGCGAGCGGCGCGGGGCGTGCAAGCGCTGCGGGGCGAGTGGGCGGCGTGAGGTGGGTGTGCGAGCGGGGCGGGGGGTGGCGCAGGGGGGCGGTGCGGGGCGGGCGGGCGGGCAGCGTGGGGCAGGCGGGCAGCGCGGCGTGGGGTCGGGCGGGCGGCGCGAGGCATGTGGGTGGGGGGGCGGCGCGGGGCGGGGCAGGCGGCGCGAGGCATGCAGGCGGGGGGGTGGCACGGGGGGGCGGCGCGAGGCATGCGGGCGGGGGGCAGGTGGCGCGGCGCGGCGCGGGGCGGGCGGGCGGGCAGCGCGAGGCATGCGGGCGGCACGGCACGGGTGCGCGGTGGGGGGTTTGTTTTGGGTGGGTGGGGTGGCGGGGGGGGACCGGGATTTTGGTTCTCAAAATCTGGTCACCCTACCTTACCCACCTCCCCAGATTCCAAACTGCAGAGGACAGAAGGACACAGAGCAGGACCTTCCCAGAAATTGCAGTGTACAGGCAGGTTCTTGTGGGAGAAGACAGTCATTCCAGATCCAAACAGTTTCAAACTTTAAATGTAAAAACCTGGAAGCAAAATGGGAGCCAACAAAATGGTCGGATGTAATATTAGCCTGATATGATAAAACAATGAAGCCACTGCATTTTGTACCAACAAAAGTGTTCAGATGCTTTAAAAATGCAGGGCCACATAGAATGAGTTAAAGTATGTGGGAAGATTTATGTATTTATTAATATATTTATTTATTTATTTTATTACATTTGTATACTGCCCCACAGCCAAAGCTCTCTGGGCGGTTCACATAAAATTAAAACAATTAAAAACAATATATCAAAAATTAAAACAGCAAAAACATACAATATACACACAATATACACATACATTTAAAACCACTATAATAACTTTAAAAAGCTATAAGCCTAAAAGCAAAACAAACCCAAGCTCATCAGATATTGCTAAATGCCTGAGAGAAGAGGAAACTCTTGACCTGGCGCCGAAAAGATAACAATGTTGGTGCCAGGTGGGCCTTGTTGGGGAGAACGTTCCACAATTGGGGGGGGGGCACCACAGAGAAGGCCCCCTCCCTTGTTGCTGACCTCCGAGCTTCCCCCGGAGTAGGCACTCAGAGGAGGACCTTAGATGTTGATCGTAGTGTTTGGATAGGTTCATGTCGGGAAAGGCAGTCCATCAGGTATTGTGGTCCCAAGCCGTGTAAAGCTTTATAGGTTAAAACCAGCACCTTGAATCAGGTTCGGAAACATACAGGCAGCCAATGCAAGCGGGACAGAGTAGGTCTTATATGCTCGAACCTTCTGGTCCCAGTTATCAATCTGGCCGCTGCATTTTGCAAAAGCTGCAGCTTCTGAACCATCTTCAAAGGCAGCCCCATGTAGAGTGCATTGCAGTAATCTAACTTGGAGGTTACCAGAGCATGGACAACTGAAGCCAGGTTATCCCTGCCCAGATAGTTGGTAGAAGGCACTCCATGCCACTGAGGCCACCTGAGCCTCAAGTGACAGAGATGGTTCTAGGGGAACCACCAAGCTACGAACCCGCTCCTTCAAGGGGAGTGCAACCCCATCCAGAACAGGTTGAACACCCTCCATCCGGTCAGCAGAACCACCCACTAATAGTGGCTCAGTCTCGTCTGGATTGAGTTTCAGTTTATTAGCCCTCATCCAGTCCATTGTCGCACCCAGGCACCGGTTCAGCACATCCATAGCCTCACCTGATGAAGATGAAAAGGAGAAATAGAACTGCATGTCATCAGCATACTGATGACAACGCACTCCAAAACTCTGGAGGACTACATTCAACGGTTTCTTGTAGATGTTGAACAGCATGAATCCTGCGGAACCCTATACTGAAGAATCCATGGGGCCGAGCAGTGTTCCCCAATCACCACCTTCTGGAGCCGACCCGCCAAGTAGGAGCGGAATCACTGAAAGGCAGTGCCTCCCGCTCCCAACTCAGCTAGTCATCCCAGAAGGATACCATGGTCGATGGTATCGAAAGCCTCTGAGAGATCAAGGAGAATCAACAGAGTCACACTCCCTCTGTCTTTCTCCCGACATAGGTCATCATACAGGGCGGCCAAGGTTGTTTTCATACCAAAGCCAGGCCTGAAACCCAACTGAAATGGATCCAAGAGTGCCTGGAGCTGGCTCGCAACCATCCGCTCAAGGACCTTGCCCAGGAATGGAACATTTACTACTGGCCTGTAGTTATTAATATACCAGATAAAATCCAGGTCAGGGCGCATGTAACTTTAACAGTTGTAGAGAAAAGGGAATTTCAGCCAGTGTCATTTGTATGCAATTAGTTCCTGGTGATATTCCATCTTCATCACAACTGTTAAAGTTGCAGGGGCCCTGCCTTCTTTTGTATATGGTCACTCTAGTATAGTGCCTGCACCTTTAACAGTTGTGATGAAGAGGGAATTTCACCAGGAACTAATTGCATACAAATGACACTGGCTGAAATTCGCTTTTCTCTACAACTGTTAAAGTTACATGAGCCCTGACATGGATTTTATCTGGTCACCCTAATATATACAGGGTCCAAGGAAGATTTCTTCAGAAGTGGTATCACTACCGCCTCTTTCAGGAGGCCTGGGACCACTCCCTCTTGCAAAGTGGCAT
The DNA here is from genome assembly GCA_029215795.1 of Anniella stebbinsi. Taxonomy (NCBI): domain Eukaryota; kingdom Metazoa; phylum Chordata; class Lepidosauria; order Squamata; family Anniellidae; genus Anniella; species Anniella stebbinsi. The sequence goes on along the minus strand of JARDYH010000002.1, from coordinate 169,350,320 downwards.
TAATCACTTCCCTGGCCCAGCCAGTTGTTCCATCCCTGCTAGCTTTTATTAGCCAAGAGGGGCAAGGATCCAATATGGAAGTGGTTGCATGAACCTGTCCAAGCACCTTGTCAATGTCCTTGAGCTGTACCAACTGAAACTCATCCAAGGAAACAGGACAAGGCTGTGCTCTAGATACCTCATTTGATTCACCTGCTATAATGCTGGAGTCTAAGTCCTGGGGGATGCCAAAGAGGATGTTGACAAGGTGCTTGGACAGGTTCATGCAATCACCTTTGTATTGCATTTTTTTTTACCTTGGAGGCAGAAGCATGTCAAACTTATGATCCCTTTCACCTGAATAGCTGCTCTTTCACTCCTTCACTCGTTAGCTCTTCCACTCCACCACCACCACCACCCTTCTCTTTCTCCCTCCAGTCAGGTCCTGTCAGATGAGCACTTCAACCAGACCGCCTTTCTGCCAAGCAAAAATGGAACAACCCTTTAGTCTAGTTTTTTTGGGGAATCGAGGGAGTACAATCCTGTCTCTGCAAAGATTCAGGCATTGTATGATTTTTAAAAAATGCTTTCGAGCCTGGGATGCAAGGTTTGGGTTTTATATTGAGGCTTGGAGCCTGCTGCTGGGAGAGATCGCTTTTCCCTGCCAGGACCTGATGCAATCCATTCAAGCCAACAGCAAGACTCCCATCACAGCACACGCCCCCAATAAAGGAAAATGCACTTTTGGAAAACAATCCAGACTTTAGGCATTCTAGGAAAACATGGTAAAGGCTAGGGAAGAGGCGAGGTATCAGCAGGACAGGCACAGCGTCACATGAGTCCCATGCTGCAAATCCATACACCAGGCATGGCAAAAGTGCAATAAATTGCTGGTGTGATGGAGCCCTGAGACTGTGATTTTAAGGAACCATATGCAGCTATCTGATCTCTCAACCATTGATATTTTATAAGGTTGCATGACGGGGTTCTCTAGCAGGTCTCTTGGAGAAAAACTATATCCGGGTTTTCCCACCTTCGTATGTCACAGTGATTCTATTCTTGCTCTTTAACTATTGTCCCAAGAACTTGAAAATTGAGGGATATGATGCTCCATTTATCACAAGATGTGTCATTTCCCCTTCCTGACATAGCATGCCAAGTTGTATATGCAAAAGAGGCATCACTGCAGATACCTTTAAACTCTGTAACCAGGAATAAGGATTTAGAGTACCAATTTGTAGCTGAGATTATTGAGCCTACTCAGAATAGCATTGCCTACTAGGAGAGATTGCCAAAGGCAGGGTTCCTACATTCTTAACCCAGTAGGACACTTGGGGGGCTGGCAACAAAGAAAGTTATTATGATGTGCCTTTTCTGACCACGCATTGCTGTATTTGCTTTACGGTAAATCAACGGTACAATAAAGAGTAATGAGTATGAAATACTTGCATAGCCTCTTAGTATGAGGCAGGGTTAATATTCTTTGAGTTTCCATTCTTGAAGTATTTATCTCATAGTGGAAGAAGCTGTCTGTGGCATGGAGCAAGGCCTAGGAGCAAGAGTTAGTTCTTGTGCTTTTGACTTAGCTTGGTTCATTCTTTGTCCTCTGAGGATAGCAGATAGGCTTCCGTTCCTTCACTCTTTTTTTCTTTCTTTTTTCTTTTTTTTTTTGCTTCTCTTTTGCTTCCAGGAAGTTTGATCCTCTTGGCGGACCTTGATCCACTCATCATCCAAAGGAGGTTTTGGAGTTGCTAGGTGTAATGTAGCTTTTGCCCAGATGCAATGGTAAGGGATTTGCCTTGATATTTGATTAGAAACTTCAATGAGCATTCCCACTTATAGAGAACGCCGCCTTCAGTAGCACATCTTTACAGACCGTCTGTAATGGGTCTGAGATGCTTTTGTCTGTATAGCATCTCTAGGCACATGTCTTGATAAATTGGTACCTCCAACTCACCATACTGCATTCCTTTAAGTAAAATCAGTCAAAGGAAGAGATTATGTCTCGGGGCTGCTTTCCAACTTCTGCTTTCTGATCCAATGACTGATGTGCCTGTTCCAAGTAATTTGCAGTGACTTCTTTATCTAAACGTAGCTTCAGGAGCTATTGGGCTAAAGATTCTGCCACACTGAACCATTCCTCAGACTCCAGAATTCCACTTATACGAACATTCCATCAGCGAAGGCAAGTTTTCTTGTTCTTTCATTCAGAGATGTAGGGTTCTCTGTCATGATTTTTAGCTCATCAATCTTGGTTTAATGATCTAGCCTCATTGCTACACTGGAAATATCACTACTCTCAGAGGGGATTTCTGCAATATGCTGCTGCCTGTTATTAGCAAGATGCTTTCTTATTTCTTTGAATTATTCATATTATTCTTATTATTACCTTTATTTATTTCCTCCCTTTTGCCCAATGCTGGGCCTCAAGGTAGCATTACAAAATTAAAACATGTACAGTTAAAAGCTATAAATAAGTGATATACAAAGTTAAAAATAAATTAAATAGGTTTCAATATTAAAACATTTCAACATTTAAAATACATATTAAAATTAAAAATTAAAAGTCTTAAAACATAACTGGGGTCCACGTTGTTCTCCAAAGGCTTGCCGGAATAAGAAAGTTTTTGTATGCCTCCGGAAACACATCAAGGAAGGAGCCAGTCTAGCTTCCCTGGGAAGGGAGTTCCAGAGCACTGGAGCAGCCACCAAGAAGGCCCTCTCCTGCGTTCCTACCAGGCTTGCCTGTGATGATGGTGGGACTGTGAGAAGGGCTTCCCCTGAAGATCTCAAAGCTAAGGTAGGCTTGTAAGGGAAAATATGGTCTTTCAGATAACCTGGACCCAAGCAGTACAGGGCTTTATAGGTCATAACCAGCACTTTGAATTGTGCCCGGAAATGGACTGGAAGCCAGTGGAGCTGTTGTAAGAGGGGAGTTGTGTGCTCCCTGTAACCAGCCCCAGTCAACAATCTGGCTGAAGCTCTTTGAACCAGCTGAAGTTTCCGAGCACTCTTTAAAGGCAGCCCCATGTAGAGTGTGTTATAGTAAACTAATCGGGATGTAACTAAGGTGTGTGTCACTGTGGCCAGGTCAGTCATCTCCAGGAACGGACGCAGCTGGAGCACAAGCTTTAACTGTGCAAATGCACTCCTGGCCACCGCTGAAACCTGGGCATCGAGGCTCAGGGCTGAATCCAGAAGTACACCCAAGCTGCGAACTTGTGTCTTCAGGGGGGGTGTAAGCCCATCCAGCACAAGCTGAATCCCTATTCCCTGATCTGCCTTTTGACTGACCAGGAGCACCTCTGTCGTGTCTGGATTAAGCTTCAATTTGTTTGCCCTCATCCAATCCATTACTGCCAACAGACACCAGTTTAGCACCAAAACAGCTTCCTTGGAATTGGGTGGAAAGGAGTAGTAGAGTTGGGTGTCATCTGTGTAGTGGTGGCACTGTGCCCCAAAACTCTGGACAACCTCTCCCAACGGTTTCATGTACATGTTAAAAAGCATGGGGGACAAAACAGAACCCTGAGGGACTCCACAGGCCAACAGCCAAGGGGTTGAACAGGAATCCCCCAGCACCACCTTCTGGGTCCACCCCTCCAGGAAGGAATGGAGCCACTGTAAAACAGTGCCTCCAATCCCATCCCAGCAAGGAGGCCAAGAAGGATACCATGGTCGATGGTATCGAATGCTGCTGAGAGGTCCAGCAGAACCAACAGGGACACACTCCCCCTGTCCAGTTCCCGGCGTAGGACATCCACCAAAGCAAACAAAGCTGTTTCTGTCCCATAACCAGGTCTGAAGTCAGATTGAAATGGATCCAGATAATCTGTCTCATCCAGTAATCCCTGGAAGCCACCACACGCTCCAATACTTTGCCCAAAAATGGAACATTGGAGACTGTTCGGTAGTTATCCAATAAGGTGGGGTTCAAGGAGGGCTTTTTCAATGTGGGTCTCATCACTGCCTCCTTCAAGCAGGTTGGGACCCTGCCTTGGCAATGGGAGGCATTACCCACTCCACTTACCCACTCAGTCAGTTCCCCTCTGGCTGCTTTTATAAGCCAGAAAGGGCAAGGATCTAATACACAAGTGGTGGCTTGTACAAATTGAAAAGTATCCAATAACACTGGATAAGCAGGTGCCAGAGTTACATCCACTGGAACTGTATCAACTATAGCATCCAAGTCAGAGTGGATCCGAGTGATTTTGCCTGCAAAGTGCTGGGCAAATTAGTCACAGCAGGCTGCCGACAGGTCTGAATTCTCCTCTTGGGGGCCAGTGTGTATTGGAATTGCTCCAATACATCTCTCTCAAATGGCATGATGCAAGTCAGTGTTGTGCCCTTCAAAGTTTTTGCTTCTCCTTTGAATTTTTTTGCATTTCACTTGAACTCCTGGAACTGTCGGTGTAATTTTCAGGTGAGTGAGAGGGTTTGGAAGTCTTTAGCTGCCAGCAATGATATTCTTGGAGCATCCCGTTGCTTCTCCTCTGAGTATTTTGTCAAAAGAAGTTATTACTCTTTTCATTAGGCCATAGCAGGTAGGAAGCAAGAAGGTTGTAGTGTCATCTCGCTCACTAGCAAGCCACACACCCCTCACTATATTACTTTCACTTCATCTGAAAGACGATAGATCTTAATTCTTACTGCAGCATTTCTCTATGCCTCCAGTTTAGGGGCATCCAGTTTAGGGAATCCAGTTTTTATAAGCTTCTCTGTAATTTAAGAAAGGCTTCTGCAACATAACAAAATCTTTAGCATTATTTATGTATTTATTTTTATTTACAGGATTTCTATAACACTCAATACACCAGCAGCGTCCTTTCCTAGAGTTGGAAGACTTAAAGACAGTAGTGCACACATTGGTAACTTCGAGGCTCGACTTCTGCAATGCGCTGTACATAGGGCTACCTCTGTGCCTAGTCCGGAAACTTCAACTAGTTCAAAATATGGCAGCCAGGTTGGTCATCGGTACACCCAGGGGTGACCATATTATGCCAATTTTAAAATCTTTTCACTGGCTGCCAATTACTTTCCAGGCAAAGTACAAAGCATTGGTTATTACCTTTAAAACCCTACATGGTTTGAGTCCAGGTTACCTGCGGGATCACCTTCTCCCGTACAACCCACCCCACACGCTCAGGTCCTCTGGGAAGAACTTACTTCAGTCAGCGAAAATTAGGTTGACAGGTATTACCCAAAGGACCTTCTCTTCTGCCACTCCCAGACTGTGGAATGGCCTGCCGGAGGAGACTCGTCAACTTAACAGTCTTTTAGAATTTAAGAAAGCTATAAAGACTAATCTCTTCTGGCAGGCATATCCAGTGGAATTTCAGGATGTTTTTAGGATTTTTTATTGCTATTTTAATAATGTGTACCATGTTTTTAATCAGTTTTATGTATTTTATCATATTTTATATTTACTGTTGTTCCCTGCCTCAATCATTATTATTATATATAACAAGATTCCCAAGCGGTGAACAATTAAAAGAAAATAAAAAAGAATCAAAATACAGAATTAAATATTTAACAACCAGAGAAGGCTTGTTTCAATAAAAATGTCTTCAACAGGCACTGGAAACAAAATGCCAGAGCCTGTCTGAAATCAACAGGCAGAGAGGAAGCCAATGCACTGAAGACTCTACTTTGAGAACACTCTAAATGGACTGCAGATTCATGCAGAACCATCAGGAGTGCCTCATCAGAATTAGCATTGCCTGTTTTTCTTTGATATGACATGAGAGTTTCTCCAAGATGAAGAGCTCCCATACCTTTGTGCAACCATTGATGCAAAAATTGACTTTATAAGATTTCTGCTGTATTATTATTATTATTAGTAGTAGTAGTATTGCAAGCTCTCTTTTTTTGCTACCTTTTTGCCAGTGGAAGTTTCATGACCACCTCTAGTGACTACATCAAACCTAAGGAGTGGAACATTTGAAGTGCCGATACCATTCTTGCTCAAGAGAGTCTAAACATGTACATAAACTATTGTTTTGTGTTAGGAAATAAGCATTTGTGGAACACAAATGACTGGGGGAATTTATCTCAAAGTTATGCTAGGGGAACTGCTTCTCATGACTGCCTTGGTTTATTTTGCCAGAGGACACGCTGCTATCTGTTCAATAAACATGGAGCACAAAATAGCACTCAACCCAAAACACAAGGTAAACAAGTGTGAGTAACTGGAATCTTTTAGTCAAAGTAGCAGAGTGCCCACATACTCAAGGGAGCAATGGAGATGAGACCAGAGGGGGTTTTTTTCTCCAGAAAATGAAGTTTTATTGAGTATTTATCACAAAATAGCAATTAAATGCTTTGCTATTGAAGGCTTTTCAGAGATGGAAAAAGAAGGAGGGATTGAGGTTGAATTGGAAGTGTGGTTGCACAATGTGACTTTGCTTTCTGAGGAGATGGGAGAAGGAAGGGGGTATTAGCAATAGCATTTAGAAAAGCCAGAAGGGAATGAGAGTATGCTGTTACTAATCCTGCTGTATGTTCTGTCTGGATAATCAAAAATGAGACAAAGCCAATAGTGCAAAGATGGACACCCAGTCAGGAGTTGAGAAACCTGAAGGGTGGATTTCCAGGTGAACACAAAATAAATGATCGCTTAACAAAGGAGAGACATCAGGACTTACAAAGGAGTGTTTCTGGAAGGAGATATCTGAAATCTCAGGTTTCCCATGCCCAATAAATAGGTGGCGTAATGAAGTCTGTTAGATTAGAATCAGAGGGAAATTTGTCATTTAACAATCTTTTGATGTCCAGCCAACTGCAAGAGTGGGGGCTCCTCCATTGCCCATGTCAATAGAGAATCATGGTGGGAAATGTACAGCTTGATTTTCCCTTTGCATCCAGGTCTCTTTAGCTGTATTCAGACAAAATGGAAAGTGTTTCAAACCAAGGTACTTGGGAGAGAACACATCAAATGGCAGTGGAACGTTGATCTCCAGAAACAGAGAACTCAAAGCATCTTCTTCAGATGCACTGCCTGCCTATCTTCGTGTTGAAAACTTCAGACAACAGCAAATCATATGCTGGTTCGAACTGCCAACCTTACTCCACCCTACCCTACTCCCTCCATCACTGCCATCTCCTTCTAATGTTCCTTCTCCGTCTGGGTAAAGTTAATAGAGTGCCCAGCAGGGAAGCTTTCTGTCCCATGCATCCAACAGCAGGGAGCTTTATAACTTTCACCAACCGGAGCAAGAAGGCCCAACCATTAATCAGAGTAAAGCAGTTGCCTCAGGTGGCAGATCTGGGAGGTGGCAGCAAGATGGTGGAGGAGAGGTTTGTGTACCATGAGGCCTGCTCTGTACCCCCTAATTTAGCCTTCCACCTTCAGGCACAGTGGAGGATGCTGTTCCATCATCAGTGTTGAAAACAGATTCCTCTGCCAGTCCAGGCATTATTTGTACATGGAACGGGATGAGCCGCCATTTTGTAACCTTTGCCTCAGGCATCATAATGTCTCAGGCTGGGCTTGAATGGAAGAGATGTTGAGGATGGCGAAGGCGCTCAGACTCAAGGTGCAACAGTAAGCCGAGAGGCCGAATGACCCCGCCTTCGATGCAGTACTCGCAGAAGCTACCTCCTCAATAGCGATCCCATATTTGCCAGTGCTGCAAAGAGGTGGCAGCAGTACATGGGGAGGGAGGGAAGGTGTTGACAGGAATTTGTATGCTTGCCTGTACAGTTTAGTTATTAGAGGACATTTGCAGTGTAACACGTTCTCTATTTTCCTATCCAGCTGATATAATCTGGCAAGCCTTTCACACATGTAGAGTTAAGTTTTAACAGAAGCAAGGGAGGGGCCCCTCTATGGGTTATTTTTGCAGGATATGCAAACCAGGGTGGAAAAATTAGACCCAAGAGTTGCCACAGTGACCCTGGTTCAGATGGTTAAGTATTTTGAGGTAAACATTATGGCTTAGCGTGTTGTGTCAATCAATCAATCAATCAATCAAGTTTGTTATGGTAAATAACCAGCATATCAGAACGAATGCACAAAAAATACAGTTACAAAAAACAGTAAAATACAGTTAAAATTGAGAGATTAAAAGTCGAACTATACAAGCACCAACAGAAGAAAACCTGAGAAACCCAGAATGTAGAACGTTCAATGATGTTGACTTATCACCTCTCTACGACAGATCATGGCTGCTGAGCAAAATCTAGCTACTGTATCTGTGACTTGAAAGTTGAGGTCTGACAAGAGATACTCTAGGTAAAATTCATCCAGCCTACCTGAATTTTTTTGTATGATTGGGGTTATAAGAGAGGATCTGAGGTCTTGATAAAAGCTGCAGTAAAGTAGGATGTGACCCACTGTCTCTACTTCTACCATCTCACACGGGCAAATCCGTTGACTATAAGGGATCTTTTTGAATCTACTTTCCAACAGTGCAGATGGTAAAACATTAAACTTAGCTAACATAAATGCCTTTCTGAGTTTGGGGATGGTCAAATGTATCGAGTAGTTAGCAGGTGCGAATGACCCTCTATTATCCCTAAAAACAGTGTATTGAGCTGCTTGACTTAAATGATTTTGAAATTCAATATCTCAAATTCACTGGGAGATAGCTATTTTTGCGTTGGCATGGTGTTGGGATAGCAGTTGTAGAAAAGCCAAAGGTTAATAATTTCATATTTAGTAATTTTTTCCACTTTGATTGGAAGGAATCAGTAAATGTAAATGGAGCCAGTCCGACAGGTGCAAACATCATTTTTAACCAGAAATTGAATTTATGTAGCCATATGCGGGCCTCTATTGAAATTTGACCTGCCTCTAGCTGTATAACTGAATTGGGAACACAGCTTGGAATACCAAATATTGCTCTCAAAAATTTGGTTTGCACAGCCTCCAATGGAACAAAGTTTTTATATACACATACTTCTGAACCATACAACATCTGGGCTAAAACCTTGGCAACAAGAACCTGGATAGCAGAAAGGATGTGCTGCCCTCCTTTGTTGTAAAATAAGGAGATGAGTGCCCTTACACTCCTCTGCATGTTTGCAATAACATTTTTGATTGGATCCTCCATGTTCCTGATGAGTGGAATGTTATTCCTAAGTACCTATAGGTAGTCATCCATTCAACTGGATACTCATTTATTTCCCATTGGTGCTTTAACCTCTTCCTGGAGAACACTACAACCTTAGTTTTATCATAGTTGATTTGCAATAGTTCATTTTTACAGTAACTGTCCAGGGTCCTCATCAAGCGCCTCAGTCCAACATTTGTCACTGATAGAAGTATTGTGTCATCTGCATAAAGCAGAATTGACAGAGGTCTGTTAGACAAACTTGGGTGGTGAGAGTGTACCTCTGCTAAACTATTGACCAGGGAGTTAATATAGAAATTAAACAGAGTAGGAGCTAAAATACAACCCTGTTTAACTCCATTAAAAGTGGGGACAGGCCTAGACAGATGGCCCGAACTGCTACATCTCACCTGCAGTCGGGTATTTTCATATAGACTGTGGATGAGAGTTAATAGATGACGGTCAATGTTAGTGGCCTCAAACTTTTCCCACAATCTATCTGTAGATATAAGATCAAAAGCTTATTTAAAATCAATGAAGACATCCTAAAGTTGTAAGACAAACCCATGGTCTACTGTAGAACACTCTCCCCTGAATCTGGCCTGCTCATCATTAATAATATTTTCCTGCTCCAGCTAATTCTGCAGTTTTTCCAATAGATGGCTAGCACACAGCTTACTGATAATATTTACTAAGTTAATGGGTCTCTAATTCGCAGGATCTGATCTTTTCCCTTTTTTGTAGATTAGGATAATGATGGCAAGGCCCCAGTCTTCTGGAATACATGCTGAGTGGTCAATACTTGTAAATAATGCTGCCAGGACAGGAGCCCAACAATATATTTTGGATTTGAATACTTCAGGTGGGATATTATCATTCCCCGATGCCTTTCCCACTTTAAGCTTGGAAATAAGATTCTTAATTTCCGAAGCAGTTATAGGAAGCCATTCAGGGAAATTACATATATTGGCCCATTCGATCTGATGGCCATTTTACCCTACTGCATATACGCTACTAAAGTGGGATTCACAGGGATTCACAGGAATATGATACTCCATACTGTCTGAAGAGTTTGGCCACCCCCTAGCAACCATCCTCCAAAAAGTAGTGGCATCCGTTTCCCTGGATGCTTTTATGAAATCCCTCCAGGACTTTCTCTGAGCTTGGCTCTTTTTCACCCTGATTAGTTTTTATATCTCCTCTTCATCTCAAACCATTCTGAAGGTATTGTTAATTTAAAAAAAAATCCCTGTATGCTCTATACTTTTTGACCAGAGCTTATTTCATGATAATGCCTTCCTTGTCAAACCAATGTTTAGACTTCCTGAGAGGGGTGCATTTTCTAGCCAAGCTCTTTGGTTTGAAGCTACTTTGTAAAGCCAGGCTCAACTCTTGAAATGTTTCAAAAACATTTTCTATGGAATTCGCTGACAGCAAAATGTTGCATTGGTGAAGACACCTATGTGAATACAATAGCTCTTTTACATCATTCTCCAGCTTAAGTGACCATCTAATACGAGAGGCTCTTATTTCAATCTCTCCATTTAACATTGGTTTTTGCTCTGCATGAGTCATTTGAATACCACAGTTTAAGAATGGGTCACTTTCAATACATTTTTCTACAATACACCTGGACACCACTTTTAACAGTTCATGGGAGACTATAAAATAATCAGTTGTGGATGCCCCTAAACTGGACAGGAAGGTGAATTCACCATTCCTATCACCATCCATGCTCCCATTAACAATTACTCAATTGAGCCTGTTTAACATTTGCATGAGACATAGCCCGGCGTAATTGTTACCCTTATCTTTAGATTGCCTAACTGGAAATTTCAAGGCCTCGTCTATTACAGGCGGGAGTATGTGGAAATGCAAATATAAAGCTTCCTAATTTTGCCCCATTCTAGCATTAAAGTCCCCTGCGATTATCACAAAGGCTTCTGGGTATAGGACTGTTAGATTGACAATATATTCTTCTAGTCTAGGCCAGGTATCCTTCACCAATTTCTTTTGACGTTGAGGAGGGAGATAGACATTTATAACGAGTAACCATGGCCATTTAAATTTAATAAGCAAAGCATTTGCAAAACTGTCCAAAGGGTTGAGTCTAATGTTAATAGCTTGGATGTTTGTGGAGATCAGAGGTCTGAGCAACTTTTGAACGTCCTCCCTTGGAGCTTGGATTTGCTTCCAGAGAGTAGGTTGTGAAGCCATTCAGGACAAAGTCTTCCTTAGCCCATGTCTCTTGTAGCAAGATTATGTCATGCTTATTAATAAAGTTCAAGAAGGATGGATCTGCCAATTTCCTCTTCCACCCTGAAATATTCCATGAAAGAAGTCTCAACTGGGCACTTAAGTAATTTAGTACTTGTCAAGCCCTGGCAGATGGAAGTTTGGAGCTTGCTTGCTTGTGAGAAGGCTCTCGGGTATTAGGTAGCTTAACTGGATTCCACAGTTTATCTTCCAGGTGTTCAATAGCCTCTATAGATGGGACCAGTCTGCTAACATTTGAGACCACTGGGCATATCATACCGGATAGCTTGCTCACTGGGTTGGTTTCCTTCTGCAGAGATCCATTTTCCTCTTCCCCTAAATATCTCATGTCCATCCAGGACAGAGGCTTAGACACCCCAGGATTTGCATCAGGTGAAATAGGGGGTGAATCCTTCTCATGATTACTCTGCTCAATGTTATTTAATAACAAATTGACTTCAGCAGTGACCTGGAATTTGGGATGCATCTCTTTTTTCCAGGGAATTCATTGTTCATTCCCTCTTCATCTTTCATAATGTCCAAATGTTCATTTTGTATTAAGCCAGGCTCCTCTGCTGCCCAATATCCATTCTCAATGTGGGTGGGACCCCTACCCTTTGACTGCAAATTTAATAGATGGTATTTCAGAGTTTCAAATCTTAACATGATTTCATTTTGTGCTGCTAGTGGTAATGCACAAAAAGAATCCAATAACATTCTCTTCTCTTTAAGCAGAGCTGTCTTGTATTCCGAGGTTAATATTTGAGCTTGGGGCCCAGAAGAGGAAGAAATATGAAGAAGTGTACAAATATTTAAAAATCCAAAGATTCAATGATACAGTAAAATGGATTCTGAGAAATTGTTTAAGCTATAGGACACTAGCCCTAAGCAGAAATCAGAATCAAAGAATACGAAGCTGAATAAGAAGAAAACTCTATGAAAGGGAAACAGGCACAATAACATTAACCCCCATCTGAAACAGGCTATTGCCCTCCCATGTTCTCCCTTACACTCCTCAGTGCAGGTTGAGCTTTCCGATCAGCAGGACCCAAGGGACTATGTACCCTTGAAGCCCAAACTACCCCAGAAGAGGAGGTTAGATAATAAAAAATGGTCCTTAACACTCAACCGCCAAAACCTCGTGCTGTCCAACTATCCCAAACCCACTGTTTACCTCACACAAACTGAGCGCAAATTACATCTTTTAAAAATTCTGAATGGGATTCCCCCAGGATTGTTTACTACTGATGACATACTACAAGTGAAATATGTTTCTGCACATGCCATGGTTACTTTTAGTGGGTAGGATAAAGCCAGACTTGTCCTTCAGTGCAAAGATGCACTCACCAACAGGGATATTTTAGCATCAAGATTCTTTGTGAATTTAGCACACACACACCCAGGCTCTAGTGGTGCATCCCATCTCATGCTCAAATGACAGCTTAGTGAGGGTGGATAGTTGCTTGGAGAACTTCATAAAGTTCAACTCTACTGAAGAGACCACTCCTCACAAAGCCTGGGACCTATTTGGTCTGTTGAAGGAGTGTGTCGTGTGAACCATTCCTAACCATGTCGGCTACATAACCACGGTTTAAACACACTCACTAGCCATTTGCTGCAAAAGGGCTAGCACCCTAACCAGGGCTTAGTGTGTTGTTTGCACAACAAAAAAGTGCTATCCTTAACCAAAAAAGCCAATACAAAATCACCAAAGAGTTAAGGTTTACAAAATTTAAAGGTCATTTCATATATCTGAATGAAATGACCTTTAAATTTTGAAAACCTTAACTCTTTTGTGATTTTGTATTAGTGTGTTGTCTGAACAGGCCTATAATGTATGTGTGCCTTTTCCTCATAGTCACATGTTGATCCCAAGTGGTTATATAAATGCTTTTCATAACTAAACTTAAACCTTTTCATTCAGTTTTTGAATGAAACTTTTTTCTTTTTTAACAGAGCTGATAATCCACTATTTTAAACAAAACGAAGAAACACACACACACACATCATAAAAGCAAGAAATTGTAGGTTGAGCTGGGGAGCATTTTTCCCCTCATGAAACGTGACTGTCCTTGCTGATTGCAACTGACATGATTGTCACCAGATCCTTCATTTTTTTCAAGACACACACAGACACAAGAGCATCTTTATTAGGCTCTGTAGGGAAACTACATCAACCACCTACTTGTCTTCGGTGAAAAACGAAAGCCACAATAAAGAGCTCTCTGGCATTATTTCCATTTGGAATACCACAAAAATGCTCTTCCCTGTGGTACTTGGGTGTCTATAATTATTGTGGCAGTAGCCAGAAGACTCAGACATTTGGATAGAAAACAGTTTTTCCATTCTCTCCAATAAGTCACTAGGGCCTTTTTCAAGTGATAGAAGCATATAACTGGCTCTGATCACTTTTTAATGCACCGGAGCTATTTCTTGTACTTTCTCTGTGTGCTTCACCTATGCAGAAATTCTATTCCATGTGTTATTTTTCAAGCATGCACAAATATGTATTGGTACAGTTGCTCAGCTATGCAACTTCACCAAAATCTCAAACATACAAGGCTTTAAAAAAATCTGACATTTATTATATTCTTCTGAGATTTCTATCCTTCAAATCCTTCCTTCTTTCCTTCCTTCCTATGCCTTTTCAAAGCACACATTTTGCATGAAATACTTAGTTCTCCAATACTCTTTTCCATCTACAATGTAGTCTGAGTACATTTAACAGCATTTGCTCACATTCATCTCTTGTTACTTTTGCCTCTGTTGTCTCTCACCATTCTCAAACTTTACATTGTATGCTACTTGGTGTAGGGAACAGTATTTATTTGTTTTACTACCCTGTAGACTGCCATGCAATGGAGGTTGTAATGGAGGTAGACTGAATAAGAGAGTTTTTTGAACTTATTAGTAACCCTAAAATTTGAAATCTTTGGGACTTAAGATTCACACAATTTATTTTTCATCCTGACCTTTTTCAGGTATATGTTCACTCAGACAAATATAAATTAATGGGCCTGTTCAGACAACATGCTGAGCTTACATGCTAACACTTTTGCAGAAAATGGTTAGAAACCGTGGTTAAGAATGGTTCATATTACACACTAAGCTGTAATGTATGGTTTATTTATTTATTTATTTATTACATTTGTATACCGCCCCATAGCCGAAGCTCTCTGGGCGGTTTACATAGGATTAAAAACAATTAAAAACAATATACAAAAATTAAAACAGCAAAAACATACAACATACACACAATCTGTACATTTAAAAACCACTTCAACACTTCAAAAAGCTACAAAAAACAAAACAAAACAAACCCAGGCTCCTCAGATATTGCCAAATGCCTGAGAGAAGAGGAAAGTCTTGACCTGGCGCCGAAAAGATAACAATGTTGGCGCCAGGCGGGCCTCGTCGGGGAGATCGTTCCACAATTGGGGAACCACCACAGAGAAGGCCCTCTCTCTTGTTGCCGACCTCCGAGCTTCCCTCGGAGGAGGCACTCGGAGGAGGGCCTTAGATGTTGAACGTAGTGTTCGGGTAGGTTCATGTCGGGAAAGGCGTTCCATCAGGTATAGTGGTCCCAAGCCGTGCAAGGCTTTATAGGTTAAAACACTTAGCCACCGTGGCTTAGCATGTCATCTGAACAGGTTCAATATCTGAATCAGACGATTGTATACATAAGGCTAGATCTACACGAGTACTCTAGAGCACTATTGAAGTGCACTGATAACTGATGGGGCACAATCCACATTCCATATGCCTCTTTCATAGTGTTATATCCTGCTTTTTATTCCACATTCATAATGGTCTATGATTGTTCCACCTTCTTTTTCAGCCTCTGCAATCACAGAAATTGTTGCTGACCGTGCCTCACTCTCACATTTTATTTGTCCATGTGAGCAAATATCTGAGGAAAGCTGGGAGGCCCTATGAATCCACAAAGTTATTGTGAAAATACATGATAGATTTTGTGGGCTGATTTTAGCGTGATGCGGATGCCTCCAGGCCATTGCAGGATGCTCCCTCATATATGTATTTATTTAAGACATTTATGAACTGCCTTTCCACATATAGCCCCAAAGGAGTTCTGCTCTTAAAGTAAAATAAATAGTTGACTATTAAAACTATTAAACCAAATAGAAAACATCAGTGTCAATGTAGCAATTAAGAAAGATAAGGACACACAGCAGTATAACAATGAAAACCGAAACGAAGGTGTACTAATGTTTCACAAAATGAGAACACAACCTGAAAGATAGTAATGAAGGTGCTGGGCAGATACGTCTGGGGGAAGGTAGTCCATTCCAAAACTGGGTCTGAAGCCAGATTGATCCAGATAAGCAGCAGCATCCAGGAATGTCAAGAGTTGGGCCACCACCATCCACTTGAAAACTTTGGTGAACTACGGAGATTTGCAACCATTTGATAGGTTGCCAAATCATCTTGGACAAGATGCCTCCTTCAAGGCACATAGGGCTATCCCCTCTTCAAAAGAAGCAGTCACCCTGACCCAGGTGTGACAGTGAGAATTGTCACCGAGCTTCAAAATTCCTTGGGCCAGAAAGCCTCTGTGACTCAACGCTTGCCTTAAACATAGGAATTGGAATTCCTGAGTGCTTTTCTAGATTGGATTTCAAGTTGAGCTGGAGAAGAACCACTCTCTCCCATCCAATTACCTGACTGCTGTTCCAGCATTGGCTACTGCAGCAGCTACTGATGCCAATAACAATGGTGGCAGGGAAGGAGGAAGGGTAGGCTGACCAGATATAATCCAGGTCAGTGCTCATGTAACTTTAAGAGTTGTAGGGAAAAGGGAATTTCAGCCAGTGTCATTTGTAAGCAATTAGTTCCTGGTGAAATTCCCTCTTCATCACAACAGTTAAAGGTGCAGGCACTATACTAGAGTGACCAGATACAAAAGAAGGCAGGGCCCCTGCAACTTTAACTGTTGTGATGAAGAGGGAATTTCACCAGGAACTAATGGCATACAAATGACACTGGCTGAAATTCCCTTTTCTCTACAACTGTTAAAGTTACATGAGCCCTGACCTGGATTTTATCTGGTCACCCTATTCCAGGAAGGGAAGCGAAAGTCTCCCTGTCCCTTTCTCTCTCTCCCTTTCTCTGTCTTCCTATCCTCTTCCTCTTCCTTTGTCCCTTTTCCTCACTTCCGTGTCAACTGGAACGCTGGGAAATCTAGTTTTGATGTCAGGTGCCCCTGAAAAACTATATTTCCCACCATTTCAGGCACCATGCAGGAGAGAAAAAGGGACAGAAAGTGTCAGAAAGGATTAGTGGGAGGGAAAGAGAGTGAGAGAGAGTGGCATCTCCTCTGCATTGGCTGTACATATGGGAGGGATAGGAAAGAGATACAACAGTGAACCCTGCTTCGATAGCTACGAGGCAAAGGGAGTTGGGAGCTCACAATGCTGCAAATTTAGAACTCTCCAATAAGTATAATTTTTTTTCTGAGCATCCTCCCATTTTGCACATGATTCCAATCCAAATTTAGTTTGGGGGGGGGGGTGTTCCTCTCTCATCTATAGCCAACACGGGCAAGAGTTGAGCATGCAAATGGTAGGCTGTCTCAAAGTTATTCGTTCATTTCTGTTGGGCCAGCTTGACTCTGTGTGTGTGCGTGTGTGTGTGTGTGTGTGTGTGTGTGAGAGAGAGAGAGAGAGAGAGAGAGAGAGAGAGAGAAAGAAAGAGAGAAAGAGAGAGAATATAATGTTCAGGATCAATTGTGTGCCAGAAAAATCTACAACAATCTTTGTAAGAAGTGAGGAGTAGAATATGGAACAAATATAGAAAGGACAAAAATCGCTTGAAAATATCTTTGTGTATTGCCTCCTGACTTTCTCCCCACCCTTATGAGCACACATGATAGAGTCTAACCCAGCAGCCTAAGTCCTGTGTTCCCAGATAACCTTTAATTTGCCTAGAGGGAATAATGGGTGAAAATGGGAAAAACCTGGACTGTGGGATATATTTTTGCATATTCACTGGCTTGATCCTCTCTTGATTCCTACACTGGTAACAAATAACTTAATAAAACAATCCAGATGGCTCAAGCAATTAGCCAAGCCACATGCTACAGGGGAAGGAAAATTGTCTCCCAAACTGCTAGCCAGCCTGACCTAATGGAACATTCCTTCCCAACTCCAGCCATGGTGAGCAGTTCGACCCTCAACATGAAACAACACCCATCACTGCTGAACCACCCTCACAGCAAATATTCTAAGCCCTCTAAAACGAAGTCCATCCACTGTAATGTATATTGCTAGCTATGATTCCTCCCTAATGAAGATGCTACCCCAGTGTTCCTCACCCAGACATATCCAATTGCTGAATTTAACCCTGCCTTCTCAAAACTGAAACGCATTGCCCTTTGCCTTGATGTCACTTGCAAAGAACTGGGCGTCCCAATATTTCCATCTCCTCTGAATGTGATCTATCCTCCTATTTCTTTGCATGTGATAATATGACCTAGGCGCTGCTATGTTACAAATCACTGAACCTTTGTCCCTCCCTGCACCGCTCACCTGCTTGCCTGCCTATCTACCATACCTTTGCAATAGTGATATCCGTATTTAAACCAACCACTTCTGGTTAGAGATGCATTGCTTTTAATGCAGCCCATGGCAGCCTTTGCCCTTCTTGTACAGCCTTGTAAGCTCTGTTCCTCTTTTCAACGGTTCTAATACCTTTTCAGTTATTCATCACTCTACCCTCTGGAAGTCATCACTTGGTGTGCATGCAGACTTAGCTACAGGAGTAGAATATTGTTGTTTTGTGTCATCCATGATTTTGGAACGTTAAACAGCAGATAGGAGAAAAGAATAAAAAACACATCTTAAAATAATTACTATTTTTAAGAAGGAACAGAGTAGGGATGTGTATCATATCGTTAAAATGTACGATAACAATACGATATGCTCCTTATCGTGCATACGATAAACACTAATGATACAATAGGAAACCCTACGATAATTATCGGAGACGATAAAAAAATCATACGATAATTGTCGTATTCTATCGTTTTATTGTAAGGCTCTTTCTCTTTCGCCACCACATGGACGGAGCAAGAAGGTGGGGTGTGCTTGATGAGACTGACAGATTCAGTGACCAATCATGCAGCAAGGATTCTAGCAGGCTCCAATCACAATGTTGGAGGAGGGCTAAGGATATCCCTGCATAAAACCCCCACCCTTGGGTTCTCCATCTTTGTTGTGCGTAAGAGTTTAAAGAAGAAGGAGTATTTTGGCGGAGATCTGTGTGTTACTATTGCTGGCAATATTTGTAGATTCTTCTTCTATCTATTTTTCTTCTTGCAACTTTCTTTCTGTTCCCCTATGTGTCTGAGGTTCGTTCCTTGTGTGTGTGCTGCTTCTTGGTTTGATTGAGGGTTAGGTTAGCGTGACTGGGGGGTTCTGTGAGTGAGTGTGTTGTTGTTCCCTTCCCTGTTTCCTGTTATAAAAAAACCAAAACAATACCAAAAAAAATATTCTGTCTCTTTCTCTGTGTGTGTGTGTGTGTGTGTGTGTGTTTCCTTGATTGGCTGTGAGTGTGCTGGTGTGTCCTGTAGCCTGCTAGTGCTACACAGGAGCACTACACATCTGTGGCCAAAGCAGTACACATAATGAAGCACGGCTCTAAGGCACGCCTTGGGCGAGGTGGCTCCTCTGGGTCTAGGAGAGATGCCACTGCTGGGAGCAGTTCTGGGGTGGCTGTCTCTCCCCTCGTGAAAATAAATCACAAGTCTGCAGTTTTTGTGCTTAAGCAGGCAGAGGCACCAGCCGCACCTCCTGAAAGGTCTGCCGCCCACTGAAGAGCCACTTCCAGAGGCCTGTGGTGGCAGCACTGGCCTTGGACCAGGAGTAACACCATCTCCTGCTCCAGTGGTTGGGGGGGGGGGGGGGAAGCCTGCTGCTCAGGTGAGGTGAAGCAGCCAGTGGTTGAGGTTGAGGAGGAGCAGCAGCAGGAGGCAGAAGTGCCCAGAAAGCGTGTGTTGGCTTGACATCTGGCTGATTCATGGTAAGTTGGACTACTTGGCCCGCCTTGCAGAGCTGGTGGTAGCCTTTAAAATCAAGGATGTGCTGCCTGAGAGTGAAGCAGGCTGCACGGGCGGGGATGGGCTTCCTCTGGATTCCTCCAGGGAATCACTTACTCATTGATTTGTTTTTTTTCTTTTTCATCTCTTCTTTCAGGTGCAGCCTCCTGAGCCTGGCTTCCTTGGGCCTTCAGCCTGACTGCCTGCCTGACTGAAGAAGAACCTTCCTTCCTGCATCTTCTGTGCCCACCTGTGCCTGGCTCCCTGCATTCATGTCTAGCTGATTCATTTTTTGGGTAAGTTGTACTTGGCCCGCCTTGCAGGGCTGGTTGTTGTAGCCTTAAAAAAACAATTGAGGATTTGCTGCCTGAGAGTGAAGCAGGTGGCATGGGCGGGGATGGGCTTCCTTCAGGAAACCAGCAGGGAACAACTCACTCATTGACTTGGTTTTTCATCTATTTTTTTCAGGTGCAGCCTGAGCCTGGCTTCCTGGAGGCCTTCAGCCTGACTGACTGACTGACTGACTAACTGAAGAACCTTCTTTCCTGCATCTTCTGTGCCCACCTGTGCCTGGCTCCCTGCATTCATGTCTAGCTGATTCATTTTTTGGGTAAGTTGTACTTGGCCCGCCTTGCAGGGCTGGTTGTTGTAGCCTTAAAAAAACAATTGAGGATTTGCTGCCTGAGAGTGAAGCAGGTGGCATGGGCGGGGATGGGCTTCCTTCAGGAAACCAGCAGGGAACAACTCACTCATTGACTTGGTTTTTCATCTATTTTTTTCAGGTGCAGCCTGAGCCTGGCTTCCTGGAGGCCTTCAGCCTGACTGACTGACTGACTAACTGAAGAACCTTCCTTCCTGCATCTTCTGTGCCCACCTGTGCCTGCTGCCTGCATCTGCCTGCATCAATGCCCACCTGAGTCTGCTGCCAGCTTCTGCCCAGCTGTGCCTGCTGCCCAGCTGTGCCTGCTGCCCAGCTCTGCCTGCTGCCCAGCTCTGCCTGCTGCCCAGCTCTGCCTGCTGCCCAGCTCTGCCAACCTGCCTGCCTGCATCTTCCTACCTGCCCGGCTGCCGCCTTTGCCCTGGAATGGTCTGGCTCAACGTCTGACTGGTAAGTCGTGCTGGGCCTGCCTCGCAGGGCTGTTTGTAGTACTGCCTTACGTTGCGTCTGGTTTAAAAACCTTGCTTTGGAGGAGAGGCAAACTTCCTCATCAATTCATTGAACAAGCTATGTCACATGAGTCCACTAGTCCCTCTACAACCCTTCGGTACAGTCCCCAACTTTAAGGACTAGCTCTTTAAATATGAGGATTTCTCTCAGCAGCAGCATTTACCACCAGAAAAAAACAGTGCATGTGTTGTTGAGAGAGCTTACTTCTGAGTAACAGATGCAGCTGTGCATCTGAAATTGTGCACAAATGAGTCCCCTCAAGGCCATCTGTGAGATGCCCTTGAGAGGAGAACTGTGGACATCATCTCTTGAAAAAGGAGCACTTCCTTCTGTCAACTGAAACAGTGGATTTTGACAACTTACTTCCAAGTAACGCTTGCACCTATTGTTCTGTAATTTGGCACACATGACTAGCAACACTCTGTCTGCACTGTGACCAAGTTTCAAACCTGTAACTTGGAAAATTAAGAAGTTTTAGGCCTTTCTCTGACTCAAAAATAAACTCTCTAGGGCAAAATGGAGAAACGATATAATATCATATTTCCGATAATTATTGGAAATACGATACAATACGATACGGGTCACCTATGATATTATCGGAGACGATAATTTTTTTGTTCCGAAATTCCGATAACGATATGATATGACATTTTTGGGCGTGCACATCCGTAGAACACAGTTCTGATAAAAATGAATTCTGATAAAACCACAGCCAGTCATTCAAGGAAGGCATCCTGAAATAAAGTTTTCAGGAGGCACTGGAAGCAACACAACGTGGGGAATTCCATAGGAAGGGGACCATGATGCTGAAGGCTCTTCCCCTGGTGGGCTCCAATCAGGCTATAGGTCCATGTGGAACCACCAGGAACATGCCCTCTGATGCCCTTGTGATAGGGCAGGTTGGTAACGGAGAAGGCGCTGTCTCAGGTATCCTGGTCCCAAGTTCTTTAAGGCTTTGTACACTAGTACTAGAACCTTAAACGTGGCCTGGTAGTGACTGGCAGCTAGTGCAGTTCCCCCAGCAAAGGAATTGTATGCTGAAAAAAGGTAGCTCCTGACAACAGCGGAGCTGCTGCATTCTGCACCAGCTCCAGTTTCCAGAGCAACCTTATTTTTTCCCAGCTCCATTCTTCCATTTTTGAGTTGCACTCATATTCCCTTTGCCTCCCCTAACCTGATGCCCTCCAGATGTTTTGGAACACAGCTCCAAGAATTCCTGACCATTGGCTATGCTGGCTGGCTCTGATGGGAGCGGAAGTGGCCTGGTCCCTGAGAAGTCATGTAGGCACATCAGATCATCAAATTAAATGGGAAGGATTCCAAATGCCATAACTGAGTGACTCACACCAAGGCCAAGTCCTGATCTCAGCCCCAGCATCACAGTAGCACCTGTGGCATCTATACCAGTGCTTTCCCCCTGCCATGCAAAGCGCTGGAAATTATCCAGCTGGGACTGTCGGCGCTCCTCCTTTGCTAATGAAGCTTTGCCTTTCAAAAGCAAATTGTGTGGAACAGGAAGGAGGCTTGAGAACAACACTCGAATCGTGGCCTGACTTTGTACTGACCAGCAGACCTGGCTCGCATACAGAGGAATTCATTCTGTCTCAGAGACGGCCATAAAGGAGTGTACTGTAATCATGCAGAATATTTTCCATTGATTTAATTGCTTCATAAAATGCATTTTTGTATAAGAACTGGCAATGGGCATTGTAATCTCAGATGTAGCTATAGAACTGCTCAACTATTTTTCCAGATAGTTGGGGACTCTGTAACCACCTATCAGAATGTAAAGAGATCGCTTTGTATTGCACCTCTGTCTTTATCGGCAAACTTCATGGTGCATATGTTCTGTTTGCAATTTGCCTACAGCACCTATCAGCAAAACATCTGGTTATCATTGGAACACTTGCATCATTAAATTCACCATCAAAGCAACAGCTACAAATTTGTATTGGAAGATGCCCAGTCCTTAAATTGAACCAGACATGTCTAGCATTAAGACTGCCAGAGTGTGTTGTGATCAAATTAACATTTTCACTCACCCATTTTTAAGCACAGCTTTGATGTCCTTTAGTGCCTGGGGTGTGGGTGGGTGGGTGTATTTCAAAATGGAAAGTGTTGAATGCCTTTTAGAAATTATTGTATGTAAATCATATCGGTTAACTACTTAGGCTTGGATCAGTAACACATCTGTAAGTTGCAGTTCTACTTTATCAATAAAAGAGGACATCAGTGTGGTATGTATGTTAATGAACACACATGCATCAGTGCCGTATGTATGTTAATCTTATACTTTATTACAATTACTTTGTTTGATTTAAGGGAAGGTTGGCAACAAAAATGGGCAATTTGTATCCCATAAAGTCTCAAGGCTAGGGTTTTAGGAGCTCTACCCAAATCCAGATCTGTGATGGTCATTTTCCAACACAAGGTCCCTGCTGTCCATTGTTAGAATGGAATTGAGATTGGAGTCAGAAACATAACAAGCAGATGATACCACCCTGTTGATCAAAGGAGGGCAGAAGGCCTGGCTTCTGGCATTATACCATGCTTTTGGCCAATTCACAGGCTCTGTACTGACTGCCAATCACAGTGACTGACGTTGCAACCCTGTGTTCTTTTCAGCGCCTAAGGAGGACTCTGAGCTGAGCTCAAACAGTTCTAGATATTTGCTAAGACAAGCTCTCACCTCAGCTCACATGCTTCATCATTATGAATAAGTTTCCCAATATACTGAATGAACCTCAACTTTGAGAGTGTCTTGTTAAAACATGGTGAATTTTCATTACATTTCTCATGGGACAACTGTGAAGATGATCTGATGCAGTACAATACGAACCCATCTATACACTACATCATCTAAGGCCCTTTTCCATGCGCTTCCTCCAAGGGAGGTTTGGAGGATGGCAACAAGGGAGAGGACTTTCTCATTGGTGGCCCCCCAAATATGGAACTTTCTCCCCAGTGAGGTCCGCCTGGCATCAACTGTGTCATCTTTTTGGTGCCAGGTTAAGATCTTCCTCTACTCCAGGTATATGACAGCATATGATAGGGATTTTAATAGATCCTTGGATTTCTTACTGTTGATTATTAAAATTGTTTATATTTTTGTCTGTAATTTTTAAAAATATATATGATGTTACTATATTGAGTTTGTAAGGTTTAAATCTTTGTAAATTGTCCAGACACCTTTGGCTGTTGGGTGGTATAGAAATGTAAAAAATTGAATGAAATCTCCATATTATACTTTCCCACAATAGCATTTATTTATAAATTCTCACCATCATAACTTTCAGATAGTAAGAGTTTTCAAACTTTATGGCAGAGAGGAGAGCTCCTCGCCACAGGGATTCCATTTTAATATTAGTCCCATGATAAGAATAATCTGTAGACCATGTCTAAAGATGGCCTGGGACCACACTGGAACTATGGTGAAGTAGTGATTGTGTTGCTCTTATCATGTGTTAATTGGTTCTCAGGCTACTCTATTCAGAATCCTAATTCCTTTTGAAATACAGGAATGATGCTATGAAAGACACTGTGCTGTCACTGAAAATAGTAGTCCCGTGTCATGTCATCTTCCATAATGTGCATCCTGTTTCCAGATGTCATTATGCTGTCCATTGTCTCATTCCTGCCAGGTGCAGCCAGCGAGATGAATGGACTGGAGAAGGTGAAATGCAACAGCATAATGGCATCCAAACATGGGATCAGTTGTATTAGAGTATAAAGTGGTATTGATGGCTTGCTCTACTTTAGAGTTATAGGGTAGAGTTATAGACTCCTGGCTCTTGTAGGTTCAAACTTTGGATCATATGGAGAGGGGTGAAGGAAGAACTTGACATTGGGCATTTTTGGTGGCAGCCCTGGGTCTTTGGAACCAAAACATTTCATTCAACTACCACCTTATGATTCAGCCATCTCTGACATGAGGAATCCACTCCATTTTGCCTTGCAAATTGCACTGGCTTTCCAGTCGCAAGGCATCTTGATTTTGATTAGTGATGATGCTTTTCTGACTGGAAGCAGAAACAGGAAGAAATCAATCTATTTATACCTGGTTTCCTTTTCCGCTGACCCTGTTCCTCTGATAACACAATGGACATTGAGCACAATGGATATGTCACATGTCAGAAAGAACACAACAGTTGGCTCAGTGACACAAGCAATGACAAAAAGTGTGCCACTTTAACCTTTTACTCCGGCTCCCCTCCTTACATCCACCAAGCTGTAGGCAGCTCTGACTTATGATTTAAGAGGCAGATGTAAGAATTAGAAGTCTCAAAAATCTCCCTTCACTCAGGATCACAAAAGTCCATTTAAAAAATAAAGACAACCACTTTTGTCCTAAGATTTGAAATATCTGTACATGTTTTAGGATGCCATTTATTCCAACTAACTAAAAAGTCTCCTGCAGGTTCATTTTATCACTGCCTTATTTGGGGCTGAAATGACCAATAATTAGGATAGGTTTCCTTATCTAGCCTACTTTCTGGTTGGGCCTTCCAGGCTTCTGCTATAGTTTCCACCAACAGTGAACAAGTTGCAGTACCCCAAGAAGTTTGTAGTTACAAGTAATTCAAGCAAATAGGGAGACCCATAACTCAGTGCATCTGTTTTGCATGTGTGAGCTCTCCAATACAATCCCTGGCAACTTCCAATTAAATGTAGATGGACTGTAGATGATGTTCTCCTGAAGCCTTGCAAAGCCACCACCAATCAAAGAGTTGGATTCACCCTTAGAGATATTTTACATCCATTGAAATCAATGGGACTGTTTTGGGTGGTCCTTGCCCACCCCCCCCCCAAAGAAAGTGGGATGAAAACATCATTAAATAGGGCTTTTTCTGAAGACCAAGGAAAATTAGAAAAAGAAAGAGTGTAGGCTGTAACACTGGCTTGGCAGAAAGCAACTTTACAAGTAGCAATATTTATTTATTTGTTTGTTTAATTAGTTATTTCTATTAGGTTGGTTCCAGATTTAGTCATGCTTCATGACTAACTTAAGTCTCATTGATATCAATGGCCCTGCCCTAAGTATGACTACTTCTGGCTCCAGCCTAGATATAGGGTGACCATATTCTGAAAACCAAAAAGGAGGACAACATGGTTGGCCCCCAAGGGGGCGTCCCCACCAACATGTCTGCCCCAGGGGGTGTACCCACCTGAACATAGCCTTGGTCACATATTTGATTTTACAGCACACCATTAAAACAAATCTGTTCTACATAACATCTTAATGTTAAAATCACTGAAATAACAAGTGAGACATCCAGTGTATCTGAAGTTAACTTCACTCCTACTTTTGTAGCTTTTGCTGTATTTTGTTGCTATACTCGGTGTGATACATTCTCCCCTTCCCTCAAATATCTTTTCTGATTGTATCCTCACTCTGCTGCAAGCTGCTGCTTAACAGGGCTTGCTGCCAGCCGGCTGGCTGGATGGCTTTTTTATTTTCTTATTTTTAAAGTTCAGTTTTGTTTTGAAACTTGCTAAAAATCAACAGATGAGCAGAGCTGCTTGAAACTTGGCATGGACAAAGCCCTACTTAAGAGCTATCATGATGCCAAGTTTCATCTCCTTATCTTTAAAAATGATGGTTTTTTTAAAAAAAATAAACCTCACATTTCAAAAATTCCTAAAAATCAACGGATGAACAGATCTGCTTCAAACTTGGCATGGCTAAAGTGTTACTTAAGAGCTATCAAGGTGCCAAGTTGCATCACTTTATCTTTAAAAATGACAGAGCTGTAAGCATTTTTGTTAATTCCCATTGACTATAAGGTACAGCTGCCCTTTGGGTGGGGGGAGGATGAGAAAAAACTGGATTTTTCTTAAAATTTCATAATCCCCCTCTTCCCGGATTTGTTACCAAAACACCTGTCATGTCCTGGTTTTTCCTGACATATTGTCACCCTAGAACAGACTAATACTGGACTAGATAGACCAATGGTTGACTTTGAATTAGGTAGTGCCATATGTTCATTTGAGCCAAGCCACATCCATCAGGGAAAAGCATTTGTCCATGAACAATATGGAAGAGCTCAGAAGAATGTAACCTTACTTATGTAGGTTTACATGGAACACAGGTTTTCCAAAGACTAAAGTATTTTTAGGATATTTTACCACACTGCTCAGAAGCCTCTGAACTCAGAGGATTCTGAGATTACTATGCCCTGTTGTTCAAAAGCCAGCAGGGCAGGAAGGGTGGCGGAGGTGATCTTGGTCTCTTCATCCTCCATTCTTTGCTTTTTTCCACAACAGGCTTTTGAGCATATCTAGTGAGGATGCTTTAGAGGAGGAGGGAAGGAGACTGGAGGAGGCTCAGGATAAATCACTTCCTGGCCTCTCCAGTTGCCTCCCCTCTCTGCCTACTGGAACGTCCCTTTCTTCTTCCTCTGAGATTGATTTTCCAACTACGTTCTCTCCATGCTGGCTGCAAGGGGTGGGAGTGGGGAAGGGGCAGATCTCCAACTCCCCCTTCTCAGGTCAGAGCACTATCTCCAACCTCAGAGGAAGGAATCTGAGCCATCCTATGGTCCCTGGGACACTTGCCCAGAGACCATAAGGCAGGATCTATACTAGGGTGGCATATGGAAAGGAGGGCAGGGCTCCAGTATCTTTAACAGAAAAAGGAATTTCAGCAGGAGTCATTTGTATGCATGCAGCACCTGGTGAAATTCCCTCTTCATCCCAACAATTAAAACTGCAAGAGCTATAAAAGAGTGACCAGATACAAAAGAGGGCAGGGCTCCTGCAGCTTTACCGTTATGATGAAAAGGGAATTTCACCAGGTGCTGAATGCATACAAATGACACCTGCTGAAATTTCCTTTTCTGTAGAAGTGTTAGATACTGGAGCCCTGTCCTCCTTTCCATATGGTCACCCTACTGCGGCTTTATAAGTGCGCTGACAACTGTTGGGGTCCAGGGCATATTCCATACACCATTTTCAAACTGTTTTCATAGTGTTATATTCTGCTTGGTGTAGATCTGGCCCAGGATTGTTTTCCTCATTGTTTTATCACCCACTTTTTAACTGATTAAAAGTTAGTTAAAAATCCTGATGATTTTTTAAAAAATGTTTACATTGTTTGTTGTGATTTAAGTATTTTTTATGATACTTGTAAGCCTCTTGGTGTGATTTGTATCCTGAAAAACAGCATATAAATAATTTTAAGAAATAAATGAATAAATAATACAGCTACTTAAATGTAGGGATGTGTGAGTCAACAAAACTCGAGCCTGCCAAAGTTCTCAAGATTCCATCTTGAAGCTCATTCCAACTTGAATCCAGATCAGATTGCAAGTTTAGGGTTTTCCCCCAGCATGAAAATCTGTTCACATTTTTGTGCATATTTTTCCAAAGGAACATATCAATTGTGTGCATCTTTGAAATGTACACATTCTTCTCATGTTGATTAAAATCCATTTGTGGTCATTTTTTAAAAGTATGCCTTTCTCCAAGCACATTTTTCAAATGCATACATGCTGTCGGACGCATTGTGATGAAGGGGGAATTTCACCAGGTGCTATATACATACAAATGACACCTGCTGAAATCCCCTTTTCTTTACAACTGTTAAAGATACAGGAGCCCTGACCTCTTTTCCATATGGTCACCCTAAACATGGGTGCTTTGGGGGATAGTGAACGGTTTGTTTAATAAAAGAAAATGGATGTACAATCTTTAATATTTTCTTTTTTAATCTAACTGAAAGCACTAGGGAAAATGCCTTAAAATAAAGCATACCCTTATTGCTGATTTAAAAATTGACCACCAATTGACTAAAGATTAATCTCCTAGAGTGGTATTAGACCTGGGCAGAAGGTGACAACTGGAGACAGGGGCTAGGCTGATGAAGGGATTTGGACTGTCAAGATGTAAAAGGATGGCACAAAAACTAGGCTGACCATATGAAAAGGAGGACAGGGCTCGTGTAACTTTAACAGTTGTAGAGAAAAGGGAATTTCAGCCAGTGTCATTTGTATGCAATTAGTCCTGGTGAAATTCCCTCTTCATTACAACTGTTAAAGTTGCAGGGGCCCTGCCTTCTTTTGTATATGGACACTCTAGTATAGTGCCTGCAACTTTAACAGTTATGATGAAGAGGGATATCACCAGGAACTAATTGCATACAAATGACACTGGTTGAAATTCCTTTTTCTCTACAACTGTTAAAGTTACATGAGCCCTGACCTGGATTTTATCTGGTCACCCTAACAAAACCCCACATGCATCAAGAACGGTGACTTTTCAGTGGGCAAAAAATGGTTTTGGCTCCATGACATCTCTGGTGGGAAAGTTGTCAATGGGTGAGAATTTTGTTTCAGTTTGATCAAGCATTTCCCAAAATTTGCAAAGTTGTCCATATTTGAAACAAAAGGAATTTGAGATTTTAAAAAACTGAATGTGGGAGAAACTGAAACTGATCAATTAATCCATCCAGGCCCAGGCCTTTGATGCTTAGCCCTTGAATGTCTGAGCTTGAATCCCTGTGTATTCAACCATGCTAATCAAGTCCTGTGCATTATATACAACCTACTGGCAATACCCCAAGGAAGGCAAAAAACATGCCTATCCTTGGCCAGTCTGGATGGAATGAAAAAAATCCCTTCTTGGCCCTGAGTAGAGCAAAGAGCTAAAGCCTGGGGCAAACCTGCGAGGGAGGGTGGGTGATTGCACGGTGCCTCCTGCAGGCCAGCATGAGGCTGAGCCGTTTGTGGTGAGAGACCTTAAATAGGCCTCTCCCGATCTTGCACCAAAACCCCACGAGATCTGAGAATCCTCTCATGAGATTTCAGCCCATGCTTTCTCTCACAGAGCTCCAAGACATCACACGCGCTCCAAGGGTGGCCATGTATTCTCTTTTGCAAGTCCTCTTTTGAAGAGCTGGGCCCTGAAGTTGCCCATGAACAGCAGAAGTAGTCTCTCTAAGAGCTCCCCCACAGGCCCCAGAGCCTGAGGTCACCTTGTGATGGGGCAAATGGATGGGAGCTATTGCCATTTCCTCCTACCCTGCACCCTCCCCTTTGTTGTAAGTATTTCCATGGGATGAGGGAGATACGGCAGGCAGATGCTGGATCAGGCTGTATAGAAGCGCAGCCCTGAGCAGAAAATCCTATGCATGTTTCCACAGATATTAAGTCCCACTGAGTTGAATAAGGCTAACCGCTTACTTCTAAGTGTGTATGCGACTGCAGCCTTAGTTGTTACTAACATTAGCTGAGCGCTACCAAAAGTGACATAACCAAAAACCATCAGGCTTAATCTAAAGCTAGTTTAAAATAATCACCAATCTTGGTGGACACCAATCCAGTCAAATTTAAACACTTCATTCGTTTTGGAGAGGGGAAAGAATTGAAGAACAAGACTTAGCTCTCCTATTGAG
The DNA here is from genome assembly GCA_029215795.1 of Anniella stebbinsi. Taxonomy (NCBI): domain Eukaryota; kingdom Metazoa; phylum Chordata; class Lepidosauria; order Squamata; family Anniellidae; genus Anniella; species Anniella stebbinsi. Next base: position 169,320,420 of record JARDYH010000002.1, on the reverse strand, counting down.
ATCAATGGAACGTAGAATGGTTTAATAGTATGGGCTAATGTGAATCCTTAAAAATCCTAAGCCCAAGTTTCAGAGGTTGCTTTAAATTGAAAACAAAACATTTTAGCTGTAGACACTTACTCCAGACCAATTCCAGAGTAAGTAGTCTGAGGCTCCAAACCATTTCCAGTAATTGACAGGAAACAGACAATCTCAAATCTTGGCCACCAAAAACCATAATAAAAATGAGAAATTCAAAAATAAGGATCAGCCAAGAGCCATTCTAGCCCATTATTAAAGAAAACACGCATGAAATAGACCAGCTTTGTCCTATTAGATATTTCTGGTCCTCAAAGTGCTAAAGTGGAGAGATAGAAACACACACACACTCACACCGAATTTTCCTGAGAACAGCTTTATCAAGTCAAAAAAAAAAATCCCTCTGATCTGGAGTTTTGAATTTCACTTGAATGTATTTTGAGAGGAGGGACATGCATCAAGGCTTTGTTCAAACATGCCCATTCATCACAACGTTTGAAACAAGGTCATGATTTCACATGTGAATGGGCCAACCCAGCCTTGACTCCTCATATTACCTCTTCGATGGACCCATTCACCACATTCAACTGCCCTTGATCCAATATATAGTAGGTATGGGAGACAATTTCATTCTGGCTTGCATTTTGTAAGAATTCGCACATTTCTTCATATTGGGGATGGAAAAAACTTGAGATTTACAGAAATGTGAATGTGGGAGAAAGCAAAACTGACAGATTATCAGTCTCTACATTGTAACCAAATACAGAGAAATCAAGTGATGCGCATACATGTATGAATCAGGCCTTAGACATTTCAGTATCTCACCCACATATCTCTTAAATGGTGACGGCCCAGCAGAGGCCTCCTATCTTGCTATTAACTGGCTCTTCTCAAGGCCAAACTAAACATGACCTTCAATTGCTCATAGTCTTGTTCATTCGCCCCTTATGCGTAGGTTGACCATATGAAAAGGAGGACAGGGCTCATGTAGCTTTAACAGTTGTAGAGAAAAGGGAATTTCAGCCAGAGTCATTTGTATGCAATTAGTTCCTGGTGAAATTCCCTCTTCATCACAACAGTTAAAGGTGCAGGCACTATACTAGAGTGACCATATACAAAAGAAGGCAGGGCCCCTGCAACTTTAATTGTTGTGATAAAGAGGGAATTTCACCAGGAACTAATTGCATACAAGTGACCCTGGCTGAAATTCCCTTTTCTCTACAACTGTTAAAGTTACATGAGCCCTGTCCTCCTTTTCATATGGTCAGCCTAATAACTTATGCGTCTCCAAAAAAGAGGAAATGGAACACCAGAAAAGAGGACACAAGGGGGCAGAAATTTGCTTATGATAAATTTAAATATATAGATGCAAATACAGAAAATACTATGATTTAAAATAGAAATACAATACATAACACCATAGTGGAGAAGGCTGTGATCAGGTGACCTGTGTGCCTGCTGAGTTTACTGTCCAGGTGATAACTTCTGATGGGCAACTTCCAGGTCTCCACACTCCCTTTTTGTAGTTCTTTATCTTTAAACCAGCTTTGGACAGGCCTTCAAATAGAGAATGCCTTTAACAGGGGGCTGTCCTCGGAGAAGTTATCTGGCCACCCTAACGGTGGCACAGGCTTCTCAACCTTTTCCCTTCCCTTGCTGGGAGGACTTTTTGGGAGTGATGATTTTTACTGAAACAATCTTGGAGTTGAAAGGTTAAAAACCCTCCTCTCCCACCCCCACCTTCCTCTGTTTAGACATCAGCCTTGGCTAGTAGTGCATTTTGTAAAGAAAAGGTGTCAAGCTCAAACAACATTTGAATGAGCTTTCATGTGCAGTTTCACCTTCAGACAATATGGAATATACAAAATATAACGAAGGATTTTGCCTTGGAGCACATGCAGAGTGCTTTTCACACGGAGTAATCACAAGCAGACCACGCACGCGTGGCAAAAAGGGGAATGACTTTCATATAGACAGTGGGTACATCAGGGATAATAGTTCAAAGTTAGCCTTATCCCTCATATGCTAGCTTTTTATGTGCAGGGAATTGAGGGAGAGAGATTGACAAACAGCCATCCAATCATGCAGTTCCTCCAACTGTAACCTAAAGTAGTATGGACCAGGGAAATCTTTACAACACATTCATTTATTTCATTGCATTTATATCCTGCCTTTTTTCCGGTGTACAAAATCCTCCTTCTCTCTATTTTATCCTCACAACAACAATCCTGTGAGGTTGACCTCAGAGTCTGTGACTGGCCCAAAGTCACCCAGCAAGCTTGCATGGCCAAGTGGGGACTAGAACCCGGATCTCCCAACTCCTAGTCCAACACTCTAACAACCACCCTTCACTGGCTCTCACTTGATTCTGCTGCAACCATAACTGGCCTTAGTTAATGGATGGGAACAGGAAGGCTAAAGAATCACCGCACACACTTTTTGCATACAAATCTTTGCCCTGGACCTCCGTTAGAGTTAATATTGTCAGTGCCATGACACAGCAGGGCTAGCACAACATCCAATTCATTTTTGACACATCTAGCCCAGCAGGTAAGATATTTTTTATTGATGATCTCTTTATTTACTTCATTTATAGCCCACCTCTCTTTCCTCATGGAACTCAAGGTGGCCTACACAGGGTTCTTAGGCAGTCGCCCATCCAGGCGCTGACTAGACCCACACCTGCTTAGGTTTAGTAAGCTGGCTGCATCATCACACCATGCCCCGGGGCGTATCCGTTTTTACCCCTGTGTGCTGGAGGAGGCAGCCTTTTATGGGAGAGCAAAAAAAAAGCCACCCAGCAGGTGAGTGTTGATCTCACAATCTCTTACATTATTGCAAACTGAATCGCCTCTTCAGTTGGGCCAGTAATAAATAGACATGGCCACTTTTGGAGATGTGAAGTTGGCAAGGGGATAACAGTGGGTGCTCTGAAAATCAGCCATTCCTTAACTTTGCCTTAAGTCTCTCCAGTTACATGCTGGGCAGTTTTGGTAAATATTTTGCTTTGGGAGGTTTCTGTTTGCATTGCATAGCAAACCAATGAGTTTTAATCGGCAAGAATGGCTCCGGCAGGCACATTTCCCAAACTGGGAATCCCAAAAATGTCATGCTCGGAGTCCTGAATAATGTAACCTTTGACTAAGGAACTGTACGCGGATCTTTTCATTCCCTGGTGTCAAGAATGACTCATCTCAATAAGAGTTTGAATTGTGCAAGAAAGGCTTGGCATCCCATAGAAAGAGCTGACACAGCTCCAAAAGACCATATTCATTTATAGGCACGCTGTTTTAGCCTTACTGTTATTGTTATTATTTACCATTCTGAACACAATGTTCCCCATGCCTTCAGGAGAATGACCCAACCCATCGTATATGCTCAATTTCCAAGGGCTTTGGTGTGGTCACTGGGTTTTTCCAATTATTGGGTGTTTTGTGTGTGTGTGTGTGTGATGATAATTGTTGTCTTTTCATTAGTAGAAGGAGTTGTTGGGTTGCCTCTTTGGCTTCCTCCATATATGCGCAAGCACTGCAGCCCTTGAATCTGACCTCGGAGTGCTTCCTTTGGCAACCTTGATGACATCCAAAGATCTTTAGAGAACACCCCTTTTCTGTTTGTGCCAAGACGTTCTATACACTCATGCAAGAACAGTGTGATGGGTATAATCCCAGGTATTGACTCCAAGACTGACCAGGCATGAATGTATAAAGCAGAGATTGGGAACCTGTGTCACTTCAGATCTTGTTAAACTACAACTACCATCATCCCTCATTGTCCAGGGAAGCTGGAGCTGATAGGAATTGGAGTCCACCAACATCTGGAGGGCCCTAGGTTCCACAACCCTGGCATCAAGATATTAATATAAAGAAATATACAGCAAGAAGACATTTCCTACTCTCTGCGATCGGCACAGAGGTGTGGTTGATATCTCCAGGTACCTTTGTTGAAAAACATGAAACCTCATCATTGGATTACTCGGTAGCAGTGGATTACTTCTCAGCAAATGTGTGAACTGTGTCCGTTAAAGGGGATTTTGTGTTTGAGTTGACATTAGGTGGCATGAAAGCTCTACAGCAGAAGTGGGTGACACGTGGGCTGCATGCGCCCCTGCGATTTCTGTGGCACCTGCCAGGTTGCTTGCTACTGATACCAAATTGAGATGCAGCTGTGGCAAAATCCTGGCATTTTCATCTGAAAACAAGGGATATGGAGAGTGTGCACCTCGCTTTAATACAAATACATGCTCCCAGGAGCTTCGCAGGAGCACAATTACGCATTAAAACAAGCCGTATGCTCCCTGTGTCCTTGTTTTAAAGTGAAAATGTAGCTTTTTTGCAGCCTTCAAATTCCGACTGAATTGCAGCAGCAAGTTAGCAGCACTGGGAATTTTGGCCGGGGGGGGGGGGTGCAGCCCATAGTGGGTTCTGGGGTAGGAAATTTGCCCCTGGACTCTCTGTAGTTACCCACTGCTGCTCTAAAGCAATATAACTATGGTGAGGCAATAGAGGAACCTGCCCAGAGGTACAAAATGGGAATCGGAGTTTGACAGTTACTTAAAATAATGTCAAATTAAGAAAGGTTTTCATGAGGGATTACTGAAGGCTGAAGTCCTAAATGCACTGATCTGGGAGTAAGTCCCATTGTACACAGTGGGACTTCCGTCTGAGTAGACATGCATGGGATTGAACTGTAAGTACATTTTCAAAGGTCCCTTTGCTCAGAGGCTTAGCAAGGGAAGCGACTCTATTGCAACTTATCACTGGCCCTGCGCCAGCAACCAAACACCCACATCATTATTCTGCACAGCCATTTCTGTGCAGGATGAACCTATTGGAGTATTAAGAACTTGGAATTTCTGGAGCAATGTCCTTAACATCTACAATTATCCTTAATTTGCTCTACGGCTAAGTGCTGAGGCTGGGGGAGGGGGGTAGAATTGGGAGTCCCAGGAATAGCAAGTTATGACCCCAAAATTATATCTCTTGTGATTAACTGACCACATGCAATTCAGCCAGGAAATGAAGATACATGTGTCAAGCAGTCTGCAACTTTCTGGTCCCAGACCTCCATGCCTGCTCTAATGTATAAATGGAGCTTTTTGCATGGCTTGACAATGACGTGGGAAGCCAGTAAGCTGAAGCAGGACAGAGATGTGGAGATAGCAAGTGAGTCAGCCACTGTTGCCAATAAGAGAGAGCCAGTGTTGGAGAGCCAGTGTGGCGTAGCAATTAGAGTATTGGACTGAGACTTGGAAGATCCGGATTCTCGTCCCCACCTAGCTATGAAACTCACTTTGGGCCAGTCACTACCTCTCCTCTTCACCTACCTCACAGGGTTGTTGTGTAGGTTGACCATATGAAAAGGAGGACAGGGCTCCTGTATCTTTAATAGTTGCATCGCCAAGGGAATTTCAGCAGGTGTCATTTGTATGCACACAGCACCTGGTGAAATTCCCTTTTCATCACAACAGTTAAAGCTGCAGGAGCCCTGCCCTCTTTTGTATCTGGTCACTCCAGTATAGCTAGTATAGCTCGCGTATAGCTAGAGTGGCCAAAAAGGAAAGAGGGCAGGCCTCCTGCAGCTTTAACTGTTGTGATGAAGAGGGAAATTCACCAGGTGCTGCATGCATACAAAAGACACCTGCTGAAATTCCCTATGCAACTGTTAAAGATACAAGAGCTCTGTCCTCCTTTCCACTTGGTCACCCTATTTTAATAGCCAGTGTTTGATTGTTTTTATTATTTTAAGTTGTTGTGCACAGCCCTGATTGAAAGACAGAAAAGTGATATAGATGATGATAATGATGATGATGATGATAAAAATTGCATCTCCGTTCACTGTCTTCAGTGGAAGGAATCAATTCATGCCTATGAGTAGGGGAATTTGCAGTACATTCCAGCCATTATATCTTCTGGACAAGGACCAGAGACATTCTGCCTGAAAGGGGAGCATTAGGCATGCCCCATGAACGTGCGCTAGGGCAAATCATTTCTAGGGCTTCACTAACCTACAAATTAACAAGTAGCAAACATGGCAATGTCTCATGTATACTATTTTCTTGTTTTTGCTACACTTAAATATTAACCAATCTTTTCAACTTTCTTTGAAAAGCCATAAGAGTCTGGCATGTATGTACTGAGTTAATTTTTGTGAATCGCCCACAGAGCTTTGGCTATGAGGTGGTATAGAAATGTAATAAATGAAATGAGTTAACTCATGAACATGAATGCAGGTCTTTGGACAGCCTGACTGATGTCTTTTGATATCGTAAAAGCTCAGGCTCCAAGCTAGTGGAGTACATAAGCTAGTATTTAATTATGTCCCCTGCAGAATTGGCATTACATACCCACTTCCTATAAAAGGGGGTATTATATAATTACAAGAATAAAATTACAAAACAAGAGGCATAAATCTTTTCAACCAGCAAACAAACCAATCAATGAAGAAGAAACATTTCAAATTTTAAATGCCTGAGCAACCCCCCCCACACACACACACACCGAACATTTTGATGTTATGCTAAGAAGAAAACAGTTTCAAGGCCATTTGTATCTCCCTTGGGAGGGCATTTTTAAGTTGGGGTGCCGCAACAAAGAAGGCTCCTCTCTTTTGTAAGTGTCTTATGTAATTCTCCATGGATGGTACTTGAGGAAGAGCTTTTTCTGGAGATCACAGTACTCAGGCAAGGATAATGTGGGAGAAGATACTCCTTCGGGTATTTGGGTCTCAAGCCGCTTAGGGCTTTAAAAGGCAATAACCAGCACCTTGAATTGAACTCCACAGCAAACAGAGAGCTAATATAATCCCCTAAGAATTGGTATGACAGATCCATCTAAGTCAGCCTACAAGAATTCTAGCAGATGGATACTGGGGAAGGTATGAGGGGAACCACTGCATCGCTGTGACCCCCCAGTATTTACAAACTGAAGAAAACAAGCTAGTTCAACCCAAGGCGTCACTTCACATGGCCAGTTGCTCAAAAAACAATAATTATTTTAGATGACATATCGAAGAATACCTTTGATGATTAAATATATGTGATGATCTCAATGTTTTAAATAACTGGAATAAAAATAAAAGCCAGGTTGCATTCTCACTTCAGATAAAGCCCCATTGAACTCGGTGGGATGCACATCTAAGGAAAGATATGGAAAGCACAGAAAGAGCATTGGTGGCCCAGACCAGAGGCCAATATAGCCCAGTACTGTTTCCAGCAGTGGGCAGCAGCTACATGATTCTCAGAAGCTCATGGGCAGTGCCCCCAAATTCCTCAAATGATGCAGTCGAAACTGGTCCTAGACATCTTGCAAGTGCAAATGATACAATACTTTTAGAACTGTAAGCTTTGCAGTCAGTAGACTTTGATTTGTCATATTAATAACATCATGTTATTGGCCACAATATGCTCATGACCTGTTAATAGTTTTGCCAAATGGGTTCAAGAACACACCGTTTCTGGGAATGAAAGAAAACAAAACAAGCGTGTTGTGCGAACCGCTGTGAATCGTGTGTATAAACGATGAGTATATTTCAAGGACATTTTGCTTCAAAACACTATATTATAAAACACTTTCATTCTAAATCATTATTAAAGTAGCCGTGGCTAATGCTGCCAGTCATTACAAAGCACTTTCTGAATGATGCTCAGTAAAGTGGGGAAGACAATATTTTAAGCTATGCACAATACACAATGGGAGAGTTGGGTACAGATTTACGCTTGATCGACTGCGCTGATGGAAATGGGCTTTCCCATCCCCTCCTTCTACAGTGGTCCCTCAAGTCCCCTGAAAATGCTACACAGAGAATCAGAAGACCCTGCTGAATGGGGTGATTTGTGGTCTATGAGGATCCCTAAAAGTGATGTGGAGGGACCTTTCATGATCAGAGAGCACTTCCTGCTATGGAAGGCAGATCCTGGATCCATTTCACTGTATAAATAAGGGGGAACAGCCTGACTTCATATATATGCTAATGGGTTCTGAGGCCCTTTCTACACCAGGCGTTTCGCCTCGGATGGCCCCCGGCTGGTCCCTGTGAGTCCAAATGATGCACAGGGACTCCTGGGGGCAGGGGGGTGGCCACGGCATTTTCCAGGGATAAGGGAACCCTGGAAAATCCCAAATCTTCCGTGGTCCTGGGAACTTCCCGGGACCACAGAAGATGTGGCCGCCAGCCCCGGGTGCTGCCGCGCTTACACATGAGTGAGCTCAGCAGCACCAATGGGCACGGAACCACACCGTGTGGCTCCGTGCCCCTCAGGGGAGGGAGTGGCACCAGTTTTGCCACCCCCAGGAGAGCAGGGAGGGGGTGGGCCCCCACGCTCATGAGGTGTGTTTTTTTTTTTTTTTAAAGGCACTTATGTTTGCGGAGGAGCACTCCTGCGCTCTTCCCGAGCGTTGTGCATCAGCTAAGGGATCAGTCAGAGTTAAGGAACAGCTGAGTCTGGAAGTGCTGGAGGAGTGGTGCTTCATGAAAGCTGGCAGGGACTGGCTGAATCCAATGCAGCTGACAGCAATTGCTAATTAGTCTACTTCCTATAAAAGTCTGACCAGCATTCAGTCAGATTTTTGGTAACAACTCTCGTGTTTAGTGCCTTGCCTTGCCTTGTGTTACCAGCTTCGTGTTTCTTGCCTGGGCTTGTTTTGACCTTGGACCGGATCCTGACCATTCTTCAGCGCTTCCCTGTAACCTCATTATTTCCTGGATGTATCCTGAACCTTTGGACCAGACTTCTGATGACTCTTCAGTGCTTTGTGCTTCCAGTATTGATACAACTCGGCTCGGGAAAAATCTTCAGGCTCTCACCATGGACAGATTTATGGATGTTTATCTCTGTTTCTTGGGTTACACCACTTAATTTACAGCAGCAGGTTTAAAAAAAGAAATGGTGGCTGCAACATGTGACATCCTGGGAGGAGCCTGGGTCGTCACACAAGTACGTGTGGATTAACGCGACAATCCCGGAAGAAGGCACTTCCGGGATCGCCGCCCCCTCCGCCCCTCTACACTCGTCTGGTGTAGAAAGGGCCTGAATTGATGGTGACTGACCAGGAAAGGGATTTTGGGGTTATGGTGAATGGCTTGATGAAAATGTCAACCCAGTATACGGTTGCTGAGAAAAAGGCAAATTCCATATTGGGGATCATTAGGAAAGGAATGAGAAATAAATCTGCTGGTAGCATAATTTCCTTTGTATAAAATTAATGGTGTGATCCCACGCTAAATAGTGTGAACAGTTGTGGTCACCACACCACAGGGTTTTGTGGAGCTGGAAAAGGGCAACCAAAAAGGGGGATGGAGCAGCATCTCTATGAGGAAGGCTTTCTCATGTTTGTTTCTCTTTAGCTTAGAAAAACGTGAATAAGGAGGGAAATTATAGAGATGTATAAAATCATGCTTGGCATGGAGAAAGTGGGAAGGGAGAAGTTTTACTCTCTCTAATGCTAGAACTTGGGATCATCCAATTAAGCTAAATGGTGGGAGATTCAGGAAGTACTTCTTCACACAGCACAGAGCTAAACTACAGAATTCACTACCACAGGAAATAGCTATGGCCACCAACTTGAATGACTTAAAAAGTGGATTGGCCACATTCATGGAGAATGTGGGTATCAAAAGTTACTAATCATGATGGCTATATATTATCTCCAGTATCAGAGGCACAATGAAGATTGAATACCAGTTGCTGAGGGACACAAGCAGGAGTGTGCTATTGCACTTATTATGACCTGCTTGTGGACTTCCCATGGGCATCTAGTGGGCTCCTATGAGAATGTTGGATTGGCAGATCTTTGGTCTGATCTAGAACAGTTCTTATATTATGTCCTTACCCTGCACCTTGCTTGGGTTGTGTGGAATGTCTCATAGAGCTGGTAAACGTATAACGTGGATGTACCACCTTAGGCTGCAGGTGGGGGGCTCATATGATTGAATGCTGCACTATACAAGATATATACCAGTAGAAACCCATGAAGAAATTAGGTTGGGGGAGAAAGAGGCAGGGCAAATAGGAAGGGATTTTCCACATTTTGCCCTCCATCTCTTCCTGACAACCCATGATAAAGATGAAGATGATGATGAAATCTTCACATGAGGGAGATTGTCCTGGACTCAGAGGGAGAAAGAGACCCTGACCCAAAGGCTATTGAGCCTCTGTCATGGTTGCTAGCTGACCCTGTTTAGTCTCCCTTTGACTCAAAAGCCATGCAGGCAAGTACATAATGGTCTTGTCCATGCTGGGAATAGCAGTACCTATTGAATTTTGTTGGTGAAGATGGGCAAGACTTTTATTCATTTCACTTTTTTAATTAGGAATTAACCAACATTCTCAAATATCTTCATAATTGGGAAAGAAAGAACTTGAGATGTACACAATTTGAATGTGGGAGAAAGTGAAATAGTAAAGAGGGATGTCATGATATGAAGTTATGCCAATTAGCCATGACGGCTAAATGGAACTTCTATCCATAGTGGCAGATTTCCTGTGAAACTAAATACTAGAGGAAAATACTAGAGGAAGAGGAAGAATAGAATTCCATCACCTACATACCCTGCAGGTGAATGCCCAGATGCATCATTTTGACCACTGTTGGAAAGATGATACTGGATCAGATGGGCTCTGGCCTGGTCCAGAAAGGCATTTCTATATTCTTGGAGTGGAGAAGAGAGGGATGGAAGATCCTGATTTTTTTTCTTCAGAGCTATTTTGTGGTTCAAGGGCTCTCCTTTAACAGAATGTGTTTTATGCTTTGTCACCTTCTGCAAGGGGCACATACCTCCATCTCCATCTGACCAGGCACTCATCCAGCCTGCAACAAAAACACAAATTAATTAAGAAAGCTTATTCTCAGAACTATGCTGACTAAAGTTGCACCCAAAGCAGCCAACAATCATATTTGTGATGGATTTGCAAAATATGAAACAAAGTCATGTTTTCACCCAAGTTTTTCAGTTGGGACCAATTGTATTTATTTTTCTAAGACTTTAGCAAATATCTGTCTAAAAGTATTCTCGCAAGTGAAATTGGTTTGGTAGAACATACATCCGCTGTAATATGAGAAAGGGGGAAATGGGCTGCCTATGGATTTTGCTGAATTTCAGATTTCCAACAAAGTTCTTGTCCACTGATTTAAAAGGTCCAGATCCAGCTGTCAAAGCTTGTAAAGGTTTCTAAGAGCCTATCGACACATGCAGGATAAAACACTTTGAAAACATTTTGAAAACTGTATATGGAGTGTGCCCTGGGCCCCAACAGTTCTCAAAACTGTTATAAACCGTTTTAAACCATTTTATAGCAGAAGTGTAGATAGGCTCTAAGGCAACATGGCTAAATGAAACCCCCAAACAAAATGGATTTCTGATTGCTCAGTCATATTAGAGTAGGTAGGCCAAGAAAGGACCAGTTATGCTACATGTTGGGGGGGGGGATGGAATGTACTATTCCGTCCACCCCCCCCTGCAGAGCAGTGACCAAGGAGAAGTCATAATTTTGTGATAGAGCATTTGCAGACCGTCCCAGATTCAGTCTCTTAGAAAAGAAACTCAGAAAGCAGAGTTGGAAAAGATTTCTGTCCAGGATGTTGGAGAACTACTGCCAATTGGAGATGACTATACTGGGCTGAATGGACCAGTGGCCTGATTCCATGTAAGTAGGCTGACCAGATAAAATCCAGGTCACGTCTCATGTAACTTTAACAGTTGTAGAGAAAAGGGAATTTCAGCCAGGGTCATTCGTTTGCAATTAGTTCCTGGTGAAATTCCCTCTTCATCACAACAGTTAAAGGTGCAGGCACTATACTAGAGTGACCATATACAAAAGAAGGCAGGGCCCCTGCAACTTTAACTGTTGTGATGAAGAGGGAATTTCACCAGGAACTAATTGCATACAAATAACACTGGCTGAAATTCCCTTTTCTCTACAACTGTTAAAGTTACATCAGCCCTGACCTGGATTTTATCTGGTCACCCTAATGTAAGGGTTCTCCATATGTCCATTTGAGCAGCAGGGAGTGCTTATTGGAGGGTAACTGCACCTGGCTCATTTCAATGGACCTTGCACAGAAACTTCCAAGAGTATTGCACCTTTATTTAGAAAATATGGACCTGGATTTTTTATGCTATGTTAAAAAGCGCAGTGTGTGGTGCCGTTTCTATCCGTATCAGGTTGCCCATTTTTGGAGACATGGCAGAAATTTAAGAGCATTTAAAATAAAATACAGTGGGGCATATATTTAACTAAGGCCCAGTTTATTAGTTAAAGTAAGTGTGCTCTACCTGAGGCACTACTTCCTTCCTGTCAGGCAGGGCACCCCTCCATAACATACCCTGCTTGTTTCATATAAATTAAAGAATCCTTGAAGATAACTACTTGCTTTATATTGACCCACGTTACCGCCCAGGATCTTCTGGTAAACATACATCTCTCGGCTTTGGAGTTCTGTCAATCTCTTTGTCAACAAAGGGAAGTGTGTCGTCTGCTTCAGGACCGCTGGTAACACTGTTGAGAATGGAGAACTCCACTCTTTCTCAGGTAGCTCCTCTTCGTGTTTTTCTGGTCTAATAACTTCTGGGCGAATTGGGTGAATGCAAGCAGCAATGACAACCCCCCCTCCCCCCCCCCCCGTGGTCCTTGACACTCTCTTATATTGCAAAAGAGCATGCTGGGCTTGCAGAATACCTTTTTAATCCACATGAGCAGCCCTGATCTTTCCTGGCATGGCCTTACAGAAGCAAACGGAAGGGGAGATATCCAAAGTGTTGCATGGGGAATATCTGCTGGCACAACAGTGCTTCAGAGGCTCCTCTCCGGACTGTGGCCCTGCAGGCCCTAGAGCCACAAAATGATTTACTTCTGAAACTCAGGACCGTCAAGAGCTGCCTATAGTGCAGCGTGTGATGCTGTGTTTGGCCTAGGCACAGAAGTGGATGCTCAGAACCACCAATGTCTTGGAACCTACCAATGTCTTTCAAGCTCAGTTGCGACAATTACAGCTAGAAAAAAGATCCGCTGCCAGTGCAGACTCCGGGTTTTTAAGGGCCTTTGGGCAATTCACCCTTAGTGGGCCCCCTCCCTCCCTCAGTGGGTCTATCATCTCACCACAATTGCTGCTCCTCATCCTGATTCTCATAATTGCTTGACAGGCAGAGAGCCAGTGAGCAAGGAGGCAGGACGTGTACTGCTCCTCCATCTCAATACCACCATTGTCTGGGCCAGAGCGAGAGGCAGGTGAACAACTCAGTTCCAATGGTGAAGAGGAGGAGGAGAAAGGTCGAGGATGTTTTTTGTCAAGGGGGCCCTGCTGAGGTCCGGGCCCTTGGCAGCTGCCTGACTCTGCCTACCTTTGACACCGACCCTGCCTGCTGCCATGAGGAATACATGAGGATCCTGCAGCTCGCTCTGAAAGTGGTCAAGGCTTTGCTAGCGATCTATTTGAATGTTCACCAAAAAAAAAACTTGGGGCTCACAAACCTCCCTCCACACAATCGCATCCTGCTTTCCCTGTCCCAAATCAAAAACATCCCTTTAGGGCAGAGCAAGGGAAGGCAGGAGGAGTGGTTCCTCTCTCCAGGATCTGAGAGAGCATCTTTCCCTGCCAGTAGCTGAGACTCCCAGTTGAATCCTCCCCAGTGGGAGAAGGCCCCTCTGAAACCTGCTTTTGCAAGTGCCTACACCAAAGTTCTTTCAGGCAACCACTTACATCTTGCAACCTTGCAACCTGGCCCAGGTTTGACAAGGCAAAGTCATATGTGGAAAATACGTGGGCCAGATCTACACCTTGTGTCAAATCATTATGATCCCATCATGGTAATGCTATATCCCTCTTGTGCATTTATACCTCGTAGGACACACAATTACATTTTTGTGGTATTTTGGATAATGCGGAATAAAAACCAGGAAATAACACTACAAAAGCGGTGTATGGAATGTGTTTTGTTCCCCAACAGTTATCAGTTCACTTCAGTACCGCCATAAAGCAGTAGTGTAGCTCTAGCCTTGGATTGTGGCAGCAAGAACCCAAAAAATGGCGCCTGAGCACATCTGTGGTTCCTCAGTTCACTCATTGCATCTGCCAATAGGGAGCAGGGAGAGTCAGGATGACTTGCCCAGATGAAAAATATATTGTGTGTCGCTTCCCTAAATGCACCATCCACATCCAGGCTATTATTTAACTGTCTCAAAGTTTAGCTTGGTGAGAACCTCTGTGGCAGGGCTTAAAAGCCCTGGAATTATAAAATAAAAGAAAGAAAGAAACCAACTCCCTCAGGATGGAACATCTTTTGGCATCTTTCATGGAAAAGGTCAGGACTTTTTTTGGTTTCCAATCTGATTCTTCCCTCTGTGTGTGTGTGGCTTTTCTTTGGTGGGGGGAGTGATTTGTACCACATGTAGAGGTTGGATAACCATCACATAAACGGCAATGTTTCACCAGCCATGGAATATATTGCAAACCCTTGGATCAAACATTTGCTTTATTCTGCCCTTATGGATGTCGCTAAGTTGTGACCATACCAACATGACATCATTGTTTCCAAAATAATTAAAAGAATACTACATGAAATGAAGAGGTGGGGGAGGGGGAGGGGGAGAGAGAAAAAGCTGGCAGGAACTGTAAGCGAACATGTACAAGCTCTAACAAGCACACACCAAAAAAAAAAATGTGTGTCAAAAATACTCCACCCAAGAAATCTATACTTTGTCATTATAGATTGCATTGTGGAGAATCAGCTGAGAGGGATGGTACCAGCAAGGGAGTTGTTTTCCATGCTGTGCTAGTGACATAGCTTGAGCTATGTGGAAGGAACCACACTAATACCAACACCGCTACTAAATCCAGGTTGGTGCTGTGGCTACAATGTTGGACTTGGAGCAGAGGAGCAGTGGTGCAGTTAGGTGACTTTAGACTTTGGACTAAATGCTCTTACGGAGGTGGGGGGGGTTCCTCTTTGGATGGTATTACTTCACTTACCCCCAAAATGTGGTACGCTAGCCCTGGTGCAGCCCTACTGTTCATTCTTCTGGGAGTGTCCCTA
Source organism: Anniella stebbinsi (assembly GCA_029215795.1). Classification (NCBI taxonomy): domain Eukaryota; kingdom Metazoa; phylum Chordata; class Lepidosauria; order Squamata; family Anniellidae; genus Anniella; species Anniella stebbinsi. Next base: position 169,305,372 of record JARDYH010000002.1, on the reverse strand, counting down.
GACACCTGCCCCATGGTCCTGCCCTGATGGCACCATTACCAAGGGCCTGGGTTTGAATTGTCACATAGCCATGAAGCTCATGAAACACCTCAGTGTTGGTTACCAGTTTACAGACTTCTGGTGGGGATAAAATGGAAAAGCATCCATGTAACATCTCCTTGAGCTTCTAGGAGGAAGGTTGTGATACCAATGTGATGGATGAAGAAATGTTAAAATTCAGCTTCTGACCTCCATAACTATTCTCATGGGAGAATAAACCGTCACTAAACTTACAGAGCTAAAATCCCAAAGCACAGGTCAGGTATTTCTATTAGTACAAAATATCAAAATTTGACTAATTGGATAATATTTTAGACCATATCCTCATTGATCTCAGCAAATATTTAACTATTTCTGTAGCAAACTCTTTTGTATCAGGAAGAATAAGAGCATAGTGTTCACACAATATTCCAGGATACAAAGAGATTAATGTGTTAATTAACTCATTAAGGAGATCTCAGTTAAAATTACAGTAAAGAAAAGCATGACTTACTGTTTGGATTTCTTGTGAACCACAGGGACATAGTCCCTTGGAATACTGTATCCCCCTAAATCTCCCATCCAAAAGGGCTGAGCGTATCATGTTAAAATATGCATGAGTAAACACCCTCCTATACTTTGAAATACTTAATATTTGCAAGTATTTGGCTTGAGAATCAACAGAAGATGGATGAAAATGCCAGTGCCAATGGAGAGCAGGGCTGGATCTACAGTGCTGCTTTATAGTGGTATTGAAGTGCACTGATAACTGTTGAAGCCCATGATACATCTACACCAAACAGGGTATAACATTATGAAAGTGGTATGAATGCAGTATGTGGCATGGGCCCCAACAGTTATCAGTGCACTTCAATACCGCTATAAAGCAGTAGTGTAAATCCTGCCTTTATATACCGCTTATATACTGTAGTGCTATATCCTGCTTGGTGTAGATCTGGCCCAGGTCTTATTTGCTACTGCAAGTGAATCTTGGAAATCAATATCTTCTCTACATGGGATAATACAAGATCAAGCCTTATTGGGGCCATATGAGAGAAGCAGCGATGAGGAAACCCCTAGATCATATACTTTATCATTTAGCATCTTCATCCACAAAAGTAGGAAAACCCTAGATAATATACTTTATCATTTAGCATCTTCATCCACAAAAGTAGTGAAGTACTTTTAAGTAACAGGATGAAGGAACAGGAAACATTAGTGAAGCCAAGTTTCAGAGCTAGAGACCAACCTTTGGCTTCTATAGAGACCAGGCCTGCCTTGAGTCTCAGAACTGCAGCTGCCACATATTTGGGGACACCAAAAATTGCCTTTAAAAAGGATGTTCAGACTTTTTCAACATTTGAGTTGAAGCTCAAAATCTGAATGTCATATAAAAGCTGAGCGAGTGACTTGGCCATGAGAACATGCAAGACTGAGGGGATATGATAGTTCCCTTTAGAATACAAGAAACGCTGAACAGCAACCATACTTTTATGCACATTATCAATAGTGTAATTCCTGTGGAATGCCCAAGATAAAGAAAAAAGGAAGAATGTTCCTAAATACTTAAATGTTGAGACCTGTTCACGTGGATGTCCATCTGAAGACCAACTATGCTTTGGTTACCTTTTGAAAATACTTAAACCTTGGTCTTATCATGGTTGATTGAAAGAGCTTCATTCTTACAATAATAAATGCTTTCAACCAATTTGAGTTTGAGAAAGAAGAGCTGCACCATCTGCCTAAAGGAGTAAGGGCACTTATGTTTCTGCAAGTTTCAGTGTATGAAATTCAGGGGAATTAAGACAGGAAGAGAGATCATTAATATAATGATTAACGAAAAGAGGAGCTAAAATGCACCCCTATTTAATTCCTCTGGATTACATTATAGAATTTGAAAGATGGCCACCAAATCCACATTGAATTCACATGGAAGTTTCCAAACATAATTGCTTTGTAAAATGAAGCAACTGTTTGTCAATTGATGTAGTCTTTAAATTAGCCTACAGCTGCTCTCAATTTATTATATTGAAGGCTGATTTCAGCTCCACTAAGGCTTCAAATAGCCTCTATTCTTCCTATGTCTATACTCTTTTCCTATGTTACCTGTCCATGAAACTGTGGGTAGAAATAAGTATAGCAGACACCAGGTTCCTAAAAATGTAATTAGATCTAAACAACTGGCAGATTAACACAAATTTATAAAATAAAGGAAAGAGTAAGTAAAGAATTCAGATAATGAAGAAAGGGAAGTCAATGCATATAATGATGCCAGAATAAGCAAATGCTTCCAGCATTAAAATAAATACAGTTTCAACAAACAGTAACACTTATATCACAGTCAGTTTGTTACAGTTCTGTCCTTCCTTTCCTCACCTCTGGAGGTGTCCCTTCCAAAAACACAAATCCCTAAAAGTAATTCCTTCTGTTCTGCTCAGTCAGGCCTGAACTTCGGTTCTTTCAGGAACAGACACTTCTTTTGTTAATAGGAACTGCTTCTCTCTCTGTCAAATCTTTTACTCTCAGTCTTCTGTTGTCTCAGGTGCATATTCTCAACTTCTTTCACTGCTTTCTCCTTTGCCTCAAGATGGCTTTCCGTAGCTTCCCTCTCTCAGCCATGACTCTCTCACTCCAGCTCTTCATTCTCTCCTCCTCCCTCCACATCAGATGCCAAAATACTTCTTCTGTTACCTTGGCAACTTCTCCCTCCCCCCTGCTGTATCTATCTGATCATTTCAGCTCCTTCTTCAGAACACACTGGGAAGTGGTGCCTTACATGGTGGCAGTATGCACACTGTGCTTAAGTAAGTTTCCAAGTTCAGTGATTAGAGCTCAAATGGAAGTTAGGAATGTTCCAAAAATTCTCATCTGAATTTAGGCATGTTGCGGGCACCTGGCTGGGGCTCAAGACCCAGCAATTTCTCGCCAGCTTGGCCCTCTGGACACCAATCCATGGATTTCCACTTCTGCATTGAGCTGCCATTTTGGATAAAAATGGCAGCTCTGCCTTTTTCATGAAGGGCCATTTGTGTAAATGGTATCTGTAAAGGGGCCATTTTCACAAAATTGCAGACCTAAATGGTCTATTTAGACTTGTGTGCATTGATAAAACATAGCATACAGCAAACTTGATGTGATTCGACATACAGTTACATCAAGAGTCTTTTACTAATGTGATGGTGTGCATGAGTGCATCAGTAAGACATGTAAAAAATTTTTTTAAAGAATCTTGATATAATAATATATATCATCTAGGGATGGGCAAACTCACCCTAATCCGGGTTGTGCACTGTCCGTTGGACCACACTGGCTGCCCGCCCTTGTTCACAACATGGCAGTACGGTCTCTCACCGAGCCACCATTTTGCATAAAAATGGCAGCTCAGCCTTTCTCATAAAGGCTCATTTGCACAAAGGGCAGCCGTAAAGTGTAGGCTGACCATATGAAAAGGAGGACAGGGCTCATGTAACTTTAACAGTTGTAGAGAAAAGGGGATTTCAGCCAGTGTCATTTGTATGCAATTAGTTCCTGGTGAAATTCCCTCTTCATCACACCAGTTAAAGTTGCAGGGGCCCTACCTTCTTTTGTATATGGTCACTCTAGTATAGTGCCTGCAACTTTAACTGTTGTGATGAAGAGGGAATTTCACCAGGGACAAATGACACTGGCTGAAATTCCCTTTACTCTACAACTGTTAAAGTTACATGAGCCCTGTCCTCTTTTTCATATGGTCAGCCTAAATATACAAAAGTTAAAAATATAATTAAATACTTTTCAATATTAAAGCATTTTAAACATTTTAAATACATAACAATTTAAAAGTCAAAGGTATAGACAGAGGTCCAGATTATTTGCCAAAGGCCTGCTGGAACAAAAAAGGGTTTGTCTGCATCCAAAAACACATCAAGGAGGGAGCCAGTGTAGACTGCAAGTATTCGAAAGAAAATCCATGTGTGTACACTATGCAAAATAAACGACAGCTCAACTGTTTCTAAACCTTATTAGAAAAACAGGGTGACTAGGCCGAAACCAGTGTTGTAGGCCCAGAAGCACTTTGAAAGGTTTCAACATTGTACTTAAAACTTAACACCGGCCCAAACTAATTAAATGAAGTGTTTGAAGCTTTCAACTTATAGCAGTATGGACCAAACTCTTAGAAAAGAGGGAAGGAGCACTGTGTGTGAGTGGGGTGGGGGAATTTAAAAGAAAGATATAGCTACCTATTCCCAGGAGAGATCTGAAGATCAGGTTACCACGGATCCAGAGGAACCGCACCCTGCTTCACCAGGGAGCAAAAGAGCAAACTGGCCTTATGAAGATAGCCCAAAATACTCTCAGAGCCAAAGGAATGCATTTTCCAGAAGAGAAAAGAGAAACTCTTCTTCTTCACTCAAAAGGTCTGTGCTAGAGGCAGCAGCCATTTCACTCACCCATCCCACATTCTAAGGCAGGAGGGAGGGGGAGAGTGATGCTACTGAGCGTGTGTCAGTGTCACGTTATGAGGGAAGATGGCCGCCTCATTGACTTGAATGAGAGGTTAAAATAGTCCTTAAAAGTCAACCGAAAGGAATTAAAAAAAAACGAAAAGCTTTCCATCAACTACAGTCAAGGAGGAAGAAGACCCCACCACTGGATTACTTAATAAGGCTCTGGAAATTATGCAAATTGTGAGCACAAAAAGTAGCAACCCGTAAGTAAATTTTACAAAAGCAGGGAGACAGGTTTGTATTCCTTTTCTAACTTAAACTGCTCTCCTTCCCTCAATCTTTCACCAATCTTCTTGAAATTTTCAGGTGATGTAAAACAAACATTTTTTTTTCTGGCACCTGTAAATTTCAGAATGGTTGATGAAACATTTTTGATTTTATGGCTGTTAGAATGACCCCCCCAATTATCACTTTAACATGGCGGAATGTGTTTTTTACTGACGGCCCTTAACAATGGAGGCACGGCTGTGCCTCCATTAATTTGTGCCTCTTACCAAAAACTAAAACTTTTATCTAATTGAAATTCTTACAAAGTTGCTCGCTATTTTTCCCCCAGTGTAGGCTGACCATATGAAAAGGAGGACAGGGCTCGTGTAACTTTAACAGTTGCAGAGAAAAGGGAATTTCAGCCGGCATCATTTGTATGCAATTCGTACCTGGTGAAATCACCTCTTCATCAAAGCAATTAAAGTTGTATGCACTATACTAGAGTAACCAGATACAAAAGAGAGTAGGGCCCCTGCAGCTTTAACTGTTGCAATGAAGAGGGAATTTCACCAGGTACGAATTGCATACAAATGACGCCTGCTGAAATTCCCTTTTCTCTACAACTGTTAAAGTTACATGAGCCCTGTCCTCCTTTTCATATGGTCAGCCTAGTAAAGTGGTCATTTACACAAGACTATGGGCGTAAATGGTGACTTAGCGAGGGATTGGGGGACTGTACACTTGCCCAACTCAGTGTGTGCCAAGTGGAGCAAGCATGGAGATCTGCAGACTAGTGTCCAGGAAGCCGAGCTAACGATTTCTCAGCTGGACACCCACACCATTCCCTAATATTATCACACTGCTTTTTGTCAATGAATGTGCATATTCATACAGGTAATTTGGAGCAGGAAATATAACAATGATCTAAAGGAGCTGAGAGTAACACCTTATTGTGCTTGCTCCAATACTAGCATTCATTTTAGAAATTCTCCTAGTATAAAAGAGGGTGCAGACCCTGGAGACTTACAGCATACCAGGACAGTCAGTACTGGCATTAATTGGCCAGTAGTCTGTCTTACTGTAATTTTGGACCAATGGCCTGGCTTACCTGTAATTTAATAGACCAAGAAACTGGAACAATGGACTCACTGTAATTAAATGAAGCCATGGCCCAGCTCACTGTATGGTAGCTTCATGAGTAGCTCTCTAAGTGTCCCACACTATGACCTGTAAGTGCAAGGGAGCACAGCAAGTGGCTTTAAACAGAACTACCCCAGATAACCCTCATGATGAAAATTCGTATTTAAAGATGCTTCATGAGATGCAAGGTATTGTGAGCTATAAATCAGAGAAAATAATTAGTTGAATGTTTGCACTCTGTCTTACTCAATGGCTCCATTCAGACGACACAATAAACAACTGGTGTGGGGGAAACAATCGTCAGTTGTTTTGACTATTGCGTCATCCGAATGCTGCCATAGTCAACTCAGTGCTGATCCTAATCCACACCACAGTTGATTATTTATTACCATGTTGTGTGGGGAGTGCCCCCTAGGGTTAGCATGAGGGTTAGGGTTAGTCAACCCACCATTGACTATCGTGTCATCCAAATTGAGCCAATGTCATGATCAAATGTTGCAATGCCATTTTAATGTCCATTCTCCCAGTTTGGAATGCTCCTTGAAGTCCCTTCTTGTTTTACCCACTTTAAATAACAGGGGCCATCAGCAGACTTGGCCATCTCCCTGCTCCCTGCTAATTCCAGATTATTTATGAACAAGATTTTTTAAAAAAAACAAAACCTGATATGTGCTGTCATTTCGGGTGATGTCTAAATTGACTAGACTCATGGCTGTAGCTCTATCTCTGGAGGCAGCTAAACCATAGTAACAGGAGTGCTGAGCAGATGGGAGAGGAAAGCAAAGAAGTAGTTCAGATCATGGTTTGTTTGTAGACATGGAAGTTTAGGGTTCCAAGCTTGGGTTTGGTGCGATCTCTAAATTGAGTCAAACAGTTGGGGCCTTATGCTCCTGTTGCGATGCCCATCCCTGTGCAATCTGGTTCTTTTTTGGCTGTTGTTGTTCCACAGCATGTACGACTCAAGTTGCATTTGTAAGCTGAGCTACAGGCTTTTCCCCAAACTCTGGGGACTGTTGCACATTTTCCCCGCAGGTTCTGCAATTTGAGTAAATTTCTGAGCAACTTAAGAAAATTTCTGAGCAATTTGTGCAAATTAGGGCCAGACTGTTGCAAATTGCTCAGAAAATTGTGCAAATTGCAGGACCTATGGAGAGAGGGGTCGCAAAATGCCTGGAAAATCCACCAATGGGCTGATTCACTACAGACCAAGTCAGGCGCCACAGCAGGAACCAGAACAAAGTCAGGGGGGGGGGGCAAACCTATGGAAAAGTGTCAAATTGCACCCCCCAATGGTTTCTCTGACATCCCTACACTCCTGCCATGCTCTCCAGTGCAACAGTGTGGCTTGTTTCCTAACTACAGGCAAGCCCATCCCAAAGTGTTGCATATATGATGTGGTATGTACACCAGGGTGGTACTATCTCATGCTTTGGACTAAACATTGCTAACATTTGCAAACATTGGCCTACAATCTTGGGAACAGGTATGAAGCATTTTCCTCCCTTTATTCCCTTCTTAAACACACACACAGGCCCCAAAATCCCGCTGAATTCTCAAATCTCCCATGCAGTTCATCAGAATGTCCTGCCAAGAGCCACAAAATGAATATTTTCTATGATGAGATTTGAGGAGAAAACAAATTAAAAAATCAAAACAGATGGTTGACATCAGTCAGATGGAAAATGCTAATTGGCATGGATTCCCTTTTTTGACTTGTAAAACAGGAACATTAAAAAACATGTCCACTGTTAATAGGGGTACTTCTTGGCAGTATATCCTTAAAGAACGGAGGCTGAGCTAATAACAATTTGCAGAACAGCAAATCAAGCCTCATGAATGTGGCACCCATAAAGTCTTTGGGGACTATAATTTTCAAGCTGGCATGTCATATTTTTAAGCTTCTAAAATTTAGAACCTAAGTGCACATTTTAAGATCCACCAAAAGTGGCTTTGTTTTCACAATTCACTCACAAATCCCACTGAACCCAACAAGAACACCTGAGTTAGCCTTTCACGAGTCCCCTTCACTGTGAGCTGACATCTCACCTTTTACAAAAGTCATGTTGCGCTGCTGAGACATATGGTTCAAAAATGATTGATTGGCAGTAAATTTAGGATAGACAAAAGGAACTATTTTTCCCCACACACAATGCATATTTAACTGATGGAATGCAACAAAGTGCCGATGGCCAATAGACTTTAAAAATTATTGTGTTCTTTAAATAAACACTAGCTTTGTGTGTGTGTGTGTGTGTGTGTGTGTGTTTAAGGGCCAAACAAATTCAGGGCTGGGGGGGGGGGGGTAGGTCTATCAACACCAATTGACCATAAAGTCATTGCCAGAAAAGAAGACACAAGAGGACACAAAATTTTACACATGCTAATTTATACAGATGGATGCAAATGTAGAAATAATTACGATAATCTCAATAGAAATACTATGTATCTCACTCATAGGAAAGATTACGACCAACACAGATTGTAACAGGAGAGCTTCTTCTTAGTTTTTAAGCCTCCAGACAGAAGTGGTCTTGTTTGACTGATTATACGTAAGCTGCTCCTAGAACTTTTTTTGGCTAAGGAGTGGTCTAAAAATACTTTAAATGAATACTTATATACATACATAATGGCCAGATAACCTTTGTGCCTTCTCAGTCTGCTCTCCAGGTGCTAACCATTGATGAGCAACTTGAAGGCCCCTGCTCTGCCTTCTTACGGTTCCTGATCTTTAAACTGAACGAACAGGAATACCCTTCAAATAGAAGACTGTCCTCTGTAAAGTTGGACACCTGACCACCCTAAATGGCAGCTAAATGGAAACTCCATGTAGAAGCACTCTATCTTTGAGTATCCCATGCTGTATAAAAGCCAATGGGAGGACCTATTGGCTTCCTAGGCTGTTTGTGAGACTCACAAAGCATTCTGGCTGGTCACTCTTGGTGTCATCCAGCAAGGCCATTCTTCTGATCTCAAGAGAGGTTTGCAGAGCCAATGAGGAAAGACAAAGCTGTTCAAACAACTTGAAATAATTGTTGGTTCTTGGTCACCATGAAGGCTATTTCAGGAGCGCCCACCTGGGAGAGATCTTCCTCTCTCAAAATGGGAGCACAGGTTAGGTATACAGGATCCTGTCTTTGAAGGTGTGTGGGCATGAAAATGCTGAGCTGCAACGCAGCTTTTACTAGTCATGCTGTATAGTTTGATCCTGTGGTGAACTCAATACATTCCCCCAAAGGGGCAGGGGAAGGGATTGCTTACTGATGTAAAATTGTTATCTAAACAGAGCTAACTCCAATTTGTTAGCCAGCCAACAGGTTATTATTTTAACAAACAGAGGCAAGACTGATTGGAGCCTTCAGTATACAAATGTGTAATGAAGGGATTAGCAGATTTAACCCAGAAGTTCAGTGAAGGACACGGTGTGGATTAGATGCGGGAAGTTATAGGCCTTTTGGTAAACAATCGTTTTGAATGAATATGCCCGTTCGGGTTTATGCTGAATGGCATTGTTCGTTAGCGAGAATGGACTGTCACTGCTGCACTGCATTCCTGGCATGACTTAAATCTCCGAGTGTAGGAGCGGTACTTTCTGTAGGAGTACAATAACATAACACAATGGCACACAGAATTAGGAAGTGTACATGTTCCCAACTGCTAAGTCATGTAGTCTATTATTACTACACAAGGATGAAGAGCCCACTGAAGACTAATGTTAGATATTCATTCAAGAGACAAGGAGCTTCATCAGACAGGGGGAAATAGCATTTCCCTACCGTCACTTTGCCTCCGGCTCCTGTCCCACAACAGGGACAAACAGTTTCCTCTTTCTTCACACAGGGAAGAAAGAGGAAGCAAGCAACAGCCATGTGGCCCATTCAGTGGGCATTTTGATCATGCTGCTTCTCTTACACACAGCAGGAAATGGTGACACATTTTATTATAGTAAAAAAAAAGAGTTTCTGGCCCTTATTTTTTGACAGAAAAAAGAGCAGAAGGAATGGGAGACACATAGGAGGCAGGTGGCATTGTCAAAAGGACCCTGAACATCTGTGAGTGGCCAGTAAAGTGCATACTATAAAATGTTTGTTTGATGATGCTCAAAGATAGTCCCTGTTTTCTGATCCATTATATTAATTTATTTATTTATTTTATTCCATTTATATACTGCCCCATGGCCAAAGCTCCCTGGGCGGTTCACAAAAATTAAGAATATTGAACATTAAAAACACTGATGAACAAAATTTAAAACCATAAAAAGCATAAAAACAAGTTATAATTACAATATCCTTTAAAAACAGCAATTCTGGGTCAAAGCACAACAACAACAACAACAACAACAACAACAACAACACAAAACCCTCATCATTCACTGCTAAATGCCTGGGAGAAGAGGAAAGTCTTGACCAGGCGCTGAAAAGATAACAATGTTGGCACCAAGTGAGCCTTGTCGGGGAGATCATTCCATAATTGGGGGACCACCACTGAAAAGGCCCTTTCCCTTGTTGCCACCCTCCGTGCTTCCCTCGGAGTAGGCAACCAGAGGAGGACCTTAGATGTGGATCGTAGTGTACAGGTAGGTTCGTGTCAGGAGAGGCGTTCCATCAGGTATTGTGGTCCCAAGCCGTGTAAGGCTTTATAGGTTAGAACCAGCACCTTGAATCGGGCTCGGAAACATATAGGCAGCCAATGCAAGCGGGCCAGAGTATTTCAGCCCCCTCTTCCCAGAGTCTCATAGGAAGCTGTGTTGTAACAAGTCAGGCCAGCGGACCCTTTAGTTCAGTATTTTTTGTTTAATTTCTACACTGACTGGTAGAACCTCCCCAAAGTCTTTCCTAGCTCTACCTGGGGAAGCCAGGGTTTGGACCTGCCCTAGAGGATCCATCTCTAGAAGATACATTTTTGAGTGGGGGACATTTATAGATTCAGTAGCATAAAGCCCATGTCACCATGGGCACTAGTAGTGCGTCTTTCCTGCTTTTTTGCCCCTCAGTCCCTTCACCACAGAGAGGGTCATGAATAATGCAAATGTGGCTCATGCATAATGAATCTCCACTCTGAAATTTGCATGCAGTGCGGTCCCCTTCCCCCTTCTGCAGGTATGAAGCAAATCAGGTATATTGTGGCACATCGGAGATCTGGTCATAGTCATCTTTGAGAAATTGACTGTGCATGTTAGTCATTTAATAGTGGTAGATTTTTCTGTAGAGGTGCATGCTGGGGGTTAGCAGCTGCACTGCCAAGACATTGAGAAGCTGCTGAGAAAGGGCAGTGGCTTGTGGAAGTGTTGGTGCCAGGGGAGAGTAGTGAGTCCCTCCTTCTGCATAAGGGCCAAATACAATCTAATTGAAACACCATTCTCTCCATGTTGTCAGAAGAGAATAAATAGTCTTCGCTCCTAGGTTTTCCTAGGTGCTGTCAAATTGGATAGAGGGGGTTGAGTTCTTTGAGAACTCTAGGATGGATACCATCCAGGCTTGGTGATTTAGTTGCTTTCAATTTGTCAATAAGATTGAGAAGTTCATCTTTTGTCACCACCATTTGCATCACTTCCTCAGACTCCCTTCCTGAAAACATCAGTTCAGGCACAGGCATCTGTCTTGTGTCTTCTGCAGTGAACACCGATGCAAAGAATTCATTCAGCTTCTCTGCAATCTCATTGTCCTCCTTTAGCACTCCCTTAACTCTGTTGTCATCCAATGGTCCAACTGCTTCCCTAGCTGGTTTCCTGCTTCTGATATATTTAAAGAATTCTTTATTGTTGGCCTTGATATTATTAGTGATGTGCTCTTCAAAATGCTTTTTTGCATCTCTTATTGTTTACTTGCATTGCCTTCGTGCAAGGATGTGCTCCCTTTTATTTTCCTCACTTGGGCAAGACTTCCATTTTCTGAAGGAAGCCCTCTTTTCTACAATAGCTTCCTTGACACTGCTTGTTAACCATGCTGGTGACCTCTTGGACTTGGTATTACCTTTCCAAACCTGTGGAATACATTTTAGTTGAACTTCTATTATTGTGCTTTTGAGTAAGCTCCATGCATTTTGCAAGGATTTAATCATCTTGATTCCCGCTTTCAACTCTCTTTTCACCAGTTCCCTCATTTTAGAGAAGTTCCCTCTTTTGAAGTCAGATGTGCCTGTGTTGGACTTCCTGGGCAGTTTCCCACTTAAGTATATATTGAATCTGATAGCACTGTGGTTGCTGTTACCGATTGGTTCAACAATATTTACATCATGTATTAGGTCCTGGGCAACACCACTTAGGATTAAGTCCAGGGTTGCCTCCCCTCTGGTTGGTTCCATGACCAACTTTTCTAGGGCACAGTTGTTTAGGACGTCAAGAAATTTAACCTCTTTGTCATGACTGGAATATGCATTTATCCAGTCAATGTGAAGATAATTGAAGTCATCCATTATTACAACACTTTCTCATTTGGAGGCCTCCCCGATTTTGTTTTCCATCTCAAGGTCACCCTGAGCATTTTGGTTTGGGGGACGATAACACGTTCCTAGCACTAAATTAGTTTTAGGGTCCTGTATTGTGGAAGAGTCTGCCCCGTTTAGGTGCTCTAGTCTACTTGGCAGAATGCCCTCCTTGACATACAGAGCAACAACACTCCTAGTATGCCCTTCCCTGTCCTTCGTGTAGAGATTATATCCAGGGATGACTGTATCCCACTGGTTCTTTCCATTCCACCAGGTTTCTGTAATGCCTGCTATGTCCAGGTTCTCCTTTGAAACCAAGCACTCCAATTCTCCCATTTTGGCTCAAAGACTTCTAGTATTTGCATAGAAACACCTATATACGGTGTCCCTCTTCAGATAACTCTGGTGTGTCCCTTTTTCACTGTTGCACTTCAGACTCTTTCATTGGCTATCATGTTCTGTTCTGTACTCATGACCTATTTGCTCCCCTTCTACATTGGGACAATCAAAAACATTTTCATATTCGTCTCCTTCAGATGATTTAACCCGAACCGGATGCTTCCCAGCTCCTGTCAGCTTTCCTCCAGGATTTAGTTTAAAAGATGGTCTGCCACCTTTTTTATGTTTAGTGCCAGCAGTTTGGTTCCATTTTGGCTTTAAGTACAGCCCGTCCCTCTTGTACAGGCCTGGCTTGTCCCAAAATGTTCGCCAGTGTCTAACATATCTGAACTCCTCCTCTCTACACCATCGTCTCATCCACGCATTGAGACTCCTCAGCTGTGCCTGTCTAGCAAGGAGTGAGCCTTTTTATTCTATTTTTTTTCCCTGTGTATATGATTTTTTTAATTAACTGATAAGCTGAAATCTTACACTTGAATTATATAAAGTGTTCTTTAAGGCTCAAAACCTGCACCTATACTGCAGCTAGTGTACACGTTTTTCTGTTTCTAAGCAGACACCTCAAATATTTAGTCCAGTATAGGTGGCTCCTATCAATATAGAGCTATGAATTGCTTTCCCCTCCTTTAAAGCTTCGGATTAGTTAAAAGTATGTAGCTGGGATTCTTTTCAATCACTCTGTAATCTTACATCAAAAGCTGGATTCTTGCTGGATTCCCCTCCCCCCTCCCCCCCCCCCCGATATTTAGCTCTCTACTGTGGCTTGGTTCAGGCGACATGATAAGCCATGGTTGATTAATTAGGCAACAGTCCATTGCATTGCTTATTGTGTCATTTGGCAAGAAATGGACAACAGATGGTGTGCTAATTTTCCCAAATAAGCAATGGAGAAGCACAATGGGCTGCTCCGTTGATTCTCTGGAGACTTGTTGATTAATATGTTGGGTGGCAGACTCCATTGATTAATTTCACACGTTGAGTACGCTATTTTGGCAGCCCATAGAGTTCCCCGGCAGGAGAGCCAAAAGTGCCCCTGCCGCTCCTCTACAGCCACCAAAACGTGGTTTCAGAATCTACTTAGCAACTAATGATGCCCGCCTCCCCATCCAGCCCTCCCTCTGCTCACCAAAGGACCAGCTTCTGAAAGGATTCAGTTCCTGCGGCTGTGGCTGCACTAACACCTGCCAGTGCTCTGCACCCCAAAGTGCACAAGCACAATCCTGCCGAACATATGCCAGCAGCACCCCACAGCCCCCAACCATTCTGCCCAGGTGACCCGAAGCCCAAGTGGTTGGCTGCCAGTGAACACAGGTGCCACAACTCCTCCCCCCTTCCTTCCCCCCACACCGGGTGAGAGGGATGCCGATTCTCCCTTCATGCCTCCCCACAAATCCCCCAATTGCTCTTCGGACACCCCACATCCTATGCACCCTTTGCTCCTTGTGCGACCCCGCAGCCACCCACCTTGGTGAAGCGTCAACCGCCCAGCCCCCTTTTTCCCTCTAACTTAATCGGACAGTGGAGGTGCGAGATAAAATGGAGCTCTTCATGGGATCCCAGGTGGGCCAGGTCCTACCCCCGAGCTGTCACCTTCCCAGGAAAGCTGCAACACATCTTTATGCAGCCCAGCGAGAAGACCTTTGTGGAAAAAGCTGCTATGGAGGGGGAGATGGTTGAGGAGGCAGACATCCTAGCTGCAGGCGTCGTAGATGCAGAGGAGCTGGTCGACCCTCCCGAGCAGCCAGATGAAGAAATGCAGGAGGCCGAGACCCTGGAAGAGGAGCCACCACCCCACGTGCTGCCATGGATAAAACGAGCCCTGCTCCACAAGTCCACCCACTGACAAATGCCCAGAGGCGTGCCTGTCTTTGCAAAAAGTGCAAAGCAGACCGGATGCAGGTGGCAAAGGACGTGGTCATTGCCACAGAGGTCGCCGGAGGAAGAATCCATGAGCTCTCTACATGCAAGGTGGGTGAGGAGGAGAGCAAACGCACCAAGGAGCATGGCCTCAACATGTGGGTGACATGCTTAGCCACACAAGCCATGGAAGGATGCTCTCAGGCCATAAGGGAGTCAGGGCAGGCTGTGCATCGTGGCCTTCTTGACCATGTCAATTGGGTGACCAAGGCCATAGCAGCCACCGATGCCGTCATCGAAAGAGGTATGCACGGGCTCACAGCTGCCATCAACCACCAAACAGAGGCCATCCAGGCCTTAGCTCTGGCCTTCCAAGGAGCCTATCATGAGGGGCAACAAAGGGCCCTGCATGCCTCAGTGTGGATATATGCCACCTCAGCAGTACCTGCTTCCTCCTCCTGGCCCTGCATATCATCCTCAGTGCCTGCCAACGGAGGTACCAGGCCCCTCTGGGATGGCAAGGGGAGACAGCGCAGGTGCTGCCTGCCGCCGCTGTGGAGGCCTGCTGAAGTGCCCCCGCAGCATACCAGTCAACTTGGAGGAGGAGGGTGAGCCAGGGCTTGGGGGCACCTTTTCACATGAGTGGAGTAGGGGGCCTATAATCCTTCCCTCCCCCCCCCCCCCGTGCCCCCTTGTGCTGAGTTTTCTGCCCAGCACACATTCCTTGTTCTCGGGCCAGGCGCCCCTTATCTCCTTCTGTTGCCCTAGCGACTGCTTTCTTCAAGCACAGCTGGCCTTTCAAGATCAAGGTGCTGTAGCAGATCTGCAACAATGTTGCTGGTTGCTGAGATGTCCCATGAGAAGCCTTTCTGACCCTCAGTAAAGCTTAAGTCCCTCGAGATGCCAGCACCCTCTCATTCTGGAGGGCCCCAAGAGGCCTGGCCTATGCTTCACAGGCAGCTGCGGGCCCAACACAGTTGGTTAAGTAATTTCATTTACCTTTCCTCGCCCAGAAGCTTCATTCACGTGTGTCCTGACAGTTTGTCACGGGGGCTGAGACGCTAGCTGTAGCCACCTCTCTTGGCTACAGAGATGGGATTGGTGGGATTAGTAGGAACAGGGAGGGTTTCTTGCCATAGGGTTCTTCAGGAATGCTAACAAAGGGGAAAGTATGACATGACCAGTGGATATTTGACTCCAGAAAATGGTTCAGCTTGGAGACCCCCTTTTACTTAAATTGCCCATTGTGTTGGTTGGTTAGTTCATTCATAAAAATTCTGAGTTAACCATCTTATTTTAGTGTTTGGGGGCAAACAAACTTTCCATGTGTGCTCCTGCAAAATGCAAGGATGTCTTAAGCAAGGTTAAATGAGTCCCAACATCTATCAGATTTTTCAACGTTGCTGTGCAATTTTGCTTCATTCTTTCACTAATCTTTCCACTTCAGTTTTGCTTTTGCTGTTGTTTTGCATGTCTAACCACATATTTCAGGAATGTCGTGATGAAACGTGTGTGTGTGTGTGTGTGTTTCCATATTTGGTGGCTGCAAGACAGGGTGCCAAGTTCAGAAGATGCCCTGGTTTCCAAACTCTCAGGGCATGGCTAAATACATCCTGATAACGCAGGGATAACCTTGCCAGATGGCTCCCTGAAAATTCTCAGAGTGGAATAGAGAAGCCTCTAGAAGAATTACTGTCATTGTTCTCTCAGCTTCTCTTCCCCCCACGCCCGCCCGCTGGCCGCATTGCTCGTGAAGTGATGAACTTAGCAAGTCTCCTCAAATGCTTTTTGTACCAAAACAAATCTCGACAGTTCATATGATTAAACCATAGGCTCTAAATGTTCTCATATATCAGGGATGGCCCCTTGCTGTCCCAATTTTGTCTTTGGAGAGATGGTGATCATACTATTAAAAATTGTATTAGCATACAAACATGTGCATCATGCTGAATTACTCAGGATTTAGCCTCCCTCTTCTTCCAAGTCTTTACAACTTTAACTTCTGAGTGAGGGGGGTTTCTCTGTGTTTCCCATTTTTCCAATATTGAGCTTGGTTCATCCTGAACATTTTTTTAAGTTCGCAAGAAATTTGGCATGCATTGTTATGCTCATTTCTCCTAAAACATGCATTCGTGGATGCGATTTTGCCTAACATACACATTCATTGCAAGCAATTTTCACCAATGCATTTCTATATGCATTTTCAAAAAAAATGAACAACTCAATTGCAAGATTTGGAGCAGTGCGAATTTTGAGGGATTCCTGAGTTTTGGTCCACTTATTAGTTCAATAGTGCAAAATTAGGTAAATTTGCATTAAAATACAAAGCAATGAACTATCTCCCCCCTCCCCCAATCCCTAATTTTGACTCTAATGCACATTTCTGCAAAGGCATGCTTGAGAACACAAAATGCCAGATAGTAAATGCTGATTGTGTGAGAATGGCAGCTATTCTACAAAATAAATTGCAGCTGGATACATCGTATAATTAAAAAATCTGGTTAAAAGCTTTAAAAAGAAAAGAAACTCTTAAGGTGCTACCAGGTTATTGATAAGTAAATGAGTAACAATATACAATAGGTCAGAAAGAGCCTCCTGCAATGTGGAAAATGGGGAGTGGGAAAGCTGTGGTAGTGAGATTTGGATTTGGTGCCACAAGAAGTTATGAATCCACTTGTCCCTATTTTGATCTTTGAAATATTGGAGAGTATGGTTAAACTACTCAGAAGTTAAATCAATTTACCAATCCTCCTCAATAAGGTCAGCAACCACCTTTTATTAATAAACACCTGAATGTCCTTTTCATTCCTTTCATTTTTATTAATGGAAGTGTAAGAGCAAGCAAAGAAACGTCAGTTCAAATTAGGGGTGTGCATGCCCAAAAATATCGTCGTTTATCATTATTGTCATTTCGGACCAAAAAAGTTATCATCTTCATTCATATCGTAGGTGAACTGTATCGTCTTCACTATAATTATCGTGAAACAACAATATTTTTTGCAGCCCTATTTTTAAAGAAAAATGCATATAACTTCTGTATTTTAAAAGTTAGAGGCTTGAAACTTGGTCACAGTGCTTATGGGGTATGTCTAAATATGTGTATGAGATTTGAGATCGATACCTCCAACCCTCGAATTTATATGAATTTTCTAAAGATCGTTTCCGTTCTGACAGGTCTGAATGAATGCACGTAGTGAGCTGTCATTCTGATCTGTCAGAACTGATCGTATTGTTATCGTACATTTTAACGATACTATACACATCCCTAGTTCAAATATTGTCAGATGGTCAACTGTTTTATTTATTCATCCATTTATCTGAGAGAGAAAAAGAGACATTCTTCAGGAGACGATCTCAGGGTAGAGTATAAAAACTATGTGATGGAAATAATAGACAAGTGACATCACTGATATATTTGATCACTAAAAAAGGAACCAATGAAATAGTGCTGGACATTAGAGGTTATCTTCCAGAAGATTCCAGAATCCAGTTCCTCCCAAAAGGTTTACAGAACACCATGCTGGATCATATGAATGCAGTGGCCAGGTCTACACCAAGCAGGATATAACACATTGACAGCAGTTTGCAAACAGTATATGGAGAGTGTCATGGGCCCCAACAGGTTTCAATACCGTTATCAACCGTTATCAAGCAGTAGTGTAGATCCTGCCTTAGTGGCAGTCATTCTCACTCTGGGGTGTTAATGACCTCAGTCACTCGCCGCCTTCACTGTGAAGGAGCTTCCATGCATTGGAGGGTCAGCAGGGTCGCACTGCTGTGACTGCCTTCAGTGTCACATTGCTCCTTGCGCCCAATGAGCACCCACACATTGCCCATAGACATTTGAGCAGGAGACACCTAGAGATGTAGTCCTCTCTGCATGGAGGCTTCCACATCAGCTTAAACCCTGCATAATCAGGGTTTCGGCTCCCAAGGAAGCCTACATGTGTTGAGGTCCATACATGGAGGCTCCCCTGCTCAGAAGACTATAGTCAGCCCATGGATTTTAGGGGGTGAGGATGGGGAGCCCCATAACAGTAGGGCCCTGTAACAGTAGGGTCAGCATCCTGCCCCTCTGATCTTTAACACATGGAGCCTCATCCGCGGGTATAACATGTGAATGTGATAGCTGCTTATATTCTGCGGGTGGAGTAGGGGGGAGAAGAGATTCTCAGCAAATGTTTAATGGTAATTTGCAAAACACACTGTGATTTAAAAGCATTTTGATAGTGCGTAGTTACTATACTTGCACTTATCCTTTCTACATGGAAACACCTGCCAAGGCTCAGACACCTGCCCAAAAAATGATGTAACAATGAGAAAAATGATGTCACAGTGAGAAAAGAAATATGAGCATAAAAAGAGGACACTGGAGTGATTATATTTCCTCAGTTGCCAATGAACACCATGAGAGACTTTCATTCCGTTAAGAGTTTTCTGCAGACGTCTTTTATCAAGTAAGAATTCTATGTATTAAACTTTTGATAATAGTGTTCTTATATTCAGAGATGTTTTTATATGAATTTTAAAAAACTATAATGTATAATAGGGATAGGCCCAAAGGCCTTTAAAATGTACTATTTAAACCATTTTTAAGAAACCTACATATGGGCATAGGCCTTTTAAGGCAATATTCCCAATTAATCCCTATACAGATATTAATATAATGTACATTTGATGTTACAGCCCCCTGAAGAAGGCTTTTTAAAAACACCACATAGGCCAAAACGTGTTGGGCATGAATGAATAAAGTACAATACCATAGCAATGTTATCAACTGCAGGTACCTGAGGGTTCAAATCATGGAGTCTGGCAACATGGCCCAGCCACCTTACTCTGTGCCATCACCTACAGCTTACAGGTAACTACAGGACCTGCTGGGATGATTCTTGCTCCTCCATACTGACAGTGGTAGGAAGGAAGGCTACAGCCAGTCAGTCCAGAGGAATCAGGAGAAATCTGTTAGGATTGGCTCCTTTCTGTATCACATTGTCCATGAGATGAGGTCCTAGCAATCCTACTTTTCCCTTGCCTCTTTGTCGCTTGCCTGAGCTGCCCAGTGCTGGCTCCAGGTTCCCGAGGGCCCTTGGGCAAGGCACCCACAATGTGCCCCCTCCCTCAGTGTGTCCACCTTCTCATCACCATTGTTGCCAGCTGCTACCGCACCTCACACTCTTCTTCATCATGGCTACCACTTGCTTGCCAGGCAGGCCTAGAGTTGGTGAGCAAGTGGGTAGTGAGATCTCCTGCTCCTCCTTCTTACCACCAACATTCACTGAGCCAGAGCGAGAAGCAGGTGAGCAAGCAGGTTGCAATGATGAAAGGGAGGAGCAAGCCAAGGGAGGCTTTTTCACAGTGGCACCTACTGGGGTCTGGGCCCTCAGCAGGTGCCCAACCATGCTTACCCTTGGCCCCAGCCTGTCAGTCTAGAATATGTCATGTGCCTCCAGCTCTTTGGATCCTTGCCTGTCTGCTTCAGTCCCTGATCACTGTTTGGGTCATCCTGCTTGCCACTGGTGCTAATGGGCTCTGATATCACTGGACATCAACTATACACTTGCCCCCCTTTTAAGGTAAAGAGAATGGTGCCTTAATTGTTTATACACTATACTTCGACATATAGAACCAGAGGTTTGATTACATGTGGTCTAAAAAGGGGCGTAAGTGTCCCCATAGCCCTCCTTAACTTGCACCCCTGCATGAGTCCCTGATTTCAGAACATTTTGTGAGGAGTAGCACAGCTGTACGAACTGAAACAAATATTTTCACTTTGCCCCCAAAGGGATGAAAAGTTGTTTGTAGTAATATGGACTTTTCATCCCCTTGGGAGATATCTGCTCTACACACTTAAATCAGTTTTAAATCTTTAATCAGCGTGGCTGGCTGGGGAATGCTGGGAGTTGTTGGACTTTTCTCTCTCTCTAAACATGCATAGGATTACACCTTTACAGTACAATTTTATGCATGTCTACTCAGAAGTAAGCCCAACTGAACACAATGGAACTTATTCCCCGGAAAGTGTACATAGGATTGCAACCTCAGCCGTCCTTATGTTTTACTCATGCTGTAGATCTCTGTCTCTCTCATTTGGAAGATGGCAGCTTCAAAATCTTGATGGGAGTTTCATTTTATTTTATTTTATTTAAGTTCTCTGTAAAACAGTTTTTAACCTATTGAGTAGACTTGATTTTGGCTTCTGCATCAAACTCAACTTCCCTTGTAAAATGATGAAAATGTCTTTGCACTTTTCCTTCATGTTGCTGTGCTTTGTGCTCTAGTTTTTAATATGTTTCTGTTATGCTTTTAGTTTATAACGCAGACCTTTTATGGTCTTTTGCTTCAGACCTAGTAACGGCTAATGGTCTGTAATGGTGGGTGGGGAGGACGTTATTCAATGAGATAGGAAATAATGAATTTAATAGCCATGCAATAAATTGTAGCCTCTATGTGGGCTCTGTGTTGACTTTTGGGTGTTTTTATCCCTAAAAATATTCTGGAAGGGAACTTCAGCATGCCTGTTATGCGAGCCACCATTTAATGCCAAAGTCAAAATTGAACACATGAAATAAGTCACCTTGTATCATTAGCCCATTTAGGTCAAGACTGTCCACAGTACCTAAGATGGCTCTCCAAAGCCTTAGGCTCTCTTGTCCTTTAGCCTTCCTAGCTAAAGTCTTTTGGCCGGAGATGCTGGGAGCCTTAAGAATGCAAAGCATGATTTCTACTACTGAGTATGACATAATTGGAGGGGGATACAGTAGGTAAGGCATTAGAGATGGCTCCAGGTTTTTTGATGGCCCTTGGGCAAGACATCCTCAATGGTCCCCTTCTGGCAGTGTGTCTACCTCCTCACTGCCATTGTCATCAGCTGCAACTGTTCCTCCTCTTCCTCATCATTGCTCCCACTTGCTTTCTGGACCAGCAGAGAGCCAGTGAGCAAGTAAGCAATGGCGTCTATTACTTCTCTTTCTCACCACCACTGTTGTCTGGGTCAGAGCAAGAGGCAGGTGAACAACCAGGTTGAAATGTTGAAGAGGAGGAGCAAATCTAGGGCATTCTTATCAGTGGGCCCCTGCTGATGTGTATGCCTTCAGCAGGTGCCTGACCATGCCTACTTTTGACACCAGCCCTGTAAGGCATGACCCAAGACATAAGGCCTATTGGTCCACAATAGAGCTTCAATGTTGTTAACTGGTTCCCTGAGAAATTAAGCTATCTCACCAGTACTTAAAAGATCTTCACTGTCTAGTTAGTTTCCAGGCACAATTTAAAGTGTTGTTTTTAAACCTTAAATCCCTAAATGGCCTAGGACCATGATGTTTGAAAGACCATCTCATTAGAATAATAGCATTTTTGACTTGGAGGGATTTTGGAGGTCTTCTAATCCAACCAACTGCTCAGTGCTAGGTAATTTTACACCCTGGACATAATGGTCTTATGGGGACCCCTTTAGATAGCAATTTGGATTACTTCAATTGTAATGTACATAGCTAACATTTCTGTTCTCCTTCACCCACCACCATTTAATGTTTAGCTGACATGTTAGAGCAGACTTCTCCAACCTGGTGCCCTCCAGATGAGTTGCACTACAATTCCCATAATCCCCCAGATAGCATATGGGGATTGTGGGACTTCTAGTCCAAAACATCTAGAAGGCACTAAGTTGGGGGAGTCTGTGTTAGAGTAAAACAAACTGTATGGAATTCTGTGTACAGGTTGTCTGTGTATGGGGTTCCTGTCCATAGGATTGCACTGTAAACATATATAAAAACACAGTAAAATAATAACAAGAGCAGAGTAGTAAAAGCAGCATTAAAAGGAAGTTACTCTCAGATTTCGAAAGTCCAGTGGAATCCTTAAAAAGTAGTTCAGTGTCTTCTAAAGACAAGCATGGCTCTAACCTGCTGGGTCTCATGGGGGAAAAGTCTTTTACAGTTCAGGCAGTACAACAGAAAGGGGCCTTTCCCTACTCAATACCCACCTCAAATGAAGGGATATTCTGAGGCAGATCTCACCAGTGACCTAGAGAACAAGCGGGTTCACCACATCTGTAATTCAAAACACCCTCACTTGAAAGCACACCAAAATCACTAGTTATGGATGAATACTTTCAGCCTTGTATTTTAAATGATATATCTTTATTGGCTCTACATTGGTTTATATTGCATAATCTTGTTATATTTATTTGTATTATTTCGTTATTTTGATTATGGCTCGAGACTTCCTTAGCAATAGGAAGCAATACATAAATCCAATGAATGAGTGACTTTGTGAGTGAGTGAGTGAAAATCTCATGAATGAACGAAAATGGCATATTGTATCGCCATGGCCCACTATGCTCGACCATACTGGAGGCTGATAGCCACACAATCAATGGGGAGGATGAACATCGGAGTTGAATGTGTTAGGAAAAAGGTACAAAGGCTGTGATTCTCAGCACATTTTTTTCAGCCCTTCAAAGACTCATGCAGAACACGGAAGCAGTTTCTCCATGACTAGGGTGACCATATGAAAAGGAGGACAGGGCTCCTGTATCTTTAACAGTTGTCTTGAAAAGGGAATTTCAGCAGGTGTCATGTGTATGCATGCAGCACCTGGTGAAATTGCCTCTTCATCCCGACAGTTAGCTGCAGGAGCCCTGCCCTCATTTGCATCTGATCAATCTAGTATAGCTCCTGCAGCTTTAATTGTTGGGATGAAAGGGAATTTCACCAGGTGCTGCATGTATACAAATGACATCTGCTGAAATTCCCTTTTCTATGGAACTGTTAAAGATACACGAGCCCTGTCCTCCTTTTCATATGATCACCCTAGCCCATGGCGCAATCAGAGACACACGCTTGAGGGATAGAGTGCATATTCCAACTGTATGGGTAGGGATGAGATGTGGATCTTTCCTACCAGGTAATAACAGAGAGTAACAATCAACTGGAAAAGACCCATGAAAGTCAGATGCACCCACACACTTGCTGTATTCACATAAATGGAGGAGCAACATTAGCTCCTACCACAGGGAAGTGGCCCCACAACTCTGAATGAGTATGTGAACAAGGCCTACATTAGGCTGACCATCTGAAAAGGAGGACAGGGCTCATATAACTTTAACAGTTGTAGAGAAAAGGGAATTTCAATCAGTGTCATTTGTATGCAATTAGTTCCTGGTGATATTCCCTCTTCATCACAACAGTTAAAGTTGCAGAGCCCTACCTTCTTTTGTATATGGTCACTCTAGTATAGTGCCTGCACCTTTAACGGTTGTGATGAAGAGGGAATATCACCAGGAACTAATTGCATACAAATGACACCTGCTGAAATTCCCTTTTCTCTACAACTGTTAAAGTTATATGAGCCCTGTCCTCCTTTTCAGATGGTCAGCCTACCTATACTTAGGCTGACCATATGAAAAGGAGGACAGGGCTCCTGTATCTTTAACAGTTTCATAGAAAAGGGAATTTCAGCAGGTGTCATTTGTATATATGCAGAACCTGGGGAAATTCCCTCTTCATCACAAAGTTAAAGCTGCAGAAGCCCTGCCTTCTTTTGTACATGGTCAAGAGACAGGGCTCCTGCAGCTTTAACTGTTGTGATGAAGAGGGAATTTCACCAGGTTATGTATGCATACAAACAACACCTGCTGAAATTCCCTGTCCTTTGCAACTGTTAAAGATACAGGAGCCCTGTCCTCCTTTTCATATGGTCACCCTACCTACATCCCATTGGGGCCCACTTCCAAAGAAATTTGCTTTGGCTTAAGGTTCCCTTTAATGGATTTGCTCAGAAATGTCTATTATTACTATTATTTTTCATTTCGGATCTTTCAAAGGGCAGAATAGGTTCAATGGCTGCACAGTGCTCACCGGAGTCCAAACTTCGCAGCTGCCTATTGGCATCTAGGCAAGCTTTGACTGATTTTGTACTTGGCTACAGATCTCAAATCTGGACTGATGCCTGAGATATTTTTAGCCATATAAAATCTCCACGTTATCCATCAGTCAAAAGATGGCTTCATTTCTCGTGGTGCCAGTTGCTCAGTTGGAGGACATATCATGGCAAAGATCGCAATCCTGCCACATGGGATGCTGGCAAAGACATTAAATAAGGTCTCTGATGTGGTTGCCACAGCTTTCTTTCCAAACTAAAACCTTCCATGCCAAAAATGAAGAAAATGTAGTTCTCAGTCAGTCCGTTTACTGGTGCTGAAGATGCTTAGATAGATACACATTTCTCACGCAAAGCCTCACAAAAGGACAGGAAAAGTGTGCCCCCCCCAAAAAAAAAACCCAACAAGCAAAGTTTAAACCCATAGAGATTAGGAAAAATATAGTGGGACACACAACCTCACATATGGTTCCTTTTTGAAAGTTGCCACTTCACTGGTAGGACCATCATACAGACAGTGGGGAGGCAGTCTCTATCTCCAGATCTCTATGGACCAATCTCTATTTCCCTGGTATTGGTCAATAAGAAAATGGACACATTCAGTTAGAAACAAGAAATGCCAATCAAACTTCATTGGAACTTTATGCAACTCATCAGTTTAATTAATTAATATTGCAACTCTAATATAGATTCTTCCTGAGTATGCGTTTGAATTACAGAAATTTAAGTCCAACAGAATGGTTATTAAGCTCCTTGCATTGTTTCTTTGAATGTTATTTTCCAAAATGAACAGATGGCACATTTTTGATATTTCTAATGCATATCACCTCACACCCCCACAACACACTTCACTTACTTCACATATTTCATAATAATATTTAGCTAATGGAAGTGGGGATGCCTCAATCACTTCTGTTCTATCACTTTTCTAATACAAGGTTTCATGTCGGAACTGAGGGTGGGGGAGGAATGGAGAAACAAAACTTCTGAAGCAGAATTTCATTACTCCACTTTATTTGTACAATACCAGAGGCAATATGCTTCTGAATACCAGTTGCTGGGGTTCATGAGCAGTAAGGTGATACTGTGCTGCTAGTGGGTTTCCCACGGGAGCATCTGGTTGGGTTTTGTGGGAACAGAATGCTCAACTAGATAGGCTCTTCATTTGATCCAGACGGGCTCGCCTTATGTTTTAGGTACTGACAAAAATTCAGATTCACTTCTCCCAATTCCACAGTCAGGGGCTCTACAAATTATAGTTGCTTTTACAGTCAGAAACATTTTTTAATAATTCAAATTCCCAATGCTCCCTTCTTTCTGCCATTCTCTCTTCTGCTTAGGGTTCCTCCCTCTTTGTCAAAGTGTAGCCAATATGATTTGGTGCCTAGGACAGGCCATTCCAATAGGCACCCCTCCTCCTCCATTTGTAAAATATAGTAGTTTGGTGAGTCATTTCTCACCCTTTAGTAGTATCCCAGAAACTGCAACTTGTTGCACCATACCCAGCCCAGCCCTGTAGTCTTAAAACACAGTTTCGACATCTGAATGAATTCTTAAAGTGTGTCCTAGTAGGGACGTACAGATTTTGTAAAATCCATTCGATCTACATTTTGCAGATTTGTCAGGTGCCTTTCGTTCTATTGTTCACTCATTGATGGAATTAGATTTTTTTTCTAATTTCCCGAATTTGTGCAAATTCGTATTTGCACAAATTCACACTTGCAAAAGTAGATAACCCCCCCATGTGCAAATCTCCCCAAAATGACATTATATCTCCCCAAAATGACATTATATCTATCCATATCTATATTAAAATATGCAACTAAGCGGTACCCCAAACAAGTAGGCTTTGGATTCTAGAAGAATATTTTCAAACACTAAATTATAATGAGTTATGTTTAGAATAGACCCACTGGACTCATGGAACTTGAGCCCTATTGATTTCAATGGGTCTACTCTAATTACAGCTAAATCTGGATCTGATCCAACATATGTAAATAAGTGAGCAACCAAAAAGAAATAGGGTTCATATTGTTTAGTTAATTGTTTCAGTTTCCAAATACAAATACTTTTAAGTACAATGTGTTCAGCCTAACCAGGGGTTGGGGAAGGGCAGAATATATTTTTTGTTTGGAGTAGTTGCATCAGCCCAGCTTCAAGTCTTAAAAAATAAGGTGGGAAGCAAATGATGGAGATGATTCCATTAGACTTCAGCTAGGAAGTCTGCAATTTAGGACATCCGGATGGATAATTAATAGGCATTTCAAATCCCCAGTTTTCCTATGGGTGGGGACAGGGACAGGGACAGGGCAGGAACCAGAACAAAGTGGCAACACCTTCCCAGATACTGGAATGAATAAACATCAAGGGATTCCCTGCCTAAATATATTTGGTACTTGAAGCATAGAATTTGACACAGATAAATAAATTATGGACCAAGTCCAGCATCCTCCACCACACAAGAGGTCAGCAGGGTAGCTCAGGGGATTCAAGGGAACAAGGGGATGCTACAGCTGCTACCCCAGTTCCCCAGCATCTGCCTCAGTCAGCTGGTGGGGACATTGGATTCTTTTGCCAAATGCCTTTCAGTCATTCCGTGTAATAATTGAGTTCCTGAAATGGGTTCTAGCACAGATAGGTTGCTACAACAGCACCCTATAATAATAATAATAATAATAATAATAATAATAATAATAATATATTTATTTATCACCCGCCTCTCCCAACGGATCGATGCGGGGAACAACACCAAACACAAAATACAAAAACTGATTAAAAGCAGATAAAACCAGTACATCATTAAAACACCAATAAAACACCAATAAAACACTTTAAAATTCATCTGGGTAGGCCTGCCGGAAGAGATAAGTCTTTATAGATCTTTTAAATTCCGGAAGACTAGTGAGTTGGCGAATCTCTCCCGGCAGGTCATTCCATAATCTGGGAGCGGCAGAAGAGAAGGTCCTCTGGGTAACGGTTGTCAGTCTAGTTCTTGTTGACTGTAATAAATTCTTCCCAGAGGACCTGAGCGTGCGGGGCGGATTGTATGGGAGAAGGCGATCCCGTAGGTAACCTGGACCCAAACCATGTAGGGCTTTAAAGGTAATAACCAACATGAGCTCTCCCTGCTGTCCTTTGTCCCTTACTTAACGTAATGCAATGGCAACAAGGAGGACTTGTGACAGGCAACACACATTAGGTCCTATGCTTGATCCTAGATGATTCCACCACAAGCATGTGCAGAAGTGTGCATGCTTGTGGTGGTGTCTAAGTGTCAAAATCCTAAGGCCCTATTAGCAGGATGGAGTTTTGAAGGCTATCCCAAGGTATGTTGCAGAAAGGGGGGCTTCAGGGAGGACTCCAGGTGTGCAGATGACCTTGAATGGATCCATTTAGGATTCGTCCAGACTCCAGAGAGCTCTGGATCCAATCCTAAAAAGATCCATAGATGGAGCCATGAAATCCAGTGTCTAACACTACCCGTATTTTCAAACTCTGCCCGAATCAGTTCATATAACACATTATGAAACCCCAAAATTACCAGTGTAACTTGTACTCGCCTTCTCCCGTACAATCCGCCCCGCACGCTCAGGTCCTCTGGGAAGAACTTACTGCAGTCGGACAAAACTAGGCTGGCAACTGTTACCCAGAGGACCTTCTCTTCTGCTGCTCCCAGACTGTGGAATGACCTGCCGGAGGAGACTCGTCAACTTAACAGTCTTTTAGAATTTAAGAAAGCCATAAAGACTGTTCTCTTCCAGCAGGCATGTACAGTGGAATTTTAGAATGTTTTTAGGATGTTTTTAGGATGTTTTAGGATGTTTTAATGCAGTTTTAATAATATGTGTCATGTTTTAATCAGTTTTATGTATTTTATCATATTGTTGTTCCCCGCCTCGATCCAAATGGAGAGGCGGGTAAGAAATAAATTATTATTATTATTATTATTATTATTATTATTATTTGACAGGTTCTGCAAGTGTAATCCCATAATTGTAAAAATATATTCTAAATTTGTGGTCAATACATATATATATATCAGCATATGAAAATTTTATGCAAATCAGTATGACGAATTTCTTCTTTTGGAGGCCCGTCATAAGTGGTCACCCTACTTTGGAGCAAGCAGTTATAATTTCAATAGAAATACAATACGTCTCACCATAGTATGGAATTCTGCAACAAGGTGACCTGTGTCCTTCATTCACTTTGGTGACCAGGTACTGTTGATTGGCAACTTCAGGGTCCAACTCTTCCTTATGATGGTTCTTTATCTTTAAACTGGACTCGGACTGAACGGCCCATCAAATAGAGGGCAGTCCTTTGGCAGCCCTTCAAATAGGGACTGTCCTCTGAAAAAGAGAACACATGGCCACCCTTCTCCAAAGTCTTTTGCTTGCTGTCCCATTCATCTATCAAAAATAAAATGCAGCTAGACAGGCAGATCGTGTGTTCAAAGGCTGTACACCTCTAAATCAGTGCTGTAGTGGTAAATTTTGAAGTGCAGCCACTCACCATGACATTCTTCATTGCCCTGCTGCAAAGGAGAGTCCAAAATTGCAAGCAGCTGTGTTTATCCATATCAAACCAGCCACCATGTGTGCCATTTTAGGTAGAAAGGCAAGGTATAAATCAAATAAATAAATAAACCAATTCTAGGA
The DNA here is from genome assembly GCA_029215795.1 of Anniella stebbinsi. Lineage (NCBI taxonomy): Eukaryota > Metazoa > Chordata > Lepidosauria > Squamata > Anniellidae > Anniella > Anniella stebbinsi. Next base: position 169,276,301 of record JARDYH010000002.1, on the reverse strand, counting down.
AGATTCATCTACTAGGAACAGGTCTTTTGTAAAACTACTGGGTCATTATTGCCCATTCAAGGTCTAGCCATCCCCAAATACTTTACATTACAAGAAGGAATAATATATTGTTGCTGGGAAAATTCATTTCTGCAAGGATACTCTGAGGATTGCAGCTAAGTTCAGAGGGAGCAGCGAATTCGACGGACAGGATGAAAGATGGTGTCATGATACCCTGGCTCCGCTACACCACAGCTCGGAATACAAAATGCTTGTGACAAACTATTGCGCAAGGCTTCTTAGAAGATTTTGGTTGGTCTAGAAAGATCCTTGATCTGATCCAGCAGGGTTCTACTTAGGCTCTTATAACTTATTTATTAATGAATTAATGAATGTTCTGTGAAATTAGCTTGACATTATCAGCAGCAAATTTTCCCAGGGAAATTCAAGACACCCAATTCATTGATGTAAATATATGTGTCTATATCTATTTTATCTCTAAATCACAAGTCATTTATTCTGCCTACTCCCTTCCTCCCTTCCACCACAGGAAGGAACACAGGGCAACGTGCTATAATTTTCTAAATTTTTAAATCGCAAACAGAGTGTGTCTGCAGATCATCTGAAGGACCACACTGCTGGCCATAAATGCCAGGTCCATCATATGAGAAGTCAAAAAAATGATCAGTAAGGTATGCAAAACCAATGCTCAAACAAAACAATTTCATGGGTGGAAAAAATCCAGTGATCATCGGGCTATTTTTATTTATTTACTGTAAAATAATGGTAGTATATCACTGTATTTCACAAGAGTGGAACAAATGGGTAATGAAAAGAATACAGCACGTTGTTCTTTTTCCCTTTTTCATTCATTCATTTCTTGGCTGTTGGAGAATTAGTCTTGACAAAAAAATGTGTGCACAGCTTCCTATTCTTTAGAAAGTACACACACATACACACATTTTTCATCTAACAATTAAGCAGTAGGAGTATAAGGAGGGATGCACAAGTACTCCACATGTGTTCAATTAAGAGCCAGAAAAAACATGTTCTCGCCAGTGTGAGTTACAGTTCAAAGAGCTGGAAAATTCAAGAGACTCTGCCTAAAACTTTCCACTATTGTTTTTACTAAAAATACTTTTTTTTTTCTTAATGCGGGTACACCTTTTGCAAGGTAGGCCAATACATTTGTTCTTTTAGCTGAAGGAGCTCAACATAAAGGTCAAATTCCCCTAGATATCATGATCGTATTGTCTAAAGGGGAGTGCTCTGGGATCAGGCACTGGCTGAATTCGGACGACACAATAAGCAACTGGGGGGGAGGAACAATCGTCCGTTGTATTGTCTATCGTGTCGTCCGAATGCTGCCATAGCCAATTCAGTGCTGATCCTAATCCACACCAGAGTTGATTATTTATTACCATGTTGTGTGGGGAGTACCCCCTAGATGAACAACTGTAAAGTTGATTATTACCCCACCATTGACTATCATGTTGTCCGAATTCAGCCAGTGTCTGATGGATTTAGAAGGTTTTAAGGGAGCAATCCTATGCTTCCTTGTGATGCTGTTAAGGGCCAGGTGGGTGCAGTAGACCTTTTCCCTGGACGGCAGTGAAAAGCTCCACCGCTGTTGCTGCTCTGATGTTGCTGCTCCATCTGCAGTGGGTGGTAAGAAGGGGTGTGTTGGGGATGGCTCATTCCCTGACATGCCCCCAGAATGAGTGGGGAGAGAAATGAAAAGAAGGAAAAACTAGGGGGGGCAGAACAACAACAACAACAACAACAACAACAACAACAACTGCCAACCACTTTCCACCGTGGCTGGCGCAAGCTTGAGAGATCTTAGGAAATGGTGTTTTCTCCACCATAACTCTCCCACTGCTCTTTCCATAGGTCTGCTTTGTTAGTGTGTACTATATAAGGGGAATTCTTCAGTTCTTCCAACATAACTGTGGTTGAGCCATGACTCATTTAATAGAGCACATGCTGTGTATGCTCAAGATCCTCCCAGAGTCAATGCCTAGAGACTCTCATTGGAATATTGCAAGGGATTCTGGGAAGCATGTCTCTGGCTGCTTTGTTTTATTGCTGCCCCTTAAAAAAATGCCACCCCAAAATCTCTGCTTCGGTTACTTGTGCTGTTGGACATCGGCAAACCCATCTGAAGATATTCAAGAGTGAATGTGTGTGCAGAAAGCAGGGATGGCTCTTTATCAATATGATCAAAATTAAGAACAAGAGAAATGGCTAAAAAAAAATGCCCAACTTTTTGGATTGAAAATAGTTACTGATTTCACCCAATTTCCTTATGAACCCTTTGCAAGTCAATCCTCCAACAAGGAGAATCCATTTCTATTATCTACCCACTCAATGAAACTGACCCAAAGACATCTAGAAGATGATTTCAAACCACTTTTTCTTCACTCAAGCCTATGAGGAATGATGGCTTTTGAAATTAGACAAAAGCAGTGGATTGCTGTAAACGTCCACAAAATGGGATCCAAAACCATTGCCTTGTGAATAGCTGTGTAACGAGGTGTTGGCCAATCTATGTAAACACGGAAATATTTGAATCCCATTCTTTCCAAATTTCCTTTAAGTCTACACTCCCCAATGGAACTCGAAACTCTTGAAAAAACAAAATATTTTATAGCGTTTTATGATTGGAAGGCAGTCAAGAGGATGTAGCCTAGCCTTCCGAAGCTAAGGCTGGCACCTGAGGTTAAACTCTTCAAAGAACAAACATTTGGCAACACAGGCAAAAAGACAAAAGTGGAATGCCTCGTTTAAGGACTCTGGATTATAATGATTTAATAAGGATTTTATGACCCAGAGGAAAGAGGGTGTGTGTGTGTATTATATATACGTGTGTGTGTGTGTGTGTGTGTGTAGTCTCCCTCACACTCTGGCATTTCCAATTTCAAAAATCTGCATTTGCTTTCCTACTTTGTTTAGGAGACCTGAATGCCTACAATAAGCATCTGAAGAGCAGATCCTGAGAGGCAGTGTGGTGTAGTAGTTAGGGAGTCAGACTAGAACTGGGGAGACCCAAGCACAAATCCCGTTCAGTCATGAAGCTCATTGTGTGACCCTTGGGTCACTATCATTCAGATTAACCTACCACACAGGGTTGTGGTGGGAATGAAATGTGGGGAGGAGAACCAGGTGTATTGCCTTCAGCTCCTTAAGGGAAAGGTGTGCTATAAAATAACTAAATAAAATACATGGATTATATGGAAAAGAGCATTGTGGTGGTTCTTACAAGACCTAGTATGTATGGCATATCGCTAAGAGACTGTGAATAAGGAAGAAAAACTCCTACATCCAACTTGACCTCACTAGCTGACCTTTTAAAAAAAAACCACTGCACACCCTTCTTCCTCTACAACATAGGGGAAATAATGTTGTCCTACCTTACAGGGGTGTTAGAAGTATTGTTGAGATAATACACATGAAGAGTTTTGAACACTCTGAAGTATATAAATGCTGTATCATCCGTTACTACCGCCACAGATATCTTCAGTCATTAGTAAAAAAGCATATGAAATAATAACAGGGGTGTTATCAATCCTGAGCTGTTCTTATTATATTGTTGAGATATTTTTCTTTAGCATTATGTAACAAAAGAAATCATTAATTTATCATGAGGATTTATTCAAACTCACCCACTAGGAGGTTACGTTCACATATACCCTGACTAGGTTATTCTAAAATGTTGGTAGAGTTTAATGAGTATATGAATGCTGCAGAGAGAGAAAAACACACCAATTTTGATCAGTAACTCAAGGTGGCATTTGGAGGTCTACTGAGGCTACCTTTCTGGATGCAATATACTTCATGATAATCTAAAAATCAGATATATTATACCTTGCCTTAAGTCAAGGGTAGCCAGCCTTTCTTGGCATGTGTGACGCAGGCCAAGTCCAAAAAATGAGGTGGTGGCACAGTAACATATGCAGCCCCATGTGCCTTGGAGTAGCTTTGTTTCTAGTCTATGGAGTCAGGGAGAAGTACAGCACTGGAGAAGCAGGCAGGAACATAGGCCTGACTCTGTGGCCATAACTGGCCTCGTGTTACCTCAGGTTTCAGGCTAGGAATGCCATAGGCCACTGCTCATGCCACTGCAGCTTATGGCTGCTGTCCTGCAGATTGGTAAACTGTGTCCTACATGTATAACCATTCCAACATAAGCCTTATTTAAGAAAGACAGGTGACCAATATCACTTTGGGAAATAGTGGTGTAGCTAGGTAATTTTAGACTGTGAACGTAATCAACATATAGGTAGGGATAGGGGAGAAATTGATTCTGTTCACATTGTAATGAAAACTTACCTAGTTCCCCACTTTCAAACCGCTATGCAAACTCAAATTCAGATACCCTTCGAAATTCACACTTTTCCAAATATTGCAATGTACTTCTGCAATCCAAAAATGTGTATATTTCAAGAAAATAATATTCAGATATGCATTATATTAGGCAAATGTATGTTGTAGGCAATAATGCATATAAAAGCACATGTATTAGGAGCAATGGTCATGGAAACGCTTGCGAATTTTCATGCAAACTTTAAAAAACCAAAATTCTCAACATTCGGGATGAACCAAATTTAAGACTAGAAAAATGAGTAATTCAGAGAAACCAAAACTGGCAGATTCATCCATCCCTACCACCCTTCCATATTTTACAACTACTTCCACATTCCTGATACATTACAGCAAAACAAACAAACAAACAAACAAACATTTACTTTGGTTGTAGAAAATGATAAAATATTTTAAAAGAAAAAAATAATTAAATGAGCGTCTGTAACAATGTATATGCCTATCTGGGCTCCCCAACTACCTCATCAACTGCCACTCTCCAGGTGGTTATTTGAGGATTTCCTGGGCTGGATCTCCACAATTTCTCCAAACTGGGAGAATAGGCATCAAAAAGTCAAATGCGTTTTAGTGAAAACAAGTGTAAAGTGATGCACATTAGGGCAAAAAAATCAAACTTCACGTATATGCTGAAAGGATCAGAGCTAACAGTGACTGACCAGGAAAGAGATGTTGGGGCTAAGGTGGACAGCTCAATGGAAATGTTGACCCAGTGTATGTCTGTTGTGAAAAAGGCAAATTCCATGTTAGGCATAATTAGGAAAGGAATTGAAAATAAAATTGCCAATATCATACTGCCCTTATATAAATCTATGGTGCAACCACACTTGGAATACTATGTAGAGTTCTGATCACCACACCTAAAAATGGTTGTGAGTAGAGAAGGAAGCACAGAATAAAGACACAGACACCAGAACTTGGGTTAAACTAAGGGCCTCTTTATTTGAATAATATGGGTAGTTCACCCCTCCTTGGATATGCATGCGAAAGTGCAGGAATCAATGGGTCCTTCCCCAGGCCACTTACCTGGCTTTATGGGCAAGCATTCTCCAAAGCCAGGAATTGAGAAAATCCTTGGCTCCTTTCTTATATGACACTATGCAAGTGTGGGGAGACCAGCCCACATCACCCCCACCCGTAGCCTCACAGCTCAGAGTAGGTGAGGCAGGAGAGTCCCCAAAGGCAAACCATATCCTGACATGTGAGCCACAAAGCTCACTAGGAGAAGGTCCTCCAGATATGCCAATCACCAAAATGGTGCCAGAGTGCTCACCATCCCTATTCTAATATATTGGCAATTCCCGCACATCCCGCCATGGGAGGGGGCCAAGCCGCTGCTTAGGCACCCTTCCCCCACCTATCCGGATAAAATCCCACAAACCCACATGCAGATCCTGTGGGAAGATACCATTTCCTGCATCAGAGAGATGCACTCCATCTGCCCTGTAAAGGTCTGTTCTGGAATGCAAAATGACTGGGTGAGGAATTATCCAACCCCACAAAATCAGAGTGATTGGCAACCTTAGTTGTGATTAATGTTATATTCCTGTCCCTGGAAATTAGCATGACAATTGAACGCCAACAGTGGCTAATTAGCTAGTTCCTCTCTACAATGTGAAAAATAAATCTGGTTAACAAATGCCAGGGTTTGCAGCCAGATAAGTTAGCCAGAAGGAAAAGATCAGTCATACCATAACAATGCATCATTTGGTTCTTCAACTTTGCATTGGACAGTGAGCATCTTTACCTAATCTAATTTAGAACCAGCAAATTCTGCCAAGCACCAAAGTTGCATTAGGTATGATGCTGGTTATGCAAGCAATCCCATATGCTGGGTATGTGAATACAGGTGGCAGAAATAGGTTGTGTAATACACCACATCATTCAATCCCCCCTCTGTTTTTACAAGTTACTTGATGTTAAAGGGATGAAATCTATAGTGGTTTGGGATTAGAAAGCCCTATAAACTTTTAACAACTGACCACAGGTTGCAATCAGCATTTCCAATTTGGCCAGAGCATTATCCATACTAGGGCTGTGAACAGCCCCCCCCATCCGGTCCAGATCCGGACTGGATCGGACCACCCCCAATGCAAGTCTATGGGGGAAAGGACTCACCACCCTCCCCCCACTCTCCGTGCTTACCTGCTGCCTCCTCGTCACTGCTGCCATCCGCCGCTGCCGTCCACTGGCCGCCGCTGCTTCCACTCTACTGAGAACCAGGCCTCGTGGCCAGCAGAAGCAGCAGCGGCCAGCGGCGGCCAGCGGTGGATGATGATGAAGACAATGAGGCAGCAGGTAAGCAGGGGATTGGGGGGAAGGCGGTGAGTCCAATGGAATCACCGCCGGCCTAGCATCCCCGGGTGCTGGCTGCGCAGCTGGCACCCAGGGACCTGGAAGGCCAATGGGTCCCGGATCTCTGGATCGATCCGGAATGATCCGATCTGGAATGATCCGGACCTCCCCAATCTGGTTCAGATCCAGAAGGTCCGGATCACCCCAATCCGATCCAGATTCGGGATCCAGATCTGGGTCTGTTCACAGCCCTAATTCATACCAATGCTTCAGTGTATTGCTGTAAACTGAATGTTTATGTGCATGAAGCAATCAGAAAATGCAAGGCCCTGGCACATTAGCAGTGGATTCTACTTATTAGCCAAAGATTCCTTAGATTAGAGAGTGCATCAGTTGTGAGTCCCAGTTTCTCACCTTATGCTGGGTGACATAGAAAATAATGGGAGATCCAGCAGAGTACCTCATAAATTCTTATGTATGTATTGCACTATTGATTGCACCTGTTAACAGAACCATAACAGAAATAAAACACTGATATCATGAATACTTACAAGATAGCAACGTAGGTAGTATCACTTTTGGATATAACGTTGGCAAATTTGGAAGTGGCACTATATTCACACTGTACGAATGTATCAAAAGTATTGATATGCAGTTCATGTGTCTTAAGCAAGAAGTTTCAATTGGCATAAACAAAAATTGTATGGCATTATGAAACGCAGATCCCACAGATTATTTTAATGATTCCATGACACTAGAATTAGTCTAGTACACATTTAAGGAATTAAGAAATGTATAATTCCACCACATAGTTGATCACCTCTTTTATCTGTAGATACATTGGCCCTAATCCAACTAAAGTTAGTAATGACTAAGGTTGTGTGAAACCTGGCCCTTTATTTCCCAGATTCTACCCCTTTATCTCAGATAACTATAGAAATTCAATAGAGTGTCTAAGATACACCTGTTGTGGGCATAAATCAGAAGTGCATTCAAATACACATCTAACTGGGGATGCTATGGCTATTTAATGAGATGCTCATTCAAATGCATATTCTCATTCTTACCACCATCTCCACCACCACTATATTGCCTGGAAGTTCATTTATCCAGCACCCAGTATCCCCATCCTACGTTAAGTAAATTGGCTATAATCAGGCCTCCATGCTAGTGGAACTGCAATATCCACCGCTGAACTCAAACCTGCTGGATCACCATTCCATCCTTAGTAATGACTAAGTCCATTAAAACAATTGCTACTGATGCTGCATTCATTTTTGCACCAAGTTAAAACCGGGCTATTGACCCAAGCCATTGGATCTTATTGACTGTAGCTTGCTTTTAATTTCGATGCTTGCGTTATTGATGCAGATTACATATTGTTGGTTCATATTATTGTGGTTTTATGTTGAGTTGTTTATATTACTGCACTCTGTCTTGAGATCTATTGATATAGGGTAGGTTAGAAATGTGTAAATAAGTAAATAAATAAATAAATAAATAAATAAATGGTGACTAACCTGTTCCTTTGGTCTCTGAATTTCGTGAACATCAGATTTTAGTTGGATAAAGGTCAGATTTTAGTTGGATAAGGGCCCTTAGGTATAACTGCTTTTGCTCACATTAATCCCTTGTTACCTTTGCTTCTAGCATTTTGGCTTTCAGTCTTGTTATTTTGTTATCTTTTCCTCTCCCTTTGTTCCATTTTCTGTGTTTCCCCCCAACACACACACCTCACACTTGTCTAAGTTCATACTGTAATTTTCTTGGGATAAGGACTTGTAACATTTGGTTAGGTAGCTTGGAAAAAAGCTATGCATGCTGATATATTCATCTCCACCTAAACAACAATAACAACCGATCTCAGTATGTATGCAGATTTGTTGAACTTCTTCCTATGACAATTATTGACAGTGTATTCATGATACTTGGAGAAGATGCACCGTAATGTGCATGCTGCGGCTTTGAAGGACATTACTGGAGCTTTGCTTTTGATTTAAATGTCATGTAAGCTCTGATCATATAGCCACAACTTTCATGGCATGTCATAGCCCCAGTTTTTGACACAATTTTCCTTTCACATCAGTTTGGTGTGGATTCAGACAGAAATAAATGTTTGCCTGTGTTGATCATGAGTTGAGGATAAGAATACAAGAAGTACCCTGCTGAATCAGACCAAATGTCCATCTAGTTGAGCGTCCTATTATTATTATTACATCACTTTACATTGAACATCATTTGCCATTTTGTTTCAAGAGTTCCATTTGGAGTTCTTCACAGTCTGCTGGAATTTTCAATATCCTGAAAAAAATTGGTGTCATCCACAAACTTGACCACTTTACTACTCACCCCAAACTCCAGGTCATTTATTAAGAGATTAAGTAGCATCAGTCCCAAGCCAAAAGAACTCCAAGGATCCAATTACTCTCTTGAGGGTTTTAAGAAGAGGCTGGACAACCACCTTCATGGATAGTTTAATTGGTTTTCTTGCACATTGCAGGGGTTGGGCCCTTTCTACACCTAAGTATGTAGGTGGGGATGACCCTAGACTTACCAGCTTCTGGGATCATCCCCCTTTTTCCAAACAGGAAGTGCGACATCCCAGCTTCTTCCCGGGACATTGTGCCATCGCGCCCGCCATTTTTTTAAAAAAAGGATCCAAAGCATTTGCACTCCATTGAAAAAGTAATTTTTTTTAAAAAAAAACCCGCAAAACTGGGCCCATCACCACCACCCCTCCTATCCTGGGGATGGTGGATTTGCTGACCCCCCTCTCCTCTGACGGACACAGAGCCGTGAGTAAGTGGGAACCAGATGGGACAGGCACCTACACCTCCTGCAGTCTTGGGACGTTCCCAGGACCGCAGGAAGAATCGGGTTTTCCCAGGCTTTCTTTAACCCTGGGAAAACCCATGTCCATCCCCCCTGCTCCCGGGAATCCCTGTGCGTCCGCTCAGGGATGATCCCATGACAAAAGGCTGGTGTAGAAACGACCTTGGACTAGATAATCCTTGTGGTCCCTTCCAGCTCCACAATTCTATGAGTCTACGATTGTGAGAATGCTTGTTTACTACTCTCTGCTGACTGTTAATCAGTTACTAATCCCCGAGAGTACCCATCTTATCCCATGATTGCCAAGTTTGCTCAGGACCCTTTGATGAAGGACTTTGTCAAAAGCTTTTTGGGAATACAAGTATATAGTGTCTACTGCATCAGCCCTATCCACATACTTTTTGACTCTTATAGAACTCCAAAGGACTGCTGAGTCAAGACTTCCAGTTTCAGAAGCCATGCTGATTTTTCCTCAGTAAAATGTATACTTCTGTGTGCTTAATAGTCCTATCTTTACTCATATCTGCTACCAGTTATTCCGTCTCAGATGTTAACTAACTTACAAGTTCCTGTTTGCCCCATGGATCCCTTTTAGAAAATCAATGTTATGTTGACTACTTTCCAATCCTCTACTACAGAGATATATTTGGGGGCAAGTTACATATTGGAGGGAGATTCAGGACAGATAAAAGGAAGTACTTCTTCACACAGTGGGCCTGTTCAGACAACACACTAAGCCATGATTAGGCTGCAAACCCTTTTGCAGAAAATGGTTAGTGAGCATGTTTAAACCGTGGTTATATAGCGATCATGGTTAGGAATGGTTCACACAACATGCCGAGCCATAATGTTTAGCTCAAAATGCTTAATCACTGTGACTTAGCATGTTGTCTGAGAAGGGTCCGAGCATAGTTAAGCTATAGAATTCACTTCCACAAGATGTAGTGTTGGCCACAATTTTGGATGACTTTAAAGGGGGATTAGACAAATTCATGGAGGATAAGGCTATAAATGACTACTAGTCCTGATGGCTAATATGCTACCTACAGTATCAGAAGCACTATGCCTATGTACATCAGTTGCTGGGGAACATGGGCGGTAGGGTTCTGTTACCTTCAAGTCCTGTTTGTGGGTTTTCCATGTGCAGCTGGTTGGCAACTGTGTGAACAGAATGCTGCACAAGATGGACCCTTGGTCTGATCCAACATGGCTCTTATGTTCTTATACTTTTGTTAGAAGATGAGCAGTTTCACATTTGAGTTCTGTAGGGACCCTTGGACAGATCCTATCAAGACCTTGAAACTGGTTAAAAAAAAATTATATGCCCTAGAATTTTACTTCTTGTCACCTTTTTTGGCTCAATACTTCAGATGCCTTCCCTGAGAACATCTATTCAGACAGATATTGTAGGGGCATTTTTCAGGTGACTTTTATTTAAGGGACACTGAATACAGGCTGCAGTCCTTGTATCAATGCTCCCTAAATTCCCCACTCCAGTAGGTGAAAAGGAGGATACGAAGACAGACACTCAGAATGATTGATTTTACCCATACAAACTCAATGAAACTGTTATTGCTTTAAAACATTTATTAAAAACAATTTAAGGAAGTCAAAATTAAACAAACACACGAACCTCTCCATTCAGCAAAGCAAATTAAAGGAATATACTCACACGTCTGGCAGATTTCTTGAGAACATAGACAAACATAGACAAACATTCATACTGACTCTGTGAAGGAGCTCTTCTCCACAGAGGGACTTCCATTTCTCCCAGGCAACCAAGGAGTCACTGAGGCCTACATGTTAGGCTCAAAGAAACATCCTGGATGTCATGCCTGAGGGAAAGGAAAGACCCCATGGTTCCTGTTACCTAGTCTTAAATAAACTTTCCAAAGACCTCCCTCTTAATTTATTCTGAAATGGCCAAATCTATTGGTCCATGTCATAATTTAGACTATCCTTCTTGCCAGAATATACCCTCCTCCTCTGATGTAGTTGTTTATGACAATGAAAGGCCAAACTCCCTTTTCTTTGTGGTTAACTGTCTGGTTTACTTCTCTGTTCTTATGGACACGGGATTTTCTAACCACAACTTCACCTGTTCTTAACCCTGGACCTTTCACTTAGTTCCCTTAAAAGGAATATATAAGGTTGATATAAGTCACAAATTTATATGATTAAGATCTTTGAGCAATCCAAGTCACAAGTCTTCATGAGTAATGCCCTTAAGCAACATAGATGGTACAAGTCATATTTCCAAATCATTCTCTATCAGGTCTTATTTAAATTGAAGCATCTAAACTTAGAAACAACACTCTATGTGTGTATGTTTACTTGCCCCCTTGCTCCCCCCACCCCAGCATTCACTAACCCCCATGTCCCCCCATGCCCCCCTGTGCCCCAGCACTATAATTATAACAGAAAAGCCAACAATAAAAAGTTCCTACAATATGTGTGCTACATCTCCCTCAGTGAAGACAGATGGAAAGAATTCAGTTAGCTTCTCTGCAGTTCCCCGATCCTTTAGCATCCTTTTCAGTACTTTATCATATAATGGTCCAACTTTTAAAAAAAATTAAAAAAAAATGTTGGTCTAATGTTTTTAATGATATATTCCTCCAATTCTTTCTTTTTTTACTTGCCTTATGATCAACGTACATCCCCCCCCGGGCTGTGTGCTCTTTCTCTATTCTTATTGTCCTATTCTCTGAAGAAAGGTTTCTTCCTTTTATGGTTTCCTTGACTCATTAACCATACTGGTCTCTTGGGTGTGATGGTATCTTTCCAAATCTGTGGAACACATTCTAGCTGAATGTATACTTTTGTGATTATAAGTAGCCTCCAAACATCTTGGAGAGATTGAGACATTTTTACTCTCCCTTTCAACTACCTTTTATACTGGCTACAGTATAATGAAATTGGGGTCCAGTTTTAAAGTTGGGGTCCTTCTATACCAACAGTAAGCAACCTGGAGTCTTCCAGATCTTTTGAACTACACCTCCCATAAGCCCAGCCAGCATGGCCAAATGTCAAGGATTATGGGAGTTGTAGTCCAAAACATCTGGAGGGTACCGGGTTGCCTACCTCTACACTATACCTTTAACGTGCTTCACAACCTAGGACCTACATATCCCTGCCACTTAAAACTGGTGAGTAGGCCCTGCTCAAGCTCCCTTTGGCAGGTGCAGATCAGGATGGCAGGAAGAAGTAGAGCTGTCTTAGGGATGTACGAGAATTTCATTTCCATTACTATAACACCAGAATTTGTTCCACTTGCACCTCTGAACATGAACGTGAGGACATTTTGAAGGCAAAGCGCACACATTAGCAAGCTTGCTATGCTCATTCCTAAAATTGATACTTTAGGAAGACATGCAGTTCCATGCTTTTGTTAATGGGGGGGGGGAGTACGCACCCAAATGCATGCTTTTCCTGTTCAAAGGGTGGGGGGAGCTCACAACTGGAAATGATGACAAGGCAGAACAAGCTTATAGGTGGAACTCAGAGAACCTTCATAGAAACATAGAATCATAGAACAGTAGAGTTGGAAGGGGCCTCTAAGGTCATTGAGTCCAACCCCCTGCTCAATGCAGGAATCCACCTTAAAGCATACCTGACAGATGGCTGTCCAGCTGCCTCTTGAAAGCCTCTAATGTGAGAGAGCCCACCACCTCCCTAGGTAATTGGTGCCATTGCCATATTGGCAATGGCACATCAGGAAGTTTTTCCTGATGTTCAGCTGGAATTTGGCTTCCTGTAACTTGAGTGCATTATTCCGTGTCCTGCATCCTGGGTTGATCGAGAAGAGATCCTGGCCCTCCTCTGTGTGACAACCTTTCAAGAATTTGAAGAATGCTATCATGTCTCCCCTCAATCTTCTCTTCTCCAGGCTAAACATGCCTAGTTCTTTCAATCTCTCCTCATAGGGATTTCTTTCCAGGCCCCTAATCATCCTCGTTGCCCTCCTCTGAACACGCTCCAGATTGTCTGCATCCTTCTTGAAGCGTGGTGCCCAGTACAGGACCTTGGGGAGCTCAAGTCTCATTGATTTTTCCTAGCAATCTCCCAAAGCTCTGGAATGAACTCTCCAAGGAGATATGTCAGAGTACTTCCTAGCAAAAGAAAACTATACGATGTCTGGAAAACTTTGTATAAGACTGCAATCCTATGCATGTTTAGACAGGCAAAAGTCCTACAACTTCCAGGATTCCCCAGGCAGCATGACTAGCTGGGGAGTGCTGGGAGTTGTAGGATTTTTTTTCTGTTTAAACATGCATAGGATTGCACCTTAACTCACATTATCAGGCAAGCTTTTGGAATATGTACTATAGCTTAAAATCACTCACATCTGCTGCCCCAGTATGGCTTTCTGGGAGACTTTGCTCCTTTGATGGCTTTGGCTGTTTATGAACCTTGGATGTTACCCTTTTTAGAACGAAGTTTGTAAGTGATTTTGAATAGTGGGACAGGTGGAGCCAAACTATTTCAAAGGAACAAATGGCTTCATGGCGGACCGATGCATTGAGGGCGCAGCTTTTCCATTCACATTCATAGTATGGTAGGAATAGATGTATCTACCCAGGGAAATGCTTCTCTCTCTCTCAAAATAATGCTGTAATTCAGGCTCATCCAACAAAACAGATTAGCATAGGTTCAGGACAGATAAAACAAAAGTATGTCACATAATGAGCAAGGCATTTGTACGATTTATTGCCACAATGGCCACCATCTTAGATGGCTTTAAAAGGGGATTAGGAGAACACAGTGTTGGACTAGGTTCATCTCTGCACAAATCGAGCAAGGCCGTTCTAACATTCCTCTGCCATTCACTCCCTGCCCAATGGCTACGTGGGACAATCCTATGGCAATTTTTTTCATAAGTATGTTAATATTGTAATCAAAGCTGGCGCACTTCCATTCATCGCTGGAAGTCATTTACTTCTCTTTCTCATGTCTTGGCACAGCTGTGCATTCTGCCTGTCCTTTTCTCCAATATTTCCTGTTGGTATTTTCTGTTTGTCTCTGTTTGAAGTCCATCCCATCTCATGCTCTTATACGGATGCATGGCCCTCTCATGCCCAACCACACACATTTTAAAGTCCATGTTTGGCCTGGAATACCCTTCCTTACAATTTATTCTCACACACTCTTTATGATTTTTTTTAAAAACAAATCTCACATCTTAAGGCCACCAAAGTATTTCTACTAGGGACTGCATGGATTCACTGGTGGAGCTCATTAGGGTAGGGAAGCCGTTATCTATTTGCCATCTTCTCTGTTGGCACACCCCTGGACACCTGGTTGTGCTGCTAAATCAATAATTAATATTGGCACTGATCGCTGTGACTTGGAAGCCACCCTTTTGCTGCCTTCAAGAGTCAGGAAGAATTTCACACCATGAATGGTGCTTGGCTGCTGGAAAAGAATGTTACAGCTTGCCGCAGCGCCAATTACAACCCATTAAAATAACCTGGGCTAACTTGCCTTGGCATGAAAAATTCCTAATGGAACTAAATCGTGTTTGTACATGATGGGTATTTCCCCTTGTGTCCCTCTACCCCCACCCGCCACACTCATATACACCATCCCTGAACCAGGTCTATTTTAAGAATGTTATTTTATGGATTTGGTTGCATTAAAATTCTAGTTATATGGATATATTTTTTTAAAAAAACCTCAGGTTGCCTGAAGTAACCTCAGTATTCCATTGGCATGGAATAGAGCATGAATTTGTCTAGCATGGTCCCTGCTGTAGATTCTTTTTGGATATGATACAGTTTAGATGTTATGGAAGCAGTTGGATCCCATATAATCGACTGCTGATTTGCTAGGATGGAGGATTTTTAGCACATGGATAAACGTGCAGCTCCGTTAGAACACTCAGTTATTTTTGAAATAGCCCTAAGTTTTGTGCTACTTCCCCTTGCAAGAAGAAGATGGATAACAGAGGCTTTAGGAAACATACAGAGAAGAGGCACGGTCTAACCACAGCCATTCCATCATTCTCAATGGGAGAGATTGTTTAACCCTCCCATTGAAATAAAGAGGATTTAAAATAGCTTAATTTTTGCACGATTGTGTCCAGGATTTTATTTTATTTTTTTCCCCCTAAACCACTCTTCATTCAGATGGATTCCAAGGCAGTGTACGAAAACATACACAACTTATAATAGCAAATACAGTACAATAAAAGCAAGTTCTTACATACACAAAACTAGATTTCAGGGGAAGAATAATGAATCTATTAATCCAGCACTATGTTTTTAACATTTATATTTAGCATAATTTGGAACCTTCAATGAACACAAGGTCACAATATTTAAATTGTAAAATACCTAATAAATAGGTTTCGCTTTTGAATAGATATTCTTCTGCCTTATAAGACATCTTCTTATTTTCATGAACATCATGTCTTTATGAGATATTCCTCTTAGAAAGCAATCCTGTGGCCCCTAGACAGGGTCTGTTGGGCCAAAGGATGCAAAATGACTTGACCAAAACCAGAGCTCTAACCTCAGAGGAGACTCAACTGTAGATTTGTGGGGGGGGGGGCACCCTGCCCGCCAGCTACCATGGCTGACCTCAGCAACGGAGGAGATTCTCATAGGATGCATGTGGACTGAAATTAACGTTGTGAAAGAGATGATGTGGATAATGTATCTGCCTTAAGGTCAGTTCATACCACCAATGGCTCCAACATGTTCTCTTCCAGGAACATGCGGGGGGCCAGCATGGATCACATGGAGTGGCTGATTGCATGAATGTTTAGAGAGTGTACATGTAAGTTGTGTCACCATGGCAGCCCTCCACAACCATGCAATGTGTGCAGTGATGGCCATGGTATTCATGGCATGCCACCACAGAACCATCATGACATCATGATAGCCTTCTTCTCCATGGAATTTGTGAAATACCTTTTTTAAGCCATTATAGCTAAGCCACCATCAGCACATCTTGTGGCAGCAAATTTCATAAGTTAATTATGTGTTGTCTGAAGAAGTGGTTCTTTTTGTCCTAAAGATCCCACATTTATTTGAAGATGAGGTCCTCACCCTGTGAGGTAGAATCCTTTATCTATTTTTCATGTAACACATGTATGCATCAGACAAATAACTCTGCCAGATACTAATTTTCACAGGTTATGACTTACTTTGTCCTTTCAATTGACAATTGGTGGTCCCTTAAAGACCCCTACGAATCTCACAAAATACAGATACACATATATTGAATATTATTTATGTAAGTTTGCATTTACATGTGAACTCATCGTCAAGTCATTCCTGTTTAAATGTTCATGCCTTTGAACTTTTTTTTTTTTTATGGCTTGCAACACAAAGACATCTGGTGTTTTGTTCCGTTTCCTTTTTACAGATTTACTAATTTCCAGGAGTGTACTGCCAATGATAATGTTCAGTTCCCACACTCAGAAATAGCAAAGCAGGTTGTATCATTATATATTAGCAAGACAATCCATCTTCCATCTAATCACATTATAAAATTCTTGACTTCCATTTTGTTTTAATGTGGTTAATAACCAAATGTGATACTTCGTTTCTTAGAAGGGCTAGATACCATAGGGCCAAGGTGAATGTTCATGAATTTCAGTGTTTAAGTCAAAATCTAAATTTTCGATGGGAGGGTCTGGCCCCCACCCCCCCACCCCAGATAATAGGTATGCACACCTGCTCGAGATATATTTTCAGATATGTGATTGGATCCTGGATGGATCAAACCCCATGTACGTAGTCTAGATCTTTATTAAATAAATAAATAAATAAATAAATAATCAAAATAGAAATTGTTTTGAGATTTTCATCAAAATTTTGGACCAAATCACATAGTCTGGGAAAGAAGATGGGGGATCCAAAACAGTACAAATAGTTTGGGCTCAGCACTATTAAACTGTGTATGACAGCCAGAGTTTTATTGTGTCAGTCTCCTTTATAGAAAGAATGGCTGAATTAAAAGGGGATTTTATATGGAAACATATTTTGAAATTCTGCATATTCCTGCTAAATCAGACTCAGACTGTTCAGGAAGGTATTGAATTCTCTGCTCACCAAACGTACCGACTATCCAAGATCCCTTATTTTCCTGGAGACTCCCAGCTGAGAAGATAGCTGCACCTGGACGCCATCTAACAATGACAAAGTATTGGCTTCAAGAAGGGCTGTGCCTCTGTCAACATTATGTCTAAGCTCTTAACTAAGGGCTGGAACTTGGACAGCCAGAAGAATTGACCTACTTAAGAACCTAGTTCAGCCTTTACTGGAGGAATGTCTGCTGCCTTTGGGAACTCTCCCAGGTCCTGTAAAACCTGCCTGATTTGTTATCTGGTACCAGTTACCTGTGATTACACTCTGCTCCATATCAGATTCCCTAGGACCTCACCCAGCTTCTAGCATGGTCTCCACCCAGAAGAGGACAACACCTGTTGATGTATTCAAAACTTTAAATTCCCATGCTTAATTTTTCAGGTGATAGATTAACTAGGTGAGAATGTCATCCTCAAAAATTCATTTCAGCTCTATGTTATTTCTTCTTCACTAGGAGGTGTTGGAGCACAGCAGAGACCTACATAAGAATTTCCATGTCTGACTTAAATCTGGCTTTCCTTTGGAGCAGCTGTTCACTTGGTTTCCCTTTTGACAGGAAATTCTTCCATATTATAGCCTGCTTTAGAAAAAAAAAACCCATGTTTTTGCCTGTTCGGGGTCAGCATGGAAGTAACCATTGTATAAATCGGTACCTCTGGACAGATGTTTGCTGCAGTATCAGTTACTGTAGTGCCCTCCTTTTTAGTTGCTGCAACTGCATAAATTACAACATCTGTTTTTCCATCACCATCACCATCACCATCCACTTCCAGATTACAAGTCTACCAGAGGTCCTGCACATTCCCATTGGACCATCACTTGGGGACCTAAAAGCTTCTGAACTAGGTCAAAGTCATAGGGCTTCTCTACACCATGCTTTATTCTGCACCTTTTCCAAAGTTTCTGGTTCTGGATTCTTTACGGGACTAAAATCATTCCATTACACGTGCTTTTTTCTTGGGTTTCCTTTCTCTGTCATTCTGTGTTTCATTAGACAGCAACTAGATGGCACTGTGATATAGCAGGGCTTCCAGAAATTCACCATCCGTTGAAGTGCTTCAAAGCACAATTTCATTTTATTACAGCATTTTCCCCATTAAGAAAAAGGCTGGGAAACAGGCAATAAAGCACAAGTGATGGCCTGGAGGTTGATGTTGTGTGTAAACCACCCACAAACTTCCATGAGCAACCAATCATGAGTGTACAATAGAAGCCTTGTGTAGAGAAGCCCACAGATGTATTGGATTTTATTTTTTCCATACTGTAACCTTCTTTGATTCCTACTTGTAACTGCTAAGCAATGTCTTATGGGTGCCTGTATCACACTGTATTACCATCCCGACTTGGCTTCTGTCTATAGATGCTTGAAGTTGGATGCCTATAATGCTAGTAAAATCAAGCAAAACTAAAGAATTGGCAATGACGGGCTTAATGTAGCTGTTGAACATATGCAGCAGTAAATTGATTGAAATGAGAAGTAAATAATCTTTCTTTATGACTGTAAAGAGGACTGCCTGCCTTACAGAACTAGTTAGGTTTCTAATAACAACAGCCTAATAATAATAATGAGACTTATACATGCAGTGTGACTTTCATTAGCAGTTCAAGGAGTGCCTACGTCAGTATTGCCAAACAATAAGTAACTGGAATCAGTCCAAGGTAGCTTCAGCTTTTCTTTCCTGTTTAAAGATGTTCTAAACACAAAAGCCCTCTAACACAACAACACTGAAACCATCTTATCCCTTCATCACAAGTTCAGCTATGTTTTGCTCAACCATGGTAACTACTGTCTAGGGCTGGAACCTGGACACAGTTAAAAGGTGCCCCCCCCCACTTAATTCTTTTTCATGTAACAACTATGCAGCCGGTGAAAAGACTCCTTAACCTCACATAAGAGGCCATGCCGCTGCTGACACATCTGCCTGCTGTAGCTCACCAAAGAATCAAACACAAAGCATGCTTTTTTCTTCAAACCTATTGTTTTATTCACATGAAAATCTATGCAGATTTAATCAAATAAGAGCGCAATCGGACAGGATTGACACTCAGTAAATTAGGGTGACCATGTTTTGGAAACCAAAAAGGAGGCCAACATGATCAGCCCCCAAGGGGGCATCCCAACCAACATGTCTGTCCCCAGGGGGCGTATCCAGCACCAAGGAGGGGGGGGGTTGCCCAACTGAACATAGCCTTGGTCACATGTTTGAATTTACAGCATACAATTAAGACAAATCTGTTCTATAAAACATCTTAATGCTAAAATCACTGAAATAACAAATGAGACATCCAATGTATCTGAAATCAACTTCACTCACTCCTACGTTTGTAGCTTTTGCTGTACTTTGTTGCTATACTCTGTGTGATACATTCTCCCCTTCCCTCAAATATCTTTTCTGATTGCATCCTCACTCCGCTGCATGCTGCTGCTTAACAGGCTTTGCTGCTGGCTGGCTGGCTGGCTTTTTTATTTTCTTATTTTTAAAGTTCAATTTTGTTTTGAAACTTGCTAAAAATCAACAGATGAACAAATCTGCTTGAAACTTGGCATGGTTAAAGCTCTACTTAAGAGCTATCATAATGCCAAGTTTCATCTCCTTATATTTTAAAAATGTTTTTTTTAAATAATAATAATTTTAAAACCTCAAATTTCAAAAAATGCTAAAAATCAACGGATGAAAGATCTGCTTCAAACTTGGCATGGCTAAAGTGCTACGTAAGAGCTATCAGGGTGCCAAGTTTCATCTCTTTATCTTTAAAAATGACGGAGTTGTAAGCATTTTTGTTAATTTTCATTGACTATAAAGTAGAGCTGCCCTTTGAGTGTGGGGAGGATGGGGAAAATCTAGATTTTCCTTCAAATTTCATAATTCCCCCCTTCCCAGATTTGTTACCAAGCATCCTGACATGTCCTGCTTTTTCCTGACATGTGGTCACCCTATAAGGCCCTGATCCTAAATGCAGCCCAGCATGGCAGGAGAAACAACAGAGGCTTCATAATAAAATCACAGATCTGTTAAAACATCAACATATCACAGTACATACTGTACAACGATACTTGTCACTAAGTGATAACCTCACAAATACGCATAAATGC
This sequence comes from Anniella stebbinsi, assembly GCA_029215795.1. NCBI lineage: Eukaryota > Metazoa > Chordata > Lepidosauria > Squamata > Anniellidae > Anniella > Anniella stebbinsi. The sequence goes on along the minus strand of JARDYH010000002.1, from coordinate 169,255,625 downwards.
ATTCAGGCCTAGCCTGAAAACATCTATAGCTAGGCCGAAGGGACGTAATGGCTTGCTTAGGTGGCTGTGGCGTGGGATAATGATAAGATTGCTTCCACCTTGCTTCTACAAACTTGAGTGGCTCATCACAAGCAGTAGTACACAGACTGGGAGGTTCATGGGACCCAGTTTCCCTTGGTGCTGGATTGTCCTGCAAGCTAAAAGGAGAGAAGGAGCCCTTTCAGCAGATGGAACAAAGCCTTAAAAAAAAAAAAACGAAAGAAAAGAAAAACTGTACAAGGTGCAGATGTGATGACTCTATCATAACACTCCCACCAGTCTGAAAATGCCATAACAGTTTGTATCAATCATTTAGGACATAAAAGTTTGAGCAAAAATAAATGAATAAGGCCGACTGGAATGTATTATTCCTGACCACTGGAGCTAGGCCTTAGGTGAATGGAGAAAAAGGATTGTGACTACACTCCTTCTTTTGCATTCTCCCAGTATAGCAAGTGTCGCTGTTTCCCAGATTCGGTGTAACCTAACAGCACATGTAACCTGGGCAGGATTCCAAACCCGATGTCATCGCATCGGACATCCTGCCTTGCCACAGCAGGAACTTGTTGAGCCAGCTGGCCCTGCCATGTATATCCTGCTGGAAATGCCCACGTCCGCATGGCCCCTCTGTTCTTTGGAGAGAGGCAACCAGAGCCTCGCTCTTTCCCATCCCAAAGGAGTATTCTTGCGGGAGTGGGGTGGGGGATTCATTATGCCTGCTGATGGAACAAAGGTTTCCTAGCTAGAAATAACCCTGGTGTGCAGCATTTCTGAAGAAGGCCCTGTAGTAAACTATACTGTTCGATGGGGGGAAGTTCTTAGAAAGAAGGCTTTAGCCCAGCTAGAAGCTTCCAGAAGCTCCCTTTCTCCTCATAGCCCCTGAAGGCCGGACTGATGGAAGTTTGTTCAGATGTACAGTTCTGTGTTACACATGTGCACACACACAAAAAGCTGGTCCTTAAGAATTTTTCAGTTTATTCATGGCAGAGCTCTAGAAATGTGAGTTCTGCAAACAAAACAATGGACAAGTAGTAACCTTTACCACAGAGCAGGAGTAGCTCTGTGGGGGGCACAATCCAGCTGTGGGCAGAGCTAAGGGCACAGGGTGTGGCCAAAGACAGAGAAAACAAGTGGACAGGGCCAGTTGTAATTCTTACCAATTTGGACATTTTCCCACCAAGTATACAGTGCACAGCTCAATGCTAAACAAGGCTACTCTGGAGGAAGCTCCAGTGCCACAACTCTTAGGCCTACAAATCACAGTTCACGTCTAAGCAAGTCTACTCAGGAGCAAGCCCCAGTGTAACAACTCTCACATCTGCAAAAGCACAGCTCTGTTCTTTGCCTCCAAAAACTGCAAATGTTGTATAACAGGCTCTCTGAGAGAGTCATAGCTCAGTGGTAGAATGCTTTGCACATGGAAAGTCCCAAATTCAATCCCTGGCATTTGTAATTAAAATATTTCTAGGTAGTTGGGCCTTCTGAGTTTCTGCATACCCCCTTTTCAGTCAGCGCATCCAGCACAAGGTTCATAAACCAAGGACCAGACTCAGGCCCTTTCTACACCAGGTGTTGCGCCTGGGATGGTCCCCGGCTGGTCCCTGTGAATCCAAATGATGCACAGAGGACTCCTGGGAGTGGGTGGGGCATGGGATTTTCCAAGGAAAAAGCAACCCTGGAAAATCCCCCAGAATCTTCAGCGGTCCCAGGAAGTTCCCGGGACCGCGGAAGATGTGGCTGCCAGTCCCGGGTGCTGCCACGCTTACTCGCGAGTAAGTGCGGCAGCAAAATGGGCACAGAGCCACACTGTGTGGCTCTGTGCCCATCAGGGGAGGGGGAAAAGGAAGCCCACCATCCTAGGGTGGGTGGGGCCCCCCGATTTCACCACGGTTTTAGAGCTTTTTTACTTATGTTTGGGTGGAGCACAGGAGTGCTCTTCTTGGACCATTTTTTAAAAAATGGTGCCAGCGATGGCCCGGGAGGAACCTGGGTCGTTGCAGAAATAGTGTGTATTGACAACAATGATCCTGGAAGCAGCTACTTCCAGGATCACCTGCCCTCCCGCCCTCTACACCCCATGGTGTAGAAAGGGCCTCAGTGTAAGGCAGCTTCATATGGATCATGTCAAGATTCCTTCACAATGAAAGCTTAACATTTTTTTTTAAAATGAAGATGGTTTATCTGTTCACTCTCGTTTTATATTTATTTATTACATTTCTATACCACCCAATAGCCAAAGCTCCCTGGGCAGATCGTAACAATTAAAACTCATAAAATACACCGCAATAAAATATACTATAAAACCTTTAAAAGTTTAAAACTATCCTAACACCACCACCCCCTATACACACACTATATATGAATATACATTTACACCTTCCGTTTTCTTCTGTAACCATTGGTTCTGGATTGGGTAAGATACACAACTGGCCTTTATTCAACTGACAGAAGATAAAAGGTCACATTTTGGTCCCATGGAAGGAAATGGGACTTTTGCCATAGCTTTTGTGCAGCAGTCTTAATGTGACTCCTCCTGTGACGGCCCGTCTGTTCCTCAGGAATTATTTCTTCATTGTGGAACAAAATTGCCATTCTCAGAGTCTTCTAGTTTTCACAAGTACAATAAAGGTCAAGAGTACCAGAGAGATCTCAGAGGTGGTTTTCTGTTCCACAATAAAGCCTGCCAACATCTCTCATCCATTTCCCTCCTTCCTATTTCATTTCTGAATTGCCTTGTAGTCACACGGTACGTGTGTTTGTGTGAGAGAGTGTTTGTGTGGCTCGGTGATTTCCATTCTCTCTCAAACTGGTTTGACAGGCAATATTTGGGTCACTTCAGGTGAGTTCAGCCTTACCTGAAACATCTACCTCTGTGTCAAGATCATGACATTACCTGGCTTAAAAAAGAAAAGCGTTCTTTCCGTAACATTCTGGCAAATTGCAGTGGATAATAATCACTCTGCACAGAGTTACACGCACACACTCATCAGGCCTGTCTCTCTCAATTGATAAGTGTGAGCAAAGGTAATATGTGGTCTAAATATTGCATAATATGCTGAGGACCTCATTGGGTCCTAATCAGCAGGTCTATCATGCACTACTTAATCTCCTAACTAACAGTCTTGCTTTGATTTTGACAGAGGCAAATAGAACAATTTAATAGCTTTAACACCATCGTTTGTAAATCCAAAGCTAATTCACACTTCACATTTTGAACTTGGCATGATGTCATCCGCTGCGAATGGCGGATGTGCATTCAAATGGACCGGCGTCCTTGTAATTAGCATGGAAGTGGCAGCATGGGCGAGGGGGGCAATCCCAACTACTGCTTCTGTGTTTATTATGACTTTGGGAACTGGCACACAGATGTTTTGTAATGTAAATGCATGTAATTGACATCCCATGCTTTAAAACTTAAAGTGCGAATTTGCCCTGAGAGTGAATCCAGATACATGTTTTGAAGGGGACCACATATGGAACAGGTACACATCTGCTTCCCTGGCTCAATCATACTCACACCTACTCTGTTGTGTTCTCATCCCCTGCCAGTCTCTGCTTATCCACACCGACAACCACAGCGAGTGTGGAACTAGCAAACATCATGACCATCCAAAATACAACTATGGCTGAACACAAGAAGATAACTGCATTCTGTAGGCACTGTCTGTGTCAGCCTTTTCAAAGCTGTATGGTAGAAAAATAATATATTGTTATGTCTGGAGAATACACTTTAGTGAATACAGGGTTACCACAAGGGGGCTGTTATTATTATTTTTTAAAATAGCTTATTTAATATACTATTCATAGATTGGAAAAGACATGTAGTTAGGGTTATAAGGAAAACAACATGTAATGTATACATGGTGCTGCCTTTGAAAACTTCAGCTGGTCCAAAACCAGGCTGCAAGATTGTTAATGGGGACTGGCCAACAAGTCCACATTGCGCCAGTACTTCTCCAGCGGCTCTGTCTGCCAGTCCATGTCCGGGCCCAATTCAAAGTGCTGGTATTAATATTCAAAGTCCTAAATGGCTTGGGGCCAGGTTATCTGAAGGAACGCCTCCTCCCATATGTACCTACCTGGATCCTAAGATCATTCTCAGGGGTCCTTCTCCATGAGACCTGGGAGGGGAGGGGTATATAGGAGGAAGTGCAATGGAATTGGTTCCTTCTAGTCACCTGATCTCCTAGCGTGAAGGCGCTGGCTTGAGTGGTGTGTAGCATAGCATGCTATGGCAGTGAGAAAGGAACTGGTGATTTATTCATAGGGCTGCTGATTTGACCCCTGTTGTGCTTGACACCTTCTTTAGGTAAACATGTGGCCGGTAGTTTTCAGTGTAGTTGATTTAAGTCTCGATAGTGTCTGCAATGCTGGTATGTACTTCGAGTTGCATCGTCAGAGTTGATGGCAATTTCTTCATGCTGTGTAAAACATCAATTGTAACCGAGTTCCTTCCCTGGCAGTAATAGAGGAAAGATGCTGACTCAGGGTTATTTGATGACCTCGAGAACATGGCTCTCTTCAACAAAGAAATATCCTCCCATGGCATAGAAGGTACTTTGTTTGTTGGATTATTGCGGGAGAAATGTATTAATAAACAGCATGAAAGAAGCTATATAGTGGTGAGTGCTGTTTTTAAATGCACCGCAGCATGCTGGGTTACGTATATGTACAGATTGCATATTATTTTACTCATTACGGTATTGGTATTGTTCTCTGGCTGAAAAGGTACATCGTGGACAAGAAGAATGAGTATAGTGAAAATAAAAACCATACACTTCTAAACTGTCTCTAGACCAGGTGCTGTCCAGGTGGAGTCTTGACCTCAGTAAACCACTCTCCCTGGGAATTATGTGAGGTAATTTAGTCTTAGTAGCTTTTCAAGCCTGTATTTCATTAAACAAAAGACTGAAAGCTGGGAGCGGGGTTGTTTTTTTTTTTTAGTAGCTTTGTGGTCTGAATGTTGTTCCTGAAAGGATCATTTAACTGGTGCTGTTTTCTTTACTATATTAGGGGGTGGGGGAAAATAGGGATATTTACATACATCCTTCCCTAATTGTCCATGTAGTTAATTTGGTTGCTTATAGCTCTTCTCACCCCCCCCCACTTTGGAGGGGGGGGCTTTTTCTATTAAGAAAAAAAAGTTGCTTGATGATGTAATGACATTCAAGCAAAACGTGTAATGACAAGTTAATTTTAGACATTATTTGCATTTCCTATAGGGTGGACATTTAGGCCATTGCCAAAAAAAGAGGAAATGCATCACCAAAAAGGAGAACAAAAGAGTGTTGTTATCTGCATAACATTTGTAGGGATGCAATTTTAGAAAATATTATAATTTAAATAGAAATATAGAACATCTCACTATTCTGTGGAAGACGGGGACCAGGTGACCTGTGTGCCTACCTGTTCAGCCTGCTGTCCAGGTGCTAACTGTTGATGGACAATAATAGTTCTTATGGTTCATTTTCATGAAACTGGAATCAGACAGGACAGCCCTTCAAATAGAGGATTGTTGTCTGTAAAAGAGGATACCTGGCAATTTTTTAAAAAATAGCCTCCCCCCAAAAAAACCTCCAAAGTGTGAAGCAGTGATGTGGAATATTTGTGGCAACAGGACGATGAGTTGAGCCCATAGTTTTACACTCCCTGATAGCAGGGCCAGCCCAAGACATTTTGCTACCTGAGGCAAAGGACAAGATGGTGCCATTTCCCATTCCATGTACAAAAGCAGATTGACTGGCAGATGAATCTGTCTGCCACACTAATGATGGGAGAATCTTCTTCATTGATCATGCCTTGTTGCAGTTTTGCCTCTCCTTACTGAGCTGAGTAGAGCTACCTACTTCCAAGATGATAGATAGATAGATGATAGATAGATAGATGATAGATAGATAGATAGATAGATAGATAGATAGATAGATAGATAGGACTGGCCTCATAATCAAGCAAAGTCCCTGATAAGTAGCTGCTGGTGAGTCAGCAGGAAATTCTTACTCAACTTTAATGGCACAGAAACACCACTGAATTAATCTTCTGCTGAATCTGTGTAACATGAGATATTAGATTGTGGAAGGGTTCATAATTCTTAGCTTCTTCAGACCTAATTTCAAACCTTGACATTTATTAAAATGTGCGAATAAGGCCTTGATTTACCTCAAGCATCCAAGCTTGAGTTAAGTGCTTTCAATATATAGCAGAATTAATGATTCAGTCAATATTGCTCTTAATTTCATAATACAGGTACTGGACCAGTGCTTATGCAAGCAGTCCCAACTGCCTATGGGTATGTCATGATGGGGGCACGTGTAATGTAGGAAACAGAAGCACCTCCTGCGATTTGAATAGACAAAACAAGTACTGCCACTGTCTTGGGAATTTCTGCCAGTTTGCCCACTTGTAAAAGTAACTGATGGCAAGGAGTGCTTGTGAACAAACACACAAAAGCATTGTGTTAACCAGTCTTGAGTCTGCATGCCCTTTGATTGTTGTCGAACCTTCAAAATGGAGGTTAAATGATGTTATATGTATTTAGGTCATCTACCATTTCTTAGTTCCATTTCTCCTGAACAGTTATTTAAAGAGCCAGTAGGTGTCAGTGTGCCATGGCAATGGAAAATACTGTTGTGCAGTTCTGATTAATGGGGCAGGAAAAAGGAGGAAGATCCCAAGAGGGAGATGACATGAGTAAGTGAGTAAGGCATTACTCCTAGTGATAGGGAGAGGGGGAGCTACCAGATATCCATCTGCTGAAAGGACCACTTAGGAAAGCTACAAGCAGAGCCAGAACCTGCTATAAATGCATTAATTAGGAAATAACCTTTCTTTAAAAAAAACAAAAAAACAAAAACAAAAACATTTGCTCTCCATGGAATCACAATATTAACACAGAAAGATAAAAGTATAAAGAAATAGGTGTCACCAGAAATCCTGTTAATATTATTCAAAACACGGCAGCAGGAAATCCTCCTGCTATGTCATAATTCCCACCCGCTAAATTAGGGGGCGGGGAATCTCAGCATTCCTACCTATTATGACAAATATAGAAAAGTAATAGTCTTTCTTACAATTAAATTAAAGGTGTGTGTGTGTGTGTGTGTGTGTGTGTGTGTGTTAATGCAGTGCCCTACATAACTTAAGTTGGAAAGCTTACACAAAACTACTTTTTCGCTCAGCCATGAACTCACTGGGTTGCCTCAGACAAGGGCCTTTATCCGGGTCTTTCCAAACACTCCCTTTTTTCAGGGAAAAACTGCACAGCTCTCACAAATTATAATGTGTATTTGATTGTTGAGCACTATTTGTAGCGGAAAGGCAAGATGTCATTTTAATTAGTTCGTTAAAATCTGGCCAGATATCCCTCATGCAAACAATGCTATTGTTGATGTATTGTTAGGGGAGTTCAAGCAAGTTCCCATGTGCATTCACAAATGCATGAGAAGTCTGTGCACACTGGCCACGCCCCCAAATGCTGACACACCTGCAATCTGCAGGTTCTTGGAAATGTGGAGGGCCCCGACCTATAGGCAGATAGACACAAGGAGGGCTCCTCCACATAAGAAAGAACCCTGAGCCAATCAGAATTTCCATTTGCATGGAGGAGCCCCATGGATGTACATCTCCACATGCATGTGGTACAACAGCCCTGTCTTATTCACATAATTTGTCCGGGGGGCATGACATCACCTTCTACTCATAACGCCCCTACATCATGTTTTCCCACTGTGTCTTCCATCTTTTCTCTTGCTGTGGAAAATTTGGGAAGGCAGAAAATATGGAAGAGTTGCATAATGCGTTCTGGGAGCTTTATCACACCTACATTTCCCCCCCGGTTTGCTTCTGCGGGTTCCCCCTCTGTTTCCTATGCGAGTCTTGCGTTTTGATTTACACAAGTTCGGTATTGCTGCGGTACCTGCGGTACCTGCAATACCTGCCTGTGCCTTTTGGACTTTGCCCGTTCAGGGATACATCGAAACAGAAACTAAAAACCCCAACCTCGGGGCGAGAGAATAGCAGGAGGGGGAAGACGTCATGCGAGTCCAGCGCTGAAGAAGTGGAGCAAAGTCTCGGTGGGTGTGCTTAAAAACACCAGTGTGATAACGACCTTATTGGAAGCACTGATAGGAAACCTCTGTCTGGAAGCATCCATGGTTTGCATGGAATTGCCTTTGAAGAATGCTTGGAAACTTTGACTGGTTCAAAAAGTGGCAGGCAGAGAATTAACTGGAGCTCACTGAATGGAGCATATAATTTAAATCTGTTTCCAACTTCATTGGTGACCAGTATATTTCTGAACACATTTTACCCAAATATTCAGGCAATATCTGAGGCCCTGCTTTGGGTTCCCCTGCGTCTGAGGTAGATAGTCGTTAGATGGGTTAAGTGATAGGGTCTTTTTGGTCATGGCTCTATGGCTGTGAAATGTAGTCATCCCCCCCCCCTCGCCCACCCCACTGGAATCCTCTTAGCTCCATCGCTTCTTGCCTTTTGCAGATTGGAACTTTACACAGGGCTGCTGTTTTGGGCAGCAGTTCCTCTATTTAACATAATGTGTAATTCCTCCCTGTGCGATGGTTGATTTCAGGTCTGGTGTTAAACAAGATTGGAAAGTGCACCTTTACTTGTGGTAAACTTCTCCTAAAGAATACTATTCGTGTCCTGAAATATATGTATGCTGCCCTTTTTCTTTTGCATTTTATGTAGGATTTTTTTAAAGGATTATTTACATTGGTGTAAACAATCAATGTAAAATATAGAATAATGTTGTCAAATAATATTTTTTGCAAAAAAATACGATATTTACACTTTTGGAGGGTTTTCCTTCTCCTTGCTGCTTAGAAAGCAAACAATCCAGCATGACCTATTTAGTTTATTTCCATTACAACAGCTTAAATGAGTAAAAAGGCAGCTTCCCCAAGTTAAACAAAACTTGGAGAAAGACAGAGAAAGAAAACAAGTCGTGGCAAAAACTGGACAAGGTCAAGGGGGTATTCGGTAACCATATGTACTGTCATCATTGTATTTATCAGAGTTTACAAAAGTTTGGTTCCTCCCCCAGGAAGGTTGTATTAGTCAATTTTGTTTCAAGGGTCATAACAACACAAAACGAAAGTGAAATGTCAGACTCAACAGAGGGCACATTCTCATTTCCTTGGGGATAATGCCAGCCTTGCCATTGACTGAAGTGGGTGGAGAAAAGCAAAAACCGGAATGTGTTGCTGATACCAGGCACGTAGATATGGAGGAAGTGATATCCCTGCCTGTAAAGTCTGCTACAAAGGACTCTCTGAGCAACAAAAGGGTGAAATAAAGACTGAGATTGTTCGTCAATAAGGCGCTTCCTTCCTGCCCTCCACTGAGACACCATTAACAAACACAAAGAACCAGAAAGAGCCTTGAAAACCTCAGTCTGGTGAAAAGAGGGCTGAATGTAGATATCTATCTGAAGAAAGGATGGGGAATTGTTGTCAATCCCCCCATGCCACTACTTGCTTCTCAGACTATTCATCACATATGTAAACCACCACCCCTTCCCTTCCTCCAGGGAACTTGGGTTGCACACATTTTATTCTCACAACAACCCTGTGTGGTAGGCTTGGCTGAGAGAGAGAGAGAGTTGCTCGCCAAAGATCACCTAGTAACCTATATGAACTCAACTCTTCCTGATCCAAAATACTCTATCCACAATATGCACTGATTTCAGGCATGCACATTTAGTGCATGCCTGAAATAAAATGTATTATTCTGGCTGTCAACCTATTAAAGGATTTAAGCTCACCAATCATCTGTTTTTAGCCCATTACCAGTGAGTACTTGGACAGCAAACTGAACAGGCAGGTACACAGCTCACCTGTTCCACACCATGGTAAGGAAGGTACATGGCTCCGCGGTAGAACATCCGCTTTGCATGCCAAAGGTAACCAGTCCAATCATTGACATCTCCAGGTAGGGCTGGAAAAATACCTGACTGGACCCATGGGGAGATGCTGCCAGCCAGTGTTGACAATCCTGGGCTAGATAGACCATGATCTGACTCGGTACAAGGCAGGTTCATATGTGATGTACTGAATATCTCGTTGAATTAGAAAATTTCTGAATTTGCATCTAAACATATAAATTAGCATGTGCAGATTTTATGCAAACCACTCTCTCCTCCTTACTTTTGGTGATGGATTTCCTCTATTTTGGCAATTCATAAATTGCCACCCTAGGGGAGGATTGGGCCTGTAGTGCTGCCAAAGAGCATGGACAGCCATCTCTGCTCTCTCACCCCTCTCTCTGGGTGGTGCAGGATAGAGTGGTGGTCATGGAAGGAGCAGCCATCTCATCCTCTCCCTCAACAGAGGGCTCCCTCAGAGTAGCACAGTGGTCAACTGTGCCACCCAGAGCAAAAGAGAGGCCAAGCAAAAGCCTCCTTATGATCACTCTACCTTTCTTTCTCTGAGCGGAAAGGGTTGGACAAGTGATAGTTGCTCCTGCCTCTGATAGCTCACTTGCTCTCTACCTCTGGAAGACTCAACCTGTGTGCACACCCTTCTCTGTTTGAGCACCTCAGTGAGAAGAATAGGGCCCAGCAGGGCCACCAAGAGAGGGCAAGTGAGGCCAAAGGAGGTGGCTGCTCCTTGGAGGAGCAGCTGCCCCATCCACCTGCTCATCCACCCTTCCCTCTTTCTGGCTTGTGTGATGGGGAGAATTGAGCTCATTAGGCCCAGTCCCCAATGCATCACCCAGGGCCAGAGAGAGGGGAGGAGAGCACCCACTGCCTTCTCTTGCTTGCACACCCCCTATCTCCATCCCAGTCAGATCTGGGGAGGGGGATCTCCCAGAGCCATTCCTGATTGGGAAGTCACTCCCCCCACCCACCTCGCCTGTTCCTATCTGGCCTCTGCTGCAGGCAGGGGAAGCGAAGGAAAAACCCTATTTCACTACTTGCTTTGATGGCCTCTCCTTTTCAGCAAACACTGCTGATCTGCTGCTTTTCCTGCACAAGAAAAGGGGCCTTGTTAAGCACACTTGAAAAACAAAAAACAACAAAAAAGCAAGTGTGCTCGCTTAACTTACTTTGGTCCTCTGAGAGTGTGGAATGTCTATCACATGGATCAAGAGCTGGAGCAGAACCTGCTGGTCAACCTCACCAGCAGGGTCATGGTTAGAAAGGTCAGGAGAATAGGTCCATTGGTGCTGGTTCCGAGGAGGTGCTGGAAAGGGGTGCTGTTGAGTTACCTCCCCCTTCCCCCCCTTTTTCGTTGCCGACACCAGCAGAGGGGAGGGGGCTTTGCCGATGCGCTTGTTTTTCATACAATCAAGTAGCCACTAAAATGTTAAGATGTTTGGTCAATGCGACCGGGGGGGGGGGGGGGTAGGGTATTTGGAATCACACGCCCTAAACACAACACATTACAAAAGGTCATTGATGTGTTTGTTGGAGGACGTAAAGGAACATCTCCACCCCAGTCCCATTATTTAGCTTTAAGTCTTTAGTCATTTCACAGCAGGGTGGGAGGAGGGGATGCGTCTTCTCCTCCTTCGCATGTTTCTTCTGTGATTTAATGGGATCCTTTGCTAAATATATTACAACATGGGATTTGCATCATTCTGTAGCTTCAAGACCTTTCTGTGGCTTCTCTACACCCTAGGAATGTCACTTATAAACTAGTGACGAATAAGGTTAGTCCCACCCCCCACTGATTCCCTGTCCTGCTTTCCAAAGAATACAATAGAAAGAAAGTCATCTGTATAACTGTACTGTTAATGTCAGTTTTTCATCCCTATCCATAAACATGTTTAATGTCTAACATATTTGGGTTGATATGACTCTTTTCTTAAGTGTCAAAACGTTGCGGCAGAAATAAAACCAAGTGCTCTGGATTGGGCAGCAACTATTTTTTTTTAATCCTAAGGAATGGTTCTCTTTCCTTTGATGGAGGCTTCTAAGATCACCACAGACAGATATGGGTGATTGCTATGATCTGGGGGATTGTGATCTGGAAGACTCTGGGGTTCCTTGGAAGCTTATCAGGGATACCTTATGGAGAAGAAAAGCAATGACCTTTCCTGGAAGACAGCCGGCCCACTACTACCAGTCTTCCCATAAAAGGGATCATTGTGGGGAATTTTGGATGTGATCTAGGGTAGGGGTGCAGAACCTCAAGCTCCAAGCCAACCCTCTGGGGTATACCAGGTGGCCATGCCCCCTTTCTCTAGCTCCACCTCTTTCCCCCAACCACCACCTGTTGGTTGGTTTCTCGGCTTTTGCACAGTCCCCCCCCCCATTCTCAAAGGTCGAAATGTCTCTCCTAAGACTTAGTTACTGGCAGTGAGAGCTTTAAGCTCAAATACGTCGATATTTTTGACCCCACTCCTTTTGCCTTTGGCCTGATCCGCCACTGGAATCCAGCCCCTGAGAGCTTTTCCAAAAATGGAATTTGGCTCGCGGGCTGAAAGAGGTTCAACACCCCTGCTCTTAGTTCACACTCAGCAACAAATAAGGCCCAACAGCTCCGGTCAGTGCCTTGTGTGAACAAACACCCTATTTTGGCATTCTGATCCCTCACCCAATTAAGATCATATGAGTGAGGGTG